>OW203680.1:4982500-7470000 GCA_934044485.1 Apeira syringaria
TGGATAAAACCGTATTTTATATGTACACTCGCAGTTTGAAAAGGTCACCTTAAAGTCGAATTTTGTTTGCAGGAATGCAAGAAACAGTACTGGCTGCCAACATTTTAATACATGTTTAAGTTTTATTACGTTTACTTTAGACTTAGTATTTCTTTACAGCACGTTTTAGGATGTTATGTAATTTTAAACCTTATTGTCAATTAGCTAAACATAATTTTCTGTAGAACGATGTGCTCGCAATCTTTAGGCAAATCATTATGAGTACCTACTGGCGATTCTTTTCATACAAGGATAAATATTTTTAATCAAATTTTAACTAATATACTCTAAAATTCTTTCAAATGAAAGCAAATGGATTTTGGCGACAAACGCTTACAAAAAAAATGCAAACAGCAGTAATTTACGGAAATTTATTTTAGATAAAGTACCTAGTGTATGAAACTGCACATAATTTGGTCTTAAAACACGCGTATAATGCTATAAAAAAACTTACCCACGGCTCATTTTTTTTATCTTACACTCGTTTTTTAAGAATCCTTATTATGAAACGGTTTCAAAAAATACTATTATGTAATAACAAAAGAAAAAAATGTATGATCGTCAAATAAAAATGTTTCTCTTAAATCCCCGGAAAATAAAGCTAGATACTAGTTTTATAATAAGCATTCCAGATGACATAACTACGAGTAAAATCCTCTTACCATTTTCCAATAACTAATCTATGCTAGTGTATTTAGGTCGTTTCACTTCTATTAATTAACACACGCCACAACCGCAGATAGTGTAAGAGTTCCTCGTGTGGCCCTGGTCCATAAATCTGTCGCGTCGATACCATTCGACGTGCGATAGACGCAGCTGATGGTTAGCGCAATTGAAACACTATGTAGATGGTACATACATACTTGTATAGAGATTTCTAATTTGATTAACTTGCTTCAACGTAAGGTTGTAAATAAAAACCTGGTTACTTACTTCTTACAATTAATTAGCAAACCAGATTTAAGTTCATTTGTTCCGGGTCGAGAAATTACTGTCCATTTCAATAGAGAGTTCCTACGACATCACCCATCTCCGTTTTGCCGACGATATCTTCTTCATGACAAAATGTATGAAAGTTTGTATAAAACACGGGAGTTACTCACGTAATAAGTCAGAGGGTTCCGACTACATACTAGTTTCAACCCCCCCCCCCCCCCCCCCCCCCCCCCCCCCCTATTCTAATCAGCGCGGTGGTTGCCAAACCCTAGCACAATACAATGATGAGTAGGGCGTTTGCAGTAGCAGTAGGCTCATAGATGGCAGTGCTGCGTCTCGCAACACTGCAATATCTTACATAATTGTTATAAGTTTATTATTATTTACCATATATATATTGTAGTGTTGTCTTTGTCAGTAATAAATATATGTACTTTCTTTCTTTCTTGAACTTTTAGTTTTTGTCCAGTAAAGTTTCAATTCAAAAAGAGGTTCGTCGTCGAATTAGGCTGTGTAGCATTCGGTAACTACAACGTCTATTTTCACACATCGAGCTGGTCTCCGAGGCAACTGCCCACGTTAACCACTGCACTTAGAGGTGGGGTCCCTTAACAAAAGTCGTTTACAATCTTGGTCCGGTTTTACCGCGACTTCAATTTTATTTTAAAAATCAACCATTGATAACCCGTTGGACGCCAATTTTGTCTTATCAAATAATAACAAAACATGGAACTTGAACGGTACAAAATGGAGCAGTTCCCACGGAACCCGACGTCAATAATATCAAATTGAATGCATTAATACATGAATACATGTTAAATCCATTTATAATATGACATCTGCTAATTGATTAATGTTTATTACAGGATACTGCAAATTGTATTTGAAAGGCTTTACAAGTCATAAATAATAACGCGGGCAGGATTCTCGAAGGTATTAGATACAGATAATAACGTCAATGACATCATATTATAATTAATGTGTTCAAATTTTTGCCTCCACTGATGAACAAATGCCTCCACTGATATCCACGAGGACCGGTTGGAAGAGGCCCACATCCAGCCTCTTCCAGTAGTGGATTTACCAATAGGCTCAGTAGGCTGGAGTTTAGGGCGGCAGATTTTAGAGGGCGGCAAATTTTTTATTTACAACCCATCTTTAAATCAGGTGGTGAGTGTGTATTTATATATAATAATAATAATAACTTATTGAGCTAAACTTACTGTCAAAAAAAAGTGTATAATATTACAGTGACTATGGCATCGATTTGCAGAGGTTAGTTAGTGGCGGCAAAATTTGAATAGCCTTCTGGCGGCAAATGTCTAAATCCGCCACTGCCTCTTCCTATTATATTAGTCAGGTCATCTGCCCATGTACCACGTATCACCGTGTATCACGCTGCGGTGGTCAGGCCAAGATCGTTTCCGTCAGTCACACGAGGTATGTACCCTGCCCCCTGCCACTTCGAGAATCACTGGGTTTTATGAATTTTCATGGTGGTTGGATACATTCCAGTTCTCACCTGCCTAGCTTCCAACCTCAAAGTTTGTAAAAATGACACTAAACACTGTGTTCTCGCAGCTGTCTCTTGAGGTCCATATTTAAGTATAACGTGACTCCTTCTTTGACCATAACTTCACTAATCATGAATTGAGGTATTGATCAAACGCTAGATCTGCTTTAAAAAGAAAACAATTACACTGTTACAATCCGGCACCAAACCATTGCATATGTTTCTTGTAAGCCCTTTTAACTTTCGCGACACTTCTAGTCGAAAGTTCAAAATAGTTTTCAAAAAATTTTTTACCAAAAATTGAACCGACTTCGTGTGAAATAACTTGTTGAAGTCGGTTTCATTATAGTTCAAAAGTAACAATTATCAAATATTGTGCTCATGGTACCGACTTTGACAAGTTATTCTCACCCTTCTGAATGTTGAGACCTCAACATTTGAGGTCGGTTCCATTTTAATTTTTTTTAAACTAAATTGAACTTTCACTTAATCACCGATTTTTTTACCCGCAATTAGAAGGTTGTTGTATGTATTGCTTCCGGGCTGTTTGGCCGTGGTCTATGTGAAACTTGTGTTCCAGACGTTTCGTCGATCACTGCGGTCGACATCTTCAGTGGTACAAGAGCGTAGAACTCTCCGTCGCGGTATCTTCTCCGATACTGAGTCCTCAGTATCAGAGAAGACGCCGCGAAGGAGAGTTCTACGCTCTTGTCGCCGCCCGGACCTGAACCACTGAAGATGTCGACCGTAGTGATCGACGAAACGTCTGGAACAAAAGTTTCACTTAGACCACGGCCAAACAGCCCGGAAGCAATACATACAACATGCAACGCCGGCCGTGAAAGCCTTAGAGTTTACAATTAGAAGGTTGTCCAAGTAGACGTAGCAATATTCAGTTATTGGAGTATAACTCCAAAACCATTTGTCCAGTTTTGATGAAATTAAAAAGGAAACACGTCGGAGGTACACTCTATCAAAAAAAAAATTGGGACCATACATTAAAAAATCTACAGTCGAACTTAATATAACATCCTCCGTTTTTGAAGTACCTAATATAAGTGGGGCAAATGCCTTTATTAAAATAAAACACTAGTTACAATACTGCAGCCACTACAATAACATTTGAGCAATCCACCAGCTGGCAGTCTACAGATAACTCAAATGTTCTAACCCTGTGCTAGCTAGCAGCATTGCCACGCTGAATTGCAATGCTGATTCGTTGAGCCAAATATGTGCCAGCATTTCGGTCACGCGTCGCATCGATCAAACGCTCTGATAAATTTTGGAAAATCTGATGAGCTCCAGGTCCCCATGGGCCTAATGACTCGACGCCAAATGGTTCAAATATGTAACCACTACATAACTACTACATACTTTTGAAGTTAAAAAGTAATTTATACCTTCAACCAATATTTGAATGCTTGAACCAAAATAATGTTGACACCAATTATAATGCATACATTAAACGATTTATAATCTACTTTATTTGCAAACGCCGCCATCTCCTTCAGATATATTCCAAGATCTAACAGCACACGAAGTGAAACTCATAACAAGACCGTACTCAAGTATGTTCACAGAAGCATAACATCTTAAAGGAGGCAAGTACAAGCCCGTTCGTTATCATAGGACTTGTATATGCAAATAGATAAAGTCGACAGCGTCTAGTCTCCCGGACTTACACTATAAATAACAAAGTTTTGATTAGAGAAAACCCTTTATAAACACTATGTATATTCATATGGATATTAATTAGTTAGAGGTAAGACTGGATCGTTTTATACTGTGACATAGTTCTACGTGGTGTAAGGATGCCATATTTGACATTTGTCAAATTGAAGTTTATACAAGAAAATTTAAACAGGAAAAATACAAATACTTCTCAAAATGATAACGAGATCAAAGACTAAGACAGCAGAAACCAGAAGCGCACGCCCAACACCTCCGCCCGTCACGTCGTCGTCAAGTTCGTCATCGGGGGATGAGTTCGATAATTGACATATATCTGTCTCTTTCGAATTTATGCTAGCCTGGTATTTCAGTTCACTTTAAGGCTGGCAATGCATTCTCGAGAGTTCTGGTGCAGTAGATGTCCGATGTTCTTTTTACTAAATCATCATCTCAGTACTGCTGGAAAAATACCTCCCCCATTGGTCAAGCCCATTATTAGGGTAAACGGGCTAAACTTAGTAAACTAAAGTTTGTGATCTTTCATTTCCACATTTCATTTGGAACACCGAAACACAGTACAAACTAGTTCGGGGTCAATGGGTTTACATATGTATTATAAACCACTAATGTATGTAAAATAAAGTTATTTGTATTTGTTATTTGTCATTTTAATGTACAAATATCAGATTAAAAGTTGTCAATTCCAAGCTGTCAATTGTCATATCAAACCTACCTCATATTGCTGTAACTGTGCGCCTCAATATCATAATAAGATTTTGTCTGACTACTTATTTTGAAATATCCGATCGCTTTTGCCATAAACACCTGCAAAACGTGGAACGAGCTTCCTCCCTCGGTATTCCCGAGTAGCTACAATATGGGACTTTTCAAAAAGAGAGTTAACACAGTCTTGAAAGGATTGGCAACGTATCGTAATCCCCTCAGTGTTACAGATATCCAAAGGCGATGGTGATCGCTTACCATCAGGCGACCCATCTGCTTGTTTGCCATCTATTTCATAAAAAAATATATTGATTCATGTATAAACAATTTATTCGGTCTATTTTAAGTAATTTTACCTACCCTCGAGCTGAATGTATTTGTCTAAGTGAGGAAAGCGAGAGGGTTGAAAATCAGCGCTGCGTGGTAGGTAGCTAGTAAGACAGTATATTATATTATAGCATTATAATGGATACCTACCCGTAGCATAATGCTGAACCTGCTGCTTTTATGTACAAAACGAGCAAATTTTTTTAATACTTGTCTTCTTCTTCTCGTCCTTATCCCACACTAGGTGGAGTCGGCCCTACATATTTTCCTCTTCCATTCTCTTCTATTATAATTATTGGTCGTCTCAGTGCTCACACCTTTCATAAACATATCATTCTTCACACAGTCCATCCATACCTTCTTCGGGCTTCCTCTACCTCTATATCCATCCACATTCATGTTAAGTACTATTTTTGTTATATGTTTTTCATCCCTCGCCATGACATGCCCATACCAAGCCAATCAATTCGCTTTCAACTTATCATTCACTGGTGCTGCTTTCAAGCTTCCTCTGATATACTCATTCCTTATTTTATCCATCCTAGTCACACCACACATCTATCTCAACATTCGCATCTCTGCCACATGCACTTTTCTATCATCCACCTCTTATGCTGCCCAACATTCAGATCCATACATTACGACAGGTCTAACTATGGTCTTATAAATTTTGTCCTTGAGATCCAAGGTCTTTTTTTAAAAACACGTATTTAAAAAAAAGAAAAACATTTTTGTTTTAAATCTTTTAAAACAAAGTCTTTAAACAGGAACTGTATAAGTTCCTCATCTGGCATGGATACAATTTCATTTGAATTACAATGAGAATAGTATCAGTCCTTTTTTATGTGTTGAAATGTTTTGAAAATGTATCCTTATCCATCCCCTTATTACTGATTCTAAACTGCGATACATTAATGAGACGCAACAGGTCCATTCAGCTTCATCTAAGCACTAGATCAATTAAATAACATATTGCTGTCACTTACAAGGAATATAAATTAGACGAGTGATTTAATTTAAATTTTGATAACGGCCAAACTGCGTGGGCGCAAGCATACTGTTAAGCTGACACTACACTCTCGTGAGAATTCTCATAGCTAAATGGTTATTACCATTACTCGTAACACACTACTACTTCATGTGACTTATTCTTCTTCTTCTTAGGGTTCCTCTCCAAGTAGTGAAGGGTGGGAGTCAGCAGGATATGCTTCAATTTGTTGCTTTCCTGAAGGAACAAGTCAGCGGTGCTGGCCAATGTGAACAGAATAGCTCTAAATAAACTTGAGCTGTTTTTATCACACTCTAACCCCCGCACTAGGATTCCGTGTGTCGCGGGAGGCATGGACACGCACACAATCACAACACACAAACACCCAAGACCCGGGACAAACGTCTACACTCATCGCATAAATTTTTGCAGCTGCCGGGATTTGAACCCAGGGTCCCGAAAACACAGAAGTCATGTCACTGACACTGACCACTGCGACACGGCGATGCCTGACGTATGTATTTCCGAATTACGAGTATGAAGTGATGGATAAAGTGGACGCGAGCAGTCAAAATAGTAATTTTGAGCATGTTTCCTTTAAACATTGTATTCGATAAAAGAAATAAAATAAATATATCATACCTACTAATATTATAAATGCGAAAGTTTGTTTGTATGTGTGTAAGTGTGTATGTATGTGTGTTTGTTACATCTTCACGCTCAAACCGCTACCCTGATTTCGATGAAATTTGGTATGGAGATAGTTTTAACCTCGCATTATCACATATGCTACATTTATCATAATATAGAAAAAGTATAGTTTCCGTGAAATAATTGAGGTAGCGTAGCATAAATCATCGATCCAAAAAAAATTTTTAACAAAAAATGCAACCGACCTCAACACCAAAAGTGTGAAATAACTTGTTGAAGTCGGTACCATGATAGTTCACACAAAAGTATTGTCATCATCATATGTATCATTACAATATTGTGCTCATGGTACCGACTTCGACAAGTTATTTCACACTTTTAAGCATTGAAGTCAGTTGCATTTTTTGTTAAAAAATTTTTTTTTCACCTTTTTCAGTGACCTTTGCTACTCACGGGATCAATTAATTGTTATTATGTGTTCTGCGATGTCTTCAACGGCGACAACAATATCACAAAGATACGCGTAACACAGTTCAGTTATTGGAGTATAACTCAAAAACCACTTGTCCGATTTTATGAAACTGAATTGAATGGGACCACCACGAAAGTATATTCTATCTAACAAAAAAAGAATCATCAAAATCGGTTCATAAACGACGAAGTTATCCCCAAACACACATAAAAAAAAACCTTTATACGGTTGAGTCAAATTGAGTAACCTCCTTTTTTGAAGTCGGTTAAAAACACGATTGATAACGTTTCTCTCGATGGAAAAAAATTAGTGAATGAGCGTCTGACACTTATCTTCTTCACGTTTTAATGTAAATAGATGAAAAAATAATACTTAATATTTACCAAAGATAGTATTTTACGATTTAATTACGATTTTTGCTTATGTTAATCCAAGGTATAAGCTATCTTCGTTCCAAATTTGATACAAAACCGTTTAGCCGTTTCAGTGTGAAGGAGTAACAAACATACAAACGACAAACAAACTTTCTTCTCTAAGATATTTGAATGATATTTTTTATATATACTTTATATAGATCTATCGTTTGACCACTATCCCATTTGATGGTCAGTGACGATTTGGTCGAAGATGTTATTACGCTAGAACTACAATGTTTACTGGCTTGGAAGGACTGCTTGTAGTTATCCCCCTAATATTCAACAGTGGAAAGTGTGTGTGTAAATTTGTAAGTGTGTATGTTTGTTACTCCTACACGCTCAAACAGCTACACTGATTTTGATGAAATTTGGTATGGAGATAGTTTAGACCCTAGATTAACACAAAAGGTACTTTTCATCCCAAAAATAATTGCTGTTTCCGTGGTTTAAGCAAATAATTCAAAGACCTCTGTTACCCCTACACACCCAAACGGCTGCACCAATTTCGATGCAATTTGGTATAGATAGGTTAGACCCTACAATAACACATAGATCAATTTTATCCCGGGAAAAGTATAGTTCTCGTGGGATAATTGGGGGTAGCTTGAAAACCGGTATCCACGCGGGTAAAACCGCGTAGCGCAACTAGTATTAAATATATTCAATTCTTTATCCCACCATTTGTTTAATCATAGTGTGAAACCTGCTTAAAATAAGCAATGTAGTTAGTAATAGAACGTTTACCTTCATGTGGGCACAGAATATCCAATAGTGCACGTAATGTGGGCAGCTATAACGTATCGGGCAGGACAGTAAGCCAGACAGATGCATTATTTGACTACAATAATGGTAAATTGTGTTTAAACATGTGATATGTTTGGTTCATATATTATTATGTTCATATATATGTGTTATCATATATTGTGTCTGTATAGTGTCTGTGGACACGGCGCAACACGCATGCGCGATTAGCAAACGGATTTTGGCGCTAAACGTTAGCAAATAATGCTGTGAAATATGCTGTAATTTTAACTGAATTTCATTATTCAATTTAAAAACTCATTATTAATTTTTTTAGTTTTATTGCAGGATCCCCTGTGAAACACATTTAAGTTTAAACTTCAAGAGCGGCGGCGGTCTACGCTCCTTTTGTCTTACGAATTCGATGACGTCATTTCCTGACGGTCTGACGATCTGACGATATGACGCGATTTTAACATTTTTTCCGATACAAAAGTGCACAACGCCGCTAGAGATATTATCACTTCAAAAAAAGTGTCGCATTGAGAACCTTCTCCTTTTTTGAAGTCGGCTAAAAAGCAGGTCATCACTAACATAACAAGAAGTATTTATTCCAAAGAGTACGCCCACAGCAGTGACAATCGTCATTTCCTCAGTCGTTCACGGACCCCTCAACCTGTTATTGCACCAAGCCGTTTCCACTTCACCATTGCATTGCAAATAATTACCGAGCACATTTCATATTTGCTTTGCGAATGCGATATGCTAGAGCATACACTGTTCACTTCTTGTCAATGTACTGCTTCTAATCTACCTATGTGAATTAATAATTGTATACTATATATAAATGTGGTATAAATTAAAAATAAGAAAGAACATGATGAACAATTTGTATTACAATGTTAGTCTAATACAACAAAGTTTAACCAAATACATGTCAAAATGGAACATTTATACAAAGACACAAAATGACAGCATAAATTAGAATGGAACGATCTTACGGTATGCAGCGTCGAGCCCGAGCACCTTACCGACCGACGACTGAACAAAATGTGGCGGTACTCGACTGAGCGCTTGCTTTTATAAGTGACAGTGGGGATCAATGTTGCCAGTGATTGGCTAATAGCTAAGAATATAATATATTTATATAATTACATCATCTTGTGTATTACTTAAAACTTATACAAATGTGCTCCAATATATTTTTTTTACCAAAAATGGAACCGACTTCAAAACTCAAAAGTATGAAATAACTTGTTGAAGTCGGTACCATGATAGTTCAAAAGTAACTGATATCAAAATATTGTGCTCATGGTACCGACTTCGACAAGTTATTTCATACTTTTGAGTGTTGAAGTCGGTTCCATTTTTTGGTAAAATTTTTTTTTTCACTCTTTTTAGTGACCTTTGTTACTCATTGAATGAAGTGGCAATGGGCAGGGCACATAGTTCGAGAACTGATGGGGTTGTCCGTTGGACCGTTGGGGTCGAAAGGTTCTCGAATGGAGACCACGGAATGGCAAGCGCAGCATAGGACGGCCACCAACCAGGTGGACAGACGACCTGACTAAGATCGCAGGCAAGGGCTGGATGCGGGCCGCTTCCAACAGGTCCTTGTGGAAATCAATGGGGGAGGCCTATGTCTAGCAGTGGACGTCCTATGGCTGAGATGATGATGATGATGATGATGATGTTACTCATGGGATCAATTGTTACTGTGGTGTAGGTATGTTCACCGATGTCTTCACCCGCTACCATAATATCGTGTAGTATATGCACGCATTTTTCAGTTTTTGACTTGTATCTTAAAAAGTGTTCCTCCGATTTTGATTAAATTTAAATGGGACTACACGGAAAGCACCAGCTTTTAAATAAAAAAAGAACGATCAAAATCGGTTCACCCAGTCGGAAGTTATGCGGTAACCAACACAAATAAAATAAATATAAATAAAAAAACATACGGGTCGAATTGAGAACCTTCTTCTTTTTTTGAAGTCGGTTAATAACAGTAGATACACCAGTAGAACTTGGTATCTCATGTAAGCATATGTATAACTTATACAAATGTGCTACAATGAAATAGTAGATACACCAGTAGAACTTAGAATGTCATATAAACAGATTATAAAGCATGTTAAAACCAACGTTATCCCACTCATTATTCAGTATAAAATACGAGTTTCAATTCCAAAACGCCCTCATACATATCCCGATATAAGTTAAAGCGTTGAAAGCAAACATTTCATACAGCTGATATATGCTGACACATTCGCATAAATATAAAAAATCAGCGCATGTCTGTCGGTTCGATGTATCGAGTTCCGCATCTGTTTTGAATATATTAACTCATTAGATTATACATAGGACAGAAGGGATAGTCTAAAGTACCTACCAACGAGAACGCTTGTATTATAAACTCAATGCGCCCTGTGGTTTTGCCCGTGTGGTGAGGCAAAATGGTGATGATGAAAATAAGCCTATGTGTTAAACCAGGGTATAAGCTATCTCCAAACCAAATTTCACCGTAATCAGTGTATCCGTTTGAGCGTGAAGAAGTAACATACATACACACAAACTTTCGTCTTGATAATATAAGTAGGAGCAGGATAGGATTAAAATTATATTATTAAAAAAACGGTAACCATACCTTTTCAGAATAAATAGTTTGGTTCCTGACCTTGACTATATTTTTCTACAAGGTCCCATTTATCTCTTTGCCAATATTCATCAAAATTGCTTCAGCGGTTTAGGCGTGAATACGTAACAGAGCTAACTTCACTTTTATAACATTAATTAAGTTTTTCATCTATCCCATAAGTAAAAAGTTTTTTTTTTTTTTGTTTTTTTCTCAGCAATAGGACATCCACTGCTGGACATATACCTCCCCATATAGGGGGGATTTGCCAATTCTCGCCACGCTTGGCAGGCGGGTTGGCGAGCGCAGTAAGAATTCCGATTCTCAGAAGGCGCTGCTGCCCACCTTCTGGTACGTGATCCCTTAGCCGACTCTTACGGCACCCGCGGGAAGAGATGGGGGAGTACTATTCTAGGCCGGTACCACCACGGCACAAAAACGGCACGGCAGTAAAAAGTTGCCTCCGTATAATTCAGGTTATATGCTACCTGTGTTCTGATTTTCATATAAATCTATCAAGCCGTTACGACGTAAAAAGGTAACAGACACATCGCATGTACTAAATGCGCTTCGCGGTGTTTTCCGTGATGAAATGGTACGTGCTATTGACGAATGTTATGTCTTCCTATATATAAATAATTAAACTACTAATAAAGTATTTCAAGGATGGAAAATATCACGCAGCTTTTAAAAATAATGTTCAAACTTCCCTTTCCTAATCCCATTCTATTACCAATTTCTATTCAAATTTGGCGCGGCAGCACCGAGCACTGCACATGCGCGACTACCGCGCCACGCCGCTACAGCGGACCGTGACAGAACTCCGCCGTCAGTTTCAACACAACAAAAACTCAAGTTGCGCCGGCGACCGCCATTATACGCGCTCGCAATAAATATACATAAAACTTTCAAAGTGCAGTGAAAAATCAGTGTCCAAGAGAAGCCGGAAAACCGTGAGTCCTAAACCTTACGTATCCGCAGCTTGCACTGTCAAACGAATCGTCAAATAACCAACAAATAATATTTATATTTCTAGTTTAAAATATGCGTTTAATAGGCTCCGTGCATCTGCAAAAATGTTTATTAAATATCTGTTTAATTTTATCATCACGTTAATGTTAAGGCAGTTATGCTCCTTGACCAGACCGATCTAGTGAGAAGACTCAAAAGAACAAAACCGTTCGAATTAGTGTAGTGTTCAGTGACAGTGTGCTAGTGTAATGTGGTTAAAATACTGCTCATAGAGAACACATGAACCAAGTGTCTCCGCCTTAAATAGAGACAATAAGAAAAGTGTTAATGGACACATTCTTAGTACAGTAAATTTAGAAAGTTAAGTTAGACTTAAATTACTTATTAGCTTTTTGAGGCTAGATTGTAATATATTAAATTTTATAGGATCCATTTGTATGCGTACTATACTAGGAAAAAAAATCTATTTATGATTTATTTGTAGTCTGTTTTTGGAGTGTTACCTCTATACATGAAAACTTTTTCGTAGAAGTTATTGTGTGTTCATATAGTAATAATAATGAATCTATGTTTATAATAAATAATATCAATAGTACCAACTTTAAAAAAATATCACAATTGGAACCGACTTCAACACTTAAAAATAGATATGAAATAGTTAGTTATTTCACACTTTGGAGTGATGAAGTCGGTTCCATTTTTGGGTATTTTTTATTTCACTCTTTTCAGTGATCTTTGCATATCAATTTTATTATCATTGTAAATATTCACCGATTTCTTCACCCGCAGTTAGGAAGTCGTCCAAGAAGACGTAACACTTTTTACTTATGGAGTGTAACTCAAAACCGCTTGTCCGATTTTGATGAAATTTAAATGGGACTACCTCGGATGGACTCTCTATCAAACAAAAATTTTGAGAATCCAAAAACTGGGAAAGAACCCAGTAAACATATATAAAAAAACATACCGTCGAACATAATGGCCCCTTTTTGATGTCAGTTTAAAAGTACGTACCAATGATGTTTTACTAAAGATGACGTATATTCATACTGCGCGGTGCTCAGATTTTGTTCCTTTACGACATAAACATGCTTACTGCGACAGATAATACGGTACAAATAATACAGAAAAGGATAGCTATATGTTTAGACTTGCGCTTGAAATACGCGTCGTAATCAAAATTACTACAATTGGCTTAATTTTTCCGCCTCAGTTTCCGCGCGCTTGTGCGACATCTACCTCATATAGACATATAATACATTGGTAGGCACCGCATTCGATTATCAAAGAAGGTTCCATTCTATCCGTTCTACAATCTAATCGTAGGTTTCAATTGAACACATCAATCAGGTGGATTTCCCGCTAACGAGTAAGAGACACATATGCATAGAGAAACAATAATTTAGCCACTCGCCCGGTTACTCATACAGCTAGCGACAGCTTGATTTGGCAGAACTATGCTAAGCTAATCTATTCTAGTATCACGATTTGTCCGTGGAGTTCTTTGTCATAGCGTACACATACTTCCTAGTTTATATCTATCTATCTCACATCTATATATCGTAAGTAAGGTATCTATGTTTGTATTTAAAAAAAAATCATATATTGTACATATTTATATTAAGATTCTATTTCTACTTTATTAAGATTCTATTTCTACTCTATTAAGATTCTATTTCTACTCTATTAAGATTCTATTTCTATTCTATTAAGATTCTATTTCTACTCTATTAAGATTTTATTTCTACTCTATTAAGATTATATTTCTACTCTATTAAGATTCTATTTCTACTCTATTAAGATTCTATTTCTACTCTATTAAGATTCTATTACTACTCTATTTCTATTCTACTTTATTGTAAAATAGAGATATATTTTGGGAAGACACTGCCTTTTGTAACACAATTATTTTTAATTAAAACAAAAGGCAGGGTACAACATATTTTGTAACCTTTACATTTTGCAATAAAGAAAATTTGTATATCGTTTCGAAAACATCTTAAAATAAGATTGTGATTTTTTTTTTTTTTCATTACACTCAGACCCCCGCACTAGGATTCCCTGTATTCCGGGAGGCATGGACACACACAATCACAGCACACAAACATCCAAGACCCGGGACAAACATCTACACTCATCGCACAAATGTTTGCCCCTGCCGGGATTCAAACCCAGGGTCCCGGTGACACAGAAGTCATGTAGATGACACAAACCACTGCGCCACGGTACCGTCATTGATTATTGTACACCGTTGACACAGTTACTGCTATCTTATCAATCGAACATCATTACAAAGACATTGTACCTAATAGTCCGGTCAATCTAGACCAATAAATGAAAGTGAAGGTGCATAAAATCATAATAAGCTGAAAATCAGTAAAATTGTTCAATATATATAAATAAAAATTTTCAGTCAATGTTCCCCATTCCCCGTTTACCAAAAATTGACTAATGTATAGAAAGAAGTCTTATTTTCAAAAGGAAAATTGCTATCCGAATCCTGAATATCCGAATTTGAGGAACCTTTAAAAGCGGCAACACTAGAAAAAAAAATATTAAGATGTGTAGGTATTGTTAATAAAACAAGTAACGTTATTAAATTGATTTTTAATACATATGATTTTTTGTTTTATTTTGAGCTCTTGGAACGTATCGCCTACATTCCTATAGAAATGACCATTCCGTATCTTTACGGATCCGCATATTTACGGAACGTATATCCCGCGAAAAAAGCTTTTACTGTACTACAACCAATGATATTATATGTTTATATGAGGTAGATGTCGCACAAGCGCGCGGAAACTGAGGCGGCAAAATTAAGTCAATTGTAATAATTTTGATTACGACGCGTATTTCAAGCGCAAGTCTAAACATATAGCTATCCTTTTCTATATTATTTGTACCGTATTATCTGTCGCAGTAAGCATGTTTATGTCGTAAACAAAATCTAAGCACCGCGCATTGTGAATATACGTCATCTTTAGTAAAACATCATTGACTACAACAAAGAAAAGTAAACTAATGACAAAAAGGTGTATACATTTCAAACAAAAGAGTTTGAAATTGTGTTGCGACTGTCAATTGTTCGTGTTTAACATGACCTATGTTCATTGACTCAATCAAAGAAAGAACATGACCTATACGAGTGAGCAGAAAGTTAAATAACAATCAACGCGGCGGTCCACGTTATTACAATGTATGTGCAACTCACGACTTCATGTCGCGACGCGATACGCCTGGGTAAAGGTTCTTGGGACAATTGTAAATGTTTGCGGGGAAGTGTGTTGTAAGGCGCAAACTGCCATGGTGGCGTGATAGAAACGCGATCGTAGGACTGTGTGTGCAGCGCAATTGGTAATTGAGACCCGATTGTCTTTTTGTTTACCGGAGAAACAAAAACAAAACGTCATCATTATTTCAATATGGCTATACTATTAGTGCCCCGCCGTTTCACCCGCGTGGATTACAGGATAAAAACAGCTTATGTATTATTCAAGGGTCTAACCTATCCCCATATCAAATTTCATGGAAATCGGTAGAGCTGTTTGAGCGTGATGGAGTAACTGAGGTTTCTGAATTATTTGCTTATCCCCATGGAGCAGCAAATATTTTCGGCATGAAAAGCTTGCCTATGCCTATGTGCATTAAGCTTGTGTGTTAATTTAGAGTCTAAACTATTTCCATACCAAATTTCATCGAAATCGGTGCAGCTTTTTGTGAGTGAAGTAGTAACAAACCTATACACACAAAATTTACACACTCGCCTTTATAATAAATAGTGTGATTTGATTGACAGAGAAAATCTTCGGAATCGACCTAAAATTTACGTTAAGGATTTTGATAGGCCTGTTCAGACTAATGTAGTGATGATTCGTCAAATTCGTGGGTGGTAACTAGGCTTCCGTACTGGAAAGTACCGTACTACTATGCAAGGAATGGCTAAATGGTTATCATAACCAAAAAAAAAATGTGCCATTACTTATTAGTGACTAGCTTGGGTACCGGGGTTCTTGCTCCAAGAATACTTCTCAATATATTCTAACAAGCAAGAACAGGTTTCACGATAGTTGAACTTTTTTTTACCGCTATCTCATGTGATGTTAAGTGACGACGCGGTCTAAGGTGGAGCACGCTAACTCCGAAGGAACCTATTCTTGAAGACTCCGGGGTTGTATCTATCGAGAAACACAATTAAAAATTATTGTAACCTAAAAGAATATAATATTAAGTATCGAACTTATATTGTTAAGTATGAAATCACTCTCACGAACTAACTGCCGCTCTTACCCATGTCAGTTGGGTTCCATAGACAAATTAATAAAACATCGGAATGAAAAGTTAATTAATTGATTGCGGTTTAAATCGTTTAAAGCTGTTTAATTTATATTGAACAGTAATCGCTTAAATCACATTATTGTAAAATCACTGTTATAAAATCGGTCCAATCTTAAAGAATATAAATATACATTTAGAATCGGCAATGTCGGCTGTTTCGTTTATTGTATATGAAAATTCACAATCATCGTCATCATTGTCATCATCGTCATCATCATCATCGTCATCCTCATCATCATTGTCATCATCATCATCATCTTCACAGTCATCATCATCATATCAGCTATAAGATGCCGACTGCTGAACATTATGCATCACCCATTGATTTCTAAGACGGCCGCAAACGGAGCACACGCTCTCGGCCGCGTCCGTATCGTGACCTACTAAGTCACTTTTTCATAGGGAGCACACGTTTTCGGCCGCGTCCGCTTCGTGACCTTCTAAGTCATTTTTTTTTATCACCCTCAGATCCCCTATGGAACATTTCTTATTGTAAATATTGTTTTTTTATTTCCGTTTTTTGTGTCAATAAAGTGTATTTGTATTGTATTGTATTGTATCCCCGCACTAGGATTCCCTGTGTCGCGGGAGGCATTCAGGGGTCTGCGCTCGCACTCTACAATGCTGCCCGGTAAAAATTGTACGTTCGAAATGGGCAAACTGTTGAAACTTACATTGTAACCTTGACCATCTTATGTACACAGTTATATGCAATAAACATATTCTGTATTCTGTATTCGGTCGGGATACTTACTCGTCTAATATTCGTAAGTTAAACCGTAGTTTAAGCTAAATAAATATCAAAACGTCAACAAAACGGTAGTTAACCTGTATTAATCGCTAAATTCCATTCTAGATCAGTATCACGTCAAAACGTGTCATAGCGCAGGTTGGATACGTTGTATGGCAACACAGTCGTGAGCTCTAAGGCTTTACTAGGCTATGTTATACCACATAGGAGGTGCATTAATTGACGTTAGATTGTGTGGAACGAGATAAAGAGATATCTGTTAAGTCTAGTTACACTGATGAGTGGACGGTTCTGGGTGTGTGTTCACTTTATGTTGTCTTGGTATATTATATCTCTTGTAGTAAAGATATTGGACAGTAATGTTTCTGTACATAGAAAATATATATACAAAAACCCAATGATATTATATGTTTATATGAGGTAGATGTTGCACAAGCGCGCGGAAACTGAGGCGGCAAAATTAAGTCAATTGTAGTAATTTTCATTGCGACGCGTATTTCAAGCGCAAGTCTAAACATATAGCTATCCTTTTCTATATTATTTGTACCGTATTATCTGTCTCAGTAAGCATGTTTACGTCGTAAAGGAACAAAATCTGAGCACCACGCAGTATGAATATACGTCATCTTTAGTGAAACATCATTGCAAAAACCTGTCAAAACTGGTAATAAAAAAATTAGCAATATTCACAACATTCTTTTCATTTAAAAAAAATACCGATTTCGATAAATTTCAATCTGAGAAAGTATGCTAACGACTAAAGTATTTTTTTTATTTAATAGTAATAGAAGTAGAAGTAAAGGAAGATAATAAAAAAGTAATTACAGTCTGGCTAGGATTTTAAGTAGTTTTTTTTTTACGTTTTTAGGTCAACCCATAAATAAGGCTGTGTTCTCAAACGTACTAAATTTGATTTAAAAAAATATCGTCCAAACAGATGGGTGAAGGTTGTCACTTCGGGTCCTCTACAATAAGACTAGCGCGTTGAGGTAGCGGTGACGGTTTTTTTTAATTCACAACAAGCAGACGTTTGACCTCTATCTCACCTGATGTTAAGTAACGATGCGGTTTACGACGGAGCTCACCTGCCAGTAAGATACCAGTTCACTCGTGATTGCCCAGATTGCCCAAGATGCCCAGATGGTATCCATGTGGAAACACAGATTTAGGCAATGGATTCCACGCGTTAGCTGTACGCACTATGAATGTAGAATCAACACGCTTTTCACACCTACAAACACGTTAAAAGGTTCCGTCAAAACAGTGACCAACTTAACTATTCAATTGGAAACTGTAAAGTTCAGTTGAAAATGTATTCTATCAACAAACGAAGATGACTTTTTTGAGATTGGTCCAGGATTTCACCTCTTTCTTACTTAATGATCAGTGGCGATGTAATGGTGTGTATATGTATATAAGTATATATATCAGTCATCAGGTTACCATAGTACAGGCTCTGCCTAGTTTGGGACCTGAAGACCTTGTGTGAATGTTGATAAATAAAATAGAAGGTATTATCACAATAGTACTAAAATTTAGCGGCTCTCTAGTACTGACATTGTTTTGAAGAATCAAGGAATATCAATAACGTTTGAGACTTCAAATAGAGCACAGATTATCAGCAGGTGTTGAGAACCTGTTTTACTTGTGGCCTTTTTCAGTAATCGGATAAGATTGTCGGATAAAACAGATAAATCTACAGAAGGCGATTGGTATCATATACCAACGGTAAATAACCAGCGAAGCGAACCTTCCTAATATATAGCCTGAGACTGAAGCTCTTCAATAGCTTGAGTTGTCGAAGAAAGCTGTAGTAAAAATATTTTTGTAACTTAATAATAGTGATTACAAACTAACTAAAATGGTGTTTAATAGATCAGTTTTTATACGGTTAGGACAGAGGCCGGCAACCTGTGGTTCGCGAGTCCGATGCGGCTCTTTCTGTAGTCAGTTCTGGCTCCCAGTTCGGTAACAATACATATCCAGAAACCAGATAATTTACTATCAAAATCTTGGAAAATCATGCATTTTTTTAAAATATTATTCACACAAGGTCATCAGGTCCCAAACTAGGCAGAGCCTGTACTATGGTAACCTGATGACTGATATATATATATACTTAAATACATATACACACCCAGACACAGGTCAAACAGACATGTTCATGCGCACAAATGTTTGACTTGTTCGGGAATCGAACCCAGGACCAGCGGCTCAGAAGGCGGAGTGCTACCAACTGCGCCAACCGGCCAGTCAAAATTGATTCATGAGCGCGTACCATGTCTTTATTACAGCCGCTGACACCCAGGACGTAATGCACGGCCAGAGCCGCGCCGTCTCGACGCTTTGTCAGTCAAAAGTAGAAAATCAAATTGTATTTAAATATTTATTATATTGAACATTTTTTCTTTGACCACTGGAAAATTAGGTAACTGGTAACTTGTGGCTCTTTAGTCTCAAAAGGTTGCCGACTCCTGGGTTAGGGTAGAGTTCAAATTAGTTTGAACAGTTTGACATAACTGCCAATACTAAAATAAGGTCTTCATAATGGGGAAGATTTTAGGTGAAATAAAACGTCACCTTATTTGGTGCTGACTAAAACAATCCCCATTTGAACTGAACTCATCCAGTATTTGAGAAAGCGTTATAAGCAGTTGTGATAATTTGAATTTTAGCCTAAATAAAATACGAGCTTTATCATTTTATTTATTTTTGGAGACTTTTAGGTAGGAAATGTCTCGCGGCTTTTAATAAGACAACAAAATGTTGTTTCTACACAATAATAATTATGAAAATCCTTTTTTTAAATAAAACTTTTTTTTATGATTTTTTTATAACTCGATGATTGATTGAATTTTGTTTTCTTTTAAAACGGTACAGTTCCAGGTTGGAGCTATAAAAAACATCAACCTAACAACTAAACAAGCCTGTAAGATACATATGCTCATAATTCACAGGTTATGCTTGGAAATCCCATATATCAATGCAAAGTTAAGCCTGCTTCGTAATCAGCATTTCAAAGAGGTTCTGATGTACATAAATATAGACTGACGCAAATCTGATCATACTTACAAACCGGAGGCGCTGAATTGCTTTACAGAACAAAACAATAGCAAATCCCTCGCGACTGGTTCTCGGTTCACGGTTTTGCCGCGTCGGTTCTGATTTGCGCCAATGCATAGAATGAATTCGTTCACAAAGCATACGAAGAGACAGACACGCATGTTGGCTTTGCATTCTATGTCGACGGTAAGTTATATTTACGTATCGTGTAGGTGGGTTTAGCATTTAACTGCTTTTCAAAGTTCGAAGATATATATCAAGTCTGTACATTTGAAATTGGCGTGTTACGTAGAACAAAATAATATGTTTAAATGTAACATAATGATTGTGTGTTCATGCCTCCTACGACATATGGGACCCTAGTACAGGGGTGTAAATTAATGTAAAAAAGATATATTTTTTTTCTTTTAATTTTTTTTTTTTTTTATTTTTTTTATTTTTTTTTTCAGGGGTGTAAATTAATGTAAAAAAGATAATAAAGTCGTTATTCGGACGTCACTGCCTAAAATCATGTCTACCAAATTTTTGAATGAGAAAAGTTCTTTGGGCGCGATTGGTCATCAAAAATCATAGAACTCGTGTAATCGTCACCGAACGCCTTCCATCAGCTATATGTATACTGTGTATATAGGTATAAGAGGCTATATGTGTACTTTTTGGGTGAACAAAAAGCGTGAAACTCGCGTCATCGTCACGGCACGTTTTTCATGTTAGCTTAGAAATCATGTAGTTTTCACTTCTATCGGCAGTCCCCAAAGACTGTCCCTTTGCTTTTCTACACTATCTACACTACTTTATTTTATACGATTATAAAGAGAAATAAATTGTATTTTTGTGTGTGTGTAAGTAGCGATTTTGCGAAGTTGCACCCTACGTGCCAAAAAAAGATTTATACATAGCTGTGTTATTTGATGATTTAAATCGATATGAAATAGCCAGGCGGCCCTAACAACCAAGCTAAATCTTGTATTTAAATTAGAAAGAGACGAACATATTGTACCTCTGGTACGGAGCTGGCATAGGGCAGGTCTCCCTGTCTCTATTTAATGTTTGGACCTAATAAACTATTCTGCCATTAATTAAACGATATGAATTCTCGATGTCATACACGGCCGTACAAGTCGTGTAGATAAGCTGCCTCAGTAGCGGACGTCAGATCTAATGAAGTGTGCTAGGCCAGTTCACATTTAATTAGAACGGTTAGTGGGGGGGCTACCATACATTGCGCTATGGTGACCCCATGAACAAAAGTTTTGTAGCATTTCATTTAATATGCGGTGGATAAGTACTGTGTACTGTGTAGAGCCCAGACCCGGTGTAATGTTTTTATCAGTTCTCAATTTTTTTTTCTGATTCTGATTCCGGTATCCGCTCTCCGAAATGCAAGAAGGGGAATTGTTTTTCTCTCTCCCTTTTCCACCTCTCCTTCTCCTTCTATGATACCATATCGCGATGACCTCTTAATGGGATGACACCAGCTTCTCCGACGATTGACAAGAATCTTACACATACGGGTCAACACAACGGTTGACTGGCCTTCCGTGCCGCTGGTCCCACCGCTGGTGGGTTCGATTCCCGAACAGGTCAAACATTTGTGCCTATGAACATGTCTGTTTGACCTGTGTCTGGGTGTGTGTATATGTATATAAGTAAATATATAACTGTATATAAGTAAATATCAGTCATCAGGTTACCATAGTGCAGGCTCTGCCTAGTTTGGGACCTGAAGACCTTGTGTGAATGTTGTCCCATATTAAAAAATAACAAAAAAAAAGGAGCAGGCCTCCGCTACCTCTATGCAGCTTTTCTGTGGGGCTGTCCCCTCCACCCACCTGTCTGCCAAAAGGGGACAGAAAGAAGAGACCACGACTTCTCTCCTTATCGGCCATCATACGAAACCAATTTTAATTGTTTTTCAGCACTGCAACGTATATTATCCCGTGCATTATTATTATTAAACAAATCAAACCACCAATATATAACTGCAACCAGACTTCTTGTCTTGCGTCAAACGCAACCCGACATCAACACGACACGAGGCTCATAGTAGACCCCCTGCTGGTACACGACACATGTTGGTACTTAGTCGATATGTAAGATAACGGTGAGCGACGCTTATAAACAAAACTGTTAATGGCCGACACAGGCTAATGAGATTGCTGAATCTGATGCAGGGTTTATTAGCGATAAATATGATAAGCGGTGTATGTCTGCTGCTTACATTTGCGGTATCGTGTACGGTGTTATCACCTGGGGAACCACTTGAGCGACTTGGTCTTGCAGTAACTATAACAACATATATGTAAACTCTAAGGCTTTCACGGCCGGCGGTGCATGTTGTATGTATTGCTTCGGGGCTGTTTGGCCGTGGTCTATGTGAAACTTGTGTTCCAGACGTTTCGTCGATCACTCCATTCGACATCTTCAGTGATGCAGGTCCGGGCGACGATAAGAGCGTACAACTCTTCTTTGCGGCGTCTTCTTTGTTCTGTGCAGTTTCGAGTCGAAGTTTCATTTAGACCACGGCCAAAGAGCCCGGAAGCAATACATACAACATATAACAACATAAGTTGACAGACGAGCAGTTTGTAGAAATGTTTAGGTTGTATCTCAAATAATTTGTAAGACTGGTAATGACTTCGCGGCTGGTCATTGCCCATTGGTCAGAACAAGTGACTATTCTCACTGTTATCTCTGTCACAACCGCCTTAAGAGAAGCCACATATTGATCGGGATGGAAATTATATCCTACTAATTCTTACTTCCTACTAATATTATAAATGCGAAAGTGTATGTGTGTATGTATGTTACCTCTTCACGCTCAAACGGCTACACCGATTTGGATGAAATTTAGAACCAGTAAGCATTCTAGTTCGAGCGTGATGGCATTTTCGACCACATCGTTACTGATCATCAAGTGAGATAGTGGTCAAATGCTAGATCTTATACAGTATAAAAAAACATTATTTTTTTTAAATCAAGTTACAAAATGTCATCTATCCTCTATTAGCTAAAAAGATGTATACAATATTTATCTTATTTATTTTTGTGTATATGTAGATAATATGTATATATTTCTTTATATATAATGAACAACATTTACAATAATACGTAGATGGATAAATTGCACATAGGTGCTAGATAATATTATTACTGAACATTTAATCCTTCTCATCATTATATATATTTCTTTTTATTTTTTTATTTTTTTTCCTGGCCCCGCACTAGGATTCCCTGTATCGCGGAGGGCATGGACACACACAATCACAGCACACAAACATCCAAGACCCGAGACACACATCTACACTCATCGCACAAATATTTGCCCCTGCCGGGATTCGAGCCCAGGATCCCGGAGACACAGGAGTCATGTCAATGACATTAACCACTGCGCCACGGCGACCGCCATTATAATTTAAATAACAGATGAGAGTATATTTATATATTTTTAAGCCGTATCTTAGACTATATAATTTCTCAATCATTTTATTTTAAGTTAGCTTCTCGTGTCTATTAATTAAGAATACTGTAAGCATGGGCATAATTTAAGTTTTGTAAACTCACGCGCAGCAATTAGCAAAGAGCGGGCGCCGGCGCGGGCAGCCAATTTGTTTTGTAACATTCCCTTTTACTATAAATTTGTACAGGGTGATTATTGAAATAATATAATTAATTAGTTCCATAATAAATGGATCCTGTAAGTCACAACACTATCAAACTGACATACACTGGTTCAGTTCCCACCAATGGCAATGGCTTGTTGTTCCGATGACTTGTACTTTCGAGCACCTGCCTGGCTAGCTACCACCCGCAAGTTTGTAAGCATGTCACCATTTGTGTTTCAGGTGGCAGTTCTTGAGCGTCAATAAACGCTCTGGGTCTAGCGTGATTACATTTCAAACACTTCGTCACCGAACCTTTAAGTAACAACACCATTTTTTACTGTTAAATAAACTAAGGTAAGATTTCGATCAGATAATAATGATTAATTCTCCAAAATGGGACATGCCAACATATTCATCCAAACAACTAAATGTAAATGTAACTTGAATCCAAAAAAAATATCCAGTCCAATTAACCAACAATATTAATTATAAAAAAAATTACGAAAGGGTTTTTTCTACACATAGAGTTTTAACATAAAAATAAACGCATTTTACAATTTCCGATTCTCTTGTTCAATTGAACTAAAATAAAATCGCGAAATAACAGATACTTAGTTCTTAAGTCGTCACAATAAAATCCAAATTAATACGACATTTATCAATAAAATAAGATAAGATAAGATAATATTTATCAGCAAAAAGACTAACTTAAATATATCTAACACATTTACATACCACAGATACCAATAGATGGTTTTATTGAAATTGCGGGTAGTTTTAAGTAAAATATGTCGTCATTTATTTGGTGCCAACTATAGCTACCCGCATTTAGCCAATTAAATAAAAGTTTTCTCGAATATGAAATATAGCATGGTAAGATTTTATATGAATTTAAGGGCAAATAAAATAAGAGCATTTTCACTTTACATAATTTTAGTTTCGTTTAGTTGAATAAGAATCACTAACGCTAGCAGAATTAGATCCATTCCTTGCCTGCTTATATGCATAATTTAGTATTCCGACTATTTAGTATTCCACCTTCAAACAACAATCTGGCATTTAATAATCTATTACATCGCATGCGCCGGCTTTATAATCTAATCAGCACTCAGGGCGATATTTTTCATCAAAACTTTTTTACTTTTACAAATGATATTGTCAAAATTACCTTTGAGTGACTTTTTATTTTGTGGTTGGCGCTAAGTATTGAAAATGTTTTAATTTTGCTAATGCTGTGTACAATACTTGGGTTAACGGACTAAGCATTCTTCTTATTCTTATTCGAGTTGGGGGGTGCTGAGTCCTGCACCGACGTCCCGCTTGGAGTGTTGTGCATTCCCCCCGCCAGACACTACCCGAGCCATTCTAACTCCTTTATATAACGGAGCATGGCCCTGGGTCGATGGCTTTTTGGTGACGTTTTTATTTAGAACCGGAAACGGACCAAGCATGTAATATTTACTACGTGTATTGTTTTTGTATTTTAAGTAATAGTTTGTTAACTGTTTTTGTACCAATTTTTTAAATAAATAAATAATGAATAAATAATTTCTAAATAATAAAATACTCTAACCCACTGTACCTTTAACAACGCCAAAGATGTTGCTCTATTAAGAGCCCATACAAATATAAATTTGAATAAATATTTTTTACAACAATTTCATCGCAGAACATCCTGTACTGCATCCCATGTATTGTCGGCAGTTTAGTTTGCACTTTCACGTATTACAGTTATATACGCACTAACTGGTATATATTCTGTGGACGCAGGGTAACAGTAACTGGCATAGTTATCAGCGGTGCGCGGATCAGGCGCGATACAAATCCAAGGCTTTGCATTGCCTTATTAAATCAGGATACGCGTTGACCAGCATAAACTATATATTCATTTACATAAAGTTTAAAATGCCAATTTCGTAATTTCCTTCGTGGTAATAATGTATATTTTGCAATCAAGCAGCGTGGTTCTTAAACTATGACTCTTATTAGTTTTTATATAAGTTTAGTCTTAAACTTAGCACCTTAGCTTAAACACTATAATGGTAGTGATTCGCTTATTCAACTGAACTAAACTAAAATTTTGGAAAACTAAATCAGTTCTTATACGGTTCCGATAAAGTCTAAATTAGTATAAGACTTATCAATAACATCACTAAAATTAAAATATATTTATTAAATTTGCGGGTAGTTTTAGCGAAATTAAGTTGCCATTTATTTGGTGCCTACTAAAACTACCCGCGATTGGCCAACAGTTGAATAAAACTCGTCTAATATTAGTGAGAGCGTTGTATGGAGTTATACTAATTTGAATTTTAGCGTAAATAGAATACGAGCTATTTTAATTTGAAGAATTTTAGTGAATTTTAGCTAGTTTATGTGATTAACAGAATTAGGGCCAATATCTAATATTACAACAGTTGTAAACAAATGAAGACGTGACATTCATATGACCGTTACTACCCAATGTTCCATTATTCTTTACATCCATTTAACGAGTTACTTTTATTTTTGATACCGGGTTTCCTGTGTTTATGTAATGTGATGAGTTTCCTGAAAGGCCGTCCTATACTGCGCTTACCAGCTCGTGATCTCCATTCGAGAATTTTCGACCCCAACGGTCATCAGTTCTTCGACTTATATTCCCTGCCCACTGCCACTTCAACTTGCTAATGCGCTGGGCTATATCGGTGACTTTTGTTTTTCTACGGATCTCTTCATATCTGATTCGCTCGCGTAGAGAAACCCCGAGCATTGCCTTCTCCATAGCTCGTTGTGCGACTCTGACCCTGCTCACAAGGCCATTAGTCGGAGACCACGTTTCAGTTCCGTAAGTCATCGCTACACTACAATTACAAACTAATATTTAAATAAGAGTTTTATGGTTTGTTCCATTAACGACATGCAAGGTGGAAGCTACATTCAAATTATGAAGGAGAAAATTGAACGTATGTTCCGCCTAGCAAGTTGATAATGCAACAAACCATAAAACTCTTAGGATAAGGTGCTTTCATTTGATACGATATCAACTTTAATTTTGGCCAATCTGTCCTATTGATTGTTCATACAATTAAAGGTAGATGGTGTTAAGAACAACATCCTCTCAGATGTAGGAAGGGAGAAATTCTGATGCTAGTGGTAGTGGCTGCTAAAGCTTAACCTGACAAAGTGACAGGACAGTATTCTGTTGTAGTAGTGGGTGCAAGTCCCACTAGCAGCCGAATTTTTTCCTTCAAATAATTTGAATGTAATATGCAAAATGCTAAATATACATTTAACTGGCCGGTTGGCGCAGTTGGTAGCACTCTGCCTTCTGAGCCGCTGGTCCCGGGTTCGATTCCCGGACAGGTCAAACATTTGTGTGCATGAACATGTCTGTTTGACCTGTGTCTGGGTGTGTATATGTATATAAGTATATATATCAGTCATCAGGTTACCATAGCACAGGCTCTGCCTAGTTTGGGACCTGAAGACCTTGTGTGAATGTTAATAAATAAATAAAATAAATAAATAAATAGTTCCACACCGCACACATCAAGATTAATCCTTATACAGACAATCGCCACGTACGCTGTCGTGACTTATTATTGCATAACATCGTCATAATAAAAGTTTTACGCGAAAGCGACAATCGTGTAGGATCTTGGTTGCGTCGTGACCGCTTGCGTTCAGATAAAGTGGACATGTGGAAAGGTTAGAGTGTGTTAGGGGCTGGACAGGTGGGTGGTGAAAATGTTTTTGTTTTCAAAAGAAGATTCTGGAAAAAAATCAAGGAAAGGCGATCGAAAATATGACGATAGACAAATAAATGAATATCGAAACTACGGGGCATATAAGGGGCTCCAGTCGCCTCCGTGAGTTTGAGGTAAAATACAAGGAAGAAGAAATAAAGAAGTAAAGTAAAAAAAAAATTTTATTAAAAAATGCAACCGACTTCAACACTCAAAAGTGTGAAATAACTTGTTGAATTCGGTACCATGATAGTTCACACAAAAGTAACTATCATCACATATCATATGCTCATGGTACCGACTTCGACAAGTTATTTCACACTTTTGAGTGTTGAAGTCGGTTGCATTTTTTGTTAAAAAAAAATTGTTTTCAACCTTTTCAGTGACCTGTGCTACTCACGGGATGTCGATGTCTTCAACCGCGACAATAATATCATGGGCGGCCCTATCGCTTGTAGCGATTTCTTCCAGGCAACCTTTGAATGGACAGAAACGGAGAAAGCAGCAGACGGTAGGTGTAGTGTATCTGTTTAACTAATTAGATATATATAGCATATATATATAGATATATATAACATATATATATAGATATATATTAGATATGTATAGCAAGTTTTTTCTAACTTCTAATACATAAATATTTTTAATATCTACTATAAAGTAATAAATACGAGAAGGTCAGAAATAGAAGAAATAGTAGAAGGTCAGAAATTCATGCCTGGATGCATAAATTTCTGGATTTTTTGGACCCCACCCGGAGGGAAAGTACTCTAAATACATATAGCAAATTTTACTCAAATGAAACATTCCATTATTTTTAAAAACATACAAGTCTGCATTCAATGATTGTCAAAAACTCGCTTAGATATTTATTGTTTATTGATCCTTACGATTAACCCTATCGATTGATGCCATAAAAGTACAGGTTGTTTTATTTTAGAATTTTAGCCGCTTCGATTACAGTGTGCGGCAAGCGAGTTTCGAAAATATTTGAATGCAGATTTGTTTCTTATAGCGGTTGGTGAAATAGAATAGCTATGAAACGACGCATATTATCTAGGCCCACTGGTTACTAAACTAGGCTCAAAAATGTCGCTCAATTAATGTCATTTTCAAAAGTTTCGAAGTTCACAATAACCATATTAAAAAATTAGATGATTTCTAATTTTATTGCTGTTATGTCACACTGATTTGGACTTTATCGTAACCGTATAAACACTAATCTTATTTTCCAGAGTTTTGTTGAACATGAGAATCTTTAACAGTATACACAAAGCCTTATACTACTCACATCGTTACAACTTACATGCACCACTTTATGGCCCATTCCGTTGCCATTACCTCACCACAAACATTAGGTATTTAGACAATAGCTTCCAAATAGAGGTAATTTAGGGTTTATAGTAACTGCATAGTCGTGTTTGAGCCACTGTTTGTACTAACATTACCAGTAATACAGCTAATAGACGTGGAATGGCCGCTTGGGATAAGGTTTTATGTGTTCGAAAAAGCGGTCATCGTATTGACGTGGGCTCACTATATACATTTTATCTGGTATCTACCAGCTGCCCTGACAATAAGTCCTGCAGTGACTTTTGTATTACTTTATGCTGTATAGTCACATAAAAATATATGTCACGCCTGTTTCCCGGAGGGGAAGGCAGAGATTATGGGCTTCCATTTGTACTTCATTAGATTCTTTATACACGCCTATCTGTTGAGAGTACTTTTTTATGCCTATGTGTTTTTTGCCTAGCAGTTTTTTATTGGCTACATTTTGGGCGTGTATACTAGAATTAGATATTAGAATTGTACCATACCTATTCCATTGCAGGTCGATCAGACGAATGGCGGTATGCTAGTACTATTCACTGGGTAATGTTTTTTTCTCATGGTATGATCTGTATTACCCGTTAATAATGGTATTCACCTTATATTTTTAAATGTTAATTAATCTGTGTACAATTCAAATCAACAGCAGTTCTAGACTTTTCAATGCACACGTATATTCTAAATTGATTGCTGCATTATATTTAAGTCAGGCCAACGGTGTATAGATTATAAAAAAATGCAGACTATGTCGTTTCTCAAAGAGAGCGTCGTATCTCTATTGGCCTTATACACAGTCTATAAATACTTATAAATATATTCAAATGTATTACACTCGTGCTTACCGCACAATACGCTTTATTATCAGGTGTTGCCCAGTACCCTGTATAACGAAATGGAAACTGCACGGGAGCATATACAGCGTGATGTATTTTGTGAATTGCAAATAATCTATTAGAGGTGAGATTGAAGTCCTTCTTTAGTCTTGATTGTCAGCTTTAAACTTCTGCGAGTAAGTCATGTTGACAGAGTTTATATACTTTACCAATGATATTATATGTTTATATGAGGTAGATGTCGAACAAGCGCGCGGAAACTGAGGCGGCAAAATTAAGACAATTGTAGTAATTTTCATTATGACGCGTATTTCAAGCGCAAGTCTAAACATATAGCTATCCTTTTCTATATTATATGTACCGTATTATCTGTCGCAGTAAGCATGTTTATGCCGTAAAGGAACAAAATCTGAGCACCGCGTAGTATGAATATACGTCATCTTTAGTAAGACATCATTGTACTTTACATTATTTTCTTAATTTTTATATACTGGTTCAAATTATAACGAGATTTTTTTTACTTATTGTAAGTTTGCGTTTGACAACTGTCTCACCTGACGTTAAGTGATGACGTTGTCTAGGATTTAGCACGCAAACCTAGAAGGTATATATTATATCATAACATTGGGGCTAAGTATAAACATATATATATATATCATGAAACTACTCAGAAAACTGAACAATTCAAATAACATAGTACTTATAGTTATATATAATATGTTGAGATTTATTTATTTATTTTTATTTATTTATTTGCACAAAACACTTACAATACATTATACATTTATTTATTTATTTATTTATATAATACATACAAGAATTATGTTACATTCTAACTTATTCTAACTTATGACTATGTAGAAGTATATATATATAATACACCTATAATAGCATGCATTTTTAAATTAAGTTAGTCTATTTGAGCTCTAGCTCTCACGGTAGGATACTCTGAGTCTGTGAGGGCTAGCTCGCTTACGAATGGTTCTATTTTTGAATATTTGTGAGTTTGTGCTGAAAGTTCAATAATTAAATTTAATAGAATATAATTAATAAAAATTGAAACAATCGAAAAATAAGAAATAAAACAATCAAATAATAAAAAAATAAAACAATCAAATAAAATGAATATAGCATTAAGAAATTATAAATTAATTCTAGAATACATGGATAAAGATAGATAAATACATATGTATGTGAAAACAATATAAAAGGGCGGTGCTAGGGTCACATGTGTTACGGCTGCTAGGCCGTAGTATAGTCTATAGCCTAACATAGTTATATATATATAGCAGAAAACTTATAGTTTTCTGTTCTGAGAGTTCAGTTTTCTACGTGTTGTGTCGTGTGTTGTCGTCGTCGAAGAAAAATTGTGAAAAATAAGATTTTATTTATTTTATTTATTTATTTTTATGGGACAACATTCACACAAAGTCTTTAGGTCCCAAACTAGGCAGAGCCTGTACTATGGTAACCTGATGACTGATATATACTTATATACATACTTATATATATACTTATATACATAATTATACAAAAGATAAACAAGATAAATTCTTATATGAATACGATAAAGTCCAAATTAGTATGACTTATCGATAACACTACTAAAATTAGATCTTTTTATTAAAATTGAATGTAATTTTAGGTAAAATAAGTCGCCACTTATTTAGTGCCGACTAAATCCCACAATACGCCAGCAATTGAATAAAACTTGACTAATATTAGAGATAGCGTTGTATGGAGTTGTACGAATTTGAGTTTTAGCGTAAGAGAACGCGCAATGTCATTAGCTTTTCGCTACCAACCCTCGAAAAAGGTTGTACTTCTTTGAGCGGTCACATTCAAATATAATAAAGTAAAATCAAAATAACAAAAAATGCTGTTTCAGTGCGAAACATTGAACTTTCAAGAATTTTAGTGAATTTTAGCTAGTTTGAGTGATTAACAGAATTAGGGCCATTATATATTATTAATATCTCCGCTACCACGAACAAAATATTTCTTAACAATCCTATATCTTCGCATAACATGTTAAATATACCATTAAATGTACTAGCTGTGCCCGTAGTTTTACCCACGTGGTGATAATTATTGATGATTATGAAAAGTAATTTTAATTACAGTTTATTTCTATTGATTAAGTGTTTTAATCCGTGCAACATTTTCAACGTGTCGTTAAAAAATCAATGTAGGCGATTTATAGTAAGCATTATTAATAATATCTCATAAAAATCTAGTTAAATTTTGATCGCGAGACCATCATTATGTCAAGCACCCGCAATCGAATAAAAATAAACATCAAAATCCGTTCACCTAGAAAAAAGTCCTGAGGTTCATATAAAAAACACAGTCGAATTGAGAAGTTCCTCGTTTTGGATGTAGATAGAAAAGGGAACCAGAGAAAAGGAGCCTAGCGCTTATTATTTTTATATTTTTATTATTCATACATTTATAAGATTGTATGAAATTTGTAATGCTAATGTTTATTTTCAATTTAACAAAGTAATTTTAATTGTGTTACCACCCTTATATGTTATAAGAAAAGTCTTCCAGCGATTAGACACAAGTGGGACCCTCGTAAGAGAGTAGAAGTCCGTTTCTAATTCTTTGTTATTCTATGTGATACTAAAATTGTGAACACCCCCTATTTGAGAACAGCACACTGTACGTTACGGTACATTGTCCTTCTACCCGTGGGTGCAACTCGCCCACGGGCGCGGACGCTGCGCAACCGCACCTAATCACCGCGCAAGCGCAGGTTTCTATACCATACTTGTTATACGAGCTTTAGGTGTTTTAAATGTGGTAGCACTCAACATTTAAAATTGGCACACAAATCCTTGACAACGTCATCACTTAACATCAGGTGAGACAGATGTCAAACGCAAATTTATAATATGTAAAAAAAAATAGGAATACAGCAAATTTTAAATATGCGCAAAGCCTAGTTAAAATTATTTTCTTATCTTGTCTATCTCCGAAAAAAATATGTTTTCTTTCTTTATATTTTCTCGCGATGTTAATTTTTCAAATCAACAGTTAATATACATTATCATCATCAGTATCAGAGAAGACGCCGCGGAGAAGAGTTCTACGCTCTTGTCGCCGCTCGGACCTGAACCACTGAAGATGTCGACCGCAGTGATCGACGAAACGTCTGGAACAAAAGTTTCACATAGACCACGGCCAAACAGCCCGGAAGCAATACATACAACAGTTCATATACACAAAAAGTTTACATATAAACAGTTAAAATAACAACAGTAAAATGATTTTACACACAGATAAAAATATAAATCGGTTCTCCTCGATAGTAATTATTAGCAGTTTGTCTACTGCTTGCATGGGTATACAATCGACATCATTTTGATATGAAACGATTCGATCGGTTATAGTTCAGCGGTGAGAGCGTCAGCTGTCAAACAGACTGACGCTGGTTCGATCTCCACCAACGGCTTAAGCTTACGGTAATGAATACACCGGACGGTATTCTGTAGTCGTAGGTTCAAGTACCACTAGCAGCCGAATTTTTTCCTTCAAATATTTGAACTGAAATGAATACACCGTTATCAAATTTCCAGCATGGTGGTAGTATATTTTCGAGCACCTGCCTCCCTAGCTACAACTGTCAAGTTTAAAAAGCTATCACCAAAATACACCAACACCATAATGTGTTAAGGCAGTGCTTGAGAGCCACTAAAAATTCTAAGTCTAGCGTGATCACATCTTCGACCACATCGTCACTAACCATAAAATGCGATAGCGGTCAAACGCAAGCATAAAAAGTATTTAAAGAAAAAGAAAATATTATTATAACTCACGTCCATAATTACTTTACGCTATTTCTACGGGTATAACGTGGCACTAACGCGTAGTCGATGATATCGATGTTATCGACTACGCGTAAGTGCCACGTTATACCCGTAGAAATAGCGTAAAGAAAAAAAAATTCTTAACAAAAAATGCAACCGACTTCAAGACTTAAAAGTGTGAAATAACTCGTTGAAGTCGGTACCATGATAGTGCAAAAGTAACTATCATCACAATATTGTGCTCATGGTACCGACTTCGACAAGTTATTTCACTCTTTTGAGTGTTGAGTCGGTTGCATTTTTTGTTAAAAAAATTTTTCATCACCGTTTTCAGTGACCTTTGCTACTCACGGGATCAATAAAATTAATTTTCATTGTGTGTTCTGCGATGTCTTCAACCGCGACAATAATATCATCAAGATACGCGTAGCACATTTCAGTTATTGGTGTATAACTCAAAAACCGCTTGTCCGATTTTGATGAAATTTGAATGGGACCACAACGGAAGTATACTCTATCTAACAAAGAAATAACCATCAAAATCGGTTCATAAACGACGAAGTTATCCGCGAACACACATTAAAAAAAAACATATATACGGTCGAATTGAGTAACCTCCTTTTTTTGAAGTCGGTTAAAAACAGTTATTTTATACGGTAACACGCATGAAGGTTGCATATAACCGCTACTTGTAGTTCCCGATTTGCATCCGTCCCATGCAAATAAAGCTAGTACAACGCATCACAACCCACTCGCGGTTATCTTAGCCGTTTATCTTACAACTAGATTTAACGCCGGTGGCTATTGAAGCACTTTATATGTAGGCTAAACTTGCAACACAGCAGCAAGGTTTTTCCCTAAGAAGTTTATATTGTGTTCTATCCAATCAGTTCTTAGAGCTGATAAGACCTTAGGGTCTTAATAAGTCAAACTTATAATATGTAAAAAATAAAAAAAAAAAGTCAAATAGAGGTTTTAAGAATTTGGACTATTTTTTAACCGACTTAAAAAAAAGAAAGAGGTTACTCAAAAATAAAGGATGAACAAAATTTTGATAATAGTAACTTTTGCACTATCAAGGCGGTTCAGTTTTTTAGTAAAAAACTTTTCGATCACATCGCTTCATAAAAAGGTTAGTCGGAGGATATTAACGTGATGTAAAGTTAAGATAAAGGTAAGAGTAACCTCCTCTTTTTGAAGTCGGTTACAAATATGAGACAGAATATGCAGACCGCTATATAGATCAATCATGAGATAAATGCACATGCGTCTAGAACACACCCCCTCTCTTTATGGAGTTCCGGGCATAGATAAAACAATAGTTACTAGGTAAGTAGTGGTCCTTCTTATGGTAATGCTGGATTTGCATTGATTGAAAGCGTTTGATTGGAAAACCGGCATTAACGGTCTGCGTCGCTCACACCCAGCATTCTACTTTGTAGCAGTAACAGCAGGATATGCTATTAATCAGTCATAAATAATGCATAACTTGCTGTTGTTAGATTTTTTTTTTATATCACTCTCAGACCCCCGCTCTAGGATTCCATGTGTCGCGGGAGGCATAGACACGAACAATCACACGCTAGCGAACCCAACGGCCATCAGTTCTTCGAGCTATGTGCCCTGTCAACTCCCGAATCCGCTGGGCTATGGCGGTGACTTTCTTTCTTCTACGGATCTCCTAATTTCTCATTCCATCGCGTAGAAAAACTTCAAGCGTAGCCCTCTCCATAGCTCGATGTGCGACTTTCAGGCTCACGAGGCCCATAGTCAGATACCACTTTACAAAAATCATTTAGTTTATAAATTACGATTAACCTAAATATATAACAGATATACGCAAACATAAAGACAAATTTATCCACTTGATCGTCATTGAGATACAAATTAAAAACATTACTTATTAGTAAAGCCTACTGCTCAACGACAGAGTTCCTTAAAGTTAAATGGAACTAATAAAAAATAAAAATTTAAAAAAAACCTTTGAAAACGTTATTACTATAGGCATATTTACTCTGAAATTAAAAGTTCATAATTATATAAGAAATTCTTCAGTGTGGACTTGGCTTATGTTTCGGTTTAGCCGCTTTCACATGATCAAGATTTGAAAGATTAGGCAATATGGTATCGGTTTATGTAGCAAACAACCCATATTTTGCCGTTTGAATCCCTTCAAAGACGCATTCACATGTTTGATGAAAAAATATCTGTCACATTTTCATATGACCATTTCAGGGTTAATCGATGGTTTAGCCACTATATATTAGTAATCGTTAGGTAGCTTACACAGCAGTATAGCAAAACTTATTATTATTATTATATAGAATTTATCAATGTATAAAACACGGGAGTTACTCACGTAATAAGTCAGAGGGTTCCGACTATACTTTCAACCACATTACAGTACTAGGCGAATCGCACCGCGTCCGCGAGCGCCCCGTATTCTCCTTGAAAAAGACCACCGAATGTGGTTGAAACTATAGTCGGAACCCTCTGACTTATTACGTGAGTAACTCCCGTGTTTTATACATTGATAATGTCTCAAAACCACGTCAGTTTTAATAACAAAATTATATAGAATGTTATTTTATTTAGAATAAGTGACTTGTAAATTATTATCTTTACCAATAAATATCTGTATCTGATACCAAACACTTACTTCAAAGGCGTGCTTTACTAAAATACACTCTATAATAAGTTGAATGGCAATTTCACTATAAAAGCAAAATATCCAACATGCAAATGATATTATATATCCAATAATGCTGCAAAACGATCGATTTGTCGGACAAATATATGAAACTCGCGGCTTATTACGTCAACTGATTTTATGGCCTATATCGTTCTATCTCTAATTCCAAAGTTGTATTAAATGGCGTATAGACAATATCTAGGTGATAAAATGAAATGGTATGTTGAATGCTAAGACCCAGTTATGTAGGGCTGTCTGAACAACTAGATTACCTATGTACATAGACTATATCAGATCAGAACAGGCCGTGAGGTATCGGCCTGGAATTTGACCAATCATATTACGGCGTGGGTGCCGACAGAGGTGTTTAAGAGATTACATTTTTGATACCTTGTGTATGTATTTTAGTTTATGTATTTAACCGACTTCAAAAAAGGAGAAGACTGAAGAAGAAGAGGAAGAAGAAGAAGAAGAAGAAGAAGAAGAGAGAAGTTCGACTGTATGTATTATTTATTTTTTATTTTATGTGTTTTTGTGTATTTATTTATGTGGCAATACTGTAATTGTGAGACAGTAAATATAGCTTGATTTGATTTATTTGTATTTTTATGTATGTTCACCGATTTCTTCTTTGTTCTTTCCCAATTTTGGAACGATTCTAAAAATTCTTTTCGTTTTATTTATTTATTTATATATTTTATTTTATGGTCAAGCAATAGTTATAATATTAATACATACAATGTTTACCTTACACTTTAATACAATGGCTTAATGTATTATTATTATTCTTTCTATATTTTTGATAGCGTGTACTTTCGAGGTGGTCCGATTTAAATTCCATCAAAATCGGACAAGTGGTTTTTGAGTTACACTCTAATAACTGAAAAGTGTTTGTTCTTCTTGGAGTATTTCCTAATTGCGGGTGAAAAAATAAGTGTACATACATAATCAAAAGCTATATTCACTTCAAAAGTGGTGTATCTTAACGTGTCTAAATAATAAACATTCGTTAATGAAATGTGTGACGCTAATTTTTTTTTTCCTTACTATTTTTTTTTTCATTTAATTAATTTTTACATTATTTAACTTAAGCTAAAAATACTCAAAAAACCTAGAATAGGTTTAACTTGAGTATTACATCCTCTTAATAATAATTATTACAATAATACATAAAGAAATAGTAAAACAAAAGCTAAAGCCTAAATATGCAACAAAAAAATCTGCTTCAAACAGGGTTACCAAACTTAAATATTATACTAAGTTACAAAGTTAATATAAGCCATAGTACTATTATCTACACTATAAAGAAAAGATACTACCTTCGTACCTTCCTTCTACAAACAAACTACCTTCTACAAACAAACTACCTTCTACAAACAAACTACCTTCTACAAACAAACTACCTTCTACAAAGCAAACAATCAATGTATCGTAATTAATTTAGGTAACTTGACCGTGTAATGTCCACCTACAATCTTCCTCCTTTTGCTCATTAGCGGTAATGACAAAGAAACTGTTTACTGCAATCAAAGCATGCAGTGGTCTGCGACCGACCACCAAGGATATGCAAAAACTGTTCCGTTTTTTTGCTGAGCAAATTATGTGAGTTGTTCTATTACACTAGCAAAAAATGTATGCTTATGTCTGCTCTATATTCAGCTAAAAATTTAAATTAGGAATACAACAATGAAAATTCAGCAGTGATCACAGATATATTAGTGGTGATTGGTTTTATACAGTTACGATAAAGTCCAAATTAGTATAACATTTATGAATGACTAAACTAGAATAATCTGTTGAAAAAATATAAGAAATAGACTTTTATGTCTGAGTGCGGGTAATTTTGGGTTAAATAAGTCGTCAAGTTATTTGGTGCAGAGTAAAACTACCCGCAGTTGAATAAAACTCATTTAATATTGGTAATAGCTTCATAGGGATGCATGACACAAATTTAAATTTTAGCCTAAACAAAATTTTCAATTTAAAGGATTTAATGAACTTAAGTGATTTCTGGGGGGGGGGATCTTAAGTGGGGTCTGTTTCTTTCTTTCTATAATTATCATCTTTCTATAAGTATACTTTTACAATTTACAAAGCGTTTTACCACCATCCCACTTTGACCGTCATTATATCATGTGTGATGCAAAGGCTCAACCCCTGATAAACTGAAATAAAAAAGCATTTGAAAGTAACCAGCACAGCAATTATAAAGACCCTCCTTGCCTGCAATATATCAACACATTGTATGGGCTCCATATCTTTTTCCAAAGGTGTATAATTTCTCCTTAAAAGACAATAATTCACGCATTCAAATACTCCGCCATTTTTTATATCGCGTGTGTTTCGCGCCTTTTTCGGGTGCGGGCGCGTTCTTAATAAAATTAGGCTTTTCTACGTAGAGCTATGACTCAATAGAAATGATTGCTTGGCATGAAAACAGTCCTCAGTTCTATATAGTTATGCGTAACAACAAACATAGTGATTCGTTCAAACGCAAATTTACACAGTTTTTTAGGAGTACAGTATTAGTAAATATTATAATTATTTATTGCTTAATTATTGCTCCTATTCAAAATACTGTGTAGCAGAGTTACACAGTATTAGAGTAGAAGAACACACACAGAAGAAACTCTGTTACACAGTATTTTGAATAGGAGCAATAGAATAGAATAATATTAATAACTTATAACATTAGTCATAATAGGCCAGTCATATAATAAAGGATACTAGTATAAATAAGAATACGAAGGTTTGGATAAACTGTTTTTAAATGTGTAAAGACTTTACAACAATACATTAAAATAGACAATACATAGCCATTTTTAATTTTTATTGTATAAAATATGAAATGCATGAAAAGATATATTATTTATGTCATTGAGAACAATCAACAAACAATTAATGTAGCAGTCATAAAATCTTTTGTGTTGCTGTTTTATTGACATTTTAAGGCTCCAAATTTGATATCAAAACAAAAATGTCACACTGACAACGTCAACTTGGCACATCTATATCTCCTGACATTTACAACGCAAATCAGCGACAGGCGAAATATGACGTCATTACCGCTCTACTCCTTCCTCAGTCTATGCTTCTGCAACCATAAATTGTTGGATTCTTGTCTTTGCCTTCGCCCAATGTTGATTTAACATGGTTTTAGTGATATTGATTCTTTATTACGTAAACACGTCCGTATTGTCTATGCGCACGCGAACGCTCCTCTTTAATTAATATAAAGCATTGTTCTCCTGATATATGGAAATCGCGGCTTTGTTAATTTGAAAACGCATTTTAACGTCTGTGATGCAATTAGTTTTCATAATAAGTTATTAATTGAATGTATAAAACACGGGAATTACTCACGTAATAAGTCAGAGGGTTCCGACTATAGTTTCAACCACATTCGGTGGTCTTTTTCAAGGAGAACACGGGGCGCTCGCGGACGCGGAAATTATAATAGTCGGAACCTTTTGACGTAACTCCCGTGTTTTATACATTCATAATGTGTCAAAACCACGTCAGTTTTAACAACAAAGTTATTTATTGTTATTCGAATCACGAAGTAAACTTTTATTGTGTGATGTTCTGATTATTACACAAATTGAGGTTTGACAACATAGTCTATGCACTATGTCTGTGAATTTCTAACGTCAGAATTTAAGTTAGAGATTTTTTTTAATACGCATGACAGTGGAAGCCTTATGTTTTTGAGATAACGTTGATTTCGTTGACCATTTATGAGGGTAAGATAAAAACTTTTAAAATGTGAGTGACGGCAGGTGACAGGTCTGGGAAGATATGCATAGCATTCTACTGCGTACATGCCACAAAGATACTTCACTTGGTTAAATCTGGCGTATTTCTAATTATTTAACTAATTCTAATTAGAAGTTCTCGTGAGTTTGACACATTATTATATATATGTGGTATCCGGCTTTACTCACGTTTATAGTCGAAGTTTCGACCTAGGTTTCGAGCATGTCCGATGCTCATCCTCAGGTGAGTTTACGCTGCCAGATCGCGCCTTAGAACCTAGGTCGAAACTTCGACTATAAACGTGAGTAAAGCCGGATACCACACATATATAATAATTCTAATTATTTTATAAATATATATTTCCTAATACAACATGGCTATAATATTAAAACCTAATTGAAGTTTCAGCAGTGAGAGCGTCGGCTATCAAACTGACGGATGCTGGTTCGATCCCCACCAACGGTTTGAGTTTAAAATATTTTGAATGCTGTCTCGCCCGAATGCGTACGTGCATAGAAAAGATGTAAATAAACTTTTTCATATTCAAACTATTTTTCATTGTGCTATTTTGTAACAATCCACGTACGTATAGTATTCCAACTTACATAGCAAACTAAGATAACAATCTCCGTGTAGCATATCATTAGAAAGCCATGTTATGTAGATTTCTCTAATTAAAACTATCTTCAACAAATATGCAGGTTGTAAACAAATTGCTGGCTGAGTAAATCGTACATGCAAATGGCTCCGATTAAACTGATTGAAATATGCTCTTCAAATGCATTCAGTTTCCCTTACTAGGAGTATATACTTAGTTGAAGTATAGACGAATAAGTTTCATTACGTTTCAAATATATTTGAATAAAGAACAGACCAATAAGTTATCGACCTTATTTTACTTCGCTGATTATTATTCAAACTTTTTGCTGTTGCAGGTATAAATATTGTTTTCAATTGTTTTTCTAACCCTTCTTACATCCCACTAATATTATAAATGTGAATGTATGGATAGATAGATGTTTGTTACTCAATCACGCCAGAACGGCTCAACGTATCTGGGTGTAATTTGGCATAGAGATAGATTATAGTCTGGAATAGCACATAGGCTACTTTTATCCCGAGTAATTGATGTAGCGGGAAAACTTTAATACACGCGGGTGAAACCGCGTGCGCTACTAGTATATTATAAAGGCGAAAATTTGTGTGTATGTTTGTAACTTCTTCAGGCTCAAACGGTTTCGCCGTTTTAGTAGATACTTACGGTCCCGGAATGTAAAAAAACACATAAGCTACTTTTCATCATCATCAATCATCGCCACGCGGGTAAAATAACGGAGCGCAGCTAGTGTATAATATATGGCTGTGCCTCACGGTTTCACCCGTGTGGAATATGGTTTTCCCGCTATCTCAGTTATCCCACGGGAACTATCCCATAAAAGTAACCTATGTGTTATACCAGGGTCTAACCTATCTCCATACCAAATTTCATTGAAATCGGTACAGCCGTTTCAGCGTGAATGAGTAATAGAAATTTTTGAATTATTTGCTCATCCCACGGGAATAGCAGTAATTTTTGGGATGACAAGTAACCTATGTGTTATACCAGAGCCTCACCTATCTCCATACCAAATTACAAAGAAAATCAATGCAGCGGTTTGAACGTCAAGAAGTAACAAACAAACACACATACATAAAAACTGGCGCTTTTATATTATTAGTAGGATTATCATATATTTATATTTTAATCGGCATCTGTGACTGTTCTATTGGGTCTTTTTTCTAATCTTTTTTTGTTACATTTGAGAGTTTCTTAACTGTACAGATCTAGTGTTTGACCACTATCTCATTTGATAGTCGTCGAGACGATGTGATCGAATATGTTATCACGCTAGACCTAGAATTCTTACTGGCTCTCAAAGACTGCTGCCTGAACACACTAGCCAGGCGGGTACTCGAAAATACCCTACCACCATGCTGAGAGTTCGATAACGTCGTCACATTCACCATAAGATCGAACCTTCGCCCGTCAGTTTGACAGCCGTCGCTCTCAACGCTGAGCTATCATCGCTTCGTATAATCCCACTAATATTATAAATGTCACAGTTAGGGTGGATGGATGGATGGATCGATGTTTGCTACTCAATCACGTCAGAACAACTGAACGGATCTAGATTAAATTTTGCAAAGAGATAGATTGTAGCCTAAGATAGCACATAGGCTACTTTTTAAATGGTAAAATGTATGAAACCCGTGGAATTAATTGATGTAGCGGGAAAACTGTAATCCACGCGGGTGAAACCGCGGGGCGCTACTAGTATGTTCTAAATGTGATACATTGTATACAATATACTTCAGCAAAATGTTTCTTGTTCTAATAGAATAATGTTATTTTTAAATAAAATTATTTTAGTTCCCAGTATGTCTAGACTGTCATGACATTATGCCTGTTAAACCTGGAAATTTACCAGGAAAATAAAAATAAGATCAAAACAAGTCAAAGAAGCATATTGAAGATTAAGAAGATCCAAAAATCCGCCATACTGCTATAAGAATAAAAACCAAAGCCATCGACGCTCTCAGCTACTCACAGAAGCTAAAATGGCGATGGGCTGGACATGTAGCCAGACTTACTGACAATCGCTGGACCACAAAGACTACATCATGGTCAGGACCATGGGACTTTTAAAAGAATCATCGGCTGTAACTCTTTGGTCGAACGTAGGCTTCAGAGCCTTGAACACCGGCGTAGAGTAGCAAGCCTATCGGTTTTCTATCGGGTGCTTTTCGGAGAATGTGCACTGGAATTGCATAATCTGATTCCACCATCACCTTTCTATCATCGGTCGACTCGACGTACGGCAATTCGCCATCGCTTTATGTTACATATACCACCTATACGCACGAAGCGTTATGCTTCCACTTTCTTAATGCGTACTGCCAAGGAATGGAACTCGTTGCCCGAGTCTGTGTTTCCCGATATGTACAATCCTGGAGTCTTCAAGTCGCGAGTGAATAGGTACCTTCTAGGTTTGCGTGCTAAGTCCTAGACAACGTCATCACTTAACATCAGGTGAGACAGTTGTCAAACGCAAACTTATAATATGTAAAAAAAAAAAACCATCAGGCCAAAGAAAAAGGGGTAGACCAAATAAAAATGGCACGCTGGGCAGACGACGTCATAAAAATAGCAGGCTCCCACTGGATGCGAGTATCAGAAGAGAGAACACATTGGTAGTCTCTGGAGGAGGCCCTTACCCTCCGCTGAGAGGGGTTCTTGCAATTTGAACATTCACAACCAAAAGTTAACTATAATTAAGTAACTAATTCTAAGCAAGAAATAAACGGCTTTTTATTTTATTTTATTTATTTATTTATTATGTCTAGACTAGATTTTTTTAATGTTGTAATTTGACTGAAACTAGGCAGAATCGGCGGGACTATAATTATATCTTAGTGTAAGATCTTAACATCAGTCGAAAGCAGCTTATGGTAGCCATCAGCACAGCTATCCTTTCATGTCGTTTCAATGTATGTTGTGTTACATTTGTGTCCTTTTTAACCGACTTTAAAAAGAAGGTTCTCAATTCGGCCCTTTTTTTATGTTTGTTAGCTTCCGACTGGGTGAAACAATTTCGATGATTCTTTTTTATTGTAAGCTGATGCAAGTGGTTTCTATAAAGTTTCATCAAAATTGGTCATGCAGATTTTGAGTTGACGCTGACGTCTTGGACGACATTGTAATTGCGGGTGAAGATCGGTGAACATACACAATGACAATTGATCCCATGAGTAACAAAGGTCACTAAAAAGGGCTAAAAAAACAACTTTTACCAATAAATGAAACTGACTTCAACACTCAAAAGTGTGATATAACTTGTCGAAGTCGGCCCCATGAGCTTAATATTCTGATAATACTTAATTTTGAACTATCATGGTACCGACTTCAACAAGTTATTTCACACTTTTGAATATTAAAGTCGGTTCCATTTTTTGTTTTTTTGTAAAAACATTGAACATGCGGGTTTCAATGCATATTAAAAGTTTAATTTCAATTCAAACGTTCAACGGTTATAAAAGGGACATCTTATTGCATAAGGAAGAGTACTCATTAGATCTACAAGTCCAAAGGACTTGTAAGATTTGTATATGCAAAACACAATCAGCGGCAACAAAGCCATCTGGACGTCCCATACAAATCCATTAAAAGACGTAATGCCGACGCCACCCATATTTTCAATATAACGATGTTTTCTAGATTTAGAGCCGAACGCATTGCGCTGCCATTCACATATCCAGCTTACTAATTAAGTCAACAACTAAGAAGAAAGCTGTAACTTTGACAATGTTAACCATACGTAACTGGCATACAGTTAACCAAAACTACAAGAGCTTTAAAAGTTGCAAACTTATCTAGAAATATTAGGAGCATGATAGGTCAAGTTAAGATGGATAGTGTAAAAAGCAAAGCCGCGATCATAGATCTATGCCCATTTAGACACGTCCAGCCAAATGCAGCGCGACAGTGGCGCCATATAAAGTGAACAATAGCGCACCAATGACAATCGCGCGCTCCCGTGGTGCCCTCGTTACCGTGTAGCGTGTGTGTCTCGCCTCGCGTTCACATTTGGAAAATGAGTTATGAATAGGATATGTTGCATGTATAGATAATTTATAGACTTAGCGGATAAACGAATTAACTAGTTTACGTCACCTTAACATAGATAATTGACGTCGATGTTTAAAATATTTCAAAATTCAATGACTAATATAAGTATTTATATTATTTATTTATTTAATTAAAAATATTTTTTTAATTAAAAAAATTGTATTTAGTTGTTTGTTTACATTTTTTTTTCTTGTTTTTTTTTACAGTCACACAAGGTTTTCAGCTCCCAAATTAAGCAGAGCCTGTGCTATGGTAACCTGATGACTGAGATATATACTTATAATATACTATACTATAATACTTATAATATACTATACGTATATTAACATGGTTACTAATGCAAGTGCTAACATTTTAGATATTTATTACAGTACTTGTTTTCACTATTTCATTCTCCGGCACGATTGACCGGGTCATAAGCAAATTCATCGAATTACCAAAAAAAATCTCACATTATTATATTATATGTAATGGAGGTTGTGCATGGCAAATAATTCAACAGCAATGTTAATTTTTTAATTCGATCTGAATTATCGTCATTACTTAAAGCGTGGCTTTATACTGATCCGAGTCATCATGTAACTCTGGAGCTTTCAGTGAATATAGTTAAGTTAACACCGTTGTCAAATTCCCAACATGGTGTCCGTGTACTTTCAAGTACCCGCCTGGTCAGCTTCCACCCTCAATTTTAAAAAACTGTCCCCAAACACATAGTGTGTTCAGGCAGCAGTCCTTGAGAGCTAGTGAGCATGCCCAGTGGCTTGCGTAATAACTTCTTCGACCACTTCGTCACTGGGTGAGATAGTGGTCAAACGCTAGATCTAAAATATTGAAAAATTCTTATTTTATGAGACGTTCTTGATAATATATCTATGTTGTACTGATCTTCAAGACTTTACAACCTATTACGTATTATTTTTACTAGGTATTTGTTATTTATGATGTAGAAAATCATAGGACCTTATTTAACTTTAAATACAGATGTTCTAAAAATACACACTCTCTTTCTTAAAATGAATAAAGTAATACTTTACAACATTTTGTACACAGAAGGATAGCTTTTTATCATTGTGACACAACATTTATTCGCTTATAAATTGTACAACTTTTTTACGGCACTATTCTGGATATACAGTTTACTCGCCTTTTTTGACTAAAACTATGTTTATGTCCAACATAAACTACATTCAAAGTTTCGCAAACAGTTTGATAGTGTATCTCATTAGGGGAGCTGCGACGGACGCTTTACGTCATTAAATATGTAAATAGTTGGAATACGGCGCGTCCATTCAAGTGACATGTCAAGATGTCGGCTCCAGTAGAGCTATAAATCTACAAAAATTGCCAATATATTTCACGACATTTAAAAATTTATTCATACCCTCCCCTGAAGCTGTTAATGGCGGTAGAGGCAAACAGCATTAGTGCGTTAGACAAAAAGAAAAAACTTATTCATAACTTTAAACGTCTAGTCGAGGCAACGCGTGACCAAAATGCCGGTCTTTATCTTGCACAAAGAATAAGCATTGCAATTCAACGTGGCTTTTTTTGAAGTCGGTTAAAAATGAAAGCTCACAATATGTACTAGAAGATATTAGCAGGCAACTTATGCTTGTTTTAAGACATATGAATACAGCGACTATAATCCTTATAAAGATCTATTATGGACTGATCCGACACCTGACATGTCTAAAAACCCTAGTAAGAATATTAACTTGTATTTCTACCACTACTACTAGTCTTGAAGGCTGTCACCGTAATGCGTAATTATGTTTTTAAATTCACATGTTTCAAATAGGTATCTAATAATAGGCGGGATTTATATATTTATTTCTAAGAAATGACGTATTTTATCAAAACGGTATCTCTTTTTAACCGACTTCAAAAGAGGAGGTCTCTCAATTTGACCGTATATATTTTTATGTATGTCCGCGGATAGCTTCGTCGTTTGTGAACCGATTTTGATGATAATTTTTTTGATTGATGAAAAATATTTCTGGAGTGTTCCCATTCAAATTTCAACAAATCGGTCAAGCTGTTTTTGAGTTACACTCCAATAACTGACCCTGTAAGAACCTAAGAAAGGGAAGATATCCGTGAAAATACATAAAAAAGTTTATACACACAGTCGAACATATAACCTCCTCCTTTTTTTTTTTTTTTTTTTTTTTTTTTTTTTTTTTTTTTTTTTTTTTTTTTGACCCGGGGAAATCTTTTATGGATACCACCGGCCGGGGGAGGCACGGTGGTTATGTGGGAGTCCCCGCCAGAGTGGCGAGTGTACCCACTAAAACCCCGGGGTGTTCCTCCGTTGTCGGCAAGTGACGGGGGGCACGGTTCCGCTTGCGCACTATCCGCAGCCCCCGTCGACGCCGCTGCCCGCCTTGCGACGGGCCCACCTCGGGGAGGGATTCCTCCCTCACCCCTCGTGCACGATGCCCTCGGGAACACATCGAGGGCATCGCCACCTCGGAGGGCTCATACTTGGGGGGTGCCAGACGCCCCCGCATCTAGCACCCCCGGCCCTCTCAGCGGAGACGGAGTGCGGGTCCGATCAGCCCGCCTCCGTGTCCGCGCTCGCCGAAGCGGGTGAGAAAGAGGGTCCCTTTCTCTCTCCCGCTCCGCGGCCTCCCTCTGTGACATCACCGTTTCACAGAAGGAGGCGACCGCCTCCCACGACCTCTCATCACCGACCATCTTTGCTAAGACGACCGGCAAGGAGAGGTCAGTGCCTCCCAGAGCCGCGACCAAAGCTCGGCGCGGCTCGGCTCCTCCCGGACAAGCCTCCAGTGCGTGCTGGGCGGAGTCTTCCGCGTGCCCACACTGGTGGCAGACCGGGGAGACTTCCCTCCTGGCACAACGGTGCAGGTACCTCCCAAAGCAACCATGCCCCGAGAGGACCTGCGACAGCCTATAAGAGAGCCTCCCATGCCTCCGGTTAACCCACTCTCCGAGTATGGGACGGATAGCCTCGAGGAGTCGTCGAGCGCTATCTCCCCTCTGCGTGGGTTCTGCGAGGAGCCTTCCCTCCCACTGTGTGATGGCGGATGCTCTGGCTTCCTCCCGCCAGAGCATCACCTCCCTCGGCGCCAGTCGCTCGTCCCGCTCCCGCGCTTCGGCTCTACGCCAGTAGACCGAGGCAAGGACTTCAGCCTCAAGGTCCCACGGAAGCGTCCCGGCGAGGGCGCATGCCACCTCATGAGAGAGTGTGCGGTACCCCCTGCACACTCTCTTCGCCATCACACGTTGTGCTCCGATCAGCAGGGCGGTTGTCTGCCGATCGAGCTGTCCCGCCCATATCGGGGCACCATAGAGCGCCATGGAGCCTACCACCGCGGTATACAGCCGCCGGCAGCTCCCCTCTCCTCCACCGATGTTCGGGAGGAGGCGGCTCAGTGCTCCGGCCGTCGCCACAATCTTCGGGGACAGCCGTCGCATGTGCGCCCCGAACTTCCACCTCCCGTCAAGGACAACACCCAAGTATTTGAGCGTTGTCCGGACAGGAATGGGGGTACCTCCCACCACTATGGTGGAGCCTGCAGGTGGCGCTCGTCGGGGTCCATGAAAACACATGGCCTCCGACTTATGGAGCGCGACCTCCAGGCCCAGCATCCGGATCCTGGACACGGCCGTCGCGACAGCGGCTGTTGCCAGGATCACTGCCTCCCTGTAGCTCTGCCCCCGCGCGGTCACCAGTGTGTCGTCAGCGTAGCAAACTACGTCGACTCCACGAAGGTTACCGCAGCGGAGGACCCAATCGTACCCAATGTTCCACAAGAGTGGTCCGAGGACAGACCCCTGTGGAACACCGCGCGTCATGGGGCTACGTCCCACCCCTTGGGTCGTCGAGTAGACTACCTCTCTATCGGAGAGATAGTCCTCGACGAGCCTCCGCAGGTACCTGGGCACATTGTGGTGCCCCAGGCCCGCGTGTATCGTGCTCCACGGGAGCGTGTTGAATGCGTTGGCGATGTCCAACGATGTGGCCAACAACACGCCTCCACTGGAGCACGCCTCCTCGGAAAGGTCGCGGACGCGCGAGATCGCGTCGATCGTCGAGCGACCCCTCCGGAAACCGAACTGGTTGGGCGCCAGGTCCGGTCCGGTCGTCTCGAGGTGCTTGACAAGGCGGGCAGCGACTATTCTCTCGAACAGCTTGCCGGCCTCATCAAGCAGCACGATGGGACGATACCCCACGGGCTCGTCCGCTGGACGACCCTCCTTCCTTATGAGGACGAGGATGCCCCTTCTCCACCGTCTGGGAAATCTGCCAACCCTGAGGCACTTGTCAAAGACACCTCTCAGGGCGGTGCCCAGGTGCTCCAAGGAGTGGGCCCACACGCGGCCCGGTATGCCGTCAGGCCCGGGCGCCGTGTTCTTGGCCCTCATCCTGAGCACTGCAGCGCCTAGCTCTCCCTCGGAGATGGGGGCAGGCTCGTTCTCTCCCTCGGCGAGATCGGCCGATAGGGCGGCCACAGCAGTGGGAGGTGTGAAGTCGGTCCCCGGCGCACCGGGGAACAATCCCTCGACCACTCTTTGCAGCACCACCGGTTGGAGCGAGGCCGTGGTGGGGAGACCGCAGGGGCGGAGCTTTTGTCTCGCCCATAAGTACGGTCGACCCCACGGATCGCGCTCAAGCCCTTCCAGCAGTTGCTGCCAAGCCTGCTTCTTGGCCTCCCCTATCGCTAGGCGTAGGGCCCTGGAAGCCTCCCTGTAGGCGGCGTACAGAGACTCGGTGTTTTCGGTCTCTTGCCGCCTACGCCTTCTATACCGCTGGTATTGGCGTCTCCTCGTCACGCAGCATCTTCGAAGTTCGGCGATCTCCTCCGACCACCAGTAGACCTGGCGTCTGGGCTGTGGGGCACGCGAACGCGGCATCGCGGCGTCGCAGATACGCGTAACCGCCTCACACAGCCTGTCCGCCATCGCATCCGGGTCTACCGGTTCCGGTTCCTGAGGAGCGCCACTCCACGCTTCGACGAGGATCGCCTCCAGCAGTAGTTCGGCATCGAGGCGCTTCAGGGCCCACCGCGGGCCGATCTCGCTCCCTCCTCTTCCTCCTCCTCCTGACACTGCGTCCGTCGGGGACGGGGAGACGCTAAACCGAATGTACCGGTGATCGGATAGCGTTTCCGCGTCCACCAGCACCTGCCAGTCGCGAATGCGGCAGGTGAGGTCTGGGGTGGCAAACGTCAGATCGACGATCGAGCCACCCTGTTGACGGACACAGGTGTTCTCCCTGCCTCGGTTCACGATACAGAGACCCACCTCGGTTGACCACTCCAACACCATGTCGCCCCGAAGATCCGTCGCCGGGGACCCCCACGCCAAGGATTTGGCATTGAAGTCTCCGAGCACGACAACGGGGCGTGGGCGGGTCTGACCAATGAAGGTCCCCACCTCACCGAGAAGAGTCTCCAGCTCGTGAACCGGCCTGTTGCCGGAGGTATACACTCCGACGATGACGACTTGGCCCAAACAAGCCGTCACGTATCCCCTGCCCCTCGGGCCACCCTCGAGGGGGGGCGAGTGGGCCGGCGACTGTGTTGTGATCGCCACTAAGCCGTCGAGGTCCCCAACCCAGTCAACCCGGGGTGGGACGGCGTACGGCTCGGCGATCACTCCAACGCTAATCAACCGCTCCGCCAAGGATTGAAGGAGTAAATCCTGTGCCCGGGCGGAGTGGTTGAGGTTCGCCTGGAGGAAGGTTAAAGCCATTAACCCACCTCCATTTGAGCCGCGGGCCCTTTGTCGGGGGGAGGCGGCCGCGGCTTGGCCTTGGCCTCAGCCGCAGCGGCCCTTCTCCTGGCCCCTGACTTGGCCGGGGACTTGGCGCAAGCCTTGCCCCCGGAGAGGTGGTCCGCCGACTTCCCAGCTGCTTCGCAGATGGTGCAGTGGGGAGTGGCGGAGCAGTCCCGGGCCTTGTGGGCCTTTTGACCGCAGCGATAACACTCATCGCTACGGTCAACATCGGACTTGCACTGGGCTGCAATGTGGCCCAGCGCAAGGCAGCGGAAGCAGCGGCGGGGTCGGGCGTCTAAGATGACAACCCGGGCCGCCACCCAGCCCACTAGGATACGCCCCCCACTGGACATTGCCTTCTTAGCGGCCAGGGTGGGACAGCGCACGAAGGCGGTCCCCATCCCCCCGGCTCCGCGGCGAATTGTGCCGACGGAGATGGACTGGACGGGGCAGTCGCCCGCCTTTGCGAGCACCTCTGCCAGCTCCTCCGACGTTGTGGAGTCGTCCAGGCCGTTGACTCTCAGGTCACTGGAGGTGACCGGCCTGGAAACTCGCACCTCCTCCTCACTCCCGAACACTTCCTGGAGCTTTCCGGCCAGAACGTCTGCCTTGCTGGCATTGTCTGGACCGGCAATCTCCAGAATACGGGCTCCTGTGGCCGCCGTCCTGATCTTTAACGGCGGCACCCCCAACTCCTTCAGGTTGACGTTCGCCTTGGCCCGCTCTATGACCTTCGCGAACGTCAAGCCCTTCTCCGCTGCCCCTGATTGCAGCGTCAGTACAACGGCTGCCGTTTTCGGGGGGCGGAGTTTTGCCGCTCGTGCGCCGGTGATCTGCGCCGTAGGAGCGGGCTTCTTCCTCGCCTTCTTCTTCGAAGACTTTGGGGGTGGAGGAGGTGCTCGAACAGGAGGAGCATCCCTCTCCCTCTCCCGACCCCGTCTCGCCACCACATTCCACGGCTCTGATGGTGGAGCCGGAACGGGGGCGGGGACAAAGCGTGCCGCCGGTGTGAGGGCACCCCGTGAGCCACGCGTCTGGGTGGCTGGGGTCCTCGCTGGGGCGCGGACAGATGCGGTGCTGCGGCTTGTGGCCGCCGCCAGGCGCGACTCAGCCTCCCTACGCCGATCTGCGGCGAGCGGGGGCCTGACAGTCCTTGCCGGCAGCAGCCTGTCCTCAAGGCCCGCGAAGCGGGCATTGACCATGGTGCCGACTTCCACCATGATCTGCCGCATCACCTCCTCTATACAGGGGGTTTGGGCCGAGGTCCTTGCCGGCACCGTCCTCGGAGCCTGGGTCGGGATTGGGGCAGGAGTCACTCGGGTCGCCTTTAACTGCTGCATCTCTCGTCGGAGCTCCTTCAGGTCCGCCGAGAGCTGCTTGTTTGCCTCAACAAGGAGGGCCATCTCCTCGGTCAACGTTCGTGACCGAGTTTCACGGAAGGATGCCTCGATAATGGCCGCGGCATCCTTCAGTGCCTTCACGAATGTACCCTTCAAGTGTTTGGATTTGGTGGCCACAGTCAAGACAGTGTCCAGCGAATCCAAGACCATTGTCTCCAATTGAGCAGCATCACAATTACTCAGTTGGAGATTCTCAGGAGCACCCACCTTCTTCTTCATGGATTGGGCCCTCTTTTGCAGCTCTTTCTCGAGCTCGGCTTCCGTGGCAGCCCGCTTTTCTTCTTGCGCGGCGCGGGATGTTGGGCGCCTTGAGGTGGTGGGCAGGCCCCCACGGCCGCGCCGTGCAGTCGGGATCTTAGGAGACGGTGAGGAGTCACCCAGGTCCTCTTCGTCTTCGGCGCCTCGCTGGCGCTTACGCAGTCGCCTCGTATTGCTGCGAGACGAAACCGTCTCCCAGCTCATTATGTCAGAGTCCGACGTCTCCGAAGGATTAGGAGTCGGAATCCGAGCCTCATTTGGGTTCTCCTTATTTACGCTTGCGACGCTAGGTGGTGTTTCGTCGCAGCCTAAGAGGACCACCAATGGCGTCCTCTTCTCCCTCGAATCAGTGTCCGTGGAAATGCAGTGGTCGTCAGGTTTTGCAGGTTCGTGTTCCGTATTCGTTTTGCGTTGGTCGTCGGTACGCGAGCTCCGGCCGGAGCCCACGAGGCGGTTGTTGCCCCCCCCAGATACGACGGGGCGCTTTACTTGGGGATTATTTACAATCGCCGGTGTGTCCATTTTTGATTTTCCTTTTAGGGGTGAGGTCCCCTTTGGTGCCCTATCGGCCGGGTTCCCCCCGACCATGCATCCTCTAGGCGGGCACCGAACCGTAGGATTCGGAGACGCATGGGGCCCGACAGGGTGGCGGAGTTCACCCTCCCTGCCGCGCATCGCAGGCCTTGTAGGCCGGCCATCCTACGACCCGAAGGTCCGCTGCGGCATAATGCCACCATCCATGAATGCCCGACAGGGTGGCCGGGTTGACCCTCCCTGCCGCGCCGCCAGCCTTGCAGGCCGGCCATCCTCCGATCCGAAGATCCGCTGCGACTCGGCTGAGTCGCCACTCCACCTCGCGCACGACAGGGGTGGCCAGAGTGACCGTTCCTACCGTGCATCGCAAGCCTTGCAGGCCTGCCATCCCACGACCCGAAGGTCCGCTGCGGCACAGGGCCGCCATCCGTGAGTGCCCGACAGGGTGGCCGGGTTGACCCTCCCTGCCGCGCCGCCGGCCTTGCAGGCCGGCCATCCTCCGACCCGAAGGTCCGCTGAGTCCCTCGCCGGACTCCTGGCTTCCCCCCTATGGCGCTCCTCACCAACCGCGCCATCTTGCCTCATCCACTTCAACCTATCAACGCTATAGGGCAGAAGTGGAGAGACGTCCCCCTCGTCAAGCTCTTCGCCAGCGACCCACTGTCCACTGTTGCCCAGGGTGCACCACGAGGAGGTGGCTTGACATCGCACCCCGAACCTCCTCCTATTTTAAGGTCGATTAACGAATGTAATATGAATTTATTTATTTATTTTATTTATTTATTTAGTTCAACCATAACGTATATAAATTAAATTATGTTAGTACTAATACTAATAAAGAACAATCAAAAGTTATTCATAATTAACTCTGATCTCCACACTAGGACTCCCTGTGTTGTGGAAATCAGATTACAACACGGATTGTAGTACATATATTATAAACGTTACAAGCAAAGCGTGACAATGAGTTACTTGAAGGCCGCTGTTTGACAAGACATATTATGCAGTCAATGAATGTTTCAATGACACGGCATTTCTAATTTTACCAATGTAAGAACACTGGAGTTATTTCAGCTGGAAGTCAAATCAAATCAAATCAAATCAAAATCATTTATTTGCCAGATATAGGTAGGTACATTGAACAGGTGTTATGTTTATAAGATATGGGGCACTATATCCGAACCTTCAAGGCGTGCAAATTATGGATTCAATACCCATACAAATTACAAAATTAAAATATTATACTATTACTAATTTAATTGTGTCATGAATTATTGAATATAATATTTGAATTACATAATATCATTCTGTCCATACAGTTACTTATATTTTATCATTTAAAAACTCATCTATACTATAATATGTCTTGTCAATCAGAAACTTTTTCAATCTAAATTTAAAAATGTTCGTATTATTCGAGTCAAGACTACGATCTGCACCAGAAGAATTCTGCAAATCCAATCTGGTGACGCCATCACGTATGTTTTTATTTTTTGATAAATCATTTTATTTCTGCATTTTTATTTACACACACAGACACAAAAATATATTATCCTATAAGATCCATCCTCCCGATACATACTACGTTCCTAAACGAAACGCAAAATGACGTCAAAGTGGCATCCGCTTTATGAACGAAGATTGCAATGAAGTGAGAAACCGGCCGCACGCACCTAACTTCAGTTCAGAAGGTCAGAAAGGGAGGTTGGCGGTTGGTGGTTGACGGTCCCGTGGCGCAGTGGTTTGTGTCATCGACATGAATTCTGTGTCTCCGGGACCCTGGGTTCGAATCCCGGCAGGGACAAACACTTGTGCGATGAGTGTAGATGTTTGTCCCGGGTCTTGGATGTTGTGTTCTGTGATTGTGTGTGTCTATGCGTCCCGCGATACAGGGAATCCTAGTGCGGGGGTCTGAGTGTAATAAAAAAAAAAAAAAAAGGGAGGTTGTCAATTCAACGTCTTCGCGCCGCTCGCAAACAAACTAACTCGTACTTTAACGATACAAAACTAAAGACAATCAGTGTTCAACTATACAACAGAAATAGAAGGAGTTATCGAACAAAGTTAACTATTTGGACTATGGTGAATTTGCCGAACCAGCAGAGCTAGAGAAGGAGCTTACGGGTAAGCGTTTCGTACCTACTCTTATTTCCCAGCCCAAGCCTTATCAAATTCAAAATATCCACCACAATCTACACATTGCATGCACCATTAATTACCGCGGTAAATACCATACGACAGCAGTGCATTACCCAGGCGGCTGTAGAAGGTGCTAATTAAGACTGCTTTGACGCAGGAGACAGTTTAATGTGCCGGTATGTACACGTTTGATTTACTACGTCCGCTTCAATCGAGAGTGTCACTCGCCCGGCAAACTGGAACAGGAGTGCATAACATTTTAATAAAATTGGCTCAACGAATCAGCATTTCAATTCAACGTGGCAATGCTGCTAGCATCCTGGGCACGCTGCCAGCCGGTAGCGGGTTAGAACATTTGAGTTATCTATATGCTACCAATAGCTAGTATGGCCGTTCACTGGCCGGTTGGCGCAGTTGGTAGCACTCTGCCTTCTGAGCCGCTGGTCCCGGGTTCGATTCCCGGACAGGTCAAACATTTGTGTGTATGAACATGTCTGTTTGACCTGTGTCTGGGTGTGTATATGTATATAAGTATATATATAAGTATGTGTTTAAGTATATATATCACTCATCAGGTTACCATAGTACAGGCTCTGCCTAGTTTGGGACCTGAAGACCCTGTGTGAATGTTATAAAAAAAAAAAAAAAAAAAAAAAAAAAGCTAGTGGATTGCTCAAATGTTATTATAGTAGCTGCAGTAATGTGATTAGTTATTAGTGTTTTATTTTAATAAAGGAATTTGCCCCAAGAAAGAAATAAATTAATAAAATAATTAAAATTGTATCGATCTAGCGTTTGACCACTAACTCACTTGATGACGTGGTCGAAGATGTTATCACGCTAGACCTACAATGCTCACTGGCTCTCAAGAATTGCTGCCTTAACACACTATGTGTTTGGTGATGGTTTTACAAACTTGAGGGTGTTTTTTTTTGTTCCTCCTATTAATAGGTATTTATTTGAAACATGTGAATTTAAAAACATAATTACGCATTACGGTGACAGCTTTCAAGACTAGTAGTAGTGGTAGAAATACAAGTTAATATTCTTACTAGAGCGGGTACTCGAAAGTACACACACAATCACAGCACAGAAATACCCAAGACCCGGGACAAACATCTACATCGAACAAATGTTTGTCCCTGCCGGGATTCGAACGCAGGGTCCCGGAGACACAGAAGTCATGTCACTGACCACTGCGCTACGGCAATCGTCAAATCATTATTAATCCACATTTATTAGCATTCACTTCTCCATTTGCTTGCTTGTTTAGTTTCTTACTCAAACTTTTTCGGTTCGCCGTGGTGGTACCGGCCTAGAATAGTACTCCCCATTTCTACCCATGGGTGCCGTAAGAGTCGACTAAGGGATCACGTGCCCGAAGGTTGCAGCAGCTGCTTCTGAGGGTCACAAAACATACTGTATTTTCATTATGTATGTATTTGTATATTTTTTTTGACGTGATAACGTTTTATAAATTGATGGATGCCAAAATGAAAAATAGTAACGGTAATATTCCAGTAACGTTCCACCTAAGTTTTATCTAGATCTAGATAATATAATCAAAGTCAAAGTCAAGGTCAAAGACAAGGTCAAGGTCAAAGTAAAAGTCAAAGTCAAATTCAAAGTCAAACTTCAAAGTCAAAGTCAAAGTCAAAGTCAGTCAGAGTCAAAGTCAAAGTCAAAGTCAAAGTCAAAGTCAGTCAGAGTCAAAGTCAAAGTCAAAGTCAAAGTCAAAGTCAAAGTCAAAAGTCAAAGTCAAAAGTCAAAAGTCAAAAGTCAAAAGTCAAAAGTCAAAAGTCAAAAGTCAAAAGTCAAAAGTCAAAAGTCAAAAGTCAAAAGTCAAAAGTCAAAAGTCAAAAGTCAAAAGTCAAAAGTCAAAAGTCAAAAGTCAAAAGTCAAAAGTCAAAAGTCAAAAGTCAAAAGTCAAAAGTCAAAAGTCAAAAGTCAAAAGTCAAGTCAAAAGTCAAAAGTCAAAAGTCAAAAGTCAAAAGTCAAAAGTCAAAAGTCAAAAGTCAAAAGTCAAAAGTCAAAAGTCAAAAGTCAAAAGTCAAAAGTCAAAAGTCAAAAGTCAAAAGTCAAAAGTCAAAAGTCAAAAGTCAAAAGTCAAAAGTCAAAAGTCAAGTCAAAAGTCAAGTCAAAAGTCAAAAGTCAAAAGTCAAAAGTCAAAAGTCAAAAGTCAAAAGTCAAAAGTCAAAAGTCAAAAGTCAAAAGTCAAAAGTCAAAAGTCAAAAGTCAAAAGTCAAAAGTCAAAAGTCAAAAGTCAAAAGTCAAATGTCAAATGTCAAATGTCAAATGTCAAATGTCAAATGTCAAATGTCAAATGTCAAATGTCAAATGTCAAATGTCAAATGTCAAAAGTCAAAAGTCAAAAGTCAAAAGTCAAAAGTCAAAAGTCAAATGTCAAATGTCAAATGTCAAATGTCAAATGTCAAATGTCAAATGTCAAATGTCAAATGTCAAATGTCAAATGTCAAATGTCAAATGTCAAATGTCAAATGTCAAATGTCAAATGTCAATGTCAATGTCAATGTCAATGTCAATGTCAATGTCAATGTCAATGTCAATGTCATACATGATTATGTCGTTATCACGTAAATCTATCGTCCGTAAACCGACTTTACAGACAACCAATTTTTTCAATTATTAGAAGTCCATGTATGTATGCTATGTACGTGCCCTCACCAAATGGCTCCAACAGAAGACCAGCGTTGACGAGCAGCCAACATTATGCTGAGTTGGAGCCAATTTGTGACATTTGTAGTACTTTTTTAAATCCCTTCATAACTTATTGTTATTGATTACACGTATTGTTGTTATGATTATTTGTACAAAATTGTGTATGTATGTCACAAATAACCTATTTCTTTCTTGTAAACTCTAAGGCTTTCACGGCCGGCGTTGCATGTTATATGTATTGTTTCCGGGCTGTTTGGCCGTGGTCTAAGTGAAACTTTTGTTCCAGACGTTTCGTCGATCACTGCGGTCGACATCTTCAGTGGTTCAGGTCCGAGCGGCGACAACAGCGTAGAACTCTCCGCGGCGTTTTCTCTGTTACTGATTTTGACTTTTGTTACTGATATGACTATTTCTTTCTTCTTTCTTATTGCGCTTGCCAACCCACCTGCCAAGCTTGGCGAGTATTGGCACCATCCTCCCTAGCTCTGGACGTTCTATGGTTGAGATGATGATACTTCACGGTGCAAATCTCATCTCGACAGTACATCATGAAGGTAAGGATAGAGACATACCCAGTGCGCTCACGTATAGCAACCGCACAACGCCGCGCTCTCCTTGCCGCGCAAATTGCTTTACTCAACGGTGGCAGAGGCGTGCCCGCTGACAACGGATTAGGGTCCCTCAGAACGAAAAACAGAACGAGATATAAGCCTTTTATAACAATATATTATAACCATATATAAACAAAGATGTGATGTTCGTCGTTCAATTTCTAATTGGTACTTAAGGAACATATCCTAGAAATTTTTTTTTTTTATACTGTAAGATCTAGCGTTTGACACTTGATGGTCAGTGACGTTGTAGCCGAAGATTTTATCACGCCAGATCTATAATGCATAACATCACTGATTCAGAAACGTCCGTCTCTGCTCCCGGAAGTTTTTGCTATGTTCAGTCTGCAGTCATTCAAACATTTGCTGGATTGATCCTCACCTTCGACTTGAGCTTTTCATCATCATCATCATCATCATCACCTCAGCCATAAAACAAATATGCCAATATGCCTCCCCCAATAATTTCCACAAGGACCAGTTGAAAGCGGCGCGCATCCACCCTTTTCCTGCGATCTTAGTCAAGTCGTCTGTCCACCTTGTGGCCGTCCTATGCTGCGCTCTATTAAAAAACATTTTGACCCCAAAAGCCATCAGTTTTTCAAGATTTTTGCCCTGCCCACTGCCACTTCAACTTGTTTATCCGCTAGGTTATATCGATAACTTTCGTTCTTCTACGGGTCTCGTCATTTCTGATTCGATCACGTAGAGAAACACCAAGCATAGCCCTCTGCATAGCTCTTTGTGCGACTTTGAGGCTACTCAGAAGGGCCCCAATTACTATAGCTGATATAATTGATAAAGAAAATTTATGTAAATGGAAAACTCTCGAAATTTCTTTTACTTCATTTTTAAATAGTCACCGAGCATTAATATATGAATCGAGTCTGAAAACTATCGCGAGTTTCTTCCATAATTGTAATGTAACAAACCGACTAGGACTCACGTGGCAAATAAGTTCGAAACTGGTCGGAGAGTAATTTTTCAGTGTTTACCACGTGAGTCCTAGTCGGTTTGTTACATTACAATATATGAATCGGTGCAACTAAGGTTTGTGTGTGTGTTATTATTATTATTCTTAGAAGACAGTGGTCAAACGTAAGCTTAACTTAAACTTAAAAAAAAAATGCTCTGCCCCGGTTTCACTCTTGACCACTTTTCTATTCGCAGATAAAATTAGCCGACGGATTGTTATTGGTTAAATTATTCAGAAGGCGTTCGATGCCTTTAAGTGAATTTCGAGATCGACCACCAGTATTTTTTATCTTTGAACACGCTAAGGTATGAATAAATATCTCAAAGATATTATTGACTTTGTCAATTTACAGTACTCGTGAGTTTAATGTATTACGATGTACGATTTTTTTGTGTTTTTTGACTTGATAACGTTTTATAAATTGATGAATACCAGCAACACTCATGAAAAATAGTAACGTTCCGCGTAACGTTCCACCTGAGTTTTGTATTACATAAAATAATCAAAGTCAAAGTCAAAGTCAAAGTCAAAGTCATAAATGATCATGACGTTATCACGTAAATCTATCGTCCGTAAACCGACTTTACAGACAACCATTTTTTTACCTATGTTTTGTGTGTCTTACTGACTCAAGTTTTAAGGACGCTCTGTCGTAAGCGGGTACTCCCGCTTCCGCAGTTTCAGTCCTTAACTTATAACCGAAAGGTTAGTATATCATTGGTTATCAGCGGAATTGGCCCTTAAGTGTGATCTAATATAATCTAGGTAAACAGAGCTATATAAAATTGGTAGTAGCGCCCCGCGTTTCACCCGCGGTTTACGGTTTAACGCTCGGGAACCAAATTTTTTTTGGGATAAAAGTAGCTTATATGTTATTCCAGGGTATAACGCTCAAACGGCTACACCGATTTGGATAAAATTTAGAATACAGACAGCTTAAGACCTGGAAGAACAGGCTTAGGCTTATTTTCATCAATACCATCATCACCCCCTTTTCATCACCACGCGGTTACAACGGGTTTGGTAGAAATTATAAAATCATTATCATCATCATCAATCATCACAACGCGGGTGAAACCGCGGTTCGTTGCTAGTATGTAATAAAATAAACATTAACACAAGACACACGTAACAAAACCAACCCTTTCCAGTTATTAGCAGTATCTGTAATCCCTCACGTTTCACACCTCGTCGGTTTAAACATATTTTCCAATTTTGTTAACAACCTCGAATCAACAACAAACAAGTATCATTCTTAAGTTCATCACTGTAAAGTTCAAAGTGTGCATTGTTGCGTTGTTATGATATGAATCTCTTTGGAAATATCCAAACCGCAATTTTCATAGTTTGAATGAGTTTGTAATGTACCATTTTCTAGTCACGTTTTGGTTAAAAGTTAACGAGCTGTTTAAGTTTAGTTGTAGCGACTAATATTCTAATTTTGAATTGCGTTTCACGAACGCCGCCGTGGCTCAGTGGCCAGTGAGATGACTTCTGTCTCACCAAACCTGTATAAGCGAATGTTTCATCACTTCTTCATCTGATAATAAACTATGTGGGTAGTTCGCATTTGAAGCGATGATAGCTCAGTGGGGGAGCTTCAGCTCTCAAACTGACGGACACTTGTAAAAAAATAATTAAATAAATCTAAACGTTTGAAAACGTTAGCATTATAGGCATATAGCATTATAGCAAAACTTATTATTATTTTTATACAGAATGTTATTTTATCTAGAATAAGTGACTTGTAAATTATTATTTTACCAATAAAAATCTGTATCTGTATCTAGCGTGATAACATCTTCTACCACATTGTCACTGACCATCAAGTGAGATAGTGGTCAAACGCTAGACTTATACAGTATAAAAAAAGACTGCCAAACTAAACAAAGTTCGAAGCAGACAACACGTAAGCATCCCGCGTCGCGTGCCTCACATCGTAAAGCGGCGAGCATTACCAAAATACGATAAGCACATGTACACGGCACACAGCTTATAAATTATACCGTTTTAAACGGAACCCTTGCCTTTTGGGTGTAATTAATAACGAAACGAACGATAACATCTTTGGAAACTCTTGCGTACCGTCGTGGTACGACAAGCGCGAATTTTTCATTGACTTTGTCGTTGAAAATCAAATGGTCATTATTTTTTACCGGGTTTGAAATATAGTTAAACATTCTATTTTTTTGTACTCTAAGTTTTTTTTACATTCGCTTAAGTTACAGTTCGAAAATATCTTTGGTGTTTTCATTTGGGATTATCTCCGGCTGAAAACTGTAATTTTAACCATTCGCGTTAAGTTATAGTTCGAAAATATCTTTGGTGTTTTCATTTGGGATTATCTCCGGCTGAAAACTGTAACTTTAACCATTCGCGTTAAGTTATAGTTCGAAAATATCTTTGGTGTTATCATTTGAGATTTTCTCTGACTGAAACTGTTACCTTAAAGTTACAGTTCGAAAAGTTCTTTGGTGTTTTCATTTGGGATTATCTCCGGCTGAAAACTGTAACTTTAACTATTCGCGTTAATTTATAGTTCGAAAATATCTTTGGTGTTTTCATTTGAAATTTTCTCTGACTGAAACTGTTACCTTAAAGTTACAGTTCGAAAAGTTCTTTGGTGTTTTCATTTGGGATTATCTCCGGCTGAAAAATGAAACTTTAACCATTCGCGTTAAGTTATAGTTCGAAAATATCTTTGGTGTTTTCATTTGGGATTTTCTCTGACTGAAACTGTTACCTTAAAGTTACAGTTCGAAAAGTTCTTTGGTGTTTTAATTTGGGTTTATCTCCGGCTGAAAACTGTAACTTTAACTATTCGCGTTAATTTATAGTTCGAAAATATCTTTGGTGTTTTCATTTGGGGTTTTCTCTGACTGAAACTGTTACCTTAAAGTTACAGTTCGAAAAGTTCTTTGGTGTTTTCATTTGGGATTATCTCCGGCTGAAAACTGTAACTTTAACTATTCGCGTTAAGTTATAGTTCGAAAATATCTTTGGTGTTTTCATTTGGGATTTTCTCTGACTGAAACTGTTACCTTAAAGTTACAGTTCGAAAAGTTCTTTGGTGTTTTCATCTGGGATTATTTCCGGCTGAAAACTGTAACTTTAACCATTCGCGTTAAGTTATAGTTCGAAAATATCTTTGGTGTTATCATTTCAGATTTTCTCTGACTGAAACTGTTACCTTAAAGTTACAGTTCGAAAAGTTCTTTGGTGTTTTCATTTGGGATTATCTCCGGCTGAAAACTGTAACTTTAACCATTCGCGTTAAGTTATAGTTCGAAAATATCTTTGGTGTTTTTATTTGAAATTTTTTCTGACTGAAACTGTTACCTTAAAGTTACAGTTCGAAAAGTTCTTTGGTGTTTTCATCTGGGATTATTTCCGGCTGAAAACTGTAACTTTAACCATTCGCGTTAAGTTATAGTTCGAATATATCTTTGGTGTTATCATTTGAGATTTTCTCTGACTGAAACTGTTACCTTAAAGTTACAGTTCGAAAAGTTCTTTGGTGTTTTCATTTGGGATTATCTCCGGCTGAAAACTGTAACTGTAACCATTCGCGTTAAGTTATAGCTCGAAAATATGTTTGGTGTTTTCATTTGGGATTATCTCCGGCTGAAAACTGTAACTTTAACTATTCGCGTTAATTTATAGTTCGAAAATATCTTTGGTGTTTTCATTTGGGATTTTCGCTGACTGAAACTGTTACCTTAAAGTTACAGTTTGAAAAGTTCTTTGGTGTTTTCATTTGGGATTATCTCCGGCTGAAAACTGTAACTTTAACTATTCGCGTTAATTTATAGTTCGAAAATATCTTTGGTGTTTTCATTTGGGATTTTCTCTGACTGAAACTGTTACCTTAAAGTTACAGTTCGAAAAGATTTTTGGTGTTTTCATTTTGAATTTTCGCCGACTGAAAACTGTAACTTCAAGCATTCACTTTAAGTTACAGTTCAAAAAGATCTGTGGGGGGATCCCATGGGATGGGGATTCCATTGTTTTACGTTGCGATACGGTTTCGCCGATAGTGATCCCAACTCCGGGTAGCAATAAGTTATGGGAAAAAAAAAATTTAACCGAGTACAACACTCAAAAGTATAAAGTTTAAGACTGACTGAATCTTTATTCTGGTATGAGTCTATTCAAAGAATTTAGAAAAAAAATGGTGCTTATTTTTCTGTTTTTTTTTTGTTCTATGTGTTGCAAACATTTATTTTATATTCATTTAACTTAATTGATTTTATTGTATACATATAACTATATAAAACTTGTATATATGTAACTATATGTAACTTGACATGCCCAATGTAACATTCCCAGTTATAAGGCCAATAAATGATTTTACTTTACTTTACTTTACTAATAACTTGTCGAAGTCGGTACCATGCGCTGAATATTTTGATACTAGCTACTTCTGAACTATCATGGTACCGACTTCAACAAGTTATTTCACACTTTTGAGTGTTGAAGTCGGTATCCATTTTTTGGTATTCCATTTATGCATTTTGCATAGATAATGGTAAGAAACCCTTCGTGCGCGAGTCCTATTCGCACATGGCTGGTTTTTTCAATATAATTGTTACAAAAAAATATCAAAAACAATTCCTTTCATTTAATTAATTTGTATGATGTCTGTAACCGGTAGGCGGCCTTTTTCTTTGAAATACTTTATATGATTTCTCAACAAAGTGTTAACTCTTTAGTTGCTCGTTTACTTTGTAATGTGAAACAAATGGAAAACTTTGGACAATAGCACATGATTATGGGGTTTTTGCTTCAAAAGTTTTGTTTTGTTTAAAAAGGTTTTTGTTTACTTACATGTACTTACAAACTTTTTTTTAATTGTCATTTACCAAAATGGTTACGTAACAAAATGAAACAGTATATTTTACATATTCGCGTTTCAGTGGAGTTATGTACTTATAGGAGTAACCATATATCCCACTAATCCCACTGATACTATAAATGTGAAAGTTTGGATAGATGAATGGGTGTTTGTTACTCATTCACGCTCAAACCGCTGGACGGATTTGGATGAAATTTGGTATGTAGATACTTCAGATTTCGGAATAACACATAGGCTACTTTTCATCATCATCATCATCATCACCGCGAGGGTGAAGCCGTGGGGCGCAGCTTGTTATATATGTGAAAGTTTGGATTGATGTTTGTTACTTAATCACGTCAGAACGGATGGACGCATTCAGATGAAATTTGGTATGCAGTACTTGAGGCTCCGGAATAGCATCTAGGCTACTTTTTATCATCATTATCATCATTATTCATCACCACGCGGGTAAAACCGCGGGGTGCAGCTAGTTTATTAATATATTTTTAAACAATTATATATATTCTTTTACATATTATAAGTTTGCGTTTGACAACTGTCTCACCTGATGTTAAGTGATGACGTTGTCTAGGTTAATATATAAATATAGTGAATAATCAAAAAACGACGCTTAGAGCAGACCATGAAACAACTGAACCAATTAAATTACAGGGAGGGGTGCGCCAAGGATGTATATTGTCGCTGTTTCTTGTTAATATCTATGCGGAAGAAATATTCAGTTAATCATCAGTGAATAGTATGATGGGATTTTTTTTAAAACGTAATAAGATTACCTTTAACCGCTGTCTCACCTGATGTTAAGCGACGACGCGGTCTACGGTGCAGCATGCCAACTTAGAAGGTAACTGTAGGTACCTATTCACTCGCAACTTGAAAATTCCGGGGTTGTACCGATCGGAAAACACGGACTCAGGCAGTGAGTTCCACTCCCAGGCAGTACGCATTATAAAAATGGAAGCAAAACGCTTCGTGTATCACGGTGGTATATTGTGAATTATTGTACTCCTATCATTACCATAAGGTATGTTTATTATGTTATGCTTAAAATCTGACAATTTGGTATCACTACAGGAACTTTTAAATATATTACCGAAGCAAGCAAGGAAGGATTGAACATAAACGTTGGAAAAGCTTGTTGATCTCTTTGAAACCACAGTCATAGCCACACGAACCTTTTCATAGGGACAAGATTGATGGAAAGAGTATATAAGTTCAAGCATCTCGATCACACAAACCCACATATACACACACACGCACGTTCAACATTCACAAACTATATTAGTTACTACACGTTGTAAATGTAAAACTGACTTTAATGGGAAATTTTATGTATAGAATGCCTCCCGATACCAAATATGTTTTTTTTTATTTATACTCGCTTAAATACCCGCACTAGGATTCCCTGTGTCGCGGGAAGCGTGGACACACACAATCACAACACACAAACGCCCAAGACCCGGGACAAACATCTACACTCATCGCACAACTGTTTTTTCACATTAATGTCGGTTCTACATTTTACGTATAGTAATTAAAATAGTTTGAGAATGTTAGACGTGCGTGAGTGTAAAAAGTGTGGGAGTGTTTATGTTTGATTATATGTGTGTTATATGAAAATGTATTTCTTATAATCGTACTAATATTATAAATGCGTAAAGTTTGTGTGTATGTTTTTTACTTCTTTATGCTCAAACGGCTACACCGGTTTCGATGAAATTTGGTATGGAGACAGTTTAAACCCTGGATTAACACTTAGGCCACTTTTTTCTCGGAAAAAGTATAGTACCTGTGGGATAATTGAGGTAATGGAAAAAACATAATCACCACGGATGAAACCCCGGAGCGCTGTAATTAATATAGTCCAAGAAAACCCATGTGAAATTGTATGCAAATTCAACTGAATAGCCGCTAGTTTCCAATCACATAATGAATGATCTTCATGTCTTCTTTACTCATGTTCAGTAGATGATTTGCGGTGTACGGTTACTAGGTAACCATAAACTGAGCAGTTTCACACGTAGCCAGGACGTGAGCTGGCTGCACCTGCTTGCTTCTTATATTCTGTCATTACTGTGGTTGGATTTCTTTGAATTAATGTTTAGGCATCGGAACAGAATGTGTTAAGAATTTTATAATTTTAAGAAAAGTGTCACAGGGTTCACGATATTTTTCTATCGAGAGAAAAAATATCAATCGTACATTTTGATGTATAATTTTATGTGTTATGTCCTATTTATTCATATATATTTATTTTATTAATTTACAGTATACGGTTTTTATAGGAAACATGCCATGTTAAAATTAATATTTAAACCGCCTTGTGAAAAAATCGATTGTGACTAATCTTTTGAGATGCATTTGTAACTGTGTTTACTTAAATAAATAATGACAAAAAAAATTGTAAATGTATCAAATTAACGCGTGTTATTCATGTAATTAAAATAAAATAAAATGTGATTATTTTAATTCATGTTCTTCTTCTGAGGGTGCCTCTCCAACTAGTGAAGGTTGGCAGTCAGCTTGTCATATTCCAGTTTATCCCTCGCCAGGCGGAACAACTCAGCGGCGCTCATAATCCCCGTCCATTCCCGGATGTTCCGCAACCAAGACTTCTTCTACGACCAGATCTCCGCTTTCCTATTATCGATTCATGTTAAAACATATCAATAAATTCACACAAATCGACCCGGTAACAACCATCAGCAGGCAATCCGTGTCGGACCGCAAATTTCCTGCCTTCTGATGTGATTGAGGAATCACGCTTCACTCCACACACCTGCTTGTGGCTTTCTATTGGGAAAATACACTCTATATGAATGAATGGTAAGTATTTCAATCAAATCGTGAACAATGTGACGTCATAGATATGCAAAAAACATTCACACTATTGTAAACTCTAAGGCTTTCACGGCTAGCGTTGCATCTTGTATGTATTGCTTCCGGGCTGTTTGGCCGTGGCCTAAGTCAAACTTGTGTTCCAGATGTTTCGTCGATCACTGCGGTCGACATCTTCAGTGGTTCAGGTCCGAGCGGCGACAAGAGCGTAGAACTCTCCTTCGCAGCGTCTTCTCTGTTACTGAACAGAGTATAAAATATCAGTAACAGTGAAGACGCCGCGAAGGAGAGTTCTACGCTCTTGTCGCCGCTCAGACCTGAACTACTGAAGATGTCGACCGCAGTGATCGACGAAACGTCTGGAACACAAGTTTCATTTAGACCACGGCCAAACAGCCCAGAAGCAATACATACACGATCACACTATTATTCATTCATTCATTCAACTCGGCCATTGGGTGTCCACTGCTGGACAAAGCCTCCCCCAATTGGGGGTAATTGCCAATACTCACCACGCTTGGCAGGCGGGTTGGTGAGCGCAGTATGATTTCCGATCCTCAGAAGGCGCTGCTGCCCACCTTCTGGTACGTGATCCCTTAGCCGACTCTTACGGCACCCACGGGAAGAGATGAGAGAATACTATTCTAGGCCGGTACCACCACGGCATAACCACCACACTATTATAATAAATGCATATTTGTTTATACTTTTGGAGTGATGATAACTCAGCGGGGGTAGCGTCGGCTGTCAAACTGACAGACACTGGTTCACAACAGCTTGAGCTTCCGGTGAAGGTAACTCCGTTATTAATTTCCCAGCATTGTGGTAAGGTACTTTCAAGTACCCGCCTGGCTAGCTAACGCCGCTGAAGAACACCAAACACATAGTGTGTTCAGGCAGTGTGTGTATGTGTTCACACTCCGAACACATGCTTGAAATGAATTAAATGAATTAAAAACTGTCATGTTGCTTTGATATTTCGATAATTTATATAGCAGAGCATCGTTTTGCCAGGTCAGCTAGTAATATATTACGGTGACGGTCGCCGTGGCGCAGTGGTTAGTGTTAGTGACATGACTACTGTGTCTCCGGGACTCTGGGTTCGAATCCCGGCAGGGGCTATCATTTGTGCGATCAGTGTAGGTGTTTGTCCCGGGTCTTGGATGTTTGTGTGCTGTAAATGTGTGTGTCCAAGCCTAGCGCGATACAGGGAATCCTAGTGCGGGGGTTTAAGTGTGATTAAAAAAAAATCTGCAACATATGTAAAATATGTTCAAGACTGTAACCACTTTATAACAATCAAAGATGCACGTAGATAGCAACTTTGTAGAAAAACTTCGAGTTAATAAAACAGATAGTCGAAAAATTTCCTAAATCTCGATAGAAGACTTTTACTGTGCATTTTGGTAATTGCCAGAAACCCCTACTATGGATCTGTTTCAAATTTTGAAGTGCAAACTTTCTTTAATAGCGTTGTGCACTTTTGTATAGGGAACAAATTTTAAACTCGTGTCAGGACACCTCGTGTCAGAACGTCAGAACGTCAGGAAGTGCCGTCATCGAATTCGTAAGACGGAGGGAGATCGGACTGCCGTTGAAATTTAAAGTTAAATATGTTACGAATAAGGAACATTTTCGTTTGCTGGTAGATTTATTTGATAAAGTCGTTTTGGTACATGTATTATTGAGTTCGGTTATCAAAACGCCGACATTATAAAATGAAAAGATTTATTTTAAAGATTTCATTGTTAAAAAAAAAACGTTAACATGTTAATTCTATGCGTCCCACTAATATTGGAAATCTGAAAGTTGGGATAGATGTTTGTTACTCAATCACGCCAGAACAGCTGAACGGATTCATTCATCATGAAATCCTTCATTTCATTTTTAGCACCGTATTAGCCGAAATCGCTTAAAAGCTTATCCACATAAGATTGACACATGGGATTCATATACTCTGCGATTCAACCGATCGTTTTTTATTTCCCCAGTGTTCCAGAAGGCGACGGTGATCGCCTACCATCAGGCGGCCCGTCTGCCAGTTTGCAACCAATTTCATATAAAAAAAAATTAAAAATATGTACAGTAATCTATACTAATATTATAAGAAGGAAATATTTTATTGTCTGTTTGTTTGTAGGCTTTGAACAGGCTCCGAAAGTACTGAACCTATTTGAAAAATTCTTTGATTGTTGGGAAGCAACACTATTCCTGGGTGACATAGGCAATGTTATATTTTCAAAAAAATTAGGGATCCTTACAATTTTTAGTTTAGAATTTTTTACACATGCGAAACCCGAACAGACCTCCAGTCCTACTAATATTATAAATGCGGAATTTTGTATGTATGTGTGTATGTTTCTTATTTATTAATGCTCAAACGACTACACCGATTTCGGTGAAATTTGGTATGGAGATCGTTTAAGCCCTGGATTTATATAAAGGCTATTTTTATTCCCGAAAAAGTATAGTTCCCGTGGGATAATTAAGGTAGGAGGAAAAGCGTATTCCACGCGGGTGAAACCGCGGGGCGCTGCTAGTATTTATTTCTATAAACTATGACATAGATTGTGTTTAATTGTATAGTTAAAAGATTTAGTATACAAAATAAAATTGAAACCAATAGTAGTGGTGACATTCCGACGCGGGCAAAGAATGTTTCCGTCGAGCGAGGAATTTGAACAAATTTTTACATTTTCACAAAGCACGGACGCGGCCGGCGGCACACATCTAGCGCATGAATATTTTATTCTGTCACCTACGCTTCGTGATTTTGTGTGCTTTGTTTTCTAGTCATAAATATAATGTTTGTTACATTTTCCAATATGGTTCATTACCATGGATTTCACATAGTTAAAGTAGTCACTTGAATTTTTATAAAGGATAAATATTGTCATTAAAAGTCACGTTCGTAATTACTTTACACTGTTTTTTTTTTTTTCATTTTAACAGTGCGAGACGGGACGTTACGAAGAACGCACCGCTCTCAAGATCCTGATGAAGGCTTCCGGATGAAGTTGAAACAATTGTCGATCGTGATATCGACTACGCGTAAGTGCCACGTTATACCCGTAGAATCAGTGTAAAGTCAAATATTGTTACTCAGAAATCTTTTTTCAATCAATTGAATTTTTCACGTCAATTTCGAGGTTATAGGCGCTGCTGCCCGCCTCTCTGGTACGTGATCCCTTAGTCGACTCTTACGGCACCCACGGGAAGAGATGGGGGAGTACTATTCTAGGCCGGTACCACCACGGCCAGTTAAATTGATAATCAGAAGTTTTAATTTTTGGTGAACAGCAGCCTTAGTTATTATAATGCTATAGGAGTAGGTACCTATATTATAATTACGTTTGCACACATGAGATTAAGACTTTGATTATTATTTTTTTTAATTTACACTTAGATCCCCTCTCTAAGATTCCCTGTGTCGCGGGAGGCATGGACACACACAATTACTGCACACAAACACCCAAGACCCGAGACAAACACCCACACTCATCGCACAAATGTTTGCCCCCGCCGGGAATCAAACCCAGGGTCCCCGCAGACACAGAAGTCATGTCACTGACACTGACCACTGCGCCACGGCGACCGTCAAAATGTGATTTGGTGACATATCATCAAATCAAATCAAGTCAAATTCTTTATCTATTAGAATGTGTTAACAATTATGGTGGTAGATATAAATTACGTCCAGAACATTCTACCATTACAATGGCGTACAAGCAATAAACAATACATAAGAACAATAAATTAGAAATTCAAATGAAACTGTACATGTCAAAAAATTAAATGTTCTATAAAAATCACAATATCAATAATTTAAACATTCAATATAGTTAAATTTTAAACCACATTTTTGAAAAAGTCATTTAAATTTCTCGTAAATTAAATCACTCATTCGATACTTAGTCACAAAAATAACAAACATGTATTAGTACCAAGTAAAGAGTATAACTGTATCTCATAAACTCATTAGATTGTAGAAGCACTGTTTGAGTAGCCACAGTGAAATCTTTTATTTTTAACTGTAATAATAATAGCTCTTTAAAAGTGTCGGGTAACTTATTATAGACTTTAATTGCAATAACATAATGAACTCCTCATGTCGCTACATAATCTTGTAACTGTAACAAAAAAAAAATCTTGTAACTGTATGTATTCTAAAAATCTGCAACTTTAAAAGTGTTTGATGTGTAAATTTTATTTTCGCAACTAATCTTTCGTTGACACCATTTTGTACACTTTCAGCGGTACTTTTTTAATTAATTGCTCGCTTTTTGCTCTGGTCAGTGGCAAATCTATGTTTTCGTAGAAATAACCGTAACCGGGTTAATGACACTAAGTATAAAAATCGCTTTAACACGACCGGCAGCTGTGGAACTGTTAATTTGGTAAAAAAACGTTGACAAACGCATGATTGGTTAATAGACGTGATACTTTTTAAAACGCTTTTAAGCGCTTTCGAGCGTGAGTCTTGTATTTTTAAAGCCTGTGAATCAGTACAGTGGCGGAGCTCTGACACTTTAGAAAAAAAATCTTAGATAACAATACAATTAAATACGCAATTATACAACTTCTAAAATATATAACATACATCAAAATTATTAAGAAATTGAGTACAATATCGCCCGACAGATGGTACTATAAATGTCAGCTTGCCTCAGAAATGACATTTATTTTTAATCGACTTAAAAAAAGGGGGAGATTTTCTTTTTTATGTTTATTACGTAAGAACTTTCGACTGGGTGAACCGATTTTGATGATTTTTTTTTATCTGAAAGCTGGTGCTTTTCGGGTGGTCCGATTTAATACTTTAATTTCGTTGTCCTCTCTTAAGCGGTTTTTGAGTTACACCCAACTGAAAAGTGTTACGCGTCTACTTGGACAACATTCTAATTTTTTTTTTTTTTTCATTACACAGACCCCCGCACTAGGATTCCCTGTATCGCGGGAGGCATGGACACACACAATTACAGCACACAAACATCCAAGACCCGGGACAAACATCTACGCTCATCGCACAAATGTTTGCCCCTGCCGGGATTCGAACCCAGGGACCCGGAGACACAGAATTCATGTCGATGACACAACCCACATCGCCACGGGACCGTCGAGGATAGGTATAGGATGGTAGACGATATATATTTGGGTATTTGTCATGAAGAAGTGGTGAAGACATCGGTTCACATACACAATTGCAACAAAATTGATCCCGTGAGTAGCAAAGGTCACTACAAAAGTTGAAAAAAAAATTTTAGATGATAGATCAAAAGTAACTATTATCTAAATATGCTTTTCAACTTCGACAAGTTATTTCACACTTTTTTGAGTGTCGAAGTCGGTTCCATTTCTGGTAACATTTTTTTAACACTTCTGTTTATCGATAGGCCCATAGGTAAACTTGTCGTATTTTATGTGGTTGAAAACTGTTGCTATGTCTTAGAAAATAATATATTATCATTATGATTGACTGGCCGGTTGGCGCAGTTGGTAGCACTCTGCCTTCTGAGCCGCTGGTCCCGGGTTCGATTCCCGGACAGGTCAAACATTTGTGTGTATGAACATGTCTGTTTGACCTGAGTCTGGGTGTGTATATAAGTATATATATAAGTATGTATTTAAGTATATATATCAGTCACCAGGTTACCATAGTACAGGCTCTGCCTTGTTTGGGACCTGAAGACCTTGTGTGGATGTTGTCCCATATTATTATTATATTATTATAATTATTATAAATTTTACTGCTTCGAATTGGTGAATACTGCAATAGTGTATGTAGATAGATAGATAACACTTTATTGTACTACATCAATTTAATAAAATTATTATGTAACAAATAAATAAATAAAAAATATTTATTTCAGTAATCGAGGAAAATATGTGCTTGGGAAAATTAATCTGTTCTTCAAGTAAGAGGTAGCAAAACACCTAAACAAACAAAACGTATCAAGCACCTTCATCCGCAAGATCAAAGCAGCCTTAATCCAAAAAATACACCTCTCCTGAAATCCCTTAATACACGAGAGAAATCTTAAAGCACCCATACACCCTCAGAGGTGTAATAAAGGTGCCTACACACGGACGCCTCAAGAATTAAAAAAAGAAAACTCACGAGGGCGCACACAAAGTCCACAATGTCAAAAAAGTCTCCGTCAACAAACAAAGTGAGTGAAAAAAGTAAAAAAAATACGTTACGAACTCCACATTCTTAATTTAACTTGAGTCACTCTTACATCCCTACTTCAATTTAGCACCGGAACACGTTGAACTACCCACCCTCTTTGCAACTTTGAGAAAATTGGACAGCGAAGATGAGTCCGAGGATTTTCTAAGGCTCAAGCTACACTGGTCACGTGACACGAAAAGGGAGGCAAGAGTAAGAAAGCCCCGTTTCTTCAGGCAATACAGTTCCTACGTATTATATGTGTGTGATACTTGGGCGATTTTGTTAGGGGCTTACCGTAACACGCCGTTTGCGGGACATTTACACGGTGAAGGAATAACTTCGTTTTATTTTACAGAATATTTATAACTTGATTAGAGTTGGCGCATAAAAGTAGCAGAAACAAATTTGATATGCAATTTTGTCAAACTTATAGATTATGGATATAACTGAACTAGTCTTTAACATGTTTGCGTGCTAAATCCTAGACAACGTCATCACTTAACATCAGGTGAGACAGTTGTCAAACGCAAACTTATAATATGTAAAAAAAATGTGCATATCAATTTATAACGTGACCAAAATGCTGAAACATATTTGGCTCAACGAATCAGCATTGTAATTCAGCATGGCAATGCTACTAGCATTCTGAGCACGCTGCCAGCCGGTAGCGGGTTAGAACATTTGAGTTATCTATAGGCTACCAATAGCTAGTGGATTGCTCAAATGTTATTGTAGTAGCTGCAGTATTGTAATTAGTTATTAGTGTTTTATTTTAATAAATGTATTTGCCTTATGAAATAAATATAACTGTGTATATGTGACGTGTCTGTGTGTATGTCTGTGGGATTGTAACTCCTAAGTGAATGGACTGATTTTAATGCGGTTTATTTTATTGAAAGCTGACTTGATGGAGATGTATAAAACACGGGAATTACTCGTAGAGTATAGTACTGAGTTCTCCCCTATCCTGTACTAGGCGAACCGCGACCGCGTCCGCGAGCGCCCCGTATTCTCCTTGACAAAGACCACCGAATGTGGTTGAAACTATAGTCGGAACCCTCTGACTTAATACGTGAGTAATTCCCGTGTTTTATACATCATAATGTGTCAAAACCACGTCAGTTTTAATAACAAAATCGATGGAGATGGTTGCTAGGTTCATTTTTTTATTATTTATTTCATCACAAAATATATAAAGTTACATAAAGATATGTTAGGGGTTTCAAAGTTATCCGTTATTTTTGATAAAGATAAAAGTTCATTTATTGTCTTAAATATTAGCACAAATTACAACACAATTACAAAGACATGACAGAAACATTTAAGGCAAAAGGGTTATGCTCAGTATGTCCAGAATTTAAATTCACCGGGTGAAAATAGACTGCGCTGTTTTTCAGCATATGCCTTCCCGGAAAGTTGTTTGCAGGGATACAAAAAAGGTTGTGTGAAAATCGGATCATTCAAGGCTTTAATAAATTGCAGAACAGACTCACATGGTTCTTTCTACAATTGAACAGTACAGTTTTTGTTAGGTGCGGTAGTAGTATCTTAGATGAATCAATGATGTTTTACTAAAGATGACGTATATTCATACTGCGCGGTGCTCAGATTTTGTTCCTTTACGACATAAACATGCTTACTGCGACAGATAATACGGTACAAATAATATAGAAAAGGATAGCTATATGTTTAGATTTGCTTTTGAAATACGCGTCGTAATGAAAATTATTACAATTGACTTAATCTTGCCGCCTCAGTTTCTGCGCGCTTGTGCGACATCTACCTCATATAAACATGTGTGTGTGTGACGGGAGTTACTTATGTTTAATTTTAAGTTGTAAGCGAACTGATTTAATTCGATGAGTCTATTGGGCGGTCAATGCCCACAGCACATGGCATATTTCAGATGGCTCGAATACTTTTAAGACCTTCTTTTTTTTCTAACGGACTAATGCTGTTTGCCTCTACTAGCATTTACAGCTTCATCGGAGGCTATAATACTTTTAAGAGTGATGTGGCGTCTTGTGGCTAAGGACTACCAAGACGCCTTATTTTTAATTTTTAATCCAAACTATATGTACGATGCAAGGTATTACATACTAAGGCGACATATTAAAGAAATGAGTTAATCGATAATGGTAGTGATTCGCTTATTCAACTGAACTATACTAAAATTTTGGAAAACTAAATCTGTTCTTATACGGTTACGATAAAGTCTAAATTGGTATGAGACTTATCAATAACATCACTAAAATTAAAATATATTAATTATATTTGCGGGTAGTTTTAGCGAAATTAAGTTGCCATTTATTTGGTGCCTGCTAAAACTACCCGCAATTGGCCAACAGTTGAATAAAACTCGTCTAATATTAGTGTGAGCGTTGTATAGAGTTATACGAATTTGAATTTTAGCGTAAATAGAATACGAGCTATTTCAATTTGAAAAATTTTAGAGAATTTTAGCTAGGTTATGTGATTAACAGAATTAGGGCCAATGTTGGTGTAAAAGTCTTCCATTCTCAATCAAACCCAAGTGTTGTCGATAAATTTTGTTCACATTTTATCATGACAAGGTTTTTACGCGTAATGTTGTGCTATTACGCATAAAGACGTATGTACGACTACTACGCGTACTACGCGACTACGCGTAATTACGCTATGTATATTTTGTACATTATACGCGTGTTTCAGTCTTAAATTACGTTTGTCTGTAAAGTGTTTCTTCCTTCAGTGTCCTAGCATTAGGATCATAAAGCATCAAATTTCGATCAGTTCACTTAATTTATCTGAATCACAAAGAATTAAACAAGTATTACCCGTGCAACATTTAATCTCAAGACTCAAGACTCAAACATATAACCTCTCAAAACTTTAATTTATCTGAATCACAAAGAATTAAACAAGTATTACCCGTGCAACACTTAATCTCAAGACTCAAGACTCAAACATATAACCTCTCAAAACTTTAATTTATCTGAATCACAAAGAATTAAACAAGTATTACGAGTGCAAAACTTAATCTCAAGACTCAAGACTCAAACATATAACCTCTCAAAACTTTAATTTATCTGAATCACAAAGAAATAAACAAGTATTACCCGTGCAAAACTTAATCTCAAGACTCAAACATATAACCTCTCAAAACTTTAATTTATCTGAATCACAAATAATTAAACAAGTATTACCCGTGCAACACTTAATCTCAAGACTCAAGACTCAAACATATAACCTCTCAAAACTTTAATTTATCTGAATCACAAAGAATTAAACAAGTATTACCCGTGCAACACTTAATCTCAAGACTCAAGACTCAAACATATAACCTCTCAAAACTTTAATTTCCTTACACAACGCGATCGATAAGATGCAGCCCCTAATCTCGCCTTTATCATCTGTCATATAAAAAACTTAAGCATCCCCCACACACGCACACAAACGCCGCTCATTATAAGAGTAACTAATCACTGAGCTGTGGAGAAAAAAACGGGATTTTTTTATTCATTAACCACCCTCTCTTCTTACGTCGCTGTCCTGAGGGACAACAAAATATATAGAGCGGAATTCACTAATTTGTTTGAATTGTTACATTAGATGTTTGATATTTTTAGGTATGTCCTAGCACAGCAGCTGTCAATGATTCATATATGCACATTTTATTAAAGTATTTTTAATATAACTATTAAATTATATAGGTTAGTTAAGATCCTCACATACGTCTTATGTTAAATTAGTACGTAAGTATATTTATATTGAATTGTTAGTGCAATATTGTAACACATTGATTGATGTACTTATTGACCAATTAACATTATTGATTAGTTAATATAAAAAAAAAGTATATACCTAGTTCATTAGTAAATTTAAAAAAAATATTGACATCTTAGAATATTTATTGACTCTTATATATATGTGTGTACTTATTTGACACGATGTCTAAACATTATTAGATTAAAAGAAATGTCATTATTAATATAATTATGGGCATGTAATTACTAAAAAAAAAAAAGATCCTGAAAGGACTTTACGATAGAATAAATATTACTGATACTTTCACATTCGTTTTATTGTAGTTTATCAACTTGTACTCTTGATTTTACTTTATACTCGGAGTGGTAAGACGTTTTATAGTTTCATTATTGTTGTCTCTAAGGTTTATTGGGAAGACCCAATAAACTAATTATGAGATTTGATTGTTCTAAAATTGTGTTACTCATTGTATTTTCTGTTTTCGTATAATAAATCTTGATGAAGAAAAACACTAGCCTCAAAACAAATGTCGACCTTATTGCTGCATGTATTTACCAAAAACGAAACACATAGTGAAATATAAATCGGATTTACGTTAGTGTATCACGATTAGAGTAAGTCATCATTTCAGTCGATATAAGAAGACAGAATAAAGACCATTTTTCTCAGGAACGCGTATCTATTAGAGGTACCAAGCTGTAATTCATACCAAATACTCAGGTCTACTACCGCTTGGAGCTGTGTAAATAAATATAATGTGCTGTATAAATCAAATTTTTAGTTTCATTATTAAAATAAAAATATTTGTAATAATTTTAAATTTATCACCCCTTTCTTTTGTACGGAACGAGTGCGAGTCCGACTCTCACTTGGCCGGTTTTTTTTTTATATGTAGCTGCCTCTCCATGCCATTTCTTATTCGATCTCTGCACACGACGCACACTATGCGTAGTAAGCCACAATTTGCATATCTGCTCACTCACTAAGTGCAATAGCTTGTTGGTACACACTCTACATTCTTACTTCTCTTCCAAAACGTTCATTAGCCTGTTTTTGTAATTGTTCTTTGAGTATGCAAAGATGTAGTCAATTGGCATTTGCATTAGGAAGTCATTGGAGTAGCGAAGCAGTGCCTGTTTAATATATCCTAATGTGCCTTATGTAGCTGTGATCACAAGTTGAGTGCTGAAAATTCTACGAGTTTATATATTTATTAACATTCACGCAATGTCTTCAGGTCCCAAACTAGACAGAGCTTGTGCTATGGTAACCTGATGACTGATATATATACTTATATACATATACACACCTAGACACAGGTCAAACAGACATGTTCACGCACACAAATGTTTGACCTGTCCGGGAATCGAACCCGGGACCAGCGGCTCAGAAGGCAGAGTGCTACAAACTGCGCCAACCGGCCAGTTTTATATTATATTGAATCTTTTATCTATACATCGAATAATCACGTGATCGAATATTTATTTCCACATGTTGTTTCACTTTGAATAAGTTGAATCCTAGTAAACAAAAGAAGTCTAGAAAAAGTTGAAGTTTAAATGAGATCCAGGATTCATTCTTTTTTTATTCAAGTAAGAAATGACAGTTGCTAAACTCAGTTTATATTTTTAGAAATATTAGCGAAACCGACAGACGTTGTCCTGGATGCAGCGCCAGGTGGAATTTATTAAATTATTTTTTCTTTACCGAAACCATCCAGGGCGCCACCCAAACGCATACAAAAAAAAATCATTCAAATCGATCCAGCCGTTTAGAAGGAGTTCAGTGACATACACAGGTACTTAAAAAAAATAATCCAACTACACAGGTACAGTAGAATTATAGTGTATAAACTAAAAAATGTGACTAATTAAGATTTTTACTTCTTTGTTTAAGTCTTCTTGACACAGTGTAAGGTGCTGAATAAGACCAAAATTTTCTTAATCAGAATCGGTGCAAAGGCAAGAACGGCAAGATATAGGGCGCGTCAAACAAACGCCTTTCTTAAAGCATCGCCTAATTTCAATATCCGAACGCGGACCGTTCGAAATCTCTCCTCGGGGAATAAATTACTTGGTCTATTCAATATTTCATCAGGCCAAGAGGCCGACTTTGAATATTCAAAACTAGAGGCGACACGTAAAGGCACGCGCAAGCCATTTTTCGCGCCTATCATCTTGGTAACAAAACGCACTGGTAATTACCCCCTCCCCGCACCTTCCCACCTCCCCCTCCCATTCCCCATCGCGAGGGGGAAGGGGGCCGCCCAGTGACAATTATTGATCAAAAATTCTCTCTCTTCTTTCGCAAAAGAAAACTTGGACGGGTTATGTGTCAACCGATATAGTTTGATCGTTGTAATTAGATATTTTTATCATTTAAAATAAAATAATGTCATTTAATTTGATAACTTTACTGCTCATATACGTTCTGTTGTGTAAATAAGTCTAAAGGCTAACTTTAAGCCGTTTGTAATAAAAAGTTGAATCAGCTGGCAACACTGAGCTGAGACGAGTGAGCAATATTTATAGCAAACAAAAAGTACATTATTTCTTTGAAGGACATGAAATAAACTGAATTTAGAGAATACAAGACAAAGAGGAACAAAATGTCACCAAATTGGTTCAAAACACGTGTATGTAGCTGACGAGAAACTAAAATGTTTTGATAATTTCCTAGTCCTTAGTTGTTCACTCTTCATGACAGAGCGGTCGTGGTTGCAGAAAATGCATTTTTTTTTATAATGCAGCCCTTGCGATCCGTGTTCACTCCGGTCTTCAGCGTCTCGGGTGCTTTGGACTATGGAGGTTTGTGCTGCAGCTTTTTTACAGGTATTTTATTAAAAAAATTAAAGTATTGTTATATTGTACTAATTATAACAAGCAATTAATTTGATAACTTTATCGCTTCACAATGCTAACTACCTAAAGTCTGACAATCTTAGCAACCAGGAGCATAGTAAAAAAATAAAACTTATCTAAATAAATGGGCACATCCTTCTAAGGATCAAGACGTTTGGGTCAGCGTAGACGCGGCCGCCTCGGCATATTAATTGCACGCGGTCCTACCGGCGGGAGGCAAGACATGGGGAGGCGAGGTCAACCGTCGCGCGCCATTGTTTTGTGCGTGCGACTGTACCCGCCCGGGTAGATTTATCTTTACGTATTTACATCGACTAGTACTTGGCTTCTTTTTAACTTAGGTTTCCTTACGGTTGAGAATCAATCAGCTCAAGGGTGGGAGTAATCAATCATTTCTGATGTGTGCGTGACTGTACCAACATCATAATATTAAGTGATTGTTAATTTATTAAAAAACAAATATAAATAGAATATCTATATATAAAATAGTTTTGTATTTTATGTAATCTAATATATATAAATCTCGTGTCACAATGTTTGTCCTCAATGAACTCCTAAACCACTTAACCGATTATAATAAAATTCGCACACCATGTGCAGTTCAATTCAACTTGAGAGATAGGATAGTTTAAATCTCAAATTATAGTCGCAATTTTCATTTATTGCTAATTATTTGTCTGTTATTATTTGACAGTCACAATTATCTGTTAACTCCAAATGATTTTAACAGATGTCGATACCTACTCAACATATAAAATACAAGACTCATTATGTTAAAAAAGTTTAAATATTTAAAGGGTTTTCAATAAATCTTTTGTTCGCTGCAACATTAAGGCTTCATACATGTGAAAAGTCTGTCAAAGTTACTTGAGTTAATGATTCATAATATAAATAAAAATAGAATTAAATAAGTACCAATGGTTTTCCTTAGTAAAATCAACCTAATAACTGTAAAATTTGGAATATCTAAGGCCAAAAGACAGTTGCGACTATATATTTTTTTATTTAATCTCATACTGAAATATAAAGATTAAAAAATCAAGAACAGAACTTGAATGAGAGTCTTTTTATACAATATATCGATATAAAAGTAAAAAGTTACATTACCATAGCAGCTTTTCTATGGACAACTGTATCATAATGTAAATTTTTTACCAAGATACAACTTCAGCTGGACCAAGGAGGTTGCAATGCAGTTTTTCCAATGACGTTTTACTAAAGATGACGTATATTCATAATGCGCAGTGCTCCGACATAAACATGCTTACTGCGACAGATAATACGGTACAAATAATATAGAAAAGGATAGCTATACGTTTAGAGTTGCGCTTGAAATATGCGTCGTAATGAAAATTACTACAATTGACTTAATTTTGCCGCCTCAGTTTCCGCGCGCTTGTGCGATGTCTACCTCATATAAACATATAATATCATTTTTTCTATACAATAGTCTGTGGACGCGGTACAGCACGTATGAATTTTGGCGCTAAACGTTTACAAATAAATGCAAACATATTCTGTAATTTTACGTAAATTTCACTAATATAAGATTAGATAAGGTAGTGTATGAAACTGCACATGATTTGTTCTTAAAACACTCGTGTAATGCTACAAAAAACTCGCTTACGGTTCTTTTTTTAACTTACACACTTATTTAAGAACCCTACTGCGCTCGCCAACCCGCATGGCAAGCGTGGCGAGTATTGGCAAATCCCCCCTATATGGGGGAGGCATATGTCCAGCAGTGGACGCACATGGCTGAAAGAAGAAGAAGAAAGGCTCCGAATAGTAATTCAGTGTTTCGTTCCATTATTTCAATGTCAAACCGTGATATTAGTGACGAAGGCAAAACGCTGTCTATTATCTATACTAATATTATAATGAGGAAAGATTTGATTGCTTGTTTGTTTGCATTGAATAGGCTCCGAAAGTACTGAACCGATTTGAAAAGTTGTTTCACTGTTGCGAAGCTGCACTATCCCCGGGTGATATAGGCTATATAATATTTTCAAAAAATTAGGGTTCCTTATTAAAACTCAAATAATGTTACCCGAGGTGTAAAACAATATCGAAAATCTTACATCTTATATAGTTTAGGCTTCGAAACTATTGAACTAATTTGAAAAATTATTTCAAGTTGGGAAGCGACACTATCCCAGGATGACATAGGCTATATTATATTTTTTTTTAAATTGGGGTTCCTAATAATTTTTAATTTTGTAACGTTTTTTTACCCGTGCGTACCGCTAGTATATATAGTAGTTATAAATGCGAAAGTTGTGTGTATGTGTGTATGTTTGTTACTTCTTCATGATTAAGCGGCTACACCAATTTCGATGAGATTTGGTATGGAGATAGTTTAAACCCTAGATTAACAAATTGGCTATTTTTATCCCGGATAAAGTATAGTTGAAGTAGTAAGAAAACGGTAATCCGTGCGGGTGAAACCGCGGGGCACTCCTAGTTATTCATATTCACACAAATTCAGGCTGAGCGGATTGTTTTTGCTCTCGCCAAACTGAGATTATGCAGACGCCTGCAGTCCGATCCTATTGCAGCCGGCGCATAAAGATGAATCGGAAAACCGATCGCATCTCATCGTTTGCTTCGATTTTCCGCTTTCTATTATTGTGTTTGTGAGAAACATGCATGTAAATCATTCGATCTACGGCGCACATAAAAAACACAGTCCATCTCGGTCACACCCAACGGAACTCACACCCACGAGAAAGGATAAGAACAATCCACGGTGTTAATTTACGTACAGTTGGCAATTATAATTTTCGTATTCGTATCTGTCCCTCTCTTTCCCGATATTTTTTATTGTCTGTCTCTGTTACGGGGTGGGGGTTAAGATAAAGCGGTGAAGACGCGCGAGATATGTAGAATTTTTTAATAAAAACCGCGCTTCTGTGTGCGCTAAGTGATATGGCTTGTTCTTTTTAATTTCGTTGCGAATGCGAGCGAAGTCTAGCGATCATCTATCAGGCTTTTTTTCTTTTTCCTCTGTCTACAGCGCTGGCGTTATGAAGATTTCGCATGGGATATGAATATTGATTGTTTCTTTCTAGACTAATGAAAGCTTGATTGGTGTACGCCGTCGATGTGTAATGAACTCACCAGGGGATACAGGGGGAGCGTAAAAAGGTTTTTATGTATAGTTGGAGCTTTTTATCGACTGTGGATGTTTTGCGTTTTAATTGAGTATCGGACGTAAATTGTGTACGCCAGATTCGCTCGAGATGCTCATGAATTATTCAGATGGTGAGAATATTTTCAGCCTGCTGCGGACGATAAGCTGGGTAAAAATATTTTCTATATCACTAAGCAAAAGATTTCGTAGAGGTTTCATAATTAAATGTTTTTTTTTGTCGTAGCGTTTTCGTAGATGCGCTACGTATGGTCACGTAGACGAGCTACACACGTGTAGAAGACTTCAACGCGCGCACACATGTTATAAAAGATAAGCGTATAAAAAAATTAAGCGTTTTGTTTCCACATTCATAGTGCGTACAGCTAACAAATGGAATTCATGTAACCAAATGGATACAATCTGGGCATCTTCAAGTCACGAGTGAAGTGAATGAATCGGTCAAGCTATTGTTGAGTTACATTCCAATAACTGAAAAGTAATACGTCTATCTGGATAACTTCCTTATAGAGCGTGAATGACAATTGATCCCGTGAGTAGCACTGTAAGGGGTCTTTGTGAGATTGTGGGAGGCAATATCTGGATCTACTGAACTGATTTTGAAAATCCTTTTACCATTAGAACGCCACGTTATTTGTGAGTGTCATAGATTCACTCATCATCATCACCAACGCTTTTTATCACTACGAATGAAACCTCGGGGCAGAGCCAGTTTTATGCATGTTTCTAATCGTATTTTAACTGTAAACTCTAAGGCTTTCACGGCCGGCGTTGCATGTTGTATGTATTGCTTCTGGGCTGTTTGGCCGTGGTCTATGTGAAACTTTTGTTCCAGACGTTTCGTCGATCACTGCGGTCGACATCTTCCAACTTCAACTCTCCTTCGCGGTGTCTTCTCTGATACTGAGTATCAGAGAAGACACCGCGAAGGAGAGTTCTACGCTCTTGTCGCCGTTCGGACCTGAACCACTGAAGATGTCGACCGCAGTGATCGACGAAACGTCTGGAACAAAAGTTTCACATAGACCATGGCCAAACAGCCCGGAAGCAATACATACAACATCCTATTTTAATTGTCAAAGTTATCTAGTAATTATAAAGTTTTACGAGTGAACAACTGAATCCTTGAGTACAATTTTCTTGTAAGTTTAATTTGAAAGCATAATTCAGTTTGCAGTTCTACTCCCGGCCTATCAAGCGGAAGTTCGCTCAAACCTTTATGAGTAAAAATTAAATTTGTTCTTCATTACTTAATGTCTTATAAAAGTTTAATTCACATCGTCTATGTGCCCATAGAGTTTCAGGAATAGGTAAGTTTTCAGTTATGAGAAATAGCCGTGAAGGAGTCACACTGGAAAAGGCATAGCTTATTAGTTATTTATTTTATTTATTTATTAACATTCACACAAGGTCTTCAGGTCCCAAACTAGGCAGAGCCTGTCCTATGGTAACCTGATGACTGATATATATACTTATATACATATACGCACCCAGACACAGGTCAAACAGACATGTTCATATACACAAATGTCTGACCTGTCCGGGAATCGAACCCGGGACCAGCGGCTCAGAAGGCAGAGCGTTAGTTACATTTAATATTGTAATTTATATGTATTTAGTCTATTTTATACTTTTTTTATATTTTTATCTGTAAAGTAATTAATAAATGTAGTAATTTGAGTCTGAAAACTATCGCGAGTTTCTTCCATAATTGTAATGTAACAAACCGACTAGGACTCACGTGGTAAACACTGGAAAATTACTTTCCGACAGTAATTTTCTAGTGTTTACCACGTGAGTTCTAGTCAGTTTGTTACATTACAATATATGTAGTAGTTTGCTATCTCGAAACTCCGCCATTTATAGAATATAGATAAAAAAAACTAGAATATATATAAAATTTAATTAGCATTTCTTTTTTCCTGACTAAGATCGGAGGCAAGGGCTGGATGCTGGCAGCTTCCATCTGATCCTTGTGGAAATCAATGCGGATGGCCTATGTCCAGCAGTGGACGTCTTAAGGCTGAGATGATGCTGATGATAAAAAATATACTATTCGACTCGCGATTTCGCAGATCAAAAATAACTTGACTTATTTTTAACTTACTGGCTCTCAAGGACTTCTGCCTGAATACACTCTGTGGAAAAACACAAACTTGAGTGTGGTAGCTAGCCAGGCAGGTACACGAAAGTAACCTATCACCATGCTGGGAATTTAATAACGGTTTTGCATCAACGGCAAGCATAAGCTGTTGGTAGGGATTGAAACATTTTATTTATTTATTTTTATTTTAATAGAAGAAAGAAGAAAGAAGAAGAAAATACATTTATTTGTGACACACAACACACATGAGAACACAATAAGAAAAAAATAAGAAAAATAACAAAAAGAAAGATATAGTGTATGTCATAAATTGGTCCCCAACTCAGCATATGCTAGATTTTAAACCAGCGCTGGTCTTCCGTTGGGTCCCAGTTTAATGACGTCACGGCGCGATTCAACAACAATTAATATTCGTTTTATATAATAATTACTGATATGTGCTACACGAATATACATACAGATGGACAAAGATAAAAATGTCACACTCAGACCCCCGCACTAGGATTCCCTGTATCGCGGGAGGCATGGACACACACAATCACAGCACACAAACATCCAAGACCCGGGACAAACATCTACACTCATCGCACAAATGTTTGCCCCTGCCGGGATTCGAACCCAGGGTCGCGGTGACACAGAAGTCATGTCGATGACACAAACCACTGCGCCACGGGACCGTCCGATATTTTGTTAGCCGACGCTCCCATCGCTAGTCTATCATCGCTTCTAAAGTAATTTTGTACTTAACCACGGATAGAGCTCAATCAAAGACGGATTACCGCCACCGCCCAGTCAATGACATGGTCAAGTATGTGTTTCTTGTTAACTTCACGCATCGACGCGCATCATACTGTAGCATCCACCACACCTACCGGGCCGGAACGCAGCTATGACTTGCAGGGCTACCCTCTGCAGCCGCGCGTGAAGGAACGAAAAATTGGTAACGCTAAGACATATCACAACTACTATACAAACAAAACTCAACTATAAAACAAACTTGATAGACATGCTTTTGCAATGGTCAGACACAATTTCAACGTCATTTACCTTTCAAATGAGCTGACACTGTGTATTGATTGGATTAAGGTGTATTTTGCTATAGAAGGTTGAAGATGGTGAGTGTTGAAGACAGCGTTCTGGTCTGCGTCCGAGACGAATCGTCTTCCGGAGTAAGACGTGATTTCTTGAAGAAAGTCTCGAATCAATGGAACGCAGTGGACATTGGCCTCCGATTGTATTGGTTTTAGGCCAGTAAATGTTGTTGGATTATCGTTCAGCTATCAAGAAACACAGACTCGGGCAACGAGTTCCATTGCTTGGCAGTACGCATTAAGAAAGTGGAAGCAAAACGCTTCGTACGTATAGGTGGTATATCGACCACCTGGTCGGTGGTTCCCTATGCTGCGCTTGCTGTTCCGTGGTATTCGAGAACCTTACGATCTCGACGGCCATCAGTTCTTGGAGCAATGTGCCTCCCCACTGCACAACATGCTTATCCGCTAGGCTATGTCAGTTACTTTTTTTCTTCTACGGATCTACTCATTTCTGATTTGATCACGTAGAGAAATAACGAGCATAGCCCTCTCCATAGCTCGCTGTGCGACTTTGAGCCTGCTCAGAAGGCCCATAGATAGATAGATTAACTCTTTATTGCATAAAATATGTACATTAAAAGTGTATTTTATACTAATTGTAGCTTATGGTTATACAATCAGCGGTCTTATCGCTAAAGCAATCTCTTACAGACAACCTTTGGATGGACAGGATAGATTGAACATAGATAGATAGATTAACTCTTTATTGCAAATCATAAAATGTACATCAAAAGTGTATTTTATACTAATTGTAGCTTATGGTTATACAATCGGCGGTCTTATCGCTAAAGCAATCTCTTACAGACAACCTTTGGATGGACAGGATAGATTGAACATTGTGGATGTGATGTGCAACAAGATCTTAAATTTATTAAACGTATACATATGCTGAATATTATACAATTAAATAAATATGACATTAATAATACCTAAAATACTATACAATATATAAATACTATATTAATATAAATAAATATATAATAAATAAATAAATAATACCGTAGGTAATGGAAAGAAAACTAGCGGATTCAGTGAGTAGAGGACAAGTAATGATCTTTAAGCATGTTTTTGAAGAGTTGTATGGATATTGCTTGTTTAATAGTAAGAGGCAAAGCGTTCCATAGTTTAGTTGCTTGAACTGTAAACGATTTACTTACAATCTCTGAAGTGTGCTCTGGAATCTTTAGTTGAAGAGATTGTGAAGAGCGAGGTTCTCGCAGACTTGTGAGAGATCGAAATTCAAATCGCTCCTTGAGATAGGAAGGGGTAGAAGGAAAGAATAAGATAGTGTAGAGAAGGGAAAGTATATGAGTATTCCGGCGAAGACGGATTGGTAACCACTTAAGCTTATTGCGGAATTCTGATACATGGTCATACTTGCGTAGACCAAATATAAAACGAATACAGAAATTCTGTAGCCGCTCCAATTTGTTAAGCTGTAATTAGACATTGAACATAGTCAGATACCACATATAACTTCATTCAGAGATTCATCATGTTACCATAACAGCTATTTCTCTGGCCCCCATCTTGTTAGTCATCTGTGAGAGACGCCGTGAATTGAAACTTATTTACCGTTGAAGACAAAATCGATTCATAATAAGCTTTTATTGATACTTTTATACAAAAATAGAAGTGTCGCTCTCGACATTTGTCGTTTATTTTCAATACTTATCGTACTTTTTACTGGAAATATTCGATGGGAACCATCTTTAGTGAAATAATTTCTTAGTTGATATTGACACCCTTTTGTGAAAGAATGTACGGAACACTTCTTTCAAATGAACATTGAAAAGGAAAGGCCGATGTCGGCGAAGTGTCACAATAATTACCAGGACGTTGACAGAAGAGTGGGAATATAATATTATATTTGTTTTTCTTTTCATGGAGCTTCGGGTTTATAAATAAGATATAAAAATGTATATTCATCATCGCAGCCATAGTACGTCCACTGCTGGACATATGCCTCCCCATATAGGGGGGATTTGCCAATACTCGCCACGCTTGGCAGGCGGGTTGGCGAGCGCAGTATGGTTTCCTATCCTCAGAAGGCGCTGCTGCCCACCTTCTGGTACGTGGTCCCTTAGCCGACTCTTACGGCACCCACGGAAAGAGATGGGGGAGTACTATTCTAGGCCGGTACCACCACGGCACCAAAATGCATTATAATAATATACAAACACTCTCACATATCACACAACACATTTATACAAGTGAAGAAAAAATATGATTCATGGTCATGCCCATAGGTCATGTCAATGGGCACCGACTGAAAATCAGTGACTGAGGCTTTTGCCTTAGTTTTATGCTGAGTCGGGGCCCATATTCATGACACTCACAACATCATTATTACTCTGTTCTTTATTGTTTTTATACGTATCTCTTGTATTATGTGTGTTGTGAGTGTCTTGAATAAATGTGGTTTCTTTCTTTCTTTCTTTCTTTTTTACTTCTGATAATCACACGAACTAGTTAAACTTCACTAAAATTCTTCAAATTGAAATAGCTCGTACTCTATTTACCCCTAAAATTCAAATTAGTATAACTCCACACAGTGCTCTCACTAATATTAGACGAGTTTTATTCCATTGTTGGCTAATTGCGGGTAGTTTTAGTAGTCACCAAATAAGTGGTAACTTAATTTCGCTAAAACTGACCCGCAAATTTAATAATTACATTTAATTTTAGTGATGTTGTTGGAATAACATAATCCATGAACGCAGCCCAGTACAGACTACTACTACTTGTCTCTGCGCCGTTGTCTATTCCTACTCTGTTCGAACACCGGTATAATGTCTTGTACTAGTTTGAGTTTAGACATTAAAATGTAAAATATATAGAAATAAAACCGCATCAGATCCAGTTACAGAGTTTATTCATTCCAACAGATGATATTGATAAGTCTCATACTAATTAAGATTTTATCGTAACCGTATAAGAACTGATTTAATTTTGCAAGAATTTTTTTTCAGTTGAATAAGCGAATCACTTCCGTAGTCGTGGGTTCAAGTCCCATTGGTAGCCACATTTTTTCCTTCAAATAATTTTAACGTAATTATATCTTAGATGACAAAGCAACAGAATGGTATTCGGGAGTCTTTGAAATTGAACTTCTGTGTTTGCGTTCAATGGTCACAAAAGTGTATACGGACAGAACGGTGAGAAGGTTAGAGCGTTCTCAAGATCTGAAAGTACTTTTTAAATTAATATAAATAGCAATGGTAATAAGATTGTGAATTTTGAAGATGAGACTAAGCAAATAAAATAAGTAAGTTATCCATTGTGTGCGGCCAGTAATAAGTTAATAATACAATAATAAATAATTACGATATCTGTAAACTTTTATGTGACATAATTATAAACATTTTTCATTATGTATTTGTTTAATTTTGATTTTTGTTTTTTTTTTTTTACATATTATAAGTTTGCGTTTGACAACTGTCTCACCTGATGTTAAGTGATGACGTTCTCTAGGACTTAGCACGCAAACCTAGAAGGTACCTATTCACTCGCGACTTGAAGACTCCAGGATTGTACATATCGGGAAACACAGACTCGGGCAACGAGTTCCATTCCTTGGCAGTACGCATTAAGAAAATGCTAATGTTAAAATGTTAAAAATAAAGACAGTGCAATGTAATAGTAAGAGTAGGATAGATAGTATCTTGTTGCTTGTTCTCTCTCTCTCTCTTTTAATGTATGTGTCATGGCGGATTTTTCTTTGTAACTGAACGACTGTGTGCTTATAAATAAAAAAACTAATATAGGCTTAAGCCTATATTTCATTTATATTTCATCTCAACACCACCACATCCACCAACCACTTCAAATGATATTAAAAAAATTTTTTTTAATTTTATTTTATTTTTTTATTCACAATAGACATGCGTTTGACCGCTATCTCAATTTATGTCTGTTTACTTAACTGAATCATCGTAGACCGCATCATCACTTAACACACCTGATGTTAAGTGATGATGCGGTCTACGATGATTCACGCCAGCATAGAAGATACCTACCTGTTCACTCGTGACTTGAACACTCCAGGATTGTACATATCGGGAAACACAGACTCTAAACGAAACTAACTATTACTATTTATTTTATTTTAAATCAGTGTATGTATGTCTGTACGTGACTTCACCAAACGGCTCCAACGGAAGACCAGCGTTGGCTAGCAGCTGACATTATGCTGAGTTGGGACCAATTTGTGGCATTTGTTTTGTTATCATTCTTTTAAAAAAAATATCATATATATTTATCATATCATATCTCCTTTATAAATATTATAGGTTAACTTTAAAAGTGACAACGACATCCCGTTTGTGGGATTCAGCTATTCTGCATGGAAGCAACATGATGCAGCTCATGTAACCATTGCTACACTACTGATGTTATGAGCTATGGAAAAGTTTGACGATTCATACATGTGTCTGGCGAAATGTTTAGATAGTGTTTTTAAAGGAATCATTTTGTTTTCGGAAGACACAAGAAGGTATTTTAATCACAGGCAGACTAAGGGTCTTCAGAATCTTCCCTTACAAAAAAACACATAGTGTTTTTCAACACATTACCTGTCAATCGCTAGTGGAACTCATCTGACACATTTCTGACAGGGAAATTCTATTTTATTGACAAATGAGTAAAAGATTTTAAAATTCAACGCACCTGACGAAGCTAATGTGAACTCGCCGACCAATCAGAAGGGGAGTACACTTGAAAAATGAATTGACTTGCGAATGTAACCTTCCCGCCGCGCACTTTGCCAGTTCCTCGATAGCTAGTGTGATGAAAATTGTGTGTTTTAGTTATGGGTGAATATTTTTAACGTTTCGTGCTTTGAAACCTTCGCAACGACTCGTAATTAAAAGAAGCTCAAGCTGTTATTGGGGACCGAACCAGTGTCCGTCAGATTGACAGGCGACGCTCCCCCCGCTGACTTATCATCGCTAAAAATTCTTTTTTATCACAATCAAAAATGTAATTTGTAATGTCGTAAAATGTACCGTCTGTCCCCCGTCGCCCTGCCCCGACCCGGGGGCAGGTCATGGGGACAGACGGGAATATTTCATTTAATTCTGGAACCCTTTGCTTGCTCAAATATCAGCCCAACGAATCACGCCAAAAAAAATATTTTTTCAAAAATGGAACTAAACTGGCTGAAGACAGTCTTTCAGCACTCAAAAGTGTGAAATACCCTGTGATGTCGGTACCATGATAGTTCAAACCAAACTATTTTCAAAATATTGTGCTGGGTTTTTTTTCTCCCTTTTCAGTGACTTTCGCTACTCACGGGATCAACTGTCGTTGTGTATGTTCACCGATGTCATCACCCGCAATTATAATGTCGTCGTAATACGAAGCACTTTTCAGTTATTGTAGTGTAACTCAAAAACCGCTTGACCGATTTTGATGAAATAGAACCACACGGGAAGCACCAGCTTTCAAATAAAAAAAGAATCATCAAAATTGACTCACGCAGTCGAAAGTTCTGAGGTAACAAACATAAAAGAAAAAAATACGGGTCGAATTGAGAGCTCCTACTTTTTTTGAAGTCAGTTAAAAATGAACTTTACCCACATTTAAAACAAATAACTATAATCACGTTATGCTATCCCCTATTCACTTGATGCTAGATCTGGTAATAGTAGCAGCCGTAAAACTATTTTAAAAGTTAGCGTTCCAAATTCAATTTCCCAGCACTAAAGATTACGCAACGGGCAATACCGTTTTAAAAAGTACAAAGTGCCAGTAACCTCTGTTAATTTCAATAGTGGGGTCGCGAGCTCAAGGTCATCGCCCCTCGGGTAGAGGGGACACATTTACGATCAGCTGATATCTGCCCTACTGCTGTTATTTTTTTTTTCGTCAATAATATTACGGCTTTGGATACAAGTCCTTTAGCCACTGCTGTTATTATATTTATAGAAGTTGCCATATCTGGTTCAGCTTTTTAATAGAAACTTTGCTAAATCTCTCGGGGTTTTTTTTTTTAGAGCTTACAGATTTACATGACTTGATTTGATAACCCTCGGTGGAAAATTAATGTTTGTTTTAGTTACGTGTAAATTGGCTTCTTTGAATATATTTATATTTTACGAGCAACTTGTAGAGGTGACTTTAGGGCGTACAGAAGAAATCAATATCCTTTTATTGTTCCGCACGTCAAAAGTAAAAAATGGAACCCTTATAGTATCACTTTTTAGGGTTCTGTACCTCAAAATAAAAAACGGAACCCTCATAGGATCACTTTGTTGTCCGTCTGTCTGTCTGCCTGTCAAGACCCTTTTTCTTAGCAGTGCGTGGAGGTATCAAGCTGACATTCATATCAAATACTCAGGACTACTGTGCCTTAGAGCTGTCAATAAATCAAACTTTTTCACTAACGTAATCCAAATTTGCTACATTCGCAAGGGAATTAAAACCTACCTACTTCCTATGAACTCAGAATCCTGAAATTTGGTACGAAGCAACGCGAAAAGTATACATTTTTAGTTACATCATAAAATAAAAGTATTTTGATAATTTTAAAATAACTACCTCTTTCTTTTGTACGGAACCCTCGGTGTGCTAGTCTGACTCGCACTTGACGGGATTATTTTAATTGTTGCTAATTAGTCTCAGTGTCTATGATATAAGTGGTTTTAGAACGAATAGTTAATAGAACGATAGTAGTTGTTAACCCTGTTTTTTTAAAATTTGCAAAGGTTCTGTTTGTCTTATATCTAAAGGCAGCATTCCAAAGATTGACAGCTTGTGTATGTAATAGTAAAGTAAAAGACTTGTAAAACTATTGGAATCATTTCGGGAGTCATGTTAGTTTTAAGCATAGATTAAGTTTTATGTTAAACATGGCACGGACCCTGGGAACTGTTTAGAGAAATGTCTAAAAAAAAAATTACTTAGTTTAGATACCATATACTTTGAGATGATAAACGCTGAATAAGTTAGTCGGTAATTGTTTTACAGACATTAGATACTAGCGATCGAGATGCGAACAGCATTTTCTCAGGAAATACACCTAAATATTTGAGTCTGAAAACTATCAGTACGTACTCAGCCAGTTACGTGCTGAGGCTCGCGCTCGCCGCCTGGCACGATCATAACTCCCAGATGAAGAACTGCAAATAAGTTAGAAACTGGTCGGAGAGTAATTTTCCAGTGTTTACCACGTGAGTCCTAGTCGGTTTGTTACATTACACCTAAATATGTAAATCAACTTGTACATTTAATTCATGTACAAATTTTACGTACAAGAATTGCTCATTTTCCTTTAGTTATGGAATAAGGTGACGAAACAAGCAAAAGGCCCACATGATGTTAAGTGGTAACCTCTGACTATAGACAGATACAATGTATGCCACCGAATGTGGTTGAAACTATAGTCGGAACCCTCTGACTTATTACGTGAGTAATTCCCGTGCTTTATACATTCATAATGTGTCAAAACCACGTCAGTTTTAATAACATAAGGAAATATAAAATAAAATATATATAAAATAATATATATAAAATAAGGAAATATAAATTAGGATATTTATGTATATACAGGATGGGGCAAATTTTTGGCCCCTTCAGGGTAACTTTCAGCTACCTTTTCTTTTGTAATTAGAAGATTTTGTTCTTAGGAACCTTATATTTTATTTTGAACATTGTGACGCCATAAAGAATAGTTGCCAGTTGTGTTATCCACCAAACTTAAAACAAATATGACTATTTTTATTCCACGTGGGTTCATATATTGTTCATACTTATATTATAAAGAGGGAAGATTTGATTGTTTGTTTGCATTGAATAGGACCCGAAACTTGTGAACTGATTTGAAAAATTCTTTAACTGTTAAAAAGATACACTATCCGGGGAAGACATAGGCTATATTATATTTTTTTTTTAAATTGGGATCCTTATAATTTTGAATTTTGAAACGCTTACCCATGCGAAACCGGGGCGGACGGCTAGTTCTAAAATATATTACAGATTTTCCTTAACGTCTTATCATCATCATTATCATCATCATGTCAGCGACAAGACGTCTACAGCGAGACATAGGAAATCAAAAATAATTTAATAAATAACGTTTTAAGCAAAAATATGGCATAAATATATATGGTAAAAATATGGCGGGAAAGAATTGGGTAACTACCAATTGCACTCGAAAGTTTGAGGCACGATAAAAAAGGTATAAACTGTGAGCTTGGGCAGAGGGCAGCGCGGGAACGGTCATCTCTCGCCCCATTTCCCCCCTCCCCCTATTTTTATCTCCACAAGTCAAGGGCGCGTGGGGCAGGTCCACCGGCCGCCGGCTATTGACATTCTGTTTTCAAATTTTTACCTACTTTTTTCCATTGTCCGTAACTTTTTAATACAGGGGTCGACGAACTGAGTGGCCAGTGAGTGGTCCTATCAAATTGAGTGTTTGCTATTCGGGAGTTTAAATTTGGAACTGTGTATTTACATTGTTTGTCAATGAGGTTTGACGCTTCTATGTTGTTTCTTTTTAAATAGCGATGTTCAATAACAGTCCTTTTTTTTTAAGTCTCCCTTCAGTGTCATATTGAAAATTTTCGCTTGCTTAAATGCTAGTAATAAATAGCCTTACCGCAGGCGTGCTCCACCGTAGACCGCATCATTACTTAACATCAGGTGAAATAGTGGTCAAACGCTTGCCTATTCCCAATAAAAAAAATGTATTCAAATTGATTCAAATAGCGAAATTATATTTCAATCATCAACAAGGATTTCTTTTACCTGTATATTTGTGTATGTGTATGTTTGTAATAAATAAACTCCAAAACTACTGTGCCGATTTTAAAAATTCTTTCACTATTGGAAAGCCACATTCACCCTGAGTAACATTTGCTATATTTGTTGCTAGAAAAGATTAGGGATCCATACTAAAACTTAAGCAACGTAATCCAAGGTATAAAAAAGTGCCCTAAAACGTCTTTCGTCGCATGCGCTGCGGAAACTATTGATGATGGAACAAAAGTATGCTCTACAATATTAAAGAACATATTATCAATATCTAAAGACGATCCCGTGGTGCAGTGTTTTGTGCCATCGACATGCATTCTGTGTCTCCGGGACCCTGGGTTCGAATCCCGGCAGGGGCAAACATTTGTGCGAAGAGTGTAGATGTTTGTCCCGGGTGTTGGATGTTTGTGTGCTGTGATTGTATGTGTCCATGCCTCCCGCGATACAGGGAATCCTAGTGCGGGGGTCTGAGTGTAATGAAAAAAAAAAAAAAAAAAATCTACAAAAACTTCGCGATGAAGAAAAAAATATAAATAAGAAGTAACAATATAAAGAAAATCTTATGTCCACGAGCGAAGCCGGGACGAGCCGCTAGTAGTAAATATATTTCAAATTGTATACTTTTTAAAATATTATAATATAATTTTCAAAGTCAACTCTTAGACTATGTCCATATCATTCTAAAGTTTGACAATTATTTTCGCAGCATGGTGGTTGGGTACTTTCGAATACCCGCCTGGCTAGCTACCACCCTCAAGTTTGAAAACCTGTCACCAAACACATAGTGTGTTCAGGCAGCAGTCCTTGAGAGCCAGTGAGCATTCTAGATCTAGCGTGATAACATCTTCGACCACATCGTCACTGACCATCAAGTGAGATAGTGGTCACACGCTAGAGTATATAAAAAATGCAAAAACAAAAGAATTTTGACATAAGCAGTTACAGATTTAACCAATGATATTATATGTTTATTTGAGGTAGATGTGGCACAAGCGCGCGCAGACTTAGGCGGCAAAATTAAGTCAATTGTAGTAATTTTCATTATGACGCGTATTTCAAGCGCAAGTCTAAACATATAGCTATCCTTTTCTATATTATTTGCATCGTATTATCTGTCGCAGTAAGCATGTTTATGTCGTAAAGGAACAAAATCTGAGCACCGCGCAGTATGAATATACGTCATCTTTAGTAAAACATCATTGGTTTTAACACGAACCCTAGGTATATCCAATGTGTGAAATACTCCAACAATATATATGTCAATAAGATCGGTATTGTGTCATTTTATCACGCATCTGGTCTGTCAGAGTGGTATCTGCCATCTTCCACAGCTTAATACCAACAGTATCAGAGCGCTACCATCTGCCGTCGATGTTACACTTAGTTGTCAGCCTTTTGGGGAACTGACTATGAAAAAAAAATAAGAGATTCTTTTTTTAAAAGACTGAACTCGAGAAACAAAAAGAAATTACCAACTTTTTTTTTTTCTCAGCCATGAGCGTCCACTGCTGGACGTAGGCCTCCCCCATATAGGGGGGATTTGCCAATACTCGCCACGCTTGGCAGGCGGGTTGGCGAGCGCAGTATGATTTCCGATCCTCAGAAGGCGCTGCTGCCCACCTCCTGGTACGTTATCCCTTAGCCGACTCTTACGGCACCCGCGGGAAGAGATGGGGAGTACTATTCTAGGCCGGTACCACCACGGCCAATTGAATTTACCAACACCGTTATCGAATTCCCAGCATGGTGGTAGAGTACTTTCGAATACCCGCCTGGCTAGCTATCACCCTCAAGTTTGAAAAACTGTCACCAAACACAGAGCATTGAGCATTCTAGATCTAGCGTGATAACATCTTCGATCACATGGTCACTGACCAGCAAATGAGATAGTGGTAAATGCTTGATCTATACAGTATAAACAAAAAATTTAAAAAAGTAGACGTCGAGAAAAAAAATTTACCAAGAAATGGAACCGACTTATACACATACCTACATACTTTTCCCTAACAAATAAATTGAATTGAATTGAAAAAAATAAACAGAAACTGTCAATCTGAAATGTATTGTACGTGTAAATTGCTCTAATAGTTAAATAGTCTTATATTTAGTTTAACAATAATTAAGGACCATCAGGGTATGTGCCCGCCTCAGCCATCTGTTCGTATAGGATGAGGGGTGACCTGAGTGCACCCCTGGATTCATTATCGAATCACACAAAATAGAATGTGTATCATTCAAGTTAATATTAATAAAAAGGAGCATAATAGTGTATAATGGTACCCTATTTTCACACAGGGATAGTAAAAATTGATTTATTTTTTAAAATAATCATTAAATAGTAAACAAAAGAAAATTGAGAATAAAGCCAGATAGGACTCACGTAGTGTGAGCCTTAGCCTTTTTAGATAATAATAACAACATCAGATTTAAAGAACTATATCGTACGTAGTAAGTATTTAGAAGATACACAGATTAATGTATTGCTCCATTGTTAAATCTAACCTAACACGTATAAGGCTGGCTTTGATACCACAATCCTATTTGTGATCCTCAGTTAACAATAAGACCTATTCCTTCTCCACCAGCGACATATCGACATATCGCCACAAAAACTCCCAAACTCTTGAGTGACAGGGCCGCCTCGACGCAATCGACGTCGATAATCGATAAGACTCAAAGCACCCGCCATCGTATTCCATTGACAAGCCAAAGTTTCACTGCACTAGCTAGTCTGCATCGTACTTTGTATACGGAAGCGAAATATGAAAAACACGTCAATACTATGACACTACAAACTAGTATATTTATTTGAAATTTGGAAATCTAATGCAAAAAGAAACCTATTTATTTTATTAATTTTAAAGTAGTTTTTATTATCCTCATTAATTTGATGAAAAATATTATCAATATCATTTGTCTTATTATTTAAATATATTTGATTTAAATTGTCGAAAAAGTAAAATTAATGATATTTATTTATTTATTTATTTATTTAAACACAAATGCTTACTGCGCTTACAGCTTTCAGCCAACACACACAGTAAACTAGACTAAATTAAAAATTATAGCTTAAAAAACATATACAAAAATCAACAAATTTTGGAAATGTTGTACAAAATATATCTAGGTTGGTTTCCCAAGCAATCAGAGCATTGAGAAGATTTGTGGCCTGTGCCGTAGGAGCAAATTGTGATGTTTGTGTGCGTACTACGTTTGACACACAGAATAAGCGTCTTGGAGCGCCCAGCACGCGCCGACAGCGTTGTCGGTCTGGCACAAAAAGTGAGCAACGCGACAGAGTGGTGGGATTATCGACCTTGCCATTGCTTGGGCAGATATATAAATGCCATAAGTTATGTACCGAATGTTAGGACTCACAAGATATGTTATATATTTTTATATCACGTGAGTCCTAGCCGGTTCTTAGATAATAATGTTAAACGAAACTTGCGATCATTTTCAAACTCGAATGTTACATTTTAAGGCCAGTTGTATATGCCAGTTGACTATTTTTGAAGGCTGACTAGTATTGAGGGCTGACTATTTATTAGAACGATTAAAACATTATTGAACAGGTATTCTCTTTATTTGAAGTCACTTTTGATCAAAATCAAATAACAAAGACATGCCTTTCATCATATTATTATTATAAACGAGAAAGTTTGTATGTATGGTAGGATGTTTGTTACTCAATCACGCCCAAACAGCTAGACGGATTTGGATGAAATTGGCATGCGTACTTTAGATCCCGGAATAACACCTAGGCTACTTTTCATCATCATCATCAATCATTACCACGCGGGTAAAACCGCAGGGCTGAGCTAGTATAATATAACAGTTTTAGCTTGACGGCATATCTTAATAAGTTAATATAACATTAACGAAACACAACACTACCACGTCAACAACCATAAGTGGCTGCCAACTAGTTTATGCGAACAAACTATTGCTAAGCCTACTAGAGAGTCCATAGCTCGGACAGAGCGTGTGCTATGTGTGAATGTTATCGATGATCGAGATGTTACCTCGAATCGATTCGACTAAAGGCTGGGAACAGCCTGATTTAATCGATTCTCTTTTTATGTCGTGTGAGTACATTCAAGCATGTAACATTTAAGAAATGTTATTACATAATATATGTATATGTAGGAATAACAGAGATATCGTGATGATCAATTTAAATGAAACGAAACTAATTTTTACGCTATAATCATCTTACTTTCATAGTTAAAAATATAAAATACATAAACTTTTTTACCAAAAAATGGAACCGACTTCGTGAAATATTTGTTGTAGCCGATATCATAATAATTCAAAAGTAACTATTATCAAAATATTGTGCTCATGGTACCGACTACATATACCTAATAAAGTAACATAATCTTAATATATATAAATCTCGTGTCACAATGTTTGTCCTCAATGGACTCCTAAACCACTTAACCGATTATAATAAAATTCGCACACCATGTGCAGTTCGATCCAACTTGAGAGATAGGTTTAAATCTCAAATTATAGTCGCAATTTTAGTTTATTGCTAATTATTAGCACACTTATTACAGTCACAATTATCTGTTAACTCCAAATGATTCTAACAGATGTCGATACCTTTCGACTGGGTTGAGTAAGTAATCAATAGATGGCGCTGCTATGGTAAATCTACGAACGTGTCATATAAGCTACTTCTAACAGATGTCGATACCTTTCGACTGGGTTGAGTAAGTAATCAATAGATGGTGCTGCTATGGTAAATCTACGAACGTGTCATATAAGCTACATTTTAACAGCATAATTACCACGTGTGGTTGACGCTATAAAATTAATGTAATATAACAAAAACTTTAGCCACAGCAACGCGTGGCCGGGTCAGCTAGTAAATTATAAGTCTTTGTTAGAATATCGATAACTACTATGATATAATTGTATTAAATTTAATGTGACTTGTAAGATAGTTATTATTAATAAACGATGATGATAACACACTCGGATATAGAATCTTTTTTTTGAAGTCGTTTAAAAAGAAGTAAAAATGTGACCTATAAATGCAGCCATGAACAGTGATTAGGGGGGCAAGGACGACCTGACTTGACTAAGATCGCAGGAAAAGGCTGGATGCGGGCCGCCTTCAACCGGTCCTTGTAAAAATCAATGGAGGACGCTTATGTCAAGATGTGGACACCCAACAGCTGAGATGACGAGCAGTGCATGTTGCAATTTATGACGTCATTATCGGAAGTTCGTCGTGGCTGAGTGTCGGTTTTCTGTAACATGATTGTTAATAAATGGAAAGGGCCTTGATGACGCTCATTTAGTCACTTATTTAACTCGACGTTTCGACCAAGTTACATTGGTCGTGGTCACGAGAAGACTGAACAAATGCAGGTGACAATATCGGTGAGAGCGCGTTGATTCGCCAACTACCCGCTTTTGATCTTGTTAACATGTAGGGCTGTCACAGCCCCGCAAAAGTACAGGGTTACCACGGCACACAACACTAACAGTATCTTTGTCTTACGGTATAAACCGCCTTCCAGGTTGTCACAGATGTTTGTGTAATGTGATTATGCATGTCTATGCCTCCCGCGACAATCCCAGGGCGGGGAAGTAAGTATGAATGGTGTGTGTAGTGCTTGTAAGTTTATTGTGGAAGTGAATAATCCAATCATCTTCATATCATGTGAATATGATAACGAGATATGACAGAATAAGCTTGTTAATAATGAATTACTTTTATTTTAAAAAATTCCTAATTGTTATTTTGATTTTATCTATACTTATTGTGTGTATAAAAAGTGAATGTACTCACATACAAGTATTAATATATTATAAATATATTAATACTTGTACTTCAGTACTTCAGCATTGCAATTCAACGTGACAATGCTGCTAGCATTCTGGGCACGCTGCCAGCCGGTAGCGGGTTAGAACATTTGAATTATCTATAGGCTACCAATAGCTAGTGGATTGCTCAAATATTTAATCTTTCTATAAAATGTTGCTTCACTAAAAATAATGTGTAACTATTGACGACGTTAGAGTCTTGAGACTTATACCACGGGTTCTGAACCTAGTTTAAGTTTCAGGTGCACTATTTAAGTGAAAAATGTCATGTATCTATGAACAATAAAGATTTTTTTCTTTTTTCTATATTCAATATTATATAATTTAGTATTAACAAGGTAACATTAATATAATTAAAAAATAATTTTGAATAGCAATAAAATAATCTAACTTAAAATAAAAACCTTAAAAATTTAATAAAAACTAAATTAAATCTAAAACAGGCCCCTGCGGCATTGTACCCAAGATGCTGGCAGCGTTCCCTCTTTGTATTGCTAGAGGATAGAGCTATTAATACTTGTACTTCAGTACTTCAGCATTGCAATTCAACGTGACAATGCTGCTAGCATTCTGGGCACGCTGCCAGCCGGTAGCGGGTTAGAACATTTGAATTATCTATAGGCTACCAATAGCTAGTGGATTGCTCAAATATTTAATCTTTCTATAAAATGTTGCTTCACTAAAAATAATGTGTAACTATTGACGACGTTAGAGTCTTGAGACTTATACCACGGGTTCTGAACCTAGTTTAAGTTTCAGGTGCACTATTTAAGTGAAAAATGTCATGTATCTATGAACAATAAAGATTTTTTTCTTTTTTCTATATTCAATATTATATAATTTAGTATTAACAAGGTAACATTAATATAATTAAAAAATAATTTTGAATAGCAATAAAATAATCTAACTTAAAATAAAAACCTTAAAAATTTAATAAAAACTAAATTAAATCTAAAACAGGCCCCTGCGGCATTGTACCCAAGATGCTGGCAGCGTTCCCTCTTTGTATTGCTAGGCTAATACGTTGAGCGAGGAAGCTGCCAGCTCTTCGGTCTCCTGAGACGTCAACCAAGATTTTAAGATTTTATTTATCATCATCTCAGCCATATGACGTCCACTGCTGGACATATGCTGATTCATTCCGATAGAAATGAAGAATAATCCAATAGATCCAATTAAGTCTATAGAGAGTGGAGCTAAAACACTCATCAACAACGACTCTCTAGTCGAGACGAGATTTTATAGCTTGCAGCACCGACGTGTAGTCGCTAGTTATCAACATTTTATCGGATACATTTCAGGGAGTGCTCTTTGGAGTTACATTATTTGATTACTCCATCCTATTCCATCTGAGAACGACCAGACAGACGGCAATGCGCCATCCATACATGGTAGACATTCCAACTTGTCGCACGAAACGTTTTGCTTCCACATTCATACCACGTACAGCTAATGAATGGAGTTCATAGCCTAACTAAATATGTGTTTCAGTGTGAACGTCTTGCTCTCATGTCGTTCGGCAAAACATCAATATTAAACGAAATATCGAACTTTAAGGCTTCACCAGTTGTTAAAGAGACAATTTCGATTCTTTTGAGTCTAATTTATTGACAGTCTTACAAGATTAATTCCGATTGAGAAAAAATTCGATTTCGTTTGCTAATTTATTACTGAAGAAATATTTACGCTTGATCATAATTTTCCAAAAACCAAAAAAATTCTCGTGGTAACGGTAAATGAGTTTCAACTGTGTCTTACACCAGAAAAAAGAAAATTTAAAAGTTGAAAAATGTGAACAGTCTTGTATATTTCACGGTTGCCTGGTAGAAATCGCTTTCAGCGATAAGGCCGCCTATTGTCTCACTATATTAATTGTTAAGTACTGTAATAATATGTACAAATGTGTTTGTGTTACAATAAAGCATTATCTATCTATATTTTTGAGCCCGTAAGTCATCTGTATAGTACATATTTGTAATATTTTAAATAAGCACGCTTCAGGATTTTCCCCACCCTCTGTGCCTGTAAACACCCGCGAGCCTCTGTAATGTCATAGGCACCTGTTAAGCACATTGCAAGATACGACCAGTGTCTTACTTCACTTTTAGCAGAAGCATACAGCTGACAAAACAAAACAAAATAGCATCTGCCAACTGACGCATTTCAATTCAAATCTAAAAACAGCTGCCGATTCTAAAGTTAAACTGTCCACGTTCAAAAGTAAACAAACCGCGGCGCTACTAAAAAAAACTCAATTTTTCTAAGCGTCTGCATCGACTGCCCAAACAGTTCTTTGACCCTGAGCGCGTGCCACCAACTCTGACATATCTGCCAGTCATGTCATAATCATAATGGCGGATGATACAAAGGCAAATCGAATCTCGGAGATATCTCCCAGGATTACTTTACACAATTATGTTACTGTTAGTGATGCGTGGTGTAATGAACCCGAAACGGTCTAGCACTCGATAATGGAGCCCGAAATGAGTTCGTATCGAGATAAGCGTCCACTGTTCTCGGACGTATTCGGGTGTTGTCGGCACGCATCGTGATCTGTTTCTGGTGAAATCTTCGTACGATCAGAATTGGAATTACATAACAACATATTAATCAACCTGAATTCTGATGAGTAATATTCCTAGGAACTATTTGATGTAAAAGATTTGAAAATGGAATATCGATTGAGTTAAGCTGTATTTTGGTATGTGTAGTTATTACTACAATTGATGTAAACGATTATTGAGTAATTATTAACAAATTGAGACCCGCGGTTTCTGCCGCATGGACTACGGTTTTCCCGTTACCTTAGTTACGGGAACTATTAATTTATCCAGGATAAAGTAAGCTCTGTGCTATTCCAGACTTTATCTCCAGCTTCAACCTGGCGTGATATAGTAACATCCATCCAAATTATTGCATTTATAATACGATAAAATACGCTACTGAGTGTTTTACTTTTTTGACCAGTAATTTTTTTTTTTATACTGTAAAGATCTAGCGTTAGACCACTATCTCACTTGATGGTCAGTGACCATCTGGGCGAAGAGAATATCACGCTAGACCTAATATACTCACTGGCTCTCAAGGACTGCTGTCTGACAATAATAGGTAAGTATATGATTGGTAACAGTTTTTCAAATTTGAGAGTGGTAGCTAGCTAGGCGGGTCCTCGAAAGTATCCTACCATTATTAATCTAATAACCAGAAGAACTGCCAATAGGAATATAATAATTAATAATAAGGATTCGAAACTGGTCACAGAGTAGTTTTGTAATTTTTACCACGTGAGTCCTACATAATCAGATAGTAGATTACAATTATGGAAAAAAAACTTGCGATAGTTTTCAGTCACAAAAATACGTAGGTACCTACGTATTTTTTTATTATTCACGCCTCTTTCTTACTCTTCTAGACCCAGCGATTTATAAGCGTTTATTTTTTTTTTTACACACACTCAAACCCCCCCCGAAATACTTATAAACAACAGACTTGGCGCTTAACATTCAGTGAATAAGTAACTCGTTGTGTCGCATCTAAAACTGAAAAAAATTAGATCGAAAGATGTTTCAAATAGTTAATCAGCATCGTCATATCAGCCATAGGATGTTCACAGCTGGACTTACGTCTCCTTCAATTGATTTCCACAAGAACCGGTTGGAAGCGGTCCGCATCCCACAAGAACCGGTTGGAAGCGGTCCGCATCCCACAAGAACCGGTTCGAAGCGGTCCGCATCCCACAAGAACCGGTTGGAAGCGGTCCGCATCCCACAATGACCGGTTGGAAGCGATCCGCATCCTGTCCTTACCGTCAGATCGTCTGCCAGTGCGTGGTCTCCATTCGAGAACCTTTCGACCACAACGGTAATTAGGTCTAAGAAATAGTCGTTATCTAAAATTAAATTGAAATTGAAAACAATTAAATCGTATAATATTTATATGCACCTGCAGTTTCACATACCAATATAGTTAATAAAGATATAGTTGGATATATAACTCCCAAACCATTAATGACATAATCAGATCTAAATTAAACGATTACACGAATGATCAAATGACAGCTGACAACGTAGGTACCATTACTCTTTTTAACTCGATGTCATCACAATTTTAACAAAACAAAAACAATTTTGAAATATCGACGCAATCAAAGCAAGTGACGATTTTGTCGCGGACAGTGGGCGTGTGTAGCCAATGGAAAAAAAAACATATCACTCCCACTCGGACCGGCCGCGAACTAACAAACTTACTTCTCTCCTAATTAATTCAAAGTGAACCTTACGCTGTTGTGTTAAAGATGTGTTGAAATGATGGGGTAAGTTTGCTGATCCGCAATTGCTGCACCACGCCTCGACACCCGTCATTGGCAGAAATAAAAACGGCGACCACGCGTAACTTGTCACGTCTCGACGGACAGTGAAATCGTGCGACTGGTGACAATGTGTCAGCTCACCATTTCAACTAGATCCCTCACTCCAAACAACTCACAGTAACGAATTGAGTCATTGACAGATCAAATGAGGATGGACGCGTTGACTGAACCATAATCGTGTCGTTGCGTCGTGCCTTATGAAACTACAGTTGAAGCTTCAATGAGCAAACGTTTACCCGCAAAAGGAAATTTCATCGATCACGCTCACAAATTGCTACGTAACTATCGAGATGTAAATCGCTTATGGCTACCGTTATTTTGAAAAATCGATTGTCAGTAATCGATTCGTTACAGTTGCATTGAGTTTACGCAGCTATCAGTCCCACGGTCTATGTGCGACACGGCGCGACACGACACTATGCGACACTCGACCGGGGCGGCAAGCGTGACGACCTATCGTTTTGATGCGAAATAATCGTGTGGAAAATCGTTTATGAAGGACTACTGTATAATTGCTACACTGTGTCCGAATTTCAGATACAGATTGCTAAATATTCGCAGCTTTTCTTTGACGAAGCTAGCGGTGGAAATGTAACAAAAACTATGCATAAATGGAGATTTTCATATGAAACTAGCTGACCCGGCAAACTTTGTACCGCCTAACAGTCGATTCTTTATTTTATAACTTTTTTAAATACATATTCTGCTATTCGTGACACCGGGTCCAGCTATCTTTAGACATATTTATATCATTTGTGGTCAGCTAGTAAGATAAAAAAAGAAAAAAGAAAGTTCTCAAGTCAACAATTACCTACATTAGGTACGTCAAAAAATAAAACGTCACTCAATTGTTTTGCCTTCCCTGAACTCCTCCACTAACACATAAGCTTTATGGTATGGTATTAAAGTTCAAATTGACTCTTAAGTATTATTACGAATCTTTTGTATGGGAATATAGAAAAGAGTTTTAATTTTAAACTTCTTCAGGCAATTTTTAAAATTTTTCACTCCGTAAGAACCATCCTCGTACTTTAAGGAATATTAAAAAAAAAAAAGAATTAGCGAAATCGGTTCAGCCGCTCTCGAGATTTGCGCTCAGCAACACATTCAGACATTGCCCTGTCATTAAAATCAAACTGGTACACTATATTAATATAAAACACTAGCTTTGCCCCGCGGTTTTACCCGCGTGGTGATGAAAAACGGCGATGATGGTGACGATGAAAATAAGCCTATGTGTTAATCTAGGGTATAAGCTATCTCCATACAAAATTTAATCGAAACCCGTTCAGCCGTTCTGGCGTGATTGAGTAACAAACATCCATCCATCCATCTGTAACTTTCACATTTATAATATTAGTGGGATAGTATCTCATCCCTCTACGATACTAATAATAGTAATTTCTATTGTTGTATAATTTGATACAATATATATTTGTAAACGATATCGGTGGTATGCGATCTGTCTCTTGCTGTCAAACAACTGACAGTTATTTCAAACGTGCTTAGCAAAGAGTATATAAATTTGGGGCTAAGGTTACATATAAAAAATTGGATTTCCAAAATGACCTGTTGGAAGCGGCTCGCATCCAGCCCTTGCCTGCGATCTTAGTCAGGTCGTCTGTCCACCTGGTCGGTGGCAGTCCTATGCTGCGCTTGTCTGTCCGTGGTCTCCATTCCAGAACTTTTCGGCCCCAGCGGCCATCAGTTCGTCAAGCTATGTGCCCTTCCCACTGCCACTTCAACTTGCTAATCCGCTGGGCTATATCGGTGACACGCGTTCTTCTACGGATCTCCTCATTTCTGATTCGATCACGTAGAGAAGCCCCGAGCATAGCCCAACCAAAATAAATGTTATAAAATTGCTGACAATCAAATGATTAAATCTTTTTACAGAAAAAAATATACGCATACATGCAACAATATCATAACTAATTTTGATTCTTACGACGCGACTATTTCCAAGCAAAGTTTATGAAATTCTTGTGTCAAAACAAATTTGAAACTTTAAATGAAGGTAATAAAAAATCGTAGTAGTCATACACAGCACACGTGAAGACAGACGGGCCCAGACGGGCAATTATACAGGGTGGGCCCGGCGCGGCCTGGCACCGAGCCTGCCCGAATTCGCGCTGGCATTTACACTACATATACAGGTGGATCTGAATTGCACTTTTTTGTAATATTACGCAATTATTGTCATCTAGTTTATCCCAGCATGATGAGATTAAACCATATCCCCATCATATACTTCAGTTTGATTTTTATCTTTTACGTTACAAAAAAAGCTACACGAGAATTTCTGCACTTGTAAATTTATTTTTCTTCTTCTTCTTCTTCTTCTACTTCTTCTTCTTCTTGTCCTTATACCACACTGGGCGAGATCCGCACAATATCGCACTTAGTGCTCACACCTTTCGTAGACATACCATTCTTTACACAGTCCATCCATACCTTCTTCGGCCTTCCTCTACCTCTCCTTATATCCATCCAGATTCATGTTAAATACTCTTTTTGTTACATGTTTTTCATCTCTCCATGACGTGTCCATACCAAGCCAATCTATTCCTTTTTAACTTATATAAGTTTAATAAATAGTACACACTCTCCATATCTCCCCGAAAAGCACACCATCATCTCCAGTCCATCTATCTCACTAGTAAAATGTATAATTATAACTAAATATAACTAGTTATTTATTAGTTCATCAGTATCAGAGGAGACGCCGCGAAGGAGAATTCTACGCTCTTGTCGCCGCTCGGACCTGAACCACTGAAGATGTCGACCGCAGTGATCGACGAAACGTCTGGAACACAAGTTTCACTAAGACCACGGCCAAACAGCCCGGAAGCAATACATACAACATGCAACGCCGGCCGTGAAAGCCTTAGAGCTTACAGTTATTTATTAACTTAGAAAGATTTAATCGTTAAAATGTAACAAACAAATAAACAACCCCGTGTTTTCATCCGCATGTAGGTATTTTTATTTTATTTTATTTGGAAAGCAAACAGTGATACATAACTTCTTAACGTATAGTGTGGTTGTCTCAGATATCCGAGAACCGTAGATTCCTTCAAGATAATAAGTAGCTTATGTGCTGTTCCGGGCTATTATTTACCTCTATGCCAAACGTTTTGCTTCCACATTCATAGTGCGTACAGCTAACGAGTGGAACTCATTGCCTAAGTCTGTGTTTCCACATGAATACAATATGGGCATCTTCAAGTCACGAGTGAACAGGTATCTTCTAGGCAGGCGTGAATCATCGTAGACCGCATCATCACTTAACATCAGGTGAGATAGTGGTCAAACGCCTGCCTATTGTGAATAAAAAAAAAAAAAAATAACTTCATCCAGGTTCGATTATTCTTACTACCGTGATTTAGTAATAATAATAAAAAAGTAACATTAGTAGTGGTTTTGTAGCTGGCCACTTTCCTGATGCCAAGCCTTTAAAATGCCCGTGATAGTAGTGTACTAGCCACACCGTTCAGTTAATTAGAGATTTTAAATTATTAAAAAAATAATAAATTTTTTTAAATAGTCTAATAGTTCATAGAATCAGCATTAAATATCTTAGTATAAGATAACAGCTATTTTTTTGGTAATCGGCGTACAATATCATATAATATTATGATGGCAGAAAAATGCCTATTTCGTATGCAAAAGGAACGTCCTGTATACAGTTAATATGAAAGCTCATTCATTTGCGTTTGTCGTGGCCGCACGTGTGTGCCTCGCGTGATACCGATGTATTACCGACCAAATGCGATACACCCTGTGTACAAGACGCAGAGCGAGTACGTAAGTACTGCAGAAGTGATATTCGTAATACATCCTTCATACATACCTAACCTGGATAATTGAAACATTCCCTTTCATTGCAATCACATCAAACATGATATTATTGACACAGATAAGATAATTAATTAATTCTGGTGTAAATAAATAAAAATAAATAAATAAATTATGAATGTATAAAACACGGGAGTTACTCACGTAATAAGTCAGAGGGTTCCGACTATAGTTTCAACCACATTCGGAGGTCTTTTTCAAGGAGAATACGGGGCGCTCGCGGACGCAGTCGTGGTTCGCCTAGTACTGACCAAAATCATCAAATCTGTAATACTGATCAAAACCACGTCAGTTTTAATAAAAAATAAATAAATTAGTAAATTTTTCGTATCTACTTGTGTACCTACACATTAAAAATAGACAAAAAAATATGAGTAGACATCTGATACCTGTTTTAGTAATTAAACTGTGTTACAGTCAGCAAAACCCTCCGCTTATATAATATATGAATAATACATACATGTAATAATAATCATAATTGATTTTATTTAATGTTTTTGTTTTTATATCCCAATGAGACGTTCTTAACAAAATATTAGTTCGAAAATTCTTAATAGATGGCGTAATAGTCATAGAAATGTATCTGTCAATTGAGAAAATAATTTAAGAAATAAAGACGATTCAGTTAAGCAAATATTACGAGAATATTCCATGATCACTAAAAAGAGTGAAAAAAAAAGTTTTACCAATAATGGAACCGACTTCAACACTCAAAAGTATGAAATAACTTGTCGAAGTCGGTACCATGAGCACAATATTTTGATATCAGTTACTTTTGAACTATCATGGTACCGACTTCAACAAGTTATTTCATACTTTTGAGTGTTGAAGTCGGTTCCATTTTTTGGTTATTTTTTTATTTTAAGCCCAACTACAAGATTTAAAGTCGGTTGCTAGCATTAGAGTGACAGAATATTAATTGACTTTCAAATCACATCTGTATCAACATAATCTTTGCCGGATATGCGCCGACGATGTATCGCCCTTAATGAATCAACCCCGAAACCGTTTCGTAACCCGCTCATTAATGTGTGATCGATATTTCGAACCGATTGTATCGAGTTACACGTCTATGATGTTATAAGTCGATGATATACGATAAGTTTTACGGAAATAATTTGACATCATGAAATTTATAAACGTTTCTTTTATCAAAGAAGTTGTAGCAACATGAAAATATATGTTTCTACTATACTTAATGTCTTCGAACAATGTGTGTTACCAGTGATGACTTACGGAACTGAAACGTGGTCTCTGACTATGGGCCTTCTGAACAGGCTCAGAGTCGCACAACGAGCTATGGAGAGGGCTATGCTCGGGGTTTCTCTACGTGATCGAATCAGAAATGAGGAGATCCGTAGAAGAACGAAAGTCACCGACATAGCCCAGCGGATTAGCAAGTTGAAGTGGCAGTGGGCAGGGCATATAGTTCGAAGAACCGATGGCCGTTGGGGCCGAAAGGTTCTCAAATGGAGACCACGGACTGGCAAGCGCAGCATAGGACGGCCACCGACTAGGTGGACAGACGACCTGACTAAGATCGCAGGCAAGGGCTGGATGCGGGCCGCTTCCAACCGGTCCTTGTGGAAATCAATGGGGGAGGCCTTTGTCCAGCAGTGGACGTCCTATGGCTGAGATGATGACTATACTTAATGTAGCTGTCACTTATCATTATCATCATTATCATAAGTTTCCACAAAGATTCTCTTCATTACAAATTTATATGTGTTTCCATAAGGACTTATCTGGATGACTTTCTTACTGACGGTGAAGATATCTGTGAACATACACAACGACAATAATTGATCCCGTGAGCATTAGAAAGAGAGAGGTCACTAAGACCTCTCTCAAAAGGGTGAAAAAAAAATTACAAAAAATGGAACCGAATTCAACCGAATTCACTCAAAAGTGTGAAATAACTTGTCGAAGTCGGTACCATGAGCACAATATTGTGATGATAGTTACTTTTGTGTGAACTATTATGGTACCGACTTCAACAAGTTATTTCGCACTTTTTAGTGTAGAAGTTGGCTCCATTATTTGGTAAACAAATCATTTCGTTATTTGTACATGTATAGAAACAGTGATAAATTTAATATGTTTTTGTTCCATAAAACAAACAAAATCTTATAAATTGTGGTAATGGCGGCTAAGTAAGACCTACATGGAGGCGACGCGAAGGAGTGTCTTAGGGGATTACCTTACCCGTATACCTCGGTGATTACGAATTCTCGGAAGGTTGCCAACATTTGAACGAAGCGCCGTCTCACTCAAAACCGCGTACTTCCATCAATGTCGACTTTTTGATTCAATGATTCGAAATATGAATCGAGTTGGCAAACTCCATTGCGATAATACTTTTTGGTTCTTAAACTTTTAAGTATTGTTTTTATGGAAATGGAACATGTCAAATGGATCAGTTGCGAACAATAAAAAAATGACTTTTATATATTATATTAATATCGTGTTCTATTGTAACACATTTATTGTAAATGCACGCTTAAATATTGCCTCTTCCACCCGCCGTGCAGTTATCTTTCTCATACGATATTAATTAAAGTCTTAACATAGTTATAAAATTAAAAAAGTCCTAGATTTAAAATGCCCTCATTAATGTAATGGGTTGATTAGAGTTCGTCTACTTCAAGTGTATTATAATCTTTTAGTATACTTTTTTATCACACTCAGACCCCTGCACTAGGATTGAATTTCGAATTGAATTCGCAATATTAGCAAAATATTGTGAGGATGGTACCGATTTCGATAAGTTATTTCACACTTTTGAGTGAATTCGGTTGAATTCGGTTCCATTTTTTGTAATTTTTTTTCACCCTTTTGAGAGAGGTCTTAGTGACCTCTCTCTTTTTAAAGCTCACGGGATCAATTATTGCCGTTGTGTATGTTCACCGATTTCTTCACCATCAATAAGAAAGTCATCCAGATAAGTCCTTATGGAAACACATATAAATTTATAATGAAGAGAATCCTTGTGGAAACTTATGATGATGATGATAATGATAACTAAGATATAATTTAGATAATGATAACATAACAAATCAAAGGCAACTTAATTACTTTACATCAAAAGTACGTCTACTTATCAACTTGATGACTTCACTGACCATAAGGTGAGGTAAAAGACAAGCGCTAGCTATCAACTATTAAAAAAACGGCTCATATCTTACAACTACCCTCATGAACAAACATATTTTTTCATCTTTATTGTTGACACCTTCAAAACAAATGCACCGACAGGCCAACAATGCATGCATTTTGTTTCCTACCTGTATTGTTACAAACAGGGTATGTTTTCTTTACAATTAAAGCCAATAATACCCATAACTGTATATGAGATAACATGTAAGGTAATACTTCCCCTCAGGCAACGTAATGGTACAATAACTATCAAATCAACTGTGGAACGCGCAAACTAGTAACTAATCTGTAGAATTATTAGACACGCTTATCTTTGCGCGTGGTCGTAATGGGAACTAAAATAAAATGTATTGTTTCTGACAGATGTCCCAAAGGTTCCATAGCGAACAGCGCCGCCATAAGCCGCATAGATAAGTATGTCGGGGTGTATACCTGTTCGAATTCCTCGTAAAACTTTCTTTGTAACATTGAGACGTTATAAAAGACATTATTTGTACGATTTTATTGCACATGGGGTAAGAAACTATTGCCTGATCTGTGCCATGGGATTTTTGAAAGGCAAATGCTGTAATTGTTTTATGACACAGTTATATTTGTCGGAATAGTTACAAAGATTTTTTATTGGAAGAAATTAAGTTGCGTTGTGAGCTTCACAAAGTTATTATGGAATTCTTTTACTTATCATGATACCTCTGATGGTTTTAGTCAGTACAAAACACTGGTTTTATTTTCCCAAGCTGAATTGATCATTAGTACAAGAAATACTATTCAGCCGGTGTTTCCCGATAGGTACAATCCTGGAGTCTTCAAGTCACAAGTGAATACGTGCCTCGGAGGCTTGCGTGCTCCATCTTAGACCGCTACGACACTTAACATCAGGTAAGGTAAGGTCAAATATGTAGGTACCATATATTTTATTAATGTGTTTGTTTTACGATACTTCCTCAAAGTTGCACTGCACGTGTTTAAATCTTTAAATGCTTTTTTTTTTTTTTCTAACGGACTAATGCTGTTTGCCTCTACCGGACCTCTTTAAATGCATCCATCATCGAACTTATATACTCCTCCATTAGGGTTGCCAGATGGTCGGGATTTTTAGGGATAATCCCGACTTTTCATATGATATCCCGACTAATAAGGAAAAGATTATACATATGTTTTTCTTGGTGGTGATCCATGAATTCCACACTAGCGACATCTGTGTTGTGGAATTCACTCTCTTCCCAAAACTTAATACAAAATGTGTACCAAATAGATATGTAAGATAGATATGTAAATATTTATACTATACTTAAATAAATAAAATTCATTTATTTAAGGCTACACTCCCATAGACAAAAAATTAAATAAAATAGATAACAATTTAAAAACACAGACAAAAAATAATAAATTAACATATTAACAGTAATACATAATCAATACAATTTAATACCTCAGGCACTTAGGTTACGAGTAATATATTTAAAAAAAATATGGTGTTCTTTAGCTTTTCATCTTCCACGTTAGAGGTGAGTGTCTCGTATTATGAGGTGCGACGCCGGTCCCACGTGCGATCCTGCTAGAAAAAAGGCACGTTTAATACAAAAATTGTACACGCGACAGTAAAAAACAGTTTTTTTTTTTAAATTTCCCGTATAAAATGAATCCCACCTCTGTGTTTCACTGTTTTTTTTTTTATTCACATTAGGCAGGCGTTTGACCACTATCTCACCTGATGTTAAGTGATGATGCGGTCTACGATGATTCACGCCTGCCTAGAAGATACCTGTTCACTCGTGACTTGAAGATGCCCAGATTGTATTCATGTGGAAACACAGACTTAGGCAATGAGTTCCACTCGTTAGCTGTACGCACTATGAATGTGGAAGCAAAACGCTTGGTGCGACAGGGTGGAACGTCTACCATGTATGGATGTCGCATTGCAGTCCGTCTGGTCGTTTTTTGATGGAATGGGGAAGGAGGTACTAAATTATGTAACTCCAGAGCACACTCCCCGAAATGTATCCGGTAAAAAACCGATAAGCTAGCGACTCTACGTCGGTGCTGCAGGCTTTGAAGTCGTGTCTCGACTAAAGGATCCTTGTTAATGAGCCTTTTAGCACGCCTCTCTATGGACTCAAGAGCCATGTTTACTCGTAAACATGACCATGCAAATACATAATATGTCAAAATATTCTTATTATTGTCAGCTCTAAGGCTTTCACGGCTGGTGTTGCATGTTGTATGTATTGCTTCCGGGCTGTTTGGCCGTGGTCTAAGTGAAACTTGTGTTCCAGACGTTTTGTCTTCTCTGTTACTGAGCATAGTATAAAATATCAGTAACAGAGAAGACGCCGCGAAGGAGAGTTCTACGCTCTTGTCTCCGCTCGGACCTGAACCACTGAAGATGTCGACCGCAGTGATCGACGAAACGTCTCGAACACAAGTTTCACTTAGACCACGGCCAAACAGCCCGGAAGCAATACATACAATATTCTTATTATTATTATTCATTTACACTCAAACCCCCGCACTAGGATACCCTGAGTCGCGGGAGGCATGGACACAAACAACTACAGCACATATTGAGAAGCAACGCTAGCATAACCATACAGTTAATGGCATGGTTTAATCTTATAGCATGCAAATAAAAGTAAAGTAGAAAAAACTAATTGTGTCAATCGACACCACATGTCAATTGACAGTCGCTATGGCTCAGTGGTTAGTGACACGATCTGGGTCTCCGGGACCTTGGGTTTAAATCGCGGCAGAACAAACATTTATTCGATGAGTGTAAGTTTGTGTGCTGTGGTTATGTGTCTATGCCTCCCGAGACACAGGGAATCCTAGTACGGTTTGAGTTAGAGAAAGAAAAAAAAAGAAACGAAAGAAAAAAGGCACCGATTGTAATATATTATATATACTATATTATAAATATAATATAATTACCGTCATCACTTAACATGAAAATGACAAAAAGAAAAAATGTTTATTTCAGCCTTTAGACAATACAATAAAAATACTAATGTAAAAATACAATTGAGTTTGTATAAAAATACAAATGTAAAAGACATCTGGTGAGACAGTTGTCAAACGCAAGCTATAGTAAAAAAGTCACCAAGTTAAGTCACCTTCTAGTAGCTCCATCTTAGACCGCGTGAACACTGAACATCAGTTGGGACAGTTGTCAAACGCAAACTTTTTAATTAATTGAAAAAAAAAGTAGTATTGGGTGTACTTATGTTCATTTATTATTTAACGTTAATAAACACATCGTAAAACGCTTTATATAGTCGTATTTTGTATTAATTACGACAGGAGTGCCAAACTCGTGTTAATATTAAACGAACACGCCGCGTGGACGGTTACGTGACGAGGCACTTGTATTCTTGAGGCATGAATTTGCTCAATTATTTTTTTTTGTCAACATTCACACAAGGTCTTCAGGTCCCAAACTAGGCAGAGCCTGTACTATGATAACCTGATGACTGATATATACTTATATACATATGCACACCCAGACACAAGTCAAACAGACATGTTCATACACACAAATGTTTGAACTGTCCGGGAATCGAACCTGGGACCAGCGGTTCAGAAGGCAGAGTGCCACCAACTGCGCCAACCGGCCAGTCAATGTTTACCCAATTTAGATGAGGATGTACTTGATTACTTACATTGCCAATCAGTTCATGGTAGTGAATCACTGATGGCCGTTGGGGTCGAAAGGTTCTCGAATGGAGACCACTAGACTAGCAAGCGTAGCACCGACAACGTGGACAGATGACCGACTGAAATTACGGGAAAGGATGCGGGCCGCTTACAAACGCTGCTTTGTGGAAATCAATGGGGAGGCATTTGTCCAGCAGTGGACGTCCTATGGCTGAGAGATGATGAACTAATCCCACTAATATTATAAAATGCGAAAGTTTGTGTGTATGTGTTTATGTTTGTAACTTCTGCACGCTCAAACGGCTAAACCGATTTCGATGAAATTTGGTATGAAGATAGTCTAAACCCTGGATTAACACATAAGCTATTCTTTATTTAGGCTTATATTCCGGAAAAAAAGTTCCAGTGGGATAATTTAGGTAACGGGAAAACCGTAATCCTCGCGAGTGAAAACGCGAGGCGCTACTAGTACATAATAAACCGACTTCCTTCAGTTACGTTGTGATACGAGCTCACTTAAATTTCCTGTAAATTAAAAACAATTTCAAAGCTATTCAGTTCCAAATGATCAAATCACACCTATATTCATGCCCAAGTATTATTTCGTAAGTTGGTAATCACGCATACAAACCTGCTATTAACTTACCCCAATTCCTTATCGGCCCATCAATTAATCTTGCGCCCACTGGCCGATAATTACCCAGGGGTTGGACTACTTTGGACGAACACTTTGGCCAAGTTACAATTAAGACAAGTCAAATGACGCGATTATAGTTATGTGTGTTTAGAGAGAGAGTGTAAGGTTTTTAGAAATATTAAGCACTTATTAAACATTAATTACTAATTATCAATCATGATAATAAGTGCTTCATGTACATTTTTGTATGAAACCTTGTGAAGTTGGAGTAAAAATTACTTATGATATTTTTTTTGCATTTATAAGAACACTAGCTGCACCCCGCGGTTTCACCCGCGTGGTAATGAAAAGCAGTGATGATGGTGATTATGAAAATAATTAATCTGTTAGTAAATGGTATGTATAATCTATCTCCATACCAAATTTAATCCAAATCCATCCAGCCGCTTGGGCGTGAAAGAGTAACAATCATACTCACAAACCTTCGCATTTATAATGTTACTAGCTGCGCCCCGCGGTTGTAACCGCGTGGTGCTGAAAAACGGCGATGATGGTAATGATCAAAATAAGTCTATGTATTAATTCAGGGTATAAGCTATCTTTATACCAAATTTCATCGAAATCGGTGTAGCCGTTTGAGCGTGAAGAAGTAACACACATACACAAACTTTCGTATTTATAATATTAGTAGGTGCCGTGGTGGTACCGTACTAGAATAGTATCTACCTGGGAAGAACCCCCATCTCTTCCAGCGGGTGCCGTAAGAGTCGGCTAAGAGACCACGTACCAGAAGGTGGGCAGCAGTGCCTTCTGAGGATTGAAAATTATACTGCGCTCGCCAAGCCTGGCGAGTATTGGCAAATCCCCCCTATATGGGGGAGGCATATGTCCAGCAGTGGACGCCCCATGGCTGAGAGAGAGGATTTAAATTTTAAACATGAATTAAATTACTTGGAGTGTCGTGAAATATTAAGGACCTTATTTTAAGATTTAAAAAATGCCTCTTAAACAAATTGTTGTTCCAATCTGATTTGATTACGTCATATTAGTTACGAAAATATTACGACTCCGCAAAAATATAATAATAATATAACGCAGTGTTCAATTTCCTAAATCCTCATGCTGGATTTACATTTAGAAATTTTGTGAGGTAGCAACTGGCAACCCTAGACTTAGCTAATGGTTCGATGTAAGTCATGTTGTGCTTATGAGGCAGGCATCGTTTGTGGCCGATTAATTTAATACGGGGGAGGTTAGAACAATATGTTTTATTTATGTACTTGTATTTAGAACTAATTTTAGTTATTTTTTGACGTGATAACGTTTTATAAATTAATGAATGCCAAAATGAAAAATAGTAACATTCCGCGTAACGGTGAATGGTCAATGGTCAATGGTCAATGGTCAATGTCAATTTCAATGTCAATGTCAATGTCAAAGTCAAAGTCAAAGTCATACATGATTATGTCGTTATCACGTAAATCTATCGTCCGTAAACCGACTTTACAGACAACCAATTTTTTAATTTCCCAATCAATTTTTACTCTTTCTTATTGTTTGTGTTAGGACTGCTCTGTTATTTAAAATACATCCAGAACTTTGTTATTAAAACTAACGTGGTTTTGACACATTATGAATGTAGTTACTCACGAAATAAGTCAGAGGGTTCCGACTATAGTTTCAAGCACATTCGGTGGTCTTTTTCAAGGAGATTACGGGGCGCTTGCGGAAGCGGTCGCGGTTCGCCTAGTACAGTAGTTAGAAACTATAGTCGGAACCCTCTGACTTATTACGTGAGTAACTCCCGTGTTTTATACATTCATAACATACACAACTGTTTTCGTTTGTCGCAAACTTTAGTCTGCAACTGTCTTGGTGATGATGAGGCTAAAGCAACTATTTTTTGGAGAGAATATCTTACTCTAAGGATTTATTTACTTACTAGCGGTCTGCCCCGGCGTCGCATGCGAAAAAAAATTCAAAATAAAAATTCTAAGAATAACTAATTTAATTACCGATAGATAGTGGATTGCTCAAATGTTATTGTAGTAGCTGCAGTATTGTAATTAGTTATTAGTGGTTTTTTTTTTAAATATAATATAGCCCATGTCACGGACAGTGTAGCTTCCCAACAGTGAAAGAATTTTAAATCAAATCGGTTCCATAGTTTCGGAGCCTATTCAATGCAAACAAACAAACAATCAAACCTTCCTGTTTTATAACGTTACTATAGATTAGTCTGTGTCATAGAATTAAGTTACTTTTGATGTGGGTCCGCGTGTGAGTGGGTGTGTGAATGTATTGTGTGTGTATGTATCGTGTGTGTGCGTGTGCAGCGCTTATTAGAACACCGCAATTTTTTTTGTCTTTTTGATACACATACCCAATTAAGAAAATTCGGCTATTCAATCAAGAAAATATTTACTTATTTAAGAACTAGTAGCGCCCCGCTACATGAATTATTCCACGGGAATCAGACATTTTACCGAGATAATAAGTAGCCTATGTGCTATTCAGACTAATCTATCTCTGTGCCAAAATTCATGCAGATCCATTCAGCCGTTCTGGCGTGATTGAGTAACAAACATCCATTCATCCATCCATCCATCCAAACTTTCACATTTATAATATTAGTAGGATATATTTTAAATAAAAATGCATACAGTCGAGCATATAACCTATTTTTTTGAGTCGGTTATAATTAGATTCGAAGTTGTATTCACTTTTATTTCCACGAATCTAAGGGTCTCAATCGCGTGTCGCGTGCACCACATGACCTCAAAGACACAGGCAAGTATCAAAAATGCTAATCCAGATACAATCAGACCCTTACGCGTAATTCTGACCACGCATTCACACGACACGTAACCCTTAACCTATCTGATAACCTTTGATTACCACCAGCGTATCGTGAACTTCCTATTCCTACCCTCGCGTATATAACTTCCTCGTTTTCGGAACTTGTGAGGATGAGGTCGTGTTTAAGAAGGTCTGCTTTGAATGGTTAGGAAAGTCATGCGACGTCGAAATATGTTGTGGTGTTGTGACGTCACAGTTATGTCAGCCACTCCATTAATGCCCTTATCTTAAGTTCCGAATTGGTGGGTTTTGTTAAACTGTGAGCTTTTATTGGAGGAAGACATGACACCGTTAAAGCTGTAGGAGTCTTCTTTGGCTGCCTTTTACAATTGATATATTTATTTACAGACACACGATTTTTAATTACAATACGACTGGAATAACTAATAATAATAATAACTACGTATGAAGCGTTTTGCTTCCACTTTCTATGCGTACTGCCAAGGAATGGAACTCGTTGCCCGAGTCTGTGTTTCCCGATATGTACAATCCTGGAGTCTTCAAGTCGCGAGTGAATAGGTACCTTCTAGGTTTGCGTGCTAAATCCTAGACAACGTCATCACTTAACATCAGGTAAGACAGTTGTCAAACGCAAACTTATAATATGTTAAAAAAAATAACTTTAACAACTCATGGAATATTTTAAACGTTTTCTTACGCAAATAATCAAAAATACAGTTAACGACTTTGAGTATCCAGCCTATCCGGTTGGTTCATGGTCTTATCTGTTGTTGACGTTAATTATTTTTTAACTGACTTCAAAAAAGGAGGAGGTACTGAATTCGACCTTTATGTTCTTTTTTTCTTTTTTTTTATGCTTGTTACCTACCAGAAATTTCGACTGGGTGAACCGATTTGAAATCTGGTGTTTCCCGTGTGGTCCAATTAAATTTCATCAAAATCGGACAAGCGGTTCTTGAGTTACACTCCAATAACTGAAAAGTACTACGCATACGTCGATGACATTATAGTTGCGAGTGAAGAAATCGGTGAACATACACAATGACAATTGCGTGAGAAGCAAGTCATTGAATATACGGTCGAATTGAGTAACCGCCTTTTTTTGAAGTCGTTTAAAAAGGGTGAAAAAAAATATTTTACTATAATACGGAACCGATGTCAACACTTAAAATGTGTAAAATAACTTGTCGAAGTCTTAATTAATATATTAAGGTTAGCACAAAAATTACTGTTCAAATTTTGATGAAATTCAAACACGACATGAGAAGTACCAGCTTTCAACAAAAAACAATCATCAAAATCGGTTCAAAACAAAATAAGTTATGAGGTAAAAAAAATCAGACTATAATGAGTAATGAAATGAATACTAGTCTACCGGGTACAGTCTAAGCAGCAACTACTTTTATTTTATTTTGTTTATTCATTTCAAGCGCCGTGGCGGTACCGGCCTAGAATAGTACTCCCCCATCTCTTCCCGTGGGTGCCGTAAGAGTCGGCTAAGGGTTCACTTACCAGAAGGTGGGCAGCAGTGCCTTCTGATGGTTGGAAATAATACTGCGCTCGCCAACCCGCCTGCCAAGCGTGGCGAGTATTGGCAAATCCCTCCTATATGGGGGAGGCATACGTCCAGCAGAGGACGCACATGGCTGAGAGAAGAAGAAGAATTCATTTCAACTGATAGTTGAAGTTTTATTTGATTACGGGATCTTTTACGGGATCGTTATAACAAAATTAAAATATAGAATTATAATGACCAAGGATAAGTGGTTGTGTAAAGCACATGACAATAAAATCTTTGACCATTGCAATACAAATACTGCATGACTGCAACAAAACAGCTATGACACGGGGTGATTAGCGCAGGTAATACCTTTGGACCTTTGAAGCTTTAAGAAGTTTTGAAGCGATGATAGCTCAGCGGGGGGAGCGTCGCCTGCCAAACTGACGAACACTGGTTCGATCCCCAACAACAGCTTGAGCTTCCGGTAAAGGTAACACCGTTATCAAATTCCCAGCATGGTGGTAGGGTACTATCGAATACCCGCCTGGCTAACTACCGTCCTCAAGTTTGAAAAACTGTCACCAAACACATAGTGTGTTCAGGCAGCAGTCCTTGAGAGTCAGTGAGCATTCTAGGTCTAGCGTGATAAGATCTTCGACCACATCGTCACTAACCATCAAGTGAGATAGTGGTCAAACGCTAGATCTATACAGTATTAAAAATATGTTAAGTGTTAAGGTGAAGTCCGGAATTATATAATTGATATTAATTTAGATATTGTAAACATGTATGTATATGTATATATGTATATCTGTGTGTGTATGTGTGTACATATATATGTGTATATATGTATATATCGATATATACATTATTTGAATGTATTCCATTAATATTAACGTACACCTTATTCCTTTTATCACTTTGTTTGACTCCTTACAAAGGTTGACTGGAAGAGATCGCTTTCAACGATATGTCCACCCTTACCCTACTGTATTGTTAGATTTAAGATGTATTTTTGAATTGTTTTTCCCTGTGTGTACAATAAAGTGTTTTGTATTGTATTGTAGTCTTGCAGTGAATGTGGCCACTTCAATGATTGATCATGGCCGATGATGGCGTTACCATGGTAACGCCAAACCTATGATGACTCATTAATTAATGCCAAAACACCTCTCTTCATCTGGGGGCTGTTAGCAAGCTAAGCGAACGCTAGAAAATTTCCTAAAAACACGTGCTAACTGCCCGTAAAACAATAAGCTTTATCAGTTTTGTTATTAAAACTGACGTGGTTTTGAGACATTATCATTGTATAAAACACGGCAGTTACTCACGTAATAAGTCAGAGGGTTCCGACTATAGTTTCAACCACATTCGGTGGTCTTTTTCAAGTAGAATACGGGGCGCTCGCGGACGCGGTCGCGATTCGCCTAGTACAGCTTTATCAGGTAGGTTTATCAGGCACTTGGGGTAGTTTTTTGCGTGTATGAAACACGTAAAATACTACCCCAAGTGTTACCGAGCATAAGGTACCTTTTTGGATACGCCTTTACAACTACTTATCACATTTTCTCAGAAGGTACAATATATGTGTTAAGACTACAGATTATGTAATAGTTAATAGGTAACACAGGTAAAGATTATTAGTTTTATTCTTATGGATAGCTTGCATTGTTTCTTATATTAGACGTTACAAACAATAGATAGGGTCTATTGTTGGCTTCTAGAATGTGAGTAATCTTCTTAAACGCATCTTCGTGTTAATATTATGTTGTAAAATCATAGATTTGTTTTATTAGGGTTCGTGGAAACTAACGGTAAAATATAAAGTTGATGTTGCAATGCGCACGTTTTGCCGATGGCGGTTACAAATAGAGGTATCTATAATATACCTAAGGTGTGTTTTAAACTATTACCCCCTTACTTATAAACGTTGAATAAGCTGCGAATAAAAATTCAGTGTTTTGTTCCGTTCTTTCAACGCCAAACTGTCATATAAGCGACAAAGACAAAACACTGAATAACTATTCAGAGGTTATTCAACGATTATAAGTAAGGGGGTTATGGTTTAGTCGTCCCCGCCAGTGAAGCTGTAAATGCCCGTAGAGGCAAACAGCATTAGACCGTTATAAAATAAAATGACTATCGTACGTACCAGAAGGTGTGCTGCAGCACCTTCTGAGGGTCACAAAATATGCCTGCTACGCTCGCCAGCCCGCCTCCCAAGCGTGGCGAGTGCCTTTAGGCAAAGATGATGATGATATATCGGAGTATATTAAATTCCATTGAACAAATCCAAACCGAAGTTACCTGCAAAATTCAAAGTCAATCAATCTACAAACCCCACATAAACACTTCACCGACCCTAAAATTCAAAACGCATACAAACCCCAATGTATGTTCTGACAGACAATTAAGAACTTCGACTTTAATTGCCATAAATACACGAAAACAAAAACAAACCGTAGGCATTCTAGATTAAAAAAATAAAAAAACGTAACCCATCAAAGTTTCAGAACACAAAACGACTGCGCAGACAAGTTGGCTAACTAACATAACTGTCTGAAAAAAGAAACAAGTGAAAATAGAAAATAAAAGAAAAAAGAACGAAAAAGAGCGTGGAAGTTGCACTGATATCGTGTGAACGAGGCTTAAACGAGCTGTGTTATGTGCCTGCCTCTATTATGGGGGACGTGAATGTGCGAAGATTTTCAGGTGAGTATATACTACAATTACCTTCAAGTCACGAGTGAACAGGTATCTTCTAGTCAGGCGTGAATCATCGTAACCGCATCATCACTTAACATCAGGTGAAATAGTGTTCAAACGCCTGTCGAGAATATTTAAAACAAATACAATTTTTAGAAAATAAATTCAAACTACTTATGTACACATATAAGTATACTTATACATATATATATATATATATATATATATATATATATATATATATATATATATATATATATATATATACTATACTATACTATACTATACTATACTATACTATACTATACTATACTATACTATACTATACTACACATATACTTGTTGTTGCTCAAATGTTATTCGAGTAACTGCAGTAAGGTTATTATTTTGCAATAATTTACTATTTCTATTGATTACTAATACATTACCATAGGTACTCTTCTACTTATTGGCCTGGTCCTAGCTCATTTTGGGTCAGTTCAGAACGTCCTCTCTTTCGTCTCTCTTTCGTTTCACACCCTTCTCGCTCATATCATCTTTTCCTTATTATATAATAATAGATGACGGTACCAGAAGGTGGGCAGCAGCGCCTTCTGAGGATCGGAAATCATACTGCGCTCGCCAACCCGCCTGCCAAGCGTGGCGAGTATTGGCAAATCCCCCTACATGGGGAGGCATATGTCCAGCAGTGGACAACCTATTGCTGTTATGAAAATATGAATTATAACGGCTTTCTCAATTTTTCCTTTTGATCTAAGAGACATCAGTTGATTGCACATCTGATTCCTAACATATACCATACTACTGTATATAAATATATTATGATATGCAACAGTAAATAACACATTTTAAAACTTATTTAAAAAGAATGGCTCCAAGTTTCACTGGCTTGTTGATCTTATTATACAGGTTGGGGCAAATTTTTGGCCCCTTCAGGGTAGCTACCTTTTCTTTTGTAGTTAGAAGGTTTAGTTCTTAGGAACCTTATATTTTATTTTGAAGAAAAATATATTGCCTTATTTAGTTTTTTGAAAATGAGTAAGGTTCTCCCAAAAAATGACATTTGTCGAAAATAACAAATTGGTCTTAATCGACTCTATTTCCAACTAGGAACACTTTTCCCAAAGTAACATACCAAATCAAATCGTAGGTCTTGGCAATAATTAAAAAAAAAACATTCACATAAATTTTCTATGAAAAACGAGTAAGTGAAAACAACAATGTCACTCATTCAATTGTTCTTAATTTAAATTCGTTTGTAACTACTTTTTTAAGTTGGTAGGCTAATTTTGAAGGCTTATGTCCCTACCCATGTTCGCTCTAACGACAATGGTTAATTATGTAAAAATCTCTCCAGACCAAAATATGAAGCATACCCACCCACCTGTGGTATCCGGCTTTACTCACGTTTATAGTCGAAGTTTCGACCTAGGTTTCGAGCATGTCCGATGCTCATCCTCAGGTGAGTTTACGCTGCCAAATCGCGGCGACTCGTTTATCTTGCTGGTAAATCAACAACACAGAGCGTAAAAAAAATATACCACATCCACCTAACTTCTTTAATCGTGAAACTAAACGTGTATGTAGCGTATCTAGTCAAGCGGCGTAACTGAAGGGAAAACATTGAAAATTCGGTGCTTATCGGGCGCTTTTAACTTTTATTTTGGGCGCCCTGGGCGGCCCCGTGTGGCTACGAGAGTGTAGACTGAGGTGGCGATTAGATATGGCTGGACTTAATATTAATGCCTGATAGTCATACATATGCAATCAATATTTTTTATTTATTTCAATAATTTGGAAGAATAACATTTTTTTTTTTTTTTTTTTTTTTACATATTATAGGTTTGCGTTTGACAACTGTCTCACCTGATGTTAAGTGATGACGTTGTCTAGGATTTAGCACGCAAACCTAGAAGGTACCTATTCACTCGCGACTTGAAGACTCCAGGATTGTACATATCGGGAAACACAGACTCGGGCAACGAGTTCCATTCCTTGGCAGTACGCATTAAGAAAGTGGAAGCATAACGCTTCGTGCGTATAGGTGGTATATCTACCATATAGCGATGGCGAATTGCCGTACGTCGAGTCGACCGATGATAGAAAGGGGATGGTGGTTTAACATGATTGGTGTACAAACATGAAAATCGATATAAAAGATAATTCTTCTTCTCTCAGCCATGTGCGTCCACACTGGACATATGCCTCCCCTATATAGGGGGCACTTGCCAATACTCGCCACGCTTGGCAAGCGGGTTGGCGAGCGCAGTATGATTTCCAATCCTCAGAAAGCTGCCCACCTCCTGGTACGTGGTCCCTTAATAGATAATTTATAATAACAAAAAAATACAAGAAAAAAAAATTGGTGATGAAAGCTGCAGAAGTATACAACTGTGTCGGCAAGTATACAACACAAAATGTCAACCCCCTCCTCCGAAAAATACATATTAACACAGCCATTTAAGTTCCTTAATAAATAAAGTACTTACACGTTTAAAATTAAGGTTTAAATTGATTAAATTACTATATTAATTCACATATCACGGTCACTGTTATGAATCGCAGAATTTAATAACCGCGATTAACAGCTATTACTATTATTATTTATCACATTCAAACCTACAGCTGTCAGTGTATGTAACTTTTATGATATTTGTAAGGTTTCACTACATTTATTACTTATCCGCGGGAGGTAGCCTGGCGACCTGTGTCACAGGTTTTTATAACCTATTACAGGCACCAGTCCCTCACAAAGTTAGGTTTCATATTTGTATCCACTAAAGTGTATATTTAACTTAAGAAACCTTTTGTGAGGTGAAAAAAAAAAAAAAATAATATCTTTATCTAACATAGTACATGGACTATTTTTTTATTCAGTCTTCTATAATATTTTACTAGCTAGAACATATACCTAGTTTACCCGACAATGTCAGAAGGAGAGTTAAGTTTTTCGATTTCATGTGTTTTAATTTTTTGGTACGGTCTGTTGCTTACACATTTTGATAGATTTGATTCGTCTTAAGTGTGAGAGTGACACTAGGTATGTCAACATTACAAAAATGAGTCAAGCCATCATGTTTTTGATTTTTCGATCATTCGCTTTTTGACGTGATAACGTTTTATAAATTGATGAATACCAGCAACACTCATGAAAAATAGTAACGTTCCGCGTAACGTTCCACCTGAGTTTTGTATTACATAAAATAATCAAAGTCAAAGTCAAAGTCGAAGTCGAAGTCAAAGTCATAAATGATTATGACGTTATCAAGTAAATCTATCGTCCGTAAACCAACTTTACAGACAACCAATTTTTTTTTTCCCCACTAATCCAATGCCATCCAATGAAATAAAAGTCATCTGACCAGTAATTTGACCTCATATTATTTCCCAAAAGAAGTTATGTCTAATGAATAAATGCTGAAATTTAAATCAAAATTTAGCACAGTTTTATGACAACAAATTGTAAAAGGTATAAAAAATACAATATTTTCGATACACTCACTCAAATCATCCTAATACTTATCAAGTGCTGTATCTGTTTATCAAATAATTCCTATTATCCTAAAACGGTAGTTAATAATCGACAATCTAGCCAATTCTATCACGTTCTATTTTCAAATGAAATTGGCGCGCACGCGAGCGAGTATTTACGGCCAGTATTTTGGCCGTATGTTCTCACACGTCGTAAGATACACATCTGATTCATTACCACGCTCTCCGCGATCTATATTGTCTATGGGCCGACCTGCGGCCATAGACAATCTATGTAGCAGCGCCATACACGCCGTTAACGACCATAGACAAGTGTACGGAAGTGAGTTTGATTTATTTTGAGATTGAGTGTGGAATTGTTCTCGGTCTGTTTCGGAAAATGACTTCTCAAATTTATGGTATATAAATTTATATATACAGGATGGTTTTTTGAGAAGGGCGGTGATGGCCAAGTCCGAAACCACGAGAGTTAGAGAAAAGTCGTGAAAGGAGTCAAGCCTTCGATTTATATGAAAACAATAACTGCATATATATTTTTTTAATCTTTTACTTTTGACGGAAAAAGACCCGAACGATTTGTCAAATAATATAACTTCGTCGTTTATGAACCGATTATGATGATTATTTTTTTGTTAGATAGAGTATACTTCCGTGGTAGTCCTATTTAAATCCTATTAAAAATCGGACAAGTGCTTTTTGAGTTATACTTCAATAACTGAAAAGTGCTACGCTTATCTTGATGATATTATTGTCGCGGTTGAAAGGATCGCAGAACACACAATGATAATTAATTGATCTTAACAAAAAATTCAACCGACTTCAACACTTAAAAGTGTGAAATAACTTGTAGAAGTCGGTACCATGAACACAATATTGTGATGATAGTTACTTTTGTGTGAACTATCATGGTACCGACTTCAACAAGTTATTTTACACTTTTGAGTGTTGAAGTCGGTTGCATTTTTTGTTACAAAATTTTTTTACATGGATAAAGTTATAAATTTGTAGATGACTGATCGGAAAAAAACCGGGTGAGGCTCAGTCGTTAAGGTACTTAAAATAATAATAACCGTTACAACTATGCCTTTATCTAAAATGTACTATATGCAATATTACGAGTTAAAGAATACTTAAGTATTAAAACTTCTTCAAATTATACAAAAGAAATATCTGAAAACCGATCTGGAGACAAGTGTTGAGGTTATGTGAAGTTATTATTTACAAATTACTTTTTTTTCTATTTAAGCGATTGTCACTATTTCATTTGAAATTTTTAAAAACTAGACTCAATATAAAAAAATATGGCCAATTATAATTTAATTATATACGTGTGGTATTTCGTGCTATAAAGAGTTTTAATCTATATGATAAATAGTTATAGATGTAAAACTCTTTATAGCAAGAAAATTTATATCTTGAAAAATCTTGAAAATGTTTAAAATTAGAAGCGACACTAACACAGCTATCAAAACGCCGCCACGCACCATCACCCCTATAACTTTCTTCGTGACGAAATAAACCGACCAACATAAAGCCCCCAGCACACTGAGCAGGAAAAATGCTCCGTAAAAATTCACAGGACAGACCTGTGAATTTTTAGTTACCTATCTTTGCTATAAAAGAAATGTTAATAATAAACACTCTGCGTCACAGACACTAAGAACTACACATATAGTTAGGTCTATTTTACAGGACTCTAAGAATTTATTTTTAAAGTGTTTGTGTATGTTTTTGTTAAGTGCAATGAAATAAGTCAGAACGCTAGGTTAGGTTAGTTTTACACTGCGACAACACAACGCGCGAGCCGAACGAGCGACATTGATCCCGTGAGTAGCAAAGGTCACTGAAAAAGGTGAAAAAAAATTTTTTAACAAAAAATGCAACCGACTTCAACACTCAAAAGTGTGAAATAACCTGTCGAAGTCGGCACCATGAGCACAATATTGTTGTCACATTGAGCACAATTGGGATGATAGTTAATTTTGTGAAATATCATGGTACCGACTTCAACAAGTTATTTTGCTGAGTGTTGAAGTCGGTTCCATTTTATGATATATTTTTTCCCCTATATTTTAAATTAATATAAGATTATATACAAAGAGTATTCCGATTCTAGACCATATTATGAGCTGTAACACACTTCGGGTCCATCTACACTTTAGTCCCGTTACCAAATGTAATCGGTGAAGCAGCATGCTTTCCAGGCTATCAGTGAAAGCAACTCCTGCTTGCAATGTGAAGTAGGCTTAATAAACCTTCCAACCTTATAGATATAGAAAAGTGGGCAAGTTCCCAAGTTGAAAACTAATCTAAGTGCTGTACCGAACAAGTTGGCAGACAAGTGCTAACGTGGGTGTTTTTTTTTTACTTTTTATTCGTAGTTCAGCAAGGAATGGCGGGTGATATGAGCATCGCATGCATGAAGGAGTTGTGTAGAGTAGTTATAACTTAAGAGACTACAATAACTTTACGTGTATTTTTTTGCACTTTCTCGTACTTTCTCTACACGATTTAGAATATAGGTTAATCATTTCGCTTACTCACTCGCTTAATTAAAAGCTAAATTTTGTCTTTACAGTACCGCTCAAGTATTAGTTATTTATTTATTGGAAAACCAACAGCTTATGTATAATATATAATAAATACTTATATTAACTATAGAAAGCCAATTACAGGTTTTCACGGTTATTAGAATATAATCGAGCAATTTATTGGTCTTCTAACTGAGACTGTTACACTGGGTATGGCAAGTTTTCATATTATAGTTTATCATCATTAACTCAGCCATAGGACGTCCACTGCTGGACATATGGCTCCCCCATTGATTTCCACAAGCACCGATTGGAAGCGGCCCGCATCCCACTTAATATTATAAATGTGAAAGTTTGGATGGATGGATGGCCGTTCGAGCGTGATTGAGTAGCAAACATCCATCCATCCTGGATGAATGTTTGTTACTCAATCAAGCTCACACAGCTAGACGGATTTGGATGAAATTTGGTATGTAGTATGTATTGGTATTTGAGGTTCAGGAATTACACATATGCTACTTTTTATCATCATCATCAATCTTCAATCATCACCACGCGGGTAAAACCGCGGGAAGCAACTAGTCTATATATATAAGTATATTATAGTTAGCATATCTTATTTATTACACGATTAGATACTTAGTTAGAGTTAGAGTACTTATACAAAGTTTAAGAAATTTTATGATAATATTCCTACGGTAGATGGTAGCCGTGCCTCTGTCGCCAGTCGCATGATTTCTGATTCCCGGAGCCCTGATGTGTGATCCTAGAGTTTAGAGATCTACTTGTAAAGCGTGCATACTTGGGATGATCTGGCCGACACCCTGTGGGACGCCCGGCTATTGCTATTCAGACGCGATGGAGAAAGATAATAATAATAATATGGGACAACATTCACACAAGGTCTTCAGGTCCCAAACTAGGCAGAGCCTGTACTATGGTAACCTGATGACTGACATATATATACTTATATACATATACATACCCAGACACAGGTCAAACAGACATGTTCATACACACAAATGTTTGACCTGTCCGGGAATCGAACTCGGGACCAGCGGCTCAGAAGGCAGAGTGCTACCAACTGCGCCAACCAGCCAGTCACTTCAACTGCAACAACTGACCGACAATTTAACAAATTACGCTATAAAGTGATCAATGACGTACCTAATTTTTAACATCATCATCATCTCAACCATAGGATATCCACTCGTGTGTCCACCTCGTCGGTGGCCGTCCTATGCTGCGCTTGCCAGTCCGTGATCTCCATTTGAGAACTTTTCGACCTCAACGGCCGTCAGTTCTTCGAAATATACGTCACCTGCCCATTGCCACTTCAACTTGCTAATCCGCTGGGCTAATTGCTGGTTTTGTTTGAAACTGAAATCTCTGATATTTTTTCTACACTATAATGACAAAAGACGTCGGCTCCGCGAGGGCAAAATATTCATTTCTGCTGCAACGGCGCTCCTGAAGTTGCCACTCCAGTGAGCATGTGGGACTTTTCACACTCTTTATTATTTGAAAGAATAAAAAAAATTTTTAACAAAAAATGCAACCGAATTCAACACTCAAAAGTGTGAAATAACTTGTTGAAGTCGGTACCATGATAGTTCACACAAAAGTAACTTTTTTCTTTTCTTTTCTCAGCTATGTGCGTCCACTGTTGGACGTATGCCTCCCCCATATAGGGGGGATTTGCCAATACTCGCCACGCTTGGCAGGCGGATTGGCGAGCGCAGTATGATTTCCGATCCTCAGAAGGCGCTGCTGCCCACCTCCTGGTACGTTATCCCTTAGCCGACTCTTACGGCACCCGCGGGAAGAGATGGGGGAGTACTATTCTAGGCCGGTACCACCACGGCAAAAGTAACTATCATCACAATATTGTGCTCATGGTACCGACTTTAACAAGTTATTTCACACTTTTGAGTGTTGATGTCGGTTGCATTTTTTGTTAAAAAATTGTTTTTTCCCCCTTTTCAATGACCTTTGCTACTCACGGGATCAATGAATTGTCATTGTGTGTTCTGCGATGTCTTCAACCGCGACAATATCATCAAGATACGCGTAGCACTTTTCAGTTATTGAAGTATAACTCAAAAACAGCTTGTCCGATTTTGATGAAATTTAAATGGGACTACCACGGAAGTATACTCTATCTATCAAAAAAAAAATCATCAAAATCGGTTCATAAACGACGAAGTTATCCGCGAACACACATAAAAAAAAAAACATATATACGGTCGAATTGAGTAACCTCCTTTTTGAAGTCGGTTAAAAACATGAATTTATTTCCTTTTGTGTATAAGAATTAACACTCGAAAGATTCTCGAATGGCTTAAAAAGAGACCTTTATGTTAATCTAGGTTTTAAGGTACATGGGCGGGTCTAGGTTTACCCATTAAATAGTTGCTATGCCTATGCTTGCAGCGTTCGCGCTGAACGCGCTGCAAGCTGTTTTGGTTAAGCCCAGACCTTTATTACTCATCCCGTGATGGGTAGGGAGGTTACGGTCTTGGGGGAAGCACAGGTCGTGATGATCCTCAAGGCAAGTCTGGCGATTACCTTCTCGCGGTGCTGCCTGTTCTTGGTCTAATTCCCTCTGAAATAGACGTAACCAGACATCTTCCGGCGCGGCGTGTGTCTTGTATATATGTATGTTTATTTATATCATATATATGTATATTAGTATGTCATCATCATCATCTCAACCATAGGACGTCCACTGCTAGATATAGGCCTCGTATGTATGTTTATTTAATATCAATGAGGTGGGTCTCTCTCTGAGTCCCTCAGCTGACCAGGAGATCAGGAGAGGTGACGAGGAGGGGACAAGCGGGTCCTGTGGAGCCACCGCCAGGGTATGGCGAGGAAGCTTCACTTCTTGGTCTCTGACCTCTCCTCTTCGGCTGTCAGGCGCCCGCCTTTGTGCCGACCGACGACGAGAGGTCGAGTAAGTGTCGTGAGTCCTCTCTTCCGCCCCCTTTTTGATCGAAGGGCGGACAGGAGCGACTGCTCACTATAAAAAGGAGCATGAGGAGGAGGATCCGGAGGAGGATGACGTGACCCTCTCTTCCATTCCGATTAGGCTGGAATGGAATAATGGAACAGCCAACGTCATCCGGCTGCAGAAAGGCAGCCGGGAGGCCTGGGGGAACCGTTTGGGGTCGGATGCATAGATGGAGCATTCCTTCCAACTCTGTCTCTTACGCTCTTATAAGGCGTGAAGAGGTAGAAAAACACATTGTATATGTGTGAAACTTTTGCATACCTATATATATTGGTAATGATTCGCTTATTCCTCATAACTAACCAAAATTCTGAAAAGTAAGATAAGTAAGATAAGTTCTTATCGGGTAACGACAAAGTCGAAATTAGAATGGCAGTTATCAAGCAAAAACTATATAAAATTAGAAAATTTTATTAAATTTGCGATTAGTTTTAGGTAAGATAAGTCAGTCGCCATTTATTTGGCGCCGACTAAAACAAGCATTGTATGGAATTATACGAAATTAAATTACCGAATATATATACAGAAATACCTCAATAACAGCAATTCCTATTGAACTATAAATATCAAATTCATGCAGTCCATAAGCTTACACCATCGCATCGCCTTACGCACGACGATAAAGAACTATGCTCCAAAAAATTATATTCCCATTTGCGTTATCGCGATCACACATGTACTCGTAAGGTCGTATAGTATAAATCAAGCTGGTTTATTGCCCAAATTCGTTCGAGCGGCAAGCCCTCCCTTATTAAGTGGGGTCAGATGGTATCAGTAGAGTGTGAGCAATAGCACACGCGGAGCCGAGTTAGAATCACGCATGGGTAATATCATGAGGAATCGGGACACTAATCGAAAGTGTATGTCTGTTTGTGTGTTCGTTGAAAGAATCAACGGTCGCCGTGGCTCAGCAAAATAAATTATTGTACCTCGTGTATTTTATTTTGTTTAATTTAATTTTAAGCTATTACATAGCTTCTATCGCGTGCCTCGAGCGTGGAGACCGAATCCAGAAATTGCGTAACGAAAATAACCTAACACCCCCCACTCCGACCGGCACAGCGGTGATACTTTTTAGTTTTGCCATGTATCGATGAATAGCAGAACTTTTAATAACTTTTTTGAAATATCACGCTTGTCTATTTAGTTCAGCAACTCGCCTCTAGGTGACATTGGTTGTATCGACGTTACTGCATAAGTAACTCAATTAATATAATTATTGCATAAGTTGATACAAAATGCTATGCAATAGCTTTACCGCGGCATCCCCGAGTGCCACACGTCTTTTTTTATTTCTTTTTTTTTTCTTTTTTAGACCTAATTCCGGCAGTGGACGGATACAGGCCGATATTGATGATGATATATTTTATTTTAGTTTTCACTTTTTTTTCATTTAATTATAATAAATATTATAATGTTTATTATAAATATTATAATTAAATATATAAATATATAATAAATATATAAATATTATAATTTATTTCATTTAATTTTAATTTATTTTATTTTATTACAATAAGTATGGCCGTAGTCTTACACTAATCGTTAGTTAATAAAACACTGACTGCGCCCCGTGGTTATACCCGCGTGGTAATGATTGATGATGATGATGATGAAAACTATATTGTGCTATTCCGGGACCTGAAGTATCTGCATACTAAATTTCATCTTAATCCGTTTTACCCGCGAGGTGATGAAAAAGGTTGATGATAAAAATAAGCCTGTGTTTAACCAGGATATAAGCTATCTCCATACCAAATTTCATTCAAATCCATCCAGCCGTTTAGGCGTAAAAGATTAACAAACATACTTTTTTTTATCACATTCAGACTCCCGCACTAGGATTTCCTGTATTGCGGGAGGCATGAACACACACACAATCACAGCACGGCACAAAAATCTACTCATCGCACAAATGTTTGCCCCTACCGGTATTCAAACCCAGGGTCCCCGAGGCACCAGAAGTCATGTCACTGACGCTAACAACTGCGCCACGGCGACCGTCAGATTCATAAATTTAAGTATATATATATAAAAAATTATAATTTTTAAAAATTATAATTTTAATATGTAAAAAAATAAATTAAATTTATATATATATATATATAAATTTAATTTAATTTTTTTAAACAAACTTTCGCATTTAAGTAAATCCAAACAGAAAATCTTGTATTCGCAGTCCATTATTAGGTCAGATGTTATCACACATGGCCACACATTTCGAGGCACACGCGTAATGGTAATTCAGCGTCATGTTCGGAACGCAAGCCGCGGGAAAGCTTTCAGAAAGGTAATTTGGACCTTCTAATTGCGGTGGCGCGTAAGAATTTCTTTTTACATATTTCATTTATACAAATGAGGTTTTGACTTCAAGGCTGGGTCGGAATCATATCACGCTAACCACACTAATATTACAAAGGCGAAAGTTTGTGTGTAACATACGCACATCTATATACACAAACATTCGCATTTCTAATTATTATTTTTTTAAATTTATTAACACACACAAGGTCTTCAGGTCCCAAACTAGGCAGAGCCTGTACTATGGTAACCTGATGACTGATATACATACTTATATACATACTTATATACATGGATCAAACAAACATGTTCATGCACACGGATATTAGTAGGATTACTTTAAAATATGTAGGTACCGATAACGTAGGTTCACAGTTAGTGTCTAAGATTCCTATTGTACTTAACTACTAGCGCCCTGCGGTTTCACGTTGCGCGGCGACTTTAAGGTGCCAACCAATGATGTTTTACTAAAGATGACGTATATTCATACTGCGCGGTGCTCAGATTTTGTTCATTTACGACATAAACATGCTTACTGCGACGGATAATACGGCACAAATGATATAGAAAAGGATAGCTATATGTTTAGACTTGAAATACGCGTCGCAATGAAAATTACTACAATTGACTTAATTTTGCCGCCTCAGTTTCCACGCGCTTATGCGATATCTACCTCATATAAACATTTATTATCATTGGTGCCAACATACATGCCGACGCCTGCCGACCTTGTGTTTTATGTTTTGACTTCCTATATTTGATGATATTGTATGCACTGGGCCCGTCCATTTGTTTTACGAATTTTATTGTCCGTCCGGACGACCGTCCAGACGGACAGTCGTTGTCTAATTGAAACCGATATCTACGCGAATTTCCGGGAACCAGCTTTTTGGTTTATACTTTTAAGAAAGAGCTCTGAGATGAAAAAACCGGCCTAGTCCAAGTCGGGATCGCGCACCGAGGGTTCCGTACACACTTGTAACTAGGTATAAGTTTAAAATTATTTAAAATATTTTTATTATTATTGTATTATATTTATTATTATATAATTCGTATCGTAATTCACTTCAATTCATTTGTTCTTCATGCAGTGACCATTTATTGAAAATACGCAGAAAATTTAATAGATAAGGTAAAAGTTCTAAGAAGTATTTTTATAAATAACTAAAAATTCATGCTTTTCGCAATTTTTCCTTTATCTGTGCTATAACACGTTGACCAAATTTCAAGATTCTGATTTCACGGGAACCCTTCAGGTTTTGATTCCTTTGCGAGTGTCGAAAATTTGCAGCATAAACTTCTCTGTATCTGTTGATTGCGTTAGCTTAAAAGTTTGATTATTTCACAGCTCCAAAGGGCAGTAGTAGGCTTGAGTAGGTACCTATTTGATATAAATTTCAGCTTGATGCCAAGCGTTCTTGAGAAAAAGGGTCTTATCAGATAGACAGACGGACAACAAAGTGATCCTATAAGGGTTCTATTTATCTTTTTGAGGTACAGAACCCTAAAAATATTTCTTGACTAGTAATGCATCCTATAAATTAGATGAGTTCATGGATATGAAACTTTCAGAAAAGTCTTTTCAGTGACTTAAAATTATAATAAAAATGCACTTACTCCTTATCGATTTAATTAAATAATTGACGTCAATATTTTTACTTTCATAAGGACCAGTCTTTAAAATATTATTAATTAATTAATTTAATAAGTAATTATAAACATGTATTGACTTGCCGAAAATAACGAACGTTATTATGGTTAATAAATAATCTGAATCTGAATCTGAATCTGAAAATCATAAAAAGCATAACCAAATTTATAACCTTCCCTTTCTTTCAAGTTGGTTAAAACATATCAAAAATCAAACAAGCCTTTATCAAATTGTAACAACTACAAAATACTCAGTAACGACCCACTCACAAACCGAATGGTGATTTTATTCATAACTGTTCACGCGATCTGCTTATTAACTTTATTATAACTTATGTTGTTTTAACTTAGCAGGAATGTGTCCCGACTTGACTATGTTTTTATTAAGTGAAGTGAACTTTGAATGACTTGCGATTCGCGGTCTGCCGTGGCTCAGTGGTCAGTGACATGACTTCTGTGTTCTCGAGACCCTAGGCTCGAATCCCGGCAAGGGCCAACATTTGTGCGATGAGTGTGTAGGTGTTTGGGTGTGTATATATCCATACCTCCCGCGACACAGAGAATCCTAGTGCCTATTTAATATCGTAATTCACTTCAATTCATTTGTTCGTCATGCAGTGATCATTTATTGAAAATATGCAGATAATTTAATAGATAAGGTAAAAGTTCTAAGAAGTATTTTTTAAATACATACTTTTTTTTATTATTCTTTTATTTTGGCTTCTCAGTAAAATTTCATTTATAGATGTGTTATATAAAATATCTTCAAGTTGTGTTGTATCAAGTAGGTAATCGAGTATGAACACATAACAAGTATATACGGTCGCCGTGGCGCAGTGGTTAGTGTTATTGACATGACTTCTGTGTCTCGGGGACCATGGGTTTGAATCCCGGCAGAGGCAAACATTTGTGCGATGAGTGTAAATGTTTGTCCCGGGTCTTGGATGTTTGGGTGCTGTGGTCGTGTTTGTCCATGCCTCCCGCGATACAGGAAATCCTAGTGCGGGGGTCTAAGTGTGAATAAAAAACAAAAAAAGAAACCTAGATATCTACTTGTTATGTGCTAATATCCAAAACATAAACCAAATCTTAGACAGAATTATCATCCCAGTTTTCCTGTTTGATTTAGTAAAAGTGACCTCTTGACCAAAATCTCTAAATATGGTATTCAGAGATTTTGGTGAAAAGTAAAGATGCTAAGTTTTTTATTTCCTTCCACTTTTTAACCGACTTTAAAAAAAGGAGGTTCCCTACTCAATTCGACCGTATATACCTATGTTTTTTTTTACTCGTGCTCATTTACGATATCTCAACTTTCACATCAATCATTCATATTAAAACTCATAAACAAAAGTTTTTAATAAAAAAAGGAACCAACGTCAACACTCAAAAGTGTGAAATAACCTTTTCTACTCACGGGATCGATTGTCATTCACAGTCAATAAGAAAGTCATCAAGATAAACACTATTCAGTTATTGAAGTGTAACTCAAAAGCAGCTTGACCGATTTTGAATAAATTTAAACGGGACTACCTCGGAAGTAGACTCAATCAAACAAAAAAACGATTTTTGAGAATCGGTCCACAAATGGGGTATAAATCGGTGAACATACATTATAAAAAACACGGGTACAGTTGAACATTGTACAAAAGAGGAAAAAGGGGGAGTCCATTTTTGAAGTCGGTTAAAAATGACAAATACTCGTTTCAATTGTCACATCTTAATTTCCCGCCATACGAGATCAATACAAAATAACTAAAGAAATATATTTAACCTATATGAAGTTTTAAATGATATGATGTAATATCTTCATATTTCTTAAACTTCTAAAAATAATACTTCCTAGGTAGGTATAGCTAAATAGTATAATTAAACAATGAATTTTCAATTAATTAACTAACGCCTACAAAATCTAGCCAGTAGGTAGGTAAATTTAATATTATATTGTTATACTTTTATCCCTTTCTGCGGGAAAATTGAATACTATAGGTATTCCATGTTCAAAAGAAGTAGGTCTTCTATGTTTAAAAGCAGTAAGTTTTTTTTCTAACAGACTAATGCTGTTTGCCTCTAATCAGTAGGTATTTACCTACAGCTTATATACAGGGGGTATAACGAACCTCTTAAATAACCTAGGTACCTAGGTGGGTACTTACTTATCTAACTTTGCAAGTTTTGTAGCAGAAGACAGGGAACATTGATATTATTATTTTGTTTTCTAAAATGTGTGTTTCTAAGGCCGTCTTGCACCAACCAAACTAGGTATCCAAGAACCTCGAGATAAACCACAAGTTTTGCCTTTAAATTTGTGATTAAATCCCAGATTGAATATAAGTAGATACAATGTCTTACACAAATGTGTCTTCATAGTGTGAAAATATTTTAAAACCGTGCTACCCACCTCCGTCAACTCGAAAAGGAAGGAACCGCTTAACTACCGCTCCTTAATTTCAATAATTCGCCGACTCTGCCAAAAAACTCGGACTTCCATGCACTTAGTAACATCTCGGACAATTCCCGATTTAGATCGCTCGCCTTGACCTCGCGACATCGGACGGCGAAGTTCATAAGACTAGCTTCTATTCAAATCAGGTAAGATTCGTTCTATCATTTCATATTTTGAGCTATGTTTTAAGTTATATATGAACGTGGCTTTGAATTATTTTCATTGTATATCACGTCCCGTATGTAAACGTAGAAGTTTAGGTATTTGAAAAATACATACCGTGAAGTAGGCGTCACATGTGTAGGTATTCGAGTAATGTGACACATGTGTGGCGGGCGGGTGTGTGCGGGGGTGAGTGGGGGGTGCGGGGGCGGCAGGCGCGCGTGTGTGTGTGGCCGGGGCGGGGCCGGGGGCGGGCCCCACACCGGCGCGGGCGGCCAGTCCCGCCGACCGCACACGAGCCGATATTCGGCATTCGCGCGACATCGCCGTACCGCGCGCCCGTCCCGTCTCTCGCAGCTCATTCTGCGTCCGCGAGCCTCCCGCGATACACGTACGTGCCGCGTCCTCGCTCCCATTGCTACCCTCGTTTTCGCTCGCGCCGTCCGACCGCCGCCGACGTCCGTGCAGTGCGTTCAAACTTTCCGGTGACACAGTGCTCGTTCGACACGACTTCGTATATTTCGAAAACAATTTGTGAACTCGGACGGATTAGTGAAATGCGAAGATCGCGGTCCGGCGGGAAGGCGAGTCTTTGAGAAACGAAAGGGTTGGAGTGCGGGGTGGTAAGCGGGCGGAGGGCGGCGCGAAGCCGCGCACGCGCCCGCCGAGGGACCGCGCTGCGAGTCCAACACACGCGTTGACTCCGGCGTGCGCTATGGACGACAAGCCCACCGCCGTCGGCGGCGAGGAGCACTACAGCCTGCGCTGGAACAACCACCAAGCGCACTTACTGCGATCCTTCGAGGCTCTGCTCCACGCTGAGACCCTGGTAGACGTCACGCTGGTCTGCGCCGAGAGGCGGGTGCGCGCTCACAAGGTCCTCCTGGGCGCCTGCAGTCCGCTGTTCCGGCGAATCTTCAGCGAGAACCCGTGTAAACACCCAGTTATCGTGTTGAAGGACTTCCAAGGATGGGAAGTTCAGGCCGTTGTGGACTTTATGTACCGCGGGGAGGTGTCGGTGGCCCAAGAGCAGCTCGGAACTGTGATACGCGCTGGGGAGTCGCTGCAGGTGCGAGGGCTGGCCGACCAGGACCGCGAAGAGCACGCTCGGTCTCCGCCACCGACGCCGCTGGCGAGGAGCCCGGTGCAGACGACACCCCCGGCGCCGTCTCCGCCTGTGAGCCCGGCGAGCCCGCAGCCGCGGAGGAAGCAGGCCAGGCCGAGGCGCCGCTCTGGCGAGTCCGACACGCCGGAGAACCTCTCCATGCGCCGCTCCCCGAGTGGAGGCCTGAAGGCTGTGAGGCTGTCCAGACCGCGTTCACCACCTAAGCAGGAGCAAGAAGAGCCCGAAGCTGAAGCTCCTCCACCACCACGTATGTTCCCGCCACACCAAGATATGTTTCCTCCCGTACCGCCTGCAGTCTCCGCTTTATCACTGACACCACCTCACAGTGAGTACAATTTATGTAAGTTATTGCAATTATTTAATAGTACTTACATAGTTGTAATATTTTCTAAATTAGACTTATATCATATACATATATCGTATGTTAAACAAACGGATTTGGTCGTGTGAACTTAGATATTACATTTATTCTGAAAGAAGGTGTTTGAAACGTTTGGAATAAAATACATAAAAATATACTTAGTACTACTAGATTTCTTCGAAGTTGCATAATTATAATGACTAACCTAATTTATTGAGAATTTGACTGCAGTAGATAGAATACTGTAGCAACATCGTTTTGATACTTGAACTTATCAGGGAATGTCGGAATAATTAAACTGGTAACACATTCTATTATGTAGGGCAGATGGCTAAATTACCCTAAAAACGCTCAAAACTAATAATGAATAAGATTTGTTTATATTTCCACATCGACTACAAAGCTACAAATTAAAATTTTTGATATGTACCTAAGTAGGTAGGTATACAAAACTTATTCGCCTTGGGTAAATCTGGATAGTTCTGCATTACCCAAATGACTTAAAGCCGCATTTACTGAAATTTATTGCCAACGGTACTTTACAGAGAAATCCTTATTATCTTCGGCTTTTTTAACATATACCTATAATAAACATTGCGCGTGAAAAACAAAGCCTGACCATCAGTAAAATAACTGTCAATGCCGATTTGGATGACTACATAAATAACCAGCGAGTAAATACATTTTCAATTGTCATCAGCAAAAACTGGCCTCCATCGTTCATTGTCAAATCTGTAAATTGGATCATGAGTGTACTTTTTACACAAATACTTATTACACTAATTTGGCGCCAAGAGCATTTAATTCACACGAATGCAATATCGCAAACGAATCAAGATACATTAAATATAACCCACTTAATTTCCAATCGGAATCTCAACAGTGATCAGTTACGAAACCAAATGGGCTGACCATGATGGACATACATGTGAATGTCTAATTAAAATCGAATCATAAAAGGATCCGTTATCGATTGAGCGTTATCGATTTCATAAATCGCATACAAGCCACCGGTGATTCGATTAGCGACTGATTCTGTGTTAACCGGAACGTTACACAGATAAATTAAGATCACCTATTCATACGTCATGTGTATTATCTCTCTGATCCGTGAAAGGTTTTAGCTTTATAATGTCCATTAACCGAGGTTGTCGCAAACATTCGCCGTAAAATATCATTTTAAATGGCCATCTTGTAAGTCCATTTCAGAAGGTTGTGTATGGTAGCCATAAACGTATGTCAGTGTACATTTTACACTACAATAATTATTGCTCGTGGGTCTCCTTACGAGAATCAAAGAGGAAGCAATTCCAGCAGTCATCGTGTTTTACGAGCACTCTTCGATTTCTAACTTGTTTATGTAGAAATGCATCGATTGTCATAATCGTATGTGAGAAATCTCATTCTAATTTAGAATCACGTCACTATTTATGTTAAACGTCATCTCTTTATTAACTTTATGGCCCATCTTTCATCTTACTACTTTCATCTACACATGTAATATGCGTTGGCTATGAACTCGCGTTGTCTTCAGTTAGATTTGTCCGCTACGTCTCGATAGTATTTCGATACACAAATCGATTTAGCGTAGAAGTATAAGCTTTATTTAAGCCTAGTCTAGGACACATCAACGTCGTAAATTATACTTACCTACACAATCTATTTCAAAACGATACCTGCACGCTCAGAAATTACGGCATAATATATTTTACACAACGGCCCAAAGCCTCAGGTAGGAATTAGTCCAAGGAGTGGTTTTATACGTCAATTTTGTTTTATTGTTTCCTCAGTTTCGCGTATGTGCCGAGTGCTTGATTGCGCCATAATCGTCGTAGATTGTAATGAAGGGTTGCATGCTCGCCTCTCGACGTGCGCGGGGAAACTAAACACACGAGGGGACTCGTTAACATCTCCGTACTTATGATGCGTTCCAAAATCAAATTTCATACCGGCCAGATTTGAATGTTGACATCTCAATTCCATTTTTGTAACAAAACCTTTTTTAACTGACCTTATTTTTTATACATCGATTTAATACAATTGTAATCGAATCGGAATCGTTATAATTTCACTTTTGTAAGCAGCATGACCGCGGCTTATTGCAAGTGTTCGTTTTATTGTTTCCTCCATCTCCGTGTGTGATGAGAGCTTGATTATGGTTAATGGTGGTGCGTAAATGTAATGAGGGGTTGAGGGACCGCCGGCAATCACAGAGCCGGGATGGTTTCCTGATTGTGCCCACTTGAAGTTGTCAAGCAATTCCAAATTTGATTTTCTCGCTAGTTTTACATTACCTGTGTTTTAGTGCACGGCTATTATGATAATACCGTTGTAAAATTAAATAAGACTTCTCACTATGCGTAATAATATAGTAGCATTCAGAATCATAATTAGCAATACGTTTTTGACGTGGCTTTTGTAGTCTCGTGTGGCTTTCATTTTCTAGATCTAGTGCATCTGGAATATTATTAATGTAATCGGATATATGTAGTGTACCATTTTCGAAGTTAAGTCAATGATGTTTTACTAAAGATGACATAAGTATATTCATACTGCGCGGTGCTCAGATTTTGTTCCTTTACGACATAAACATGCTTACTGCGACAGATAATACGGTACAAATAATATAGAAAAGGACAGCTATATGTTTAGACTTGCGCTTGAAATACGCGTCGTAATCAAAATTACTACAATTGACTTAATTTTGCCGCCTCAGTTTCCGCGCGCTTGTGCCACATCTACCTCATATAAACATAATATATCATTGAGTTAAGATAACTTTTAGAGCAGGAGTAGGTATTCTGATTAGACCCAAGGTCTGGTAGTACCTACGCACACTGGTAGCACGCACAGAGTCTTGTCAGCAGAGGATGCTGACAAGACTCTGTGCGTGCTACCAGTAGGTACTTGGGTCTTATTGGAATACCCCTGCTAGTAGTACGCACAGTCTTATCTGCAGAGGGTGGTGGGGGATGTGTCAACAAGACTGTGTGCGTAGGTACTACCAGTGACAAAAAATAAGTGTTATTTTCATAAAAATTCTTTATCATCATGTAAATTATAATACACAATGTGTAGGTATTGTAATTTGTTATCTACTAATTGATAAAAGATAATTATTTATTATATCACAAAGTTTTTAAAATATGATGTAGGTATTAAACCGTGGGCACTAAACTAAACTAAGGCCAATGATATTATATGTTTATAGATGTCGCACGAGCGCGCGGAAACTGAGGAGGCAAAATTAAGTCAATTGTAGTAATTTTCAATACGACGCGTATTTCAAGCGCAAGTCTAAACATATAGCTATCCTTTTCTACATTATTTGTACCGTATTATCTGTCGCAGTAAGCATGCTTATGTCGTAAAGGAACAAAACCTGAGTACCGCGCAGTATGAATATACGTCATCTTTAGTAAAACATCATTGCCTGTAGGTACCTATATTGGGAGCCCGAGTAGTCAGAAATCGGTTAAAAATCCGCGTTTTTTTCATAAATTTTAATCCGTGGTTATATACCTAAACACAAAGGTGAGGCACAGATCTCCTCAAGTTTTTTTTCTTTAGCTGTAAAGATCTCTTAATATTGGCAAAAGCTTGATTCTATTTAACAACATAGAGGTAAGTACCTACGATTTAAGAGGTAAGTACCTATTATGTCAGCGTACAATGCCAAACCTGCTTCTTTTCAAGTTATTTTGGAATTTACAATAGGAACAATTAATTAATAATTCTTTGTTGCTATCGAATATTTGTTTAAATGTTTGATTATTATGGCAGAATCCGTGATAGTGTTCGTTTTATGAAATATGATTGATGTTGATTTCGTCGGTTGACGTCACCAATTTTACCTAAATACTACCTACTTACAAATCTGATATTGTTTTTAGGTATGATCAATGATATTATATGTTTATATAAGGTAGATGTCGCACAAGCGCGCGGAAACTGAGGCGGCAAAATTAAGTCAATTGTAATAATTTTCATTGCGACGCGTATTTCAAGCGCAAGTCAAAAACATATAGCTATCCTTTTCTATATTATTTGTACCGTATTATCTGTCGCAGTAAGCATGTTTATGTTGTAAAGGAACAAAATCTGAGCACCGCGCAGTATGAATATACGTCATCTTTAGTAAAACATCATTGGGTATGATTGGTTAGCGATTACAAATGCTGTGGTTTAAAATTCAGATTATTCAGAGTATTTGAATTATTCACGCTACAAGTCGGTTCAAAATGTGACAATCTCCGTACATGTTTGTGGTGTGACGTCATTTGTAGCATCCTTATAGCGTGAATACGGTGTTCAAGAAAACGAGGTAGTGCAGCGTGTGTGCTAACGTCAAATTCAATTTTTTTTTTTTTTTTTTTTTTTTTTCCCATCACACAAACCCCCGCACTAGGATTCCCTGTATCGCGGGAGGCATGGACACACACAATCACAGCACACAAACATCCAAGACCCGGGACAAACATCTACACTCATCGCACAAATGTTTGCCCCTGCCGGGATTCGAACCCAGGGTCGCGGTGACACAGAAGTCATGTCGATGACACAAACCACTGCGCCACGGGACCGTCAATTGACCAATCACAGTAGTACTCCATTCTCTAGTTGACCAATTGACATTCGCCAATTGATGGTGGTGTACAGTTGAGTACAGTTTGCGATTTATTTTTGGTAGCGTGTATATAACGTTATCTCTGTGAATACAATTTTAAACCGGGCGTATGCACTCTGAGCACTGTATTCAAATACTCCGAAAAATAAACCACACTAAAAGATTTCACATTAAGGGTGGAGTTCGCCAAAATTTAAAAGGTCCGATTATCATTTTAACCGTCGGTCAAACTGTTTTTACCATACAGTTGATCGACGGTTAATTGATAACCGGACGTTTAAATCTTGGTTGAACTCCACTCTAACGCTACTGAACAGCAGCCTTAGTAGATTTAAGATGAACCTGACTCAGTGGTTAACTAAGAAAATGTTTCTATACCTAGTTTAAATGGACTATAAAGTCCACTTAAAGAGTGTTGACGTCAGTTCCATTTTTCTGTAATTTTCTTAAATAATAATTATCTTAATTTTTTTTTTAAATCACAGTCAGACCCCCGCACTAGGATTCCCTGTATCGCGGAAGGCATGGACACACACAATCCAAGCACACGAACATCTAAGACCCGGGACAAACATCTACACTCATCGCACAAATGTTTGCCCCTGCCGGGATTCGAATCCAGCGTCCCGTAGATACAGAAGTCACGTCAATGACCACCACTGCGCCACGGCGACCGTCGAGGATAGGTATAGGATGGTAGACGATATATATTTGGGTATTTGTCACACCCGCAATGAAAACAAACCCAACTCTGTTAATGTAAAAACATTAAATACATGCTACCTCTTTTAATATAAAATCCATCACGCCGTTTACAATACAGGACATACCCACGAAAAATAAATCATTAACTGTAAAAAAATTTTTTAACAAAAAATGCAACTGACTTCAACACTCAAAAGTGTGAAATAACTTGTTGAAGTCGGTACCATGATAGTTCACACAAAAGTAACTATCATCACAATATTGTGCTTATGGTACCGACTTCGACAAATTATTTCACACTTTTGAGTGCTGAAGTCGGTTGCTTTTTTTGTTAAAAATTTTTTTTCACCCTTTTCAGTGACCTTTGCTACTCACGGAATTAATTAATTCTCATTGTGTGTTCTGCGATGTCTTCAACCGCAACAATAACATCAAGATAAGCGTAGCACTTTTCAGTTATGAAGTATAACTCAAAAACCGCTTGTCCGATTTTGATGAAATTTAAATGGGACCACCACGAAAGTATACTTCTATCTAACAAGAAAAAATCATCGAAATCGGTTCATAAACGACGAAGTTATCCGCGAACACACATAAAAAAAACATATATACGGTCGAATTGAGTAACCTCCTTTTTGAAGTCGCTTAAAAAAAACACGAACCTCCTCCTATATTTGAAGTAGGTTAAAAACCAATGAAGCAAAAGTGAAGACGCAAGGGATACCTTACAAGACAAGACACCAAGTAGTTGTTTACATTAAGTTGTCATAACTCACGCGATGTCTTGGACCATCAGTTTCGCGACCTTCAAGGGTAGAAAAAAAATAAGAAAAAACACGCTGACTACGACATTGGCACGAAAAGGCGCGCACGCAAGGGCGGGTACAGACACCATGCTTCTGAGAAAATATGAGACAGGTCAATCAGATGCTAGTTGATGCAGCATTTGTAGAATGATATTGATAATTATATGATTGCTGAGATCTAGTTTTCTGAGAGTTTCACATAATTATAAGCTGTGATAGTAATTAATTATTATTTGAATTAAATTAAATATTATCTCAATGTCGACAAACAATTTAGCATAATTAGATATAATACCTACTTACAGTTTAAATTTTCTACCTTATCGTATGTCAAGTGCAAAGATTGAAATAAATTGATGAATGGTGATGATAGCTCAGCGCTGGGAGCGTCGGCTGTCAAATTGACAGACGTTAGTTTGAAATCCACCAACGACTTGAGCTTTTGGTGAAGCTAGCGCCGTTATCAAATTCCCAGCATGGTGGTAGGGTACTTTCGAGTACTCGCCTGGCTAGCTACCGCGCTCAAGTTTGAGAAACTGTCACCAAACGCATAGTGTGTTCAGGTAGCTGAACTGCACGGTACGAACAGCGGCACTGGGAAACGGTTAAAGAGCCCGAGGTCAGCCCGATGCGTTGGTCTGATCAGGTCCGCACCACCCTGGACACATATGTCCATGATGTTATACACGTCGCCGGGAATCGGGGAAGATGGCGTGACATCACTCGGAGAAGGATCATAGAGGGAGGAGGTCACGGCCCTCAGACATGAGGAGCACGTGTTAAGGAGGAGGAAGGACGAGGTACAACATACAAACTTACACATATACCTACACACAAACTTTCCCATTTATAATATTAAAGAACAATTTGATTGTTTGTATGTTTGTATTGAATAGGCTCCGAAACTACTAAACCGATTTGAAAAATTCTCTCACTGTTGGGAAGCTACACTATCCCCGGGTGACATAGGCTATATTATATTTTAAAAAAAAACTAGGGTTCCCTATAATTTGAATACCTATTGAATTTTTTTACACATGCGACGCCGGGGCGGACCACTAGTCTTTATTGTATATCCTAAAACTGGCAGAGGAAAATTACATTAAGACCGATTAGCAATTTTTAATTGGAAATTCTCGGGAGTTTGACACTTTGTTCGATGCCCTCCTCAGGTGAGTTTACAGTGCCGATCTGACAGCAGGAGTACAGTTTACGTGAGTAAAGCCAGATATGTATGTTATAATACATTTAGACTGTTCAAAAAAAAAAAACTAGCAATCTCTTTGGGTTAATTGAAGTAATTAACTCGACGTACGCCAATTCGCCATTGCTATATGGTAGATATACCATCTATACGTACGAAGCGTTTTGCTTCCACTTTCTTAATGCGTACTGCCAAGGAATGGAACTCTGGACTCGTTGCCCGAGTCTGTGTTTCCCGATATGTACAATCCTGGAGTCTTCAAGTCGCGAGTGAATAGGTACCTTCTAGGTTTGCGTGCTAAATCCTAGACAACGTCATTACTTGAGACAGTTGTCAAACGCAAACTTATAATATGTAAAAAAAAGCTCATCATTAGACTCAAGGCCTATTTCTCAATTGGCATAATGACGTATTAATGATAACTAACACATGTGACGTATCACTTATATCTATGCACTTAAAATTCACAATTGTCATAATTAACCACAATTTGTTAATTGATCGTAAATTAGTCATTTGTATTCCAACAAATTCCGTGAGAATACGTTTAATTTTGTAATAAGTCATTGCAAAATATAAACAACAGTGAGTCACTCTATTGGTAGGTGTGAGTTGAATTATTATATATTATAAGAAAATATTCATCAATTGAGTAATAAATAATGAATAGTCTTTTCCTATTAAATCATTACATATTTCCTGTAAATTCAATGAGAAACGATCCCACAGCATGCTATATATATTTTAATCCAACCATATGTATTGATATCAATGGGGGAGACCTATGTCCAGCAGTGGACGTCCTATGGCTGAGATGATGATGATGATATGTATTGAAATTTTCATAAATGTGAATCATATAGTATTTACGCTTATATGCCTTCATTTTTACCCGATTGCGAAAGAAGGAGGGTTACGTTTTTCGAGTGTATGTATCTATATTTCTTTGGCACGCCCTAGAGCTTAAACGACTTGTCGTATTTTTATGTTAGGGGTGTCAATAGATTCGCTTTAGTCGTGAAAGTTACTGGGTATCATCAAACTGGGATTATTGGCGCCAAAATGCATTCTCAAAAAAAAATATTTACAAAATACATTGAGTGTGGTATCACAATAAAGGATTTTTAACAGTGATTACGAATATAATATTACCTATATTACTTATATGTTTTATAGGAGTTTGGAATAAAAAATGTGCTGAGTAATAATTATAGTGAAATATATAAGCAATACATAAATGTATATTCTACAATAAATTTAAAAAAGATGGTAGATATTGACGCAGTCGTATTTTTTCTTTCTATTAAATAATCATCTTACCATATAAAAGTCTTCTTATTCTTCTTCAAAGTATAGAAATCAATATAAAAAAAAAAAATTTACTAACAACTATCAAGAGTCATCATACTTTTAATCAGAGATTCATTGAAGATAATAACTTTTCCAGATTTTCTTTTCGGTAGCTGCGGGTTAACCAGAAATCGAAGAAAAAAGTGAACTTTGTGATTCACTCATGTACCGAGATTATTTAATTATTTCAGACTAGTTCATATAAAAATATCAAACGACAAATTAAATTAAAACAAAGTACAAAGCAGTTAGAAAATATTTTAACGAAGCAAATCGTCCCAACTCATCGTCAGAGTGATTGTCACCCTATTCGAAGATGACAGGAGGCTGCACAGATTGCGCCCGCGCATTTACATTCAATCGACACCGTTTTGCTCGGCGGTGACCTACTTATGTTAAACATCAAGTGTATGTAGCCAGCCTTTACATTTTCACACAACACTCGCTTTCCAATAACGTACAAAGACGGTACTTTCACTAAAGGATTTGTATTAGGAAACTTCATTTATTAACAATTTCTGTCGCGAGGCATCGCAAAGTTTTTTTTTTTTTTTCTAACGGACTAATGCTGTTTCTCTCTACCGGCATTTACAGCTTCACCGGAGGGGGGGCGAGCACAGGTGGTGCTCAGCCAGCACAGATGGTGCTCAGCCCAGCACAGATGGTGCTCAGCCTCGCGAGGAATCGCGAGAAGCATCCTATATCCTATCCTCACGACGGTCGCCGTGGCGCAGTGGTTAGTGTCAGTGACATGACTTCTGTGTCTCCGGGCCCTGGGTTCGAATCCCGGCAGGGGCAAACATTTGTCCGATGAGTGTAGGTGTTTGTCCCGGGTCATGGATGTTTGTGTGATGTGATTGTGTGTGTCCAGCCCTCTGCGATACAGGGAATCCTAGTGCGGGGGTATAAGTGTAATTAAAAAAAAAATTTAAAAAAAATATATATATATGTATATATTAACAAGCATACGTGTCAACACACAGCACCGGATGCACTTTGCGATGCCTCGCGACAACTTCTACCGTTTATTAACCGACTTAAAAAAAAAATCGCCACCTTTTTTTGATGCCGACTAAAACTACCTGCAATTGGCCAGCAATTGAATAAACTCGCCTAATATTAGAGACAGCGTTGCATGGATTTATTACATAATGAATACATCTCGTCAATAACCAAAGACCTAGATAGCCACATACTCAGGTTCTCGGCACCGTGCGTGTTAACTGATAATGATAATAATTGCCAGTTAATAAGCCATTGTGTTAAAATGGTGGTTTTTTTAAAGCATCATGGCATGTCTTAACACGTGTGCGATTTAATTGTGAATACATTGGACGATGTATGATTCCTTTTTGTTATGTAACATAATACCACTAATATTATAAAGGCGAAACTGGCCGGTTGGCGCAGTTGGTAGCACTCTGCCTTCTGAGCCGCTGGTCCCGGGTTCGATTCCCGGACAGGTCAAACATTTTGTGTGTATGAACATGTCTGTTTGACCTGTGTCTGGGTGTGTATATGTATATAAAAAAAAGTATATATATAAGTATGTATTTAAGTATATATATCAGTCGTCAGGTTACTATAGTACAGGCTCTGCCTAGTTTGGGACCTGAAGACCTTGTGTGAATGTTGTCCCATATTTATAAAAAAAATATAAAAAATAAAAATAAAAAAGTTTATATGTATGTATGTTTGTTAATCCTTCACGCTCAAACGGCCGCATCAATTTTCATGAAAATTGTTATGGAGATAGTTTAGAGATTTTACTGTGTATCGCATTAACGCTATGCTAGGCAGAACTTCAGTTCAAATATTTGAAGGAAAAAATTCGGTGATAACATCACCGCAAGATGTTAATAAGGAAGGAAGTAATTCGGCCCTAGTGGTATGGGCTGCTATAGCTTAGTTGGACAAAGCGACAGGACGGTATTCTGTAGTCGTGGGTTCAAGTCCCACTAGCAGCCGATTTTTTTCCTTCAAATATTTGAACTGATAGTTTAGTCCCTAGATTAACACATAGGCTACTTTTGATCCCGAAAATAATTGCTGTTTCCGTGGGATAAGCGAACAATTCAAAAACTTCTGTTACTCTATTACGATCAAACGGACCAATTTCGATGAAATTTGGTATGGAGATAGGTAAGACCCTAAAAGAACACATAGGCTACTTTTATCACGGAAAAAGTATAGTCCTCGCGGGATAATTGAGGTAGCGGGATAACTGTAATCCACGCGGGTGAAGACACGGGGCATTACTAGTAATAAATAATATAATTATCCATGTTTTCTAGCGAAAGTTTTTAATTCAGAGATTGTCTATCTGAAATATCCTAGAGATAGGGATATCTAGAAGTTCTCAAGTCACAAACTGACGAATATAAAGTACTAGCTGCGCCCCGCGGTATTACCCGCGTGTTGATGATCGATAATGATGCAAAATAATCGCAAAATAATAAAATTTTTAATATCAATAATAAATGCACAGCTCGGGTCCAGAAGCTATGTGTATAAAAATATATAACAAACTACCTGACAACATATTTTTTTTTTTTTTTTTTTTTTTTTTTCTCAGCTATGTGCGTCCACTGTTGGACGTATGCCTCCCCCATATAGGAGGGATTTGCCAATACTCGCCACGCTTGGCAGGCGGGTTGGCGAGCGCAGTATGATTTCCGATCCTCAGAAGGCGCTGCTGCCCACCTCCTGGTACGTTATCCATTAGCCGACTCTTACGGCACCCACGGGAAGAGATGGGGGAGTACTATTCTAGGCCGGTACCACCACGGCCAACAGCCACTGACAACATTAAAACCATCGAAAAAGGCGTAACATTTTATAGCCACTTAAAGGACATACTCTGCAACAAAACATACTACAATATTAACGAATTTTTCAATGACACATTTAAAGACGATATATAAAATGAATCGGTCCGTTTGCACTAATATTGCTGACCCTACCAGGGTCATATGTTGTTTCTATTTATAATTAGTCCTAAGAACCTTTTTTACACATATGGTGTAATAAAGTATTGAGTATTAAATATCCTATGTGTTATTCTGAGACCTAAAGTATCTACATACCAAATTTAATCTAAATCCGTCCAGTCGTTCTGGCGTGATTGAGTAACAAACATCCATCCATTCATCAAAACTTTCAAATTTATAATACATAGTAGCGCCCCGCGGTTTCGCTCGCGTGGATTACGGTTTTCCCGCTACATAAATTATTCCACGTGAATCATACAACTTACCGGTATAAAAAGTGGCATATATGCTATTTCAAAGTATAATCTATCTCTAATGGGCTGCTATAGCTTAGTTGGACAAAGCGACAGGACGGTATTCTGTAGTCGTGAATTCATGTCCCACTAGCAGCCGAATTTTTTCCTTCAAATATTTGAACTGAAGTTCTGCCTAGCATGATGTTAATGCGATACACAATAAAATCTCTTATAATCTATCTCTGTGCCAAATTTTATCAAGATCCGTTCAACCGTTCTGTCGTGATTGAGTAACAAACATCCATCCATCCAAACTTTGACATTTATAATATTAATGGGATGACGTTTCCAAGCAACATGGATAAGTGTCATTGCAAAGGTCAAAGGGGAAGCTGAATGGAGACAGTCCGTCTGTAATATTTAATATGTATGTGGCAAAGTCCTATATCACAGCTTGCGAGTAAAGCTTTAGTGTGAAAGTACTGATGCACATTCACACTACAGGACAAAATGTCCTGGGCAGGTGCTTAGTAACAAGGCAACCCCTTTCGTCATATATATCTATACTAATATTACAAAGAGAAAAGATTAAATTGTTTGCTTGCATTGAATAAGCTCCAAAACTACTGAACCGATTTGAAAAATTCTTTCACTGTTAGGAAGCTATAGCCCCCCACGTCCCCCTATCCCCTGACATAGACTATAATATATCTTCAAAAAAAATCAGGCATCCTTATAATTGTAGTTTTGAAGTTTTTATCCGTGCGAAGCCGAGGCGCACCGCTAGTCTGTGAATAAATTTGCACAAATATTTGTATCGCCACCAAAACAATTGAAAAACGCACCGCGCTTTCCCTTGTACTAACTATTATTTATCTACTAGATAATGTACTAAATTCAACTGTTTTACTATAGTATGATAACCTTGTAGCAAGCTATTGTGCTCATGCTTTGACCATTTCTCTGGTGTAGACTTACATTAAACATCAATGCAATTCTTTTTTTCATTTATTATCAATATAAAAATACAATAGTGATAATGTTATAAATGTCTAAAAACCTAAATAAGGTTTGCCCAGAAACTAAGTTCTCGACGCGTATCTAAAGTAAACAATTTAAATTATAAGTAGGTATATGTAGTAAAAAACAGGTAACAATAAATACAACGTTATGCAAGTATAAATAAATGTGACAGTTGCGCTTTGTTTTACTCAACACCGCTTCCACGCACACAACGATACTCAGGCCTTTGTGCAGGCACAGGGCTGCGTTCAGCAGCTCCATCGGCCAAGCCATATCTTGCTCTGACAGCGGATGTGCGGCGTTCACGAACTCAACTAGAGCATTATTTGCTCCACCCAATATTTGATCATGACCGTTCACGCAACCTGTCAGACCAAATCATGGTCGACTAGACCATAATCTTTCTACCTCTAGAATCGATCAAATCTTGATCGGCCGTCAAAAGTGACATATTCAGTGGTAACTATCACGTGATCTATGATCAATGTAAGTGACTTCTTCTTCTGTCACATGCTATGGTGTAGCCGTTCGTGATACATCGATCACATATTGGTCGATCAATATTTGGCCGAAGCCGCTCCTGAACGCAGCCCAGGGCTTATAAATTGTGGGTGTGCATATATGTTAATCTTTCACGCCAAAACGGCTGGATGGATTTGAATGAAGTTTATTATGGAGATAGCTTATACCCTTAATCGACACATAGGCTTATTTTCATCATCACCATGATCTCCGTTTTTCATCACCACGCGAGTAAAACCGCGGGTCGCAGCTAGTGCAGTCATAATTTTATCATTTTATATCACTTCCCCGTTTAGCTGGTTAATTCTTATCGTGGCTATGTTAACAGGTGGTCAGTTTCTATAAATTTAATACACTACCTACTTTGAGCAATAAAGTTCATTGTAAAAACGGCCATAATGTGTACTGGGAAATGTTGAACTGAGATTATTATAAAGTGCTGTAAAAGTAGTACTGTAAAGTTCAATGTTGTACGCCAGGGCGAAAAATTCATTGAAGCAAACTACACAAGGTCGAAAGTATATACCAGCGACAGGCATTGTTTGGCAAACGTCTCTATAAAACATTCGGCAATCTTTTTTATAGAACATTTGGCAAACTAGTGTATTAAACATTTGGAAAACTTTTGTATAAAACATTTGGCAAACTTCTATAGAAAAACTGTCATTGGGCACTTCTTAGTAAGTTAGGTTGATGGTGACTGATCTCATATATATGTAAATAATAATTATTTTGCGATCACTTGAAAATACGATAGACTTCTACCACGCAACATTTATGAATTTTAAGCGCGATTATAAATTGGAAAAATTTCGAAAAGTTCCCTTTTGGAGATTTATGGACTGGCAAGCGTTTTGTTTATTGTTACATTCTGTGGTTTGTCTTTAATATTTTTTGTCTATAGTCTTACTGAATGTCAAACAAAACCATACTTATTAAAATCATTTATTGTATAGGTAATAGTAGTTTATGACAATGTATTATATTAAGGGTTCTTAAAACACGAGTGTAAGTTAAAAGAAATGAGCCGCAGACGAGTTTTTTTATAGCTTTACACAATGATGTTTTACTAAAGATGACGTATATTCATACTGCGCGGTGCTCTGATTTTGTTCCTTTACGAAATAAACATGCGTACTGCGACGAATAATACGGTACAAATAATATAGAAAAGGATAGCTATATGTTTAGACTTGCGTTTGAAATACGCGTCGCAATGAAAATTACTACAATTGACTTAATTTTGCCGCCTCAGTCCTCCGTGCGCTTGTGCGACATCTACCTCATATAAACATATAATATCATTGGCTTTACACGAGTGTTGTAGGACTAAAACATGTGCAGTTTCATACACTACTCTAGTTAATCTCATAAAATAGATAATGAAATTTACGTAAAATCACAGCATGTATTTGCAAATGTTTGGCGCCCAAATCCATTTGCTCGTCGCGCATGCGTGTTGCGCCGCGTCCACAGACTATATTTTAGTACATACATATCATGTAGAAAAACTGCATTGCAACCTCCTTTGGTCCAGCTAAAGTTGTATCTGAAAAAAAAGTTAACTTTTCGATACAGTTTTCATAGAAGGGCTGTAAAGAAATGTTAACTTTTTAAATTTATTTCGATATATTGTCTGTAAAGACTGTCATTCACGTTCTGTTTTTGATTTTTTTATCTTTATATTTCAGTATGTGACTAGATAAAGTGTTTTACAATATAAATGATTAATTATGGTCGAATTTACCGATGGGCGATCACTAGTTCTATTATATAGACTTACTATAATTGAACATAAGTTGAATATTCCAATCATATTTGTCATCTAAATTATGGTGTTACATAATACGAGAGAATGCTATTTATTTACAATCGATTTAATAAATTTCCTTATGTGAGCGCTGTTATAAACTGTTAGTATATGAGGCATATTGTAATAAATGTTTTTTTATTATCTATGCTGTTTAGTACGTAGTAACATAGTACTAATCTGTGTACAAGTGAACTGCTTGTGAAGTGAGAGTCAATCGTGAGCGGACACTAGCGTTGGGTATCGGTATACATACTCATTTGAATACTCGATATTGTAGCAGGTACTGTGTACTTAGTATTTATAAAACTTTTACATAGAATGCCTTTCACTTTGGTAGATTTAGATACTAGTCATCACTAGTTCAGATTTCATGATACTATTTTTGAAGTGAAAAATTCTTTAGCGGCGTTGTGCACTTGTGTATGGAGAAAAAAAATTAAACTCGTTTCAGGACACCTCGCGTCAGGCGCGTGACGTCATCGAATTCGTAAGACGGAAGGAGCGTAGAGAACTTTAAACTTAAATGTGTTACGAATAAGAAACATTTTCATTTGTTGGTAGGTATAATGCAACCTTTTTGAAGCAGACCGCGCTCACCTCGCTCGCCCGTTTAACATGATGATTTTGACTTCATTTTATAGTATGCTCTATCGCCCTCACTACAGTGTTTAATATGTAGGTACATAAAAATCAATTAACTTAAATACCTATTGTCATGTTTGTGTACGATAGCGCAATAAATGAATATTGTATTTTACCACAGTGCAAGTTTTCACTTCTTCCGGCACTCCCGGAGTACAACCCGTGTTTATTTTGTAATTGAGTTTTACATACATATTTTTTAATCTTGTACTTTCTTTAACAAGTTAAGGGTTGCCGATGACATTACAGAGGCTCGCGGGTGTTTACAGGCAGAAGGGGGCGACAAATCCTGATGTGTATTGATTTAAAATATTACAAAAATGTACTTTACAGATGACCTAGAAAACTATTTAAAAAAAAAATACAGATGACCTAGGGTCTGAAAAAATGACTAAACACATTTTACATGAAATTTGGAGATATGTTAGACCCTGAAATAACACATATGCATCTTTTATCTCGGAAAAAGTTCTCGTACGATAATTGAGGTAGCAAGAAAACCGTGTACAACGCGGGTAAAACCGCGGTACGCTACTAGAAGTTAGATAAAACAATTTGTACCTTATTACAGACATACAAGCACAAATCCTTACCTATAATTCATTCTAGAAGTTCATGGAAATGCCAATAAAATCATGTAATTAATTTATATTAAAATTAATAGCGCCTCGTTGTATTTTACAACCAATTCAATTATAAAATGAATGGTAAAGTAATATAAACTCATATGTAATTAGGTTTAGTATTATCGTGCTCGCATGTATTTTAATTGCAATTTTATGGTTCAATTCCATTAAAATGTAATATGTCATACCGACTCTTTTAATGCAGTTTTGTCATTACTGTACCTCAACAGACATTTATTATTTCTATCCTATAGCTTACAACTCTCCAACAACTGAATCCTAAAAGGGGACAAACGGTTATAATAATGTATCATCTGTCCCCCGGGGGGACAGACGGTAATTTTTATAACCGTTTGTCTCCATGGGGGACAGATCATGGGTACAGACCGGATCTGTATTAAAATTGGCACAGACATCCTACCCCTACTAATATTATAAATGCGAATGTTTGTGTGTATGTTTGTTACCTCATCACGATCAATAGGGCTACACCGATTTTGATGAATTTTAGTATGGAGATAGTTTATACAATGGATTAACACATAGGCTTATTTTCATCATCACAATCATCATCGTTTTTCATCACCACGCGGGTAGAACCGCGGGGCGTAGCTAGTAGATTTTAATTCTGAAATTGCACATCAAAAATAAAATCACGGCTCTCCTGGAACAACGTTTTTTTTTATTGGGAATAGGCAAGCGTTTGACCACTATCTCACGTGATGTTAAGAGGATTCTGTCTACGATGGACCATGCCTGCCTAGAAGATACCTATTCACTCTAGTTGGGGAAATATGAAGTCGGTTAAAAATGATTCAATGGGAAAACCTTAGTTCACATGAGTGAAACCGCGGGATTCAATAGTTTGTTTATAATGTGTATTTATCCTTAACGTTTCTTTGAACGTACTAAAGAGATAACTTGCGAAAATAAGGTATAAAATTTAATAATATATGTGTAGTATGTTTCTTTTCCGTATGTCGAATGTAGAACACTGTTTGTCAAACTGTCAAATCTGTCAAAGATCCCACAATATTAGATAGATCACTTCTCTATCGTTTCACTCTTGACGGAGCGGTCGTGGTCATCATGAAGTACTATTCGATTTTGGGGCAGATGTTATTCGCCGCACAGTGTCTCGCCAACGCTGTCTATTAGACGACAGTCTACTGCATTCATGCAAAGGGCCGCCAACCGCTGTTTTTATTTGATCGGTCCATCGCATAGGTGAATTAGATTAGATTAGATAGATCAATTGATACTTATTAGATTAGATAGATCAATTGATACAGAAAAGTTAAACGTTAAATTAAAGGTTAAAATAAGTTTTAAAAAAAAAATAAGAATGTATAAAACACGAAAGTTACTCACGTAATATATCAGAGGGTTCCTAGGGTCCAGTACTAGACGAACCACGACCGCGTCCGCGAGCGCCCCGTATTCTCCTTGAAAAAGACCACCGAATGTGTTTGAATCGGAACCCTCTGACTAATTACTTAATTCCCGTGTTTTATACATTCATAATGTGTCAAAACCACGTCAGTTTTTAATGAATCAAATAATAAAGTAATAAATAATAGAGTTTTATATTTTATTGTGCTAGTCGGAACTTACGTTCAAATTTTTGAAGGAAAAAATATACAAAAATACCATTTAATTACCCAGTAAAGTGAATATGTATGTAAAGTGGATAATATTACATCGAATGTACTATTATCCACTTGCAAGAATGTACTACTGTGTACAGTTCTGTAAAATACTGTAATTATAATATACTAGCGGTCCGCCCCGGATAAAAAATAAAAAAAATCTAAATAAAAACTATAAGCATTCCTAATTATTTGTAAATATAATATAGCCTATGTCACCCACAGATAGTGTAGTTTCCCAACAGTGAAAATATTTTTCAAATTGGTTCAGTATTTTCGGTGCCTATACTCAATGCAAACAAACAAAGAAACAATCAAATCTTTCCTCTTTATGATATTAATATAATTTATATATATAATAATACACTCCAATAACTGAAAAGTGTTAATCGATCCCGTGAGTAAGTCACTGAAAACTGTAAAAAAAAACTTACTTATAAAATTAATCACTCAAAAGTGTAAAATAACTTGTCAATTATTGCTAATATATAATTGTTATTAAGTAATAACTATTATAATATATATATAGTATAATTATATACTATAATAGTTACTTTTGCACTATCGTGGTACCGACTTCAACAAGTGATTGCACCTTTGAGTGTTGAACTCGGTTCCATTTTTTGGTAATTTTTTTACTGCTCTATAGGTAGGTACCGCAAAGTTTGAGAACCTCAGCTAATCGTGTGTTGGCAAGCTCAGACGCACACATAATAGTTGCTCGTTATTCAACCACTGACAAATACCCTGTGGTTAATTGGACGAAGGCGGCGTGCGTCCGTTCCTGGTTGTAAATTATCCCTTTTACGATCACGCATGCCTGTTCAGGTCACTCAGGTTACCTAACAGCTGATATAGCTCACTTGGTCAGTCTTGCCATTATTGAGCTTCACACAGACAAGCTCGAAGAACTGATGGCCGTGGCATAGGACGGCCACCGACCAGGTGGACAGACGCTGACTAAAATCGCAGGCAAGGACTGGTTGCGGGCCGCTTCCAACCAGTCCTTGTGGAAATCAATGGGGGAGGCTATGTCCAGCAGTGGACGTCCTATGGCTGAGATGATGATGATGATGACAAGTTATAACTTCTTGTCTCCATTTTCATCATCATAATGTCACCCTGTTGCATCGAGCTATTGAGAGGGCTATGCTCGGAGTTTCGTTACGAGATCAAATCAGAAATGAGGAGATCCTATAAAGATACATTGCTTACATCATAGGTAGAATGCATCAGATTTGCTATATTCGTATCTCATTGGACCGTTGATGCCTGCAGTGGTGAAAGACTGGGTCACAGACAACAACGCCCTATATTGGGAATAAGTCTACTTAAAACATAGTTTAGTTTTATCAGCACTGCAATAGACAAAATATTTTATGACAAGATAAAGAATATGACATATACATGACATGACATAATATGACATATGATAATCCACCGAAGGTTTAAGGTTGCATAACTTGCCAGTTTTCATCTTAGTTATAGGTATTGTTAAACCTGGCTATCACCACAGAAGAAATATTTACACTACTACATCGCACTGTATGTATGTTCCATGAGTCAATAATTATATTAATTATTACGCTTAAAAGCTCATCCATATATTATATCGATGAGCTTTTAAGCGGTGTCGGCTAGTGCGGTGGTAAAACCGTGGCATTCGGTTTAGAAAGCGAAGTTTAAAACATATTTTATCTTTTCTTTCGATAACACTATCGAAAAATCCGTTACTTGATCATAATTTCATATAAATTCGATAACACCCGAAAAAGTTATCATCAGAATGTCATCCAGTTATGTCTAGCACAAGTCTATTACTGGTGCAATAACAAATGTCACGCCTGACCGATTTGATTGATGAATTACACTGACGAACTAAAGTGGTATTTTCGATTGATTTCCGGACATGTATTTTTTAGTATGACTAATATGATACGAGCATTATTCTCAAGGCAATATAGCTGTGTCATCCGCAAATACGCCTAGCAGATCATTGTTTGACGTTTAATATTAACAAGAATCTTTATGGCAAAAAAAAACGATACCGGTTCCAATAAGCGCCCTTGTGGAATGCTAATCTTATAATGAGCATTTTAAAACAAGTGTGGAAGCCCTTTCTCTAGAGTAGTGTTTTAATATCACATTATAGTGAGATTAAAATAAAACAAACCAATGTACAAGTTCTCACACTGAGTAAATACAATGGTGGATGGTAGCCAACGCCGTCAAATGCTTACGTGTCGAGATAAACAATTACACCGTGCGATAGTCATCGACATAAGTACCGAACACTTTGGAATTATATGTAAATCATTGCCATTTCAAAAAATACAGATTTGTTTGTCTGAAATCTCATAAAGCGCCGTTACTTTCCCATCACGCGAACGGAACTGGAATCACACATTACATTTAATTTAATACGAATTTAATAACAAGTGAGATGCGCGGCCGCCTATTGTTCCGCGGTCATGAGAAAAAGCCACTGCCCGATTTTGTTTGTAACCGATAAAGAGGTGCCGACGCACAATCCGAGCGAGATTGATGCGCATGCGTGCTCGTGCCTGCCCGCTGCGCCTGCCACTAGATAATAATTAATATTCCATAATCCATTGAACCCTAAATTAGTCCGCGACGGTCCTTTCACCGTCGACTGGCGTTCATTACCGGTAGCAATATGTAGTCGTCACACATTTGTAATTGATTCCAGCCGTTAAATTCGAAATTTGAATGAGCGCTCGCTGAATGAGAACCGAAATAAGATCACGAGTGTGTTGCGTTCGGAAACGCTGAGCGAGCCTCTCACTGCGCCGCACAATGGCTCGGCGCATACGGCCAGATCTCTCTCTCGATAAACAGATAAAAAACCTCCACGAAAAAAACTACATGTCATGCATCTACGTGTGCTAGTCAATTTCACGGCGACCGTCATGGGAATAGAGCGACGAATGGACTTTAGAAAGCAATTAAATTGGTGCCCACGAAAACGGTCCCGAGCGAAAAGTGCGATCGACACATGAAATTGTCGACCACGTCGCTCTTTGTATGAGAGTCGTGCAACTCTTGTGTAAAATATTAGATGATTGGGAGCGACGACACGCTGCATAATAGTGCTGGATCGTTCTCAGAAATCGTCGACTTTGACAAAAACTTTGAAGGCGTCAACATCACATCGCTCTGTCATGTACCGGAAAATATAGACCAAATGGCATATTAACTTCCAAACTAACTATCAGCATACATTTTTGAATCTACTATCAATGATATTATATGTTTTTATGAGGTACATGTTGCACAAGCGCGCGGAAACTGAGGCGGCAAAATTAAGTCAATTGTAGTAAATTTGATTACGACGCCTATTTCAAGCGCAAGTTTAAACATATAGCTATTCTTTTCTATATTATTTGTACCGTATTATCTGTCGCATTAAGCATGTTTATGTCGTAAAGGAACAAAATCAGCACCGCGCAGTATGAATATACGTCATCTTTAGTAAACCATCATTGTCTACTATCTAATTGTACTTCTTTGATGTGTGTAATAAACATACCATACCTTTTGTTAATTTTGGTATGTTTTCGCTTCAGATTTTATTTCCTGAAATCGAGTGAACCTATACAAACAACCCTAAAACTTTGTATACATTAAGCTTATTATTGCGCGAGCCGTACAAAAGGGAAATACTTAGAAGCCGAAAGTGGACTTTGCTTTTTTATAGCCACAAAAAGGTCGGTACGAAATCGAAATCAGATTATGAGTCCTGTTATTATGTCCCTATAAGTTTATAAAGTTTCGGCGCTCGACAAAGGGGGAAACCACGGAGTTGTGGGATATATTTGACCACACTTATATTCTACGAGGAGTGTGTGCTCAGAAGTACGCGTCATTTTGGACGTGACTTCCGTAACGAAATTGCACAAAAACTGCTGCCGGCATTTGAGGGTTGGCTCAATAAGTTTAATGCTTAACACTTTAATCTTATAGTATACTTTTAAAAAATGTATCACTGATTTTGACGTTTTTGTTCTATTTAGACTGCAAAAATTGGTAATTCTGTTTTAAAAACTGCTGCTGGCATATGAGGGTTGGCTCAATAAGTTTAATGCTTAACACTTTAATAAACTTAAAACTCACTTTAATCTTATTGTATACTTTTAAAAAATGTATCACTGATTTTGACGTTTTTGTTCTATTTAGACTGCAAAAATTGGTAAATCTTTTTTTAAAACTGCTGCCGGCTTTTGAGGGTTGGCTCAATAAGTTTAATGCTTAACACTTTAATCTTATAGTATACTTTTTAAAAATGTATCACTGATTTTGACGTTTTTGTTCTATTTAGACTGCAAAAATTGGTAAATCTTTTTTTAAGCATTATCACTGATGTTTGAGTCGATGCTCATTAGACAATAACAACTTTTTAAAAGAGCGTTGGACCTTTTTATGGGATTTACATATTAATGGGTCATTAACTCATAACTATGGCGTAATAAAACCCTATTAATAAATGAAACTAAACAGAATTGTTAGTGTTTAGTGTTTTCTAAGTTAAAACCTTTGAAAAACCCCTCATCACGCTTTGCAGAATCCGATATATTCTTTAATCACACGAATCCCACTACGATGATGTGATATTTGTGAAAGTTACGATGGATGGATGGATGGATGTTTGTTACTCAATCACGCCAGAACGGCTGAACGGATCTAGATGAAATTTGGTATGGAGATAGCGTATACCCTGGATTAACCATAGGCTTATTTTCATCATCACCATGCGGGTAAAACCGCGGGGCGCAGCTAGTGTTACATAAAGCCTGAAATATTTATAATGATAGTTTCAAAAAATACTACATAAAAACAGATCCTGTCGTCTAAATTTTATGATTGTAAATGTTGTGATTGTTACTTGAAAAAGTAAATATTTCGTTCTCGTAATGTTTTTTTTATGTTGTAGGTATAGATCTAGTTTAAGCACTATCTCTCTTAAAGGCTAGTGACGATGTAGTCGAAGATATTATCATACTAGACCTAGAATGCTTACTGACTCTCAAGGACTACTGCCCGAACACCCCATGTGTTTGGTCTTTCAAACTTGAAGGTAGCTAGGCAGGCGTTTACTCGAAAGTAGGTACTTTACCTCATGCTGGGAATTTGATAACGCTGTTACTTTCGTCGGAAGCTCGAGCCGTTGGTGGGGATCGAACTGGCGTCCGTCAGTTTGACAGGCGACGGTCCCACCGCTGAGTTATCATCGCTTCAAACTTGGTGATTTGCAATGGCATCGCAGACAGCATCATCAATGTATCATATTTATGTACTTATTATGTACAGTCGGCAACATATATCTTCTACCACACTACGGTTGAAAGTCATAAAACAACAAGATTGATTTTTCCGTGCAGTAATATTCTGAAAGCTTCTAAGTTCAACCTTATCGCTAATGTAGTTTTTTTTCACACTAAACCCCTTACGCGTCGTAACCCCTCCTGTATCGCGGGGGGCATGGATACACACAAACACCCAAGACCCGGAACATACACTTACACACATCGCACAAATGTTAACCCCTGGGATTCGAACCCAGGGTCCCAGAGACAGAAGTCATGTCACTGAGCCACAGCGGCCATCGTTGCTCGATTACAGAGAAACTTTTGTCAAAACTGGTAGACTATTTTCTTTGTTGACTGTACGCCAGCCTATTCATGCATGACTTCAAAACCGACGAGAAACCATATTTTACTTACCTATGGGAAACCTCAGACTCAATCAATGAACTCCACTCCTCATGCGTACATCAGTACGCATATTTCCCTGTTGATGTAGGCAAATATGTATATACGTAGACAAGTGATAGGTACAGGAAAAACTAATGCGTGACGTGCAGGTTTTCTTAACGTCATAAAAGTAGGTAATAATATTGTGATGCAAGAAAACCAATCATCACACACTAAGTAAACAAATCAATGACATGCATACAATTTTTTTTATACTGTATAGATCTAGTGTTTGACCACTATCTCACTTGATGGTCAGAAGATGTTATCACGCTAGATCTAGAATGCTCCCTGGCACTCAAGGACTGCAGCCTGAACACACTATCTGCTTAGTGACAGTTTTTCAAACTTGAGGGTGGTTGCTAGCCAGGCAGGTATTCGAAATAATTCGAAACCCTACCACCATGCTTTGATAGCAGTGTCCGGTGTTACCTTCACCGGAAGCTCAAGCTGTTGTTGGGGTCGAACCAGTGTCCGTCAGTTTGACAGGCGACGCTCCCCCCGCTGAGCTATCATCGCTTCGAACTTATATGCTTGTTTTCTGGAGGCAGAGATTACGGATTCCTCTTGCAGCATTTAAGTGGGTAATTAGCTAAAAATTTCCCAAACACTTGCTTAGCGGCCAAAGAGTTGACTGAACCAGATTAATCCCTTCCTCTTGTTTGAAATAATTATTAATCGGCTTGAAGAAAAGAAAAGCAAGTCGTCGAATTGCAATATGTATTAAACTGCTTATATTTCAGCTAATTACTTACTAGTGTCATACCATTTCTTGTAAATAATTACAATTGAAATGACGCTACAAAATACTGGTACCCATACTATGACTCACACATACACCAACACCACTTACACGAATGACTAACGCAATGCCACAGATTAAGTACAAATACAGACTAATATATGTGGTGGCTGTAGACACTTGTTAATACTCTATGGAGTTAAGCGCCTCTTCATAGAAACTCCTTGTTCTGTCTGTGTATAATTTGAGATTGTGTTTATGTGGCCGACCACAGGTAATCATTGCTGCATTCCATCTTAATTTTTAGTTTGCCTTTTGTAGGGAACCTCTGTGGACATAGCAATAACATATTTAAGAAAGAACATACATTACATAAGATAGGTATATATTTAATCTTATGTCCCCAAAAACAAAATAATTCTTAGAAAATCGTTATCTAAATGTAACTATCGATAGACACCTGCACGATTAAAATTATGCAGAACTAAAATTATTTCCAATGTAACTGTTCAAGATATATGGTTATTTTTTACTATCGGTACGGGCTTTAGTTATGGGTAAGTTAATTTTCAGAATAATTACTTACACACTCATTATTTTCTTTCTATAGAATAGATATTTACTTTCCGTCAGACCTTTAATTAATAATTTAAAAATAAATCGACACGAAACGTACGCACGCACCTAAACAAAGAGGTTTTAAGGTTTTCCCATAAAAAATGCCAAGCAATAGTAAATTAATTTACCTTTAATAAACACAATAAAGAACCGACCACTCATTCTATTAATAACAACAATTATGTAACAAACTAATTCTATATAAATTACAATGAGGTTTTTATTATGTTTACAGTGAAAGTCGTACTCGATTATAAAGGCCTCTCGTTTTTTTTTTCCATCGTATCGTTTTAAATCGATTCTCGCGGACGACCACAATCGAATGGATATAACTTATTCCACATGATAGACATACGCACGGAAGCGGGAATTACCATAAAATAACCGCAAAATGTTATTTTATATGTGAGAAGCTGAAATGAGTGTAGATTGCGTTCGATATTTCAATTTGAATCGGAGGTGATTGGTCTCATTCTGACAACATTGATACTTAGATAATTGTATGCCTTTAAAATCTGTACTGTATACCATAAAAGCGCGGGAAGCATTCTAAAATGGCGGACGCGATTTTGTCATCAGAAATTATATTTTTTTAAAGAAATCTGTTAATTGTGATCAGAGTTGGTGTTTATAGGTTACATTTTTTGTGTGCGCTAAATTCTGTATAAATTATAAATATTTGTTTTTGTACAGTCTGTTCGGTCAACGTATTCATTTTGCTATATGTACTTAACTATAAGTGTAAACGTGTAAACTTGAGGTCTCCGTCTTTGTATTTTCAAATAAAAACTTATTTAGCTGTGTCAACAGTAAACGACACAGAACAAATATATGTTTTCCATTTAACAGGACTAGACAATTTGATAATAGCATATTTTGTGTGCCTCCTCGAATATTTAATCATTTGCCAAAAATTCTATTTAATTGTAGTAATAATATTAATATATTTAAAATCAAGTTACAAATGTTTTTGATAAATAAAGCATATTATAATGTAAATGAATATTTAAATGATAGAATGACTGCTAACTGGACATGTAATGAAATTTGACATTAATATATAGAGATAAGTTTTATAACGTAAATTTTATATGTAGATTTGTACCTACCTTGTTAATATTTGCGCGCCAAATGGCTGAATATAGCAGATCATAACCATTTAATTACCAACTATTGTGCTACCTATATTCGCAAATAAACGATTTCATTTGATTTGATTTGATTTTGTAAGTGGCCAGCAGTGCATGTACATGTTCCTACATGCACCTATATATTTTTATTTATTTATTTATTTCATAAGTAAACAATGTTATTAAAACCACATCTTACAACAGTACACAGAAAAAAGGGTAGAAAGATAACAATATTCAAAAATACAATTTTACAATTACCTTTAACACTATCGAAAATGTTTCAGCACTTAGCAGCGTGCTAGGATAGCCCTGTGTTACACTGCTCGGTCACTTCCTAGATGAGTCTATTATGTAATGAAACACTCAATGTATGTATGCATAGGTAGAAATTCAAAATTCAGTGAAAACTTACAGCTAGTTGTGACTAGCTGTAAGTAAGTTTTCACTGAATTTTGCAACAAAATAAAACACAAAATCACATAGTTTGTTCTTGTGTTTGTACAGACGAAACGAAACGGCTGATTGGATTATCTTGCAATTGAAAGAAAGAAAGAAACTATTTGTAACAATTACGTTTCTAATATAATTGTTATATTAGAGTCAGCAGGAATTAACTAGATTTTAGCAATTTTGATTTTGTGTTGTTGAAATCGTATAATATTGAAAAGTCATAATTTAAATCAACTTTCACACAGCCATGCTGTCATGAAAAAAGATCGCTTAGCGATAATGTAGGGGGATTTGTTTGCGCACGGATACAGTCACTTTTAATGTACATATTATGATTCTATATATGACACTTATAAAACCATACTCTGGTACCACAGTAAAGGTAGTACTTTTAGACACGATTGTACGTACCTGCGCCAACATAACCCCTCCAATATCGCTTATCATTCTTTTACATGACGGCGACTATACAACTATAGATTACTAGTAGCGCCCCGCGGTTTCACCCGCGTGGATTACGGTTTTCCCGTTACCTCAATTATCCCACGGGTACTATACTTTTTCCAGGATAAAAGTAGCCTATGCGTTAATCCAAGGCTTATACTATTTCCATACCAAATTTCATCGAAATCGGTGTACCCGTTTGAGCGTGAAGAAGTAACAAACATACACACAAACTTTCGTATTTATAATATTAGTATGAAAGGATTCTAAACAGTAGGTACATATCAAAATAACTCAAGGTTTTATTAATGGGCCGGTGCCTTCATTAAAATAAAATACTAATAACTAATTACAATATTAAAGCTACTACAAAAACATTTGAGCAATCCACTGGCTATTGGGCTATCCCACGGGCTATATGTCTCCACCCCAAACGGTTCAGATATGTAACTAAAATTAAGGTTAAATGCAATGTGTAACAAAAGTGTTGCATTACACATTAAAGTGTTAATTCAGTCATTAACAAAGTGGCAATATAATTTACTTTATGACAATTACGTTCTAATGCAGAGTTAATGTCTCGGTTTCTATAACAATAGCCAATCTCACATTCTGAATACGTGTTCAATGAATCGACCGTCGAAAAACTGTAAGCTATTATAATGTCATATTCGCCCATTTCGTTAGACAATCAGCGAATCGAGTCAGAAGCTCAGGAACAATAGAAAGTAGGGCCTCCGACGATCTCACACGACGAGATGAACGAAAATACATTTCAATTGCTACATTGGATGCGATCTTACGAAATTATCACGTTAGTGGCCCCTAATTCATTTGTATACGAATTCTCTCAGGGCCCGTGTGAGCGTGTATGATTCACCTAATGTGTTCTTGTTACAATCGAGACCGCTAATCTGGAAACTGTAACTTTAATTCTGATTCACACATGACGTTCTAACTTTAATTTTACACTTGTCTCCGTTTCATGCCAGCCAATTTATTTTATTAAATAATGTTTCTAGGTAAGCGGCCATTGTTTATCGGTGATAATCAAAAGGCTTTCAAGGTTTACTTGTCTTATAAATATGAAGTTGCGTCGAATGTCCGCCGCGTCGGTATCTACACCCCATATTATTTATGTAATGGGGACTTATACTGGACACGCGATTCTCTCGAACAATGCAAGGATAGGCCGTCTATCGCTACGCGACCTAGACTTCTTTTCATTTTAATTATTCCTCACATCGATTATACGTACATTTCAGTGAAACAATAGATTAACCTAGATGCGGCGCCTTCTACGTTGGTGAGACGTTTGTCGCCTTCCTAGATTGCTTTCGTATCCTTGGCGTGCGCTGTTATCTATCATGTGATCTATTGTACGTAGGTACACCCGACATCGGTATTAGATTATAGCGATAATTAATGCTGATTCCATACGACCTAGATTCGGGCCTGCTCGATAAAGTTAATTTACAGTTATAGTTGTAAATCTCGTTGCAAAATAAACGGCTAGCACGCGCGGCCTGACCACAGACAACGCGCTACTCCCACACAGAATAAGCTCACTCGCGCCTCTGTGCGTCCCGCGGTGAGCGACGTGAATGGGACACCCTTCCTCGTAAACAGCATCACGTGGCAACGACGTGTATAACCCGACCTTGCCAGGACTCCCGTCTGCGCCCGATCCCTACGTCACCGACTGACGCTTTTCCTCGAGCGGCGTTACACTGAATGCACGCATATGAGCAGAGTGAAACACAACATATATGTGCGTGACGTGAGCGACAGAGAGGTACGTCTACTTTTGTCACAATGAATGGGGTGAACTCTGACCAAGTTGTGTACACATGACCGCGAAAGGGTTGACTCGAGTTGCTAAACTAAGTTCGGAACGCTTTCGATTTCTACGCGTGTTGCATATGGGTCGGACCAGCGGCAATCGATCGTAAACTTACTTTGTCGTGCCAACTTGATATCCAATTTCGTTAAGTCGATTAATAGCTGTATCGTACGATGTTACTACAAATTAAACTGTCCGGAATCATGTTGCGAAAATGAACCAGGAGTGTTGAAAATTTTGTGAAAATGAAGTAAAAAGTTGTCGTGTCCAATCTGAACGTGTTGCGGGCGTCTGGCGGCGGGTGTGTTTCGTAAATCATTGTTTATGGTCGAACAGTTATCTGAAGGGGTCCGCGAGACCGGAATTAGAAAGCGTCAAGTCAAGCCGACTCCGATACAACTAATTGACCGCAAGGTTTGCCCGGCTCTGGTACACAATGTGACGTAACTCTTATTGCCTACGGATTAAGATTCAATCGAAACGCGAGCCATTTTGCATGACAAATCCAACTACTATTTATACTAGTACACGACCAATAACTTTTTTCTCATAGTGTTTTCCGTTAATGTTCTCTTATTAATGGAATCTCTTTTTTAAATTAATTACAATATTCTCTTAAATTGGAACTTTCAGAAGTCCTCCGTATTTACAGATAATTTACTTACAAGAAGCGGTTTTGAAGTATTTGGTAAGCGGGTTTTGGATTTTTAATAATGCTGATTTACCCAGAACTCCAATAATAGTTTACAAAAAAAAAAAAACAAATATGGAACCGACTTCAATATTCAAAAATGTGATATAACTTAATAAATCGGTACCATTAAGCACAATATTTTTTTAACAGTTACCTTTGAACTATCATGGTACCGACTTCGACAAGTTATTTCACATTTTTGAGTGTTGAAATTTTTTTTGTAAAATTCGTTTATTCACCCATTCCAAATTTCAACAGGAGTAACAAACATACAAACGAGAGACAAGCTTAATAATATCCTGGTAACGTCCCGCGGTTTCACCCGCGTGGATTACGGTTTTCCTACTACTTTAATTACCCCACGGGAACTATACTTTTTCGGGATAAAAGTAGTCTATGTGTTATTCCAGGTCCTATCTTATTTCCACACCAAATTTCATCGAAATCGGTACAGCGGTTTGAGCGTGAACGAGTAATAACATACAAACTTACACACATACAAACTTTCTCCTTTATAATATTAATGGGATGATGAGCAGGGTGTGTGAGTGTTGTTAAGTAGTCTGTTTTATAAGGATACACTATTCAATTGTTATAATTAGTTTTTCTACGTGTTTAATATATATATATGACACGTGACATGACCATACATATATGTTATTAAATCAAACGGGGCTTAATCGCGAGAAAAACATTTAGTAATTTATTTACTTTAAGAAGTCTTCTCGTGACCACGACCAATGCAACTTGGTCGAAACGTCGAGGTAAATAAATTACTAAATTTTTTTCTCGCGTTTAAGCCCCGTTTGATTTAATAACAATGTGTTCGAATCGTGAAAGTCTAAAAAAATTGGTTGTCTGTAAAGTCGGTTTACGGACGATAGATTTACGTGATAACGTCATAATCATTTATGACTTTGACTTTGACTTTGATTATTTTATGTAATACAAAACTCAGGTGAAACGTTACGCGGAACGTTACTATTCTTCATGAGTGTTGCTGGTATTCATCAATTTATAAAACGTTATCACGTCAAAAAGATACATATATGATAATTATATATTAATTTTTTTTTTAAAATTATATATATATATAAATAAATATATGTTTAATATATAAAAACTTCTCACACCAATGTTCAAGCAAATAAATAATTTTGACTTTGACTTAACGTTCTCATAATCAAGTTTTTGAAACCAATCAGTAATTTTTAAATCAGAAGTCCATTTTTCAATCAGAGTTTTAAGTTTACCTACGTTATGTTTGTTTTCTTAATTTAAATTTTAGCATTGAGTCTGTTACGTAACATGGGAGGAATGTGATTATATACACTTGTAAAGTGTAAGTTTTGATAATGTGACAATATGGCCGGCCATAAAACGACGGGTTATTTCAGTTCAAATATTTGAAGGAAAAATTCGGCTGCTAGTGGGACTTGAACCCACGACTACAGAATACCGTCCTGTCGCTTTGTCCAACTAAGCTATAGCAGCCCATACCACTAGGGCCGAATTACTTCGTTCCTTATTAACATCTGCGGGGATGTTATTAGCGCCATCTACCTTTAATTGTATGAACAATTAATTAATAGGACTGATAGACCAACATTACAGTTGATATCGTATCAAACGAAGGCACCCTACCCTTATTTTAAGAGATTTTATTGTGTATCGCATTAATATCATGCTAGGCAGAACTTCAGTTCAAATATTTGAAGGAAAAATTCGGCTGCTAGTGGGAATTGAACCCACGACTACAGAATACCGTCCTGTATTCTGTAGTCGACGGGTTATTTATTATCTAGGTGAATGAGGTTTGTTTGGTTTTTAAATAGTGTTGCCTAACATCGCCATCTATTGTCAAGTAGCTTTACTATTCTTGTTTTTGTAAAACAGCTGAGTTGTTCATTGTATAAGTTGTATTACACTCGCCAATAAATGTCAAGAAGAGTTATATTCTAATGATATTGAAGTATTTCTTCATTGCCTGAAAACACGAATAAATTGACTTTTTCTCTTTTTTTTCTCTGCTTTTTCTTCAAATTAAATTACAAGAAAATCGTTGGCGCCATTTCCGATGTTCAGATTATAAATCTATACAAGAATTTGAAAAAGAAGTTTTATAGTAGCATCAGTGAATGATAAGTTGAAAGGGAATAGATTGGATTGGTATGGCGTGTAATTTTTTATTTATTTATTTATTAACATTCACACAAGGTCTTCAGTTCCCAAACTAGGCAGAGCCTGTGCTGTGGTAACCTGATGACTGATATATATACTTATATACATATACACACCCAGACACAGGTCAAACAGACATGTTCATGCACACAAATGTTTGACCTATCCGGGAATCGAACCCGGGACCAGCGGCTTAAAAGGCAGAGTGCTACCAACTACGCCAACCGGCCAGTCAAAGAAGGATGAAAAGCATATAACGTGAAGATTACTTAAGGTGGTAAAGTGGATGGATATAGAGGTAGAGGAAAGCCTAAGAACTTATGGATGGACTGCGTAAATAATGATATGTTTATGAAAGCTGTGAGCACTGAAATGACTAATGAGAGAAGATAGATAGATAGATAGAAAACTCTTTATTTGCACACTATTTAAAAACTACACACATCAAGAAAACAAACAAATATAGATACAGTGATACAAAGGGCGGCCTTATTGCTTAAAGCAATTTCTTCCAGGCAACCAAACATACAGGAATTGTCATAAATTGTAAGGATAGGAAAAGGAAGGAAAGATAATGGAAGATAAAAACACGTTGTTTCCGACCCCACCTAGTATGGGATAAGGACAAGAAGAAGACGAAGTGACCTTTACCGAAGGCTCAATAACAAAAACAACTGTAACGTGAGCGTATTTCGATGCTTAACTTGTTTTGGTTTGCTATTGTTGCAAAAAAATGGCAATTTTCTTTGGTATCAGTAAACATTCCAAGTTCTGAAAAAACTTGAGACAAAAGAAAAAACTTCCAAACGTTCGTGTTTTGCGAAACGTGCACGAGTTAATCGTATGTTAAAGCCTTACATAAACTTAACCGAAGTTTCGAGTTGGAAGGTCTTTTCGGTGAGTTTGACCGCGGAATGAGTCTCATTTAATACATATTTCAATCATGAGTTGCGCATACTTAGGTATGTATGTAAATCTACATACCTTTTTTTTATTATTATAAGTTTGCGTTTGACAACTGTCTCACTTGATGTTAAGTGATGACGCTGTCTAGGATTTAGCACGCAAACCTAGAAGGTACCTATTCACTCGCGACTTGAAGACTCCAGGATTGTACATTTGACTGGCCGGTTGGCGCAGTTGGTAGCACTCTGCCTTCTGAGCCGCTGGTCCCGGGTTCGATTCCCGGACAGGTCAAACATTTGTGTGCATGAACATGTCTGTTTGACCTGTGTCTGGGTGTGTATATGTATATAAGTATATATATCAGTCATCAGGTTACCATAGCACAGGCTCTGCCTAGTTTGGGACCTGAAGACCTTGTGTGAAAGTTGATAAATAATAATAATTATCTAATTATCTTATCTTACATATCGGGAAACACAGACTCGGGCAACGAGTTCCATTCCTTGGCAGTACGCATTAAGAAAGTGGAAGCATAACGCTTCGTGCGTAGGTATAGGTGGTATATCTGCCATATAGCGATGGCGAATTGCCGTAAGCCGAGTCAAGCTTGAGACATAAATAAGAGAGATACGTTCGCCTTGCGACGAATCGATACGGACTGAGAGAGACTGTATAAGCTATAGGTACTCACTCATACTGCGGTATTGTGGTATTACGTCACAGCTACGGGCTTATTATACAGGTACGTATGTACATAGACTTGATTACATTAGAAAGTTCTTTATTCATCATCATCATCATCTCAGCCATAGGACGTCCACTGCTGGACAAAGGCCTCCCCCATGGGGGGGGGGGGGGGTACTATTCTAAGCCGGTACCCCACGGCCTATGTTCTATGGCCTAGTTCTTTATTGTTACACCTTAAATATTTATTTATTTATTTAGGTAAACCAACAGCGTTGACAATTATTACTTAACAATAAATATAATTAACATTTACATAAGGCCAATAACAGGTTACCCTATATTATATATGTATAAGTGTGCTCAGTTCAAGTTAAGCGTTACAATCCATGGCTGATAAAGAGCAGTTATACAAACAAAATAAATTAAAAGATAACAAACAGTATATATAAGAATAAGATTGTGTACATGTTAATTGTATAGTATAGTATAGTGTGTGTGTATGTGTGTATATGTATGTGTGTGTGTGTGTGTATAAATATGGTACAATGCTTACTATATTTATGTATACATTTACAAAATTGTTTTTTTTTTATTTGTTTCTTCTAAGTTTACGTGCTACACCTTAGACCGCATCGTCGCTTAACATCAGGTGATCAGAAAAAAGAGGGTAATAAAAATTGGTGGCCTTATCACTGAAAGTTATCTCTACCAGGCAACCTTTTCATGGAGATGATCTAAAATAAATGTAAATAACGAGGGTGTTACTCAGCTTAAACATATTGCTTTAATATATTATATATTAAAATAAATATCAACAATGAAATTGGAAAATAAATATTAACAATTAAATTGAATAAGTAATATTCTTATTACAGTTTGTGTGATTGTAACATAATAAACTATTACCCTGTGATCTTTTATATGTTTAAGATAAACTTTATGATTTTAAGTTTTAATCACCTTAAAATAGGGTATATATATTACTGTAACCGAATAGCTACACCTCGCTGTTTGATCCACGTAAATTAGGGTTCTAGACTAGAAATAGAAAATTCCAGAAACATACAAAACAACAACGAGCTATGGAGAGGGCTATGCTCGGAGTTTCTCTACGTGATCGAATCAGAAATGAGGAGATCCGTAGAAGAACGCAAGTCACCGATATAGCCCAGCGGATAAGCAAGTTGAAGTGGCAGTGGGCACATAGCTCGAAGAACTGATGGCTGTTAGGGCCGAAAGGTTCTCGAATGGAGACCACGGACTGGCAAGTGCAGCATAGAACGACCACCGACCAGACAGGACACCGGTGAACAGACGACCTGACTAAGATTGCAGGCAAGGGCTGGATGCGGGCCGCTTCCAAGCGGCCCTTGTGAAAATCAATAGGGGAGACCTATGTCCAGCAGTGGATGTCCTATGGTTAAGATGATGATGATAATGACAAAACAAAAAAAAAACAATTTTAGATCACATCTTAAAATATAATTCGAAACGATTATTTTGACAGAAATGGTTTGTACTGCACAGTGCACAGCGGATATAAACAAGTAGACAACGTTGGACTTGCCTCCGTGGTATCAAAAACATTAATTAATTCCTATGTCCAGTAAAGAAATACCAGTTAGAAGTGAGCATGAATTGCTAGATAGGTTCCTTACATCGCTAACGGTCGCTAAGCGTATTCAACAAGTTAATTAAACATTGCGTTTTAGTTAATCGGAGTAAACCTGTACTTCAGTCGCTTAATAAAGTCTGCTTAAGTCACAGTGAAATTACAGTAGGAAAACTCAAGCGGGTCGTGAGTTTTTTTTTTTTTTTTTTTTATTGGGACTATGCAAGCGTTTGACCACTATCTCACCTGATGTTAAGTGATGATGCGGTCTACGGTGGAGCACGCCTGCCTAGAAGATACCTATTCACTCGTGACTTGAAGATACCCAGGTTGTATGTTTGCGGAAACACAGATTTAGGCAATAAATTCCATTCGTTAGCTGTACGCACTATGAAAATGGAAGCAAAACGCTTCGTGCGGCAAGTTGGAACGTCCACCAAGTATGGATGTCGCATTGCCGTCCGTCTGGTCGTCCTAAGATGGAATGGGGATGGTGGAATCAAATTATGCAACTCCAGAGTACACTCCCCGAAATATATCCGATAAAAGACCGATAGACTAGCGACTTTATGTCGGTGTAGATACTTAGTACACATGAGTAAAATAGTGTGTAAGCCTAATCAAAACTGCGTGGTCAATATCATCATCGTCATTTTATTGTCACTCTTGCAACACCAGCCTTCCTTTCAGAGATGTGATGTTTTGGACATAATTTATAATTGTTTTTTATTTTAAATTTACTTTTATTTTAACACCCCTTTACAGTGTTCTTGGTCAAGTTTTTTCGTATCATTCTGGGTCTGATGCTTGCAATAAATGACTTTTATTTATTTATAATATTACTAGCTGCGCCCCGTGGTTTTACCCGCGTGGTGATGATTGATGATAATGATGATGATAAAAAGTAGCCTATGTGTTATTCCGAGACCTGAGGTATCTACATACTAAATTTCATTCAAATCCGTCTAGTCGCTTTCGCATGATTGAGTAATAAACATCCATCCATCCATCCAAACTTTCACATTTATAATATTAGTGGGATACAAGCCAATCGGGGCTAGCGGGGACAAGATAGCGGTCAATCCCATTTGTGTAAGCCAATGGTCAATAACTAACAAAATTAATCGGTTGCTTCATGTCTTATCCTTTTTATATTAAAATCTGCCAAATGAAACAAAATCGCTTCCATTCTCTCTACGCCAAAAAATATTTCAAAAATATGACAAAGTCATCATACGTACGTTTCATAACCATTTGTCAAAAACATGAAGATTGGTGTGAAGTTTTACTGTTTATACCTATGACCGAATTTTCTAATTTAATCTTTTATGGATTTACTAGAAACTCGATTTCATTTCGATATCAAGATAAATGTTATGACTGCAAATTTTATTTATTACATACAATATTACGTCGGGAAAAATCTTTAGAACAATTGAGTATCAATCGTCAATTAAAAGAGATGGCATAATTATAATAATAATAAATAAATAGGTTGTTTATTATTCTTCCTACATGAAGTCCTTAACTAGTAACACGTGGTATTATAACGGTAAAGTGTTAAAGTTTCCCTACTTATTTAGTTCCACTATGTCTGTAACTCATTGGGTTATAAAGTCTTCTCTATAAGATAAAGTTTACCGATGAATTAATCTGATAAACGCTAGTTAATTCACTTAGCGATATGTGTGCGACAAGCATAGGCTTTTAGCCAGAGGTCGGCAATCTGCGGCTCGCGAGTCTCATGCGGCTCTTTTGATATAAAGTTGCGGCTATTATTAAATATTTTACACTCCAATCCCATAAAAAACGTGCAATTGATCTATGAGCAAGTATCATATCTATCTCTCCGCTCTCGACTCGTAGTGTTGTCCTTAAAAAGCAAAATAAATATAAGCAAACATTTGAATTGCTTTAACGAAAAGTTATATACGTAAAATAAAGTAAACGAGACTGTGACCACTGGAAAACTTGGTGAGTTTATACATTTTGGCTCTTCTATCAGAAAAGGTTGTCGACCCATGCTTTAAGCGAAGAGTTCATTTCGTGTTTTTGAAACCACGATGGTTTACTGCCTAGGCATTTGCGTAATTTCACAGTATAATAGTTTGCTGAAAATTTAAAAACTTTTATTGAAATTAGTGATAGATATTGTTATCTATTCTGTCACTGTGATAGCGTTTGCTGACGTCAAAAATGTCATGACAAAAATACAACTGAATTGAGAATCTCTTCCTTTTTCAGAAATCGATTAAAAAACTATATTAAATAGGTAGGTACTTCATTTACTGAAATAACGCAGGAAACTTTCCTGATGCTAAAAATTGACCGGTTCTTGACATTTTGCGAAGACTTAGATGTCATTCTCTTTTGTAGCAGAAAAACTTTATTTAAGATTCCGACGGTCGCCGTGGTCAGTGTCAGTGACATGACTTCTGTGTCTCCGTGACCCTGGGTTCAAATCCCGGCAGGGGCAAACATTTGTGCGATGAGTACAGATGTTTCTTTTGTCTTGGTTAAATGTGTGTGTCCATGCCTCCCGCGGCACAAGGAATCCTAGTACGGGGACTGAGTGTAATAAAAAAAAAAGATTACTAACAACGATAACTAAACTAGACAAAAAGAAATATAACATACAATTTAAAATATATTAACAAGTTACATATTTTCTTTTCCTTCTTCTGTAATTAATAAATTTTAAATACCTCAAACATTAAGCAAAAGATTTCATTGAAAACTATTATGAGAATTCCCATGGGCACTCATGTAAATCGCCGAAATAATCATTGTGATTACACAAACTTTGATATAACTAAAAGGACGTCAATTATATTAAAAAAGTTTAGTTATCACTAAACTTTTTTTATACATTTTTATTATTTTATTATTTTTTATACATAAAAGTTTAGTGATAACTAAACTTTTTTTAGATAAGTGATAACTATCAATATCGTAACATCATTGTAACAATACACAATTCTAGCGTCACCTATACTATCTCATTTTAAAATACATTATGTACCTACAGATTATTATATATTGTTGTCCAGAGGTTGGTATCGTGATAGCTGTAACACAGGGAATCCTAGTGCAGCTACCAACGACCATCCTAGGTGTATATATATATAACTTACTATTACTAAACTTAGTAACTTAGGATAATATCTATTAGTAATATTTTTTGATGAATACATTATTTAAATTTATTTGAATTTGAATATCTTTTTAATGAAATAAGTTGACGGAACTAGAAAAAGAACCATAGGATGTTAAGTGGTAACCTCTGCCTATAGACAGATACAAAAAGAACTGCACTGCACCCTGACACATAAAGTTGGTAAGTCGCATGTGTCTGTAATCTCACCGGAAACCATACCCTTCAAACCGGAACACAGTAATGCGAACACTACTGCTTGGCGGTAGAAATAGACATGGTGGCAGTACTTCCCCGGACAAACTCTCACATAGAGTGCTACTACTCTTTAATAATCTATAAGAATTCACGTTATTTTTCAAACAATAGCATAATAAAATTGATATTCACAGTTCACATATAGATACCTATGGGCGCCGGCAGCAGGTCGCAAGGTTGAGTCTGAAAACTATCGCGAGTTTCTTCCATAATTGTAATGTAAAAAATGTTTACCACGTGAGTGACGTGAGTGCCTAGTCGGTTTGTTACATTACAATTGTTGGTATTATTATTAAGCTAAGTATTATTATTATTTTTTTAAATTTTATACTTTCATGATTGCATAAGTAGATAGAGTATAGACAATAATTATCACAATTATTTACTACTGAATATATATGTATAATCCTACTAATATAATAACTGTAAAAGTTTGTGTGTATGTTTGTTACTTCTTCACGCTCAAACGGCTTCACCGATTTCGATGAAATTTGGTATGGAGATAGTTTAAATCATGGCGTACCACATAGGTTACTTTTATCCCGAGAAAGGTATAGTTCCCGTGGGATGATAGAGGTAGCGGGAAAACTGTAATCCACACAGGTAAAACGGACGCTATTAGTAATAGATAATTTAATAGTTAGTAGTGTTCGAATTCCATAGATTGTTTCTGCCATACACCTGCAAAATGTGGAACGAGCTTCCTCCCTTTGTGTTTTCAAGTAGCTACAATATGGGATTATTCAAGCGAAGAGTTAACAGAGTCTTACAAAAGGATTAGCAACGTATCGTAATGCTTCTAGTATTACAGATATCCACAGGCGACGGTGATCGCTTACGATCAGGCGCCCCGTCTGCTTTTTCGCCATTTATTACATAACAAAAGATGCAGATGCACCGTTCTGAAAATAAATCTGACGGCATCCATGTCACATACCAACACCTTAACATTAACCATTATTTAAACAGGTGAAAATTGTAACTCTGATAGCTTTGTATTTCTGTCTGTATCCGTGGGCGATGTCTCTAACGGCCGGTTAAATCTGTTTGCCAGTAAAAGCGCTAGTTAACCGACCGCTCGTTTTGCATAATTACCGACAATCAATGAGGCCGCATTCATATCCTTCGCTAGTTTTTAAAACTGCCCAGATCCAGTTTACAATATACCGATCAACCAACTAGAAGGTTACCAAGTATTAGATCAGAGATTTCGTAGAATATGATATATGAATGATAATGAATGTACTTATCATTTTTTGTAGGAAATATATTATTCTACGGAAATAAGGAACTTTGTTATTAGATATATCAAGATTTTTTCATTATAAAACCTATAACTATAGGAAGAATATATACTTATTGTATTCTATGCAAAAAATATTATTTAAAAGTAAATTTAATACACTTGCGCTTCTCGTACACTGCAGTTTACTTTAGGTAGGTACCTACTCAATTCTTTTCGAAGCAATGATAGCTCAGCGGTGGGAGCGTCGGCTATCAAACTGACGGACGATGATTCGATCCCCGCCAACGGCTTGAGCTTCCGGTGAAAGTAACACCATTAATTAAATTCCCAGCATGGTGGTAGGGTACTTCGAGTACCCGTCTGGTAAGCCACCTCATGTTGGAAAAACTGTCACCAAACACATAGTGTGTAGGCAGTAGTCTCTGAGAGCCAGTGAGCATTTTAGATCTAGCATGATAACATTTTTGACTGCATCGTCACTGATCATCAAGTGGTGGTCGAACGTTAAATCATATACAATATAAAATAAAAGAATCTCAAATTCGATTTTCGTCCGTAACAATCAACACGCTTAAGGTTCGATTTCCATTCAAACGTATTTTTTCATTTATTTGAAAAGAGAGTACCTATATTTTCACACTGGTTAAGCTGTGGTTGGTTTTGATAAATAATAATATAATATATAATTTTTTATTGGTCTTTATTTACTGCAAATCATATTTCATTGAACAAAATAGTGGGGACCTGGAGATCATCGGATTTTCCAAAATTTATCTGAGCGTTTGATCGATGCGACGCGTGACCAAAATGCTGACACATATTTGGCTCAACGAATCAGCATCACAATTCAGCGTGGCAATGCTGCTAGCATTCTGGGCACGCTGCCGGCCGGTAGCGGGTTAGAACATTTGAGTTATCTATAGGCTACCAATAGCTAGTGGATTGCTCAAATGTTATTGTAGTAGCTGCAGTATTGTAATTAGTTATTAGTGTTTTAATAAAGGCCTTTCAGAAAATAGTACAATAATAGAACGAAATAACACCGAATTTACAACAATAAAATGAAAACTCGGCGTCATATTTTCTATTACTCCACCAATGTGAAAATATAGGTACTCTCTTTTCACATAAATGGAAAAATACGTTTGTATGTAAACTTACCATAATTCCGAATAACGAGTATTTTCACATATCGAGCTGGTCTCCGAGGCAACTGCCCACGTTAACCACTGCACTTAGAGGTGGGGTCCTTTAACAAAAGTCGTTTACAATCTTGGTCCGGTTTTACCGCGACTTAAACTTAATTAAAAAATTCAACTTGCACATGGTAACCCTGCTCACACTTTCTACTGAAATAGATGTAACTGTGAGTTATTCGATTCGCATGAGAATTTTGTATCTTTTTAGCAACTGCAACGACATTTTCGTTAATAATACTAATGCACATCGATAACGCGGGCTGCTCGCAGCCCGCGCGCCACCCAAATACTAGTTTATGTTAATAAAGGCATCGGCCCATTTAAAAACAGCAAGAATATTGAAGTATCTTTGTATACAGTCGACGTAGAAAATAGTCAACCAGCTTTGACAAAAACTTATGTGTAATCACAAAATAAACCACCAGCATAAAATCAACTTATCCTACAAATATTGAGTTCGGATAGCGCAAAGGTTAAGTACCAATTAGGCATGCTTAGACATAGAAAACGTCCACACATAAACCTACTTTCATACGTGTTAAATTTTGTCCGAGAAAACCTTAATTAGCACTAAAACTTGTACATTTATAGAACGAAACTTACTCGTGATTGCCTATTACGATTAAAAACTATAAAATTAAATCTGTTTTATTTGCCTCCAATTAATTAGCAGCAAAAAATAAAAATAATACTTTATTTTTAGCGATTATTGAGAAATTTTTGATTGGAAATTCTCGTGAGTTTGACACATTATTATATATATATGGTATCCGACTTTACTCACGTTTATAGTCGAAGTTTCGACCTAGGTTTCGAGCATGTCCGATGCTCATCCTCAGGTGGGTTCACGCTGCCAGATCGCGGCGACCACTGCGGGCGGCAGCGCGCTCGTGCGCGTAAACGTGAGTAAAGCCGAATACCATATATATATAATTATTGAGAAAAGAGTATATTACCCAAGTGTGTCATTCCCGTACAAATCTCCCAAATATATTTGTTCTTTCATTCATTCTGTATTCTCAACTAAAAAGACTACTAGCGCCATCTAGCGTTGAGTAGCTAATAGTAGTTGAGTAAAGTTTCTCCTAGATTGTACTGTTGTTTATTCCATGGTGTTTTTATACAAATTTTCAATGCCTATTACCCTAAATGTGCTTTGCAATAACATTATTCTTTTTATTCTCATTTTAACGCTACCAAGTTATTTATTATTTTATTTAATTATTATTTATTTAGGTCAAAAGTGGTCAGTTCGGTCCAAAATATAACTACACGTTACACCATCGATTAATTTTTGTAGCAAATTTTTTGCAGCTTTAGTGTCGTTGACAGGGACAGAAGAAAATCTTAAAGAGATTTCTTATAACAGCTTGACCAAAAATATAATAATATATGAATAACGTGAATTCAATTGATTATTAAATCGAAATTCAACGAAAAGCCTACATATAGATACTTAGTGAAGTTATGTAACTTTATGAATGTATAAAACACGGGAGTTACTCACGTAAAATGTCAGTGTTCCAAATATAGTTTCAATTTGTCTGGCCGGTTGGCGCAGTTGGTAGCACTCTGCCTTCTGAGCCGCTGGTCCCGGGTTCGATTCCCGGACAGGTCAAACATTTGTGTGTATGAACATGTCTGTTTGACCTGTGTCTGGGTGTGTATATGTATATAAGTATATATATCAGCCATCAGGTTACCATAGTACAGGCTCTGCCTAGTTTGGGACCTGAAGACCTTGTGTGAATGTTAATAAATAAATAAATAAAATAAAAATAAACACATTCTGTAGTCTTCTACAAGGAGAATACGGGGCGCTCGTGGACGCGGTCGCGGTTCGCCTAGTACCTACTGAACATTACTACTTACCTAACTTCATCTATTTTTAGCACTTTCACATGTTCGACAGAAGCGGAAACATGGCAAATATGCTGAGACCACGAGCTTCCACTGGCCACAATGCTGGCATATCATTCTCGGGTCCCTCACTTGACTTATCACTCTCACCAATGATATTATATGTTTATATGAGGTAGATGTCGCACAAGCGTGCTGAAACTGAGGCCACAAAATTAAGTCAATTGTAGTCATTTTCATTGCGGCGCGTATTTCAAGCGCAAGTCTAAACATATAGCTATCCTTTATATTATTATGCTCTATATTATTTGTACCGTATTATCTGTCGCAGTAAGCATGTTTATGTCGTAAAGGAACAAAGTCTGAGCACCGCGCAGTATGAATATACGTCATCTTTAGTAAAACATAATTGACTCTCACCAATTAAATGTATATACCTACTCGCACCAGTGCTCTAGACACAGTAACAGTACCTACTCAATATAACTATTCGTCCTATCCAATATCCTGCAAACATAAGAATGTCTTTAATATTATTAAAACTCACGCTTTATATATTGTATTTCGTATATTTTACATACAAAATACTTTGCTCCTATAAAATAAATTAGTTTTAGTGTTCACGTGGTGTTATTCAAGGCTTAAGTTCGTTAAAAATTTAATAGTAATGCTAAGCAGTACTTACGTTCATTTATATTGTCAATATTAAAAGTTGTATCTGTCCTAGTAATAGTTCATACAATTACAGATAGATGGCGCTAAGACAAACCTCCTTTCAGATGTAATTGAAGACTAAATTCGGACGGCTAGTGGAGTGTTACTATAGCTCAGATGATAAAGCGACTTGATCGTATTTTGTAGTCATAGGTTCATATGCCAATAGAAGCAGATTTTTGCTTTAGTAAATTACGTAGGTTTGCTATTCTGACGATGATACCTTTTTTTTCAATTTCAAAGTTTCTTTATTCAGTTATGATAAAATACAGTTTTGCTTATATCTAGTGTACATTAGATTCCTAGAGTAAACAAATCATCAAATATTATGTATTTTTTTCGAGTTTGTATGCTCATATAAAACTTTTTTCTTAAGTCATGGCGAGTTTGCTATGGTATTACTATGCTATTACTATGCTATTCTGACGATGATACCTTATATAATACGTAGGTACCCAATGTCACGTAGTTAACATTATATGTGTTTGTTGCAGTGTTTGGCATCGACTCCCCCCTGGGGCTATTCCCCCCCGGGATGGAGCACAAGATGTACCCGCTGATGGATGTGGAACACCGCACGCCGCTCGACTCGCAACTCTTCACTAACGTTAAGAAGAAATGTAAGTTCCTTATGTGTCATTAGACCAATGTGTCAGATTCCTACTACGTTTTCTCTAAGCTATATACGATACGATACGATACGGAAACGAAAACGAAAACTACTACTTCAACTTGACGTACGGCAATTCGACATCGCTATATGGTAGATATACCACCTATACGTGCGAAGCGTTTTGCTTCCACTTTCTTAATGCGTACTGCCAAGGAATGGAACTCGTTGCCCGAGTCTGTGTTTCCCGATATGTACAATCCTGGAGTCTTCAAGTCGCGAGTGAATAGGTACCTTCTACGTTTGCGTGCTAAATCCTAGACAACGTCATTACTTAACATCAGGTGAGACAGTTGTCCGCAAACTTATAATATGTATAAAAAAAAAAAACGACCAAACTAATTTTTATTATTTTATACTTGACGGCCGCCGTGGCTCAGTCGTCAGTGGCGTGACTTCTGGTCCACGGAGACTGGGTTCAAATCCCGGCAGGAGCAAACATTTATGCGATTACTTGGATGTTGACACCCACAATCACAGTACACACTTGTGTGCTGTGATTGTCTTTGTCCATGCCTCCCGCGGCACAGGGAATCATAGTGCGGAGGTATGAGAGTAAGTAAAAAAAAACACTTAAAAAAACTGTAAAGATTGAGCGTTTGACCACTATCTCACTTGATGGTCAGTGACGTGGCCGAAAGTATAATCAAGCTAAACGTAAATGTTAACAATCTCTCAAGGACTACTGCCTGAAACATATAAATATCAGATTTTTTTGGGAATCGCTAGTGTCATATATTTTTTTAAAAGAATCTAGAAGAACGAGCTACACTCTGCGTCCATTAAATAGCTCTGTAAAGCAATGGTTAATATTACCTATATATATTTTTTTTTTTTTAACGGACTAATGCTGTTTGGCTCTACCGGCATTTACAGCTTTATCGGAGGCATAGACCTATATATAGTGCAAAATGTGTGTTATATAAAAGGCAAACGTTATCCTTCCATGGTGCTAGGGTACTTTTGACGTTCGCCCGGCTAGCTACCACACTCAAGTTTTATAAACTGTTACCAAACACTTAATTAGGCAGCGGTCCTTAAGAGCCAGTAAGCGTTCTAGGTCTAGCGTGGTAATGTCTTCAAACTCATCGTCACGGACCATCAAGTAAGATAGTGGTTAACGCTAGATCTATAGAGTACAAAAAAGCTACCAAAAACGTTAAATTAAAAGTATAATAAATTCCTCTAATCTTTATAAGTCTTCACAAACAGAAAACGCTTTGTCTATCCTTAAAAATATCTAGATGTAAAACGAATAAGCGACCACAGAACATTAAACAAGGGACCAGTATCGATAAGACAACAATGTATCGATAATAATGCAGAAGCTGCATCTCACCACACATCTGCATCGAACACGCCTCGTCTCGTTCGCAACGTGAATGATAACCAACTATTGTTTCCCAGCAAATGTATATTAAGACGATCTGATACCGCACCTCATAGGGGAGCAAGCGGCGAGTCTAACGTATGCTTTGAATGCCGACGATAGCTGGTTGCTGTCTCTCGATTCACACAATAGTCATCGATCGATTAGCTCCCATCTCTAGATACACAGACTCGAGACAGCGCCGTTCACTCACTAGCGACCATCCATAGATTACTTCACATCTTGAGGGGGTCAATGAAGTGTGATATCGTGTGACAAGGGGTGGGGGGTATTAAGATTTGTGACGTCACATATTAAATTCTTGTCTGGCCCTTGTGGAAATCAATGGGGGCGGCCTATGTCCAGCAATGGACGTCCTATGGCTGAAATGATGATGATGTTACTTAGTTGCAAAGTCGAAGAAAAATCCAATTAGGTAGGTACCTTATTGGGAGTTTCTTCCGGATATCTGTAAACTGTAGGAAAAAATTTATGATAGATCAAAACGCACCGTCCTTATTTATGTTTTAAATAATTTTATCACCTTCAACTGTAGAATTTAATGTAAAAAGATGGTGGCCGTGCCTCAGTGGTCAGTTACATCACTTCTGGGTCTCCAGGGCCCCTGGTTTGAATCCCGGTAGGGGCAAACATTTATGCAATGAATGTGCTTGGATTTCTGTGTGTCTTTTAACACTTAAAAGTCAGCATTTTGCGTTGGGATAGTTGACGAAAAAATTCAAACTTAGAATTACATATTGTATTTCAGACAAGAATGAGAATCTGTAATTTATCAAAAGTTTCTTCTTCGTTAAAAGTAAATCTATAGATGATTAAAAAAAGGATAATTTTAACATAAAAATGCAGTGTGTGACGTCACACCAGGGGGGAGGGGGTCTCACAAATGTGACCACCTGTGATGGAGGGGTCAAAAAGCCATGAAATTTGTGTGACGTAATTTATGGGGCCCACCCACAATACGCCAACGAACTGTTACATCCTGTATATCCCGACCTTGCGTGTACCACAACTACTATTAAAAGAAAAACTAATCTCCATAATAAAAACATCATCGTTACAACCATCCGGCGTGTATCTGATCGGAATATAGTCAACATGCCCCGTCAAATTATAAAAGTATAAAGTTACGCGGGCGACATCGCCGTTCGACGAGTCGGCGAGCACGGGCTGTATGCATGTCCGCGTTTCTTTTGACAAACGGCCCGTAATAGTCGCGTGTTCACATCGAATTAATGACAAATCGCCGCCGACGGCACGACGCCGCAACCCGCTCATTTCGGTCGTATGTCGGTACCGACTTATTGCCAAAAGACGGTTATTAGATAGTGGTGCATTCGCGTAATGTCGTCGACGGTCGCAGCGCCATGCCGGCACACGGCACATGTCGTGCGGAAACCGCACGCTGTCGCAGCCTGCACTCCATCGCTCGTAAATCACTACACTCTATGCTTACTGTTTCGTAATGTAATTAGACTCACGGTTCCGTTAGGGAGACACGCAAATGATTGGATATCTTTGGTTTCAGGGCGACCGAAAGGCCAGCACAGCGCGCCGCGCGGTGGTCCACCTCGATCTTGGACCAACGCGGAGCTGACCGAGGCCCTCCAGCATGTGTGGAACAAAAAGATGACGACGAGCCAAGCTTCGAGGATATTCGGGATCCCGTACAACTCGCTCTTAATGTACGTGCGCGGCAAGTATGGAAAGAGCCTAAAACTGGAACAGCTAAGGAAAGACTGCATCGGGGGTCCCCTCGACGTGTTGAATTTGAACTCTGGAAATAACAATAACAACCACCCTTCCAAGCATGTGAAGGAAGAACATCAGAACGCGGGTCAGCGACCTGCGAGTTCGGAGCCAGACATAGGCTCCAGTCCGATGTTCAACCCGTTCCAGCAAGGTTTCTATCCCGAATTCCCGCCAGGTTTCCCCATGCCACTGAACATGCTACATTTACTGCCGCCAAATGACAAAGCTAGGGAGTTGTACCAATCGATGCCGATGGCTCTAGACTCGCTGTCGGGCATCGCCAAAGAGGAGGATTGCAAGAGTGACCGATCGAAGGAGAACTCTGCCGACGAGGAGGGTGATACATACCGCGCGCCACACCCTCCTCACCCTCCCGATAACCGCCAGCTTTTACATCACAACGGACAAGATTAGATAAACGGCAAACAGGTCAGCATCTGCGATCTGTACATTCAACTGTGGTTGATTAACTTAATGTAATTTATGCGGATTTACCTGAAAACGCGAATTCTTAACTCGCGTCTGAAACTAGAGACGCCTATTTGAAGGTCTGAAACTAGATTTTGTTAGTGTTTATCAATATGGTCCCTAAAATAGGTACGTTTTGAAATCACTTAATTTAGGATAAATTTAACTTCTCGCTCTTTATTCAGCGTAATATTGATCTCTAAAATGAATGTATTAGTAATTGTTGTTGTTTTTTTTTATTTCTTAACGTATTTAGTGGCAATGAAACACCCGCGCAACTTGATATACACTAAAAACTTTCTAGTTTCACGAACTTGTATCTAACTAATTAATATTTTAGATTATAATTGTGAAACACCTTCCAGAGTTCGCGACAGACGTCGTCCACATAAAAAAAATAGTTAAATTTATATATAAAAAGATGTGTTAATATTGTAAATGTATATTGCATCGCATATTTGAGTAATAGGCGATATATTATCAATCAGAAGGAGTGCAATAAGTATGAAAGGTGTTGTGATTGTTATCGATATAAGACATACCGACTTCTGTTTTATTGTTAACTTTAACATTCCGTTTCCTTATTTTTAGGTTATATACGATAATTATTAGTTTTGTCTCTGTCCTTACCATTATAGTGATAATTCAATGTTAAATATTAACTTTAAGGTACTTCTGATCTATGTAAAAGTGATCTATTTATATGTTGGTTACGTAACATGCGAGCTCACATCTGCATCTCACCAAAGTTTGTAAAATATTTCGTAATTATAGTTATTGATAATCGATTATGAACAATTTTATTATGTAAATATATAAATGGGAAAAAATTAAATTTGAATTAACCATTCGATTAAGTGGACATCTAAGTGTCTAAAATGGTAAATAGTAGTATATTTGTAATAATTGTTGTAGATTTAGTGAAGTGTAAACAGTAAATATTTCTTGAAGGTTATGAAGACACGGCGAGAGGTCAGCGACGCACTAGTCACAAACACATGCACAAAATGTATCAAACATGAAACATGCCACGTTAAAAAAACTATTCCTAAATACTGTAACAACCTATGTACTTACGTTTTTTTTAATACATACAATAAAATAAATGGACAGTGCGCGCCAGGTAAGACAAATAAAGAATCAGCACTCAATGTTCAAATAATGAAGAGCTTTCAAAACTTTTTAGTAAATATAAATTTAGAATAAATGGGGTTCGATCCTATCTGGCTTTAGATAAATTGTATACAATGGTTTAATTAAAAACATGACAGTTTGATTACTTATATATGTGATCAAACATCTGTTATACGTTTATTTATAGATATGTTGAAGGTACCTATCTAAATGTTTAATTTATTAAACGAATATTCTAAATACATCTCACGTTTAATTTGTTTTTCAATACGATTTATCTCGTCGATACATTACCATAAAGGTTGGCCATTCACTGGAAATTGATAGTAAAAAAAGGGACAAGCAAGTTTAGTCTCATGTCAAATATTTTTCACTTTGGCATAATCCAGTGCAATGCACACCGACCCTAACACATAACAAGACTGATCACTACTTACGAGTCTATTTTATAAAAAAAAGTATTTACATAAATATCACCACAGATAACTTCAGCCACAATTCACATAGTAACACTTAGTGTCACCATCATATAACAATATATCATTACAGGGATTTTATATATTGTAAAATGTGTAATAGTTTAAACAGATTTTATATTGCTTATTATCCTTCTTTAACTGGCAACATAACGCGATAGTTTTCACGTCACAGACCTATTTCATATTTAAATTAAGCTGAGGTCATCATAAAGACCTTAGCCAGCCCAAATGGGCAAATGGATTAAAAAAATGTAAGGGGTGGTGAATATGATGTGAAAAAATGCATGTGCCAAAATGTATGATATTTTTGAGTGCGGCATTCGATGAAAATTGTTATCAAATTGGTATTATTTCTGAGCCATTGTTGATAATTTTATTTAGGGTGCTATTATTTTGTGTTGTGACTTGTGATCAAAGGGTGTGTTGTCGGACATTATTTTACCTAATTCGTACAAATTCAAGCAGTATTAGAGTGATTTTGTTAAAGTTTTTAATTGAGAGTTTTTTTTAATTAAGTTTGTTATAATGTTAATTGTACGCTTGTGGGGGAGATTTATATAAATTTCGTCCATACTGGAGCTGTACATGTTTCTATTTCGTATGCATTCCGTTAAGACAAGTTTGTTTTGATAATTTAACTTGCTGCTTTGTAATTTGACTGTTCAACGGTTTATCTAATAATATGGACCGTTTGTGACAGTCTAAATGCATACCTATCCGGCGCAACTTTCATTATGCATAGATACATATACTGCAGATTTCATCAGGAGCCAAATGTAAGAACTAAAATAATATAGTTATCATATATTAAGACAGTGTATGTACTTACGTTTTAATTTTTAAACTTGTGATCATAATTTTAAAATAGATTCAAATATTTAGTTCCTTTTTTTTTTTTTTGTTACGAGTAATATAGGTACATACAGTAATTGCAATGATTTAGCATATAGTTGATTGTTCCCATTTGAGAGTGTAATTAAGTTGTGTAAATTTAATTTGTTGTATTTTTAATTAATAGTAATGACAAAATAAAATGATATCGTTACATTAGGGTGTAAAAAAGATTATCTATTTGATCTTAAATTAATACGAAATAAATATTTATGTTCTAGTATCATTATAAACGTGTAATTGAAGTGAGATGATGGAGCGTTGTAGTAAAATTCGTTTACGGACACCGACGTAAAGTGTAAAAAATAAATATGGAAATACCATAGCCTTGTTTTATTTCAAACCATAACAATCCCAATCAATTTGGCCATTCGCACACATGTCTCTTACCTGATTCACACATGGGTTATACCTTCGACTTTGACAAATTATTTCACACTTTTGAGCGTTGAAGGCGGTTCCATTTTTTGGTAAACATTTTTTTTACTTTCTAGATTTGTTACTCATGGGATCAAATTGTCATTATGGTGTAGGTTTAAAATGTTAACCGATGTCTTCACCTGCTACTATAATATCGTCTAGGTATAAGCACGCACTTATCAGTTATTCGAGTGTAACTCAAGAACCGTTTGTTCGATTTTGATGAAATTTAAATTGGACCACACGGGAAGTATACCAGCTTTCAATTTAAAAAACGAACGATTTATTTCAAATCAAATAAGACGATAAAAATCGGTTCACCCAGTCAGAAGTTATGCAGTACACAATAGCCACAAATAAAATATAAAAAAACACGGGTCAAATTGAGAACCTCCACCTTTTTTTGAAGTCGTTTAAAAAGGGGTATTATTCTGTTACAAACATTAAAAATTACTTACATATGTACCAAAATAAAATATACGAATTCCTATTTTTCTTTAAGCTAAAATACAAATTGGTATAACAATAACCTATATTAGTTACATAATACTCGTGCAACTGAAAATGGTAAATTAAAGAGTTCCCGTGAGATAGTTAAAAAACTGTAATTAATTAAACAGCTTTGTATACAATATCTTAAGAACTTAATTAATTGACTGGTCGGTTGGCGCAGTTGGTAGCACTCTGCCTTCTGAGCCGCTGGTCCCGGGTTCGATTCCCGGACAGGTTAAACATTTGTGTGTATGAACATGTCTGTTTGACCTGTCTGGGTGTGTATATGTATATAAGTGTATATATAAGTATGTATTTAAGCATATATATCAGTGATCAGGTTACCATAGTACAGGCTCTGCCTAGTTTGGGACCTGAAGACCTTGTGTGAATGTTGTCCCATATTAAAAAAATAAATTAAAAAAAAAAAAATTTAGTAAAATTTGGTATGCTAATACCCTATGTTGCCGGTTAAACAATGTATACATTATGTAATCCATTAATAAAACTGTAGAGTTAAATTGCGGTACATTAAAAAACATATGAAGAACCGAGTGTAAGAAGTGAAATAGAACTAAATTAGATTTTTTACCAATTTTTTGGGCCGTGGTGGTACCGGCCTAGAATATTACTCCCCCATCTCTTCCTGTGGGTGTCTTAAGAGTCGGCTAAGGGATCACGTACCAGGAGGTGGGCAGCAGCTCCTTCTGAGGATCGGAAATCATACTGCGCTCGCCAACCCGCCTGCCAAGCGTGGCGAGTATCGGCAAATCCCCCCTATATGGGGAGGCATTTCTCTAGCAGTGGACATCCTATGGCTGCAATAAATGAATGAATGAACCAATTTTTTTGTATCTCTATACGGGCTAATCTCCGAAACGAGTTGAATGTCGTCTTTATAGAAGCATTATAAGGTATTGCGATCTATACAATTTTAATTGAAGGAATAATAAATACCACGCGGACGAAGTCGCGGGCATCAGCTAGTATAGGAATAATAAAATTAAACGACTCGGATTAGATATCACATCAAATCATACCCTTTTTTATTTCCATTTTTAAATAAGTTTTATAAATAGAAAAAATATTAAATAATCCGGTGGATATACAGGGTGTTTACAAATTATAGTATTGGAACACTCGTTGAGCAAATGCAAGCAGTTTACGTTTTTCATTTAACATACAATTGAGATACATTATGATAATAGAGCTCACGCTGCATTGGTACAGTAAATATGACTTACTAGTAGGGCCCCGCGGTTTCACCCGCGTGGATAATGATTTGCCCGCTACCTAAATTATCCCACGGGAACTATACTTTTTCCGGGATAAAAGTAGCCTTAGTGTTAATCCAGGGTATAACCTATCCCCATACCAAATTTCATCAAAATCGGTGGAGCCGTTTGAGCGCGAAGAAATAACATACACACAAACTTTCGCATTTATAATAGTAGGATAGTGAATATGCAAATGTGATTTGTGCAATTCCAACGCGTCTCATGACAATTTATTTAAAAAACAGCTAGACTTTTTAGCAATTATTTTATGTGAAGCTCATTTAGTCGTATTTACATTCCAGTGAAGCGTGGGTTGCTATATCTGTTATGGCAACACCTGTAGCGTTACCTTACAAAATACATACACTATTCTTAATACAAGCTATTTCGATATAGAAATTCGAGTTAGTTCTTACAATTTACACATCAAGGGAGGAAATTTTTGTTTCATCTGAATGAGGTAACTATTTTGTATTAAATATTGTTATCACACAGCTTTGTTTTTGTTTTCTATACAAATGTATAAATAAACAGCTTATTACTAGATTACAGGGGCCTTACTATCAGCTTTGTAAAAATCATTCAAATTTCAAGTTCAATTTCAATTCAAGTTTCACATAGGCCACGGCCAAACAGTCCGGAAGCAATACATACAACATGCAACGCCGGCCGTGAAAGCCTTAGAGTTTACAATCATTCAAATATTTGAAGGAAAAAATTCGGCTGCTAGTGGGACTTGAACCCACGACTACAGAATACCGTCCTGTCGCTCTGTCCAACTAAGCTATAGCAGCCCATACCACTAGGGCCGAATTACTTCCCTCCTTATTAACATCTGCGGGGGATGTTATTAGCGCCATCTACCTTTAATTGTATGAACAATTAATTAATCGAATTTTTTCCTTCAAATATTTGAACATAAGTTCTTCCTAGCATAGGGTTAATGCGATACACAATAAAAACTCTTAAAATCATTCAAGTTCCGAGCAGTTCTAAAACCTGGCTTAAACATGCCAGAGACATCAATAACCGTTCACCTTTGAGGATATCAATGTTGGAACCGTTCACCTAAAGGAGCGTGACGCCGTGGTGATGGTATGATTTCACACTAAGCTGTTTAAGCCACGTTTTAGAACTGCTCGGAACTTGAATGGTTTTTACAAAGCTTTAAAGCGTAAGACCGCAGTACGGATTGTATTTAATGACATATATTTTTAAGTACTCTTTTGAGCAGTATATTATTTTTACTCTATGATCCGTTGTAGGGAGTGAGTGTTGCCATGGTATTGAACAAATGACTGTCCTTTATAATAGGGTGCCTGATAGACGACGCGCGATTTCGTTCTAGAGATCCATATTTGCGAACGTGAGCTTAATTACCAACATCTCAGCCATAGGACGTCCACTGCTGGAGATACGCCTCTCTCATTGTTTTCCACAGGGATCGGATGGAAGATGGCCGCATCTTCCAAGGTGGACAGATAACCTAAATTAAATATTTGTATACAAATAGGTCTTCAAAAGGCAATTAGTGATGGTACGGAAAATTAGTGATGACAAGGGTCTTTAATAGCAATCATAGCCCAAGACACGATGCTAGGTTTGAAGATTACTTTAACTTACTTGGACGTAAATATATATAAGTTTTATGGTTTATTGCATTAACAACATGCTAGTCGGAACTAACGTTCAAACTATTAGAAGGAAAAAAGAACTTTATTTAACCTCCCCTCAGATGTTAAAGGGAGAAATTCGAACTCTACTGGTAATGGCTGGTATATTGTAATTTTTAGACTTTCGCGATTCGAACACATTGTTATTAAATCAAACGGGGCTTGATCGCGAGAAAATCATTTAGTAATTTATTTACCTCGACGTTTCGACCAAGTTGCATTGGTCGTGGTCACGAGAAGACTGAACGAGGTAAATAAATTACTAAATGTTTTTCTCGCGATTAAGCCCCGTTTCATTTAATAACAATGGCTGGTATAGCTTAGTTGGACAAAGCGACAGGACGGTATTCTGTAGTTGTGGGTTCAAGTCCCTCTAGCACCCGATATTTTCCCTTCCAATAATTTGAACGTGAATATTCTTATTGCATATTAGCAACAATATTTTCCCCATTATGAAACAATCCAAAACGAATGGTTAAACCTATTTTTTTATACTTTATAGATCTGGCGTATGACTACTATGTCACTTGATGGTCAATGACGATCTAGTCGAAGATATAATCACGCTAGACCTTAAATGAACCTAGAATGTTTGTTAGCTCTCAAGGTACTCTCTTGGTACCACCCTTAACTTTTTCAAACTTAAGGGTGGTGGGCCAAGCGGGTATTCGACAGTACGCTACGACCATGCTGGGAATTTGATAATGTTGTTGCCTTCATCGGAAGCACAAGCCGTTGGTGGGGATCGAAGTACCGTCTGTCATTATGACAGCCGACGCTCCAACCGTTGAGCTATCATCGCTTCAAAAAAACATAAAATACACTGAGGTTAGTTTTCTATTAATTTCAAGAGATTCAAGAGGCTATGTTCGCAGTTTCACTACGAGACCGAATCGGAAATGAGGAGATCCGTAGAAGAAGTATATTAACTGCGAAATAGCATTGGGTGGGCACATAGCATTCTAGGTCTAGCGTTATAACATCTTCGATCACAATGTCACTGACCAGCAAGTAAGATAGTGGTCAAACGCTAGTTTTTTTTTGTTTTTTTTTTTATTCACAATAGGCAGGCGTTTGACCACTATCTCACCTGATGTTAAGTGATGATGCGGTCTACGATGATTCACGCCTGCCTAGAAGATACCTGTACACTCGTGACTTGAAGATATTGATATTAAAATAAAATTGTGATCGAGCATATTTCCATATTGAACAGTATGGACTTGGCATCCTGCAGTCAGCCTTATCCCGGATTGACGATTATTGCATATTCTCTATCGGGCAGCGTTTATCACCAATTTCGATAATCATCAAGTTCAGTCTTAACCCTGAAATCATTTGTACGGCATTTCACATATTTTCACATCAATCGAACTCAATTTATGTATGGACAATGCCCCTAATTATATTAATGACACAAACTAACTAAAATTCTTTAAAATAAAACCTCTTATTCTATTTGCGCTAAGATTCAAATTCGTATAACTCCATACAACGCTATCTCTAATATTAGTCAAGTTTTATTCAATTGCTGGACATCTGCGGGTAGTTTTAGTCGGCACCAAATAATTGGCGACTTTACTCAAAACTACCCGCAATTTTCATAAAAAGATCTAATATTAGTATTGTTATTTATAAGTGTCATTCTAATTTGGATTTTATCGTAACCACATAAGAACTCTTATCTTCCACAATTTTAGTTTAGTTTGGTTGAAATAATGCTTTGTTAATCGATTCCGGTGAAAAGTCTGAAGTCAGTACTTTACAATCATTTAATTTAATTTACTCATTTATATTTAATTTAAATAATTTACACATTGAATTAAATCTAAACGTTAGACAAACTTATTAATAATGTTAAGCTTTTATACATTAGCTTATTTGGTAATTTTCGCTACATTAATATTTAAAATTACACCCATAAATTAGCCAAATTGCACTAATTAATTTATACAATGTATATAGTTTTAGTAATTCCGATTATTGTACATTTATCACATATCACAGTCCAGAGGCACAGTAAAAAAAAATAGAATACAACTATAGTTAGTACTATATCGTGGTAACATATTGAAATATATATATCAATCTGAGCGGTTCAGTTTTAGTTTCACAATTTGGCTAATTGAGAATGATGTTTACATTTACTTTAGGTCGTTTTCGATATATTTAACAATTTATTTATAAGTATATTTTATAGCCATGCCGGCAGTGATTCCTTACACCAGTGTTGCCTATAAAAAAAAAACATATTGGCCGTAATTCTGCTAATCACTCAACCTAGCTAAAATTCCTATTTTATGGGATAAAGTAACAGAACAAGCAAAAGAACCAGAGGATGTTAAGTGGTAACCTCTGCGTATAGACACCTTGAGAAATAAAGTTGGTAAGTCTTATGTGCCTGCAATCACCGGAAACCATACCTTTCAAACTAGAACACAGTAATGCGAACACTACTGCCTGGCGGTAGAAATAAATATGGTGGCAGTACTACCCAGGCGAACTCATATAGAGCAATACTGCTCTAGTATGATTTAAAATTAAGCTCTTATTCAATCCTAGTGCGGGGGTCTGAGTATAATTTAAAAAAAAAAAAAAAAAAAATTACGCTAAAGTACAAATTCGTATAACTCCTTACAAGCCTTATCTCTAGACGAGTTTAAATCAAATCCGGGTAGTTTTAGTCGACTCCAAATAACGTAACGTCTCCCTGAAACTACCCGCATTTTAATAAAAAGATCTAATTCAAGTACTGGCATTCGTAGGTGTCATACTAATTTGGACTGTATCGTAAACATACAAAATATATAATATTAAAACTCACGTTCATAATTACTTTACACTGTTTTTTACGGGTATAACGTGGTACTTACGCGTAGTCGATATCATGATCGACAATTGATTCGGCTTCTTCCGGAAGCCTTCATCAGGATCTTGAGTGCGGTGCGTTAGTCGTAACGTCCCGTCTCGCACTTTTTGCGCGACAATTGTCGATCGTGATATCGACTACGCGTAAGTACCACGTTATACCCGTAAAAAACAGTGTAAAGTATACAAAATATATCTTATTCAGTACTATTTTAATTAGTTTGATTGAACAACAGAACCACTGCCAACTATACAAGGTAATCCGTGAAATCGTCTAATATAATAATTAACCTATACCGGTGAATATTTGGACCGCGAATTTGTGCGCATCGTTTTATTTTCAGATGCGTTCGCAAAGAACCTCAATGGAGAACACAGTCATTCTAATAACGAAGACATTTGAAAATTTGTTGAGGACATTTTTTCAATTATTGCCCAATTTTAGAGCTTAAAAAACAATAAGAATGGCTTCTAAAATTACTATCCATCTAATTCTGAAGTTCAAATGAATGTCTATGCGCAACACAACGAAAACTTTACCTATATTTTACGATGACAGTACAATTGTTATATTTATTGAATACTTTAAATTAATCATTAAATATTATTCGAAAATATTTAACAGTATAATATATAAATCCACGCATAAAATCAATACTTCAAATAATAATGGAATGCTATATTCCAACTTACAAATCATCTCAAATCGCTTTTGTCGCTAATTTGAATACATTAAAAATCTGTTTTAAGTAACAATCACGTACGTCTCTATCCGTCCTAAGCGGAATGAAAGAGACGGCTAAATCATTCACATATTATCCATTAACTAAACAAATAACATTCAAATCAATTATAATTAAGATCATACAAATCGAACAAAAACTCATGGAGGTTACACGTATAACGCTGCATTAGTAAAATACGTGCATTGCATTACGTCGCACTTAAGACGCGTTATGAAAATACTGTTCATCTCTTTCGCACGTTCAAAGGGTGCGATAGAGAGCGCAATATATCGTTCTTTGCTACTAAATATCACGCGTTTACGAAACTCATGGAGGTTACACGTTTATCGCTGCATTAGTCAAATACGTGCATTGCATAACGTCGCACTGAAGACGCGTTATGAAAATACTGTTCATCTCTTTCGCACGTTCAAAGGGTGCGATAGAGAGCGCGATATATCGTTCTTTGCTACTAAATATCACGCGTTTACGAAACTCATGGAGGTTACACGTTTATCGCTGCATTAGTCAAATACGTGCGTTGCTTAACGTCGCACTGAAGACGCGTTACGAAAATACTGTTTATCTCTCTCGCACGTTCAAAGGGTGCGATAGAGAGCGCGATATATCGTTCTTTGCTACTAAATAGCACGCGTTAACGTTTATATTATCGTATCGCACTAGTTTTTAAACATCAAAATCAATTGCCAAATTTTCATACGCAAATAAATAACACTCCTCCATTTTCAATAATTATGACTAAGGTGTTTGTTGTGATCAACAGTAGTATGATATTCGAATACGGAATTTACGACAGTAAAGATAGTGCTTAAAATAAATTTTACTTGTGAATATGACAGGAAAAAAGGCTCACACAAGTTTTAAGACTACATTTTTAGAATATTTCTTCACTTAGTTGTAATAGAATGTCGACTCTTTAATGTAACTTTCTGGGACATCCTGTGCAAATATGCCTAACATATGTAACAGTAAATGTGGGTCAATTCCCCTTTTTACCATACATGGGATTAAGAACAAGATAATTTTTTTACTAGTACACAACAGTTACCAGTTACATTTTTTGATTTATGTGATAACGTTTTATAAATTGATGAATACCAGCAACACTCATGAAAAATAGTAACGTTCCGCGTAACGTTCCACCTGAGGTTTGTATTACATAAAATAATCAGAGTCAAAGTCAAAGTCAGTCAAAGTCAAAGTCATAAATGATTATGACGTTATCACGTAAATCTATCGTCCGTAAACCGACTTTAGAGACAACCAATTTTTTTCATAAGTACTTGAAAAAATGATAATAGAATCAATGTAGCGTCATTTTTTAAAATTATTATTTTCATTTACATATCAAACTCGGCCAAGATATAAAGTTCCCTCTTGCCACACAACAATCAACCTTAACAAACAGTGACAAATCATTTGATCACTAATTACATTAAACGCTCATAAAAGCAATTATTGTTCTTCAACTTAACAGTTTCAATTCGGTACGCCAATGTGTCTTACCCAATGATTCGTTTAGAAAAATATACTTTCCAAAGTGACGTCACACTGTCAAAAACCTGTCCGTTTACCAATGTCCAATCTACGACTGACGTAGGCGAGCCCGTTTTCATTTCTTCGTACACTGAAGATATCTGCTAACGATAGCAGTTAAATCCTGTGGTAACTTTGTACGATCGCACCTGCTCGAATATGCGTGCACTGCTTTTGTGAGCTGCAATTTAAACATAGCTCTGTTATTGTAAGAGTTTTATGGTTTATTTCATAAACAATAGCTAGGTGGAACCTCGTTCATATTATTAGAAGGAAAAAATTCAGACATTAACCCACGACTACAACATACCGTCCTGTCGCTTTATCCATTTAAGCTATTGCAGCCACTTCACTAGCGTCCGAATTTCTTCCTTTAACATCTGAGGGGATGTTGTTCTAAGCGCCATCTACCTTTAATTGTATGAACTATTGATAGAACTGATTCGGTAGTATCCAAATTTAACAGCTTATAGAAGTGACTTGTTTGAAAGTTTCGTTAGTATTCTGCATAATTTAGCCTAATCTGTGAATGCGCAGACGCAGCCGAGAGCGCGAGCTCTCTATGAAAATGTGACTCAGAAGGTCACGAAACCGGTCGGGACACCTACTCAACTAATATATGTACGTACGATGACTACCAGCGCCCCGCGGTTTTACCCGCGTGATGATGATGAATGATGATGTCAAGTAACCTATGTGTTATTCCGGGACCTGAAGTACCTATATATCAAATTTCAACCAAAACCGTTGATTCGTATGTGCGTGATTGAGTAACAAACATCCATACAAACTTTCACATTTATAATATTAGAAGAAAGGATACATACCTGTGAGTGCAAATCTAATAAAGCGTCGAGTCCGATATTCCTCAGAGCCTTCGCGTGCTTATATACGACGTTATCTAACTCAGTCTTGTTTATCAGTACTTTTTCCGTTTCTGCAACAGTCATTATATTGATAAATATTATAAAACTGTTTCATAATAAGGAATCTTAAAATACAGAAAGAAAGAAAATACATTTATTCAAAAACAGTTGTGTCATAGAAGAGCTGTGTCGTAATGTAATTTATCTAATCTTATACTGAAATATAAAGCTTAAAGAAATCAAAAACAGAACTTGAATGACAGTCTTTATAGACAATTATATCGAAATAAATTTAAAAATAGTAGTTTAAGAAAATGTATCATTATAAGGTATACTAAAATAAGAGAGTAAGTTCGAAGAACGAGCCTTGGGCGAGTTTTTTTATAGCGTTACGTTATTAAAGAAATCAAAAACAGAACTTGAATGACAGTCTTTATAGACAATATATCGAAATAAATTTAAAAATAGTAGTTTATGAAACTGTATCATAATAAGGTTTCTTAAAATAAGAGAGTAAGTTTTAAGTCGTAGGCGAGTTTTTTCATAACATTACACGAGTGTTTTAAGACCAAATTATGTACAGTTTCATACACTGCTTTATCTAATCTCATGAAATAGATAATTAAATTAATGTAAAATTACAGCATAATTAAGTTTGCATTTATTTGTAAAGGTTTAGCGCCAAAATCCATTGGCTGATCGCACATGCTTGTTGCGCCGCGTCCACAGATTATATATAGAAAAACTGCTTTGCAACCTCCTTAGTCCAGCTGAAGTAGCATCTTAACGGTAAAAAAGTTACATTATAATTTACGTAAGGTTTTTTCAGTAATTAACAAAGGAAAGGTAATCAAAGAACGTTATATTTATATACTGAAATTAATTAGTGTTAAGTACCCGTGTTGTTGTGTATGTAATATTGTTAATTGACGTGATAACGTTTTATAAATTGATGAATACCAGCAACACTCATGAAAAATAGTAACGTTCCGCGTAACGTTCCACCTGAATTTTGTATTACATAAAATAATCAAAGTCAAAGTCAAAGTCAGAGTCAAAGTCAAAGTCAAAGTCGAAGTCGAAGTCAAAGTCAAAGTCATAAATGATTATGACGTTATCACGTAAATCTATCGTCCGTAAACCGACTTTACAGACAACCAATTTTTTTTTTGACGTGATAACGTTTTATAGATTGATGAATACCAGCAACACTCATGAAAAATAGTAACGTTCCGCGCAACGTTCCACCTGAGTTTTGTATTACATAAAATAATCAAAGTCAAAGTCAAAGTCAGAGTCACAGTCAGAGTCAGAGTCAGTCAGAGTCAGTCAGAGTCAGAGTCAGAGTCACAGTCAAAGTCAAAGTCAAAGTCAAAGTCAAAGTCAGTCAAAGTCGAAGTCAAAGTCAAAGTCATAAATGATTATGACGTTATCACGTAAATCTATCGTCCGTAAACCGACTTTACAAAGAACCAATTTTTTTTTTTAATATATACCTTTTTTGACCAGTTTTCAAAATAAGAAAAAAACTATGACTATAACAAATTATCTGTATGTTACCTCTATGTCCTGCACTGGAAGTGTCATGCCCATTTCGCTTCTTTGGTGATGATTTTGTTGGTGTTATTTCCGTAGTTTTCACTGGACTGCAAATAAAAGATATTGGTAGTGATTCGCTTAATTAACTAAACTAAACTAAAATGTCTTTCTTATAGGGTTACGATAAAGTCTAAATTTTTATGAGACTAAAAATTAAATATATTTGTTAAATTTGCGGGTAGTTTTAGCGAAATTAAGGCGCCACTTATTTGGTCCCTACTAAAACTACCCGCAATTAGCGAGCAATGGAATAAAACTCGTCTAATATTAGTGAGAGCGTTGTATGGAGTTATAAAATAAAATATATATAAATATATAAAATATAAAACTGTTCTCCACAACACAGGGAATCCTAGTGTGGAGACCGAGAGAGAGAGAAAGTCAAGCTGAGCTTTTTTTTTTTTTTTTTTTTTTTTTTTTTTTACGGACTAATGCTGTTTGCCTCTACCGGCATTTACAGCTTCACCGGAGGGGGGGCGAGCACAGATGATGCTCAGCCCGGTATTTGTGCGGTCGCAGAAGGCGCACCGCCTAGTGAGGCTAGCGCTGACGGCGCTGTGCCACTAGGAGAGGACGAGGCGACTAGCTCAAGGGCACCACTGAGGTTCGGACCTCGGCTTGAGCTGTCGCCAGGACAGGGAGTTATCGGATCGACTTGCCCCGGTACCAGAGTGGTCCGTAAGTGGGCCCTAAGGATGTTTGCTCTTTGACTATTTGGAGAGAATCTAACCAGGATGTTTTTGCCTCGAGCTCGCCGTCGAGCTCGGTGTCTGACTGAGTATACCAGGGACTCTCGACCTTGTATTCTACCGGGATGACCGTGGGACGACGCTAAAGCTAGCGACAAGGCGACAGCGATGGGGTCGTCCGGGTCATCCAATACGTGCCTAGGGCGGCGTCGTCGGGGGGGTTGAAGGTGCGGGTGTGTCGGGGTGGACAAGCTGAGCTTTGTATCTCCGCGCCTTATAGGTTGCCAAGAGCCTGTAGATTTAATTTATTTCTTGCTTCTAGCTCTCGTTCTAATCTTGGACAAAACGCGCCTTTGACTAGGTTGGTACGACAGTACAATTCGATCTCAAAAACCAAAGATCTCGACATATTTCATGATAGGTTTTGTAATTTCAAAAAATTTGTATTAGATTTTTCTTTATGATAGATTTAGATTTTTAGTTATTTGTTTCGATATTGTTTTCTGTACATCTGTATTCAACTATGCAATTTTACTATATAATCTTTTATTCATGATCTATTTATAAATTTCCACTTGCCATTGCAACATTAATTGTCATAATTATTTCTATATCAAGTCATTTGTTTTCTAAATGTATTTTTATTATGTCTATATTACATTACATCTGTTACTCGTTCAAATAATATAAATTAATTTTGCATGTTGTCTACACCTTTAACTGCTGTGGCATTTGCCTCTTAGTGTGTTAAGCGCAATCCTTGTAAACGCATTAGTGTACACAGGGTTGGTGTTATAATAAATAAATAAAATAAATAAAGTCAAATCTTAAATCTTAATAATTAATTAGTATTCAGCAATTATGTGTGTGTATTCGTGTTATGAGCAAATAAATTATTCTTATTATATCACCTTTCCGGCGTGTGTTTATTCTCCGCGGTGACATTCAAGAAAACGTCGGACTCGTCCGGTGGCCGCCTCAGGGGCGCGTCATCGTCTGACGCGGACGATGACGTCATATCCCCGTTGGGCAGCGGGGTGGAGGTGATTGGTTTGTTCTCCTTGAACTCTTCATCTGTTATCGCCATACTTTGATCTTTGAAGCTCTGTAATATGAAAACAATGTTTTTGTAGTGAAAACTTCTTTAGCGGCCTTAATAAATGTTCAATTCGCGTCAGGTCAAGTGACACTGATCGAAAATTCGTAAGGCGCGTGACGTCATCGACGAAGACGGAGCGAGAGTAGACATAATGTAATATAATTTGTAATGATTGTGTACGATAGCGCAATAAATGAATATTGTATTTTACCACATAAATGATAGTACTTTTATACTGATAAATAAAGCGATACGTGCGAAATTATTTTATAACATTCCAAAACTACACCACATTAATCTTCAAGTTTACACTTCTGCCGGCACTCCCGGAGAGCAACCCGTTGTTTTTTTTAAAACTGTAAGTACTTATAGATCTAGCGTTTGACCACTATCTCACTTGATGGTCAGTGACGATGTGGTCGAAGATGACGCTAGACCTAGGATGCTCACTGGCTCTCAAGGACTGCTGCCTGAATACAATATGTGTTTGGTGACAGATTTTCAAACTTGAGGGTGGTAGCTGCTAGCCAGGCGGGTATTCGAAAGTACCCTACCACCATGCTGGGAATTTGATAACGGTTACCTTCGCCGGAAGCTCAAGCAGTTGTTAGCGATCGAACCAGTGTCCGTCAGTTTGACAGACGACGCTTCCCCCGCTGAGCTATCATCGCTTCAAAATATAAAATATATATATTTACCTTATTGTAATGACGCTGTCCGTTTGCGCTTTATTTTGCGGAGGGAACCTAGTTTTTTTAAACTTTTTACGGAGCCTTGGGTTTATTCACATGCATGACAATGATATCGGAGTATCTGAAGCTTTACTTCAGTAAAATTAGGGCTTGGATTTACTCACCTTATTAGAAGTCCGCGGCCGTTTCACGACCAGTCCCTTCGACCAGGCGTTGATCCGTCTGCGCTTTCGTTTGGCGGAGTGAGTCTCGCTCTTGTCCCCGTTCTGGGCGGTCTTCGGCGTCTTGCTCACGTCCATCGGGGAGTCGAAGCCTCGCGCTGTCAAACACGGGGATTGTTGAACTATTTGTCCATTAATTTTGAAGTTCTTCAGTACACAGAACGCAAATACATTCGCATAATCAGCATAGGATATATAAGAGACATTTATGATAGCCCTAGCAATTGAAAAACTTTGAAGCGATGATAGCTTAGCGGTGGGAGCGTCGGCTGTCAAACTGACGGACGCTAGTTCGATCCCCGCCATGAGCTTTCGGTGAAGCAAACAGCGTCATCAATCGCTTAGTTTGGAACTCGCTGGACATCAGTGTATCCAAGACATATAAAAACTTGAGTCTGAAAACTATCGCGAGTTTCTTCCATAATTGTAATGTAACAAAACTGAATATAAGTTCGAAACTGGTCGGAGAGTAATTTTCCAGTGTTTACCACGTGAGTCCTAGTCGGTTTGTTACATTACAATCATATAAAAACTGTTTTCCGTGGTTAAGAAAAGTGTAATAGATAAGTTGTTTATTGGAATAAATTTATCATTATCATTATCAAATTCCCAGTATGGTGGTAAGGTACTTTCGACAATCTGCCTGGCTAGCTACCACCCTCAAATTTGAAAAACTGTCACCAAACAGATAGTGTGTTCAGCCAGCAGCTCTTGAGAACCAGTGAGCATTCAAGGGTCAAGTGTGATAACATCTTCGACCACATCGTCACTGACCATGAAGTGAGATAGTGGTCAAATGCTAGGTGTATACAGTATAAAAAAGACTGCCACTGCTGAACTTTTTTTTTTTTATTGGGAATAGGCAGGCGCTTGACCACTATCTCACCTGATGTTAAGTGATGATGCGGTCTACGATGGAGCACGCCTGCCTAGAAGATACCTATTCACTCGTGACTTGAAGATACCCAGGTCGTATTTTTTCGGAAATACAGAGTTAGGCAATGAGTTCCATTCGTTAGCTGTACGCAGTAAGAATGTGGAAGCAAAACGCTTCGTGCGACAAGTTGGAACCTCCACCATGTATGGATGAACATATGAACATATTAATATGCCTCCCCCATCTAGGCTCTTCCCGAAACCCTCCTCAGGTTAACTATCCACATACAGTTTTTTGGCAGTACTGCATATGACAGCAGTCTGACATGCACACTGATTTGTTTTTGTGCTACTGTTATATAATTTATATGTTCGTATTTGTGTGTTGTGTGCGATCTGTGTTGAATAAATGATTTTCATTTCATTTCATTTTACAGCATTATTATTTCTTAAAAAAAGAATCATGCATTTCTCATTGATGTAAGATACATTGACTTAACAGCCCTCAGGCTTGCTTTCTTTTCTCCTATGTAGTCAGCAATGAAAAAATAAGATTGCCAGTAGATTGCCCTCTCACTTAAGATTGCCAGTAGATTGCCCTCTTACTTAGGCTTGCCAGAAGATTACCCTCTCACTCAAGCTTGCCAGTAGATTACCCTCTCACTCAAAATTACCAGAAAATTACCCTCTCACTCAAGCTTGCCAGTAGATTACCCTCGCGCCAAAATCCATTGGCTGATCGCGCATGCTTGTTGCGCCGCGTCCACAGATTATATATAGAAAAACTGCTTTACAACCTCCTTAGTCCAGCTGAAGTAGCATCTTAACGGTAAAAAAGTTACATTATAATTTACGTAAGGTTTTTTCAGTAATTAACAAAGGAAAGGTAATCAAAGAACGTTATATTTATATACTGAAATTAATTAGTGTTAAGTACCCGTGTTGTTGTGTATGTAATATTGTTAATTGACGTGATAACGTTTTATAAATTGATGAATACCAGCAACACTCATGAAAAATAGTAACGTTCCGCGTAACGTTCCGCCTGAGTTTTGTATTACATAAAATAATCAAAGTCAAAGTCAGTCAAAGTCATAAATGATTATGACGTTATCACGTAAATCTATCGTCCGTAAACCGACTTTACAGACAACCAATTTTTTTTTTGACGTGATAACGTTTTATAGATTGATGAATACCAGCAACACTCATGAAAAATAGTAACGTTCCGCGCAACGTTCCACCTGAGTTTTGTATTACATAAAATAATCAAAGTCAAAGTCACAGTCACAGTCAGAGTCAGAGTCAGTCAGAGTCAGTCAGAGTCAGAGTCACAGTCAAAGTCAAAGTCAGTCAAAGTCAAAGTCAAAGTCATAAATGATTATGACGTTATCACGTAAATCTATCGTCCGTAAACCGACTTTACAAAGAACCAATTTTTTTTTAATATATACCTTTTTTGACCAGTTTTCAAAATAAGAAAAAAACTATGACTATAACAAATTATCTGTATGTTACCTCTATGTGTATCCAAGACATATAAAAACTTGAGTCTGAAAACTATCGCGAGTTTCTTCCATAATTGTAATGTAACAAAACTGAATATAAGTTCGAAACTGGTCGGAGAGTAATTTTCCAGTGTTTACCACGTGAGTCCTAGTCGGTTTGTTACATTACAATCATATAAAAACTGTTTTCCGTGGTTAAGAAAAGTGTAATAGATAAGTTGTTTATTGGAATAAATTTATCATTATCATTATCAAATTCCCAGTATGGTGGTAAGGTACTTTCGACAATCTGCCTGGCTAGCTACCACCCTCAAATTTGAAAAACTGTCACCAAACAGATAGTGTGTTCAGCCAGCAGCTCTTGAGAACCAGTGAGCATTCAAGGGTCAAGTGTGATAACATCTTCGACCACATCGTCACTGACCATGAAGTGAGATAGTGGTCAAATGCTAGGTGTATACAGTATAAAAAAGACTGCCACTGCTGAACTTTTTTTTTTTTATTGGGAATAGGCAGGCGCTTGACCACTATCTCACCTGATGTTAAGTGATGATGCGGTCTACGATGGAGCACGCCTGCCTAGAAGATACCTATTCACTCGTGACTTGAAGATACCCAGGTCGTATTTTTTCGGAAATACAGAGTTAGGCAATGAGTTCCATTCGTTAGCTGTACGCAGTAAGAATGTGGAAGCAAAACGCTTCGTGCGACAAGTTGGAACCTCCACCATGTATGGATGAACATATGAACATATTAATATGCCTCCCCCATCTAGGCTCTTCCCGAAACCCTCCTCAGGTTAACTATCCACATACAGTTTTTTGGCAGTACTGCATATGACAGCAGTCTGACATGCACACTGATTTGTTTTTGTGCTACTGTTATATAATTTATATGTTCGTATTTGTGTGTTGTGTGCGATCTGTGTTGAATAAATGATTTTCATTTCATTTCATTTTACAGCATTATTATTTCTTAAAAAAAGAATCATGCATTTCTCATTGATGTAAGATACATTGACTTAACAGCCCTCAGGCTTGCTTTCTTTTCTCCTATGTAGTCAGCAATGAAAAAATAAGATTGCCAGTAGATTGCCCTCTCACTTAAGATTGCCAGTAGATTGCCCTCTTACTTAGGCTTGCCAGAAGATTACCCTCTCACTCAAGCTTGCCAGTAGATTACCCTCTCACTCAAAATTACCAGAAAATTACCCTCTCACTCAAGCTTGCCAGTAGATTACCCTCTCACTCAAGCTTGCCAGTAGATTACCCTCTCACTCAAGCTTGCCAGTAGATTACCCTCTCACTCAAGCTTGCCAGTAGATTACCCTCTCACTCAAGCTTGCCAGTAGATTACCCTCTGACTAATCCCACATATGTTGTCAGTTTGACAGTTTGTCCTTAGACAAGAAGAAGACGATCAATATTACACCCACTGCGGGAAAACATTTATGCGATGATTGTAGGTGTTTCTCCCGGGTCTTGGATGTTTGTGTGCTGTGACTGTGTGTGTGTACATTTCTCACGCGACACAGGGAATCCTGGTGCGGGGGTTTGAGTGTTTGGAAAAAACCTCGTAGACCATAGAATCATACAATAAACTCAAAGTGAATAAACAACTTACGTAAATTAGAAGCCGTGTAGATGAAGTCTGGCAAGTCTGTGTCCAGCTGACTGCCTTCTTCTTGCCTCTTCTTGGCTATCTCCTGACACTCGAGCTCGAAATCGCTGTCCATTTCAACGTCGATGAGCGCATGCGCGTGGTCTCGCAGCGAACACGCCTCGTGCCGTATCTGCTTGTCCGATGACGTCCTGTTTACAAGGTAACCTTGTATTTTACCGTCTCCACCGTCACATCCAACAATGTCCATTGCGACTCGTAGCAGCGGACACACCTACAACACTCGTAACGCAAAGAAGCTTGGTGAAATAAGTCGAAAGCTTACGAAGTCATCCAAACTCACTCACATCATGGGTCCGATGATTTACAACAAACTATCGGAACACATAACAGGAGCTCCCAGTCTATCGAGCTTCAAATACCGTTTACAACGCTGGCTTGACGAGCATTCGTTCTATAGCTATGAAGAATTTATTAAATTGAAATAGTACATTTTGTACAATTTCATTATAGATTTTATTTTTGTTAAAATAAAATCTATCTATATACGTATGTACTTACTTACTACACGTATATTGATTCACAAACATCTTGTAAGAAATTTGATGACAATAGTTTATTTATTATAATAGTTTATGACATGTAAATTGGCTTTATGAATAAATTGATTATGATTATGATTGTGTCACCATGATGGGAGATACTGATCGAACATTCGAGTATAGATACTGATATCAATTGGAATAGGATAACTAAATCATGCAGAACGCATCAATCAACATTATTACCAGGATGACAGAAACAAGAGGACCAGACAATTCGTACACATGCATTTTTGCTATAATATCTATCAACAAGATCATGTAGAATCATATCAGAGTCATGTACATTTACGAGTACAATATTGTTACATTATATAATTATAATTTCTTTATGCTATATTCATTTTATTTTTTATTATTTGATTGTTTTATTTCTTATTTCTTGATTGTTTCAATTTTTATTAATCATATTCTATTAAATTTAATTACTGAACTTTCAGCCCAAACTCACTAATATTCAAAAATAGAACCATTCGGAAGCGAGCTAGCCCTCACAGACTCAGGGTATCCTGCCGTGAGAGCTAGAGCTCAAATAGACTAACTTAATTTAAAAATGCATGCTATTATACGTGCATTATATATAGATATACTTCTACATAGTCATAAGTTAGGATAAGTTAGAATGTAACATAATTATTGTATGTATTATATAAATAAATAAATTTTAAAAAAAACAATTAAGAAAACTTAGAGATTCAATACTGTAAATACATAGGCCGTATGGAACAAATTTTCTAGAATCTCCCAAAAAAATTAATAAAATTAAAGTCCCAAATAACTATAATCCTTATTGCAACGATTCTGTAATAGGCCATTTGTAACAGCACCATTATCTTGTTTAGAGATGAAACTTTCATTCATTCATGCAAAATTATATTTATTTTATTAACCGGTCCAATAACTTCACACTTCACTATAAAAAAACATTACTAATTACAACTACAAATATTCGACAATAGCTAATGCTATAGCGTTCAACTTGATCTACTCAAAAATGCATCTACTGAATAATCTTAGCACCAAATCATTAATATACACAAATTTTTACACAATTTGATTTTCCTTACATAAGCTTTCATACGAATTGCATAGCCACGTCTAAATATAAGCAGGCAAACGGTTAGAGGTTGTAACATACATATTACAACAATATTTAGGCCAACGCAAATGTACTATACTAATAAAACATTCTCCAATAAATAATGGGTTTTTCGTACCTATTATTTACACCTCTAGCCCTTTGACAGCCATCCAAGAAATGTAAGAGAAAACACATCGATTACGGATTATTTTTATGGGGTAACATAACGGAACAAGCAAATGGTCCACAGGATGTTGAGTGGTAACCTCTGCCTATACACAGATACAATTCGCAATCCTGCACTGCGTCAGTCACCCTGAGACATAAAGTTGGTAAGTCTCATGTGCCTGTAATTTCACCGGAAACCATACCCTTCAAAACGGAACACATTAATGCGAACACTACTGCTTGGCGAAAGAAATTGATACGATGGTGGTACTTCCCCGGGCGAACTTTTACATAGAGTGCTATTGCTCTTTGACTGAAACTAGACAACGAAATGTATTCTAGGTTCCGTGATAATATTTGGCTCAGAACATATATAGCGTTTAATTTTTAAGCGTATCAAAAAAGTTAAAAAATATATATTTATAAGTCGTTATAAGATAGACAATTAGTCTAAACATTACAGTAAAAAAGCTTCGACATTTAAAGCACCTTTAAGTGATTCACTGCCTATACTTTCAGACATTTCTTAAACAGCAGTTTTTTGACGTGATAACGTTTTATAAATTGATGAATACCAGCAACACTCATGAAAAATAGTAACGTTCCGCGTAACGTTTCTGAGTTTTGTATTACATAAAATAATCAAAGTCAAAGTCAAACTCAAAGTCAGTCAAAGTCAAAGCCAAAGCCAAAGTCAAAGTCAAAGTCATAAATGATTATGACGTTATCACGTAAATCTATCGTCCGTAAACCGACTTTACAGATAACCATTTTTTTTATGAGACAAGACATTTGAAGTCGTGCACTCTATGGTAGGAGCCAATAATTAAAGTTATTAGTACGGTTAATGTACCATCCTAAAATAACGCTTACAATGATAATGATTCTCTTGTTCAACCAAACTAAACTAAAATTCTGATAAATAATATAACCAGGTAAATTCTTACACAGTTATGATAAAGTCCAAATAAGTATGACACCTAATAGGTGACAACACTAATATGAGATCTTTATATTCAAATTGCGAGTATTCAAACGTTAGATAAGCCGCCACTTATTTGGTGCCAAATATAATTTTAGCGTAAATAGAATGCCAGCTATTTTATTTTGAAGAATTTTAGGTAGTTCGCGTGATTAACAGAAACAGGGTCAATATATCCTACAACGTTATGCAAATTGCAGAACCAACGATTCTTTGCTTTCGGAGCATTTGAAAAGTTTAGGGTTAAGTAACCAAAGTGACAACAACAAAACAAACAGACGATCAAAGTGCGTTTTATTGCTGTGTTCTGAACGAATGAATAGGATTTAACTATTTCCCACTGACAGCTCACATATCATCACCGGTTTAGTCGTAAATACTCTTACAGCTATGCTCAGGGTTTCTTTACGAGATGGGATGGGATTTTTCTTACAGGGCTTCTTCACAAACTAAAGTCTTCGACATAGCATAGCGGATTGGCAAGTTGAAATGGCAGGGCATAGCTCGCTGAACTGATGGCCAATGGGGTCGAAAGGTTCTGGAGTGGACCACAGAATATATAATAAAAAACGCAGCATAGGATGTCCACCGACAAGATGAACATACGACTTGACCAAGATCGCACGAAGGGGCCAGATGTAAGCGCTGGCTGCGGGCCGTATCTTACCGGTCCGTCTGGAGATTAATGGGAGGCATATGTCCAGCTGTAGACGTCCTTTGGCTGAGATGATAATGATGATGAATGGTCTCAACTAAGACAAACTCTTGCGCAAAATCAAAGAATACGTCAACTGATAGGAATATTGTTGTGTTGAGTGATAGAAGTTTTCGATAAAGAAAAAATACATATTCAACTTTACCTGTCCGGATTATATTCCAACGCGTTTGCGCAAATGAGATCTATGTCATCGAGGAACTCCTTCGCGCAGTTATACTTGTGCATATCCACTTTGGTCATCATGGTTTCAAGGTCCATTGGTTGTTTTACGATATCTAAGTAGTCTGTCACCTGAAATAATATCGATTATTATAAGAATCCTACTAACATTATAAATGCGAAAGTTTGTGTGTATTAACACATAGGCTACTTTTATCCCGGAAAAAGTATAGATCTCGTGGGATAATAGAGGTAGCGAGAAAACCGTAATCCACGCGGGCGAAACCGCGGGGCGCTACTAGTATGTTATATAACAGAAAACGTTATTAGTAATTGCCATTGGTAGTAATCCTCTTTTCAACTAAACTAAAATTCTTTAAAATAAATAAGAAAAGTTCTTATATGGTTACAGTGAAATCCAATATAGTATGACACCTATTAATACACATTGTCACTAACCATCAAGTGAGATAGTGGTCAAACGCTAGATCTATATGTATAAATAAAATAAAAAATGTCATTATAAATGTATAAAACACGGGAGTTACTCACGTAATAAGTCAGAGGGTTCCGACTATAGTTTCAACCACATTCGGTGGTCTTTTTCAAGGAGAATACGGGGCGCTCGCGGACGCGGTCGCGGTTTGCCTAATACCGGTACCTACTCTGCTCATGATTCTGGGCTTGTTTACAACGTCCACAGTAAAAGACCACGTTTTGGTTCCGTATGTCATATCTGGTAACACTCACTGATCTAAGAGTCTTGTCTTCAGGCTTTATAGTATTTTGGACGAGAGGATGTCACAAAGTTTCCCGAATCATCGTCATCCTCGCCCTTCGCCTAGTACTGGCCGTCCGCGAGCGCCCCGTATTCTCCTTGAAAAAGACCACCGAATGTAGTTGAAACTATAGTCGGAACCCTCTGACTTATTACGTAACTGCCGTGTTTTATACATTTATAATATGTCAAAACCACATCAGTTTTAATAACAAAATAAAAAATGTCAGTTGATGTCAATAATCTTTTGGCTCGCCTTTCAATTGAGTTTAGAGTTGGTAATACCTACAAAACGAACCATTCAGCCACTTTTATTTTATTTTATTTTTTTATGTTTGTTCTGAGGTAGAACTTTCGACTGGGTGAACCGATCGTGATCGTTCTTTTTTATTTGAAAGCTGGTGCTTCCCGTGTGGGTCCCATTTAAATTTCATCCAAATCGGTCAAACTGTTTTTAATATACACTCCAATAACTGGACAGTGCTACGCATACGTTGATGACATTATAGTTGCGGGTGGAGAAATCGGTGAACATACACAATGATAATTGATTTCGTGAGTAGCAAACGCCACTGAAAAAGGTGAAAAACCTGTGGAACAGACTTTAACACTCAAAAGTGTGAAATAGCTCAATATTCACAATCTTTTGATAATAGTAACTTTTGAACTATCATGGTACCGACTTCAACAAGTTATTTCACACTTTTGAGCGTTGAAGTCGGTTCCATTCTTTGTTAATAATTGTTATATACTTGTATCCTTTATTCTGTCCTTTGAAGGATCGCTGTGAACATGGTAGATATACCACCGTTACGCACGAAGCGTTTTGCTTCCACTTTTATAATGCGTACTGCCAGAGAGTGGAACTCACTGCCTGAGTCTGTGTTTCCCGATATGTACAACCCCGGAGTCTTCAAGTCGCGAGTGAATAGGTTCCTTCTAAGTTTGCGTGCTCCACCTTAGACCGCGTTGTCGCTTAACATCAGGTGAGACAGTGGTCAAACGCAAGCTTATAAACTTGACTTTGACCTTGACCTTGACTTTGTCTTTGACCTTGACTTTGACCTTGCCTTTGACCTTGACCTTGACTTTGACTGATTATTTTATGTAATACAAAACTCAGGTGGAACGTTACTATTTTTCATTTGTGTTGCTGGCGTTCATCAATTTATAAAACGTTATCACGTCAAAAAAAAGAACAGACACGTAAGCCTCTACATACCTCTTCCAAATCGACAGGTTTAGTGAACTTGTAGAATCGACGATTTGACGCGAGCTTGCGGCATATATCACGCAGGAATATCCTCAATTCTCGTAGTTTGTAGTCCTCTTTGCGTTTTCGTCGCGTCACTTGCTCTGGACTTTCACGTGGAGGCGGCGGTGGTGGAGCTGAGAACAACAGTAACTTTTCTATTTATTTACATTCACACAAGGTCTTCAGGTCCCAAACTAGGCAGAGCCTGTAGTATGGTAACCTGATGACTGATATATATATTTATATACATATACACACCCACACACAGTTCAAACAGACATGTTCATACACACAAATGTCCGACCTGTCCGGGAATCGAACCCGGCACCAGCGGCTCAGAAGGCAGAGTGCTACCAACTGCGCCTAAAATATATATATATATATATATATATATATATATATATATATATATATATATATATATATATATATATATATATCTATATATATATATATATATCAGTCATCAGGTTGCCATAGTACAGACTCTGCCTAGTTTGGGACCTGAAGACCTTGTGTGAATGTAGTACCATAACAAAAAAAAAACGGGGCTTTGCTATGCGGCGAGGTGATTGCACTAGTCAGGGCAAGTCGAATCTTGAGACCTGCACAGTATCGTTGGTGGAGTAAGGATGATTAATTACAGAGCTGTCAACGAACAAACAATAGAATACAGCCTGTGGGAATTACCTTTAATGAATGCGGGAGTATCCGATTTCCATCCCAGTGCGGGGCGCTTGGATTCTATCCATTGGCGCGATCACTCACTCAACGAACAGTTTCACACCACAAACTTAGTAACAATGTTTATTGACGTGATTTTAAGACAATATTAGGATCAGGTTGACGGCGGCGGTAATTTTAGCAATAAATAATTAAAAATGCACGTTCATCGACAGCGGTGAGTTGCAAACGAAATTTCTTGATGACAGCGACAAACGTCACACAATGCACGTCGGCGATCTCGCTCCCACATATGTAGGCAGGTAATGTGCGGAAAGGAAGAGGAATAGGAACCAACATGTACTAATATAAAAAAAAAATGCAACCGACGTCAACACTCAAAAGTGTGAAATAACTTGTTGAAGTCGGTACCATGATAGTTCACACAAAAGTAACTATATTCACATATCATGTCCTCTGGGTCCGACTTCGACAAGTTATTTCACACTTTTGAGTGTTGAAGTCGGTTCCATTTTTTGGTAATATTTTTAATATTTCTCCCTTACCTCGAGGAAGCGGCGGCGGTGGCTCATTATTCTCAAGGGGCGGAGGATCCAACAAAGCTTCGGCTAAAATCGGTTTTAGGAAAGCTATCACTTCGGCTGAGCTCGGTTCTCGAACTTTGTACACGCACTCTTTGTAGATCGGGAACAGTTCTTGTAGCTAAAAATATGAAATTTTTTAATTAAACAGGATTATTATAATGATGGTCTTAAGTTATGAGACAAGGTAAAAAAAAATACTAATATCAGAAAAAAAACAAAAATAATAGAATGTAAACTCTAAGGCTTTCACGGCCGGCGTTGCATGTTGTATGTATTGCTTTCGGGCTGTTTGGCCGTGGTCTAAGTGAAACTTGCGTTCCACGTTGCTGGTTGTTGTGCATGTTTTGATATGAATTTCAGCTTGATACCTGCACGCGTTCCTAAGAAAAAGGGTCTGGACAGACATACAGACGTACAACGAAGTGATCCTATAAGGGTTCCGTATTTTCTTTTTGAGGTACGGAACCCAAAAAAAGATTAAGATACCGAGTATTCAATCGTGACTTTAAGATGGTAGCTGCTAAGTTACTTGACGCTTCAACTTACTTCTTGAGGTAATTGTTCATGTGGCACATTGGTGGTGGCCAGTAAGAGCGTATTTTCCCCGGCAGCTCGTGTTCTCCACAGTTGCAACAGTAAGGAAGCGCCCTGTGACGTGGCTAATGAACTCCATACTGATACTATGTCCCGGATGAATAGCACACAGCCGCGGTCCGCACGACGACACTCGGAAAATACCTACAAAGGATGTGTTGATCAATTTCCATTCGTATTATGTAAGTATAAGAGTTGAAATTATATTGGCCTATAGTACCCCACCACCATGCTGGGAATTTGATAACGGTGTTACCTTCACCGGAAGCTTAAGCCGTCGGTGGGGATAAACCATCGTCCGTCAGTTTGACAGCCTACGCTCTTTACCTTTAACTCACAGATGACTAAGTAATGACTCACAGATATAACTGCCTGTTCCTGAGTGAACGTATGGGCCGAGTGTAACGTCGCCATACTGAGCTGCTTGACGGCGCAATGTTCAAGTCGCGCCAACAACGCCCCCGCTATATAGGTTTCCGAACAAGGCCCACTGATCAGAAACACGTTGGGCGATAGAGAGTCGCCTATCCTGCAAAAAATCATTACTACATCATTTAGAAATTAAATTGTTTGACAAATCATAATAATATACAAAATAAATGCATACTCATTTTTTGTTTGGAACGGTTTAGGTTTTGATTTTATCGAGACTTGGAATAAAGCTACAGGGAAGGTTTCCAAGCTACGTACTCGTTTGCCTGGTATAGAACATTAGCCACAATTTGAGGCGATGATATGAGGCCGACATTAGCCTTTCTACAACCATTATGTCCTACCAGCACTCGGTAGGCACATAGCCTATTGCTGAGATGGTGACACAGAACCTCTACGCAAAGATCGCTTTTTTTTAAACTGCCCAATTTAAACAATAACATTGGCACTAGAATAGTCTATATGATAAAATCTCTCTTTACCTATGGTTGATGTCTGACGGGAAGATATTGTCCAACATGGCGGCGGCAGATTGCACTTGCATATGCAGCAATGGTTCACAGTGAGCCGGTAACCGTTGCGCCGCCATCGGACTCGTTCTAGCGCCCGCCGCTACCAACGTTCGCATTGCCTCTAATAGATCTTGTTTTGTTACTTCCACCTTCAAATAAAAGACAATAATATGATACCACTACGATACACTGATGATGCTTGAAATGCGACATCTGCTGTATATATATTTCGGTGAGTATTGCTCGAGTGAGCGCCAACACGCCTAAAAACAGAGTCAGAATGGTATTTCAGTTTAACAGTCTAACAGTATCACAATAAATTATAATTATTATTCCGCTGCGTGTCCGTTCCTCGCCTAGACTGTTCGCCGGTCACGGTTGCTACAGCTACTACTACCTCGTTTTTCATACTACCCTCATTTATTGGCACAAATCGAATAAGACGTGCTACCCAACTTCACTTAGTTAATAAATCGAGTACTAGCAAAACCTACAGTCAAATCCATTACATTTAACGCCTTCTATTTTGTTTGAGTATCACACACGATACAACATATACTTATGAGCTGTTTTGACATCCATGGCTGTACTGTGGCCGCATCCAGCAACTGGCTAATTTACGGTAGAAAAGTCTAAAATTTACAAACACGCATTTGACAGAACGACGTGTCAGCTATAATGTAACATTTATCTTGAATTACTCTAAAACGTACAATGAGCCACCACTTTTGCTGCCCAACATTCAGATCCATATATTACGACAGGAATATGGTTTTATAAGTTTTGCCCTTGTATTTCAAGGACGTTCGCGTATCGCATATGGTCCTTGAGACCTGTCTCCATTTCCTCAAACCTGGATTTATGATGTTCCTTACGTCTCAATCAATATTGCCGTCATTTTGGATCAATGACCGAGGTAACTAAAATCGGAGCAGACTAGTAGGGATATACCATTCAAGGCTTATGGGAAAAATTGGATGGTCCACCGAAGTCGCAAAACTGGTGTTCGGTTTTGCTTCTATTGATCTTCAATCCGGCACTCTCCAATTTTTAAGAGGCTTTACTTAAGCGATGTTAGCTCAGCGGGGGGAGCGTCGGCTGTCAAACTGACGGACCGGTTCGATTCCCACCAACGGCTTGAGGTTTCGACAAAGGGAACACCTACCACCCTCAAGTTTGATAAACTGTCACCAATTACATAGTGTGTTCAGGTAGCAGTTCTTGAGAGCCCGTAAGCATTCTAGGTCAAGTGTGATAACATCTAAGATGACATCGTCATTGTCCATTAAGTGAGATAGTGGTCAAACGCTAGACCTCATCATCATCTAAGCCATAGGACGTCCACTGCTGGACATAGGCCTCCCCCATTGATTTCCACAAGGACCTGTTGGAAGCGGCCCGCATCCAGCCCTTGCCTGCGATCTTAGTCACGTCGTCTGTCCACCTGGTCGGTGGCCGCTAGACCTATACAGTATAAAAAACATATTTAAAGTTTTCTACTCACATTTTTAGGATCGATAAGTAGAGCGTGTTCACTTTCATAAACTTGTGGGTAGACCCTCCTCAACGCTTTTAATACTGCTTCTGAACATAATGCTTTTAGATCCGAACCTGTAACACATAATAGTAGTTTATGAAACTGTTTCATAGTAACGTGACGGTCGCCGTGGCGCAGTGGTCAGTGACATGACTTCTGTGTCTCCGAGACCCTGGGTTCGAACCCCGGCACGGGCAAACATTTGTGCGATGTGTAGATGTTTGTCCCAGGTCTTGGGTTTTTGTGTCCTGTGATTGTATTTCCATGCCTCCCCCAATACAGGGAATCCAAGTGCGGGGTCTAAGTGTGATAAAAAAATAAGGGTTCTTAAAACACGAGTGTAAGTTAAAATATCGAACCATGGGCGAGGTTGTTTATAGCATTACGCGAGTGTGAAGAACTCCTTATTATGAAACAGTTTCATAAACTACTATTTGTAATTTATTTCGATGGCTTGTCTGTAAAGACTGTCATTCAAGTTTTGTTTTTCAATTTTTTAAATCTTTGTATTTCAGTATGAGATTAGATACAATACAATTTTAGTAGAAAATGTGATTGCGTTAATAAAGAATCGTAATTTCAGGCATAGGAGGTCCTAATCTACAAATACAAATCTTCACAATAATTCGTTTTTGAAGCGATGATTGCTTAAAGGTGGGAGCATCGGCTGTTAGTCAAGATACTATTTTGAGGGCCACCAACGGTTTGAGCTACCGTTGAAGGTAACACCGTTATCGAATTCACAGCTTAGTAGTAAGGTACTACCTAGTAACTGGCCGGTTGGCGCAGTTGGTAGCACTCTGCCTTCTGAGCCGCTGGTCCCGGGTTCGATTCCCGGACAGGTCAAACATTTATGTGCATGAACATGACTGTTTGACCTGTGTCTGGGTGTGTATATGTATATAAGTATATATATCAGTCATCAGGTTACCATAGCACAGGCTCTGCCTAGTTTGGGACCTGAAGACCTTGTGTGAATGTTAATAAATAAATAAATAAATAAAATAAACTGCCTGACCAGCTACTACCCTCAAGTTAGACAAACTGTCTCCAAACAACGAGCTTGAGAGCCAGTAGACGTTCTAGTTCTCGCCTCACATCACCAGTGACTATCATATGAGATAGTGTTAATGTTAATAAAACAGTTATAATATTTATAATAGAGTAAAAATCATTTATTGGCCTTATAACTGGGAATGTTACATTGGGCATGCCAAGTTACAATGTATACATCTTAAATAATTTAATCTTATTATCATTTACTTTAGTCATAATTTAAATAATTGTAGAAAATGTCAAGTTAAAATATATATATATATAAAATAAAATCAATTAAATTAAATGAATATAAAATAAATGTTTGCAACACATACATAAAAAAAAACAGATAATAGATAATAAGCACCAAATTTTTTCTAAATTCTTTATATAGACTCATACAAGAATGAAGATTCAGTTATTCTTAAATTCATAAACTCATTTATTGAATAAATTGGGTTGAATTCAAAAAATTGGTTGAGTATTTTTTTAAATTCGCTAGTGTTTAATTTAGTAACGCTAATCTGTAGTTTATTATACATAACAATTTTGTTAAACACTCCTTGTTTTTTTACCTTTTTTAACCTGATGAGGTATAAATAGTTTTCCCTTATTTCGCAAGTTGTATTTGCAAACATCTTTATTTTTGTATACTCTAAGGCTTTCACGGCCGGCGTTGCATTTTGTATGTATTGCTTCCGGGCTGTTTGGCCGTGGTCTATGTGAAACTTTTGTTCCAGACGTTTCGTCGATCACTGCGGTCGACATCTTCAGTGGTTCAGTCCAGTTCCATCAGTATCAGAGAAGACGCCGCGAAGGAGAGTTCTACGCTCTTGTCGCCGCCCGGCCCTGAACCACTGAAGATGTCGACCGCAGTGATCGACGAAACGTCTGGAACAAAAGTTTCACATAGACCACGGCCAAACAGCCCGGAAGCAATACATACAACATCTTTATTTTTTGTAAGTTTTGGCCTTTCTTGGTGTATTTCTAAAAGGCTGTCAAATATATAAAGTGCAACAACTGTCATAATTCCATTTTTCTCAAAATAATCTCTGACGGACGTGCGTTTGCGTATGGATTTTACCTCCGTATCCTCCAGTCAAGTCAGCCACCTGGTCCAGGGTTTCTTCTGTCGGTTTCGGTCGCCAGTCTCTAGTGTAAATGTCCAAGATATCCCTTCTCGCTGCCGCATGAGGTGGTGGAAAGTGCAGCTCTCTGTCAAAACGGCCAGCGCGACGCAAAGCGGGATCTACAGCGTCCAGACGGTTCGTAGCGCCGATGATCACCACTTCACCCCTAGAAAACAACTTTAATTTAAGAATATGCCCAATGCTAGGAAAAAAACAGATTTCATTCGTACGTGTCGCCCGCTGTAGTACGGAAAGCAAACACGGCCAGGCTTTAATTAATTATTCAAAATATAAACTAGAAATTAAAAATCTAGCCGATTATTGGACTGACACATTAGTGTAGCTATTTTATTCATAAATAATAAAGTGAGGTCGTCGCTGAGAATTTAGAGCATTTGAAGAAAAACGGTTTTTCTAGTGTGGTAACTGTTTATTTATTTTTTTAAATCTTTTTTTCAAAATTCTATTCGACTATTGTACTTATACAAGATTTTCCACTGCCTCTAATATTTTTATAATTGCAATATATACGTTCGCTACCAACATAGTGTGTATTTGAAAATACTATATATATACTATATATTATTATCGAAATCCTAGCAAAATTAAAACTTCTAAAATTACTTTTAGGCCGATTTATGCTGCTCAAGTAGAGTTGTCATCCCACTAATATTATAAATGTGAAAGTTTGGATGGATGGATGGATGGATGTATGTTTGTTACTCTTTTACGCCTGGCTGTATAGATTGTGATGAAATTTGGTATGGAGATAACGTGAAGAAGGCGTGTCCAGCAGTGGAAGCCTTATGGCTGGAATAATGAATCATCACCATGTTAATCGCTAACATAAATGATGATTCCTAATGAAAGAAGATCCAAAATTTTTTTTTTTTTTTTTTTTGTACTGTTATACAGTCTAATTTTCAATTCACTGCATTATTTATATTTTTATATCCTACTAATATTATAAATGCGAAAGTTTGTGACTATGGATATATGTGTGTTTGTTACTCGCAATAACCACTTGGAACACAGATAGCTTATACCCTGGATTAACACATAGGCTTATTATCATCATCACCACCATCCGTGTAATGTATGTTTGACGGTCGCCATGGCGCAGCGGTCAGTGTCAGTGACTTGACTTCTGTGTCTCCGGGGACCCTGGGTTCAAATCCCGGCCGGGGCAAACATTTGTGCGATGAGTATGGATAGTTGTCCCGGGTCTTGGATTTTGTTATTAAAACTGACGTGGTTTTGACACATTATAAATGTATAAAACACGGGAGTTACTCACGTAATAAGTCAGAGGGTTCCGACTATAGTTTCAACCACATTCGGTGGTCTTTTTCAAGGAGAATACGGGGCGCTCGCGGACGCGGTCGCGATTCGCCTAGTACTGAAACCTTGAAAAAGACCACCAAATGTGGTTGAAACTATAGTCGGAACCCTCTGACTTATTACGTGAGTAACTCCCGTGTTTTATACATTTATACCGGGTCTTGGATGTTTGTATACTGTGATTGTGTGTTTGTTCATGCCTCCCGCGACACAGGGAATCCTAGTGCGGGGGTCCAAGTGTAATAAATAAATAAGAAAATGTACAAACCTGTCACACAGGCCGTCCATTTCGGCGAGAAGCGTACCAACCACGCTTGTGTGCACTTGCTCTTGTCTGACACTTCTCACCGGCGCCAGGGCGTCTATTTCGTCGAAGAATATTATAGATGGCTTCATTTTGTTCGCCTGAGAATATAATATTGGAGTTGTACAAACGGACCATTTCTCTTTATTTTCTCTTTCCCTTGTTATCCATCTATATAAAAAAATCCAGGCCAAATGAGATAAAAGACTCTCTAACAATCAGCACAGTAGTGTAGAGAAAGAAAACACACCCATTTTTAATGTTGATATGGGTTTATACTGTTATAATTACTTAGGTTATATGCTCATTGATACTGACATCTTGCTGATATGACTTTAGAAGAGAAAATTATAAGAAGAAGAAGAAAAAAGCTTTATTTGTGACATTACACCAACGTTCAGACACATTCAAGTTATACACAGCAAAGAAAAAAAAAAAATGCAGTATAATGTCACAAAATGGCCCCAACTCAGCATAATGCCGGGTGTAAGCCAGCGCTGGTCTTCCGTTGGAGCCATTCGGTGATGTCACGCAATGTAGGCCTATACACAGCACGTATCTAGGCTGACCAAAAACATAAAAGCCAAGGATATTAAACAGATTTATAATGAAAATTTAACTGAGAGACTTAGCGTTAATTTCTTCATTTTCAGTATCTTTGCTTCAGTAGGAGCCTTAAGGACCTAAATTTAAAGTTATGTTCAGAAGTTATAATACAATTAGAATCTCTTCATAGTTTTATACCTTCAAAAACATGTATTAAATTTAAGAAAATATCTTTGTAAAAGATAATAAGCATAAGCATACAAACTAATACATACATAATGCTGAAATAGGTATACTTTGAAAATATTTTACTATTATTGGTTCTAATTTTGTTATTCACTCGAACTAGCTAAAATTAACTAAAACCCTTTATATTGAAATAGTTCGTATTATATTTAGAAAGAAAGAAAGAAATCATTTATTAAGGCAAACAATAACATAACAGCAAACAAATAATTAAAATATTACACAATACATACAATTACAAAACACGGATAGGTCAAAACAATAACAGATAACATAACATAGAAACAAAGATCGCTGTCATGTACAGTTATGCCTAAAATGGTCCGGGCTCAGCATATTGCTGTAGAGGAATCTACAGCGCTGATTTTCTGATTTAGACTAATTCAAATTCGTTTAACTCCATACAACGCTATGAGTATATCTAATATTAGACGAGTTTTATTCTATTGCTGGCCACTTGCCAATATAAGTGGCGACTTATTTTATCTAAAACTACCCGCTATTTTTATAAAAACGACTATTTTCAGTGTTGCTATTGATAAGTGTCACACTAATTTTGATTTTATCGTAATCATATATGAAGCATAAATTGTAATGTAACAAACCGACTAGGACTCACGTGGTAAACACTGGAAAATTACTCTCCGACCAGTTTCGAACTTATTTGCAGTTCTTCATCTGGGAGTTATGATCGTGCCAGGCAGCGAGCGCGAGCCTCAGCACGTAACTAGTGTTGAGACGGCTGCGCTGCATCAGTCAAATTGTCCCGGTGCGCACTGTCACTTGAGTCATTGTCACTGAGAGTGTCATTGTCACTGTCACTTTGGTGATGATGATGGTAGGAGGCCGGTTTACACACCATGCTTGTCGTGTCGTCCTCGTGTTTCCATAGCCCGGATGTATCGCCTATATTTAAGATTGGTATCCAGGCCGGCGGAATATGCCACCCATTATTTAATTTTCCAGTGTTTACCACGTGAGTCATAGTCGGTTTGTTACATTACAATTATGGAAGAAACTCGCGATAGTTTTCAGAAGCATAAATTACAAACATATTCGCTCTAAGTTTATCGGAAGAGAGTTACAAAGTAAAAATTTTATTAAAAACAAATTTTAAGAAATTGTTTCATAATTTTCAACATTTTCTTTAGTACCAGTTACGGTACAGTTATACCAGTATCAGTTACGTGCTGAGGCTCGCGCTCGCCGCCTGGCACGATCATAACTCCCAGATGAAGAACTGCAAATAAGTTCGAAACTAGTCGGAGAGTAATTTTCCAGTGTTTACCACGTGAGTCCTAGTCGGTTTGTTACATTACAATTATGGAAGAAACTCGCGATAGTTTTCAGACTCAAATTCTTTAGTACCCCTATTCATTCTTCACTACTTTAGTAGCCTTTGATATAAAACAATGTAAAATACTATTGAATTTCTAACTATCCACTTCTTATTCTTTTTCTTGCCATTTTTTATTTTTCTTCTAAATTATCCTTTTTTACAATCGATTGTAAGTGTAAAAAATACATGATATTGTTTAAACATACCTGTTGAAATAATAATTTCAAATGCCTCTCGCTCTCTCCTACCCATTTCTTCAAACAATCTGCTCCTTTTCTCATAAAGAAGGCCACTTTCCTTCCACCAATAAGACTGCACTCATTCGCCAAAGCCCTGGCCAGCAAGGTCTTGCCGGTACCAGGCGGCCCGTGGAATAGAACCCCTTTGGCCGGTCGTGTGTTGAACTTTTTGAAGAGATCCGGATACATTAGAGGAAATAAAACCATTTCGCGGAGACATTTGATATGCTCTTCAAGACCACCGACCTGGAAAGAAAAATATGATAAATGTTGTCCCAATTGCAGAAAAAAGACAAGTCAACTTTTTTTTATTTGTTTATTACACCAAACCCCCGCACTCGGATTCTCTGTATCTCGGGAATGGACACACATTATCACAGCACACAAACAACCAAGACCCGGGACAAGCACCTACACTCATCGCACAATTGTTTGCCCCTGCCGAGATTCGAACCCAGGGCTCCGGAGACACAGAAGTCAAGTCAATGACCACTGCACCACGGCGACCGTCTGACTTCTGTCTAGTATGCTGTTAATGCAATCCACCTATACAATCCTTCATTGACTTGGCTTTATCCACCAAAAATGTTATTCAAATAGCATAAGCAGCACATTGCGTTTCCAGTGCTGGAACAAGTACCTTCCTCCCAGGGGGAGTGAGCCTTATCCATTACGCTGGCGAATTTGGGTTGGCGCATGGGCTTTGTTTTTTTTAACTAAATATTCTATAATCTCAATTTGGCGTTTGACCACTATCTCACTTGATAGTCAGTGACGATGCGATCGAAGATATCACGCTAGACTTAGACTGCCTGATCAATCGAGATGGGGTGGGTATCCACTAATTTTATTTTCGTCTGAGCGCTCCCATCGACGGAGAGCATGTTAAAACGTTGGTCCCAGTTGTCTTTGAGGGTAACAGTCATTAGGTTGGAACCCCTATTGAAGCGAGGAGAGCTCAGCGGTTGGATCGTCAGCTGTCAATCTGACGGACGCTGGTTCGATCCACACTAACAGCCTGAGCCTCGGGTGAAAATAACACCATTATCAAATCTTCAGTATGAATGGTGGTATGGTACTTTCGAGTACTCGCCTGGTAAACACATAGTGTGTTTAGGCAACAGTCTTCGAGAGCCAGTAAGCATTGTAGGTCTAGCGTAGTAACATCTTCGACACTGGCCATCAATTGAAATAGTGGTCAAACGCTAGATCTATTCAGTATAAAAAAAACTTGCAAAAATTAATCTTTATTTCATAATGTGGGGCATACTTATACATAGCAAAGGAAAGTAATGAGAAGAATCCAAACCGATCACACCGGTCGATGTTGTTGACGAGCGGTTGACGTTGATGGAAAAGGGGAGCTATGGTAGTAATTATTTACCATCCCTAAGTACCACAGACCACGTAAGAGTTTGTATTAATAATTAATGTGTATGTCGGAGCGTGCGAGATACTCAAACAAAATAGCAGGCGTTCAATGTAATAGAATTTGACTGGCCGGTTGGCGCAGTTGGTATACAGTATTAAAAACCAATTACCGATGAGAATCTGACGCTCCCATCGACTTCAACAGGCTGTATATCTCTGAGGGCTCGGTCGGTTTTCTTGTCATCCATGGACTTGCTCTTCTGTCTGCCCTTGGTCTTGTTCTTCATTGAGACATTCAGATCCTCTTCTGTGTCTGAGCTTGAGGTACTACTGCTACTTGATGGTGACTCAGCTAAACGGAAACAAATAGTAAAAGTGCATTAATGCAAAGGCCTCAAATAAAATACTTGATGACTTATGTTATGTATGTGACTGGCAAATATGATAGTAGTGATTATTGTTGTGTGTAATATATTTTAGATCTACCCTCAGTTCTTATAATATGTGATCACTCACTTACTGTGTTGCCTACCCACCTAATATGAGTTGTTCAATTCATTTGCGGCTACCTAGCCTAATACATTGATTAAACATATTTCGTGTTTTATTGAAGACATAACAACTTAGTACCTACATAGTCAAAACAATATCTTTATTTGCTAATGACACTTTGAAAGTATTTTTGTCAAAGGAGCGGCTTTGGTCAAATATTGATCGACCAATATTTGATCGATGTCTCACGAACCGCTACACCATAGCATGTGACAGAAGAAGTCACTTAAATTGATCATAGATTACGTGATAGTTACCGCTGAATATGTCACTTTTGACAGCCGATCAAGATTTGATCGATTCTAGAGGTAGAAAGATTATGGTCTAGTCGACCATAATTTGGTCTGACAGGTTGACGTGAACGGCCATGATCAAATATTGGGTGGAGCAAATAATGCTCTAATTGAGCTCGTGAACGCCGCATATCACTACAGTATGCACAGAATTTTAGTGTTATCTTTGGGCTCTCCTATCTTCTTGACCTTATCCCACACTAGGTGGGGTCGCCACAACATGATTTTGTCTAGCATTCTCTTCTATCACTAGTCATCTCAGTCACACCTTTCATAAACATATTCTTCTCACAGTTCATCCATACCTTTATTCCTATTTTCGATAAATGTTTTTCATTCTTCCTCATGACATGCCCACACCAAGCCAATCTTATTACCTTTCAGCTTATCATTCAGCGACTTTCAAGCTTCCTCTGGGGCCTAAGTCTACTATTCAATATTTCAATATGCTTGGCTCACAATAGGCGATTTTGACAGCTTTGGTAGTCCGCTATTTTTAATGCGTACATCAATTCAATTTCATTGATTATAATAATAATATGGAAAAATATTCACACAAGGTCTTCAGGTCCCAAACTAGGCAGAGCCTGTACTATGGTAACCTGATGACTGATATATTTTCTTTTCTTTTTCTTTTCTCAGCTATGTGCGTCCACTGTTGGACGTATGCCTCCCCCATATAGGGGGGATTTGCCAATACTCGCCACGCTTGGCAGGCGGGTTGGCGAGCGCAGTATGATTTCCGATCCTCAGAAGGCGCTGCTGCCCACCTCCTGGTACGTTATCCCTTAGCCGACTCTTACGGCACCCGCGGGAAGAGATGGGGAGTACTATTCTAGGCCGGTACCACCACGGCACATGACTGACTGACTGACTGATATATATATATATATATATATATATATATATATATATATATATATATATATATATATATATATATATATATATATATATATATATATATATATATACTTAAATACATACTTTTATACATATACACACCCAGACACAGGTCAAAGACATGTTCATACACACAAATGTTTGACCTGTCCGGGAATCGTACCCGGGACCAGCGGCTCAGAAGGCAGAGTGCAACCAACTGCGCCAACCGGCCAGTCATGACGGCCATCACGGCTTGATGAATCAAGCCACATTGCGTACATTGAATAAATCTAGATTCAGTGACGTAATACGTGATTTTCGTAGTCTGTTAGCTTACAACTTGTTAATTTCGAACAAAACCGACATAGGCCGAGCATAGATTCAGGCCGCTATGAACTTAACTATGGATTTTTAACGTTGTCTTATTGGCATCCAGTCGGCCTCACACTGGACTGAATATGAACATAAAAGTAGACTTGACACCCTGATATATATCTTTAAACATATTGAATTGATTTTAACTTTAGTCTTTCCTCAAGGATACAACATCATCATCACCTTTATTGATGCAACATGGTATCCACTAAAAGAGGAATCAATAGATCCCTTAAGGGTCATCAATGCATTGAAGGTAATAATGAGATTTCAGATGTCTCCATACGCGACGGTGACCCTACACTGTCAGTTTGGCGGCGTACCCAGTGCTAGCAGCATTACGTTACATAGGGAAGGCCATACAATATGGGATTCTTCAAAAGGAGCGTTATCAGTCTTAAAAAAATTGGTTGTCTGTAAAGTCCGTTTACGGACGATAGATTTACGTGATAACGTCATAATCATTTATGACTTTGACTTTGACTGACTTTGACTTTGACTTTGATTATTTTATGTAATACAAAACTCAGGTGGAACGTTACGCGGAACGTTACTATTTTTCATGAGTGTTGCTGGTATTCATCAATTTATAAAACGTTATCACGTCAAAAGGATTGGCAACGTATCGTAATATCCCTAGTGTTACAGATAACGGCGACGGAGATCGCTTACCATCAAGCGGCTCGTCTTCTTGGTTGCCTACTATTATATAAAAAAATTGGTTGTCTGTAAAGTAGGTTTACGGACGATAGATTTACGTGATAACGTCATAATCATTTGACTTTGACTGACTTTGACTTTGACCTTGACTTTGAGTTTGATTATTTTATGTAATACAAAACTCAGGTGGAACGTTACGCGGAACGTTACTATTTTTCATTTGTGTTGCTGGCGTTCATCAATTTATAAAACGTTATCACGTCAAAAATGTGTTTGGTGCTTACCTCTGATTGTTTTTCTACGTAGGATTTTGGGCTTTCTTTCCCTTAAACTATACGGCTTCTTTCTAATTGTGAATGTTTTCGCTGCAACAAAGAATTTTCATACAATATCAGAAAACTTCATTATACAAATAAAATACCATGTGAGTTTGGTAGCATCGTACGCAATGGAATTGTGGCAGGAAATTTTGAGAGAGAAAATTTAGGTTTAGTTTTATTTTCTGAAAGACTTTTTGACCACTATATTGAAAGAAAGAAAATTATTTATTCCTGACAACAGCACTACATTTAAAACAAAATAGAGGCACATTTAGGTCATACATACATTTAACTTATAAACGTTGAATAACCTCTGAATAGTTATTCAGTGTTTTGTCTTTGTCGCTTATATGACAGTTTGACGTTGAAAGAACGGAACAAAACACTGAATTACTATTCGCAGCTTATTCAACGTTTATAAGTAAGGGGGTAAGTATACAACAATAAGGGAAGACGAAAAAACATTTAAGATATGTTAGATATAGATAATAGTAAGATTTGATCAAAAAATAACCTAAGCTAAATACTAAATAGTTTTATTTGTAGTGTCGCGTAATGCCAGAAATGAGTCCCTACTCTTTTTTTTTTTTTTTTTTAAAGATTATAAGCTTGCGTTTGACCACTGTCTCACCTGATGTTAAGCGACGACGCGGTCTAAGGTGGAGCACGCAAACTTAGAAGGAACCTATTCACTCGCGACTTGAAGACTCCGGGGTTGTACCTATCGGGAAACACAGACTCAGGCAGTGAGTTCCACTCTCTGGCAGTACGCATTATAAAAGTGGAAGCAAAACGCTTCGTGCGTAACGGTGGTATATCTACCATGTAGCGGTGGCGCATAGTCGTACGTCTGGTTGACCGATGATAGAATGGAGAAGGTGGAATTAAATTGTGTAATTCTAGTGCACATTCGCCGAAATGTAACCGATAGAAAACCGATACTCAGCGTTATAATAATAATAAAGTCATTTATTACAGTCATTAAAACCTAGCGTACTTACGAACTAAAAAACTTAGCCTTGAACACTGTAAAGAGGTGTCAAAATAAAGTAAAAGTAAGTTATGCGAGGGTTTGACAAACTTCGCGCTAATTTTCAGTAGGAACTCATTGACCGGCATCACGAACGCACAAGTGATTTAAAATAAGAAACAAACAATAAAAACAACAACAAAACATAAATAACCATAATATTTTTTTAAAAATAATATTTAAGTGGCATTCCTAGTCCTGATGTGCGTTCGGGACATGGATCCAAAACTCTATATTGCAATAGCAATGGGCGGGCGCAAGGCGGCAACTAGAATACCTAATACCTACCATAGCCTTTGATTTGCCGCCAACTTACGCTGGCCTTTGACATCCCCGCCGGCGGCGATTTCCGAATAATACAGTGGCGCGTGCGCCGCGCGATCGCATTTACCTATTATTGTAGATATAATAATGTTTGGAGATGGTAAAATTAATAATTAATAATAATAAAGCCATTTATTCCATATTTCTACTGTACATTTCAAATTTTGTTAGTAGTTTGTTAGTCATTTTGCTTAAATTATGTTAGTAGTATTAGTATCTGTGATTGAAATATGGACCCCTGTATAGAATAGAATAGAATAGAATTATATTTATTCCTAACAAAAAATATATATACAAAGTTATTACTACGTTAATAAAACAGCTAAAAGTTATGTAGCTCTTTGTTACGAATCAGCCCAAACTCAGCGTTGTGCTGGTTGTGAACAACCAGCGCTTGTCTTCCGCTTGGGCTGGTAGGTGACGTCACGCACTATGGGTATGTATGTATGGGTAAAGGCCTCCTCCATCTTCTTCCATAACTCTCTGTCTTTACCAAGATTTATCCAGTCGTTTCCTACTACTTGAATAAAATCATCAGCCCACCGTCTCATTGGTCTTCCAACAGTTCTTTTCCCTGATGGGCCTCTCCACCGTGTGGCTTCAATGGTTCATCTCTTGTCTGTATATCGTGAGATATGTCTGGCCCACATTAAATGCACTCAAACAGCAATGGAAAGAAATATGTTGAAGATTAGGAAAATTCAAAAAGGTGAGTATGTGACCATAAGACAAAAAACTAATATTACAGACGCTCTTATCCATGCATCATCATCATCAAATCAGCCATAGGACGTCCACTGCTGGACATAGGCCTCCCCCATTGATTTCCACAAGGACCGGTTGGAAGCGGCCCGCATCCAGCTCTTGCCTGCGATCTTAGTCAGGTCGTCTGTCCACCTGGTCGGTGGCCGTCCTATGCTGCGCTTGCCAGTCCGTGGTCTCCACTCGAAAACCATGCATCATGCACTCACCCTTAAATGGAAGTGGGCCGGACAAATGAGTAAATAGTTTTTTTTATCATGTAAGTACTTATATTATGTACATACGGGGACAATTTATATTCCCTGACCTCCATTAAATTTCCCTGAAAATTCCCCGACTTTTTCATGACTAGCGAAATTACCTGACTTTTCCCGGTTTATCAGAAAGTGCTGCTTAAATTATATAAACATACGAATATGTAACAAGCTTGGTATTTCATTAAACAACTGAGAAGACCCTGCGTGATTGCGTAGTTGTAACGTATATTTGTTTGGAGACTAACCTCTCCCGCGCGTCTCCGCCTGTGCGATCTGTACGAAGGCGGGTTTCGGCTTGCGCGTGCGGTTCGAGCGGCGCGGCTGGCGGCTCAGCGTCAGCTCGCTGCCGGACTCCGTCGATGAAGACTCTGACGCTGTACAGAACAACCAAAAATATACCATCAATCAATCAAATAAAATTGTATGCAGTTATGGATTTTTACAGTTCGTAGCGTTAGTAATATCGCTTACATCCCTATATTTTACTATCACTGATATGCAATATAATAAATTTATTTTTTTTAATTCATTCGCAACATTTAACATTTAATAATAATTTATCAATATATATTATTTATATAATTTTATTTACTGTTGCACCGCTATCATGCACTTTTTTTTCACCTTGTGGTTGAGTGGGGGTACTGGTAGAAAATGCTACTTAGCGTAAGTCCCTCATGTACTAAAATAGTAAGTGACAAGAACTCGATGCAATACATTACATAACAAAAAATAGCTATTCATAATTCTTTCATTTGACATTCATTTGGCACATTGATCATATCAATATTTCATTATATTGTAATGTGTTAAACTTTTACTGCATTAAATATATTTTTAGTTTACTTTACATTTGTACAGAGGCCTCACGCCACCTCTTGAATTCACTCCGCTCGGCCTCATGTGTCTGTGTCTTCCTCAACACAGATCAAGAAAAATTACTTAATATAATTGTAAGCTCTAAGGCTTTCACGGCCGATGTTGCATGTTGTATGTATTGCTTCCGGGCTGTTTGGCCGAGGTCTAAGTGAAACTTGTGTTCCAGACGTTTCGTCGATCACTGCGGTCGACATCTTCAGTGGTTCAGGTCCGAGCGGCGACAAGAGCGTAGAACTCTCCTTCGCGGCGTCTTCTCTGTTACTGATATTTTATACTCTGTTACTCAGTTACAGAGAAGACGCCGCGAAGGAGAGTTCTACGCTCTTGTCGCCGCTCGGACCTGAACCACTGAAGATGTCGACCGCAGTGATCGACGAAACGTCTGGAACACAAGTTTCACTTAGACCACGGCCAAACAGATCGGAAGCAATACATACAACTTAATATCATTGTTTTTTGTGTCAGACACAGTCCCAGGTCTAAAATAAATGCATGATACGCATTTATTTTAGACCGTTTAGTGTTTTGATAATATTATTATGGCTGGAATAATACCTGTTTCATTTTGACTGCCATCTTTTTTAGGTTTTTTACCGGGTCTTCGCTTTGTGGATCTTGCAGTTGCTTGATTACTAGAAATGAAAAACTTTTATTTTTTCGCTGGCGGAAACAATCCCACTAATATTATAAAGGCGAAAGTTTATATGTATGTGTGTATGTTTGTCACACGTTCACACTCAAACGGCTACACCGATTTCGATGAATTGTGATATGGATATCGCTTAGACCCTGGATTAACACATAGGCCACTTTTATCCCTTATCTTTTGGAGTGGCCGGTTGGCGCAGTTGGTAGCACTCTGCCTTCTGAGCCGCTGGTCCCGGGTTCGATTCCCGGACAGGTGAAACATTTGTGTGTATGAACATGTCTGTTTGACCTGTGTCTGGGTGTGTATATGTATATAAGTATATATATCAGTCATCAGGTTACCATAGTACAGGCTCTGCCTAGTTTGGGACCTGAAGACTTTATGTGAATGTTGTTCCATATTATTATTATTATTATTATCCCGGACTAGTTGCCGTGGGATATTTGAGGTAGCGGAAAAACCGTACACCACGAGGGTGGAACCGCAGTGCACTACTAGTGAATGGTAAATAATAGAAAAACTGTACCAATGGCACTACTGCAAGTTACCAAATTAAAACAGTAATTATACAAACAATCATCATCATCATCTCAGCCATAGGACGTCCACTGCTGGACAAAAGCCTCCCCCATTGATTTCCACAAGGACCGGTTGGAAGCGGCCCGCAGCCCTTGCCTGCGATCTTAGTCAGGTCGTCTGTCCACCTAGTCGGTGGCCGTCCTATGCTGCGCTTACAAACAATATACAACAAATAATACATGAGCAATAACAAGCTTCAAAAGAGTACCCCCCATCTCTCATACCCGTGGGTGCTGTGAGAGTCGGCTGAGCGATCACGTACCAGGAGGTAAGCAGCTGCGCTTTCTGCGCATATAAGTAAGTAAGTAAGTAAGTAATCATGTATTCCCAGAAACACAAAATATACAAATAACATAAACATATTCTATAAAATTAAAGTAACCTAATAAATTTAACTATTATGCAACGGGCCCCAAACTAGGCATAGCCTGTATCTTGGGCGCCCAAACCTACAGCTTTACTTATAATTTGTTGCGTGACACTGTACATATTCACTAATCGCTACTCCCAATCGATACAATAACATTTCATCTATATCAATTCAATATAATCGACAATACTGCGCTCGCCAACCCGCCTGCCAAGCGTGGCGAGTACTGGCAAATAGACATAGGCCTTTATCCTGAAGTAGATAATCTATGGCTGTGATAACGGGATTATTCAAAAGAAAGAAAGAAAGAAAGAAAGAAGCATTAACAAAGTCTTTTACGTATTGGCAACATATAGTAATGCCCCCAGCGTTACAAATAGATTGCCGATATATATATAATATAGTATTATAAAGAGATTTGTACGTAAGTATGTTTGTAACGAACAAACTCAAAACTAATGTGCAGATTTCACAAATTCTTTCACCATAAAAAAATAGGAAAATTTATAATTATTCATTTTCAAATTTTTTACCCGTGCGAAGCCAGAGCGGTCCGCTAGCATATAATACACTGCTTTGACAGACATGTTTGCAGCATTTGTATATATTTGAGTTATAAACATGTTCAAATAGCTTTAAAGAGCCTTTGCCGCATTGAAGTAAAAGATTTTTCATTTTTTTTAAATATATCTCAATGAGTCGATCCCACTAATATTAAAATTTTAAAGGATGGATGGATGAATGTTTGTTACTCAATCACGCCAAAACGGCTAGACGGATTTGGATAAAATTTGGTATGTAGATACTTCAGGTCCCGGAATAACACATCGGCTACTTTTCATCTTTATCATCATCACCAATCATTACCACGCGGGTAAAACCGCAGGGCGCAGCTTGTAATATATAACATTTAGTTGTTGTACTTATCCTTAAAAAAATCGTCGAGATCATATTTACATTTTTATAATAAAAATAATTTATAAAATCTGCCCACCCCTACGGGAAAGAGGCGCGAATGTATGCATGTATGAACGGCCAAATATATATATATAATATATAAGTGTTCTCATTAATAATCTTTATGATATGACTTTATTTTTAAAAGTGCCGTGGTGTTATCGGCCTAGAATAGTACTTCCCGATCTCTACACGTGGGTGCCGTAAGAGTCGGCTAAGGGACCACGTACCAGAAGGTGGGCAGCAGCGCCTTCTGAGGATCGGAAATCATACTGCGCTCGCCAACCCGCCTGCCAAGCGAGACGAGAATTGGCAAATCCTCCCTATATGGGGGAGGCATATGTCCAGCAGTGGATGTCTAATTGCTGACAAAAAGAAGATATCTTTAAAATAATTAAACAATAGTATAGAAGTCACCTCTCACTATCCTGCTGCTGGATGGTTTCAGGGTTCTCTTTTTTCACATCTTCTTTGTCTGCATCGTCGACTTGCATCTTTTCTTCTTCTTTACTCTTATTCTCTGTTGGTTTCTTCTCAATGACTGTCTGGTTCGTATCGTCTTCGGACTCTGAATCTGAGGCATCCTGGAACGCAGTAACAAAACTTTCAATAAAAGAAGCATATTCAATCTTCTCAGATTTTTAATGAACCTGATTTTGATGCCTCATGACTTGAATATATAGTAAGTAAGTTTAAGTTTATTTGCTATAAATATGAAAGATAAACATAGTAATAAATTGTAACTATAAAATAAAATAAAACTATACAGGGCGTGTCATTTTGGTACCACGTCACAAAGCAAATATAAAAATAGCAAATTGGCCTCAACTCAGCGTTGTGCTGATCTTACGATCAGCGCTGATCTTCCTTTGAAGCCATTTCGCTGACATCAGCGACGGTTATACAAATTAATTGTTATTCAAATGCCTACAAAAATAATGAAAATCTCATGACCTAAATACGACTTATAAATTATACTTCTAAACTAATAGTAATACTAAAGTATTATAGTACATTAAAACATTACTGAAACGTCAAAAACACAGCGAGAGGTGTGATATGACTTTTATATCCGTGGCACGCCGTGAATAAGTTGACATGTGTCAAATAGCAATTTTTCAGGACAGGCCATGTTTGACGCCTTCTGGTAAGTATCATAGAGGTCGTTTTAGCCAACAAAAAAAAAAAAATTGGTTGTCTGTAAAGTCGGTTTACGGACGATAGATTTACGTGATAACGTCATAATCATTTATGACTTTGAGTTTGACTTTGACCTTGACCTTGACTTTGACCTTGACCTTGACCTTGACCTTGACTTTGACTTTGATTATATTATCTAGATCTAGATAAAACTCAGGTGGAACGTTACGCGGAACGTAACTATTTTTCATTTTGGCACTCATCAATTTATAAAACGTTATCACGTCAAAAATCATGCAAGTAGAGATGTCAACATACTCACGCCAGGCACGGATATATGATCCATAAGTGTCCCGTATTTTATACATTCATAATGTGTCAGAACCGCGTCAGTTTTAATAACAGTTTTGTTATTAAAACTGACGTGGTTCTGACACATTATGAATGTATAAAACACGGGAGTTACTCACGTAATAAGTAGAGGGTTCCGACTATAGTTTCAACCACATTCGGTGGTCTTTTTCAAGGAGAATACGGGGCGCTCGCGGACGCGGTCGCGATTCGCCTAGTACTGTTAATAACAGGTATAACATGGGTGAAGTGAATGGTAGTGTTGAAAGAGGAAGGCCTAGGCAGACGTTCCGAAACCAGATTGAGGAAGTTCTAAGAAAGGGCCAGGTCAAGAGTACTCTAAACCAACGCTCTTGTATGAAAGGTCTGATGAGCGTGGATAAAGCGAAATAAGTGTGTCGGGGTCGTAGCATTTGAAAGGCTGTAGTCTCTGCCTACACCTACGGGAAACGGGTGTGGATCTCATATGTATATAAATCCAATCCAAATTTGGGCCCGTGGGGACCTGGAGCTCATGAATTTTCCAAAATTTATCTGAGCGTTTGATCGATGCGACGCGTGACCAAAATGCTGGCACATATTTGGCTCAACGAATCAGCATTGCAATTCAGCGTGGCAATGCTGCTAGCATTCAGGGCACGCTGCCGGCCGGTAGCGGGTTAGAATATTTGAGTTATCTATAGGCTACTAATAGCTAGTGGATTGCTCAAATGTTATTGTAGTAGCTGCAGTATTGTAATTAGTTATTCGTCTTTTATAAAGGTCTCTAAGGTTGTCTCTAAGGTTGTCTTTTAATAAAGGCATTTGCCCTATGAAAAAAAAAAACAGATTAGAAAATCGTCTTGTATGAGCGTATACTAACACATAATTATGCCCTTTAGTCGTTTTACCAATAAACCCTTGCAATGAGAAACATACGGTAGGACTCACGTGTGTTTTCTTGTTGTTGTTAAATCTTGCTGATGTTCTTCTTAGACGTGACAATTTATCCTCATCCGTATTCGTCGCAGCATTCGCACTGCCGTTTTGTGTCTAAAATAATAATAGTTTAGAGGAACTAAAAAACATGCTTCTGTAGATTTTGTATGGGGGAAAAAAAATTGGTTGCCTGTAAAGTCGGTATACGGGCGAAAGTTTTACGTGACAACGACTTTGAGTGCCTTTCACTTTTTATGTCTGTCTCTCTCGCTCTTAGGCGGGCTAACCATGCCCGAGTGGAAGGGACGCGTGCCTCTCACTCGCTCTCATTGTGAGCGCATAACGTGAGCGGAGCGTAACGCAGTTTCTTGAAGTGTCACCCGGCAAACCAATTTATAAGACGTTGTCACGTCAATATGAAACTCGCGTCATGATATTTCGCGTCCAGGACACGTGACACTGACCGCAAAATTCTTGAGGCGCGTGACGTCGAAAATTCGTAAGACGGGGGGAGAGTAGTTGAAATTTGAACTTAAATGTGTTACAAATGAATGAAAATGAAAAAATATTTATTTCAGCCTTTAGACAATACAATAAAAATACAAATGTAAAAATACAATTGAGTTTGTATGAGTCACACTCAAAGCTGTATCTAAAAAACAAAATGGTGTATTATCTAATGCTGGGAAAGCCTTAACATTTAAACCGAATGATCTTGTGATCTTCACACTAGGCAAGCCTGTAACGTGGAGATCTAGATACGATTTCCTATTTAAATTTAACAATTTACTGACACCTTAGTCTAGCTTCACTAACTAATAAGTAACGAAATAGAGTATTTCTAAAAGGAACTAAAGGAAATAAGGAACATCTTCGTTTGTTGGTAGATATAACGCCCGGCCGTTTAACATGTTGCTTTTAACTTAATTCTATTGTATGCTATATCGCCGTCACTACAACCAGAAAACAGATGAAACAGAAGAGCTACAGAAGTCAATCTACATGCAAAGTGCGCTCGAGCAACACACACATAGATACCTCTCACGGACACGAAATCTCAAATCATTTCAAATCAGTGCGAGTGCCATCCGCTCGAGACACGCGACTATGAACATTTTTGTGCAAAAATGGAGCAACAAAAAAGTTAATGAAACTATTAATTGGACTAAATTTCTTTAAAGTCAACGGGCTCTTATTCTGTTTGCGCTAAAATTCAAATTCGTATAACTCCTTACAACGCTATTTCTAATATAAGAAGTTTTATTTTTTTAAACTTTCATGGCTTTTCACAATAAAAATATTGTTTAACACGGGATACGCACCATGATTTAGATTTTGACTGAGTTCCCGATATTTCGGCGCGGTTCCACGCACCATGATCACGTGATGTGTGATCATGGTTCATGGAACCGCGCCGAAACATCGGGAACTCAATCAAAATCTAAATCATGGTGCGTATCCCGTGTTAAACAATATTTTTATAAGAAGTTTTATTCAATTAATGGCCAATTGCGGGTAGTTTTAGTCTGCACCAAATAAGCGACGACTTATTTTACCTTAATCTACACACAATTTTAATAAAAACATCTAATTCTAGAGTTGTTATGTCATATTAATTTGGACTTTATCAGAAGACTATATAAGAGCTATGTTATTTTCGACAATTTTAGTTTAGTTTGGTTGAATAAGAGAATCACTACAAATGAGAACAATGCTTCATGACTGGACTAGAGCTTAAATCAGATTGAGCAACTGCCCCGGCGTGAATTTCTGTCTCAGATCAAATAATTTCAGATAAATTGACCAACTTCGACAGAAACAGTTTCACAGAGTTGATAATATCGACCATAACCATGGTTACACTCAATATTTTTTTTTATGTATGAAAGGTATAAGGAATCTAATCACCAAGTAGATTTTCCAATTTTTTTTAATAAACTGAACCAATCAGAATGCAAGTGTAACGCCGAATCTGAATATGCATTAAAATAATTATAAATTAGGCATAACATACCTGACTATCAATTTTCTTCCCTGGATGTGTAGCTTCGTCCCCCGAAGTGAATTCATCAGAAGAACTGAACCCTGGGTATCCATACAGATCTGGATATCCCTTCACCTTGAGCTCATTGGTGATCCAGCTCTCATTGAAGTTGTGATGGAGGAGCTTACGCTTACGGCAGCTTCTGCGCACATCTATGACAGATAATTTTCACAACATTTTTTTATTTCATCATTATCATCTCAGCAATAGCACGTCCACGGCTGGACATATGCCTCCCCCATTGATTTCCACAAGGACATATTGGAAGCGGGGAACCTGTTGGATTTTTTTTATTTATTTATGTCGAACTTAAAGGTACAAAAACGCATGCCATACGATGTCTTAGACATCAGACGGCTGGACATAGGCATCCTTCATTGGTATCCAGAAGGACCAACATCCAACCTCTTCTCCAAGATTGTCGGTCAACCATGACATTGGGCGTCCTATGCCGCAATTACCAGTCTACAAATGAGAACCTTACAACCCCATTGGCCACCAGTGCAGGTGATATGAGCCCTGCCCACTGTCAAGTAATAAATTTAAAAAAAGATAAAAGGCCTTTGCTTATATACATTTTTTTATGGATAGGTCAACTGATATCAGCATAGTCATACAAGCATCATCATGGTGTTTGTGGCAATACAAGTATACCGTGCCTCATTAGCTACTAGTAGCGCCCCGCGGTTTCACCCGCGTGGATTACAGTTTTCCCGCTACCTCAATTATCCCACGGGAACTATACTTTTTCCAGGATAAAAGTAGCCTATGTGTTAATCCAGGGTTTGAACTACCTCCATACCAAATTTTATCGAAATCGGTGTAGCCGTTTGAGAGTGAAGAAGTAACAAACATACACACAAACTTTCGCATTTATAATATTAGTAGGATTACGGTAATGTGCCTTGATCAAGAGTTTGTAGACTATCTCACGAAGAAATAGGTAACAATCGTCAAACATAGAAGTAATAATAAGGACATAACACCACAGACATGGATTTATACATCATTTCATCATATTAATACATCAATTGTATAAATTAGTTTCTTTACAAGATCAAATCAGAAATGAAGTGATCCATAGAAGAACTAAAGTCACAGTCTTTTAATAATATCAATGGGCAGCGCACATATCTCGGAGAACTGATGGCTATAAGATCGAAAGGTTCTCAAGTGGAAACCACCGACAGGCAAGCGCAGCATTGAACGTCCACACACAAGGTAGACAGAGGACCTGAGATTGCAGGAAAGGGCTGGATGCGTGCCGCTTCCAACCGGTCCTTGTGGAGATCAATGGGGGTGGCGTGGATATGTCCAGCAGTGGACGTCTTATGGCTAATATGATGGTGATGAAATAAACATGTTAGTCACTTACTTTCCTGTATAGGTTTGTCTTCGCTGTCTTCAACATAGTTCTTCCTCGGCCCACGGCTGTGACGTATCCGGACGCTCCTGTTTGTAGATTCATTGTTGTCAGCAAAAAACACCCGCACACCCCTGGAGCTGTATGAACAATAGAACATCACTGCAGCCGCTAAAAAGTCAACAATGGCGAATTCATATTAAAGTTGTTAAGCTTTAAATAAAGAAAAATGAGGTTCGTCAATATATATATATATATATATATAAGGTTTAAAAAAAGAAACTTGAGGAAATACGTCAGTCAATATTTCTTTTTTTTTTTTTATTTGCAATAGGCAGGCGTTTGACCACTATCTCACCTGATGTTAAGTGATGATGCGGTCTACGATGATTCATGCCTGCCTAGAAGATACCTGTTCACTCGACTGATAACATTTATATAATATATATAACACACTGACTTAACTTTCCCGCTTTAACTCGAAGCTTTTTAATTTTTAAATACAAGAGTTGGCCAAATATCATGCGAAACTTTTTTGTACAAATATGATAATTAAAACCCCGCTCATAGCCACCGCCATAAAATAAACGTCGGTTGAACTTTTAGACTATCAATTTCAGTAAAATTTTGGAGTAAGATTTCAACACGACACGATAAATTTTGGCACTTTTACACACTTTTTTCTTTTTCACACACTCACACCCCCGCACTAGGATACCCTGTGTCGCGGGAGGCATAGACACACACCGACTGGGTGAACCCATTTTGATCGTTCTTTTTTTTATTTGATAGCTGGTGCTTTTCGTGTGGTCCCATTTAAATTTCATCAAAATCGGACAAGCGCTTTTTGAGTTACACTCCAATAGCTGAAAAGTGCGTGCTTATACCTGACCAGACGATATTATAGTAGCGGGTGAAGACATCGGTGAACATACCTATACCACAATGACAATTGATCCCAAGAGTAACAAAGATCATTAAGAGTGAGAAAAAAAAATGTTTGCCAAAAAATGGAACCGACTTCATTACTCAAAAGTGTGAAATAACTTGTCGAAGTCGGTACCATGAGCACAATATTTTGATATCAGTTACTTTTGAACTATCATGGTACCGACTTCAACAAGTTATTTCACACTTTTGAGTGTGTAAGTCGGTTCAATTTCTTGGTCAAATCTTTTTTGTTCTATGCAGATATATAAAGTGCATGACCTAATTCAAAGAGGGAGGGCCAGTAGTCAGTACTACATTAACTTTTACTACATTAACTGACTCTCGACTCAGTGGTCGCCGCGATCTGGCAGCGTAAACTCACCTGAGGATGAGCATCGGACATGCTCGAAACCTAGGTGGAAACTTCGACTATAAACGTGAGTAAAGCCGGATACCACATATAAATAATAATGTGTCAAACTCACGATAACTTCATATATATATAAGGCACAGTTGCGAACGACACCTCGCGGGCAGGGCCATATATATAAGTTCTATGTTTTTCGTGTTTTGAGTCAGTGTAAATTTTATTTGAATACTCACCGCCTGGAATATTTTTCAGGTTCTGTGTCACTCTCAGGAAACATGATTCGTGGCATCTTGATGGTGCGTCGGCGGCGGCTATCTGTTCATGTCAACAAGTTTTTTTTTCATTAAGGCGCTTGTAAGACCCGATAATCTTGGAAGAACAAAACCACGCGCGGACCTGCTAATTCTAAGTGTGAGGAGAGCAGACATAATGTAATAAAAATTGTCACGTTTGTGTACGATAGCGCATTATATGAATATTGTATTTTACCACATAAATGATACTACTCTTATACTGATAAATAAAGCAATTTGTGCGATATTATTCCCTAACCATTCCAAAATGTTCAAAAATGCACAATGTTAATGTTCAAGTTTTAACTTCTGCCGGCACTATTGGAGTGCAACCGGTTTAAAAAAAAATGTTTTTATACTTATTCGTTTAATTTATTTAAGACTTATTTATGTGTCGCCTTGTTTATTCTAACAGTGAAAAAAAAAAGCCACTATTAGACGTTTATAACTATACGCTAAGTATAAAAATAATTGTATTTTGATAAATCACACTCAGGTTCCAAGACACAGGCCTGCTTAGTATGGAGCTCGCGGGAAACCTGTCTAGCTTGTACATAATTATTTCAATTTTTAGGTGAGTAGTTATATTGTATAATTTGTAAATGTTTACAAGTAACTAAACAATAACCTTTTCAACAATAAAGACATCTTGTATTTATCTATTTAATAGGTTACGTCACAAGCTTAATGTAAATGTACAACAAAATTGTACTTACACTGTGCTGGCCACCGCTTGATTGTTCTTGTGACCTTGTATTGGCCACTCCTAAGCTCACGCTGTGACCAGTTTGTTCCCTGTCATTGTAAAAGAAGAGAGATTTTATTTGTCATATACAATAACATTATATACAAATAACAGCTAATGCCATGCCCAAACCTTGTCACTAAAACGCCGGTCGCGTACGGCGGTCACCGTGGCGCAGTGGTTACTGTCAGTGACATGACTACTGTGTCTGGGTGTGTGACCCTGGGTTCGAATCTGAGCCGGGGCAAACATTTGTGCAATGAGTGTAGATGTTTGTCCAGAGTCTGGGATGTTGTGTGCTGTGATTGTGTGTGTCCATCCCTCAGGGAATAGCGATTCTTGGCAGTAGCTAAAGAGTTTTCAATCATTGACAGCCCAAATAGATAATTAACATTTATGTTTTACCTCTTTGCTACTGCAAACACTTGGTTTAATGGAAACCCATCTTCTAAAATGTACATGGCACAAAGAATTATAACATAAGACACCTCTATTCACTAGTGCATAGGTATCTTCTGGGCAGGCATGCTCCATCGTAGACTACATCATCACTTGACATCAGGTGAAGTAGTGGGCAAACGCTTGTCTATTCTCAATTAAAAAATGCCATTTAATCAGCATGCCATTAACAGAGTACAAAAGAGTGCAAAGAGATGCCAAACATAGCATGAATTTAAAAGTTAGAAAAATTAGGAATCAATTACTTCATAACGAAACCTTATGATTTATTAAAATGCAGGTGTACTTTTACATAAAATAAGCAGACTTGCAATTTGGTGCATACCAAAACTACCCACAAACTAATCAAATGGTTCTAGGAGTAGCATTATATCGATCTTAAGGATTGTTAATTTTAGCATAAACAGCAAAAGAGCATTCAGATTTTAGACAATTTTTGTTAGTTCAGTGATTCACAGAATCACCAATTACCAATATCAAATGAGAACTAAATTTGGGTAGAATTTGTAAATTTAAAATTGATTTGTAGAGTTAATAGTTGAGTACAGGCGTGCATTCGGCAGCTCCATTGGCTAAGCCATATATTGCTAAACTCCATTCAAGCAGTATTAGCTCTGTTAAATATTTGATCATATCTCTTTACGTCAACCTGTCAGACCAAATTCTGCTCAATGAGACCATAATCTTTCTACCTCTAGATTATATCACATCTCAGTCAGCTGTCAAAAGTGACATAATCAAAAGGAACTATTGCGTGATCCATTAACAATGGAAGATACTTCTTCTCAAAATTGATGTAGTAGCCATTCTCGAGACAGCTCTCAAATATTAGTTGACCAATATTTGACCAATGAAGCTGTCAATCGCAGCCCTGGACTCCCCCTCATGCAGGTCATGCAAAAACAAATAACACATTATAAAACACTTAGAAAGCATATATATGTTGTAAAAACAAACAACATATAGAGAACAGATGATTTCTATTTTTTTTTTAAATTACAATTTACACTATTTTATACTGTTAATTTTATTGTATGCTGATACTCTGTAACTGTTTTACAATCTAAGTTTAATTTAGGGACTGGCTTGACTGGTTTGTAGACATGTCAGGTCCATCATATCCTTATTTTAATTTATCCCACTTACTTTTAAAAAAATGTATTGCATCCTCTGATGCAGTCTTAGAGTAAATGTGAGTAATTAATCCTAACTTGTAGGTATTCAAGTTTAAAAATGTCATCAAAGCCTGTCTGTAACTTGCGTTTTATTTCAAACAACAAACAAACTCACCTTTTTAATATAAGTGTGAGTAGATTTTCATTTATTACCTTACTAGCTGCGCCCCGCGGTTTCACCCGCGTGCACTACGTTTTTCCCACTGACTCAGTTATCCCACGGGAACCATACTTCTTCCAGGACAAAAAGTAGCCTATGTCCTTCTCCAAAGTCCCATGTATCTTTATACCAAATTTTATCTAAATCGGTCAAGCCGTTTTCATGTTATGTCGTGACAACGGAAAACGGGTTTCATTTTTATATATATAGATGCAAGGGGTATTTTATAATAATATAGATCAACAAATAGACATAAATGTGTCTTTTTTTTACACAAAAAAATTACAGGTTTACTTACAGAAGAGCCTTAGCCATTGGCTATTAATTTCTAGAATGTAGTATATTTCTTTAGTTCTTAAATTGGAAATTAAAATGAGAAGCCATAGGTAGGTTGAGATAAGATAAAATTATTCCCTACAGAGGTAAATTCAAGTATTCAATACAATATGAAAGCATTGTAGTTATTATATGTAGAAATAGAATATTGCAATCAAATTTCCCACTTCAATATGAGTAAAATTATGTTCTGTTGAAAAGAAAAGAAGCTTGATCTTGATTATTTAGTAAATTGTTACGGCCTGAGTGGTTGATCAGAAAAATCAATGCAAGCTGAAAGCCTCATTTCTCAATAACAGTGTATATACCCATTTATTTACATGTGGAGTATTTTGAGGCCAATTATACCACAATTACTCCTATATAACTGTAACATACAATTAGCCAGTAAAACTATAATGAAATATGTTCTTACTTTGAGCACAGAAAATAAAAAGCGTTCTTAAAAATTATAACAAAATAAGATTATACAAAAAGGACCTCTCAACTTCTGTGTATTAAAAATATTGAGGTGAATCTAAATCTAACCTTTACCAAGGGCACTTTTGCCAGTCGCTGAATTGTGTAACATAATCAATCAGACAGATGCATACAATTCGCACAACAATATCCTTATATACATATCTATATAAGTTTAAAACTTTACCCAATAATAAAAACTGTAACCTCAGAATTAGATGAAGTAACCCTAAGTCCAGAATAATGATACACCAGTAATAGTAGCACAACATGCTGACAAGTTTAAAGTTAAATAAGTAACAAAATACTAATCAAACCCTATAAAAGCTCATGCAATTGTGTGCCAGTAGGAAATTCAACTCTGGAATATCTATTTGTTACAATGGCAGGAAGTGACAATCCAAATAGGCCATACAAAAAGCTATAGAGGCTTAACAGCACGTATGAAACGTAATTTCTTACAGGACATTTCACCTTGTCATCCGAGACGCTGCCCACGTCGTTCAAGGTGTAATTTCTTTCCTCTACCTCACCGTTTTCACCATTGCTACGACGGGTTTTCACCATGGCGATTTTAGACTTTTATATCCCATTCACCCCACAAAATTCTTCCCGCACCTAGCGTATAGCAAAACACACACGCGAAACTAAACAATCGGTTAAATATGCTACTTTTCACAGTCAAATTATCTAGCTACGCGACAAAGGATAAACCGTATCAACCGCACATGTCGTCGAACAGCGCCATGTTTTATGCTCAATGATTAATGCTCGAAACGACTTTGGAATCAATGAACTCACCAATCAAAGGAATTATTTTCTCATAAATGTTAGTAATAGTTCGAAGCTAGCTTCTACATACTTGGTTGAAATTTTTTCGGTATTTAGCTTCAAGAATTTTAACGCACGTACAAAATCTCAATTCACGATGTTGTTATGTTGACAGAGAAATGTCAAATAACAGTGTCAAAAACTCCCGCATTTATGACTTAGACTTTGACAAGAAAATACAATAGAATACTTTCTTGTTTGTGGTTTCGATTAATCTGTGCACAGCAATGCCAGCCCTACGATTTTTTACGTAGATCTACGTATTTTAGGCATTTCCTGCAAATTTACTAACTTTAGTTCTAGAAAGATACCACTGTCTCCAACTTATCATGATGGCCAAAGTCGACGGAAAACAACGAGTTGGAAGATGGAAAAAGTCGTGGTTGAGAAACATCCGAGAGTGGACGAATATTGCCAGCGTAGAAGAGCTATTTTGCATGGCACAAGACCGGGAATAATTCATTGAGTTGACGGCCAACCTCAGTAGTGGAGAGGCACGATAAGAAGAAGAAGTTCTAGAATCTACGTTTATTTATCAAATTTTAAAAAGTTACAAAATTATAACATCGCTGGGTTAAATAAACATAAAAACAATCCGTTTCTAGACGAAGTTTAAGGCTATATAAACTTATACATAATTTAGTCAAGCGTCATGCTTGACTAATTCTTAAGCTTCTGTCCGCAACTGGATTCAACTAAACTTTATCGAATCAGTATTAAACTTGCATCTGGCTAAATATACGTAACTGCAGCGCCAAAACGATGAAAAAAACTAGGAATAGAAGAGTAACCAAAAGTTATGTCATACTAGATTTTGTCGTAAGTAGTGGTTTTGTTTAGTATTGATATTTTCAGCTTACTGCATATTTTTCCAATATTATAACCCTGCATTTGAGCACTCTTCTAAGTGATGACGTGGTCTAAGCTAAAGCAATAATTTTGAAGTGATGATAGCTCAGCGGGGGGAGCGTCGCCTAACAAACTGACGGACACTGGTTCGATCCCAAAACAGCATGAGCTTCCGGTGAAGGTAAGAATAAGAATAAGAGTAATTTATTTTCCCAAAACACGAGTACACATACATAATATGGATATAACACATGTGAGGTATAAAAGTGATAAATCATGATCTCAGATCGTGTTTTACCCTCAGGCATGCAAATTTGTCGAGCGATGGCAAGCCAAAATAATATAAATGAACCCAATAAAGAAATATGAAATCGAATTAACAATAATACGATTTATGAATGTATAAAACACGGAAGCCACCCACGCAACAACTCAGAGGGCCTCAACCACAGTTTTAACCACATTTGGTTACATTCTTCATGAATCACATGAGAGATACTACTGCAAATGTTTTTTTTTTTTTTACATATTCTATGTTTGCGTTTGACAATTGTCTCACCTGATGTTAAGTCATGACATTGTCTAGGATTTAGCACGCAAACCTAGAAGGTACCTATTCACTCGCGACTTGAAGACTCCAGGATTGTACATATCGGGAAACACAGACTCGGGCAACGAGTTCCATTCCTTGGCAGTACGCATTAAGAAAGTGGAAGCATAACGCTTCGTGCGTATAGGTGGTATAATATATGGTGTCACTTTTGACAGCCGACCAAGATTTGATCGATTCTAGAGATAGAAAGATTATGGTCTCGTCGAGCTTAAATTGCTCTGACAGGTTGACATGAACGATAATGATCAAATATTGGGTGGAGCAAATAATGCTCTAATTGAGTTCATGAACGCCGCATAGAGTTACGCCGTTATCAGAGCATATGGCTTGGCCGAGGCCGCTCTCGAACGCAACCCCGTACAGAGTACATACCATAGATAAGATAGAACACATATCCGTAAAAGTGCAGTACCCTAAAATATGTGTAAGATTAAAATATAAACTTTATAAGTAAGGAAAATCAAAATAAGTAATAAGATTATGTACTGGAGGAACTAGTGATTGAGAATAAAATTGACAATCTTGAGGTCGATTCGATTGGTACCACAAATTAGATAGAGTACTACATATGTTACTTGGAGTTACTAGACCACCAGTGACCAGACCAGACTAGAATAGGAACTCAAAGAAAGTTCTGATTAATCAGATCTTTTCATCTATAGAACATTAACATGGCTTATAAATTGGATGAACAAATTACACCAACTGACGAAAAAATCTCGAACGAACCGAAAAAACATCAAAGTGATGCTGATATAGATGAAGAAATTTCAGCCCGGATGACCGCATCTTATAGTGAGATATCCTTCCACTCAGACCAGGGCCAATCTATAGAACAAGAGAGAGCTCCTGGGCCTTCCCGACCTTACAACTTACCATCGGAAAATCGTAAGCAGGAAAAATTTCCGTTAGACTTAGACGGCCATGTAAGATACGAAGGAGAAATGACACATTATGTTGCTGATGATCTAGAATTCAAAATAAAACTATCCAGCCCTATTACTAAGAAAGGGGAGACTCCAGTATTTGGTAGTTCCAGTGCATCACGCTCCAGTACTCCTTCAGGGAAGCTGTATAGACAAATACTAGCTCCACAAATTGGTCAAATAGATATAACAGTATTAAATGATCTTGAATATGAAGCTCAAAAAATAGCTCAATCTGTTGATAATCTAATTGAAAATTTATCAAGTATTTTACATTCCAATTCATCATTGACAGCTGAAAATATGGAAGTCTATAAAGATGCTGTCGGAAAGACTTGTGATGCAATGGATAATAACATAAAGAGTATGTACACTATACTAGCGAAAGGTGAAGAAGTGTCCCAGGCAATGATACCTGTACAAGCCCAAGCAGCGAGAATTGCAGAAATCAAAAGGCTTCTGCAACTATTTGAAAATAACTTTTAAAGCAATTTAGGAGTTTCAATATAACAATAGTTTTATTAACAGCTATTGTCTCATATTTTATAGTAATCATCATCTCAGCCGTACAACAACCACTCCTGGAAATAGGTCTGTCCCACTGACCTCCACAAAGACTATTTGGAAGCGGCCTGCATCAAGCTTTTTCCTCTGATGTTGGTCAGGTTGTCTGTTCGCCATGTCGGTAGCTCTCCTATGCTGCACTTACCATTCAAGAACCTTTGAACCCCAATGGCCATCAAATCTTTGATATGTGCCCTGCCTACTGCCACTTCAACTTGCTAAGCCTCAAGTAATATTCAGAGTTTATTGAGCACAATTTCAATCAATCAGTCTACTTATTAAAAAGTTGCACAAAATTATTTGTAGGATTCAATCAATATTGGATATTTGATTCAAAGCAAGGGTTTGACATGTAAGAAGTTTGAATATCTTATTAAGAAAGAGCTATCTAGTCATAGATATTTGACAATAATACCTTCTATATCTAAACTTAACCCACCGTGTTATGGTTGTGTGTCTTTTTATAGTTTTTATTCACCTTCGATACTTGTACAAAATGATTGCACCTTTGATTTAGCATGAAAACTTAGAAGATTAATTCATATAATATCTTAAAATTTCTGTGATTGTTCTTATCAGGGAATTGAAGACTCCGGTGTTGAACTCACTCTTTGGCATTATGCATTAATTATATTAAGTAGTTATCTAAACCTGCTTATTGGCTAGTTATGGTGCAATGATAAGGGATATTAGCTTGGAGGTAGGTATTATTCCACTGAATTTATTATCAATAATCAGATTCCGAGTTTCCATTGAAAGTAAAGTTGTAAGGCAATCTAGCACAGTAGAAGGCCAAAGATTCTAAAGATGGCCTAGCTAGTGACCTTCGGAAAGATAATTGTTAAACAATGAAATATCAAATATGTAACAAAAAACGTTTGCAACCCAAGTTTAAGGCTAATATAAAAATGTATGTTTAATTAATATAATAATTATGTAAACAACCATAACTTAAAATTGAATTTTAAGTTATGGTTGTTTTATTTATAAGTCTTTATAGGTAGATAAATAGTCTAATTGATTATAAAGCAGTTTTAATTATTTTTCCACCCTGAAAAGAAGAAATTTGCACATGTTTAACAATAAATTAAAGTAACATGTTAGATTCCTCTACTTATCTCTGATTATCAAAGGCAACAATAAAGAACAATTATATGTGTTAATCCAGAGTGTAAGCTATCTCCATACGAAGTTTCATGCAAATCCAACCAGCCGTTTAGGCATAGATAACTACAGATAGACGTTTAGGCGTGAAAGCGTAACATAAATCCATACAAACTTTCGCGTCTATAATGTTAGTATGAACTCATTGCATTGAATGCATGTAATGTAGGGTCTGATGTCCAGATAAATTAAATAATGAGACTCGTGCCTCACGGTTCCCAGAGTTTGCGGTCTTTGCTCGCGGTCAGCATTCAGCAAGACGGCAACAGATGGACCACATAATGTGACCAGCCTGTGAAAGAAAAGTACCTATCCATTATTTTATAATGTTACATATAATAAACAATAGCCTAGTAACACAGTACGTTAGAAGCTAGTATTTTGGGGCGCGACTGTACACGGGTACAGTCGCGTATTAATAATTATTAATTAATACATATCCCCACCGCATTTTACGTGACGACAACTAGGTTTACCTTTAGCACTGCGGATGTATTTTAAAATCATGATTCATAAGACAACATAATGTCTCTTAGCAGACCTAGCTTGGGCAGGCAAATAGGTGCGTCTTCAGCAGTCGTTTAAACACTCTTATGTAATGTTCATAGGCTAGTAAATGTTACGATTATATCAATATTGGAGTTTAACGTAGGGACTTTTCGTATTTAAAAACTAAAGTAACCGACTCCCAATACTTACAATGGAACATTTTCTTTAAATAAAATGTTTATCAAAAAATGGAACCGACTTCAACACTCAAAAGTGTGAAAAAACTTGTTGAAGTCGGTACCATGATAGTTTAAAAGTAACTGATATCAAAATATTGTGCTCATGGTTTTTTTTTTACACTTTTTAGTGACCTTTGCTACTCTTGGGATCAATTGTCATTGCAGTGCAGGTATGTTCAGTGATGTCTTCACCCGCTACTATAATATCGTCTAGGCATAAGCACGTACATTTCAGTTATTGGAGTGTAACTCAAAAACCGCTTGTCTGATTTTGATGAAATTTAAATAGGACCATACGGAAAGCACCAGCTATCAAATAAAAAAAAGAACGATCAAAATCGGTTCACCCAGTCGAAAGTTATGCGGTAACAAATATTTAAAAAACATACCTACGGGTCGAATTGAGAACCTCCTCCTTTTTTGAAGTCGGTTAAAAAGAAGAGAATTACTTGACGGATTTTAATAAAATGTCTATGGGACAGAACTGGAAATAAATCGTTTTTCTTAAAAAATATTTCTAATCATTTAATGAAGTCAGGAGTAAAAAATATTGAACAATAGAACAAAATTGAGGAACATTCCATTTTATTGGAAGAAGAAAAAAAATATCTTTGTAATCAATAAGGTGCGGATTCTATCACTGGTAAACTCATGCGCAATTGCTACATAGTATATAATTTAACGAAGCCTGCTGCAAGGAGTGGATCTTATTGCCCATGCCCAAATCTTTTTTCCGATAGGTAGGTACACTGTACAATGCTGACAGTCCAAGCCACAATTGAATAGCTACCTTAACAGGTTTGACCAAAATCATGCTTATAATACCAAAAAAAATATGTAATGAGGTTAAATATTTGGGAACATCCCACGTGTAGCAGACTTAGTAAATATTGATTGTATTAAAATAGTATTTATAATATAAGTACCTAATTTAGCACTTTTTCTAGCACCTTTTGCGGTATGCCTAACATGGCAACACTGGATTCATTTCATTTTCATTTTAAAGAATTGCTTCGCGGGAGACAGTTGGTTGTTGCGATTGCATGTTTCGAGAGTAAATGTAATATTAAATAAAAATGGATTACTATTAAAATGAATGCAAATATTGTCAGTCGCTTTGTTGTTGGTGTTTTGATCATATAGCACTTTGGTGCCGTACAAGATAATCGTGAAATGGGTGACGTCGTAAGCATATTCTCTGTGATAATAATGAAATTAAAATCTAAATACAATGCAAGCAAAATATATTTCCAATACGATCTTCCGTGGGAGAAGGTAAAGGCCGTAAAGTGGATGAATGAACGAGCTACCTCAAATAAAGCTTATGTGCCAACTACGGTAAGATTTGAGACCTTGCACTTCAAACTTCTTATTTTATTAAACACTACAACCGTCTGCTATCCGTCCACGGATTAGCTCTAGGGATAGAAAAAGACTAAACATATTTCAAATGCAATATGTGTCTAACAAGCGGACAGGCCGCCTGATGATAAGGGATCGTCGCCCCTGGATATCAATATTAAATATTACATACATAAAACATGTTAATAATATCGATATTTTATTTCCAGTAAATAACCAAATAACTAAAAGAAAGTCTTGCCGCAGGGTTATTTAATTTATTTTCCTTAGTTATATATATATATATATATATATAGGTGACATTAAAAGTTACTGAAGCGGATTAGCACTGTATACATTTGTAAGTAAATTAAATGTCAGTGATATAATAGTACTACTATATATATTTGTTGCTTTATATTTCTCTAACTCTAGTAATATAAAAATAATGATAATAGTAATATAGCTATTTTTACTTTTTAACCAAATACAAAAAAAGGAGTATTTTTTAATTTGTTACATCAGAACTTACGTCTGGGTGAACCAATTTTCATCTTTTTTTTATTTGAAAGATGGTGCTTTGAGTTACACTCCAATAACTGAAAAGTGATATGCATATGCCAGTGAGTATTATAGTATAATAGTTGCGGGTGGAGAAATCTGTGAACAATTGGTCCTGTAAGTAGCAGTCACTGAGGTGTGAAAAATTTTTTTAATTAAAAAACGGAACCGACTTCTACACTCAAAACTGTGAAATCACTTGTCGAAGTCGGTACCATGCTCATAATTTTTTGATAATAGTTACTTTTGAATTAGCATGATTTCAACAAGTTATTTCATACTTTTGAGTGTTGAAGTCGCTTACGTTTGTTGGTAAAAATTTAACCTAAACCTTAGACTTTGTGTTCTGATTGTTTTTTTAATATATTAAAAGAAATGGAACCAAAAATAATGGTAGTAGCCTAATAAAAACAACATCATCATCAAAAACAACATCATCATCATCATCTCAGCCATAGGACGCCCACTGCTGGACATAGGCCTCCCCCATTGATTTCCACAAGGACCGGTTAGAAGCGGCCCACATCCAGCCCTTGCCTGCGATCTTAGTCAGGTCGTCTGTCCACTTGGTTAGTGGCCGTCCTATGCTGCTCTTCCTAGTCCGTTGTCTCCATTCGAGATCCTTTCGGTCCCAACCGCCATCGGTTCTTCAAACTATATGCCCGGCCCACTGCCACTTCAACCTGCTAATCCACTGGGCTATATCGGTGACTTTTGTTCTTCTATGGATCTCATTTCTGATTAGATGATGTAGAGAATCCCCGAACATAGCCCATAGCTACTCTGAGCATGTTCAGAGGTTCCATAGTCAGCCATGAAAAGTCAGTCATAAAAACATCAAACATACAATTTAGGTGCCATGGTGTACCTATCTAGCATTGTACCCCGCTGCCCCATGTCTTTTATGGGGGCCGGTAAGCGATCGCGGTTCGTGGTACTGTACCGAATGTGGTTGAAACTATAGTCGGAACCCTCTGACTTATTACGTGAGTAACTCCCGTGTTTTATACATTCAAAAATAATTGTGCTGTGATTTGATATTTGTTCATATATATATGTTTTTTAGATTAGATTGTACCCATGATAACGATATGATTGATGATATGAGACAGGTGTTCAAAGTAAATTCACTGTTATCTATAAACGTAAAATTAGGTAAATTATAAGTACACTAGTAGACCGCCCCGGCTTCGCATGGGTGTAATTCCGTGAGAAGGATTAATATTTAATTAAGCTTTTCTGTAACAACATTTTATGTTATATTATTATGGTAGTAATAAAATATTCGGTGATTATGTGGCTATCTAGTGGTCAGATTTTTGAAAATCGGTTTGGTAGTTTTTGAGTTAAATCGTACAAACAAACATATCATTCCTCTTTTTTATATTACTAGCTGCACCCTGCGGTTTCACGCGCGTGCTGGTGATTGATGATAATTTTTTTTTCTTTTTTACACACAAGGTCTTCAGGTCCCAAACTAGGCAGAGCCTGTACTAGGGTAACCTGATGACTGATATATATACTTAAATATATACTTATATATATATTCTTATATATATATATTCTTATATACATATACACACCCATAATGATGATTGATGATGATGAAAAAGTAGCCTATGTGTTATTCGGGTACCTGAAGTATCTATATAGGTATCAAATTGCATCCAAATCCGTCCAGCCTCAGTATGATAGCGAGTGACTCCCATTGGATAGTAACACTAAACACTTCACTATTAACACACGACGTCCGTTCGGTGCGGCTTCTACGCCCACAGATTACTTAGAGATACCTACGGTTTCAGATGGTCCTCTTATCTATGTCGAAGCTGTACCGTTGCTAGCTTAGAATAGACAGCAAGTTCTTTTTTCTTTTTTTGACGTGATAACGTTTTATAAATTGATGAATGCCAAAATGAAAAATAGTAACGTTCCGTTTCCGTTTCCGTCAAAAGTCAAATGTCAAGTCAAAAGTCAAAAGTGAAAAGTCAAATGTCAATGTCAAAGTCATACATGATTATGTCGTTATCACGTAAATCTATCGTCCGTAAACCGACTTTACAGACAACCAATTTTTTTTTCTTTCTTATAAATTAATAGACGCTAACACTTCACAGCAACACGATAAAAAATAACAATGCCCACAGATCATTTAGGGAAGCCGTGGCCAGTTGCCACCGGGCGAGGCAGGGGTGAAGGAGGCGAGGGAGAGGCTAAACGTCACATGCTAAACTATCAGCCACAGAACACACAACTGTTCTAGGGTTCACAACTTGACAATGCAGATTAACCCGCGTGTCTACGCCTAGACTGTTCGCCGGTCACGGTCGCCACAGCTTGCTTATGTACTACCTTTCATTTCATACTACCCTCACTTATTGACACAAATCGAATAACACGTGCTACCTACCTTCACTTAGTTAACAAATCGAATACTATTAAAACCTACAATCAACTTTTTTTTTTACGTTCACACAAGGTCTTCAGGTCCCAAATTAGGCAGAGCCTGTGCTATGGTAACCTGATGACTGATATAATATACATATAATGCACACCCAGACACAGATCAAACATACATGTTTATGCCCACAGATGTATGACCTGTCCGGGAATCGAACCCAGGACGAGCGGCTCAGAAGGCAGAGTGCTACCAACTGCGCCAACCGGCCAGTCAAATTCTATTACATTTAACGCCTGCTATTTTGTTTGAGTATCTCGCACGCTCCGACATACACATTATTTATTAATACAAACACTTACGTGGTCTGTGGTACTTAGGGATGGTAAATAATTACTACCATAGCTCCCCTTTTCCATCAACGTCAACCGCTCGTCAACAACATCGACCGGTGTGATCGGTTTGGATACTTCTCATTAGTTTCCTTCGCTGTGTACGAGTATAAGTATGCTCCACATTTTCGAATAAATAATTATCTCTCGGAAGTTTATTTTATGCTGAATAGATACCGATATCGACTGGCCGGTTGGCGCAGTTGGTAGCACTCTGCCTTCTGAGCCGCTGGTCCCGGGTTCGATTCCCGGACAGGTCAAACATTTGTGTGCATGAACATGTCTGTTTGACCTGTGTCTGGGTGTGTATATGTATATAAGTATATATATCAGTCATCAGGTTACCATAGTACAGGCTCTGCCTAGTTTGGGACCTGAAGACCTAGTGTGAATGTTAATAAATAAATAAATAAAATAAAAATAAAATACGTTTGACCACTATCTCCCTTGATGGTCAGTGACGATGTGGTCGAAGATTTTTATGGTTTATTGCATTAACAACATGCTAGGCGGAACTTACGTAATTGTAATGTAACAAACCGGCGGAGGCTCGCGTTCGCCGCCTGGCACGATCATAACTCCCAGATGAAGAACTGCAAATAAGTTCGAAACTGGTCGGAGAGTAATTTTCCAGTGTTTACCACGTGAGTCCTAGTCGGTTTGTTACATTACAATTATGGAAGAAACTCGCGATAGTTTTCGGAACTTACGTAGTGTAAGAGTTTGAAGTTCCACTAGCAGCCGAATTTTTTCCTTCAAATATTTGAACGTGGTCGAAGATGCTATCACGCTAGACCTAGAACGGTCACTGGCTCAAAAGGACTGCTGCCTGAACACACTATGTGTTTAGTGACAGTTTTTCAAACTTGAAAAACATTTTGCTTGATCTCGTGGGAGTAATGGTGGTTACCATTACACCCACGATATCAAGCACGCACATGACGAATGAAGCTGGGTAATGAAAGACGTCACCAGGGTTGACCCCTATATTAGATGTCAAACCTATTGATTGACCTCTTGCCGTTGTGACTACACTCTTTTTCTGGTGCACAAGGCTGTGTGACGTTGCTCTTAGGACCTGATTTTTAACCGGCCTCAAAAACGGGGGAGATTCTCAATTCGACTGTTTTTTTTAAAAATTTTTTTTTATCACCCAGACCCCCGTACTAGGATCCCCTATATCGCGGAAAGAATGGACACACACAATCACAGCACAAACATCCTAGACCCGGGATAAACATCTACACTCAACGCACAAATGTTTGCCCCTGCCGGGGTTCGAACCCAGGGTCCCGGAGACACAGAAGTCATGTCAATGACACTAACCACTGCGCCACGGCGACCGTCTTAAGTAACGTTTTAAGTAACCGTTTGCTACTTAAATCTTTCGACTGGATGAACCGATTTTGATGATCTTTTTTGTGTAGTCTCATATAAATTTCATAAGTCTATCTGAGATCGTAAACCAAAACCCAACAAACTCAGTGCACTTATGTCGCCGTGTACACCGTTGCTGTAATTATGGATCAAAAAACTGGCCCTGAGACTTTGACTGAGAATTTCGTTTTAAACTTAAAACCACCGGACACACAAAAACAATGCTGATGGTTTTTGAACACTATGAAAAATGTTACATCTCTTGATTAACATACAAACGAAACATAAACAAATTTAATTTATATGTTTGCCAGTCATGATGTAAAATATAGAAAAAAATTGGTTGTCTGTAAAGTCGGTTTACGGACGATAGATTTACGTGATAACGTCATAATCATTTATGACTTCGACTTCGACTCTGACTTTGACTTTGACTTTGACTTTGACGTTGACTTTGACTTTGACTTTGACTTTGACTTTGACTTTGACTTTGACTTTGACTTTGACTTTGACTTTGACTTTGACTTTGACTTCGACTTTGACTTTCACTTTGATTATTTTATGTAATACAAAACTCAGGTGGAACGTTACGCGGAACGTTACTATTTTTCATGAATGTTGCTGGTATTCATCAATTTATAAAACGTTATCACGTAAAAAAATCTTCACACATTGTTTTCTTCGGCCGCAGATTAAAACTGATTCAAAGATTATTTTTACACAAATGTGTTGATCACATATTTATTAATATTATCGTAATAACGATGCATATTAAATTATTTTCGTTTCTACACTCAAAACAACATTAAATTTTGTGGCAACAAGTACCTATAGGCAAATTTTTTTTCACTAAATTAGAAAGGATTTTACCAACACTTTACTTGGTAATTTTGGAGAATCAAACGATAATTAGGGTTCCGTAAGAGTAAAACGGGACCCTATTACTAAAACTCCGCTGTCCGGCCGTCTGTCTGTCTGTCCGTCCGCCTGTCACCGGACTGTATCTCATGAACTGTGTTGCTACATACATAGTTAGACAGTTGAAATTTTCAAAGATGATGTATTTCTGTTGCCGATATAAATACTAAAAACAGAATAAAATAAATATTTAATTATTTATACTTATTAAGGGCGCCCATACAACAAACGTTCGTTTCTGCTCGATATTGATAACGGCAACAGGTAGACGCTAGAAATATTCACAGAATATAGTATATAGTTAGTATATTCACTTTAAAAATAAATAATTAAATTTTAAAAAAAGACGTGTGGCACTCGGGGACTGCCGCGGTAAAGCTATTGCATAGCATTATTTATCAACTTATGCAATTAATATATTAATAACTTATGCAGTAACGGCGATACAACCAATGCCACCTAGAGGCGAGCTGCTGAACTAAACAGACAAGCGTGATATTTCAAAAAGTCATTAAAAGGTCTGCTATTCATCGATAGATGGCAAAACTAAAAAGTATCACCGCTGTGCCGGTCGGAGTGGGGGGCGTTAGGTTATTTTCGTTACGGAATTTCTGGATTCGGTCTCCACACTCAAGGCCCGCGATAGAAGCTATGCAATAGCTTAAAAATAAAACGAATATTTAAGGGGGCTCCCATGCAACAAACGTGATTTTTTTGCCGTTTTTATAGATAACGGCACGGAACTCTTCATGCGCGAGTCGACTCACACTTGGCCGGGTTTTCTAATTTAGTTCAACTTTCCCACCCACTTTTCTATTTAACAACACACAACGCTAACAAATTTTCATATATCTGCCATTATTTATTACTCGGTAACACTCCAAGAAACTTTGTGGAAAATGAAACAAAATTTAATTTCACATATGAAAGTCTCGCCATAATGTCCTATGTATATACATGTTATGTATCCTTTTTCGTGTTGTTGTAGGTGGAAAATGTGGCCAACGTGTGCACGCACGCACTATGCGTGGCGCCCGCGTCCCTGGGCGCGCGCGAGTTACTCACTCGGTCTATGAACGCTCCACAGGCGATTGCCGCAGTGGTGTACGGCCTCGCGCTTTGTCTACTTTTCGCCGTTTCCACGACGTTTCATTCCGTCTGCTGCTGTCGATCTGACACGTAAGTTTTTATATCGACGGTAAAAAGGAAGTAGGGCATAAGCGACATTTTGGTCAAAAATGAGTTATTTATGCCATCCTACGTAAAATTTTCCGCTCTTTCGAATGCGCTTACTCCCATGGCTCTACGATGACTTTTTTGGCGTTTATGCCCTTGCAAAAAAAAACATTTTCCTAGTATTCTTTTTCGTAACCGACGAAAATTCAGGTCTTTTTTGCTATAAAGGTGCTTGTACCCCTCCAAAAATGATTTATTTTGGGTTTGTTGTCGGTTATGCTTTTTTACTTCATAAGGGTGTCGAGCTTTCGGTTGTTTATGCCTTTTAAGCTTTTCCCTTAAAAAGTACAAACGTTGTTTATAGCTTACTTCCATTTCGTAATTTAACATAGCTATGGCGCTTGTACCCTATATACAAAATTCCTTTTCATATTACTCTGTTGGTTATACCCTATTACCATTCAGTACTTTAGGACAGCTATGTCGGTTATGCCCTATTACCTTAATTTATTTTAATATCACACTGTTGGTTATACCTTACTTTCGTTTACAATATAAATACAGTTTTGTCGCTAATACCTTATTACTTAAATTAAATTAGATATCATGGTGTCGATTATAACCTACTTCCACGTTCTACAATCATACTCATACGTCACTTATACTGCAATACCCAATAAGGATTTAGTTACGAGTTGGTGCTTATGCCATTTGATATCACAAACGTAGGTTTTAAGCGCGTCGCTTGTCCGAAAAACACTCTGCCGCGTGCTGTGACGGCGAGAGCACGCGCGACATTTGTGCGCTCGTTTTTTAAAAAAAACGGAACCTACAAGACCGGTAAGCTATCTGTTTTTGTAAATATATTATATTTTATTGCTTGTGATTATGTATTTCATTCAATGGTATTTATTTTAGGTTCAAAAATGGAAAGGAAAGGCCGAAAAAGAGACATTTTGGAAATGGCCTTGAAGTCATCAGGTTTACAAAAACCTAAACAAATCCACAGAAATTTTAACTCTGCATTGAAAAAGGTAAATAAGTAGTTATTTAATTCTCTATTCTTCTTAATTCAAAAACATTGTATTATAGATGGATACTTATTTTGATAGATGCCTAATGTTTCGTACCTTCTTTCTCTTTTAGTGTCCTGGTGAACCTAATAAGCTTGTTATTCTATCAAACCAAGTGGTTGTCCCAAGCCAAGAAAATATTGAGGAAGAAGACTGCAGTTACAGAGTAAGTTTATTGATTACTAACTATGTACCAAACCGGTAGGTATCTACATTCATACTTCCAATCTAGGTCTTATTATAGGTACCTATGTACTATAATAATAATATCCTACAAGTTAGCCGTCGGAGAGTATGATCCCGCTTGTGATAAGCGTATCATGCAAGTGATAACACACTTGATCCAAGAAATACCTAACAGCAAACTGACTGACGATGACGATTTACAGGGTATTTTAATATTACTCTTATTAAAAAAAAATATTTTCTGTCAATATTATTTTCGAAATCATCTCTCGATGTTCAATAACTATCAATGTGTTTGCACTTGTTAATTGTCACAAACATTAAAGATAGGTACATATTTTTTTTTTTTCCTTACCTTCTATTAATTCATTCAGATAATCTCTATTCTTCCGCAGCAGCGCACGCCGTTTTCTGACCCAGGTGTCCAGCTTTTCACCAGCTCTGTACCGGACGTGGCGTCAGACCTCAGAAGCTGTGAAATGGATGCTGCGCCAGCCCACCTTACCCAGCCTACACTTGATAATATCCTCACAAAATCGTCAACAGATGCTACATCAGACCTCTTCTCCAGCTCAATAGCCGATGCTGCGACAGCCGTACATGCCAGCCCTGAACCAAATACAGAGACATACCTGTTCAATAGCCCTGAGCCTGAGTCTGCTTTATTGACCAACGATATACCGGAAGCTGCGTCAGACATCCCCACCAGTTCTGCTCCAGATGCTATATCGGAACATTTAAACTGTTCTGCACTGGATACTTTGATAGAAGATCTTACCTGCTCTGCGCCTGATGCTGTAACAACTCCCCTCACCCATTCTGCCCCAGAAGTTGAGTCAAATCATCGTTCTAGTCCTGCAACGGGCAACGAGATGGACGTTACATCTGCCACCAATGAAAGTTCTACGCCAACAGTTTCAGAAATAAGTCTGCCTCCTACATCGGAATTGTCTCGAAGTAAAAATAATTCACCTTCATTAGTCGTGTAAAAAAAATAAAAATACTCGAAAATGGAAGCAAACCGTTGACGTTCTTCCAAGTACATCATCGGCAACTGATGATACCACATATGCTCAAGCCTATACATTGAGAACAGTCCATCCTACAAAGAAGTCCGCTTATTTAGACTACATGTCCGATGATGAGTTAGCTCTGTTAAGTGCCTTTAGCGATGTTGGAAGCTCTGACGAGTGGGAACCGGAAGTAAGTGGCAAGAAAAAGAAGAAATTGTCAGTTGACCCCGAAGAAGAGACTGTAGGTGATAGAACAGAAAAGAAAAAAAAGGTGAATAAGAGAAAAGAGACTTCTCAAAAGCGAATATCTGGACAAAGTTACACAAAATCAAATGGAAAAGTTTGTGTAGAAAAAAAAGTTCAACCAAATCCTTGCGCTGGTAAAAAATGTGGGCACAACTGCGGCGATATTACAGAAGAAAGGAGACTCAGCATTTTCAAACATTTTTGGAGCCTAACAGAGCAACGAAGAAGGGATTGGATTATAAGCCTAACTCAAAAAACTTGTATTAAGAGAAAAAGGAGCAAGGACTCAGAAAAACGCAACACCACGTACAAATACAATATAACAGATGGTGAAACTCATAAACAAGTCTGTCTGCAATTTTTGTGCCATACACTTGACGTCACACACAAATATATCTATTACACTGTTTCAACTGCTGATCAGTTTGGTAGTGCCAAGGAATCGGAAAGAGGTAAAAGTGTACCGCCTAATAAAACCAGTAATGATGATTTAGTAGCGGTTGAAAATTACATTAAATCATTACCCGCGGTGCCTTCACATTACTGTAGGAAGGACAGTACCCGAGTATACCTTCCAGCTGAGTACAAAAATTTGGCCAATTGAGTAATTGAGTTTGTTACTTTTTTAAATGTTTAATATTACGGATACATACCAAGTTTTCGTAGTTGATTCTTAAGTTACCTACCTACTAGCTGCAGTATTATTGTTTCCAAAGATTAGCAGGTTGATACCTACCCACTCTTTTTAAGTAGCTTTGATTTTTCTTGATTAAAAATATTATTAACAAAAATGTCTTTTTTATTTAAAAACATCCTACTATACTGATGAAGGATCGTATTGGTTGGCTACTTCATTATTTTTGGGGTGTCTTTTCATCCATATTTCCGTAGACTCACGCAATGCCAAATGTTGATTATCCTTCTTTTCCTTTGCTTTCAAGCGACATTGTGTGTCACTAATGTCTTTTATCCTGGTATTGTTTTGAAAGCTGACTGTTTCTTGTGCTCTATTATCTTTTATACAACCACTGTGAAAAGTACCTTATCCTTCTTTTCCTATAACACTTATTGAACTGTCTAGTCTTTTATACCCTTTTACCTTGCGATCTGACAAATCGGTATGTCGCTTAGGCTTCTTATCCTTTAATATTTTATTTGGTCATTTGTATCTTATGCCATATTTCCTCATTGGAAAATTAAAAGCAATTGTTATAAGCGACAAAAACCACTTTAAATAGCGTCAAATGATTAAAACTAAAAATACCGGTAACTGCCCCATTTTTTTCTGATTTTATAAGTGTTTTAGTTTTCACGATATTTTAATAAATGACAAAAATACGTCAGTTTTTCTAAAATTTAAAACTTTGAACGGCTCTCCTGAACATTTCATTATTTGTCGCTTATACCTTATTTCCTTTTAACCGTCGATATATATGTATGGTCTAAGATCCGGCTTAAGATTTTTTTTATTTTTTATTTTTTTTACATATTATAAGTTTGCGTTTGACAACTGCCTCACCTGATGTTAAGTGATGACTATAAATAAACGAAAAATATATCCCATCATCTGTTATGTAATTATGAGAAGGCTTAAATGTCACATAATATGTAGAGGGATAAAGTGCACATGGGTTGCCGAGCTTAGCCCGGGCCTATACTGTCAAATAAACCAATAATTAAAAAATCTCTGCGTCCTTGTCTCTCACATGGAGTAGCGCGCGCAACGCTTCTCTGTCACTCTCCGTACTCGCGCTTCAATCTGAACTTTAATAAAATCTAAGCATACATGAACATGACACAGTTTTAAAGTAGTTAGTTAGTTTAGTTTTGATTAGTAAGTCAGTAAAATAAGCTTTAATTTAAAAGTAAATCCAGTCAAATAACACTGTTTAATATTAAAGTTAATATTATTAAACAGTGTAGGTACAGGATTTCGCTAGGCAACCCATGTGCAATGTATTAATCTACATATTTATATACATATAATCAAAGTCACAAGTAAATAACAGATGAGGGGATATATGTCATATATATATATTTTTGCCGTATCTCTTTCTACTAGGTACGTCTCTAATGTATGTCACTGTCACCAAACACAGTGTGTTTAGGCTGCAGTCCTTGAAAGCCAGTAAGGATTGTAGGTCTAGCGTGATAAAATTTTCGACCACATCATCACTGAGCAACAAAGTGAGATAGTGTTCAAACGCTAGATCTATACAGTATAATAAAAGGTAACAATATTATATTATAATATAACTAGCTGCGCTCTGCGGTTTTACCCGCGTGGTGATGAAAAATGGTGATGATAAAAATATGCCTATGTGTTAATCCAGGGTATAAGCTATCTCTACACCAAATTTCATCTAGATCCGTTCAGCCGTTCTGGCGTGATTGAGTGACAAGCATCCATCCAACCATCGTAACTTTCACATTTATAATATTAGTGGGTATACTTTCGGAGTAAATGACTTCTATATAATAGAAGACTAAATCACTTATTTCCCTTTTGAACATAAAGGCTAATTTAGTGTTCTATTTCCGTCATATTGTATGATATCAAACGAATATTATAAATGACCCCTAGAGAATTTCGAATTTCGATTTTTGATGAACCTTTCTGTGCTCGGATGCCGAATTAATTACGTGAATTTATCGATGTTTGGTATCCAATGATATTATATGTTTATATAAGGTAGATGTCGCACAAGCGCGCGCAAACTGAGGCGGCGAAATTAAGTCAATTGTAGTAATTTTCTTTGCAACGCGTATTTCAAGCGCAAGTCTAAACATATAGCTATCCTTTTCTATATTATTTGTACCGTATTATCTGTAGCAGTAAGCATGTTTATGTCGTAAAGGAACAAAATCTGAGCACCGCGCAGTGTGAATATACGTCCATCTTTAGTAAAACATCATTGTTGGTATCTATCATGCGCTAAAATAGCTATCTCCATTGTCGTCAAGCTCATTTGAAAACTTTACGTCACCTGGAAAATAATCTATGACGTAAAATGTATAATGATGTATGCATATCTCCAAGCTACTTGGTACATACATAATTAAAATAAAACAAATAAACATTTTTTTAGTAACCATCATACAAAAACACAGTAGATGTAGGTAAGTTTTTTTTTTTTTTTTTTTAATTGGGAATATGCAGGCGTTTGACCACTATCTCACCTGATTTTAAGTGATGATGCGGTCTACGATGGAGCACGCCTGCCTAGAAGATACCTATTCACTCGTGACTTGAAGATACCCAGGTCGTATTTTTTCGGAAATACAGAGTTAGGCAATGAGTTCCATTCGTTAGCTAAAGTAATTAAACTTGTTCAGGCTTGAACATTTGCTAAATAGATGATAATGAGTACCTAGTGATAGGATCCGATCCATATTTACCTAGAGTTATTTTTTTTATTTATTACTCTCAAATCCGGCCGATTCCGAAGTACGTCGGTTTCCGTTCTCCGTCCTTCGATCGAAGTGAAACAGGCCAAGGGCGAGCTCGATCCAGCCACGTACGGATCGAGAGCGATTTTCGAGATGACGGCGGCGATACCGATATAATAATAATATGGGGACAACATTCACACAAGGTCTTCAGGTCCCAAACTAGGCAGAGCCTGTACTATGGTCACCTGATGACTGATATATACTTATATACATACTTATATATATACTTTTTTATACATAATTATACACACCCAGACACAGGTCAAACAGACATGTTCATACACACAAATGTTTGACCTGTCCGGGAAAAGAAACCCGGGACTAGCGGCTCAGAAGGCAGAGTGCTACCAACTACGCCAACCGGCCAGTCACATAGATAGACATATAGACATAATAATAGACATAGTTTTTTTTGTTATTAAAACTGACGTGGTTTTGACACATTATGAATACGTGAGCAATGATATTATATGTTTATATGAGGTAGATGTCGCACAAGCGCGCGGAAACTGAGGCGGAAAAACTAAGTCAATTGTAGCAATTTTCATTAAGACGCGTATTTCAAACGCAAGTCTAAACATATAGCTATCCTTTTCTATATTATTTGTACCATATTATCTGTCGCAGTAAGCATGTTTATGTCGTAAAGGAACAAAATCTAAGCACCGCGCAGTGTGAATATACGTCATCTTTAGTAAAACATCATTGGACGTAATTCTCGTGTTTTATACATTCATAATGGGACATATCTTTATTTGGCTTATTCCCAAAGTACACCAAGATTATTTCTCAGACTACTCCACGAAAAAAAATACTTTATTTAAATATATATTTTTCTAGTTTCATTTTACTCTATGGGAACTTGTTCTGTTCTCAAAGTACTCCAGCGTGCTGGTAAAAAAAACCATATAGGCCTATAAGAATTGTGGATTAGCTACCACTGGAGTACTTTGGGAATAACTTCAGCTACCTATGGAGTGCCGGGAACTATACTTTTTCCGGGATAAAAGTAGCCTATGTGTTAATCCAGGGCTTAAACTATCTCCATACCAAATTTAATCGAAATCGGTGTAGCTGTTTGAGCGTGAAGATGTAACAAACATAACACAAACTTTCGCATGTATAATATTAGTAGAATTTTGGTTTATTTGTATTTTGGTTACTATGTTGTTACTATCCATATAATGCCGTGGTGGTACCAGCCTAGAATAGTACTCCCCCATCTCTTCCCGTGGGTGCCGTAAGAGTCGGCTAAGGGATCACGTACCAGAAGGTGGGCAGCACCGCCTTCTGAGGATTGGTAATCATACTGCACTCGCCAATCCCGCCTGCCAAGCGTGGCGAGTATTGGCAAATCCTCCCTATATGGGGGAGGCATATGTCCAGCAGTGGACGCACATGGCTGAGAGAAGAAGAAGAACCCACGACTACAGAATACCGTCCTGTCGTTTTGCCATCTAACCTATAGTAGCACTTCACTAGCCGAATTTATTCCTTATAATATTGTTCTCAACGCCATCTATCGTTAATTGGTAGCGAACGAAGGGACGATTCTAAAATTCATATTGTTTATTGATTTCTCATCAGATGGTTCTACTATAGCTTAGATGGCAAAGCGATAGAATCGTATTCTGTAGCCGTGGGTTCAATTCCAGCTAGTAGCCAAATTTTTTTCTTCAAAAACTTGAATTTAGACATTTAATTCATAAATACAACACTACTTATTGTACATTTTATTTTTTAGGGAGATGAAAGAAACTCGAATTCGCAACAGCATAACATCGTCTGCTTTGGATAATATTTTTAAAACATCTCTTTTTCGAAAACTTTCGCATTTATAATATTAGTTGGATTTAACAACACTTCAAGAATGCACAATTAAGACATGCTGTGTCAGCGTTAGACGTGTCACCTTGCCTTGTAGCTAAGTGTATTATTAACTTCAATGCGTCGACGTAATTCGAGAAAAGTGCCACATAAATGGCTCGCTGTTTGTAATAAGGCTTCACAAAAGCGATTTAAGCGTCTATAAATAACAAAAACAAACTGAAGAGGATTCTATATCAAACACTGTTTTCGCGTTGTAGGTAAATATATTGCTATCTCAGCGCTCCCTAGCAACCCTCTATGCAACCGATGGAGACAGTTGCTGCTCGTGAGATTTCTAGGTAAATTTTTGACGTGATAACGTTTTATAAATTGATGAATACCAGCAACACTCATGATAAATAGTAACGTTCCGCGTAACGTTCCACCTGAGTTTTGTATTACATAAAATAATCAAAGTCAAAGTCAGTCAAAGTCATAGTCAGTCAAAGTCAATGTCAGTCAAAGTCAAAGTCAGTCATAGTCAAAGTCAGTCAAAGTCAAAGTCAGTCAAAGTCAAAGTCATAAATGATTATGACGTTATCACGTAAATCTATCGTCCGTAAACAGACAACCAATTTTTTAATAGAATTTACGCTCAGGAGCAAACCTCTTTTGCCTCTCTAAATTGAAACAAATGAAAAATGTTATTGATGACAATCGTTTCAGTATGATGTTTATTAGGCTTAAACGATTTACTTTTTTCCAAAAAAGGTTATGATTTTTGATAAATATCTAAATATAACTCAAAGGTGACTGACTGACTGACATAGTGATCTATCAACGCACAGCCCAAACCACTGGACGGATCGTGCTGAAATTTGGCATGCAGGTAGATGTTATGACGTAGGTATCCGTATATATAGGATTTTGTTTAATTCTACCCCCAAGGGGATAAAATAGGGGGTGAATGTTTGTATGAAACTTTGTCAATTTTAAACCGATCGGGCTGAGACTTTGCATGCATAAAGCTACTATCACGTAGGCGTCCCCTGAGAAAGAATTTTGAGATTTCCCCTAAGAAAGTTTGGTCCCCGTGGGATAATTGAGGTAGCGGCAAAACCGTAATCCACGCGGGTGAAACCGCGGGGCACAGCTAGTTTAAACTACTAGACTTTAAATAAGCACAGTGGCAGCGCAAACATTGACTAGTTGTGATGCTAGTGTGATATAAACAACTGGACAAAATAAGATGTACAAGTTTATTAAAATGTTCTACACTACATTTATTTTATTTATTTATATTTATTAACATCCACACAAGGTCTTCAGGTCCCAAACTATGCAGAGCCTGTGCTATAGTAACCTGATGACTGATATATATACTTATATATATACATATACACACCCAGACACAGGTCAAACAGACATGTTCATACACACAAATCTTCGACCTGTCCGGGAATCGAACCCGGGCCCAGCGGCTCAGAAGGCAGAGTGCTACCAACTGCGCCAACCGGCCAGTCAACACACTATATTAAAAAAATAACCAAAAATTCAAAGGTAGAAAAAGGTGTTTCTTTTTGTATGAACAAGTACGCGGTATATAATCCTTTTAACAGGTACATGTAATACAGCGAGGCCGATCTCACGAGACAGGAAACAGCTTGTAATACGTTATTTCGAGACTGGTTCTATTGTGTTGCTATTCTCGCTTGTGAAGCGTGGTCTAGTCGATGATTGTGTCCGTTCCTTTAGGCTGCTTCCTCTCTCAGTTGGTCTTCAGACGGGTCTAATCAAGAAATTGCCGTGATAACTGTCTGCCGCTCAATTATTCATGATCATGCTAGGTTTTGTTCTAGGCAGGAGGTTATCATACCTAAGCATAGTTATTGTTACAGGCGATTTTAATTTGTACTTTTTTTAACCGACTTCAAAAAAGAAGGAGGTTGAATTCTACCGAATACTTATAATTATTAAAATATAACACTACTAACTTATTACAATACTGCAGCTACTACAATAACGTTTGAGCAATCCACTAGCTTTTTTTTTTTTTTTTTTTTACATATTATAAGTTTGCGTTTGACAACTGTCTCACCTGATGTTAAGTGATGACGTTGTCTAGGATTAGCTATTGGTAGCCTATAGATAACTCAAATGTTCTAACCCGCTACCGGCTGGCAGCGTGCCCATAACATAACGCCCATAATTCTACCGTGTATATATATATAAATATATATATATATATATATATATATATATAATTATATATAATGTATTGTGTGTTCGCGGATAACTTCGTCGTTTATAAACCGATTCTCAAAATTCGTATTGAGGGTGAATGACCATTATTGATCCCGTGAGTAACAAAGATCACTGAAAACGGTGAAAAAAAAAAAATACTACAAAATGGAACCGACTTTAACACTCAAAACTGTGAAATAACGTCGAACGCGGTACCATGAGCTCAATATGTTAATTACCATTACCAATACCATGTCTGTTTGACCTGTGTCTGGGTGTGTATATGTATATAAGTATATATATCAGTCATCAGGTTACCATAGTACAGGCTCTGCCTAGTTTGAGACCTGAAGACCTAGTGTGAATGTTGTAAAAAAAAAAAAAAATATGTTGATAATAGTTTCTTTTGCAATATCATGGACCGACATCAACAAGTTATTTCATACTTTTGAGTGTTGAAGTCGGTTCCATTTTTGATTTTTTTTTTAACTTAGCGGACGTTTACCTGCTGGTACCGGTATTCGATGTATCATGCCTGCCTAGAAGATACCTATTCTCTTGTGAAATGCGACACCCAGTTTGTTTTTATAGAGGAACACAGATTCAAACAATGAGTCATCATCATCATTTTCATCTCATTCATAGGACGTCCACTGCTGGACATACGCTTCCTCCATTGATTGACACAAGGACTGGTTGGAACCGGTCCGTATCCAGCCCTTGCCAGCGATCTCAGTCAGATCGTCTGTTCGCCTTATCGGTGGCCGTCCTATGCTGCGCTTGTCAATCCGTATCATTCGAGAACCTTTGGACCCCAACGGCCATCAGTTCTTCGAGCTTTGTGCCATGTCCACTGCCACTTCAAGTTTCTAATCCGCTGGGCTATATCGGTGAGTTTAGATCTTTTAACGGATCTCCTCATTTCTGATTCGATCGCATAGGGAAACCGAATCAGGCAATAAATACGCATTGTCGAAGTGCCACGTATGGAATCTTGATTGGGATGGATGGCGCATCACCGTACGTGCGCTTGCTAGTTCGTAGGTGGAATGGGGAACTAAAAATCAAATTATGTAGTTTCAGGGCACACTTCCCGAAATTTGTAAACCTATAACGTAGCAATAACAAGCCTAGAATTAAAGAATCATACTTGTATGACGATAAAATCAAAATTAAAAATCAATATCTAAATAAAAAATCAAAATCATTTGTTTATTTGCAAGAAAAAATGTAATTTCTTAGGTCTTATAGATACAAATTATATCCTAAGTTTCAGCCTGCAAGCAGACGTGCGAATATTTAAATTCTTATACCTATCTAATCTACCACTGGAGTACTCCTTGACGCCATAGAAACATTTCTTTAATGATATGTTTTGTATTACAAATTAACAAGCGTATTCTTGCTTAAAACTCCTACCTAACTATGTTAACAATGTTTAAATACAAATATTTGTATAATTATAGTAAGCGAAGCCATTTATGTATTCCAAGGCCGATGCCAATCATCTCGCACATTTACGCAATAAACACCCTTCATTTCCCATGATTGCCTACAGTTCATAAATAAGTTCTGTGAACACGCAATATAAAAACGGCACGCTTCTGTTATATAATTCCATCCCCTTACGAGAAATTAGAACCGCTATTAGTAATTACATTTGTGTGAGTTTATTATTTCAAGTTTTTATTTGCTTTCAGCAATGAATATAACAAATAATTACGCAATTGCATGTTGTATGTATTGCTTCCGGGCTGTTTGGCCGTGGTCTATGTGAAATTTGTGTTCCAGACGTTTCGTCGATCACTGCGGTCGACATCTTCAGTGGTTCAGGGCCGAGCGGAGACAAGAGCGTAGAACTCTCCTTCGCGGCGTCTTCTCTGATACTGATACTGATTCTCTGATACTCCTCAGTAACAGAGAAGACGCCGCGAAGGAGAGTTCTACGCTCTTGTCGCCGCTCGGCCCTGAACCACTGAAGATGTCGACCGCAGTGATCGACGAAACGTCTGGAACACAAGTTTCACTTAGACCACGGCCAAACAGCCCGGAAGCAATACATACAACATGCAACGCCAGCCGTGAAAGCCTTAGAGTTTACAATTACGCAATTGTTTTTAGTTTTAGAAACGAAATAAGTTGAACGTCTTTTAGCACAGATAAAGCAAAAATTGCGAAAAGCATACATTTTTAGTTAATTTTTTTACTTATATACCTACAGGTTTGTACGGAACCCTCGGTGTGCGAGTCCCAATCGCAAATCAAAAAAATCCCAAACCCAATCCTAGACAACGTCATCACTTAACGTCAGGTGAGACAGTTGTCAGACGCAAACTTATAATATGTAAAAAAAAAAAAAAAAAAACTTGGCCGTTTTTATTATCCTAGAAAAAGTATGGTTTCCTGTGGAATAACTGAGTAAGCGGGAAAAACGTAGTTTACGCGGCAGGGCGCAGCGAGTTTATAATATTGGTGTGATAACGTTTCTCCATAATTTAAAAAAAACCTGATGGTATATGTATCTAAATAGACATAGATATATACTTTATTTTGTGAGAAAAAACATTATAAATAAGCACAATCTGTTTCAAATTATATCAAATTTGTTTTTTTGCCACAAAACCAGCCCCAAATCAGCATAGTGCTGGTAGCAACCAGCGCTGGTCTTCCTTTGGGACCGGCAAGTGACGTCACGCACGAAATGGATATTTTAAAGCTACACACACTAACATTTATATATACACTACATTATAAAAATAAAAAAAATCAAACAGGAGCATATTAATAAACAAAACACGTAACAACAACAAACAATATTAAATATATGTACCAGTAAATTTTGAGTGCCGTGGTGGTACCGGCCTAGAATAGTACTTCCCCATCTCTTCCCGTGGGTGCCGTAAGAGTCGGCTAAGGGATCACGTACCAGAAGGTGGGCAGCAGCGCCTTCTGAGGATCGGAAATCATCCTGCGCTCGCCAACCCGTCTGCCAAGCGTGGCGAGTATTGGCAAATCCCCCCTATATGGGGGAGGCATATGTCCAGCAGTGGACGCACATGGCTGAGAGAGACCAGTAAATTTTATAGTACTATATAACATTTGTGTCATTAAGAGATTTTTATTGTGTATCGCATTAACATCATGCTAGGCAGAACTTCAGTTCAAATATTTGAAGGAAAAAATTCGGCTGCTAGTGGGACTTGAACCCACGACTACAGAATACCGCCCTGTCGCTTTGTCCAACTAAGCTATAGCAACATCCCCGCAAGATGTTATAAGGAAGGAAGCAATTCGGCCCTAGTGGTATGGGCTGCTATAGCTTAGTTGGACAAAGCGACAGGACGGTATTCTGTAGTCGTGGGTTCAAGTCCCACTAGCAGCCGAATATTTTCCTTCAAATATTTGAACTGAACTTGTGTCATTTTTAGAACATTCTTCGCCTCTTTGGTGCGCGTAGCGAAATCTCTTTAGTTTAAGTCTAAAACCATGTATACTCTGCAGTTTCCTTATTGGCGGCGGGATGTTGTTAAATGTGTTCCACTCATGAATTCCTCGTAACCGAATGCTGATCTATACTAATTTTCCAGTAAAATGAAACATTTCCTCCACCGCTGCGACCGCGCCATGATTTATATATTCATCGCGAGCTCCTACTTCCCCTGGCTCACCGTGGGGACCTTGTCCTGTTGGATGCTGAGGGAGCTGCGGTGGGCCATCTGGCTGCTGGCGGTCTTGGGAATCACCTACCAGCAAATATTCCACGAGCGATACAAGATGCTGGAACTGCTGCTATACCTGGTCATGGGGCTGGGGCCAGCGGCCATCATTGTCACGTCTAATGTACGTCTAATGCATAATTAGGGGCTATCCATAAATTACGTCACACTAATTTCATGACGTTTTGACCCCCTCTTCGCCTTTGTCACATTTGTGAGACCCCCCTCTCCCCCCACCCCTCGCGATTTGTGGTGTATCGTCACACACAATAAAATTTTTATGTTCAAATGATCCACATTTTAGACATCTACATGTTTTGCTTTTAATAAAGAAGAAACTTTTGATATACTACAGATTCTCATTCTTTTCTGAAATACAATCATTCTACTATGAATTTTGCCGTCTCCTATGACATCATCGCTTATAAGTATTGCTTAATCGTGACATCGTATGACAAGGGGTGGGGGGGGGGGGAAGTCTTAATATTTGTGACGTCACATCACATTCTTCTTTTAATACTTATGTATATAGACAGGCCGCGCCGGTTGGCGCAGTTGGTAGCACTCTGCCTTCTGAGCCGCTGGTCCCGGGTTCGATTCCCGGACAGGTCAAACATTTGTGTGTATGAACATGTCTGTTTGACCTGTGTCTGGGTGTGTATATGTATATAAGTATGTATTTAAGTATATATATCAGTCATCAGGTAACCATAGTACAGGCTCTGCCTAGTTTGAGACCTGAAGACCTTCTGTGAATGTTGTCCCATATTATTATTATAAGTATTTTGCGTGCGTCGGCAAAATGCTTATAAGTGTTAAATAAAGAATTTGATATGTGACGTCACAAAGCTTAAGACTCCCCTCTTCCCCCCCCCCCCCCTCCCAACCCCACGTCACACGATGTCACACTTCGTTGACCCTCCCCCCATTAAAGTGTGACGTAATTTATGGATGGTCCCGTTTTTGAGGCTATTGGTTCACTACATCATTTGCTTGAGCGGGTTCTGTATATTGACAAATAAAAGCAAATCAAATCTGTACAGAGAATTTTGCATGGATAACTCTTCCCACTATACGAGTAGTACGCAGTACTAGGCGAACAGCGACCGCGAGCGCTCCGTATTCTCCTTGAAAAAGACCACCGAATGTGGTCGAAACTATAGTCGGAACCCTCTGACTTACTACGTGAGTAATTCCCGTGTTTTATACATTCATAATGTGTCAAAACCACGTCAGTTTTAATAAAAAAAAACAGCAATTAATATCACGTTAGTCCTACCTGAGTCTGAGATAATAATAATTTCATTGGATTGAAACATCGAAGTTAATCAAAAAATGAAAAATGAATTCATCTTTAAATTTGGAAATTCTCAATATTATAATTTTAAATTTGAATACGATTTGGGAAAATTCACAAACTCGATAGAAAATACAACGTCAGTGTATTCGGCCCCTTAAAGGTCCGGCTACACTTACCCGAACGGGCGTAACTTGATCGTGAATTTATAGTTTTTCTCTTGAATTACAAATGATCCGCTTCCTGTTCAGATTTTATTTGTTTATGTACCGCCTTTTTACCCCCGTATATAAATACGCGTGGGTTATTATATTGATTAGCTCTATTCACTATTCGCTTGTCTACTTTTCTATAGCGTGGCAGCTTTCAAAGAATAGACAACACTTTATTACCAGAAAAATAATACTCACATATATATATCACTTTTCTACGCAAGCTGTCTTCCCCTATAATTATAGTGACACTTAGCATTTGTTTTACTATAGCATTATTTTAGTTTCTTGTATCAGTGTACATTATGTTGGGGTTCAAATAAATAAATAAATAACTTATAAGTATCGCTAATTCAATTTTGGCAATCACTATTAAATTAACAATTAAATAGGCGCCAAACTGCAATGCCTCTTTTGGGCTCCCTTAGACCATAGAGAATTAGAATAGATTGCGTATCGGTTATACAACGAGTGCGGAGCTTTTTTTTTAAAAGATTATAAGCTTACGTTTGACCACTGTCTCACCTGATGTTAAGCGGCGACGCGGTATAGCTATACATGTTTAACCCATAAATATTATAAAAGAAAATATTTCATTAGCCATAACATATATGCAGCACGGTATATAGTATACAGTAATAGATATTTAAAAAAATATGAAGAAAAACCTGATGTTATAAAATCGAAAGATTCACTTCTGCCCTCCGCCTTAGTTCACTAACTTCTATGCCAATATCATTAAGAGAAAAGATTTGTTTGTTTGCATTCAATAGGCTCCGAAACTACTGAACGGATTTGAAAAATTCTTTCACTTCGGGAAGCTACACTATCCCCGGGTGGCATAAGGCTATATTATATTATCAAAGAAATATTTTATTTTAAAAAAAAAATTTCTTTACAAGTATTAATTTTGAAAATGTATACCCGTGCGAAGCCGGGGCGGACTGCTAGTCCTACTAATATTATAAATGTGAAAGTTTGCACGGATCGATGTTTGTAACTCAATCTCGCCCGAATGGCTGGACAGATTTGGATGAAATTTGGTATGTAGATACTTCAAGTCCCGGAATAACTCATAGACATACTACTTTTCATCACCATCACTACGCGGGTAAAACCGCGGGGCGCAGCTCGTGTACAATATATCTGTGATGTCACCCCTATCTGCCGGATACAGTGTTGACAGCTTCCGAGAGCGGAATGAATGTGCTTCTGCTATATATTTATCATGTGGCTTAGTGTGGAATTGAATTCTCTTTAGTAATTTTTTTAGAATTTAGAATAGTAGTGATCGTAACTGGTTGGGAATGTCATAGTTGCATGTTAACGTTAGAGTTATTATAACATTGGAGTTAATAGTTATTATAAACTGGCCTGTTGGCGCAGTTGGTAGCACTCTGCCCTCTGAGCCGCTGGTCCCGGGTTCGATTCCCGGACAGGTCAAACATTTGTGTGTATGAACATGTCTGTTTGATCTGTTTCTGGGTGTGTGGTATATAAGTATGTATATATCAGTCATCAGGTTACCGTAGTATAGGATCTGCCTAGTTTGGGACCTGAAGACCTTGTGTTAACAAAAAGAAATTATCATTTTAATAATATGTTTTCAAATCTTTTGAAGAAAAAATTTCGGTTACTTTTGGTATTTGAACCCACAACTACGGAACACAGTCCTGTCGCTTTGCCATTTAAGCTATTAGAATTATAACTTATAGCGGCCCGCTCCGGCTTCGCGCGGGTATAAAATATATAGCCTATGTCATTAATGGATGTTATTATACATATAAACCTTCCTCTACTTACCAAATTTCATCGAAATCGGTGCAGCCGTTTGAGCGTGAAGAGGTAACAAACAAACACAAACTTTCGCATTTATAATATTAGTAGGATTTGTGTTTTGCTTCCACTTTCTTAATGCGTACTGCCAAGGAATGGAACTCGTTGCCCGAGTCTGTGTTTCCCGATATGTACAATCCTGGAGTCTTCAAGTCGCGAGTGAATAGGTACCTTCTAGGTTTGCGTGCTAAATCCTAGACAACGTCATCACTTAACATCAGGTGAGACAGTTGTCAAACGCAAACTTATAATAGTAAAAAAAAAAAAAGTGTGATCAGGGGCAGAATGACGAGTCGATAAATAAAAGAAGACTCAGTTGTGCAATATCATTGCATTCAACGTGCATGTCTCGTTTTGATACCTTCTACCTGTCTTCCGACCCTCGCCTACTTATTAACCAGTAGGTACTGTGGGCAGTGCCGGATTAAGGCAGCGAGGGGCCTATAGCAAATTCTATCATGGCCCTTAGTTTACTTTAATATGGCATAAACTTGATAATATGGCATTTAATAAAACCAAATTTGTTAAGTACTTTGAAGTTTTTCTAGGTGTCAGATTTATAAATAATACTTTTCATATCGATTTTCTACGTAAATCGTATTCAATATTCATTAAAGTGAAGTGATGTAATGTAGTAGTGAAGTAGTATAGTGATATAGACGTTCTGAGACCACCGTGTTTCTTATTTCATTAATTTTGACACGTTTTAATATTGGAAAATATGTTTTATTACTGCAGTTAGTCATGATTAAAGACAAACAAATGCACAAGGCAATTTTAATGTTTGTATAACAAGAAATATATATGTAGGTATTTGACAAAAAATGTAAATTAAATGAAACGGGGCTTAATGGCGAGAAAAACATTTAGTAATTTATTTACCTCGACGTTTCGACCAAGTTGCATTGGTCGTGGTCACGAGAAGACTGGAGAAATGCGGGTGGCAATATCGGCGAGAGCGCGTAGTCTCGCCAACTACCCACCCATTACAAAAATTGTAAAATTAGAATACCAGGGCCTCGTGGTTCTAGCTGTCAAAATACCAGCCCTATCAGAATAGTATTGTACATGAATATGTTTTTACGATTCGATATAAATAGATACTTTTTACGATCAGAAAGCGTTGGTGAATGGGGCCCCTAAATGTACGAGGCCCGTAGCTCTTGCTACGACGCTAATCCGCCACTGACTGGGTACTATGTTTTAGCGGGCTATCGCACGTGTTTATGTTGTGATACGGAATAACACAATCAAGTATGTAGGTTTTCATTAGATATAAGTTTCATTAAAATAACGCACATATTCGCCAAGCAAAGTGCCTGTTACGCAAAACGCTAAACTTGATGCCTTTTTTGACCCAATGCTCATACTGTACAACTGTAGTTTTCACCGAACTGCTACTCAATAAATACAACAACGTTCTACCAGCATTCGTGCTCGAGAATTTCTAGATAGAGCATTCAAGATATTATAGTACTAGTTATTCTATATCAGCAGAACAAAAAGTGTACTTTGCATACATGTATAATAGGATGGCATTATGCAACAAAGCATCCGGCGCTCGGCGTCACATCGGCCGTGACTCGTTTGGTATAACACATTCCGACTTCTTCACTTGATAACGGTGAATGGATTTCCAGCGCACATTTTTCTTGCCATGTCTAGTGGAAAACGGATTAATTCCGGTGTAAACACTGCATTGTACTTCGCAGACAAGTTCGTTCCAGGCACTTATTAAGTATTAGTAACAGTTCTGTAAAAACAAATGCTGGCGTAAGGTCACCTCTATACCAACTTGTTGAATGTTAGAACACCAAATTTGAAAGCGTTGATATTTTTGCCCTATCGGGCCCTAGGTATAAAAAAGCTGTAATTGAATCACTGAGTAATCTATGACGTAATTTTTTTTTTTGACCACTGAAATTATATGTTTCAAAATTACAAAATGTCTGTACCTTCTCTCTTGTAGATAGGTAATCTGCCAAAATACTTGGCCGACATGTATATTAGATCATTATTTAGTTTATTTATAGTACTGTAATGTCATTCATGTAAATCATCTTTTTCATTTCTTTATTGTTAAATAGCGTAATCTTTTAAGTCACGTAGCCCAGCATAGATTATGATTTATTTTGTTCTAAGTAATTAGTGGATAATGTTGTGGGTAGCATAGTTAGTATTGATAACAACAATTTGTGTTACTTAAGATGTATTATGTTACCGTTTTTTGTCCCAAATAAATAAATAAATGTAACTGTTACTGGTCTAGATACTTGAATCGATTTATTTTCTTTTATATAATACTATGGCCAATATTAGACATAGACATGCATGACATTAAAACGAAAGTACTTAACTCTATAAAAATATTGTTTAACACGGGATACGCACCATGATTTAGATTTTGATTGAGTTCCCGATATTTCGGCGCGGTTCCAAAACAATACTTAACTCTAGTTTTTTGTTACAAGCCGACACCGACTCAGCATACAATATTAAGGTGGCTTTCGAAAAACAATATTAAGGTGGCTTTCGAAAAACAATATTAAGGTGGCTTTCGAAAAACAATATTAAGGTGGCTTTCGAAAAAATAGCTTAAATACGATTTAAGGAGAAAGTTGTAATGAAAAATGCATGAGACGCATTTATTTTTCTTATTATTTGTCGACGAATTCATTTGTTAAGTTGTATCTTTTATACTACGTAGATTTATAATATAATTAGAATACAAAGTAGACTATGCTGTTCCCTAGAGATGTGGCACGGGCTTCGAGCAGTTATGAATTCTCTAAGGCCACGGTCGACCCATTTGCTAATGTAATGCATCGAACTATAAAAGCTGGTTTCAGTCGAACTACAGATAATTTATTTTTTTATGTCTGACGTAGTTCACCCGAATAGTACTGGATGACCCCTGAGGACATTTATAGGTTATATTCGCTATCTCATATGGGATTAACGACCCCTTACAAAATGGCATCCACACTATTTTCGGGGCAAATGTCTTTATTCTTATTTACTTATTTGAAATTTTGAGAGTAGTTACATGAGAAACAAGTTCTTTTTAAATTACAATTAGTGGTAATAAAAGTGTCATGAACGTATAAAAATTTAAAATTGTATGTAATTAGGTATATAAAGTAAGTACTTATGTAAGCACGTATGATGCCAATAGACTCCTAAATCGGGTGGACCGTTTCTAATAATTATTAGATAATCTTCAGCCCATTATCATTAGCCCATTTTTCGGACCCCAGAGACCCCACCCCAGAGACGGTCGTCGTGGCGCAGTGGTTAGTGTCGGTGACATGACTTCTATGTCTCGGGGACCCTGGGTTCGAATGCCGGCAAGGGCAAACATTTGCGATGAGTGTCGATGTTTGTCCCGGGTCTTGGTTGTTTGTGTGCTGTGATTGTGTATGTCCATGCCTCCCGCGACACAGGGAATCCTAGTGCGGGGGCCTGAGTGTAATAAAAACTTTGATTAATATCCAATTGCTTGTTTTTTTAAGTGATTTGATAAAATTTTATCGCTCCATAATTCTAAAACATGTATCAAATTAATAACAAACTAATAACATTTAGTATTGTTTTTGATATCATGTACCCTTATTGGCGCTACAGAATAACGTGCCTATATTAAATCTAGATTTGAAATTGTAAGGTTACATTAAAATTGAACGCTAACGGTAGCTAGAATAAGATCTACTTTGTATCTTTAAAATTAACAGCGAATAGTACCACTTTTATGTTAGTAGTAGCGCGGTTTCACCCGCGTGGATTACGGTTTTCCGCTACTTCAATTATCCCACGGGAACTATACTTTTCCCGGGATTAAAGTAGCCTATAATGTTAATCCAGGGTTTAAACTATCTCCACACCAAATCGGTGTAGCCGTTTGAGCGTGAAGAAGTAACATACACACGCACACTTTCGCATTTACAATATTAGTAGGAAGGATTAAATATTATTTTAACTGACTAAAAAAAAGGGAAGAGGCGGTTTCATTGCTTCGAAATATTTTTTTAATTGAGTTCAGTTTACTGATTATTCGAAGACGCCGATTTAACGATTTGGTTAGTATTTTTTTCGTTTCGAAGGGTATACTTCCCGAGTGGTCCATTTAAATTTTATCGAAATCAGTTGAGCTATTTTAGACAAAATCAACAATCCTACTATGTAATAATGACAATTGTTCCCGTCAGTAGCAAAGGGCACTAAAAGAGTAAAAAAAAATATACCAAAAAAGAGTCAAAAGTGTGAAATAACTTGTCAAAGTCGGTACCATGCGCAAAATATTTTGATAATAGTTACTGTTGTTAGCACTGTGTTCAAACACCTTTAACTTCCATTTTATACTCTAAGACAACTCAAGCTGGCTCTACTATACTTTCATGTTTCCACTTGTGTAAGGGTACTTTAAAAATGAATGGTTTGCCTTGCCCTTAAATGCCAATCGGAAAACTAATTTCTTCGTCACTAATTGGACTCTTGCCTGTTAGATAATAATTCATTCATGATGCAAGACTATCGCGTCTGCTTTTTAACCGACTTCATAAAAAGGAGGTTTTTTCTTTTCTTTTTTTATGTTTTTACGCCAGAACTTTTGACTGGGTGAACCGATTTTGTTCCTTCGTGTTGTTGAGTTACACTCCAATAACTGAAAAGTGCTACGCATACGACAATGACATTATAGTTACGGGTCGAGAAATCGGAGAACATACACAATGACAATTGATCCCGTGAGTAGCAGAGGTCACTAAAAACGGTGAACGAATAATTTTACCAAAAAAATGGAACCGACTTCAACACTCAAAAGTGTGATATAACTTCGAAGTCGATACAATATTTGCTTACAATATTTTGATAATAGTTACTTTTGAACTATCATGGTAGGTACCGACAAGTTACTCACACTTTTGAGTGTTGAAGTCGGTTTCATTTTTTTGGTACTTCTATTGTTTTAACTCGTCCTATACTAATATTGTAAAGAAGTAAACTTTCTGAGTTTGTGATGTTGTAGGAGGGTATTTATTATCCGTTTTACTACGAATTTACAACAAAAAAAAAAATTGGTTGTCTGTAAAGTCGGTTGACGGACGATAGATTTACGTGATAACGTCATAATCATTTTTGACTTCGACTTTGACTTTGATTATTTTATGTAATACAAAACTCAGGTGGAACGTTACTCGGAACGTTACTATTTTTCATGAGTGTTGCTGGTATTCATCAATTTATAAAACGTTATCACGTCAAAAAATGCTGACCAATAATTAAAACACTGTTTTTTTCTACTCATTCTAATTAAACTAATTTCCATGTTAGTCGGTTTAGTATTCTAAATCTGGAATAATGTAATTCATTGTATTCTCATTGTATTGTAATTAATTTATTTTTGGTGGGTCAGTTCGAAATTAGGTTTTTGTTTATACACGCGTCACACCCGAAGATTATTGGAATAATTCATCATCATCAAAAAATAAAAAGAAAGAATAGAAGAAGAAGATAAAAAAAAAGAATTTAAAAAAATTGGTTGTCTGTAAAGTCGGTTTACGGACGATAGATTTACGTGATAACGTCATAATCATTTATGACTTTGACTTTGATTATTTTATGTAATACAAAACTCAGGTGGAACGTTACGCGGAACGTTACTATTTTTCATGAGTGTTGCTGGTATTCATCAATTTATAAAACGTTATCACGTCAAAATAATACAAATAAACTTAAACGTTATGATATCAGAAATTTGCATTTTTGATATATTTCAGTACTGCAGACGACTAACTATGTATACTAGCTGCACTCATAGTCGACGGTGGTCGCTTACCATCAGGCGGCTTGTCTGTTTGTTAGCAATAATCGCGTTACCCGCGCGAATTACTATTTTTCATTATTACTCCAGAACTTTTATAACAAGTTATTATTTAAAGTTTTAAGTTATTTTTTATTTTATTTATTTATTAACATTCACACAAGGTCTTCAGGTCCCAAACTAGGCAGCGCCTGTGCTATGGTAACCTGATGACTGATATATATACTATATGCATAACACACCCAGACACAGGTCAAACAAACATATTCATGCACACAAATGTTTGACCTGTCCGGGAATCGAACCCGGGACCAGCGGCTCAGAAGGCAGAGTGCTACCAACTGCGCCAACCGACCAGTCACTTCAATAATGACAGCGTGTTATATTAACTAGCAGTCCGTTCCGGCTTCGCGCGGTTACATTATTGTAGTTTTAGTAAGGATCCCTAATTTTATCTGGTAATAAATGTAGCTTATGTTACTCAGGGATAGTGTAGAATTCTAATGGTGAAAGAAATTTGGAAATCGGTGCAGTACTTTTTGAGTTTATTTTTAACAAACATATATATAAACTTAATAATACCCCTTATAAGCAACTTATAATTATAATATAAATTATAAGACATCGATTTAGACAAGGTAATTCACACTTTGAGTTTGAGTGTTGAAGTTGGTTCAATTTTTTGGTAATAATGTTTTTTTCACCTTTTTCAGTGATCTTTGTTACTCACGGGATCTGTGTATGTACACCGATTTCTTCAACCCCAATTATAATGTTGTCCACATATATGTAGCACTTTTCAGTTATTGGAGTGTAACTCAAGATCTGCTTAACCGATTTTGATGAAATTTAAACGGGAAACACCAGATTTGAAATAAAAAAAAGAATGATCAATATCGGTTCACCCAGTCGATAGTTCGTAACAAACATTTAGTAAAAAAACGGATCGAACGGAGAACCTCCTCCTTTTCTTGAAGTCGGTTAAAGATGAATTTTCTGTCATAGCTCTAGAATCTAGAACAATTAATAAACAACACTTGTGTCCTTTTTCAAATTTATCTACGCCTTAAACTTCGTACGTTTAAAATTGTTTCTTATCTTTATATTAATTTTTATTTATCATTTATGTTTACTGTGAATGGTCGGAATCCAGAAAAAGCATGTTTTGTCTATCTATTAATAATTTCTAATATGCATGAAAAACGTCACAGCGGTTATTGTAATCAAATCAATTAAAATGTTTATTTGCAAGAATAGATTATTATTACATATAAAGGTCTTAAAATTATATATTAGATTGTGTATGTATTAAGCCTGCAAGCAGACGTACAAATGATATAAGAATTTAAATTATCTACAATGTCAAATTAATGTCGAGTTTAAAATTATTTATTATTATTACAAAACGTCAAGAAATAAATACACAGCATTTAAATAAAATTATCATAAATGGATCAAATATTCTTTCACACAATAAAAATATTTTTGAAAGCATTTTTAGAATTTGTAGCGTGAATTAGTTACCAACTCTACAGAGCATAACCATGTTATCTGGGTATCAATTCTACTAACACATTGCTCATAAATTGTCAATGAATCGTCGTTTTTTCTAGTTTTCTCTATTCTACTTGGAGTATAATTGTAATGGCTACACAGATCTAATTTTTACCGCCATTCAATTGTCTACAATGCAATCGAATGCAATTGTTATTTTAGCGGAATATCAAGTTTATTTATGATAACATTTGAACGACTATTGCATTGTTTATGAATGGATTGTCTTAGTAAATAAGAGAATTGGCACTCTGAACATTTTTGTGACGTCACATCTGTTTCATTTCCAGCACCAGTTCCCAGCGATGAGCGACTTGAAGATCGGAGGTATGCTGTATCTGATTGGAGTTTTTTTTTTCAAATCCGACGGACGGATACCCTTCGCTCACGCAATTTGGCACATGTTTGTGGCTCTCGCCGCCAGCGTCCACTACCTTGCCATTCTTCGTCATCTCTTCCCAGAACTTAAATCTCAATGAAGACTGCCCCTTTAAACTATAGAATCTCTATTGTTACTGCTCTCTAGCCATTTTTGTTACATACAACAGCCCTGATTGGATAATTCGCGCCGATTGTTGGCGAATTCGCCATCCTCTATGCGGCTACTTGTACATCCTGTGCGGATATTTATGTCACTTATAGAATACGCATATTTTTGAGAACATTTTCTGATCCTTTAGGATAAATAAAGCATATACTGGCAATGTTTTAACAGTTGATACGAGCTACAAGTATGTAGATATGTTTTTAATTTATTGAATGTAATCTTATCTATATCTTTTCCTATACGTAATAATTTGTCAAGCCAATGTAAAGGTTATTTTGTCATCGTAAGTTTCGCGGCCGGGTTGCGCCCTTATTAGTCGTGTACATTATGACTGTACCAGTTAATTACAAGCTCTAATACCAGAAATGAGTTGAGAAATATTTCGTTATCTGATTGACATTGCTCAATACTGAAGGCCGCTGCATACGTAACGAGATAATACCGCGGACGGGACGTGGACGGGACGGAGACGTGACTGCTTCGTTCAAAACGGGAACGTGGTGTAAATGGATACGGACCGTGGCAGTGACTCGGATCTAACGTGCTAGTGTTGTGAACAAGGAAAGAGCATCACTACTCTCTACGGAACGAATGGACTGATATCGTATCTCGTATACATATATACGTATCGTATCGTATATATATACGTAGCGGAAACACGGACGGGGCACGCGCGGGACGTGCGTCGTCGGCGACGATATTTTTCCCGCCCGTGCGTGCCACGTTCCCGTCCCGTCCGTGTCTCCGTGACATATGCTCTGTCATATACATTTTGTATGAAACGATATTTCCAAAACTTCTCGTCCTGTCCCGTCCGTAGAAAAACCCATCATGTATGCAGCGGCCTTTAATTTTTTAACTAACTTGTCCCGTTTATCAATCCGAGTAGCTAACATAGTTTCTATATTATACGGGAATTATTTCTATACTAAAAATTATTGAGTGTACACTTTTACAGTACGGATTAAGTCGACCGGTGAATATGTATATATCTACTAGTTTCCGGAATTTACGCATCCCACAGCTATATATCCTTACAAACCTTATCAAGTTATCATTGAACCTACCGGCTGTAGTTCTAACATAAATATACATATATATATATATTACCAGCTGGCTTATTCTTGAACCCAGTTTCAATGTCAATCCAATTCTAATCCGAATCAGTTCCAATCTCATTTTGTAAATAAAAATCAAACAATGTCAAATTTCATCGAACTCTATTCCAATCGTGCGCTAGTGTTGTGTTCTAGAGTATCAATCTGCGAGAAGTCGATCAAAATCGCAATTTACGATCGGAATCGAGTGCGAGACATTTGCGTATCATTGAATATACGTACCTCCATAATTGGTTAGGTTTGTATAGGTAGCATGTATGGCAAACAATTTTAAATGTATGTATATTTTGTAAGATAATGTTGAAACTTGTTGTAGCCTTTTTAGTCTTATCTCATAATCTCGAGACCAAAACAAACTCTTTTTAGACTAACTATATGAAATATTTGGGATTTTTTAGAAAAGTTTATACCTATCAAATTATACTTGTATGAAATCCAGTTTTTCAGCGATAATTTTTATACACCTAAATGTGAATTTTCCTTAGTATTTAGTCTGTTATACAGTTTTAGCGTAGCTAGTGGAGTGCGTCATGTGTGTGTGAAATAGATTTTAAACGTTTTCTCCTCTTTGATATTATGTTCTGTGTCCATTTATTTGTAGGTCCCAATGTAGATTATATAATAGCTATTGCTCAATCGTGTGACTAGGTAACTTATTGATTGCTAGACTTCTAAAATGTATGCTATAAATGACTTAAGGCGCTTGCGCATCGGACTAGTGTTGCGTTTACGTATGACAATGTCTCTCAATGACAACAAAGACGGCAAAAAGACAACGGTAGCATGCCCGCCTCGAAAACAATTGACTGTTTCTAAACTGGAGCAAACCTTTATACAATGAACAGAGGCAAGTGCACCTCTGACCTTATTGATCTGTGGAATAAGAATGTCCTGTTTAAGTTATTTGTTCAAACTGAACTGCCAACTGTAAAATGGAGTGATTATATACTCAGTGGCCAATAGTTCGAGCGTTTTCATTATACATCCGTTGTGTATTGAATCTCATGTTGAATATTTAAAAAATAAATGGTCATAACAATTTTCTAGTCCAATATATTTTCTCAAAACGGTTAAGCGGGTGGATTGTTATTTTGCAGTAATAAGTGATAAAACACGTACCCACCTGGTTGATATTGAAGAATCAGTTAGTCAAGGTTATCACAGGGTACAAGATTAAAATTATTGCACAAAAATTAATCAAATTATTTTAATAATTTGTCTATTTTAACGGGAGGGGTTGTTACTGTTACAATTTGAAAGCAAAAACGTTTTACCATGTAAAATGTAATTTTAATCATAGTGGGTTTTATTAGAAAATCAAAGGTTTTATTATTGTGTTTGTATTAGTGGTGCAATGTAATTATTATAGAATTAGTAGGAAGTGTGATTAAATTGTTTGTATTATAATGTCACAAAAAGGAATTAGTTCAATGCATGCAGAGAAAATTAAAAAAAAACGACTTAAACTCATCAGCAGATTATGTATTTTTTGTCCATAAACCTGGATATTTGGAATTCTGGCCAATGGATTTTTAATACCTAAGTTTATTACTGTAACTAATATCGGTCATAGAATACATATCCCAGAGATGTCTAACGCAGAGACCTGAGTACAGATCACTATCGAATAACTCACGTAAACGTATCTCAGCGTAATGCGATCGAATAAAGCTATTCTTTCTAATACATCTCTGATGATCTGTGACAAAATGTCACAGATTATAAAATGTATGTATGTGCTTAATAGTGCTGTGGTTTAAAAATCAGATAATTCGCTTTATTTGAATTATTCACGCTACAAGTCGGTTCAAAATATGACAATCTCCGTACATGTTTGTGGTGTGACGTCATTTGTAGCGTGAATACGATTTTCAAGAGAATGAGGTAGTGCAGCGTGTGTGCTAACGTCAAATACGAACTCGTACTATATCGGCGACATACACAATCACAATGCACAAGTATCAAAGACCCGGGAACAAGCACCTATGCTCGTAACATAAATGTTTGCCCCAGCCGGGATTTGAACACGGGGTCTCGTTAAGTCAATGTCACTGATCACTGAGCCACGATAACCGTCTATATTATTGTCATTTGTGTTAACATGCAGCTATTAGTGTCTCGGAGAGTGAAGTGGGCAAAAGTGGAAACGCTAAAACACCTACTCAGGAACAGGCTCATCGCCTTTTCTTAGTTTAAGGCTTTTCGCCTTCTATCAGTTACAGGCCAGTTATTTGGCTAATTCTGAAGAGGTCTGAAAGTATAATAGCCAACAGAGATGAACCTTCCCATCAACGATCAAGTAGCCTTATTACTTCCTCGTAGCTTCCCATATTTTTATGAAATGGTGATGTAAGGTACGTGTGATTGACTTTCATCTGTTACGTATGATCAGTCTTGGGGGTCTTATTTTAGGTATTCAACACCTTGAACCGATTTAGGCGATTGTCAGTCTTCTTCTTGTAGTATATTACTACAAGAAGACAATCGCCTAAATAAAATCGTACGCCGGAAAAAACTCATCATTCCAAGCTAAATCTAGATGGCGCTACAGGTTTGAATAATTTTGTAGTTACAGAACGAGTACCGACTAGTTTTACTAAGTTATCTATTTCAATTCTTCAATCGAAAGTTGATTTGATGTTGATAATCTATAAGTTGATTATAACAGGTATATCCTGTCGATTTATTTTTATGTATGCGCCATCTAGTGAACCATCGATGCGTTATTTTGAACTAAACCTGTCTTACCATTGCAGCGCCATATTTCAAAAAAGCAAATAAAAAATGGAATTTAACCCATTTGAAATAAATAAAATATTTATCAACATCAAATCAACTTTCGATTAAGGAAAATTAATCGATAACTTAGTAAAACTAGTAGGTATGCGTTATGTGGCTACATATTTTCCAAACCTAGATTTAGCTTGGAATCATGAGGTTTGCTCCGGCGTACGATTTTCTAGGCGATTGTCAGTCTTCTTGTAGTATATTGGTCCATGTCAACACTTACCGCGCTACTACTTCTACGAAATATAAAGACGTTTATTTCGTGACTGGTAATTATACCCATGGTAAATTTTAGGAAATTGAATAAGTATTGGAGTGGAAATTTATTCAAGGCTAATTTACTCTTTGTTCGTGAAGAAAAAATAATTGAATAGGACCCTTCGTCGATGTTGAGGCTGTGTATCTCAGGTCTTCCAAAGAGGATGCCATTATTGGTGTTTGAATCGAGATATAAGTCAGTGGAATCTATATCATATATGTACATAGCATTTTAAACATAGTATATTAGATTCAAATCTTTATTTTTTTATTTATAGTTTGTTTTATTTTATATTCCAAAAACTGTTTGTGCGTTCCAGTCTTATACCTTCACTTATACATTCCTGTTTTTATCAAAATCCCCTATCTTGGCTACCTTTATAAATAAATTAAATATTTAACATTGTGAGTCACTATTACACATTAGGTAGTAATGTAAGTTGTTAATTTAAATATTGTAATAGATTAGAATTTAATTACGTAACAGTAAATGTTTTATCAAAGATAATCTCTCTTTTCAGGTTTATTTTCCATAAATATGACAAATTAAACTTTTTTATTTTTTTAATAATTTGCATGCAATATATTTTACGTTATGGAGTAGAAATAGAAATATTTATTAGCCTTATAATCTTAAAATTATACTAGGCATGTCAGATTTACATGATATCCAAATTAACAATGTCATAAGTTTATGTTTAAATCAACATTTTAAATGATATTAACTTAAAACACAGTGAGGCATAACTAAACATCTATTCATACGAGAATGAGGATTCCACTAAACGCAGCTTCATATATATTTGCTGCATTATTCATTTTTTTTATTATACATATTAAATTACGAGACATTCATATTGTATGGAATGTTGTTAACATCCATGTACTAATATAAAACATAATTCCATTCAAAATTTGCCACATTGGATCCAATCTGGATCACTGTATATAATTTTTTCAATGTGACTTAATTATGTATGTATTAATTTGTTAAGGGTAACATTGAGGATGAAAATTTTCAAATGCTTGACACAAGGAAGCTGTGAATAGCATAATAAATTATTATATAATATATATATATACTAGCTGACCCGGCGAACTTCGTACTGCCTAACAGTCGATTCGATATTTATACTAACGTCACTCAATTGTTGTGCCTTCCTGGAACCCCTCCACTAACACTCAAACTTTATGGTATGGTATTAAAGTTCAAATTGACTTTTATGTATTATTACAAATCTTGTGTATGGGAATATAGAATTGTTGTTTTTAGACTTTTTCAGGCAATTTTTTAAATTTTTCTCTCCGTAGGCGTAGGAACCATCCACTTCAAGGAATATTACAAAAAAGAATTAGCGAAACCGGTTCAGCTGTTTTCGAAATTTGCGCTTAGCAACACATTCAGCGATTTATTTTTATATTGTAGATATATATATGAATATGTAGAAATTATATTTACAAAACCATGAACCTAGAAAAAACAAATCTAAGTTCATGTGCAAAAGTGAATAAATTTAACTTCAATGTATTTAATATTATAAGCTTGCGTTTGACCACCGTCTCACCTGATGTTAAGTGCCGACGTGGTATAGTAAATATGCCTGGACCTGTATTTAGTTTTAAAGTAATATTATCTAAGCAAATAAAAAAGTTTATTTTGGAATTATCACTATGGATATTGTCATATTTATGGAAAAACATCTTAAATCTTCCACAATACAATTGTAAAGAATTCATGTACTGTTCTGGAAATAATATATCTTGATACAAATTTGACACTCATTTACATTGTATATTGAACAGTTGTTAATTTAATGATACCATAGATAATGGACCCTGGTATAGTTTTGTAGAGGTATTTGGAAAATCAATTAAATAAAATTGTATAAAGCAGACACTTGTTTTATTATCATATCCAATCAATCTTGGATATTGCACATATCATATATGTACTCCTACTTAATGTTTATTCTGTAAAGAACAAAATTCACTGTTTCCTAATATAAATTAAATGATTGATGTGATGGCCAGTGATAAATACAAAGTTAGTCTAATGAGTTCCACATACTTGAATTACATTTTAGAGACAGTTTTAATGCCTAATATTTCAAAGCATTTCTCCATTACTCGGGCAGTTATTTCACAAAGGATCAATCTGTCATAGAATATTTTAACAAGTTTGCCCTCCTTGTCTTTTTCAATACAATAACATTTGTCATAGAATTCAGTAAATGTTGATGACACTTCATATAAATACTCACACAAAGGATGCAGATACAAATCCTTAGACACTCTTAGTATAGTTTCTGGAAACCGCAACAATACTTTCCCTAGTTTCCACTCAGCTTCATGAGTGAACTTCAAACCAGACTTTTGGGCCTCTGCCAGCAATGTGTCAATAGAAACTTGAGCATTTCGCGCTATTGACCTTATTCGGGTTAGAGCATATAACAAGTATACAGCAGTGTTGCCTCGGTCATCTAACATCTTATCAAACGAGAATATGTAATCATTGACTCTGTTATGGGATAAATCTGCATATTTAATACACCCATATGCAACTGCTTCTTGTGCCTGTTTTAACTCTTCAGGGGTTAAAACTTTGTCTCGCCCCTTTTCAATAAGTTTATCTTTCGCTCTAGCGAGCCCTTCATCTAACAGATTAATAAGTTTAATTGTATCCCCTGACCTTGTTTTGAATTTCTTTTTGTCTTCTCCTAAGACAACTCCGAAACCAACATGTTCAACCTTTTTGTCATCTGGAAGGATTCCAGCTCGCCTTGCACATTGCTCAATGATTGCAAAGTGGGTATATTGACCAGCATCTGTCACATAGATAAACCTGTCTCCTTTCTCTTCTACTACCCTCTGCTTTATGGTAGCCAGGTCAGATGTATCATATGTATATCCACCATCTGACTTGACTACAGTTAGAGGGATGCCTGTGTGATTCTCTGGATCACCCCACATAATCCACCTTCCTTCATCATTTTCCAAAAGTCCTTTATCTTTCAATTCCTTGACAATAACATGCATCCTGTCATGATAGAAAGATTCACCACGATCTATTAGGCTAATCTCTAATCTCTCATAGATCTTCTGGAACTCTTGTCGTGACACTTCACATATCAATTGCCATGCTGCTATATAATCAGGTTCATGAGATTGTAGCTTGACTACACAAGCATAAGCTCGCTTCTTAAATATTTCATCAGTATCAAAACGTACCTTGGATTCTTTGTAAAAAGCTTGTAAGTCTGAAATTGGTGGGGAATGGGTCTTATAATCAGGATATTGATCTTGTAAATGTGCTATCAGCATTCCAAATTGTGTTCCCCAGTCACCTAAATGATTGATCCTTAGTACATCATTATTAAGAAACTCTAAAACACGACAAATGCTGTCACCTATGATTGTTGATCGCAAGTGGCCTACATGCATCTCTTTAGCAATGTTAGGAGCTGAGAAGTCTACAATTACACGGTCCCTCTTTGCTGGTGGTGGTTTTACACCAAATTTGAGAATGCTGCTTAACACATGCTCAGCAAAGTTTTTATTGAGATAGATGTTAATAAATCCTGCACCTGCTACTTCCATGCGTTCAATGAGAGGTGAGGTAGGAGTTTTATTAAGAATGTTATTTGCTACTTCCCTTGGGTTGGTTTTAATGTTTTTTGCTTTTAACATCTGTGATATGGCCATAGCTGAATTACACTGATAATCACCGAATTTAGGATTATTGCCAGCAACAGTGACTACAATAGGTGGGTCTTCTAAGTCAGGGTATGCAGAAGTGATAGCAGATTCAAACACTTTTTCTAGTTCGTTGAGAATAGATATGTTACCTTCGACAGAATTGACATCTGTTATAAGCAAAGGCCGCTTACGTGGCTGTTTTTTGTTTGCAGCTCCTGGTGAACCAGACTGTTCTGCTTTGATGGCATTTTCAAGAATGACTAATCGATGTTTCAGCTTTTCGTTTTCAGTTAGAAGCTTATCCAATGTTGCATCCCCGACGTAACTCAGATCATTCTTCTCCAATAGCTCCAACTCTGCAGATAGCTCCCTTACTTCTTTCTCGGCTTTTGTCGTCCTCTCTTCTAACTTATTTTCGTCGACGTCCGCCATTGTGTTCCACTAATTAATTTACTATATAAATCTTCTGTTATGAGCCTACACAGTTCAATTTTTATTTTTGACTAGGACTACTTGAGGTTAGGATTTTATTTTTATATTGCCACCTGCCACCAGGCGGCTGTAGGTGTAGTCTGTATCTGTACTACGTATGATTAGACGGTATGCTCATTAAAAATTTAGCCAGCTCAAATGGTTAAAAAAAATCTTTCTTTTTTTGATTTTTTTTTGTAATAAACTTTAATTTTAAGTAATTAATATTACATACATTATATTAGAAGTCAGAATAATATTAGATAAAAAAACATTTGCAGACCGAATACAATACCACAAATATAATATTAAAATCTCTGTATTAGGTCTGTATTTTAGCAAATAAATGGTTTCATTTGACTTGTACATTTTACCTATTCATACGACTGAACTTATAATATGAACCTTTAATAGTTTTAACTGTACAGAGCCTCAATCAACGTTCATAATGTGAAACTTGGAAGATAAAGAAATATACCTTGTGTCGAATTAGCTAGTTCAACAGCTGTCAAATGCAAGCGTATAAATTTGAAAAAATCTGTTACATAATTGCATGACACTCACAACCGTATTGAAAAGTAAGTCATCGTTGCAACATTCTGTCATAAAAAACGAACTTATTGAAAATATCAATCAAGAAATCATTATTATAACAATTCATACAACAGTCTTGTTAAAATTGGCGTTCGTCTCTCGCCCGCACCCTAAAAATTAAATTTGATGTTGACAGGTGCGTTTTATTCGCAAAATTGCTCAAAAAGTTTTCACAATTTTATTTCTTTTAGTACGATGAAGTGGACATAGGGAAAATAAAGGAAAATTAACGAAACGTTTAAAAATATTACGAATAGAACACACCCAAAGAGTAAGAACAGAACTAAAACCAAAAAACTTGTAGTAATATTTCTCTGTGCTACGATTTAAGTTGTCATGGAAACCAAGGTCAAACAAACAGCGGCAAAATTGTATCGAAAGTGGCAAGTACGAATGGAGAGATAATTGAATAAGATTCATTCAATTTATTGCATACAGCGCTTTAATTTCAGATAGTACTATTAAATAATAAATTATACCACTTGTGGAGTGGCAATTTGCATTTGTGACATGTGATTTCATCTTGTCTGGCACAAAAATTAACAGCGTTCAATAAGAAAAACAAAAATACTTCTCATGGCTCAAGCATGGCACATAATCATAATGGGATTGAATATGCCAATGGGGACACGGAAGAATCGATGTGGCTTGAAAACCTTACCAAGTAAGTTCCCTTTTACGATTCCTTGCATACTTGAATAATTAATGAACAAAGGAAGTAGGTAAGAAAAGTCAATAAAGACCTAATCTAAGCACAATGCTCTAGTTAGCGGGTCAAGGCTGTGCCAACACTAAGAATACCCTTTATATACCATGCTTTGTTACTTTTCTACTCCTACTGTGATGGCGAAGAAAATTATGGGTAACACGATTTAACGAGGAAGACTATTGTTCGAACGTGTCGATCAGCACGCGTGTGTGTACAGCACTAAAAAATAAGACAAAATAAAACTTACTTACTTACTTATTTTTTAGGGAGATGAAAGAAACTCGAATCAGCAACAGCATAACATCGTCTGCTTTGGATAATATTTTTAAAACATCTCAAACAGATAATTCTCGGTAAGAATCTATGAAACTAATTCCTTCTATTAAGTCTCTGGATTCCAAAGTACTACTCTAAAATTTCTTGAGTTCATCAAAACTGTCAAACTAACAGACGCTGGTTCGATCCCCACTATGAGCTTCCGGTGAAGGGAACATCATTACCAAATTCCCAGCATAGTGGTAGGGTGCTTCGAGTACCCACCTGGCTAGCTACCACCCTCAAGTTTGAGTAACTGTTACCAAACACATAGTGTGTTCAGGCAGCAGTCTCTGAGAGCCTTTTTTTTTTTTTTTTTTTTACTATTATAAGTTTGCGTTTGACAACTGTCTCACCTGATGTTAAGTGATGACGTTGTCTAGGATTTAGCACGCAAACCTAGAAGGTACCTATTCACTCGCGACTTGAAGACTCCAGGATTGTACATATCGGGAAACACAGACTCGGGCAACGAGTTCCATTCCTTGGCAGTACGCATTAAGAAAGTGGAAGCAAAACGCTTCGTGCGTATAGGTGGTATATCTACCATATAGCGATGGCGGATTGCCGTACGTCGAGTCGACCGATGATAGAAAGGTGATGGTGGAATCAGATTATGCAATTCCAGTGCACATTCTCCGAAATGCACCCGATAGAAAACCGATAGGCTTGCTACTCTACGCCGGTGTTCAAGGCTCTGAAGCCTATGTTCCACCAAAGAGTTACTGCCGATGATTCTTTTGGCTCGCCTCTCGATTGACTCAAGAGCTTCTAGCTGGTATTTGGCTGACCCATCCCAAAGGTGGGAACAGTACTCCATGCACGACCGGACTTGTGCTTGATACAGATTAAGCAACTGCCCCGGCGTGAAGTACTGTCTGACCTTAGCAAGAATACCCAACTTTTTGGCAGCCAATTGAGCTTTGGACTCAATGTAGCTCCCGAAGTTCAACGTGGGTGTCAGTGTGACGCCAAGAAGCTCCAGAGTGTCGGTAATGGTAACGGGTTCATCTCGGAAAGTGGGGCACCGTTCGATTTCACTCCGTTTGGCAGAGAATAGACACGCCTGGGTCTTAGTAGCGTTGAACTTGACTAGATTGGCATCGCCCCAGTCGGAAACTGCCTTCAAAGCCAAGTTCATACGGTCGACCATGGCCTCTCTGAGTGACTGGACCTGTGCATGACTAGCCCGCGCGCTGGATGTGTAACTCTCTACAACAGTGCTGTCGTCTGCATACCCATAGGTACCGGGTTTCAGCAGATCGTTAATATGCAGCAGAAAGAGAGTTGCAGAAAGAACCGACCCTTGAGGAACCCCGGCATTAATAGCCAATTGATCAGAGGAGCAGCCATCAATGACTACTCGGATTGATCGATTCCTCAAGAAGTCCGATATCCAGACTCGTAGTCCTTCATGCAAGCCATAAGACGGAAGCTTACCAATGAGACTGTCATGCCAAACCCTATCGAAGGCCTTAGAGATATCAAGAGAAACGGCGAGCGCTTCTCCATACTTCTCTATGGCCTCGCTCCAGATGTGAGTGGCATACACTAGAAGGTCTCCAGTAGACCGGTTTCGACGAAAGCCGTATTGCCGATCACTGAGGAGTTCATGTGTTTCTAGGTATGCAAGGAGCTTCGCATTCAGAACACGTTCCATACTCTTGGAGAGAATGGACGTGACCGAAATCGGTCTGTAGTTAGTAGGGTCAGCTCGACTACCCTTTTTGGGTACTGGCTGTACATTGGCAAGCTTCCAGGCTTTTGGTACTGTACCCGCCTCAAAAGAGAGCCGAAAAAGGCGTGTCAACACCGGAGTTAGTTCTGGCGCGCATGTCCTTAGGACCAGAGCCGAAATACCGTCCGGACCACTAGCTTTATTCACGTCCAGATTACGTAGCACTTTGCGAACATCCACTTGTCGAATGCGGATGTTTGACATAATCGTCTCGCATCCATTCAGTGGAGTTGGTGGTGCTGCGCTACCAGCATCTAGACGTGAAGACTCTGCAAAGAGAGATGCAAATAAATTTGCTTTCTCTTCCGCAGTGTGGGCTAACGATCCATCAGGTTTCAGCAGTGGAGGAAATGAGGAGCGGCAGAAGTTCGATTCAATCGATTTAGCCAGGGACCAAAAAGCTTTACTACCCGTAGGGTACGAAGCAAGTTTGTTCCCTATTCGGCTAATGTGGTCGAACCGAGCCTTCCGTAAAGCTTTCTTGCAGGACTTGGCAGCTTTGTTAAAGGCTTTCTTCTTGGCACGAATATCCTTGGCTTTACGGTTTCGAGCATCAACCCATGCTAGGTATGCCTGATGCTTTTGTGTCTGAGAACGAAAGCATTCTGGTCCAAACCATGGGTGAGCTTTGCTGGACAGAGGCATATCGGCAAATGGAATAAAATACTCCATACCCTGCCGTAGCACATCTGTCACGGCATCCGCGCAAGTCGAAGGGTCGCTAGAAGAAAAGCATACTTGCTTCCAAGGGTAAGATGCGAAAAAGGACCGCATCTCATCCCAGTCTGCTGACTTGTATCGCCACACCCGTCGCGTGCCTATAAGGCTAGGGTCGGGCGGTGAGTATGACGATACAGATTTCACCAGACAGTGATCGGAGCTACCTAATGGTGGAGCTACCGATACCGAGTAACGGTCTGGATCTGTTGTCAGCAGAAGGTCCAAGCAATTGGCTGTGTGGCCATCAACGTCAGGTACCCGTGTTGCCTCTCGTACCAGCTGAGTGAGATTTAACGACAGGGCAAGTTTGCGCGTCTCTCTCCCAGCATGGTCGGTGCTCTGGTATGGGAACAGCCACTCCTCATGGTGGGCATTAAAGTCCCCCAGAATCACAAGTTGGGCCGATGGATATTTCAGTTGGGCCAAATCCGCTGTCTCACTGATGTAATCGGAAAGCGCCGTCGTCTCCTGTACCCCACTGTGCGACCGATATACACAAGCATAGAGAATTTTCTCTAAGCCTGTGTCCACCAGAACCCAAAGTATGCTGTGTTTGGAGTCCTCAAGATTGCGGAGGCGCCGAACACAAATGTCATCCCGAACGTATAAGCAAACTCCTGCGCGAAGCTTAAATTTGTGCTCCAGGCTGTAGCCTGGGTAGGAAAGGTAGGCTACGTCGGAAGGACATCGTATCTGCGTCTCCGTGAGAAACAATAGGTGCGGTTTCTCAGTCTCAAGGTGGTAGTGGACTGGCACGAGATTGGAGTGCAGACCTCGAATGTTAGAGAGGTGCACTTTTAAGGAGAGGGAGTGAACATTCATTTCCATTTAAGGGGGAGAGCCACTGAACATTCTAGGTCTAGCGTGATTAGACCTTTGACCACATCGTCACTTACCATTAAGTGAAGTAGTGGTCTAACGCTAGATCTATACGGTATAAGTATAAACGTAAGTGTTACACATCGTGATAAGCTTTAGCCGTCTTGACTTACTTGACGAATCGAAGTCGGGTAACGCGTCTCCAATGTTTTATTTAATACAGATTTATAACAAACTAAACCTGTTGCAGATTTAGAAGAACTTCTTTGGATATGATGGACTATGTACTAAAGCCACAGATTCCAACAGTGGCGCACTCTGCTGGCACCTTGCGTCATAACAAAAGTATGTAACCTGTATGCTTCAACTGATGTCTTTACCAGATATTAAGCCAGCTATATAATATACCAGTGGCGTCTCGCGGTTTCACCCGCATGGATTACGGTTTTCCCGTTACCTCAATTATCCCACGGGAACCATACTTTTCGAGATATAAGTAGCCTATGCGTTAATCCGGGTTTTAAACTATCTCCATACAAAATTTCATCGTAATCGGTGTAGCCGTTTGAGCGTGAAGAGGTAACAAACATACACACATACACACAAACTTTCGCATTTATAATATTAGTAGATTTTGTGCGTAATTTCTTCCAATATACCACAATGCCTCAAGACAAATATCAGATATGTAGATTGATAAATTGCATATAATGCTTAGCTAAATTACGGACGTATACTGTTATATCATAATCCCACTAATATTATAAAATGTGAAAGTTTGGATGGATGGATGGATGTTTGTTACTCAATCACGCCAGAACGGCTGAACGGATCTGAATGAAATTTGGCACAGAGACAGATTATAGTCTGGAATAACACATAGGCTACGTTTTATCCCGGTAAAATGTATGATTCCTGTGGGATAAATTGATGTAGCGGGAAAACCGTAATACACGCGGGTAAAACCGCGGGGCCCTACTAGTATTATAAATGTGAAGGTTTGGATGGATGGATGGATGTTTGTTACTTAGTCATGCCAGAACGACTGGACGGATTTGGAAGAAATTTGGTGTATAGATATTTCAGGTCCCGGAATAACACATAGACTACTTTTCGGCATCATCATAATCATCAATTATCACGACGCGGGTAAAACCGCGGGGCGCAGCTAGTCATATTATAAATCCGAAATTTTGCGAGTATGGATGTATGTTTATTGCTCTTTCACGCCTGGATGGATTTGGATGAAATGTGGTATTGAGATAGGTTATTATACTACACTTATAATGTTTTTTAAGGTTGCCATCAAAATCAAACAGGCAGACGGAAATACACGAATAGAAATGACTCGGACTTCGGGGACTCCCCAGACGGGAGCCACGATTTCCTGGCTGACCTCCTTCCTCATTACGTCACGCCTCGGCACATGAGGCTGAACAACGTAACCGATGAGGACTTCTATGACGTCATCACGAGGCCTCGTAAGTACCTACCTTTGTTCTATCATCATCATCATCATCATCATCTCAGCCATAGGACGTCCACTGCTGGACATAGGCCTCCCAGCGACCTGCATCCAGCCCTAGCCTGCGATCTTAGTCAGGTCGTCTGTCCACCTGGTCGGTGGCCGTCCTATGCTGCGCTTGCCAGTCCGTGGTCTCCATTCTAGGACTTTTCGGCCCCAACGGCCATCAGTTCTTCGAGCTATGTGTCAACTTGCTAATCCGCTGGGCTATATCGGTGACTTGCGTTCTTCTACGGATCTCCTCATTTCAAATAAATGTAGTTTTCACTTCTATCGGCAGTCCCCGAAGACTCCCCCCTGCCCCTTTGCTTCTTTTTTTTAACATATTAGCTTGCGTTGACAACTGTTAGCTGAAGTTAAGTGATGACGTTGTCTAGGATGTAGCACGCAAGCTTAGATGGTACCTATTCACTCTTGAAGACACCAGGATTGCACGTAGCACTACCTACGTAGCACTTCACTTGTGATGCGAGAGTGAAAGGCCCGACATCTACCTGGCGCTAACCCTTCTCATATACAGGTGCGACATTTTAAGTTTAGTGTTAGTCAAATATAATTTCTGATTTCAGGTCTCCAAGAAGGAAAACTTCGTCGAAAGTCGATCCCAAAAGACACCTCTATGAGTCACAATAATACAGTCAAAAAGGCAGTCGTTAAAAACGCGACCAAAAAGCTTCCATCATTAAGTACAGTTTCGAATAAAAGCCAGAGGGATAAAGTGAAAAGTGAATTCGTTATCCCGGAACTTCCCGAAGGCAGGCTTTTGGAAATGAAAATTTACTCCAATTGGGGAGATAAGTATCTCGTCGGGCTAAATGGAATCGAATTGTTTGATGTCCATGGAAAAGCAGTTCAAATTGAAAAGGTAATGGATTTTGTAGGTCAACTTGTGAGGGGTGATTGGGTATATGCCTATAGATGTTTTTTTTTTGGGTGAATAGTCTAGGCCTCCCCCATCAGGCCGTCTTGCACCAACCAAATTATCCGAGATTTTCCCCTGATCTCCGATCAAATCATGATTTTTGCCTGCAAATGTGTGATTTAATAACCCACAGCCTAAGAACGCTATCCATGTAGACGAACTTAAATAAGCATTATTGTGACTCGAAAACTACTTGTCAAATCTTGAGAAAATTTAAATAGTACCGCCATTTTATCAAAATCGGTTCAACCACACATGAAAATTCTGACGAAATGCGAAACTACACTTTTTTTGAATACGGTTAACAAAATTATGCAACAATATTAATTACGCTGCTTAACAAAATCACAAAGCTCCTTAGTAGTAAAATGCAAAATTTGTTAACTAAGGCCCTTCATGCATTCAAATCAAATAAAAAAATGTTTATTGTCTCTCATTACAATGGCTCTAATTCTGTTAATCACACAAACTAGCTAAAATTCACTAAAATTCTTAAAATTGAAATAGATCATATTCTGTTTACGCTAAAATTCAAATTCGTATAATTCCATTTAATGCTATCCTTAATTTTAGACGAGTTCTATTGAACTGCTGGCCAATTGAGGGTAGTTTCAGTGGGCACCAAATAAGTGGCTACAAATTTTACGTGAAACCCGCAATTTTAATAAATACATCTAATTTTACTGCTCTTATGGATAAGTGTCATACTTATTTAGACTTTATCGTAACCATATAAGTACTTATCTTTCATATCATATTTTAAAGTTTTTTAATTTAGCTTAACACTTAAAAAGCAGGACAAATATAAGTTTATTATTTATTAACACCTATACGAGGGCAAAATGCCGCGGTGGTACCGGCCTAGAATAGTACTTCCCCATCTCTTCCCGTGGGTGCCGTAAGAGTCGGCTAAGGGATAACGTACCAGGAGGTGGGCAGCAGCGCCTTCTGAGGATCGGAAATCATACTGCGCTCGCCAACCCGCCTGCCAAGCGTGGCGAGTATTGGCAAATGCCCCCTATATGGGGGAGGCATACGTCCAGCAGTGGACGCACATGGCTGAGGAAAGAAGAAAAGAACATTCACACAAAGTCTTCAGGTCTTATCATATCTTCAGATATGGACGGACTGCGAAACGGGCGACCAATGCAAGCACGGCGCGGTCCAAAACATCGCGGACGGTACAGTCAGGACGCGCGACGAACGACACGCGTGGACCGCGGCCGCGCCCCGCGCCTCCCCGCTGTCGCTCACTGCCCTCCTCACGGCCACTGTCAGCCTCGCTGTGCTCAGGATATGGGTAATCTTCAATACAAATATTTTTATTGAAAAAAAACTTGAGAGGTGTCAAGGGACACCCGGATGGAACGAAGTTCGAATGAAAATATCTGGCTTTGTTTTCTATAAGAGAGAGAGAGGGAGAGAGAGAGAGAGAGAGACAGACAGAGAAACATGCGCACGCCGCACAGCTTACAATAGCTTACTATAGCAAAAAGTGTCGTGACAACTTTTCGTAAGAATTTTTTCCGTCTAGCCCCCTTTCACAACGCGCGATAAGGAACTTCGTTCCAACTGTAAATATTTTCACTTCTCTTACATACACTGCTTTTTGTGTTAGTTAAAAACCGCGATACAAAAGGCAGGCTATTCCTTGTTGTGCACAGTTTTACAATATATGAAGAGGCTACTTTAGTTAAGGAATTTAAAAACACCAAATTTGCAAAATTTGCACTAGACTGATAATATGAGTAATTATATATTGATAATTTATATTAAAATTACTAGTTATATGGTGTGTGTATGTGTGGGTGTGTGGTGGTGTGAGGGCGTGTGTAAGGGAGTGTGCTTGAGTAGAAACGTGTATGACTAACTTGAGTTTTTAAGGAATGAATCAATCACAAGTCATTTGTTACATAAACTGTACAGAATGATGTTAGTATTAAAAAATGGATTTTTAAAGAACCGCAAAACGTAAATTTTTAACGTAATTTCATTTACGCGAAAGTGATAAAAAGTAAAATTACTAACTGGCTTGAGTGGCATGCCAGTTAGGTTAGTTCAGTTAGTGGGGATCGAACCAGCGTCCATCAGTTTAACAGCAGACGCTCCCACCGCCAGGCATCAGTGTTTGATTTCCTACGAGGAGTTAACGTCCTAGAGAAGAATTAGCGTATTTGAGCGTGGTAGCTCAATGTAATGAAAACGCCCATCCCGTGGCAATTGCATTGAGTTCTAAAAATAAATAAATAAAAATGACATAAGCTTTTTTTGCTGTCTTACAATATTTAAAATTTTTAATACATTTTTATTACTGACTATCGGTTTTTCCAACAAGAGCTCGCTCTTCGAAAAAGGTTCCCTCCAAAGATTTCCACCTATCTCCGTCACGTGCAATGCTGATCCATTCTGGACCAGATCTCTTGAGGTTATCTTTCTAACGTTTAGTTTGTCGACCTTTGCTTCTTTTATAATCTTTGGGGTACCACTGAGATTTGATTTTAGTTGAGTTCATTGAGACCTTGGAGTTCTAAAATGATTTAAATACTTATAACTAATTACAATACTACAAAAACATTTGAGCGAACCACTATTGTCAGCCTATAGATAACTCAAATGCTCTAACCCGCTACCAGTTGGCAGCGTGTCCAGAATGCTAGCAGCATTGCCACGTTGAATTGCAATGCTGATTCATTGAGCCAAATATGTGCCAGCATTTCGGTCACGCGTCGCATCGATCAAACGCTCTGATAAGTTTTGGAAATTTCAATGAGCTCTCGGTACCCCCCGTGGGTACCCAATGTTTCGACCCCAAACGGTTCAAATATGTAAACACTACCTAAATTACAATGATATTGTATGTTTATATGAGGTAGATGTCGCACCAGCGCCCGGAAACTGAGGCGGCAAAATTAAGTCAATTGTAGTAACTTTCATTACGACGCGTATTTCAAGCGCCAGTCTAAACATATAGCTATCCTTTTCTATATTATTTGTACCGTATTATCTGTCGCAGTAAGCATGTTTATGTCGTAAAGGAACAAAATCTGAGCACCGCGCAGTATGAATATACTTGATCTTTAGTAAAACATCATTGCTAAATTAGCATATTTTCGCCGCTTCAATTGCTCAGCCGAATAGAATTATTTTAATATTGATAATTAAGTGGGTATACAAATACTCAATGCACGTTTATAGAAGTGTGGAATATTTGACGTCGCAGAACTACAACAAGTCGCGTATCTACTCGACGCGAGGGGTTCGTCTCGTGCAGATCAGGTTGGACGACCAGGTGATATTCCACGGGGAGATAGAACGAGCCAGCGGCGAGCTCAAAGGGCCATTGTCTTCCTTTGGTGACGTAAGTATTCTCCCACACGTATGAGTGACTATTAGTCTGTGTTTCCCGATATGTACAATCCTGGAGTCTTCAAGTCGCGAGTGAATAGGTACCTTCTAGGTTTGCGTGCTAAATCCTAGACAACGTCATCACTTAACATCAGGTGAGACAGTTGTCAAACGCAAACTCATAATATGTAAAAAAAAATAAAAATTGTAGGCTGGGATACCTTTAACTTTATTTTTGAATTAATGTAAACAGAAGCAGGAGGCTGCTGGAAGGTAACGTAACTTTAGATTGGCAAACAAACCTTACCATTAGTCACTTGTCGTGGACGATTATGACGCTATTTGTTAACCGATTTCAAAAAAGGAGGAGGTTCTCAATTCGACCCGTATGTGTTTTGTTATTATTTATTTATGTTTGTTACCACATAGCTTCCGACTGGGTGAACCGATTTTGATCGTTCTTTTTTTATTTGAAAGCTGGTGCTTCCCGTGTGGTCCCATTTAAATTTCATCAAAATCGGACGAGCAATTTTTAGTTACAAGTCAAAAACTGAAAAATGCGTGCTTATACCTACACGATATTGTAGTAGCGGGTGAAGACATCGGTGAACATACCTACACCACAATGACCATTGATCCCATGAGTAACAAAAGTAAGAAAGAGTGCTAAAAAGAAGAGGCTAAACAGAGTGAAAAAAATTGTTTTTCCAAAAAATGGAACCGACTTCAACACTCAAAAGTATGAAATAACTTGTCGAAGTCGGTGTTTTATGATATGTAACAATGATATTATATGTTTATATGAGGTAGATGTCGCACCAGCGCGCGGAAACTGAGGCGGCAAAATTAAGTCAATTGTAGTAATTTTCATTACGACGCGTATTTCAAGCGCAACTCTAAACATATAGCTATCCTTTTCTATATTATTTGTACTGTATTATCTGTCGCAGTAAGCATGTTTATGTCGTAAAAGACCAAAATCTGAGCACCGCGCATTATGAATATACGTCATCTTTAGTAAAACATCATTGATATGTAACTCAATGGACATCTGTCGTTCGCAGGCACGGTATAGACCGTCTATAACAGACGATAAAGTCATGTCCTTAATTAGTTTATTACGAACAGAAACTTGTTCAATTTTCACTTCTATATTTGTCTTTAAAATTATATATATTTTGACATTTGTTGTATATTTATTTCGCCGAATGTTTTTGTTCTTCATCTGACCATCGATGTACTTTAAAAGTAAATAGCCAGTCCTTAGCTCTGTGATAGCTTTATGATACCACCCTTAAAATATTTTCGTTATGAAGGTACAGCACACGCGAAGGTGGCAATGGGCAGAGCACATAGCTCGAAGAACTGATGGCCGTTGGGCCCGAAAAGTCCTAGAATGGAGACAACGGACTGGCAAGCGCAGCATAGGACGGCCACCGACCAGGTGGACAGACGACCCGACTAAGATCGCAGGCAAGGGCTGGATGCGGGCCGCTTCCAACAGGTCCTTGTGGAAATCAATGGGGGAGGCGTATGTCCAGCAGTGGACGTCCTATGGCTGAGATGATGATGATGATGATGATGATGACAGCACACGCACCTATTTCTGTTAACAAACAGAAGCCTTTAACGGTGTCATTGGTTCCAAAGGATGGACAACAAACCGTTATACATACTGAACATTCTATAAAATCTATATTAACATGAGCGAAGCCACGAGGAAAAGCTAGTAATAATACTCCTAAGAGATTCATAATTTTCTTGGGCAAAGTGTCCCCTATTGATTTCCATAGACTGGTCGGTTGGCGCAGTTGGTAGCACTCTGCCTTCTGAGCTGCTGGTCCCGGGTTCGATTCCCGGACAGGTCAAACATTTGTGTGTATGAACATGTCTGTTTGACCTGTGTCTGGGTGTGTATATGTATATAAGTATATATATCAGTCATCAGGTTACCATAGTACAGGATCTGCCTAGTTTGGGACCTGAAGACCTTGTGAAAATGTTGTCCCATATTATTATTATAAGGACCGGATGGAAGCGGCCCGCCTCCAGGTCCTCCAGGTCGAATATTATATTATGTTCACCTTGTTGGTGGCCGTCCTATGCTGCGCTTGCCAGTCCGTGGTCTCCTCTGAGTATAGGATTATGTTATTATCGAGTTAGTATAAGAAAACAATAACTACAAGTTAGATTATATTAATGCTTTTAAAAAATTGGTTGTCTGTAAAGTCGGTTTACGGACGATAGATTTACGTGATAACGTCATAATCATTTATGACTTTGACTTTGAATTTGACTTTGACCTTGACCTTGACTTTGACTTTGATTATATTATCTAGATCTAGATAAAACTCAGGTGGAACGTTACGCGGAATGTTACTATTTTTTATTTTGGCATTCATCAATTTATAAAACGTTATCACGTCAAAAAAAGACAACCTGTATTATTAATCCAATGGATTATGTTACTGAGAGCACAGAACAACTACTCAGAATAAATATATGCACATAAATACCTCACGGCTTACGTAACAAACAAAAACTAAATTGTTCCTCTTACTTATCTTTCTTTCAAAAATGTGTAAGTTACTAGACTCACTACACACACTCTATTACATCACCGAACGGCACTTCTCACACCGACTCACCCTGGAAGCCTACTAGCTCCCACAGACACAGGGAATCCTACCGTGGGAGTTAGGGATCATTAAAATCCAAGAATACTTATTCACCAATTTTGCACATCGATAAAAACATATCTTATTAGTACTAAGTAGTCATATATAGTTTTTAAGTGAAATGAGTATAATTAATTTTTTTGCAATACCTGTAACTAACATTTTTAATGTAATTTATACTAATTTTACATTTATCTATTAATATAGTAAGTAAATAAGTAACTAAAGTAACTGATAAGGTTATTTTTTTGCAAAGAAATGCATTACAAAAAAAAATTTGGTTGTCTTTAAAGTCGGTTTACGGACGCTAGATTTACGTGATAACGTCATAATCATTTATGACTTTGACTTTGACTGACTTTGACTTTGATTATTTTATGTAATACAAAACTCAGGTGGAATGTTACGCGGAACGTTACTATTTTTCATGAGTGTTGCTGGTATTCATCAATTTATAAAACGTTATCACGTCAAAATAAAAGGAAATAGCAAATCTAAATACTATCTGTATATAGATCATCTTTTATAGCGCTTTATGGCATTTCGAATTCAGTAATTTTTTGACGTGATAACGTTTTATAAATTGATGAATACCAGCAACACTCATGAAAAATAGTAACGTTCCGCGTAACGTTCCACCTGAGTTTTGTATTACATAAAATAATCAAAGTCAAAGTCATAGTCAAGGTCAAGGTCAAGGTCAAGGCTAAAGTCAAAGTCATAAATGATTATGACGTTATCACGTAAATCTATCGTCCGTAAACCGACTTTACAGACAACCAATTTTTTATTATTTAATGTTGTTCTAGACAATTCTGTTTACAAAAGACCATAATATCCTGGACGCTGTAATGCAAAACGACAAAAGTTTTCTAGAACTTTTGAAAGATAACGAGCCCATGCTTGACCATTCGACCAGCATAGAAAGACCCTCAACTGCCAACGATAGTATCCATAATCTGAGCCCAAAGGAACTGTTGGAAGCTTTGGACGGAGAAGGAAGGGATCTCAAATATGTGGCCAAGATGATTAAGTTAACGCTAATGTCAAATTGGGGACACCGGCAGTTCATTGGACTCACGGGTATGCAACTTAATTTTTTTTTTGTACAAAGGTAAACCGAAAGTAGGTACATGAAAATATACATTCTAGTGCTCGCCTGGTAAGCTACCACCAAAATCCTTTACCACTATCACCAGAGTAGAACTAAATAATCTTTTCTAAGCAAATTGGGATAAGTACAGTAGGTGTGAAAAGTCAAGCTTAAACATATTAAACTGAAAAAACCTACTTAATAAATTAACTAACAGATTTAAATTGTACGTATAATTTATAAGCGATATATTATGAAACATATATAATAACTATGGCTCAAAATATCTGCCATTTTAAGGTTTTATATCTTTTATATATCCAGTTTACCAGCTGGTAAACTGGATATATAAAAGATAATATGGCGGGTAATACTAGGAAGGATTGCATCAACATCATGCTAGGCGGAACTTACGTTATAATTTTTGAAGGAATATAATCGAAGCGGCAAATAGATGGATTTGAACATGGCTTAGATGGCAAAGCGACAGGATGGATGGTATTCTGAAGTGGTAGGTTCAAATCTCACTAGTAGCTGTTCTGCATTCGATCCGTATCTTTTATATATTTATATAATTATCAGAACTTGGAAACTTAAAGGCCGTGGTGGTACCGGCCTAGAATAGTACTCCCCCATTTCTTCCCGTGGGCGCTGTAAGAGTCGGCTAAGGAATCACGTACCAGAAGGCAGCAGCGCCTTCTGAGGGTCGAAAATCATACTGCGCTCGCCAACCCGCCCGCCAAGCGTGGCCAGTATTGGCAAATCCCCCCAATTGGGGGAGGCATTTGTCCAGCAGTGGACACCTAGTGGCTGAGATGAGATGAGATATATCCTGTGCCACTCAGACATACACTTAAGACGTACCTGTCGACACCTCTGAAGTTGAAATCCATTATGCCATTGTTGACACTACGCAGAGTGTTAAAGAAATATACAATGACATGGTATATGTATTTAAGTCTATATATCAGTTATCAGGTTACCATAGCACAGGTTCTGCCTAGTTTGGGACCTGAAGACCTTGTGTGCATGTTGTCCCATATTATAATTATTATGGTCTAACAGTTTTGAGAAAAGTTTATGTGTAATTACAATAGGGATAAGGTTCATTAGAAATGTTATAATATTAGTAATGTACTAGAAAATCAACCTTACTCGAAAGCATCTGTATTTCGAGTAATATAATATATAATACCAATATACCACCTATACGCACGAAGCGTTATGCTTCCACTTTCTTAATGCGTACTGCCAAGGAATGGAACTCGTTGCCCGAGTCTGTGTTTCCCGATAAGTACAATCCTGGAGTCTTCAAGTCGCGAGTGAATAGGTACCTTCTAGGTTTGCGTGCTAAATCCTAGACAACGTCATCACTTAACATCAGGTGAGACAGTTGTCAAACGCAAACTTATAATATGTAAAAAAAATAAATAATTTCGAAATATATTAAAAATATATTTGTATACTTTCAGGGATAGACGTTATGTGTTACAACGAATCTGTTAAAGTCCATCGCGCTTACGCGTATACCGCTCTTATATCGGAAGAGCAGACACCAGATCCTGGCAGTTTCATCGACTGCAAGAGTTTATTCAACAGTAGAAACATTACCACCGCCTTCGAGGATATGTGGTGCACCAGCTTCGATCCGGGGGCAGAGTTCGTCCATATTGTGGTCGAGTTGACGGAGCCTACTGAGATTACTGGTGAGAACAGAGAAAGGGGTAGAGATTGTGAGTTTGTTTGTTATTTCACCAATAAAAACCACATCATTCGTGTGTGATATAGGCATAGTATATAACGCTAGCTGACCTGGCAAACTTTGATCTGCCATAGAAATGATTAAAACGTCAAAGTGACACAACACGTCATTGAAGTTACTTCTCGTTAATTAACGAAGGTTAATTTTTTGGGTAATTGATCATACAAAAATATTAAAAACTGCGGTAAAAATATTAAGCGAAATAAAGTGTGGCCTATATTTTATGTTAGACAAAATTACATATGTGTGAATTTGCATATAAAAATCAATCCAGTAGTTTCGGAAATTAGCCCGACAAACATTGTAACACGAGAAATATCTCGTCTCACGATTTTTGTGTCGATGTGTGTAACACGAGATTATTCTCGTGTCACATATGTAGATTAATTGTGATTAATAACATTTTTAATTCAGAGAAAAACAGGGAGTGTCTACACTAAAAGGTTTGGTAAGCGTATGTGAATACATGTTTTAAGTAAATACTATTAACTGAATTAATATGTACCTAGGTATGTGTAAGTGTACAGATATTCTATTTAACCACGAAGGTTTGATCTTGGTTGTGTTTAGTAGTTCACATGCACTTTGAATTAGTGTGCGTAACGTCGGGAGCTCAGTCGCGATCGCGACGCGAGTGTTTTGTGTTCGTGAAAAATGTCAGCACAAAGTACCGTCAGCAAAGCAACTAAACATAGAAAAGTAGTTCGCAGCAATATTATATTATATAAATTATTAGATATATCATATATTTTCTTACATTTACGTTATTTGGTTGAATTAGTTGAAATTCACTAATTCCAATTGGTTTTATGATAATTATATTAAATGGCTCAATGACTCACTTTTGCCCAACTTACTCGTAAGTTTACAAGAAGCATTGTCAAACAAAATATAAAATAAAAAATAACGTATATTTAGATTTTATTTTTTCTTTGAATTGTCAAAGCTTGTAAAAAGGAGAATTGTAAGAAAATATATATAAAATATCGCTTCAAAGAATATTGAGCAAAATATGACCTATACCGAAAAACTTATCAATGAAAGTTTGAACAAAGTTACCAGCGAAACATTACATAAAACCTGTAGTCATGTTGAAAATATGAAAAACTAATACTTACTAATCTTCTTCTTCTTTGGGTGCCATCTTCTAACGAAGGTCGGCGATCATCAAGGCGATTTGTACCCTGGACACAGCAACTCTGAACACACTGAACTCAACAATGAACGGGTGCTTGAACGGGTACTTACTAATATGTTGACCTGAATTTTGAGTTTGTGATTTATCTGCGAAATGATTCCATTAATAGCTATTTAGAATCCGAATATTATGTATCTGAGAGTAATTAAATATAGCTAATTATATGAACCTTGTAATGCTTGTCATTCTATTATTTGTTTCTTTGCTAAATAAAAATGCAATAAAATGCAATAAAAATCAGCTTCAAGGAACTTATTACATAAAAAAATATTTTTACAAAGATAGCTCATTAATAATTATTTAATAGCATCAAAAAATCTTAAGCCTTAATTTATAAATGCGTTTAAGATTTCTTTGCTTACACTCCTTCAGTTTACACACACACACACACACAAACGCGCCTGTCTGTACATGACACTAATACAACCAAGGCGAAACCTTCATCGTTAAATAGAATATCATTACTATGTAATCATGGTACCTATATTTGGTGCGTTCCCCTAAGGTATCCGTATTTGGAACTACAATGGTAGTGTGGAGCTTTCATACGCCGGCGTGCGACACGCGCGTGTCGCGTTGGACGGAGAGACCTTGCATTACCGACCACTTCTGCTGCGGAGGGGGCCCGGACATCTCTGTTACGATTATGTGCACCATTTGGAGTTAGCCAACATCGATGACAGGTATGTCATTCTCATTCATCGCAGCCATAGGATTTATTTATTGATTAACATTCACACAAGGTCTTCAGGTCCCAAACTAGGCAGAGCCTGTACTATGGTAACCTGATGACTGATATATATACTTATATACATATACACACCCAGACACAGTACAAACAGACATGTTCATACACACAAATGTTTGACCTGTCCGGGAATCGAACCCGGGACCAGCGGCTCAGAAGGCAGAGTGCTACTAACTGCGCCAACCCGCCAGCAGTCCACTGCTGGACATTTGCTTCCACATATAGGGGGATTTACCAATACTCGCCACGCTTGGCAGGCGGGTTGACGAGCGCAGTATGATTTCCTATCCTCAAAAGGCGCTGCTGCCCACCTTCTAGTACGTGATCCCTTAGCCGACTCTTACGTCACCCGCGGGAAGAGATGGGGGAGTACTATTCTAGGCCGGTACCACCACGGCGAGGTATGACATAGGCCAGATACAATGCAATAACCATACCCTTCAGTCTATATCAGTCAATTTCGCTTTGGTCAATGCTACACGTCTTTATACTTTTTTTTTGTTCACACCACCTGGTGATTTCGTCTATTGAATGTCATTTGAGCGATAATAACACAATGACAGCACACAAACATCCAAGACCCGGGACACAAACCTACACTCATCGCATAACTGTTTGTCCTTGCCGGGATTCGAACCCAGGGTCCCGAATACACAGAAGTCATGTCACTGACCACTGAGCCGATCAGTTCACAAACCACGTAGACATTCGCGAAAACACAAAAAAAAAAATACTTATATACGATACTAGTGATGTAACGAATGCTGGATTTTTCACATTCGCCAATGCGAATGCGATTGCGAATATTTATCTTCAACATTCGCGAATGCGAATGCGAATATTTTAAAATATCAAAAGAAGCGCGCGTAAAATGTTTGACAGGTTTGACGTTTCGTGTCGACCATGTTTAAATTGAACATAGCCGATATTGGTTAATAGAATGAATTTAGTCACAGAAAGTTCATTCTAAAAGTTTTGTTTTGTTTTGAGGTTAGTTTTATATTTCATATGCATGCATTTAATAATTTTCTTTTTGATTATTAAAAACAGTCGCTGAATATTCGCATAATTTTTGCGAATGCTAATGCGAATATCCGTTACATCACTGTACGATACGTTCGAAGTGAATAACCTCTTTTGTTAAAGTCGGTTAAAAACTTGAGCTGTCATCGTTTCCATAGGTTAGAAGACGCGGAAGACTCCAGCTCTCGCATGGAGTGGCTGGTGTACGGCAACAACTTCGAGCTGGGAGCCCCCACGGGCTTCGTGTTGCAGCTGAGCATCTTCTCTACGTGGGGCGATCGGTACTACGTGGGGCTCACGGGGGTCACTCTGTACGACCCCAACGGAGACGTCATACCGCTGACTGAAACTAGTCAGTATTTACTTAATATGTCTGTACTGTTTTTGTTTAGAATACGACGGTCGCCGTGGCTCAGTTGTCAGTGTCAGTGACTTGACTTCTGTGTCTCCGGGACCCTGGGTTCGAATCCCGGCAGGGGCAAACATTTGTGCGATGAGTATAGATGCTTGTCTCGGGTCTTGGGTGATTTTGTGTGATGTGATTGTGTGTGTCCATGCCTCCCGCGACATAGGGAATCCTAGTGCGGGGGTCTGAGTGTGATTAAAAAAAAAAAAAACGCCTGCTTGATTAGTCTCATCTACGCCTGAGTCAAAGACCTAAGAGCCAAGCTAACCCGACACTATACCGAAGACATCCGGGACATCAGCCTGTACCAGATTAGGATGGCTCTGAAGCAGCTTAAGAACAACAAGGCGCCGGGTGACGACGGAATCACATCAGAGCTTCTGAAAGCGGGTGGCTCACCGATACTGAAAGTCTTTCTGAAGCTCTTTAATTCCGTTGTCCTCGAAGGTTCAACGCCGGAAGCATGGAACAGAAGCGTAGTGGTGTTGTTCTTTAAGAAGGGTGACAACACTTTGCTGAAGAAGTACAGACCCATTTCGCTTCTGAGCCATGTTTACAAGCTGTTTTCAAGAGTCATCGCGAATCGTCTCGAACGTAGGTTTGATGACTTCCAGCCTCCCGAACAAGCCGGTTTCCGAAAAGACTACAGCACCATAGACCACATCCATACGCTGCGGCAAGTTATACAGAAGAGCGGAGAGTATAACTTGCCCTTATGTTTATCGTTTGCGGATTAAGAGAAAGCCTTTGATTCGATCGAGACGTGGGCGGTGCTAGTCTCTCCAGCAGCGGTGCCGTATTGACCATCGGTATATCGAAGTGTTGAAGTGTTCATTATATAATCCAAGTGAAGTGACCTGAAATAAAGCGACGGCAGTGATGGCCAGAGGGCAATTTGTAGCAATAACAGTTTTTTATGTTCTAGTTTTTTTAAATAACTTTAGCTAATTTAATTCGGCGAAAATCTCAGTCCGATAAAAGGGGGTAGACTGAAAAACAGCGTTTTGTTCGCGTTTATTTCCCTATGCTACCTTATTATGCTTGGGTGATAAATGGATGTTTTATTTATTTAATTAAAGTGTTTGTACAATAACGCCACCATGTCTATGCCACAATGGCTACGGCGCGACGCACGGCAAGCTCATGACGCTTGCTGTCAGCCTCGCCAGTGCGCACGCAGACAGCTCAATATGCACCTACAGCCCATGCAATTGCATTAATGAATAGTTTGATTGCTCAGGAAGCTGATCTAGATATCTTCCATACTAAACTTAATATATTTTTAGACCTATGTATTGATTTCATAAGTAAGTTATAGGATAATGTGAATATGAAAATGTGTTGATGTCTGTGATATGTTGTGCGATTTGGTGAACAACTGTAAATGCAACAAGTATTTTATTACAAATAAATAACAAATAAATGTCGGTCCGAGTACAAGAGCACATTTCGCAGACGTGTGTGCGCACCCGGCGAGCGTGAACGTACTGGAGCCGAGCGCGCAGGACGTGCGCACGCCGGACAAGCTGATCGACGGCGTGAACGCGCGCCGCGGAGACGGCTCCCACTCCTGGCTCGCGCCCGTGCTGCCGCACACGCTCAACAGGTACCTACCTAGGTTCTTGTCAAGATTGATAGCTACATAATAAAATACCTATGGCTTTTTTACCGTGCCTGATTCAAATTATTATAACACACATATTTACATTTCTTAGCTGGGTTAACTTTATATTTATTCGACTTCAAAAAAAGAAGCAGGCTACCCAATTCGACCGTATGTATATTTTTTGTGTGTTCTCGGATAACTTCGTCGTTTATGAAGGAAATTAGATGATTCTTGATTTTTGTTTGATAGAGTATACTTCTGTGGTGGTCCCATTTATGTTTCCCGATATGTACAACCCCGGAGTCTTCAAGTCGCGAGTGAATAGGTTCCTTCTAAGTTTGCGTGCTGCACCTTAGACCGCGTCGTCGCTTAACATCAGGTGAGACAGTGGTCAAACGCAAGCTTATAATCTTTAAAAAAAAATAATATATATTTCATCAAAATCGGTCAAGCTGTTTTTGAGTTACACTCCAATAACTGAAAAGTGCTACGCACACGTCGATGATATTATAGTTACGGTTGAAGACATCGGTGAACATACACAATGACAATTTATCCCGTGAGTAGAAGGGGTCACTGAAAAGGATGGACAATTTCCATTCTAGGGTATTTTTTTATTATTATGATCTGCCCCAAGTTCGTAGGTTAAGATTTGATTATTTTGTTTATATAAGTACCTAAGTACCTACCTTACTTTATAAAGTTAGTAAAATTTTGTAATGCGTAAGCATCTGTACCCATATTGGCGCCTATTCATGTAATAAAACTTAAGGAGATTGTTTTATAGGCTTATAATTCGCATATGTTTGTGGCAATGCCATTTATGGCGTAATCACTCGCCATAATTCCCATTTCCATTTGGGCTGTTGGGCTGTACTACTGTACAACTACGGTACTACAATACATTGGATGGTCTCCATTCTAGTATTTATTTATTAACATTCACACAAGGTCTTCAGGTCCCAAACTAGGCAGAGCCTGTACTATGGTAACCTGATGACTGATATATACTTATATACATATACACACCCAGACACAGGTCAAACAGACATGTTCATACACACAAATGTTTGACCTGTCCGGGAATCGAACCCGGGACCAGCGGCTCAGAAGGCAGAGTGCTACCAACTGCGCCAACCAGATGACTAGAAAATTCTACTTACCTAGCGTGAAGTCCTCTATGTTCTACAGGGGCGGATTTACGCATTGGCCGCCAGGAGGCTAGGTTTTGGGTGTATTTCTAAGAGAAGCTCAATCCTGTAAATCTTATGTTGTAAGATAAGGTTACCTTTAAACTGCTTACACAATATCAACTCAGCTTACGAATAATAATTTTCAATCGGTCCCTATCATTTTATAAAATGTATATGTTAACGTATATGATGATAATGATGATGATGATGATGATATGTTAACATTCCGCTTCATGGTAACAATGAAATTAAATAAGCTATGAAGGTTTTACATTTTTTTATGATGATATACTTGTTTCTGTCGACCTAATAAAATTTAGGTGTACGATAACGTCCGTTTTTTTTTATTTCTGAACGACAAATAATATATTTGGGTCGAATTCGTCGCCCCCAAAAGCTGCCGCCCTAGGCTCCAGCCTACTCAGCCTGCTGATAAATCCGCCACTGATGTATTAAGACGAAGAAGAATAAATAATAATTAAAATATATAATATAAATAATTAAAAAGTTTGAATTTATGTACTTAGTTTTCCAAATAGAAATACATGAATATCCCTATAGATTCTTTGCATTAATGCTATACTAGTGCTATTGTATAGCTTAGTGGGCAAAGCGAAAGGATGGTGTTCTGTATTTGTCTGTTCAAGTCCCAAGAGTAGAAGAATATTTTCATTTAAAAAAATCTCACTTTGTGCTTTGCCAATAGAATTTATTTAACAATAGATATTAGATACGTATGTATCGTTTTTATTTTCTTATTTTTAAAATTTATTCTCCAAAAATGAAATGGTTTTACATTTCAGGGTATTTTTCGTTTTTGATACGCCTGTCTCTGTGTACGGGCTGAAAATGTGGAACTACGGCAAGACACCCACTAGAGGAGTCAAAGAATTTGCAGTAAGTGTTTGGTATTTTGACGTGATAACGTTTTATAAATTGATGAATGCCAAAATGAAAAATAGTAACGTTCCGCGTAACGTTCCGCGTAGCGTTCCACCTGAGTTTTGTATTACATAAAATAATCAAAGTCAAAGGCAAAGTCAATGGTCAATGGTCAATGGTCAATGGTCAATGGTCAATGTCAATGTCAATGTCAATGTCAAAGTCTAAGTCAGTCAAATTCAAAGTCAGTCATACATGATTATGACGTTATCACGTAAATCTATCGTCCGTAAACCGACTTTACAGACAACCAATTTTTTTGTGAAATAAGGTGACGGAACAAGCAAAAGGCCCACATGATGTTAAGTGTTAACTTCTGCCTATAGACAGATACAATTCGTAAGGAACTGCACTGCGTCAGTCACCCTGAGACATAAAGTTGGTCTCATGTGCCTGTAATTTCACCGGAAAACATACCCTTCAAACCGGAACACAGTAATGCGAACACTACTGCCTGGCGGTAGAAATGGATATGGCGACGGTACTTCCCCGGGTGAACTTTTACATAGACATGAGACTTGCACATGAAATTAAATTTTGTTCAATAAAATTTACTGTCATGAAGATTCTCATAAGTATGTAAAGTTGATTGGACTTTCAATAAAAGAGCTGAATAATTTTGTGGATGACTGGTGAAAAATGCTACACAGCGTTAAGTATTCCATGTACTACAATAGCGCTAAAGTATAAAAAAAAAATATTACATATGCATATTACATATATATATTATATTATATTTATATATAATAAAGACGGTCTGCGTGGCGCAGTGGTTAGTTTCAGTGACATGACTTCTGTGTCTCCGGGACCCTGGGTTCGAATCCCGGCAGGGGCAAACATTTAAACGATGAGTGTAGATGTTTGTCCCGGGTTTTGGGCGTTTGTGTGCTGTGATTGTGTATGTCCATATGCCTCCCGCGACACAGGGAATCCTAGTGCGGGGGTCTTAGTATGATAAAGAAAAAAAATTTTGCCCGATTACGACTAAAGCAAATTAGGTGCGTGAACCTAATGTATGCGGTCCAAGCTTGATGAACTAGTGCAAGTTTTTCTCATTCAACTTTCTTTCTTTTTCATTTGTATTTTCAATACCAAACTTTTTTTTTTAGCTATTGATGGACGACTTGTTAATTTACAACGGAACGCTGGAGTGTGCCAAGAACAGTGACACCCTGAACTCGCAGTGGATCTGTTTGCAGAACGCTGACACCGATAACTTGACCCCAAGGTAAGATTTATTTATTTATATATTATGATACGCCAACATAAAACGCATTGTCATAAAATTATTGACATAAAACGCATTGTCATAAAATTATTGACATAAAATGCATTGTCAATTAAAAGGACTTTTTACAATTCAAGTCTAGTAGTGTTTGAATTTGTTTGACTGATTTTCGCACTATTTTTAAATTATTTGGTTTATCTGCCGCAAATGACATCATTTTATTTATAATATCTAATTCTATTTTATTGTACTACGTTATTTGACAACCACCATTATTTGTATGCCAATATGGCTGATCACAGCTTGCACTGATTATATTATTTTGACATCATTATTTATAAACCTGTGTATCACAAATTAAATATTTTGAATTTGAATTTTGAATTTGAACAGTGTACATATTATATATATCAATATATCATTAATTCTAAGATTATGACAGTAGTCATAAGTATTACATTCTGATATAGTACATCTATTACAGGCATATACAGCTTATACAAAAATAAGATGCCCCTTATATATATCTTTTTACGTTGCACAATATGTCTTTCTGATATAGGAGAGTTGCCAATATTCTAACACTCTTGTCAATGCCAGTTGGGGCAATCGCTAGTCTAAAGTCGACTCGTCGACGTAAGCCTGTTGTACTAGTGAGCTGAGCTTTCATCGCTTCAAAAAATAAAGTTAAAAAAAAATACCAGAAATGGAACCGACTTCAACACTCAAAAGTGTGTAATAACTTGTTGAAGTCTGTACTATGATAGTTTAAGAGTAACTATACAAAATATTTTGCTCATTGCAAAAAAAACTGACTTCTGAAGTCGGTTCTATTTCTTGACATTTTTCACCATTTTTCAGTGACATTTGCTACTCACGGGATCAATTGTCATTGTGTATGTTCACCGATTTCTTCACCCTCAAGAAGGAAGTCATCCTTTTCAGTTATAGGATTTCAATTCAAAAACCACTTGACCGATTCTGATGAAGCCACCAGCTTTCAATTAAGAATCGTCACAATCGATTCACCCAGTCTAAAGTTCTGAGGTAACAAACATAAAAAAATACAAACAAATTCAGAACCTCTTCCTTTTTTTGAAGTCGGTTAATTACCTTATATTATAATGTAGAGTTGCTTGTGTGTTGCCAGTCTTGTCATGCAGGCGTAACAGTTTTCATTTAAATACATTGAGATTAATATGCGGGTACCTCTTTTTCTAACTTCCAGTCCATCGGAAACTAGCCATCGTACGACCACGAGCGGCTCACACGAGTCCGCGGACCAAACCGCGCGCCCCAACACTAGCGTCAACAATATACGCACCTTCCACCACAAACAGAGGCATCACTAACACTAACTAACCTCGTATTATAGTCCAGACTAAAAAACTAAACACGCGGCAATATAGTATTGCGTCTTGTTCTCGTCAATCATTGTAGATTAGACATAGACATATACTTTATTTTGTGACAAAAAACATTATAAATAAGCACAATCTGTTTCAAATTATATCAAATTTGTTTTTTTGTCACAAAACCAGCCCCAAATCAGCATAGTGCTGGTAGCAACCAGCGCTGGTCTTCCTTTGGGACCGGCAAGTGACGTCACACACGAAATGATATTTGAAAGCTACACACACTAACATCTATATATACACTACATTATGGAAATAAAAAAAAATAAAAAAATCAATTACACCATTAAAATCGCACAAGTGCGAGTGGGACTCGCGCATGAAGGGTTCCGTATCTATAAAAACGGCAAAAAAATCACGTTTTAAATATTACGATAATAATATTACGCCCGCATTAAATATTAGGAATTGTCTCCAATTACGCGGCGTGAGCATTGTGTATGGGCAGTTTTCATTCCTATGAGGAGGGTTTTAATCAAATGCCTGATGATTCCATTTCACAGATGATGTAGCTTTGAAAAGGGGTTAAATTTTCTCAGGGGAATCTTCAAAAGTGTTCTATTGTCTGATTGAATAATTAAGACACAACTGAAAGTGCTTGAGACTAAATCTTATTTTTTTTAAATAGACCAAGGTGTTTTTGTGGGAAAGTGAGGAGGATTCTTTAGCCAGATAATGTCCCGACCTTCCCCCACCTTCTGGATTCGTTAATGGATGATTGCGTTTTCTATTAAATTATTTACTATAGGTATAAACATTGATATTCTTAAAAAAGTAGCTCGACATTTGAGAGGCCTCCGAGCAGCATCGAGATCTCTCCACATGATTATTTATATTAGATTTAGAAAGTAATTACTTGAAAACAACAAAATTTACAAAAAAAAAACACAAGGAAATTACTGTAATACTAACTTAGTCATATAAATTAAAACAAAATCCGATGTTAAAAAAATAATCACACAGTTAGTACTAAGTTAGTTGCCAGTTTTATATTAAATTTATATCAATCGTTTTTTTTACATACTGATCTATAGGTAAAGCGTTTGACCACTATCGTATATTCGTTTAACAACATGATGGTCAGTGACGATGTGGTCGAATATTATTAAGTTTATTTTTATAGAAGCAGTTTTAAAATAAAAAAATATGAAAAATGTCTAAACATAGAAAAGACATTGCTCCAGTAAAAAAATACATAGATTTATATAATTTTATGTAACGTGTAAGCCATTGGGTTATCAAAGGCTATAATAGTACATTATATAATACATAATATATACATGTATTGAGCATATTATACATATATAATAGTATGGTTGTATTTTTAAATCATTATGGATCATGTATGTGCCTTTAAAAATGTTCGGAAGTTCCAAACTCCGTACCTACTATCTGCTTACATGGAAATACAAAGCAAATCCCACTAATATTATAAATGTGAAACTTTGGATGGATTATTTTGGGATTTTGGACGCACTGTCCTGGCTTAGCTATGGAATAATACTCTGGGGAAATAGTGTCAATTCAGGAGAACTTTTTATATCACAAAAAAAATGCATTCGTACAATAGCCAACATAAAAAATACGGAAAGTTGCAAACCATACTTCTTAAAATATAAAGCGTTGACGTTAGTATGTATATATATATTGGAAATATGTAAGTTTGTCAAAAAGTATCCAAAGTTTTTTAAAAAAGTGACAGATGAACCACGACGTTATCCGACAAGATTTCAACATAAACTTGTCTTACCGAGCTCTAAACTTAAAATGCACAGTTCTGGTCCATACTTAATGGCCATAAAAATATTCAACAAATTACCTGACAAAATTAAAGAAGAAAAAAAGTCGAAATTCATCACACATTTAAAACAATTGCTTTTAACGAAATGCTATTACAGCTTGAATGAGTTTTTCTATGATAAATTTGAAAACTAATAAATAAATCGGTCGCTACACATTGCTGTACCCTACCAGGGTCATATGTACGCTTGAAAAAAATGTATTTAAGACCTGCATATAACGCCATATGAATGCAATAAACTATTGAGTATTGGATGGATGGATGTTTGTTACTCAATCACGCCAGAACGGCTGAACGGATTTTGACGATATTTGCTATGTATACACTTAAAGTCCCAGACACATAGGCTACTTTTCATCATCATGATCATAAATATCAAACATCACGCGGGTAAAACCGCGGGGCGCAGCTAGTTACTAATAAAAATCGGCACATAATCTAGGAATACATATTTCGTTCATAAAAGTATTTTTATACAATTGTGACAAAAAATCATTTACTTAAATTGTTAATAAATCGAACGAGCTCGGTTTGCGATGCCAGTGTTGCCAGCGTGCTCGTTCCGAAATATTCACGAACTGATCAAAGATTAAACATCCATTGATGTAGTTCTCTCTAAAATAGTTTTGAAACATAAATTAAATTATGCAATTTGAAAATACATAACACTTAAATAAGTTAGAATTGTATTATATTATAAATCTATAGTTGTATACTTTTCATTTACACATATTGGGGATCAAAGTGTTGCCCCAACATTCAATAAGCCGTAGAATATTTTAATTATAAGAAGCTATAAGTAAATTGGTTTTTTTTTAATGATCGATTTGATAGAAACATGTTTAGATTTATCAGAGAAGAGTAGATTTTAAATTGATTTAGTAGACTGCACACAAGCCAAATATTATTTAGATACTTTTAAGCACATAAATACCTCAATAATGTAGAAAATTATGTAAAAGCTTCTCGTTATTTGTCAAGTATGTCCGGTGAATGTTTATTTATATTGATATCGCTGTAACCAAAGTTATTATTTGTGAATTTTTGTACAACGTAATAAAATGTAATTTTTACAGACTTGTTTTTCTTTTCATCCATTCAAAACCCTTGCTTGGATACTTTATTTTGAAGTACCTACTTCAAACTACTAATTTATTTTACAGTATAAGGTGACGGTACAAGCAAAAGACCCACTGGATGTTAAGTGGTAATCTCTGTTACAATTACAGACTATATTATAGTGGGCCTTTCGCTTGTCATCTATACCTACCTCTATCATAATGAGGAAAGATTTGCATGTAATCACCACAACTTCAATCCGAGGTCATAAATAAAACACAATTTACAATTTAGCTTAATTTATTGTTAAACAACTAACAAATCACAGACTGTTTTGTTGCATCACACTACCCACTAACAATTATGCAAGCATTTGGCAGGAACAATAAAAAATATAATAATTGCACGATTATTCAAATCATATTTGTATCATTATTCTTTGAGTACAGTCAAGTTGGGTAATTTGAACATTTTTCTCAGGTTTTTATGGAAAAATAAATGTATTGGTTCGACTATCAGTGTTCCGAATTGAACCGAAATTGATTTTAGCACGCTCACGATATACAGGCGTTGTTTTGAAAACCACGATTACAACGCTCACAGTGCTGTGAGCGCGTCTAATGAACCGGAACGGTAATTTGGCGAGTTCATAACCTCAAATACTCATTCTCGCTGTAATAATAAATAATAATAATTTCATGTTTATAAGTCACTAATGCTATAGATTAAAATTAAAAACTTGATGTTGAAATAAAATTAAAAAGTAATTGAGCATATTACAAAATTACTTCTTGGAAATTGAGGTTATATTATTTCCCGCTATAAAGATTATGTTAAATTTGACGTTAGGCTCACACTGATATCGTAAGAAAGCAAAATCGTTGTGAGTCCAAAATGGCGCTGGTAATGACGTCATCCGTGACATCACACACTTCGAAAACCGTGCTCACAGTGATAAGGGACGCATTTGAGCACACTAAAATCGATTTTGGCGCGTCTCGGAACAGTAGGTTTGTATTGACGTGAAACGTCTTTAAAATCACACTAAAACATACGGGTCACAAAAATGGACCGTAACGAAATAGGTCTTTATAGTCTTACCTAAATAATTACAAAACTATTAATCTTAGAAACATGAATCCTAAGTCATTATTTAGCGTATAGTTGCATCACCACTTCTAATGACGCGTAGGAAGCGATTGAAACGAACATTTTTTTTTTTTTCTAACGGACTAATTCTGTTTGCCTCTGCCGGCATTTACAGCTTCACCGGAGGGGGGGCGAGCACAGATGGTGCTCATGGTATTTGTGCGGGCGCAGAAGGCGCACCGCCTAGTGAGGCTAGCGCTGACGGCGCTGTGCGACTAGGAGAGGACGAGGCGACTAGCTCAAGGGCACCACTGAGGTTCGGATCTCGGCTTGAGCTGTCGCCAGGACAGGGAGTCATCGGATCGACTTGCCCCGGTACCAGAGTGGTCCGTAAGTGGGCCCTAAGGATGTTTCCTCTTTGACTATTTGGAGAGAATCTAACCAGGATGTTTTTGCCTCGAGCTCGCCGTCGAGCTCGGTGTCGGACTGTGTAGTTGAAACGAACACTGCAGGTTTTCATTTATATATTAACTAAACGACTGAACTAACGACATTAAAAGTTACCCAACTTGACTGTATTGAGATACAATTTGCACTCCACAAAACTCAACTAAAATTGTATATTACAGTTTTTATCAAATGGGAAATATAAAAATGTACAAAAGAACAATTAGTATAGAAACTAATTTGTACCATACAAAAACCTTTCCTATTCTACATCGAGAAACTCAAAAGAAATCCTAAAATAGGCAAGTCTCAACAATTTCAGGCAAAGTAATCAATCGGTACAAGTTCATACAATAAGGCAGTAGAATCTGATGTATCCATCAAAATGTTTAATTATAAAAAGTATGTATATATATAATAGTATGTATTAGCTTTATATATGTAAGTAAATGTTGTATTCTATAAGTATATGCGCCTTATGCGCTTAGGGTTTAGGTAATCTATTATTTTTAATTTAGTTTACTGTACAGCTTTCAGGTGAAAGCATGCCACCATTATTTTTGTTGAAATCCTCCAAAACAAAAGGTTGACTGGAAGAAATCGCTTTAAACGATAAGTCCGCCTTTTGTTTCTCCAGGATATTGTAAGCTATAAGCTATCTTTACATAATGAATCTATTAAGTTACTTTTGTAAAACTTGGAGAAACGAATAAAGAATTTTCTATCTATCTATAAAAAGGCGTATAGCCTACCTAATGACTTATCTATATTATCAGTCTAATAATACTTAATCTGTGTGTCGACGATATTAACTCACACGGTTATTCGAGGCTGTATTCGCGACGCAGAGCATATATTTTCTTTATGTCTCTCAGATAGATTAAGGCTTGACCATTTTCTAAACAATGTTAATCACACGAACCAGCTAAAATGCACTAAAATTCTTCAAATTGAAATAGCTCGTGTTCTATTTACGCTAAAATTCAAATTTTTATAACTCCACACAGCGCTCTCACTAATATTAGACGAGTTTTATTCCATTGCTGGCCAATTGCGGGTAGTTTTAGTAGTCACCAAATAAGTGGCGACTTAATTTCGCTAAAACTACCCGCAAATTTAATAAATACATTTAATTTTAGTGATGTTATTAATAAGTCTCATACTAATTTAGACTTTATCGTATCCGTATAAGACCTGGTTTGGTTTTGCAAAATCTTAGTTTAGTTCAGTTGAATCATCATCATCAAGACAATCCATTCAAAACAATGCAATAGTCGTTCAAATGCTATCATAAATAAACTTGATATTTCGCAAAAATAACAATTGCATTCGATTGCATTGTAGACAATTGAATTGCGGTAGAAATTAGATCTGTATAGCCATTACAATTATACTCCAAGTAGAATAGCAAAACTAGAAAAAACGACGATTTTTTGACAATCTATGAGCAATGTGTTAGTAGAATTGATACCCAGATTAGAAACTTTTTTTTTTTTAATTGGGAATAGGCAGGCGTTTGACCACTACCTCTCACCTGATGTTAAGTGATGATGCGGTCTACGATGGAGCACGCCTGCCTAGAAGATACCTATTCACTCGTGACTTGAAGATAATATAGTAATATAATAAAGTATAATATAGCTTTTATAACCTGTATAGTTGTTAGTATGCGTCGACACACAATTATTAACACCTCATCCAATTAAAAAAGAACCTTATTACAATGTACACAAAGCCCGGTTAACTGAAAAAGTAGACCGAATTCAGAACGCTTTTTAAGTCGAAGTTTCCCTTCTCAGGCACCCTGCTGAGTAGCTTGTTGACGCGTCTCTTGTCGAATGAGCGCACATTGTTGTCAAGAAGATCACTGGAACAATAATACATATTATATTTTTTTGGCAGCGTAAACTCACCTGAGGATGGACATCGGACATGCCCAGGTCAAACCTAGGTCGAAACTTCGACTATAAACGTGAGTAAAGCCAGATACTGCATCTATATAATAATGCGTCAAACTCACGAGAATTTCCAAACAAAAATATTATATTTTTATTTATTTTATTATATATACCCCCGCACTAGGATGCCAAAAATATAATATATCAATTCCAAATTAAATATACAATGTGTTCAACCCGCCGGTAAAGCTGAACTCACGTTAGTTATTTAAACTGTCGCTAGATGGCGCTGGGGCACTCTTAAAACGCGCAAGCGTTGTTTCGCGAATTGTAGGTAGATGAGTTGAACGTACCGTATCGCTTCTTGTGTTCTTGACAGTGAAAAGGTGAATAATAAAAGGTGTTTAGTGTGTTTCAATAAATCACAATGTATAATGAACATTGGAACAACAAGACATCCTTCATATCAGTGAATTCGATTTTCGAAGTGAAAAGTTCTTTAGCGGCATTGTGCACTTTTGTATGGAAAATGGAAAAATGTAACTCGCGTCAGGTCAAGGGACACTGATCCAAAATTCGTAAGACGCGTGACGTCATCGATGAAGACGGAGGGAGAGTAGACTTAATGTAATATAAATTGTAATGTTTGTGTACGATAGCGCAATAAATGAATAATGTATTTTGACTTCATAAATGATAGTACTTTTATACTGATAAATAAAGCAATTCGTGCGAAATTATTCCATCATTCCGAAATGTTCGAAAATGGACAACGTCAATTTTCAAGTTTTCACTTGTGCTGGCACTCCCGGAGTGCAACCGGTTGTTTTTTTACCATGACTACTATCTCACTTGATCGATGTGGTCGAAGATGTTATCACGCTAGACCTAGAATGCTCACTGGCTCTCAATGACTGCTGCCTGAACACACTATGTGTTCAGGTAGTATGGACCCCCTTCGGGTAAAAGCCTCCTCGAAGGACTTCAATTTCTTTTAAGCTATTGCATAGCTTCTATCGCGGGCCTTGAGCGTGGACCGAATCCAGAAATTTCGTAACGAAAATAACTTAACACCCCCCACTCCGACCGGCACAGCAGTGATACTTTTTAGTTTTGCCATCTATCGATGAATAGCAGAACTTTTAATGACTTTTTTGAAATATCACGCTTGTCTGTTTAGTTCAGCATCTCGCCTCTAGGTGGCATTGGTTGTGTCAGCGTCACTGTATAAGTTATTAATATGTTAATTGCATAAGTTGATAAAAAATGCTATGCAATAGCTTTACCGCGGCAGTCCCCGAGTGCCACACGTCTTTTTTATCTCTAGCTGTAGTTAGCCAATTTGAACCTGTTGTCGACAGTATCTCGTCTGCCCACCTGCCACTTGGCCGGCCTCTCGTTCTGGTACCTTGTGGTCCAGACCATTTTAAAATGATAGTTATTATACATACATAATATATATTGATGCGTTTTTCCCGTAGGAGTAGGCAGAACCTTCCAAATGCTGAGATCCCGAGACACTTCTATCGTTTCATCCACACCACTTTGAAGCGATGATAGCTCAGCGGGGGGAGCGTCGCCTGCCAAACTGACGGACACTGGTTCGATCCCCAACAACAGCTTGAGCTTCCGGTGAAGGTAACACCGTTATCAAATTCCCAGCACAGTGGTAGGGTCTTTTCGAATACCCGCCTGGCTAGCTACCACCCTCAAGTTTGAAAAACTGTCACCAAACACATAGTGTGTTTAGGCAGCAGTCCTTGAGAGCCAGTGAGCATTCTAGGTCTAGCGTGATAACATCTTCGATCACATCGTCACTGAACATCAAGTGAGATAGTGGTCAAACGCTAATCTATACAGTTTTAAAAAAAAAAACACTCATCAGACCTTTTATACAAGAGCTTAAGTTCAGAGTACTCTTGACCTGGCCCTTTCTTAGAACTTCCTTAATCTGATTTCGGAATGCCGTCTAGGCCTTCCTCTTCCAACACTACCAATCACTTCACCCATGTATACCTGCTTAGCCAATCTCCTTTCGTTACCACCTTAACATATTTGTCTTTACATATATTTTTATGATAATCTACAAATATAAAAAAAAATAATCGCTATTTCCTTTGGTCACGGCATCACGCGTGAACGGCTTGACCAATTTAGATACAATTTGGTATAAAGATAGATTGGACCTTGGAGAAGGGCACATGCTACTTTTTGTCTTGGAAAAAGTATGGTTCCCGCAGGATAACTGAGTTAGCGGGATAAACGTAGTGCACGCGGGTGAAACCGCGGGGCGCAGCTTGTAGTTAATAATGAGAGGCTACCTATATGGCTGTGGTGTACAAGTATGTGGTTATTTCTTAGAATGTGTCAATTTTTTTCTATTTCTTTATTAATCATACTCAAACTTCCGCACTAAGTTTCCCTGTGGCGCGGGAGGCATGGACACACATAATCACACCACACAAACATCCAAGACCTACAAACTCCTACAATCGTTGCACAAATGATTGCCCCTACCGGGATTCGAACCCAATGTACTGAGAACACAGAAGTCACTTGTTATGTGTTGTTTTGTGTGTGTGCGACAGTTGTTATGTGTGTGTCATGCAACAGTTAGCAACAATTTCTTTACCTTTCCTTATAGCTGTACCGCTTGACGAGGAATTCCGATAAGTCGGTGAGTATTGGCTGAGAGTGAAGCGCCACAAATTCTTCACGGCAGATCTGAAAACCGTAATAGATAGATAGATAACACTTTATTGCACAAAGGGGACATTACATAGATAAATTTAACATTTTTATAGATAATTAAATTGTACAATCGGCGACCTTATCGCTAAACAGAGATCTCTTCGCAGTGATGCTAGAGATTATACTAGGTTACTAGCTAGAGTAGTATAGCGCTAGAGCTTCGTAATGCTATTTATCCAATCAGAAATATTTATTGAACAACTGTGTGATAATATAATATAGATGTTACAATTTACAACAGTTTCAACAGCTTGCCCAGTTTGAGCATTGAATAGTGGTCTGTAAGTATTATATTTTTTACACATATGGTATATTATACATTTTACATACTTACTTATATTAAAAAAAAAATTGGTTGTCTGTAAAGTCGGTTTACGGACGATAGATTTACGTGATAACGTCATAATCATTTATGACTTTGACTTTGACTTCGACTTCGACGACTTTGGCTTTGACTTTGACTGACTTTGACTTTGATTATTTTATGTAATACGAAACTCAGGTGGAACGTTACGCGGAACGTTACTATTTTTCATGAGTGTTGCTGGTACATGTTTTTTTTTTAATTGGGAATAGGCAGACGTTTGACCACTATCTCACCTGATGTTAAGTGATGATGCGGGCTACGATGGAGCACGTCTGCCTAGAAGATACCTATTCACTCACTATTCACAGGTCGTATTTTTTCGGAAATACAGAGTTAGGCAATGAGTTTATATATACGTGTAACGAGACATGCCTATAAATGAGTATTGAGTATCGGATATATGGTACATGTATATATACGCTGAAATAAATATGCTGAAACTACCTTCATAGGTACGCAAGTCACGCCTCTTTCCCATAGTCGTAAGCTTCAGTTTGCTACAATTCTGTGTCTGGGTGTGTATATGTATATAAGTATATATATCAGTCATCAGGTTACCATAATACAGGCTCTGCCTAGTTTGGGACCTGAAGATCTTGTGTGAATGTTGTAAAAAAAAAAAAAAAAATCTGAAATTTGTCTTCCGCTTCATCCACACATCCAACTCTTCATACAAGAGCGTCGGTTTGGAGTGCACTCGGCCTGGCCTTTTAATAAAACATCCTAAAGATGACGATTGCCATCGTCCGAGGCTGGCGTACCTTGTTCATGAGCGGCACGGTGCTGGGGTGGGTCCAGAAGCAGTCGTGCACGGAGACGTAGGCGAGCCCGGCGGCGGCGCACCGCAGCGACGTCAGCATCATGTGGCTCGAGTCCAGCGAGTGGATCAAGTTCGGGGGGAACGCGTTACGCTGCTTCATGGTGCACGGCCGTCTGTACAACACACGTTTTTTTTTTTTACGTACAGAATAAAATAATATAATCATCATCATCATCATGTCAGCCATAGGACGTCCACTCCTGGACAAAGGCCTCCCCCATTGATTTCCACAAGGACCGGTTGGAAGCGGCCCGCATCCAGCCCATTCTGGGAATAGCCGTGAATAGTTGGTTTTGTTATCGCGCATTACAAAATGTTAATCTGCACCAGTTCTTTTAAAGTAATTAAAAGTAAAAATTGGAGTTTCTATTTTTTTAATGATAAAAGTTGAGGACCTGTGATAAAAAAAAAAACGTATGGAGACCTGGGTGGCCAACAGCTCTAAAAATATGCCGACTTCATGAAGGTTGTATTGAGCGACTTGTTTATCCTGTTATATAATCATGACCTGATAATATTGAAATGCCGACCCTCTATAGCAGTCCTATGCAGCTCAACGTCACTTTTCCTACGCTTATCACCATATAATAGTCGCTTATAAAAGATCAATGAGTGCCTACGCATTGTAACTTGTAGCACAAAAACTGTCTTACTAAGTACAGAACATTCATTGTACAGTTCAATAGGTGGATTTTTTTATTTTTTTTTAAAATATTATAAGCTTGCGCTTGACCACTGTCTCACCTGATGTTAAGCGAATATAATATAATACCTTGAACACCGACGTAGAGTTGCTTGCCTATCGGTTTTCTATCGGTTACATTTCGGCGAATGTGCACTGGAATTTCACAATTTAATTCCACCTTCTCCATTCTATCATCGGTCAACCAGACGTACTACTATGCGCCACCGCTACATGGTAGATATAACACCGCTGCGCACGAAGCGTTTTGCTTCCACTTTTATAATGCGTACTGCCAGAGAGTGGAACTCACTGCCTGTGTCTGTGTTTCCCGATATGTACAACCCCGGAGTCTTCAAGTCGCGAGTGAATAGGTTCCTTCTAAGTTTGCGTGCTATATACAATATCGGTATGGCCTTCCAGACATAACTTTTACGACCGCTCTTTCCAGCCGCAACATAGTGGTAGCGTAAGTACCGCCCCAAACTGAGATACAATAGCATAAGATAGACTGAGCCAAGGAATAATACACTACTTGTAGTAGATCTGTAGATGCGACCGGTCTTAGCTTTTTGAATACATACATAAGTTTTCTTATTCGAGGAATAATTGCCTTTATCTGTCCGTTCATTACTCCTAGATATTTGTATACAGTACTGCGGTAGTTGAGGACAGTCACAAGTATTTGAGCTATCAGTTTTGTGACAAGTGTGTGCGAGGTTGTATGTGGGTAGTTAGGTTAAATAACACCTAGCAATCACATTCATAACTTCTTCTCTCAGCTATGTGTGTCCACTGCTGGACATATGCCTCCCCCATATAGGGGGGTTTTGCCAATACTCGCCACGCTTGGCAGGCGGGTTGGCGAGCGCAGTATGATTTCCAATCCTCAGAAGGCGCTGCTGCCCACCTTCTGGTACGTGATCCCTTAGCCGACTCTTACGGCACCCGCGGGAAGAGATGGGGGAGTACTATTCTAGGCCGGTACAACCACGGCGAGAATATGCTGAGAATATTCATAACGCTACAGTATAAATGTCACTGTTACATATAATATATGTATATAATATATGTTGTCAGATGTAGGTAGTATAACTTTCGAGAACTGCCCTGTCCAGACAATCCTTATCGGTTTTTGGTCAACCAATGTATTTAATTAATTTGTATTGTAAATGAATAAATAAACAAATTGTCACAACTGACTGTTGTTGATCGACACTGGGGCGGGCGGGCGCTGCGGAGGGCGCGGCGCGGCGGTAGTAGGGCTGCACCACGCGCAGCCCTAGCGGCGTCTGCCACTCCACGCTCTCGCCGCAAACTCCAGATATCACCCTGGTACAATACACATAGAGTTTTACCACTTATTTATTAAAGTTATTTTATATAAAATTTTTATATATATAAAATTAAACTTATTTAGTCAATGAGCATAGATATATTTAACAGTAGACATAGCATATTTAAAAATACAATTACAAAAACCTACTTCGGCATCATTGAGAGTACCTAGTTTTTATACAAACACTATATATATTCGTATACCCACATAAGGATGTGTTGAATCGTGATATTTACAAACTTATTATGTACTGTGCACTTTATTACCCATATGCGGAAACTTAAAAAAGCTTACATTAACTTATTTACAAATATCCATTAGCATTCCATATCAGCTGTAGTTTTCCTAAGAGAATAAAAATAAAATAATAATAATAATATGGGACAACATTCACACAAGTTCTTCAGGTCCCAAACTAGGCAGAGCCTGTACTATGGTAACCTGATGACTGATATATATATACTTATATACATATACACACCCAGACACAGGTCAAACAGACATGTTCATACACACAAATGTTTGACCTGTCCGGGAATCGAACCCGGGACCAGCGGCTCAGAAGGCAGAGTGCTACCAACTGCGCTAACCGGCCAGTCAAAATAAAATACTGGTTGCGCCTCGCGGTTTTACCGCGTGGTAATGAAAAACGGTGATGATGAAAATAGCCGTTAATCCAGGGTATAAGCTATCTGCCATGGTATAAGCTATCTCCACACCAAATTTCATCCAAATCCATCCAGATGTTTAGGCGTGAAAGAGCAACAAACATGCATTTCATACTCACAAACTTTCGCATTTATAATATTAGTAGGATTATTATACAGCGATGCCATACGCAACCGAAATGTGGTCTATTTATAAGGCGAACCGCGAGCGCTGCGTACTCTCCTTGAGAAAGACCACCGAATGTGGTCGAAACTACAGTAGAAACCATCTGGCTACGTGAGAAATTCCTGTTTTTAAAAATTCATAAGTGGTTTATGTAATAATAAATAATCTAATAATATGGGCTTTGTTGGCAAACTTGAGGCATTGGCCGTCTTATGACTGAGTGGTCAAAGTTATGCCTATTCCCAAAAAAAAAAACTGGTCCAAATGCCCAATATCTAGTTTCTATGGTTAACACTTACAAAATTTTGTTGAATTACATGTAATACATTTATCATCTCAGCCATAGGACATCCACAGCTGGACATAGCCTCCCCCATTGATTTCCACAAGGACCGGATGGAAGCGGCCCGCATCCAGCCCTTGCCTGGGATCTTGGTCAGGTCATCTGTCCACCTGGTCGGTGGCCGTCCTATGCTGCACTTGTCAGTCCGTGGTGTCCATTCGAGAACTTTCCCACCCCAACGGCTATCAGTTCTGCGAGCTATGTGCCCTGCCCACTGCCACTTCAACATGCTAATTCTATAGGCTATATTGGTTACTTTAGTTCTTCTATGGATCTCCTCATTTCTGATTTGATCCCGTAGGGAACCCTGAGCATAGCCATCTAGCTCGTTGTGCGACTTTGAGCCTGCTCACAAGGCCCATTACACTCTTATCTTATTCTTATTCGGACTGGGAGCGATAAGCCCTGCACTGACGTCCCGCTTGCGGTGTATTGTGCATTTCCCCCGCCAACTACCCTGACCATCCCAGCTCCTTTACATAGCGGAGCATGGCTTTAGGTTGTTGGCACAGCTGTTCCAGCTTTGGGCGAGTAGGTGGTTTTGCCTCCCTGGACTCACTTTCTTCCGAAAGTGATTTATATTTTACATCTTCATGTAATAAGGTTCTGCGTCTTATGTCTTCTGTGGCTGTGCATTGCAAAAGAACATGTTCCACAGTTTCATTTTCCTGCATGCAGCCCCTGCACAGAGGGCTATCTGTTCCACCCGTTCTGTGCAGATGGTAGTTTAAGTTGCAGTGACCAGTGATTAAGCCTACGATAAGGCGTAGGTCCTGTCTCGTGAGCTTCATTAGCTTATTTGTTGTAGTTTTGTTCGAAAGTGGACACATGAGCTTTGCCTGCCTGCAGTCTGCTCTTTTGGTCCACAATTTTAGGTGTTCTTTATGCATATGGTGAACTAGTAAGTTTTTAGCTTCCATTGCCGTTGGTTTGCAGAACTCTGTCACATCTGCCCATTACACTCATAGAGTTACAATTTACTTAGCAGATCCATGGATGAAACTTGTATGTATTTTGTTACTTACTTAGCACAATCCGTGAACCAGTCCTGTATGAGTTTTGTAGACGTGAACATTTCTCGTAAGCTGTCGAAAGTCTTCGTCGTCAGGTATTGGGAGCAAGCCCATACTTGGTCCTTGGGAAAGTCCTCGATATCTGCAGGACAACAGGAACATATCATTTATATATGTAGGATTGGGATGTTCGTGGTTGTGAGTTTTGGCAATCCCAAGCGGTGAGTGAAAGGAATGAAAGAGGATCTGAGCGAGAGAAAAGAAGTAAGGCAAAATGGCTAAAGTGGAGTAATGTTATACGGAAGGCGTCGAATTAAGATGAGCACTATTTCTTTGTTAAAAATGTGTTAATAGTGTTAAGAGAAAACTGCAAATACACAAAGATGAACGAAGAAAAAGGTCCATTTCATTTCCTACTGGAATTTTAACATAACTAACGTTAAAATTAATTAATTTGTCAGCACCTTAATTGACTATTTATATCCCATGTACCATTTTTTGGTAACTGTTACGAAACAACTCGATCCTAGTAACATATTTGGTCTCAGAGTCGACCGTTACAGGACAGTATTCTGTAGTCGTGGGTTCAAGTCCCACTAGCAACCGATTTTTTTTCTTGAATGGAGTCTTTTTATTTTTATCTTTCCTAGTCTTTTCTGTAGTTTGAACTTTGAACATGGAACAAAAAGCAAAATAATGAAAGAATGGAGAATCGCTTACAAGTCGTTGCAGACTGAGAACAAAGTTACCACACAGCAACGTAACTTAAATACCAAATGTTACTATGCCGAGATCTTCCCCACTTTTTATGTGTACCTAACTATTAGGTACACTGTACATATAATACCCTATGTCAAGCATAATGGGAGTCCTTATTTACATATAAAAAAGAAAGAAAGAAAGAAATAAATACAGAAACCACATTTATTCAAGACACTCACAACACACATTACACAAGAGATACATACAAAAATAATACAGAAAGAACAGAATAATAATGATTTTTTTTTACTATTATAAGTTTGCGTTTGACAACTGTCTCACCTGATGTTAAGTGATGACGCTGTCTAGGATTTAGCACGCAAACCTAGAAGGTACCTATTCACTCGCGACTGATGTTGTGAGTGTCATGAATATGGGCCCCGACTCAGCATAAAACTAAGGCAAGAGCTTCGGTCACTGATTTTCAGTCGGTGCCCATTGACATGACCTCACGAACCTCGTATATAAGAAACAGACTACGAAGAAAGCCTGCAGTATGGACAGCTACATATAGATAATTTTAGAGATACAAACGAACTATGTATATTATTACAGTTCAAGAAAAAGCTTTCACTATGGCTACTGGACCAATGCTTCTACAATCTTAGTGAATTTATGACATATAGAAATACTCTCTACTAGGTCCTAATACGATGTATATTATTTTTGTTGTATTTCGAGACTGTGACTAAGTATCTGAATAAGTGATTAATTTTAAAAGGAATATGAATATGACTTTTTTTTAAATATGTAGTTTTTAATTTAATTTTAAACATTTAAATTTTTGACATTGTGATTTTTATAGGACATTTAATTTTTGACATCTACAATTTTCATTTATATTTCTAATTTTTTAAAGTAATGTTTATTGTTTGCACGCCATTGTTATTGTAGAATGTTCTGGACGTAATTTATATTTACCACCATGTTTGTACAACATTCTAGTAAATAAAGAATTTGATTTGATTTGATATGTGCGTAGTGTACCTTTGAGTTGCTTAGCGATCTGCAGCCGCGCCCCGAACCTGGTGACGCCGTAGACGGTGGTCATGACGGTCTGCTTGATCACCTTGCGCCGCACGAACCCCTCCAGCACCCGCGCCGCCTCCACGCCCTTCGCAGCGTCGCGGGTACGCATCTCTTCCACCTGCCACCATGTTCATCAAATGTCATTTATAGTAAACACAGGTAAAACAATTTTAAAAAATGCAGCCGACTTCAACACTCAAAAGTGTGAAATAACTTGTTGAAGTCGGTACCATGATAGTTCACACAAAAGTAACTATCATCACAATATTGTGCTCATGGTACCGACTTCGGCAAGTTATTTCACACTTTTGAGTGTTGAAGGCGGTTGCATTTTTTGTTAAAAAAATTTTTTTCACCCTTTTCAGTGACCTTTGCTACTCACGGGATCAATTAATTGTCATTGTGTGTTCTGCGATGTCTTCAACCGCGACAATAATATCACGGAAGGCACGCACACACATAATCACACCACACAAGCACCCAAGACCCGGGACAAATACCTACACTCATCGCACAAATGTTTGGCCCTGCCGGGAATCGAACCCGGAGACACAGAAGTCATGTCACTGATACTGACCACTGCGACCGTCAATACAGCCGCTTCACAGCGTTAGACCAATATTTCACTTGATAGTCTGTGACGATGTAGTCGAAGATGGTAACACACTAGACCTACAATGTTAATTGGCTCTCAAGAACAGCTGCCTAAACACACTGCATGCATTTGGACAGTCTTTCTTCCAGGATGATAGCCAGCCAAGTGCGTACTGGAAAATACTCTACTGCCATTTATAGACTTGATAAACATTAGATAAATGACCTATCGACCGAACCAGCGACTGTTGCGATGATAGCCGACGATCGCACCACGAAACCTGTCGTGGCGTTAAATTATTTCGACGCCATGATAGCTCAGCGGGGAGAGCGTCGCCTGTCAAACTGACGGACACTGGTTCGATCCCAAAAACGGCTTGAGCGTCCGGCAAAGGTAACACCGTTATCAAATTCCCAGCATGGTGGTAGGGTACTTTCGAATACCCGCCTGGCTAGCTACCACCCTCAAGTTTGAAAAACTGTCACCATACACATAGTGTGTTCAGGCAGCAGTCCTTGAGAGCCAGTGAGCATTCTAGATCTAGCGTGATAACACCTTAGACTACATCGTCACTGAACATCAAGTGAGATAGTGGTCAAACGCTAGATCTATACAGTAAAAAAAAAAATATATTATTAAGGGTGGTGAAACAGTGTGGCTATTAACAGGTGATACTGACCAAGGCGGCGACGGCACTGTATACATCCTGGGGCCGGTCTGCAGGCGCCAGGTTGACCGCGGCGGCTCCGGCCGCGTCTCCCCCGAGCGCCGCGTAGTGCTGCAGCCCGTTACACGACCCGTCTTGGTGCACCGGGAATCCGCACATGTACTCTGCAATGTCAATCATTTTTTCTTCCTCAATTTGGTTTCGCATTTCATTTGCATTTAGCTAATACCAAGTTTAAAATCATTCAAGTCTAGCTGTATCTAGTTGCTAGCTAGTACTCATATAATTATTTTTTTAACCACCTGTCATCGACAGAAGAGTCCTTTCCTTTAACATGATTTGTAAATGCCTTTACTTGAATAAATGATATATTTATTTATTATTAATAAATTATAACTCACAACGTCATTGCTTCGAACTCGAGTCAAGATATTTTCTACGCTACCTACTAATAAAAAAAATTTACCAAAAAATGGAACCGACTTCTACACTCAAAAGTGTCAAAAGGTGTGAAGTCGATTCCATGATAGTTCAAAAGTAACATTGTGCACATGGCATTGACTTCGACAAGTTATTTTACACCTTTAAGGGTTGAAGTGGGTTTAATTATTTGGTTAACATTTTTTTTCACCCTTTTCTACTTCACCTTTGCCACGGGATCAATTCTCATTCACCCTCAATAAGGAAGTCATCCAGATAGACGTAACACTTTTCAGTTATTGGAGGGTAAGTCAATAACCGCTTGACCGTTTTGATGAAATTTAAATGGGACCTATCAAACGAATGGTAAATTATTTTGAGAAACGGTACACAAATAGGTAAGAAATCAGTTATCATACATAAAAAAATACATACAGTCGAACATATAACCTCCTCCTTTTCCAAGTCAGTTAATAAAACTACCTCCAGTTTGTTGTATCTAGAAACTCGCACTCAGAGTCTCAAGATACAGGCTGTCGCCTAGTTTGAGACTTGTTGGTAACGTAACCTAATGTTCTATACCAATGTTGTTTATCGTAGTTACGTAGTGTTACTGTACCGCTAATTTACTTTTTCGGAAATAAAGAATTTATTTTTATTATTATCTATACTAATAATAGTTTAATTTTTTTAACAACATTTTTGAGGTACGCCTTCGTGATGACTTACCATCAGGCGGCCCGACTGCATGTTCACCACTATTTATATAAAAAAATATAAGTACTAAAATGAATACCTTCATGGTTAGGCGATCTCACGGCATTGGCAATCTCTATACAACAGGCGAGCGTCTGCCACGGCTCCTCCGATTGAGTCCACCAGCCCTCCCCATCCAGCGGGTGGTCTGCAGAGTCCACTATCTTGTCAATTATGCTATCCGCATAGGCTAACCTATAGACACGATAAAAAAAAACATTATATCTAAAGGTACAGTGTTAAGACAAACTTAAAAAGTATTTTATATTACGAGTATGTCGAATTCAACATTATCTCAACCATAAGGCGTTCACAGGTTTTTTTTAGAATGTTTTATCGCTGTTTCACCTGATGTTAAGCGACGACGCGGTTTAAGGTGAATCAAGCAAACTTAGAAGGTATCTATTTACTCGCGACTTGAAGACTCCAGGGTCGTACCTATCCGGAAACTCTGACTCAGGCTGTGAGTCCCACTCCCTGGCAGTATGCATTAGAAAAGTCGAAGCAAAACTCTTTAAATAATGATAATTTGTGAACTTAGACCTCCCCCATTGATCTCCACAAGGACCAGTTGGAAGCGGCCCGAATCTAGGCTCTTCCTGCGATCTTAGTCATGTAGTCTGTCCATCTCGTCTGTAGACGTCCTATGCTACGCTTGCCAACCTGTTTTTTTTTTATTGGGAATAGGCAAGCGTTTGACCACTATTTTACCTGATGTTAAGTGATGATGCGGTCTACGGTGGAGCACGCCTGCCTGTTTCTCCATCCAAGATCCTTTCGACCCTTACAGCCATCAGTTTTTCAGGATATGTGCCCTGCCCACTGCCAATTCAACTTGCTAATCCGCTGGGCTATATCGGTGACTTTCATTCTTCTACGGATCTCATTACAAATTCGATCGCGTAGATAAACCCTGCGCATAGCCTTCTCTGTAGCTCGTTGCGCGAGTTTGAACTTGATTTTTACTGAGGGTTTTTTATTTTATTAACCAAAGATTGATGCATGTTTGTAGATAACATTTAGTTGTTGAAGCTCAGTTGTATAAGAATAAATAATACAAATTACTTCAGGGCCAGACATCGGTTCCGTCGGCCAATATATCCTACTAATATTATAAATGTGAAAGTATGGATGGATGAATGAAATTTAATACAGAGATAAATTATTGTCCGGAATTATACACAGGCTTTAAGTTCATCATCACCATAACCACCGTTTTTTTATCACCACGCGGTTAAAGCCGCGGGGCGCTGCTAGTGTTCATATATATAAAATTTCTGTCATAGTTGGACATACCTCTCTTCGATGGTGTTTTTCTTGTGTGCCCCGGTGAGATTGACCGCGTGCAGTTTGAGCCAGGTGAGCCCGGTGGGTCCGAGAGGCTGCTTCTTGGCGAAGGTGAGTAGCGCCCGCTGGGTGTCCGCCCCCAGCACTGACACGTGCGGCGGACACGCGTACACGCGCCCGCGGAAATCCATGTTGTGCGGCAGCCAGAATATTGTGTCCCTGGTCCATGGAGCCGAGTTCAGACATAGAGTTTATTTATTTATTTATTTTAGGAAAACTTACAGCTAGTAACATTAAAAGGATTGGAGAATATGTACAGAAGGCCAGTTAAAAGTTTTCACTGACAATTCAATAACAGGTAATTAAATACAGGTACCGTGAACAAAAAGGAATCTTAAGGTAAACACAAACTCAATTGAAAAAGTTTCTGGTTTACGTTTTTTTTTTTTTACATATTATAAGTTTGCGTTTGACAACTGTCTCAATATAATAATATAATATCACATAGTGAGCCTGAGCACACTATGTGTTTGGTGACGGTTTTTCAAGGGTACGTCGAGGGTACTCGAAAGTACCCTACCACCATGCTGGGGATTTGATAATGGTGTTACCTTTACCGGAAGCTCAAGCTGTTGGGGATCGAATCAGTGTCCGTCAGTTTGACAGCTGAACCCCCTCCCGCTGAGCTATCATTGCTTCAAAATTTATGAAGTAAGTGAATGCAACGATATAAGTATGGGACTGACCGAAAGTGGTTAGCGAGGGAGAGCTTGTAGAGCATGTCGCACCAGAGCGAGTGCATCTCTGCGCGCGCACGGTTGATAGCCACACGCCGCTTGAACGCGCCCGCCTTCCCCGCGCCCTCCTCGAACTGGGAGTGGTCCAGCGAGCCGCACGGAGGGGGGATCTCCAGCTTCTTGTTGCCGCCCGATCTGTTACATCAGTCACTGCTGGTAACACTTCCTAGTTATCTTGGTCAACCTTACGTTGTTTTTGCATTTATGTAACTGTTTTTATGACCGATTCGACAAGAATATCCTTAGACTGGCTGATTGGCGCAGTTGGTAGCACTCTGCTTTCTGCGCCGCTGGTCCCGGGTTCGATTCCCGGACGGGTCAAACATTAATTGTGTGTATGAACATGTCTGTTTGACCTGTATCTGGGTGTATATGTATATAAGAATATATATCAGTCATCAGGTTACCATAGCACAGGCTCTGCCTAGTTTGGGACCTGACGACATTGTGTGAATGTTTAAAAAAAAAAGTTTTGTTGTGAAAACTAATAGTACGAGATGCGGCTTAAGAAATATATACCCTCATCTGTTATTTACTTATGACACCTATCATATGTTAAATAATATGTAGATTGATACATTGTACACGGGCTGCCTCGAGAAATCCCTTAACTTACTGTTAATTAAACAATATAAACTTTGTAAACTCTAAGGCTTTCACGGCCGGCGTTGCATGTTGCATGCAGTAGTACCCGATACTGAGTATCAGAGAAGACGCCGCGAAGGAGAGTTCTACGCTCTTGTCGCCGCTTGGACCTGAACCACTGAAGATGTCGACCGCAGTGATCGACGAAACGTCCGGAACACAAGTTTCACATAGACCACGGCCAAACAGCCCGGAAGCAATACATACAACAATATAAACTTTAACATTAAACAGCGTTATTTGACTATTTTACTGACGTGATAACGTTTTATAAATTGATGAATACCAGCAACACTCATGAAAAATAGTAACGTTCCGCGTAACGTTCCACCTGAGTTTTGTATTACATAAAATAATCAAAGTCAAAGTCAAAGTCGAAGTCAAAGTCATAAATGATTATGACGTTATCACGTAAATCTATTGTCCGTAAACCGACTTTACAGACAACCAATTTTTTTTAAATTAATGCTTCTTTTATAGCATATCCTACAATATTAGGTTGCCTACTTAAAACTTTGTCATGTTCATGGCTGCTTAGATTTAAAATAGTTCAGTTTCAAGCGCGAGTAGGGCGAGTGACAGAGAAGCGTTGCGCGCGCTACTCCAGGCGAGAGACAAGGACGCAGATATGTTTATAATTATTGAGTTATTTAACAGTATAGGGGGATGGTTAGGGTAATTGGCGGGGGAAATGCACAATACACCCCAAGCGGGACGTCAGTGCAGGACTTATCGCCCCCAGTCCGAATAAGAATCATAACGGTATAGGTACGGGGCTTAGCTCGGCAACCCATGTGTAATTTATCCATGTACATTGTTGGAGCAGCACTAGCTATGTGCCCCATCACTACAGTGTACGCGTCTGTGACCGCTAATATAATTACATTCTCTCTGCCCTGTTCCGAAAATGGTTGACGAAGTTCTTTGGTTACTGTATGCATTTTATAGTGAAATAAAACTCAGTGCGTTATACAAATGCTTTCCGCTTATTCAACACCACGTTACACATCGAATTTTTTTTATTTTTTTTTACATATTATAAGTTTGCGTTTGACAACTGTCTCACCTGATGTTAAGTGATGACGTTGTCTAGGATTTAGCACGCAAACCTAGAAGGTACCTATTCACTCGCGACTTGAAGACTCTAGGATTGTACATATCGGGAAACACAGACTCGGGCAACGAGTTCCATTCCCCCAAGATCCAAAATACATATTATCTAACATTTAATCCTTTCATAATTAAATAACAGATGAGGGTATATATTTCTTAAGCCGTATCTTAGACTATATGTTGGTTGTCTCTCAAGGGCAACTGCCCGAAAAGACTGTGTGTTTGGTGTGATTGATTGTTTCGAGCATATTCACACCTGAATATCTTGAGCTGGAGGTCGAGAATAGGTTTATTGATGACCCAAGGCACCTCCCCCAGTTGATTCAAGCTGTCCAGAACTGGATACAGCTGATCCGGCGGCGCCTCTTCTAGCCGCTTCCATTGGTTCATCACGTACAAAGGCATCCTGGAAACAGGGAAATTATGGATTATTGATTTGATTTACATTGTTTCACACTGTCAAAAAACCAATTTAGGTTGATCTAGACACAAAAAAAAATAATTGGTTGTCTGTAAAGTCGGTTTACGGACGATAGATTTACGTGATAACGTCATAATCATTTATGACTTTGACCGTGACTTTGACTTTGACTGACTTTGACTTTGATTATTTTATGTAATACAAAACTCAGGTGGAACGTTACACGGAACGTTACTATTTTTCATGAGTGTTGCTGGTATTCATCAATTTATAAAACGTTATCACGTCAAAAAAAGTTTTTAAAATGTTTTTTACCTCAAACTTTCTACTGAGTGAACCAATTTTGATGATTCTTATTTTATTCGAAAGCTTCGGTGCTTTTTGTTCATAAGATCGGTCCAGCGGTTTTGAGTTACACTTCAATAACTGAAAAGTGTTACGTGTACTTGGACGATTTCCTGATTGAGGGTGAATACATCGGGGAACATACACAATGACAATTGACCACCTGGATATCAAAGGTCACTAAAGGGTCAAAAAAATGTTTACCAAAAAATGGTACCAACTGCACACTCAAAGGTGTGAAATAACTTATTGAAGCCGGTACCATAATAGATACTTTCGAACTATCATGGTACCGACTTCAACAAGTTATTTCACACTATTGAGTGTTGAAGTCCATTTTTTGGTATTTTTAATTGTTTAAGGAAGTATGTAATGGTAAAGATTGAGCACACGGGTGATGGAGACGCTACACTCGTGTTACAAAGAACGTCAGTAGATAAGCTGTATAGGCGAGGCTGGCCGCAAGTGGGGTGAAACTGGCTACAGATGCAGTACCTGATTAGTGGAGTGGGCGTCAGTAGATATGCTCCGGTGGCGAGGCTGGCCCAGGGCGCGGGCGGGCCGCAGGTCGGCGCGAGGCTGGCACGCATGCGCAGCTCGGGCTTGGCTGCTCCACTCCAGAGCCGCGCCAGGACTGGGTGCGGCTTCAGTTCCAGGCGCACCAAGCGGCCCCACGGACGGTGGACTTTGTATACGGCTGGAAGCTTCTTCCTGGAATCGGAAATTGTTTTTTACACATTTTCCCATAAGGGAATTTTTATGTTACCTCACAAGCATTTTACCAAATATTTCATTTTAGTCTGTCATACACTTACAAAATATTAAAGGCCATCCTTTTCGTAAGTAGTTTTGGCACATTTGGAGCACTTTTTGGGTGAACAAAAAGCGTGAAACTCGCGTCATCGTCACCGCACGCTTACCACGTTAGCTTAGAAACCATGTAGTGCACTTCGGCAGTTCCCAAAATCTGTCCCCTTTGCTTTTTTTATATCATGTATCGTTAATATGGATGTATTGCATATATGCCATACTACGTGTGGAGATGTTAGATTTATTTTTTTTATTTTTTTTATTCACAATAGGCAGGCGTTTGACCACTATCTCACCTGATGTTAAGTGATGATGCGGTCTACGATGATTCACGCCTGACTAGAAGATACCTGTTCACTCGTGACTTGAAGATGCCCAGATTGTATTCATGTGGAAACACAGACTTAGGCAATGAGTTCCACTCGTTAGCTGTACGCACTATGAATGTGGAAGCAAAACGCTTGGTGCGACAGGGTGGAACGTCTATCATGTATGGATGTCGCATTGCAGTCCGTCTGGTCGTTTTTTGATGGAATGGGGAAGGAGGTACTAAGTTATGTAACTCCAGAGCACACTCCCCTAAATGTATCCGGTAAAAAACCGATAAGCTAGCGACTCTACGTCGGTGCTGCAGGCTTTAGAAGCGGTTCCCCTCAATTGCAATTTTGGGGAACCGCTTCTAAATCTAACATCTCTATCCTTCAAAGAATATAAAACATATTGCTGAGAACCATAAGCTGTGTCTAATGGTACATCACAAACAGAGAAAAGTCTTCATTAGTCACTGAATTAGGATTCAGACAGGACGGTACATAATATAAGGAGATGGCCTCAGTGGAAGATACACTTTTCATGACAAAGACCTTTCAACCAATTCGGTGAAAGTCGGTGAATGATTGTAGATAAAGAACAGAGAAAAAAAAGCATTAGCCTAATTTTGAGCAGATAAACTGTGAAAACGCTACGTTTGCACAGTTGCCAAACAGTTGACACTGGTTCTATCCCCAACAACAGCTTGAGCTTCCGGTAAAGGTAACACCGTTATCGAACTCCCAGCATAGTGGTAGGGTACTTTCGAATACCCGCCTGGCTAGCTACCACCCTCAAGTTTGAAAAACTGTCACCAAACACATAGTGTGTTCAGGCAGCAGTCTTTGAGAGCCAGTGAGCATTCTAGATTTAGCTTGATAACATCTTCGACCACATCGTCACTGACCATCAAGTGAGATAGTGGTCAAACGCTAGATCTATACAGTATTAAATAATAATAATAAAAAACATTATATACCAATGAAATAAACGGGACAATTGTCATTTTGCTTATTCCGAACACACCTAACGTCTATGGTAGTTTGAGTCTGAAAACTATCGCGAGTTTCTTCCATAATTGTAATGTAACAATAATGTACCGCGTAAAGTTCGAGAGGCGATCGAAATCAGACGTCACCCTAATTACAACCGGGATAATGGGTGGCATATTCCACCGGCCTGGATACCAGTCTTAAATATAGGCGATACATCCAGGCTATGGAAACATGAGGACGACACGACAAGCATGGTGTGTACACCGGCCTCCTACCATCATCATCACCAAAGTGACAGTGACAATGACTCAAGTGACAGTGTGCACCAGGACAATTTGACTGATGCAGCGCAGTCGTCTCAACACCAGTTACGTGCTGAGGCTCGCGCCCGCCGCCTGGCACGATCATAACTCCCAGATGAAGAACTGCAAATAAGTTCGAAACTGGTCGGAGAGTAATTTTCCAGTGTTTACCACGTGAGTCCTAGTTGGTTTGTTACATTACAATTATGGTAGTGTTTACAGAGAAAGTAAAAATAATGTCAAAATAGGCATACACTTACACTTTAGCTTTGGTCTTGAACATATTTACGTCAATCTTCACGTCATTGATGATGATGTTGTACAGAAATTTGCCAACATTTAATCGCATCTCTATCGGCCACGGGGCTTCTTCCATATCCTAAAAATCACAAATGGTATGTCAATTATATTTATAGAATAGAATAGAATTCTATTTATTCGTAACTAAAAAAAAATACAAAGTTATTACATAAAATATTACTACGTTAATAAAACAGCTAAAAGTTTTGCAGCTCTTTGTTACGAATCAGCCCAAACTCAGCGTTGTGCTGGTTGTGAACAACCAGCGCTGGTCTTCCGTTTGGGCTGGTAGGTGACGTCACGCACGAACGGCTTAGTTACATACCATTATAATAATCTTAGTATAATAATTATTTTAAGATATAAGATTTCTTATACCTTAAAATAATTATTATACTAAGACAGAGAAAAGTAAAATATTAAAAAATAACACAATATCATACCAAAGAGAAATATTGAATAACAAAGTAACATAATTAGTAAATATTAATTCTCATTCAGGCAACAAACTATTTAATATAATTTAAAACATATTATAATATTAACATCCAGTTTGTGTCCATTTACACACATTGATAATCTGATCTGATGATTCTAGTTGTCATGTCTGAACAGCAGTTTTCAGGCCATGCTAAAATAATTGTCTAAAGGTAAAGTGCCAAAAAGTATTAAATCAAATCAAATCAAAACATTATTTATCTAATCTCATACCGAAATATAAAGATTAAAAAATAAAAAACAAAACTTGAATGTATTTTAAGACAAGCCGAAGAAATAAATTGCTTTTGTCAATTCTCGTACAAAATACCGCATGGCTTGAAAACGAAGGTCTTCGATGCTCGAGGTTTCTCTACGCGATCGAATCAGAAATGAGGAGATCCGTAGAAGAACAAAAGTCAATGACATAGCCCAGCGGATTAGCAAGTTGAAGTGGCAGTGGGCAGGGCACGTAGCTCAAAGAACCGATGGCCGTTGGGGTCAATAGCTTCTCGAATCAGAGGGAAGAAATCAATGGGGGAGGCTTATAACTCCAGCAGTGGACGTCTTATGGCTGAGATGATGATGAACTATTATTTTTTAACCGAGGGCAAAAAAGGCAATGTTTTTTTATGCATATTCGCGGATAACTTCGTTGTTTACGAATCGATTTTGATGATTCTTTTGATTTTTCGTTTGATAAAGTATACTACCGAGGTAGTCCTATTACAATTTCATCAAAATCGGTCCAGCGGTTTTTGAGTTACACTCCAATAACTGAAAAGTGTTACGGATGACTTTCTTATGGAGGGTGAAGAAATCGGTGAACATACATAATGACAATTGATCCCGTGGTGAGCAAAGGTAACTGAAGAGTGAAAAAAAAATTGAACCGACTTCAAAAGTACAAGTTCGCACTGCAGTGCAATTCGTTAAGCTCATGTGTGCAATATTAAATAAATAGTCATATTTTAATTAATCATAGCCTGGCCAGGATTTTTTAACCAACCCACTCGCGGTTTATTTTCTAACATACTAAAATATTAACTTACAATTTGATTAAAAAAAATCATTGACTAAACAGATAGGTGGAGGTCATTGTTACTTGGGATGCCCTACTGCAAGCGTTAGCAAGATACATGGTGATATAAGCAAATAGATTTACTAAATTTTGTTCCCTCCGGTGAAGCTGTAAATGCCGGTAAAGGCAAACAGCTTTAGTCAGTTAGAAAAAAAAAAAAAAAGACGTGTGGCACTCGGGGACTGCTCGGGGAAGCTATTGCATAGCATTTTTTATCAACTTATCCAATTAATATATTCATAACTTATGCAATTAATATATTAATAACTTATGCAGTAACGCCGATACAACCAATGCCACCTAGAGGCGAGTTGCTGAACTAAACAGACAAGCGTGATATTTCAAAAAAGTCATTTAAAGTTCTGCTATTTATCGATAGATGGCAAAACTAAAAAGTATCACCGCTGTGCCGGTCGGAGTGGGGGGTGTTAGGTTTGGTCTCCACGCTCAAGGCCCGCGATAAAAGCTATGCAATAAGCTTAAAAAGAAATTTTGGTGTTATTTTTATTAAAAAAAATATTTAAGTACTTTTATTACGTATTACTATCTTATTTTCGGCTCGGCGACGGTGTGTTGTTAAATGAAGAGATGCTGTGTGATGTTCTGTACTATTTATTGGCATAAATCCCTTAACAATGCTTATTTTAACTGACTTTAAGTTGAGAATAAAGATACGCGGACCGCAGAGCGGTGGTCGGAGCAGAAGTGAAGAGAGGGGTACGGCGGGCGCGCGGGGGAGGGCGGAATCTGGTTCGTTCGGAAATTTGGGCCGCGTTCAGTCAACCGCGCTAACACAACGTGTTTTTTCGATAACCCCGTCACACTATTTTTTTTCAAATTTGTCAAAGAGAAGCGTGTCTAGCAACTAAAACACTTAGCATAATTTTAATTAGAGCGAGAATGATTTAGGCATGTTGGGTAGGAATACTAACCAAACTAGCGCCGGTTTTGTTCTCATGCAAAAGCGTTTGCCAAGCCTGGCGACAGTTCTGAACGCCTCCGTCACGCTGCAAATACCACGCGCAGTACTGTGCGTACACAGACTTTATCTTGTCCAAGACTCCGTTGCGACGGTACTGCTCAATTTGGTATCTGAGGGGGAAAAAAACAGCTTTAATAAATATGTTTATTGTGAAATTCTTAAAAGTATAAGCTGAGTACTCTTTGCAGCCTAGCATGTATGAATATTCTAATAGGTGTGGAAAGTACGGTAGATATAGACAAAACAAAGTAACTAGATAATCGGTTATTTGCATGCTATCTTTTTTTTTATAGATCTACCGTTTAATCACTATCTCACTTGATGGTCAGTGACGATGTGTCTCAAGTCTGGCCCTCAAGGACTGCTGCCTGAACACACTATGTGTTTGATGACAGTGTTTCAAACTTGAAGGTGGTAGTTAACCAGGCGGGTACTCGAAATTACCTTACCACCATGCTGGGTATTTACGGTGTTACCATCACCGGAAGCTCAAGCTGTTGTTTGGGATCGAAGCAGTGTCCATCATTTTGACAGCCGACGTTCCCCCCGCTGAGCTATCATCACTTCAAGATACACATGTGTATGCCCTCGACAACTCCTTACACACACACACTCTTATACTGCAACAGACGCATGACGCGAAGCTTTGCGGCTGGAATGTCACCTTCAGGTACGATTTTGATTAGACACTAATGGTAAGGTTCAATTTCAAAAGTAAATATCTTACATGTAAAATATCAGAAAAATAATCTGTGAGATAAAGGCTAATATGATGGGTGCTATCAGCCAAATACACTGCGGGTAAGTAACATTCGTAACATACTTAAAAAATTGGTTGTCTGTAAAGTCGGTTTACGGACGATAGATTTACGTGATAACGACATAATCATGTATGACATTGACATTTGACTTTTGACATTTGACATTTGACATTTGACTTTTGACTTTGGACTTTGGACTTTCGACTTTCGACTTTCGACATTTGACATTTGACATTTGACTTTTGACTTGACTTTGACTTTGACTTTGAAGTTTGACTTTGACTTTGAATTTGACTTTGACTTTGACTTTGACCTTGACCTTGACTTTGACCTTGACTTTGACTTTGATTATATTATCTAGATCTAGATAAAACTTAGGTGGAACGTTACTGGAATGTTACCGTTACTATTTTTCATTTTGGCATCCATCAATTTATAAAACGTTATCACGTCAAAAAAATATTTGTGTCCGTTTCATAGTTACTGGATATGTGTGCAAAATAACGAAATTTTTGAAAATTACTGCGAATGGAACGCACCTTACTCGTGGTAATTTTATAGGTATTGTTTGAAAAACAAAGAAATGACTACCACAATAAACACATAGTATTTTTTTCTGACTTACTTGTGAAATACCTGCGTTCCAAGATCTCTCTGAAGCAACTTGAGCGTAGGACTGTATGTTTCACTGCCGTCTACCAGTTTGCTGAGCTCGGCCATGATTAAATCAACGAATTGGTCAACCTGCAACATATAACCATAGATTATAGTAAAAACATACACAGATATGTTTCCGGAGAGTTGGGCAGATATCTGATTACCAATAGCTATAGCTGCAATCTGGTCATAGCTATCTGGCTCCGTTCAAGTCGGGAGAATGACAAAAAAATTTTCATTATGATCTAATATTAAGAGTTTTATGGTTTATTACAATAACAACATGCTACGCAGGAATTACGTTCAACTTATTTGACGGAAAAAATTCGGCTACTAGTGGGATCTGAACCCACGACTACAGAATACCGCCATTTAGAACGAATGAAAGAAATCCGTGCTGTGAAATGAGCATACTTGAGCCGGCCCACAGGGAGCAAACTTGTCTGCCGTTCCAGGTATCGCTGGAGCGATAAGTCGAGAAGGATCTTCGCGAATTCCAAGCCGATAACTGCCAAGTGATCGCTTAAGATAGATGAAAACGGCATAAATTAATATGTATCCTATACATATCTTATCATATCTCTTTTCAAACATAAGCTTTTTCAAAAGAATCTTACTATCGGAGATCAAGGTTCATTTTGGGACATGCGCCATAAAAAACGAAAAGAAATATGTTATACTTACACTGACATAATTAAAACCCAATAATTTTCATCACATTATAAAAAGACAATTGTACGATGCAAGCATCGCACATCGCGCGCGGTAAACGATACGTATACGTCTATATATATATATATATATACGTCTTCATTCCATAATGCATAAATCGCGTATTCAGTTCACGATCGGCAACCATAACATCCGCGTGTGCTAATTTTTTTAAATTTTTTTTTACATATTATAAGATTGCGTTTGACAACTGTCTCACCTGATGTTAAGTGATGACATTGTCTAGGATTTAGCACGCAAACCTAGAAGGTACCTATTCACTCGCGACTTGAAGACTCCAGGATTGTACATATCGGGAAACACAGACTCGGGCAACGAGTTCCATTCCTTAACAGTACGCATTAAGAATTCAATTCAATTTATTATCGTAAAAAGTATACAAATTCCACTTAAATATTGACGTGCAGAATCTACACTAAGAAATGATTCTTTTTTTTTTTTTTTTTTTTTTTTTTAATCACTATTTATTTTGGGGCTTTTCCCTACATGGTATGCCAGCCCCATCGTACCCTAAACTTATACACGAATAAAAACTTAATTATTTCTTAAATACCTTAAATAAAGCCTTTGCCGCATCGCACGCAGGCGAAGCTAAACTATTAATAAAAAAACCTACGTCTAATCTATTTATCTTAAAACTATTTAACAAATCTTCTCTTTCTCGGGCATGTTTAGAACATTCCACGAGAATATGGTAAACATCCTCAAGAGTGCCACACAATTCACAATTTGGTGTATTGGATTTTTTCATTAAAAAAGCAAACTTGTTACACGGGTAATGACCAGCCCTTAGCCTATGCGCAAGAACAACATCGTTTCTCGGCAACTCGCTTCTTACAAACCATGGTATACGAGGAGGCTGAGATTGTATTGTTTTATACCAAATACCTTTTTCTCTGCTTCTTTTATCGAAATATTCTTTATATGTATCGTAACAAATATCTTTACATCTAAACAAAAGCTCGGTGTAGGTTTAATCGTGTAATGAATCCCTTCTGTAGCCGCTAATTTTGCAAATCTGTCAGCCTCCTCGTTACCTCTAATACCGATATGCGAAGGCACCCATTGCAACTTCAGCTTAACACCTTTGGTGGAAAGATTGTTGACACTTTTTAATATTGAATAAGCTACCGATACACCTCTGTAGCCAGAGGCGCATCGAGCTAGATGCTGCAAAGCACTGCTTTGCAGCTCGTAGGTTCTGCATTACCTTCGATTGGTTAATTAAAGTAAGGTCCCAGAGGATGAATAAATTGTGTCCTTTAACTAATAAACGTGTGTGTGTGTGTGTGTGTGTGTGTGTGTGTTTTGTGTGTGTATGGTGTTGTGTGTATGTGAGTGAGACGTATTGCCTAATTGATTATCTTAAGAAGTTTTTCGGTTTCATCATAGCTGAGATTACTCAGCCAACTGCCCACAGATATTTTTGCCTCTCTGCTGTTTAAGTAGACTAGTCCAACAATAACTTTGTTACTGTTATTGTACAGATATGGACCGAGGAAAGGAAAATGACGTTGAGCTAATTTTGTGTTGCATTTTAGTATACATTTAGTATATAAGTCTTCGTGCGTATATGTGGTATATCTACCATATAGCGATGGCGAATTGCCGAACGTCGAGTCGACCGATGATAGAAATCCACTATACCATTAATCATCATAGACTTAGTTTGAGAATAAAAGAACATTTTACTTTCTAACTATCATGTATTATTTCTATATGTACGGACAGCACCGTACAACAATCATAGGATCACCTACAATTGTATTTTGTCCTCCTACATCTATGGTGATCCATAGAATGTGTAACAGCTAAGGCAAACCGAAGAGGATAATGATAATGTAATTGTAATTTTTAGATTTTCGCGATTCGAACACATTGTTATTAAATCAAACGGGGCTTGATCGCGAGAAAAACATTTAGTAATTTATTTACCTCGACGTTTCGACCAAGTTGCATTGGTCGTGGTCACGATTGATTCGCAATTAAGCGCCGTTTGATTTAACTGACCGGCTGACTGGCCGGTTGGCGCAGTTGGTAGCACTCTGCCTTCTGAGCCGCTGGTCCCGGGTTCGATACCCGGACAGGTCAAACATTTGTGTGTATGAACATGTCTGTTTGACCTGTTTCTGGGTGTTTATATGTATATAAGTATATATATAAGTATGTATTTAAGTATATATATCAGTCATCAGGTTACCATAGTACAGGCTCTGCCTAGTTTGGGACCTGAAGACCTAGTGTGAATGTTGTCCCATAAAAAATAAAAAAAAAATAAAAAAAAACAATGATAATGTATATTAAATACTCACTTCCAAAACTTTAAGGTATGGATACAAAGTAATAGCAGAATGCGATGCCAAACTCTGCGACTTGAGTGTACCCAGATTTCTTATGAACGCTTCCTTGATCACTCCACGCCATTCTATCTCTGTTTCTTGCAGCTTTTGTCTCTGTTCAATGAAAATAAACATGAAATTAATTAAATTTTGCCAATCTAAAATCATAATAATTAAAAATCAATTTGCTTTGCATTAACAGCAAATCTTATTCCTTATGTTACTTCAGACCCTAACAGATGAAATGCTTAAGCTGGATGTTAATACTCAACTGAAAGAAGCAAAGGTATCAGACCTTATATTGACGTGATAACGTTTTATAAATTGACGAATACCAGCAACACTCATGGAAAATAGTAACGTTCCGCGTAACGTTCCACCTGAGTTTTGTATTACATAAAATAATCAAAGTCAAAGTCAAAATCAAAGTCAGTCAAAGTCAAAGTCATAAATGATTATGACGTTATCACGTAAATCTATCGTCCGTAAACTGACTTTACAGACAACCAATTTTTTTGACGTGATAACGTTTTATAAATTGATGAATGCCAAAATGAAAAATAGTAACGGTAACATTCCGCGTAACGTTCCACCTGAGTTTTATCTAGATCTAGATAATATAATCAAAGTCAAAGTCAAGGTCAAAGTCAAGGTCAAGGTCAAATGTCAAATGTCAATTGTCAAATGTCACATGTCAATTGTCAAATGTCAAATGTCACATGTCAAAAGTCAGAAGTCAGAAGTCGAAGTCGAAGTCATAAATGATTATGACGTTATCACGTAAATCTATCGTCCGTAAACCGACTTTACAGACAACCATTTTTTTATTTTTTATGGGATCATACAGCTATAATTACAAAATATTCTTAAAATTAACTTAAGAAAAGCCAACAACAAGTCTTTCTTAAGGATTTACAGGCCTTTAATAGTAGTCATAGCAAAAGCTTTAGACTGGGTTAAATAATATTAGGTAACTGGATTTTTACAATTGGTCATTAATACCCAAATTGCATTAATAATTTGTCTTACTGCCAATGCTGGCTAATTACCAAATTACATGCATAGTAATGAGCAAGCCTTCAAATACTTACACAAAACTTCACCGCTTCTGAATTTTCATCTCTACTATCAATATTCCTAACTTCTATCTCTCCTTTTATCTCCACATCAATTTGCTTTTTTCCTTTCTCGATCATTTCTTCTACACTGGCCAATCCTTCAGCAGGCGACTTCTTCAAGCCCAGCTTGTTTCGTTCATCATTCAAATGGTTTACAAGAGGACAGTTGTAGTCCAACACCGGCGGAGTGTATTGGGGATCAAATGAAGGGTCCAAATGTCGAATCGCTTTGAGAACGATTTCGCGTTGATCATAAAGGAACTTTGTCTTGTCCAGTAAATCATTCAGAGTTATGTTCTATAAAAAATACAAAGATTTTAAATTATTATTTATAATTCAAGTGATAGACTACTAACTCTTGCTTGTCGATATGCAACATGCAACATGCTCACTAAAATTCCACAAGGTATGTGTGGCCATCCCAGATACCACTTTGTTACCTAATAACTGGATTTGCCCTGAATGTAAAAACAAACTACGGAAAGGTGACAACACCTGCACTCCTGTGAAGGGTCTCTGCCAGTCCGTTGCACCCCCACCCCTCCTTCAGGCCCCGGAAGACACGTCCGATAACTCGGATGTCAGGGAGATGCGCCGAGAGCTCGCTGTGTATATGTCAGAGCAGCGTGAATTTCGTGCTGAAATGCGCGCTTCTATAGCGAACATAGTTGTGCGTATGGATGGATTCGAGCGGCGGCTTGAAGTTGTCGAAACTGGGCAGGCGACGGTATCCGCGTCACAAAAGGAGGTAGCTGAATTGCAACAGGCAGTGGTACAGTTAAAACTGGAGTTGAATGAGCGACACCAGGAAGCTTTGCTGTCTGATATAGACATCGGCCATCTACCAGAGCAGAAAGGGGAAAACGTCCATCACACTGTTATCGTCCTTGCCGCGAAGCTGGGGGTTACTCTCAAAGACGATGACGTCGTTTTCGCGGAGCGAATTGGAGCAGTCGAGTCTGGCACTGCGAGCGGCGGCACTAGTGGCGATGTTAGGGTGGACGGGCGCCCACGTCGCGTCGTTGTTCGGCTGGCGCAACGTCGCTTACGCGACGAGTTGTTAGCAGCGGCTCGCGTTCGTCGTAACTTTAGTACGGCTGACATTGGCTTAGTAGGCCCGCCGCGGCGAGTTTATATAAACGAGCGGCTAACGCGAACAAATCGGCAGCTTTTTCATCGCGTCCGCGAAGAGTGTCGTAAGCTTCAGTGGCGCTACTCATGGACAAGGAAAGGCCGTGTTTTTGCTCGCCAGGCTGATGGAAAACAGGCGTTTATAATTAGATCAGACGTAGAATTTTTCCGTGTTTTTGGAACTGAAGCCGTTTGAAGATATACCTATTATATTTAATTCTAGTAGTTTCTTATATATATATCATCTGGTAGATTGGTTCATAATATTATTATGCTTCACATGCAACTTATTGATGAAACGGCAGCGAGAAGGAAATTATAATTCAATTCATATTTGTACTGCAGACACAAACATACATACTTATTTATTCATGTACTATAAATACGTTTTTCGTGCATATTTATATTTCCTCTATTTAAACATTATTATATATAAAAAACAGCAACCTGGTATTGTGTACTATTCGTCCAATTTTTTCATTAATCATTCTTATGGTTAATCACAAACATCTGAAAGTAGGTTTGTATAACGCAGGTTCCTTGGGTACGAATCACGATAACTTCATAGCTTCAGTTATTCGTAATAATCTAGACTTAATCGCTATTAATGAGACTTGGTTGACGGCAGGTGAGGAAGGTCGTGCGCCCTTAATTCCGGGATATACATTACGTCACATACCCCGTCCACAAGGAAGGCGCTCGCGCGGGGGTGGTGTGGCTTTTTACATAAAACGGAATACTCATATGCGTGTACGCAACTTGTCACATCCTGTGGCTCCACTTCATGGATTAGTAGAGCAAATGTGGCTCATGGTGACCCTCAACGGGAAGAAATTGGTTGTTGGCACAGTGTACCGTCCACAATGGGTGAATGTTGACCTGGCCTTTGATGCGGTCACCGATACTATTAGTTCAATCCGCGATTATGACAGCTTGTTATTATTAGGAGATCTAAATATTAACCTACTCAATACTTTTGACCATAATACTATAAAACTTAACTTATTTTTGACTTGTTTCAATTTATCTCAACTAGTGACAGAACCTACTCATTATACTGAAACCAGTGAGACTCTCATAGATGTAGTTTGTACGGACTTGCGGGCAAGGACTATTACCTTAGAGCATGTAGGATCTCTCTTTGGACACCGACTTGTAGTATGTGAATTTAATATAAAACGTGAGAAACCTAAACCATTCACTATCGTCTATAGACCATTGAAAAATATTTGCATTAACAAGTTTAATACCGACTTGAGTAAGGTTAAATGGGAGTACATTTCTTCACTGAAAAATGTAAACGACATGGTGTATGCATTTAATCAGAGTATTATTTCTCTATTTGATCTTCACGCCCCTATAAAATCCATGATAATTAAAGATCACTCATATCCATGGATTACAGACACGGTAAAATGTATGATGAAGCTTCGCGATAAAGCTGCTGCGGAGTATCATAAATATAAGTCAGACAGTAAAAAAGACTATTACAAGACATTAAAATCAACAGTTAATACGGCTCCCTTTCACGAAAAATCTGCGTATTATAAATATAATATAAATAGCAAAATACATGATCCGAACAAGTTATGGAAGAATATTAAAAACAACTTAATACCTAAACACAATACTGAATTTCCTGCGCATTTCAATGATCCTAACATTATAAATACTCATTTTCTTAATGTCCCCGGTTTCTCAGATATTTCTATCTCGCAATTGACATACTTTGAACATCATAAATTTGGTAATGCAATCTTCCATATTGAATTAATTAGCTTGGATGCAATGATTAAAGTCATTAAGAGTCTCAAATCGAATGCCGAAGGCTGTGATGGTATCACATTGAATATGCTATTATTGACATTTCCCTATACAATCGATTGCATAAAGGACATAATTAACACTTCCATAGCCACATGTACATTTCCTAGTATTTGGAAAATGGCAACAGTGCGTCCATTACCGAAGCATACGAATCCAGTTGATTTAAATGACTTAAGACCAATAAGTATTCTACCATGCTTGTCGAAGGTAATGGAAAAAGCTGTCTGTCATCAGCTAAATACTTTTCTAGAAAACAATAACATAATACCTGATTTACAATCAGGCTTTAGAAAGGGACGTAGCACGGTAACTGCGCTACTCGATGTTACCGACAATATACTTTCTTCTCAAGATGAGGGTATGTGCACACTACTTGTGCTCCTCGATTTTTCTAGGGCCTTTGACTCCATAAACGTTGACTTGCTAATGTCTAAGTTAAAATTCTATGGATTTGATCACGATGCCTTGCATTGGTTTGACAGTTATCTGAGCGGTCGGTTTCAATTTGTTAAATTAGATGGTAATAGTGTAGCGTCAGATAAAGTCCCTGTAAAAAGAGGAGTGCCTCAGGGGTCTATATTGGGACCAGTTTTGTTTATTTTATACACTGCTGACATTACGGGTGTGATAAAGCATTGTAAATTTCATATTTATGCAGATGACATTCAGATATATATATCATTTAAGCCAACCGAAATTGATAATGCACTATGTAAAATTAACGATGATCTTGCGAGGATAGCCTCCTGGTCTGCACAAAACTGTTTATCGTTGAACCCTTTGAAGACTAAATACATGTTACTAGGTACAAAAAAAAAACTGAGTAATATACCCTCTTCACTCAATGTTAGGCTTATGAACAATGCTATTGAGCGCGTATACGAGGCACGCAATCTGGGACTAATTATGGATTGTGACTTACGCTTTGAGAAACATGTTGCGGTCTCAATAAAAAGCTGTTTCTATAAATTAAGAGTCTTATACAGAATGAGACCATTTCTTAGTGAGACTTTGCGTATAATGCTTGTCGAATCGTTGGTTTTGTCTAAGCTTAATTACATGGACATAGTGTTTGGGCCACGTTTGCTCGCTAAATCGCAAAAGCTGATTCAGCGTGTGCAGAATGCTTGCGCTCGTTTTTGTTTCAATATTCCGTTGAGGGCCCATGTTACCCCCTACTTAAACAAAAACTCCATGCTAAAAATGAGACACCGTCAAAAGCTGCATCTAGCTTGTCTCCTTTTCGGTGTGCTTAGGCACCAAGCTCCCTTATTTTTGTATAATAAGTTGTCCTGGCTGCCTAGGCATACTCACCATGAGTCTAGGCAAAGAGCGGTAGTACTGACAACGCAAGTACATCGCACGGCCGCTTTTCGTGGTTGTTTCCGATACTCTGCCAGTAAGTGTTGGAACAATATTCCTCCACCCATAAGGAACCTGCATAATTTTTGTAACTTTAAATTTAAAATAAAAGAATTTCTAAATAACCACCAAAAAATGCAGGAAAATCTAAAACTTGATACAAGTGCACTTTAAAACAAAACGTACCCGCAACTATAAATTATGAAGTAACATACATACAGACACAACACACTCGCACGCACCCCCAAATACAAATACAAACACACACCCACATACTTCTCCTTCCTCGCAACTCACTTGCTCATACATTCTAAGTGTATACGTACACCTCTCGCTGTGTTTCTCTTTGGACGTTGCAGTAATGTTTTAATGTACTATATATATCTGTACTATTTGCTATATATATATTATACTTTAGTACTACTATTAGTTTAAAAGTATAATTTATAAGTCGTATTTAGGTCATGAGATTTTCATTATTGTAGTATTTTTGTAGGCATTTCAATAACAATTAAGTTTAATAACCGTCGCTGATGTCAGCGAAATGGCTTCAAAGGAAGATCAGCGCTGATCGCAAGATCAGCACAACGCTGAGTTGAGGCCAATTTGCTATTTGCTTTATATTTGCTTTGTAACGTGGTACCAAATAGACACGCCCTGTATAGTTTTATTTTATTTTATAGTTACAATTTATTACTATGTTTATCTTTTATATTTATAGCAAATAAACTTAAACTGAACTGAACTGAACTGATATGACCGTAGGTCTCATACTAGACTTAAAATGTATTAATTTGCGTGTCACCGTTATCAACCTTATTTTGTTTTTTTTTACCTGGGAATATCCTTAATGAATTCCACCGGCCTGGGGGGGGGGGCGTGGTGGTTATGTGGGAGTATCCACCAGAAAAAGGCAGCATACTACTAAAAACCCAAGGTTTTCACATACTATTTGTAAGCAATGTTTAACTATGCCCACTGTGACGGGCATATTAAAAAGTTCCACATGTACTGCAGCCTACTGCTTACTGAACTGGCACTGAGGTAGTACCTTAACCTACCCGCTAACTACTAACCTACCTAGATGGACTGTCACTAAAGAATCCTACCAGGTTGTCTGCCAAAAACTCATTATTGTTTTATACTATTTCATCAAAGAAATGAATAGTAGATATTAATATTTAGAAAGGTCAATGCTTAACCCCGAGACGTAAGATGGACTGGAATTCGTTGTCAGAGTTAATATTTATATATTACCCATACCCACATTGTAAACCTGATTGCCTCTCATCTGTCTCCTTAAAGTTATTGTTAATAAATGAATCGGGGGCTTGATCGCGAGAAAAACATTTAGTAATTTATTTACCTCGACGTTTCGATCAAGTTGCCTCCTTAAAGTTAGTCTATATCGAGACATTTTCTTGAAATTCAATGAATGATCACACAAATGACAGAAGTATAAATGTCGAAAAACTGAACACTTGATGCGCGATTGTACCCCAGGGCGTGCGGAGCGGTGTGCGGGCAGTGAGGGGCGGAGTGTGACTGCGTCACAGCAAGTGTCACCGCGTTGCTATGGTTACGCTTCGGCCTTTATACCGCACTCTGATTGAGATCCAAAAATGTGTTCTGCGCATTCAAGGTCATAGTTCAACGTGTCTCGGACTTAAAGTAAAGACCCGAAAATGTGTTCTGCGCATTCAATGTCATAGTTCAACGTGTCTCGGACTAAAAGTAAAGACCCGAAAATGTGTTCTGCGCATTCAATGTCATAGTTCAACGTGTTTCGGACTATAAAAGAGGACCCAAAAATATGTTCTGCGCATTCAATGTAGCTCAACGTGTCTCAGACTAAAAGTAAATATAGTAAGTATGGCCGTACTTGGTTTCCAAAAGGGACAAGTTGTAGTTGTCTTTATTACACCGTTCTCTTAATACCTCGATATCATGCACCGTCACCATACCCAGATGACCCCCATTATTCTCATAGATTCTCATTGGTATTTACGGTCTTCTTACCTTTTTCTGCATAATTTCATGATAATAACTCAACAATGCTACTTTGTTTGGCAAATCGCTTTTTTCAATGCACTCGAATGTGGCGGCGAATGTTTGCGCGTTGGGTTCAATTCCATCTACCGTCATAAACGATAAGATCTCCTTTGTATTCTCCAGTAGGCCCTGTAAAGACAGAATTGTGTTTGTCAAGCAATTGTAAACCTTAACACATTGCCATAGGAAATAAGTTCGAGGCTAGGCTCTAGGCATATACTAGTAAGTCCATTAATTAAGTTGAGTATTCAAAAGTATATTTTATCGAAATCACACTTATAAATGAAATAGTTTGATAGTTTTGAGCATTGGCAAATCCCCCCTATATGGGGGAGGCATATGTCCAGTAGTGGACGTCCTATGACTGAGATGAGTGATGATAGTCCACGTGGGTGAAACCGCGGACCTCAGCTGGTAGTAAAATTAAACTTACAGTCCGTGCATATCCGTGTAAAAGTGTATTGAATACTTTGATGTCAGTCACTTGTGGGTAATCTGTTCCTTTGCGGCTCTTCTGTCTATAATACTGTAGTATTTTGCGACCCTGTTGAAGAAAGGTTGTATTTGTAATAGTATATTATGATACAAGTGAACCAAGTTGGTCATCACACGAGGCTGAAGGATGCAGTGGGAGCCGCAGGCGAGGGCGTAATTCAGCTGTGTGTAAGGAGCAGAGCTCACAGGTTTCATACGTTTTTTTTCAACACATTGCAAGTGCAAGTCGGACTCGCGCACTGAGAGTTCCGTACAAAAAAAGGGGTAATAATTTTAAAAACGATAAATAATATTTTTATTATACGATGTAAAAAAATGTACGCTCTACGCAATTTTTCCTTTATCTGTGCTATAAGACGTTGCTTCGTACCAAATTTCAAGATTCTGAGTTCAAGAGAAGTACTCTGTAGGTTTTGATTCCCTTGCGAGTGTCGAAAATTTGCAGCATAAACAGCTGTACCTTTTGATAGCGTTGGCTTAGAAGTTTGCTTTTTTCACAGCTCCAAGGAGCAGTAGACCTGACTATTTCATATTAATTTCAGCTTGATACCTCCACGCGTTCCTGAGAAGAAGGGTCTCGACAGACAGACAGACGGACAACAAAGTGAACCTATAAGGGTTCGGTTTTTTCCCTTTTGAGGTATGGAACCCTAAAAAGAGCCATCTGTATAGCTTATATCCTTTGATTATTAAATTGCGAATGCTGTTTACTCGCATATACATATACACATATGTTTGTTATAATAGCCGAGGTCACAAGAACCATTAGGGTAGTTACACCAACTTATTAAACTAAAGATTAACTTAAATATCATATATTTATGGTATAATTGTCCATGTTGACAGCTGTGCTCGGTCAAGCTTGTGTTCATAGATAAGTTACTATTTACTGAGATTATCCTACTAACATTATAAATGCGAAAGTTTGTGTGTATGTATGTAAGTGTGTATGTTTGTTACCTCTTCACGCTCAAACGGCTACACCGATTTCGATGAAATTTGGTATGGAGATAGCTTATACCCTGGATTAACATATAGCTTAATTTTCATCATCACCATCATCACCGTTTTTCATCACTACGCGGGTACAACCGCAGAGCGCAGCTAGTACTATATATAGATATCTTGCAGCAACTGCGATAAATTAATTACATTCATTAAACAAGTTTTTTACAATGACAAATAGACACATCAAAACCAATACTTTTAACTTTGTATGTTAAATAGAAACAAAGATAACAAATATAACGTGCGGTAAGGTAATATTTTATCTTAACAGTCATTCTATTACGCACGTGTGTGCTATAGCTCGATGTATAGCCCTAACAGCGATGTAATAAGACTCACTTTAGGAGCAAGTATTTTGAAAATATTTATATTTAACCAAACAGAGTGGACAGGCATCGCCGGAGTAGAATACCTATTTTCTCTAGCCAAAAAAAGGCAGAAATATGCGAAGCTGACAGCCAACCTTCAATAGTGGAGAGGCACCGAAAAAAGAAGAGGAAGAAAACAGCCATGAAACGTTTCTAGGAATAGAGGTCTTCATATTAAGCGCCTAATAGGTGCTGGTGTGCGTCTGTGTGTGCCTATCTTTACCCTACTTCCCCTGTGCCCTACTTCCGTCAGAATTTTCACTCTTGTAAAGTCTTTAATTTTGAAGTAAGAACCCATATGAAAACGATTGGATAATAAAATGATACTACGAATGAATATGCCCCAGATTCGACATCGTAATTTGGTTTATGTCCGACTGACTTGTCTGTGTATTTGATAAGGAACGACCAAGTGTCTACTACACCAATAGGCAACTAAGATTGTGTTGTGGATGACCCAATTATATTATACTATTTTTTTAGCAAATGGCGAAATATATATAAATTATACTTCAACACTGCTATAAGATGATGCACCTGCTTTAGATCTCAGATACATCATGTTCTAGAATTTATATATCAAAATATAATCCTACTCATATTATGAAGGCGAAAGATTGCTTGTATGTGTGTATGTTTGCCATATTGCCCCCATGTAAAATTAGAATTAGTGAGAGTTCTCAACATTAACAGACTCACCTCATGAACCATATTAAGGGAGCACAGGAGCTGCAAATGCGCCACTAGCAGCCGATGCAAGGCTTCCTGTTTCCCTCGCTTCTCCAGTTCTTTGATGTCATGCTTCATATTGGACTCGCGGAGTGCGCGGCGTTTTTCTCGCTTTGCTTTCTTCTTCTGTTTTATTGCTTGTTTTCTTTAAATCAGGGAAATTAATTTTATTAATAAGGTGGTTTGTTTTCCATACAAACATGTGTTTTCATGTGAAAAGACAGTATAATCTTACACTGGTTAACCGTGGTTAGTTTTTAAATTGGTCTTTATTTGCGGCAAATCACATTTCTTTGAAGGAATTAGTAGCTAATAGAAATATATTACAACAAGCTTACAACAATGAATACAAACAATGAATACAAGTGACGATCTCAGCCGGGGGAGAGTCGGCTGTCAAACTGACAGACACTGGTTCTACCCCTAACAGGTTGAGCTGCCGGTGAAGGTAGCACCATTATCTAATTTCGAGCATGGTGGTAGGGTACCTGCCTGGTTAGCTACCACCCTCAAGTTTGAAAAATTGTCACCAAACACATAGTGTGTTCAGGCAGCAGTCCTTGAGAGCCAGTGAGCATTCTAGGTCTAGCGTGATAGCATCATCACTGACCATCAAGTGAGATAGTGGTCAAACACTAGATCTATACAGTAGAAAAAAATTTATTAGAAGTAAGTTTTTTTTAATGTTTTCTTTTATCATTTTAATGTAAGATACAAGCCCGCCTCTAGTCTTGAATACCCACTGAAATTACTTACGCTTTTTTAATCTTCAATCCTTTGATGTCAGCTTGGTCATCAGAATAAATATGATCAATACCTAGATCATCTCTTGTTTCAGCAATTTCTCCATGCAAACCAGTATCATCTTCAATTTCTTCAAGGGCAGGATGCGCCATGCCTTGGCTTCTGGAATAAACAACATTTTTCCTCAGAAAAATTCAAGATTCCAGAGGCCTATATATATCTTCTGTTATTTCCTTGTTTCAATGTGTACCTGCACCATGTCATCATATGAATGTATATACCTATATATAATTTTTTTTAATGGGCCATGGCCTTTATTATTTAAAATAATAATAGCTAATTTCAATACTATAGCTACTACAAAACATTTGAGCAATCCACTAGCTATTGTCAGCCTATAGATTACTCAAATGCTCTAACTCGCTACCAGTTGGCAACATGCCCAGAATGCTAGCAGCATTGTCACATTGAATTGAAATTTTCATTGATATATATTTTAAACTGTCTTAGCACTGACATAAAAGTTGACTTTATCGAGCACCCAAAACATAAAAAATACAGCAGGATCACTTTAATCACAACTTTGAAAATTTACTCCCGTTCGGATTAATGGTGCATTCAGATTATAATACATAGGGTATTTTTATGACATATAAAAAATAGTAATATGACAATTAAAATGTGATAAAAAACAAGTAATATATAAAGCATTAGCAAATATACATTCATAAAATAAAAACATTGTCTTACAATTTGCATAAAAGCATTTTTTTGGTCAAATCATTCATGACATGTATTTCAGGCAGACACAGCGCTTCAATGGCAAACGCTTGTTACTGGATCAACATGAAACATTTCTTAACCTTTGCAGTCACATTCCTGTGTTACATGCCTGTGGGGTGTTCTGATTAGATTTGGTTCAGATTAAAGAGGTCCTGCTGTACATGGTAAATATCACAATTATAAAGTAAACTCTTGTTCAATTGGACTAGAATTATATTATTTAATTTGTAATAATAAATGGATTTGGTATCCTACAGTGACCTTATTGAAGTAACTATGACACAAATAATGTGGCTCTCTAGCGATAAAATAATTTTCAAAATCAGGTCAGTAGATCCAGAGATTCCCTACAACCTAACAAACTTTACCACTCTATAAGATTATAGTAAAATTATATTAATTAATTATATAATTATAGGTTATGCAATGTATTAGAATATTCCATTTCACCAAACCAAAAAGATATTATACAATGTATAGATAAGTTTCAAATAACAGAACTAAGAATACAAATTTTACTTCATTTTTTCTAATAATACTTTAATATTTTTGTGTATCGGCCAGTAAGACTAGTGCAGAAGGCACTGTGCCAATAGGAGAGGATGAGGCGACTAGCTCAAGGGCACCACTGGGGTTTGGACCACAGGTTGAGCTGTCACCAGGACAGGGAGATATCTGATCGAATCACTGTAAATCACTTGTTACCCGGTTTTTTATACCCACCATTACTTAATAAAGATTTACTCACTGCATATTTGATATGTGTGTCAAGAGCTGTTGGTCATAGCTACCAAGGTGGTTGTCTATAAACAACTCCCTGAATACTGCATGTGGACTTTTAGGTAATTGCCTCACATTCCCATCCTCAGGCTCAATAGTATCACAGTCAAACTCCTGGTTCAACCCTTCATTTATTGCATATTGTAAGTCCTGCAATCTCTGATCATACAGAGTAGCTTTTCTAAAATTATAATAGCTCTCTTTAACCATATCAATGTACTGCTTTGTTTTAAATCTGTCCTCCATGTTGGCTATTTGGTGTGTTGTGAAAACAAGTGCACATTTATCATCTTCTAATGTTATCTGCTTCATGACTACTGGCCTGGTTACTTGTTTCAATAACTTATCTCTGACACTTTGCAAAAGTTCAGGATCGACTTCAACTGGAGATTTTTTAATTGATTTTGTTGTTAACTGATGCAGTTGACCAAGTGATACAGGACTTGAAGCTAGTTTTGAGAGATGGACAGCCTTTAGTTTACTTATAGACACCGTTGTTTCAGTCATTGCCTTTTCACCAACTGAAATATAAGTTAGTATGGTATGGTAGTAAAGTAAAGTTTACATTCTCACATGTTAGCTTTTGAAGTAAACAAATATTTACCTTCAAGTAACTCTCCATATTTTTTGAAACTTTTGTATTTGGCCTTCCTTCTCATAGACCTAAGGGCGTTCACCGTCTTAGTCGACTGGTATCGAGCCCCGAGTACATTTTCTAGGATGGAATATAAAAGTTATGCAACTTTATAACCTCATAAATAATATATTAATATACTTTAGTAAATACATTTTTTCAAGTAAAACTTGCATGAATTAATTAAATATATCTTTTTACCTGCATGCTGACGTCCTATTAAGATTTTTCTACAAAAAGAACATTGCATTTCAGGAATGTTTTTCAAATATTTATTTCCTGGGATGGACACACTATTAAAACTACACTGATATTGATATATGTTTCTTGCTGATACAAGTCGATACATAGTGATCAAATCAGTTTATAAAAACAACCGCAATGGACATTTGTACACTGGATACATTAATACTAAAACATGCCGGAAATCATACAAAAAACCACGTGAATTCAAGCCCAAAACAAATTTTATTCGCAAATAAACATAGATAAAAGATAGAATGAATAAGTGACTGAACAGTGAACCCGACAGTATCACAGTCTCCACAGAAAAAATATGTTACGTACTTGCGTGCTAAGTGCGAGTAGCGACCAATGCTGCCAGCTCACAAGGCCAGATTAGAAAATTACGTAGAATTGTAATATTTAAAAGTGGAAAAAGCAAAACCCATTCGCGAAAACTCCTTTTTTGAAATACTGTATAGATCTAGCATTTGACCACTATCTCACTTGATGGTCAGTGACGATGTGGGGAACGTCGCTTGTCAAATTGACGGGCACTGGTTTGATCCCCAACAATAGCTTGAGCTTCCGGTGAAGGTAACACCGTTATCGAATTCCCAGCATGGTGGTAGGGTAATTTCAAATACCAGCCTGGCTAGCTACCACCCTCAAGTTTGAAAAACTGTCACCAAATACATAGTGTGTTCAGGCAGCAGTCTTTGAGAGCCAGTGAGCATTCCAGATCTAGCGTGAGAACATCTTGGATCACATCGTCATCAAGTGAGATAGTTGTCAAACGCTAAATCTATACAGTAAAAAAAAAAGAATATGGCAGATTTTTGGCTAGCGTGCGGCAGAATTATCTATTTTTTTCATTGGCCACACTGTAGTTTACTAGCTTCTGTGTATAGAAAACTACTCTGTGACTAGCATTTCATATTGCAGCTTGAGCTGAGCACAGATAGCGTGCCTCAAGTCATTCCGAAATACACTAATACCGGGCTGCATTCGGGTGTGGCTTTGGCCAAGCCATATCTTGCTCTGACAGCGGATTTGCGGCGTTCACGAGCTCAATTAGAGCATTATTTGCTCCACCCAATATTTGATCATGACCGTTCACGTCAACCAGTCAGACCAAATTATGGTCGACTAGACCATAATCTTTCTACCTCTAGAATCGATCAGAACTTGATCGGCTGTCAAAAGTGACATATGCAGTAGTAACTATTGGTCGATCAATATTTGGACGAAGCTGCTCCTGAACGCAGCCCTGTCAGTACTAAATTCATCTCGGTACAGCTAAATCTTTACGTACGAACGTATGCACTTGAGCCCAAAATTAAACGCACCCATAGACCTCTATACACATTTTAAATTTACTCTGTGGTACAAAAAGCAAAACGTCACGTCAGTGATTATCACAAACTAAATAGAGGAGTGAGTGAGAAAAAATATAATAAATAAATAGCGGGAAACGTTACTTGCCGACCAGATAACGCCCGGCCTGTGAATTACCGGCCAGATAATTGGCGACCAGATATTTCAAAGCCATGTATATGAGCTATCAGGCCGCGCATTATCAGGGTGGTAATTTCTAGGGTGGTACAAATTCTACCGGGCGATAATGCGCAGCCAGTGATTTACCGACCCGAGCTTTACCGACCCTATATTTACCGGCCTGATAATTGAAAGCCACTTTTTATAAAGTCAAGTCCACAATGAATTCCCTAGATGTTCACATCATACCAACATTAGGACATGAATTTCTGGATGCGTGCAAAATATTTTAAATAACATAGACTCAGTCAATTGTTTGGTGAATTGAAATAAAGTGACCCCTAGTTATATCAACTGAAATTAATCTATAAGTGGTTTGTTGTGAAAATAAGACAAATATTATTCAAACCCTTAAAGTTTCTTTCGTCATGTGCCTTCCACATTCAGTGCGAAAATCATATCGTGCCGGTGGTGATTTCAGGAACAGGAACAAAAAATCAAGAAATTCTGATAAAAGGTATATAACTAATAACATTGTAATTATCGTTATTTATCCGTTTACTGGTCCCTGGCCTCAAGTCAAGTACCTATCGGACTGATCAGCATTAATTATCATTAATTCTGCGAACTGTATGCTATGCCCACTGGCAATTCAACTTGCTAATCTTGCGGGGTATGTCGGTGACGTTCGTTTGTCTACGGATATCCTCATTTTTGATTCAATCCCGTAGATAAACTCCGAACACAGCCCTCTCCAGAGCTCGTTATGCGACTTAAGCGTCTTAATGAGGCACACCTTTAGGAGCCACGTTTCAGTTCCACGTGTTATCACTGCTCAGCCGAGTTGGATTCGACAATTGGCCTCTTCCTCGAAGTTGGACCTGTTTAGCTGAAGTGTTTGTCCTAAGTAGACGTATTTGTCAGACATCAACTTTGTCGTATCCATGTTCATCTTAAGGCCCATCGTTGAGTGACTTGATTGAGGTCTTCGAGCAACTTGCTCAGGTCCTCCATCGATTCTGCCAAAGCTGTCGGTAAATCGTAAATAAGTTATGTACTCCCCATTGACATAATTGGTTATGCCAATTCCTTTCTACCAAAGAAATTTGAAGGCTTCTTCCAATGCGGCTGTAAACAGTTTCAGAGAAATGACGTCTCCTTGTTTCACGCCACTTTGTAATGGAATTGTCCCAGGAATCTGGAATTTGTACTCAGACCAATACGGTGGCGTTGTTGTACATTCAGCACTTCGATATGATGATCATCAAAACGGCATCGTTGGAGAGACTCAAGCCCCGCCCACGTTTCGATCGACTCAAAGGCCTTTTCATAGTTCACAAACGCTAAGCATTTTGGTAACTACTTTATATTCTTGGTCTTCTATATACATAAGTTGCCACAGCATTTGAATGTGGTGTACAAAGTGATGTAGCTTTTTGGGAAACCGGCTAGTTCGGGTGGCTGGTATTTATGAAACCTGCGATTGAGACGGTTTCGGTGTGATGACCCGCAAAATGAGTTTATAAGCATGACCCAGAAGGATGATGGGTCTGCAGTTCTTGGGCAAAATGTGTTATCTTTTTTTAAGAACAGCACTGTTATGCCTATGTTCCATTTTCCTGGCGTTATACCTCCAATTAAAGCGGAATTGAAAAACTTCTGGAGGACTTTGCGCACCGGTGCTCTATCCGCTTTTAGAAACTCAGATGTTATTCCGTCGTCACCGACTTGTTGTCTTTCGGCTGTCTCAGGGCTATTGTAATGTGCGGGATATCTTCGATGTAGTGTGACTATTTTATATAATATAATATACTACTAAAAAAAATAGGGGCCACTAGCTTATTTATATTAAAGTGCTTTAAGATACTTAGTTTAATATGTAATTTTTATTGTCTAATTAAAATGAATTCAATGATGTATTGATTTTTTTTATACTTTGGTTGTGACCTTTGTAATTCATGTATCTCCCAAATCAATAAATATGTAATATACTGCTAATTAGAAAGAATACTAGAAGATCTCAAGTAAGAACGACCTTCACAAATTTGAAAACTAGGTGAAAAATAAATTCTAACCAATAAATTATGTTTGTGGACGTTGCCGTTAAAAACGTGAAGGGTTGCCGTTAAAAAATGTTCATGCCTATGATAATATAAAAATTCTTTTTTTCAAATTTGACTTCTTGGTCCCAAACGACTTATAGTTTATCCGAAATTAAATAATAATTCGCTTTATGTTGCCTCTATGCATACAGTTGATTGGTAACTTAACTTTTTCTATTCTCTATGGTAGCCGCGTACAAACAGGGGTGCGTTCAGGAGCTTTGTCGGCCAAATTTTGACCGACCAATATTTGATCGATGTCTCACGAACGGCTACTCCATAACATGTTACAGAAGAAGAAGAAATCACCTGATATATTACTACTGCATAAGTCAGTTTTGACAGACGACCAAGATTTGGCTTTAATTGAGTTCGTGAATGCCGCACATCCACTGTCAGAGCAAGATAATTATGGCTTGGTCTATGGAGCTGCCGAACGCACGCGAGGTATATTGTGTTATTAATGAATCTATTAGTAATTGCACTCATCTGCTTACCAAGATAAATATAATATATAACTCGAAACAAAAAAGGGCCACTAGCTTATATAACAATATGAATATAATTTGTAAAGTACTGGGCATCATTTTAACAAAACGTTCTCGTTGTTCATGTGTATCACTTTAAAGTGTCATTGACATTTTTTATGTTTTCTCTCAGTGTCAAGCGTTATCCGTGTGTTAACCGCTCCGGTGGGTGAAATCGGAAACTACTTGTTACGTTTGTAGATTAATACTTTAATTTATTTACTTTGTAATTTTTTTTTGTCATTAAATCATAAAAACAGTCTATCGTGAAAGTCAGATCGCAATTTTTTGTCTACCGCATGCGATCGACTATTATGTCCACGATTCATTTTTTTCGCTTATTAGGAGTTTTGGCTTCGCACGCCCTACGTCAAGCAAATTTTGGCTTTTTAGCAATGTTATTGGGTCTCGTGATTTTCAAAACTATATCAAATTTTATAAATTCATACGATTAAGTGTGAGTTACACCAAAACTCTAGTTTACGTCATTGTCAAAGATAACTTCATCACTAACAAACGTTGATTACAGATGCATTAACGCACGGGAGTTGCACTATCAAAAAATTTGCTAAAGATAAAGATATTAGTACTGCCAGTCAAATGTGGTTGTGTCCCTAAAGTTATTCAGGGAAAATATATTTTGAATTGGAACACTTTCTATTTGTTGTCTCCAAATGTCACTTTTACTTTTGTCAATTATTGTGATCTCGGACGGAGGCGAGAAGTTTTGATGTTTAGTTTTGTAATTTTTGTGCGTGGTATTTTTTGGGATATACTTTAATCCAACCGATCTTTTCTTGAAATATATTTTTTTTCCTGCGACCAGTAATATCCACAAACAGAGTTTTATAGTTTTTACAGAGTCCTCAAATGAACTACTACTTTCCCACAAGATATCTTGTAGATACTGACATTATTGTATAGGTTTACGAAATATGTCACCTAATTTGTTTAGATTTCAATGTAAAAACTGTTTGCAAATACGCAAACTGCATGGCAATAATAGCAGCGTTTTACCTGAAATAAAACGCATATTAAAATACTTACCTAACTGGAAGCTTTTATATTGAGAGGGCATTCCTGTTTCCGTCGCATAGTACCAGTTTTCGTCCTTTTAATCGCCTTGTATTCCGGAAGTAGTGGCGCCACCTGGCGGTTCGGCGTCATTTTGGTTTCTTGTACAAATGAGCGCCATTTGGAGTCATTGGCTCAATATGCACCAGGCAGAAATTAAAGGGAAAGCTTCCAGTTAGGTAAGTATTTTAATATGCGTTTTATTTCAGGTAAAACGCTGCTATTAAATAACTTGACCGTAACTGGAAGCTTTTATATTGAGAGTCTGTTTGTTTTCGCCTGGTGACGCCACCTATTAATACCTGTAGGGCTTAAGTGTAAACTTAAGCAACGCCAATGTGATAATTACTATATGATTAAAGAAGGTAATCAAAAATTAAGAAAAGGTATTCCTTTTTCATCAAAAATTATTCATGTTATTATTATCATTATTAATCATTATAAACTTATAGTTAATTAGTAATTGATAATTATGAAATATTTGGAATGACAACCGATACAAGGACATTGTTGTTAATCTGCTGGTCTAAATAATTGTGTGACGTTTTGTGAATCATTGTTTTTCATTACTTCACGTCTGTATTAAAAATGAAACGTGTTACCCGATCGCCAATTGCCTCGATTCACGATATCATCTACTCAAGCACTTTCATGCCAACTTTTGGAAGCGACCGCAGAACGAACACTACCATTAAAAAGTTGTGATGCTGGCTTCTTTGAACAAAGTTTTTACCGAGCTAGTTACCACTATGCGTGAGACAGATTTAGCAGTTCCTCTGACTGTAATAAAAAGACTACATGACTTTGCAGTATTGCGTCTTTCATTTAATAGTGTCACAGTTTTATTTACCCTTTCGATTTCGTGATTTACCCAGGATAGATAAAAAAGGATTTAGATTACGCTTACTGGGATTCGAGAGAAACAACTAGATTGTCTATAGTTCTCCATATCGGTTTTGGAACCAAATCAATAATCGAAGAAAATAATGACACATTGTTTATTTTTCGTAAAATTATCAGGTTCAACTCTTAATATGTCAAATCATGTATGCATCGTTCAGAGCACAATAACAATAAAATCGCTGTATGTCGCGATATCTGGCATAAGTTTTTCAAGTTTAACGTATAGCTGGTTAAATAGAAACTTATATCACTGACGTCCCAAATAGGTGTTTGCACAGTCTTCGCCTTTTTTAGGCGATTGATTTTAAAATACCTTCACCAAGACATGTGACCTTAAATGGCTTAATGTTTCAGAACTAGACAGTGTAGAAACTACCGACTTGTTTAATAGCATAGTATTGTACGACAACTTATGAATTAGATGTAAATCTGATAAAAATTTAGCTAACTGAGAACCAGGTTTACATAATTATCTTTAGACCATGAGACCGAACGTTACCTAGCCACATTATAAGTTTTAAGCGTAGACTTACGCTGTCTCTATCGCCTCTATCCACCCCCACATCTCCAAACTTCGAGAAGAATGTGCTGAACTCTCAAAGGTGGGTGAATCGACATGTGTTTATGTGATTGGTCAAAGTGAGCGATGCTTAGAGTGCTCGGGCTTTCAAATCTGCCCACCAAACCACCTTCTCCCAACGGTGTACTACAAGAAAGATTCCTGTTGACTGATTTAGGTATAGCGGGGGGAAAATCCATGCCAGCGGGCCATGGAATACTGAACGCATCGTGAAATAATGCTTGATGGTCTATTAATCTCGAGTTACGTAATTGTAAACTTCATGAGCAGTCTCCGAAGCGAATAAGTCTATTACTGGGGTTCCCCATTTTGCAAAGACCACATCCACACAGGCAAGTAGTAACTGCCACTTTGGAGGCCGACAATGACGCGATAAGTGATCGCTTGATTGTTGTATTTGCCTGGGATATAGTGTATACTGAGATGTATTTGGTACTGTTCTAGTAATGACATATTTGATAGGTTATGTTCTTTAAGGATACGGATACAATTGTTGTTGTATTGTATTAGAACAGAGCTGTCTAGCAGCAAATGAACCTGACTCTGGAGCGCATGCAGAATAGCCAGTATCTTTTTCTGATTGGAATGTAGGTGCTGTTCTTCCTGGCAACAGCTGCCCCAAAGGGCTTCGTTGTTCAGGGGGCCTACCACCAAGTCTTATAGCAGTATTATTGTAATCTTACTTTGAATTTTCGTACCACAAGGCCACATAAGCAATGTTACTATAATGTTGTTTAGACTAAGCAGTTTTGTGACGTAAAACTACATTTCGTTCACTCAAAGCGTACCATGAGCTGACTTAACAGCGAGTAAGATTGTTTTATTCCTGCTCTAATGTCAAATTTAGCCATCATAAAAAAGTTGCTCTTTCGCCGCGGAAACAACATTACTTGTGATATTTTATAAAAAAACAGCATATTTGAAGTAAAGTGAGTTATTTTTTGTTATTCTGGTGAATGTGGGGTATTTTCATTATTATCCGTATTGAGTTTGAAATAACGTTAAGCGATGTATTTTTTTTAAATACTGTATAGATCTAAAGTTTGACCACTATCTCACTTGATGTAGTTCTAGGATCTAGTTGTCTAGTTTGGAGGGATCTATTGTAGGCTATAAGCTCTGTGATTGTTTTAAAACTCCCACAAAACATCGAGCTGCCGCCCCGAAACACGACGTGCCCTGCTGCAAAAATTGTAAAAAAACCTCTTGACCCACTTGAAATTCCTTAGACTAGCATATAAACACTGAGACAAAGTAGCTGCATGCACACAAACTTACTTTCTGTTTTCGATTTTTGTATTTATTCAAAACAATATTTATTATAAAATAATAAGATACTAATGCACTACGACTGTGATATATTTACAAAAACTTTTAAACACCGCGCGCCGTTAGTTTCAATAATCACCCACAGCTTTACTCACACAACGATAAAATCAAATTCACGGACACGTCCCATTGATTTACAAAAAAACCCAAGATGCACAGTCTCGAATAGAAGTAACGCTCGAAACTGTTGCCAAACAATCACCAATTATACCTACGTAGGTATAGTTATGCTGTAAGCTTAAATTTATGCAAATTCAACCATGATGAAATGAGCGCACCATTTAGAATGTTGCGCTCATTTTACGCGTTTTTTTGTTTTTTGCTTTTTGTTTTTTTGAGACGTTGATTGTGCATCTTGGGTTTTTTTTGTAAATCAATGACACCTCCACGTACGTCACATGTGGACTCGTAGTCTAAAACGCCAGCGAAAGCGACAACGCTATATGAAAATATAATGTTGTCTCGCTTGCCCTTACAGCAGGAATGTTTCTTCGTTCATTCTACACGTCACTGAGCGATAATAAAACAATAATGTTTTAAGACGTTCATGGTACGAATCTGAGCATTATTACTTTAAGCTTGAAGTATGACGTTCTTGAAACATGATGGTTTTGTAAAAGTTGATGGTACGGCCCCAGCTGTGAGGATGATATAGCTCAATTCGTCCAACACATTTCGTGGCAGTTGATAGATTTGGGATGACTGATTCTGTACAGAGTTCAGAAACATCAACATTTGCCGACGTTTGAGTCGACGTTTGAATTACAAAACTGGCAAAATTTAAGAGCCCGATTATTGTCGCTTTTCTTTGGTCGAGTACTTGATGTACTTTTTCTCTTATGACCTATCTTGTCCTTTGATAAGGGTTTTAGTGTTACCCAAGGTCTTCAGTATTCTTAGGTAATTTTGTGGAACTAGTATTGATTTCTCGAAATTTATTTGCCACCCTAGGGCGAAAAATAAATATCACCAAATAATATCCATATCAGAGACTAATTGTTTGTATCGTGACCTTGACGTGATCTAGAAGCATGCGGGCATTCTAATGTACTACAAGATAATTGAGATAGATCTATCTTGCACATCCAGTCCTGTAATTGAAGGAAATCTGGTTTTTGTACATGTTTATCCAGTAAAACGGTTTGGTCAGTACATATTCGTGGAGTGCTTTGAGGTTAATATTGGTCGAGATGACTCGTCGGACTTCGGTACTAGTAACAGAGCGGAAATGAAGCTCGGGGATGATAGTAATGCTTCGATGATGTAACTATACAGTACTATAAGTACTGTACTATAATAACAACTTATGTACTATAAGTATGTACTTAAGTTATATATCAGTCATCAGATTACCATAGTAACAGGCTCTGCCTAGTTTGGGACCTGAAGATTTTGTGTGAATGTTGTCCTATATTATTATTATTATTAAAACTGCCCAGAGGTTTCATTTTCTGTACTGTAGCTGACATCTCTTTTGAGAGAGGAGTTTGTAAGGGGGTTCTTATATATTAAGAACGCCCTTTCAAACTCCTATCCCCTTGAATTACTTTTAAACTTTTCTCTGTCGCTTCTATTCCCTTCTATTACTGGTGATAGTGCAATAACTGACTTGCTCGAAACCACTTCGAGTAACAATGGCCACCTCTGGTAGATCTTCGAGAATTTGCACGTACTCTGTGGCTACAATCGGGCCGCGAGCCTCTATTATGAAATAAGCCTCTCTCTCTCATTGTAGTGGTTGGAACTTGAAATTCTGCATTGAGGAGGGTATTTTTATTGCGTATCGCATTAACAATATGCTAGGCGAAACTTGAGTTAAAAAAGGACGGTATTCTGTAGTCCTGAGTTCAAGTCCCACTAGCAGCCGAATTTTTTCCCTCAAATATTCGAACTTGAGGAGGGTAGTTTGTAAAATAATATTCACCCCCATGAGGGGTGCGATGCATGCGGGTTAAGATGCATGCGACCTTTAGATCTTCGAGTATTTGCACGAACTCTGTGGCTACGATCGGGCCGCGAGCCTCTGTTATGAAATAACCCTCTCTCTCATTGTAATGGTTGGAATTTGAAATTATGCATTGTATATATATATATTGAGGAGAGTATTTTGTAAAATAATATTCACCCCGCGAGGGTGTGTTATATGCCTGCGACTGCATCGTACCTTGGCTGCCTGCTTCACAATGGCATTGAATTCCACGCGATGGAATCATTGTTTTTAGCACACCTTGCCCCCACGAGAGGTGGTGATAAGGTTGATTAAACTTTGCTTGGTGGCTGGGACCAATTCATTTCTTGAAGGCCTAGAAATTTTACGGCATATTGCCAGACTTTTCTGGTGTCGATATAAGGGCAACAGTATTAAAAATATGCGTCATCGATGATGGTATAACGATGCTTTAACTAAGGGATCACGAACCTGGCTTGTAATGTTTTCGCGGCGCATTTAGATACTTTCAGCTCTGTGGCCTCATACCATTTGCAATAAATCACATGAAACTAAAGATGGCTCTCCGGCGGGGAATCGAACCCCGGGCTCTCGCGTGACAGGTGGGGATACCTATACCACTATACTACCAAAGATCACCTTTTAAAAATAACTCGTTAACCTTGACGGCCAGATTGTCGACACTGACATTGGTACTCATTGCCCATAAAGAAGTTTTGAAATGCCTTCCTGCAGAGTATTTTTCTGATTAAGTATACCATATGTTATGGCAGCATATGATTTATCGGCGCATGCCAGATGACGTAATGTGTTATACATTTTTACCTCGTCGTTTGTTTCCAGGTCTATAAAGCCTGGGGTATGATTGTACATTTTGTATGTCTGCGTATCTTACGTCAGACCAAGAGGTAGTGGTAGTGATTCGCTTATTCAACTGAACTTAACTAAAATTTTGCAAAACTTATCATTTCTTATACGGTTACGATAATGAATAAATTAGTATGAGACTTATAATTAACATCACTAAAATTAAATGTATATAATAAATTTGCGGGTAGTTTTAGCGAAATTAAGTCGCTACTTTAAACTACCCGCAATTGGCCAGCAATGGAATAAAACTCATAATATTAGTGTGTTGTATGGAGTTATACGAATTTGAATTTTAGCGTATATAGAATACGAGCCATTTCAATTTTAAAGAATTTTAGTGAATTTTGAACATCGGACAAAAAAAAAATTCACATAACTATCAGGAGTTTTAACTTATTTGCATTTCGCAAGAAATAGTAGGATCGCCCAGTTCTTGCTCAAGATCCAGATTTTCATATAAATCATCATCGTCTGGGTAAATTGACACACCGTCATGAAATATCATAACTCTTGAAATAACCACTCTTGGAAATATACATATATATTATCATAAATGCGAAAAACTGGTACATTATCCACTATAATTTTCAGAAACTATCAAACAAGTGATCGTATCGAACGGCAAACACCGTTAAAAGTAAAATTTGAACACTCGCTATAGATTATTAAACGTGGTATGGAAATCAAAGTTATCTTAAAAAGTAATATTAGCTTAGCAATCACTCACCCTAGATATCACTGCGTATCTTAAAATAACTCACTTTAGAATGTTATACCACTATTATAATTTTTGCAACAGAAGTCAAAAAGTGTTGTTGAGCACGTGTTGCTTCGACGGAAATTTAAACGCCAATGACTCCAAATGGCGCTCATTTGTACAAGAAACCAAAATGACGCCGAACCGCCAGGTGGCGCCACTACTTCCGGAATACAAGGCGATTAAAAGGACGAAAACTGGTACTATGCGACGGAAACAGGAATGCCCTCTCAATATAAAAGCTTCCAGTTACGGTCAAGTTATTTAATAATATATAACAAATTACCTGATAAGTTTAGAGAGTTCATTATAATCAACTTAAAATAAGAATGTTTGACTTCCTTTTGGATAAATGTTATCATTCTGTAAATGATTATCTTAACGAAAAGAGGTTCCATTACTCTACCTATGTTAATTATTAACTTGACATAAATTATGATGAGGGAATTGGATTATTTAACTTAACGGAACTTAGGCATAATAATATCATCTTAGCCATATAAATAGAAAAGTGTAATTAATATTAATAGTAATGTTTAATTATATTAAGAACTTATACGCCTGCTAAGGCAAAATTTTCATGGATTTCTACTAAGCCATAACATCTTGGCACACCTAAAATTACCCAAATTCTTATCCATATGAGCGTAAATACAGCGAAATGGTGGAGAAATTGCAAAAACAGTTTTTGCGCTTTTTATGTTTAAGAGTACGGCGTACCAACGCTAAAGACGAATCTCCATAAGTATGCTCGCATGTCACGCGCGATAGTAATACTGAATCGAATTTTCAAACAAGTAGATATTTTTCTATGTAGCCTGGCAGAATTCACAGAAGTGGCACATAGATTATGTGAAAATACTATAGTTAAATAGTAAATATTATTTATTATATAAGTAATTTATGTAGGCAACATCGCTTTGGTTTTAGTTGTAATAATGTATATCCTGTATTTAAGGAAAAAAATATTTTTATATATTTTATTTTTTATTTTATTTATTTAAGGTCAACCAACAGTTACAACATTTATACATACAATGTTTACCTTACACTATATTACAATTGCTTAATGCATAACCAATTATAGGCTAACACCTCATGCATTGTAAAACACAATACTAGCTTTAAAATATAATTAGTAAGCAGTCGTAAAAGGTAATTAACTAATTAAAAATCTGTGGAGTGCTTCTATTTATTTAATTTACTTATTGTCTTGATTATGTAATCCGATGTTTTTTTGCGAAATCGACCAAGAGAATCTGAAAAAATGTCGGCAACGCCACTGCATTTGTTTGCAATCTTACATAATCTAGAAACTACAGAATGGGCTCCTAACGACGTGCGACGAAAAGGTGGAACAAAAAGTGTGATACAGCTTCGAGGATATCTCCGAGGAACTTTATAATAAAACCGCTGCAGTAGGTCAGGACAATCTACATAATTTCTAAAAAGCTTGTAAGTAAATACCGCATCCAACATTTCCCTGCGAGCAGATAGTGAAGACATATTGAAATATGTTATATAAATAATATATAAATAAACGTTTCATTTTATACCTAGAAATTTGTTTCAGAAAGCTGGGGCCGTACCATCAACTTTTACAAAATCATCATGTTTCAAGAACGTCATACTTCAAGCTTAAAGTAATAATGCTCAGATTCGTACCATGAACGTCTTAAAACATTATTGTTTTATTATCGCTCAGTGACGTGTAGAATGAACGAAGAAACATTCCTGCTGTAAGGGCAAGCGAGACAACATTATATTTTCATATAGCGTTGTCGCTTTCGTTGGCGCTGGCTCATGGTACGCTTTGAGTGAACGAAATAGAGGTTTACGTCACAAAACTGCTTAGTCTAAACAACATTAAAGTAACATTGCTTATGTGGCCTTGTGGTACGAAAATTCAAAGTAAGATTACAATAATACTGCTATAAGAGTTGGTGGTAGGCCCCCTGATATTTCGTAATATTATCTTTTATATTTAATTAATTCCCTTTGTGTGAAAGTGATAAAAATTTCATTATTTTTCAATTCAAGAATCAAATTACATAGATCTACGTACTTTTCACATGCAAATAGTACAGTTCTATGACTTTTTTAAGATCTGAGTTGGCAACCCTGGCAATACTCCAAAATAGGGATGGGCAAATGGAAAAAAAATATCGATATTTTTCAAATATATCGATATATATCACCCAAGAAATATCGATATATCGATATTTTTTGCCCAAGTTGCAATTATTTATAAAAATTGCCTAAATTATCGAAATTTTAAAGCAAATTTACATGGCTGTTTCAACATAAGTTTTATTATTTAAAATAAAAATTTCGAATTGCTTGACATAAAAAAAAGAAACAAAAAAAAACCATTCATACCAGTATTTGTAACAACCAAAGAAACTAAGCCCATACAGCCTACTGCATATTTTCTAAATTTAAGAAATCGGATTGGTCAAAATCATGATGTGACGCATGAGCAGACAGCAGAGCTTTAAAAATATATCGATTTTGATATCTGAAAATAAATATCGAAAATTGATATATCGCGGGAAAAAATATCGCTAATTACTATCGATATTTTGATATATCGATATTTTTTACCCATCCCTACTCCATAATTTAGCTTGTTAAATCTGAAGGTTTTTTGCGAACAGCGATGTATATAATGATTTATCACTTGGCTAGGCTCACTTACAATAATAAACAGATATTGTATTAAGTGTTCTATGATAAACAGCCTTCGCTTCATCAACTACCTACATAATTTGTAGGTTATGTTACTCCTTATAAGATTACAAACGTACCTACTGCCCCTTGTACCGGCTAACTTAGGTACTCCTGTTGTATGTCTAGACCGACTAACTCTGCTACTTTTGTCGGTCAAGACGTACTAGTGTCCCAGACTGGCGCGGCCTGCGGTGGCGGTCAGTTAAAGACGAGAAATTCAATAACTGACCGCTACCGCAGGCTGCGCCAGTCTGGAACTATGACATTGGAACACAACATTAAGCATTATGGGACAAATTCCTGTAACTAATTAAAGTACTAGCGGCTTACATGGTAATTTTTGGTACCTATATGACCACTAGTGATACATATATCAGGTTTTAAACAGTCGTTGTTTAAACAGCTGGTGCTTTAACAGTTTACAACAGCCCTTTTTATTAAATTTTAGCCCCTGGAGCACTGGTGCTTGTGCTAATTAACTATAACCTGCTAAGTGCAAATCGGGATCACGTACCAAAGGCTCAATACAAAGAAAAAACATTTAAGAGTTTTAACACGGGACTGATTCGCCCTTGGCCAGTTTGTTGTGGTTTGTCGACACTAGAGTTTTTCTATATAACCTAGTTTCATGTCTATATATGACATTTATGTTAGATAGATATTATAATGATAGAGCCAAAAGGATGAACTTTAATAAAAGATGTTTTGTTGGTAAAACTGAAGTGGTTTTGACACATTATGAATGTATTAAAGATGAGAATTACTCACGTAGTCACATGAGTAATTACCATAGTATTTACATTTTAAATAAAACATATTTGTTGAAAAAAGACCCCCCTTCACATCGTTTAATAAATAAACCTATATGGAAGCCCGTTACCATCCAAGCAGTTTTCATTAGGAAAAGTGTCATCGGCATTAGCCAATTAGTTAAGTATAAGGGTGAATAGAGGATGTACAACACGAATATTGACATTAGAAGAGTTGTGTTCAGTCTCTCACTAATATACAATGTTAGATTATACATCACTATATTGGTTGCACTTCTGTCTGACTATGCTATATGGTCAAAGCAAAACATTTTTGTTAGAAATTAATTATTAATTAAGTTAGTTAAATGTACTTTTAGTGCTGATGAGATGATGTGGTTGCTCAGGAATAAAGCCCTAGTCCATGGTTACATTAAATTAAAAAAGTTGGTTAGTTTATAATTACAGTTTTAATATGACAAGATGAATATGACAATGCAGTGGCATGTTTGCAAAAACAAGGAAATCACTTGAAAAAAAATTTGATGTGATACCTAATAGTTATGCAATCCTTGGTGTTGAAGACATGCCGATACTATACATACAGTCCAGAAAGTTCCTCTGTTTAAGTGTTTATTGTGAGAGTATGTAAGCTGGTAATTTCAACATTTTATTAAGTATTGCTTCTATGGGGCTGAGACAATTTCACCAAAGACAGGTGGCATGGATGTCATAAAAACAAAAAAAATGCTCAGTAACAGAATTGTTTGGTATCATTTTACATCTAGTAAAGCAGTAGACGACTTAGAGGGCATGTGTATGGTTACTTTGTTCTTTCCATACATATTTACTCACACTTACTAATCTATGCGCAGCAGTAAACACATAACAAGCATTTATTTTTTCTACCATTATAAGGTATCTATAAAATAACTATTCAAATAGTACAGCCTTCATTTTTTCAGAGGTTTGTCAATGTTCAATAGACGGTTCCTTCTGAACATGGGAGGGTGAGACTTCCAGCTCGAAACTTGGTAACTCAAGCGTAGGTGTTCGTACAGATACAATCAATACTCCATCTCTTCTCACGTAACATTCTGATTCAACAGTGACAGCTAACGCGTCACTTTTTCCCACGTTGTTTATTTGTTATAGATACCAGCCAGCCACAGGCCACGAAGAAAATAACTTTTATATCTCATGAACAATAGACACAATCATTTAAAATCTACGTAATTTGTTCGGTCTGGTTCTATCATCCTTCCTCTAGTTGTAGATATAAGAACAGTCCATCCGGAAAGCTGGCGACATATGAAAAGACCGATTGATTTCCACTTGCCGTTCGTGCCGTGACGTGCCGCTCTTGCACGAGCATTCAGATTTCAGATATGGACTAATCATAAACGCAATGAAATTTCACAATGAAGTAAACAAACACATTCGCCATGTTTAGTTTTTTTTTCCAGATTGTCAGCATTGAGCAAAACTAGGATTTTGAATATCGCATGATGAGCAAAGCCTTACAATTTAATAAATAATTCCACCAATAGAATCGATTTAAGAATAATTTTAGACCAATAAGCGTAACGGATTTCAGCCAATAGAAGGTGGTCGCGAATTATCTGGGTGGCTTTTATCGGCCGCGCATTATTTGGTCGGGAAATACGTGCCGAACAAAATCGCTACCGGGGTGGAATACGCAGCCAAGTACTGCGCAGCCAGTGAAATACCGACCTGATAACCGACGTACATGGTCATGAATTATCTGGGTGGTATTTATTGGGTCGGTAGTTATCAGGGCGCCAATTCCCTGGCCGGCAATTATACACACTCATAAATAGCAAAAACAAATAGTTACGAATGTTTTTGCTTTCTTATTGGTATTTAGTAGACTATTTTTAATAGTATTTACAATGGAAGAAAAAGGGTTTTTGTGTTAGTATTATTCTTTATTTGTACATATCGGTTTTAATTTACTTCAAGACATGTATGTGTCTGTTATTTACAAGGTCTCGATTAATAATTATTTTGTTTTTAGTCACGGACAGACTTACCAAAAGATTCTTGCGATTGCGGTTTCGTAACGAGAAACTTTTCACCTCCAAGAAACAGCCATGGTTGTAAGTGCACACAGTAAAATTTGTGAAGAAATATATCTTGATCTGTGTTGATTTAATTTTTGTGCATAAATATTATTATTATTTACATACGTATAGGTACTGTAAAGTACACTAAAATCGAAGAGATAATGTAATGTCCCCTTTAAATGTTTAAGGGCTAACTTTGCTATTTATGAAGAGAGAAGTGAATGTTAAGATTGATGTTTTGTGTGCCTAGAATGGACGATCAGGGGAAGCTTGAAAGTAGCACCAGAATTATATGTTAAACCAGTAGCACCCCGCGGTTTCACCCGCGTGGATTACGGTTTTCTCGTTACCTCAATTATCCCACGGGAACTATACTATTTTCGGGATAAAAGTAGACTATGTGTTAATCCAGGGTTTAAACTATCCCCATACCAAATTGAATTAAAAAAAAACTCAAAAACTAAGAACTTCTGTGGGGAGGGAGTGGTACTGGTAAGAATCCCGTTCCCCAGTTTCATTTATGAAATTAATAGCAGTGATAGATAGATGAACACTTTATTATCACACCACAATACAAAAATAACATTATATCAGTAACAATATAGGCATCTTATAATGTCACAATGGGTAGTCTTATCGCTCATAGCAATCTCTTCCAGTCAACCTTGAACAGATTCTGTTGTTCAATCAAAATTGTATACATGGTAGGTATGAAGGTAAACCTTCAATTGATCCCATGGAATTTATTTAGTTTGGTTTGAAATTTAAAAGATAAATTGCTTTTATATTTGGTTTGTTTTCAGAGATTTTTATAACATTTTATTGAATGATGGATTCCCTACTGAAATGACAATTGAACAAGTCAGGAAGAAGTGGTCGTACACATGGGATGTAAGTAAATAATGTCTCACATACAACATTATCCATTGTAAGTTGCCATGGAGAACCATCCCAGAATTGTACCCTACTGTCTCACGTGTGGGTGCTGTGAGATTTGCCTAAGAGATCATGTACCAGAAGATGGGTGGCAGCACCTTCTGCGGATAAAATTGACATACTGCACTAGCAAATCCGCCTGACAAGTGTGGCGAGTACTGGCTATAGCTCCACTAGACATGGGGAGGCCCATATTCAGCTTTGGTGATGATACAATAAATTGAATCATTAGTACCTCGACAAATTACCTTTGCTTGGAGCTGGTAGCCATTGGGCTCTAAAAATTCTTGAATAGAGACCACATACTGGCAAGCATAGCATAGGACAGCCACCAAAAAGGTGGTCAGATGACCTGACTAAGATCTGGACAGGGCTGGATGTGGGCCACTTCCAGTCCTTGTGGAAATCAACGGAGAAAGCCTATGACCAGTAGTACATATCCTATGGCTGAGTCGATGATAGATGTTATATGTTTACCCAACAAATTGTTTGCACTTGTTTGTTTCTAGATGTACAAGTTGGCGAAAAAAGAGAAAAATAAGCATTGGAAATATTTTAAAATGTTTGAAAAGCACTATGGAAAAACTCAAGTTCTGGACAAATATGAATCATGTAAGTTTTAATTACGTGGATACATTATTTAGAGTGTCTATGAAGTTTGTGAGTCTCGAAACTTAAATCCTTCCAGTATTAATCCTTTGATGTATAGAGTATACATTAAAAACGACGAAGACCTGGAGCCACTCAGTATGTGCATATTCAGATACAAAGGTCTAGGTTCAAAAAGAATGGTGACAGAGTCTTAAAAAGGATTGGTAACGGATTGTCATGCCCCCAGTGTTCCAGATATCCTAGGTGACGGTGATTGCTTACCATCAGGCGGCCCCTCTGCTTGTATGCCACCTATTTCACAGTTGTCAAACGCAAACTTATAATAAGTAAAAAAAAACATAATTTTTATTTTATTTTATTTATTTCCAGGGTCAAACAAATGGAGATTGAAATTAATCACATGCATATTGGACACTAAAGAAACCAACTTCAACCATAACACGATGTGGAGGTAATTCACCAACATCTAAGTCCTTAAGAGGAAACACAAGGGCTGTTTTTCCATACAACATAGACCCCGGTTTCCTCCCTGGATAATATTTAGATTTACAGCAATGATAGACGGTCGCCGTGGCGCAGTGGTCAGTGTCAGTGACGTGACTTCTGTGTCTCCGGGACCCTGGATTCGAATCTCGGCGGGGTCAAACATTTGTGCGATGAGTATAGGTGTTTGTCTTGGTTGTTTGTGTTGTGATCGTGTGTGTCCATGCCTCCCGCGACACAGGGAATCCTAGTGCGGGGGTCTGAAAAAAAAATAAATTACCGAATTAAAAAAAGGAGAAGGTTCTCAATTCATTTATTTTTAAACATTAAAATGTTTGTTATCGCAGAACTTTCAATTGGGTGAACCGATTTTGGTTATTCGTTTTTTATTTTAAAACTATAGTCCTATTTAAATTTCATCAAAATCGCTGAAGCGGTTTTTGAGATACACTCCAATACTGAAAAGTGTTACGTTTATAGCTTGACCGATTTTAATGAAATTTGGTATGAAGATATTTTAGACCCTGGATTAACACATAGGCTACTTCACATCAGCATCAATTATCACCAAGCGGGTAAAACCGCGGGGTGCTACTAGTAATTAAAATAAATAATATTTTAATACTATTTTAATTCTATTATTATGGTGTACACTTGTTATGTGTATATTATTTTCAGGACTGTAGAACGAGTGTTGCGCACCCAAGATGTGCCTGAAGACTGCTGCATCCAAGACATACAGGGGTTGTGGCACCATCTCAAGATGACTTTCCGAGTAAGAATTCAATGTTAATCTCATAGAAGATCATTTGGTACCCAAAATATGGGTTACCTGTAAAGCGTTCCAAGAGCTATGAAGATTGTTGATTGTATAGATTAGATTATGATTGATTATATTCTTTGAATTTCGGTCGCTCGCGCCGTCAAATAAGAAAAATTGCATCTCAAAACAGCTTAAGCCATTGGTGGAGATCGAACCCGCGTCCGTCAGTTTAACAGTTGACGCTCCCATCGCTGAACTATCATTGTTGCGAAATCAGTTAAGAAAAACAGGGTCTCGCAACTATGGGGATGTGAGCATGGGATCCACTCACAAAGCGATGAAGAGAGGCACACGTAAATTCGGTTAAACTAGGAATTTAGACAATACAAGCAGACTTACCTAAATATGTCCCACCAGTGGTATGTAGTTCCTCGAGGAATGTCTATTAAGGGTCACAACACGTCACATTTAGTATTTGAAGTCTATATTAGATTGCACTGCACTTCGTCCGATGTCGGTCAAGGTTAGCGGGTGACTGCTGGGTGAAGCGGCGGTAGCAACGAACATCGTGCGTGTATTGCAGTCGATACTATTAGATATCGCGGTTGACTTCTGGAGTCGCATTGCTCCCCCAGGAAGCCTGCTGGTGCTTATCATCGCACTTGTCCTTCAGTTCCTTAGTTAACCTAAAGTACAAGTGCCTCATACGATCGCTCAGAAAATGGATTCCCATTCGTCGAATTTGGAACGACTTATGATGACGATACATTACCGCCCACCAAAATACACGGTAGTTGTATTTTCGAATAAAATACTTGAACTTAAGAATTATGTACAATGCTTAGGAACAACGAAATGCGGTACGCATTTTGAATATAGCGGGCGTAAGGCTTAATAACATGCCCGAGCATGCTACCTAATATAACAAGAAAGAAATCTCTTAAGGTACGATAAGTATATGAACAACGAAAACGATAAAACTAACTTAAGATTCTAAGTAAGCTAAGAAAGAATAACATATACACATTAGTCTGTTTGATTTGGTAAAGGACATATCTTTACCAACGGTCGCGTAAGAGAAAAGCCATTCGGTAAACGAAGAGTCGCGACGCGTACTACTCCATCTGGACCAGAATGTAGCTGTTCTACACGCGCTATAGGCCAATGCAAAGGTGGAACGTCGGACTTGATTAAAACTACGGAACCGATTTCCAAAGGTTTTGAATGTTTTGTCCACTTTGCCCTTAGAGTCAAGGAATGGAGAAATTCATTCCTCCAGCGTCTCCAAATGTCTTGTTGGAAACGTTGAATGAGTTGCCAACGTCCTAATCTAGAAATATTCATGGAAGTTACATCCTCGTCTGGTACGGAGGTTAATGGCTCTAACGTTAAAAAGTGACCGGGTGTAAGAACCGCAAAGTCGTTTGGATCCGAGCTCAATGGGTACAGGGGTCGCGAATTAAGCATGGCTTCAATCTGTACGAACAACGTGATAAGTTCATCTAACGTTAACGATTGATTATTGACCACCGAGTACATGGCCGTCTTTGCGGTTTTGATTTGTATTTCCCATACTCCGCCGAAATGGGGACTCGACGCCGGATTTCGTCGAAACTCTATCTGTTCAGTATGAGCGGCATGCTGCATCAGTGTGGAGAGCTCTCGAGCAGCTCCTACAAAGTTAGTGCCTTGATCCGAATAGATTATCGAAACTCTTCCGCGACGACCAACAAACCGTCGAAGAGCAGCGATGAATGAATCTGAAGTCAAATCGGTAGCTACTTCTAAATGAACTGCTTTTGTCGTTAAGCAGACGAAAAGACAAAGGTAAGCTTTAGTTATTTTAGCGCCCCGATGTTTTCCTGATTTGACACGAAACGCACCGCCGAAATCGCATCCAACAATGCTAAACGGCTTAACCTGATTCACGCGCACTGCAGGTAGGTCACTCATAAACGGCTCAAGTGGAGTAGGGTGCGTTTTGAAGCATTTCAAGCATTTAGATACGCGACTTCGGATGGCACGTTTAGCTGATAAAATCCAGAACTGCTGATTAAGTAAGTAATTTAACGTATTGATTCCAGGATGGCAATTTTCACGATGGAATGCGTCGATAATCATGAAGGTAAGTTGCGCTTTTCTAGGAAGTAATGCAGGGTGCTTATGACTAAACTCTAGTCCGGATCGCGATAACCTACCGCCCACCCTGAGTATACCGAGGCTGTCGAGGAAAGGATTCAACTTTCGCATTTGTTTTGAAAGAGGTTTGCCCTCCGTCAACCGTTGGATGTCTTCATGAAAATGAAGAAACTGTGTACGTTTCACCATCATTAAGAGGGCGTGGTTAAGTTCGACGCGATTCAAGGGAAAATCAAAACGACGATTAATTTTGCATTTCAAATTGTGGACGTAACGGAGTAACAAACCTATGATACGTTGTATTTTACGAACCGACGAGTAACGATGGAGTAAGAAGTCAATTGGATGAGCGGGGACGTTGCTGGTAAGGAGCACGTGTACCTTTTCTTCGGCATGCACATCCTCCTCCGAAGGATTAGACGTTGAGCAGGGCCAAGAGTTTACATCTTGAACAAGCCAACTAGGTCCCGCCCACCATAACGAATTGTTGACAAGTTCCGCGGGCGTTTTAATGCGAGTCGCAATATCGGCCGGATTGTCACACGATTTGACGTGGCGCCACTGGGCGTCGGGCACCGCGTCCTGAATATGACTGACTCGGTTGGCTACGAACGTCTTCCAACGAGCGGAAGGCGATCTGATCCACGAAAGTGTTGGTGTCGAGTCCGTCCACGCAAATATACCAGATATCGGAAGAAGAGGACGGTATATCTCACAAATAAATTTGAGTAAATCTGCCAATAAAACTGCTGCACACAGTTCTAGTTTCGGTAGGGAGATTACTTTGAGTGGAGTTACCCTGGCTTTTGATATGATGAAAAAGATCTTGACATTATTGTGACCGTCAAGGGTGCGTATATAAACTACACTCGAAAATCCGAGCTGGGAGCTATCCGCGAAGCTAAGAGTTTCACATGATTTGATATCAGTGACTGAAAGTTGACGTGGAATTCTAAGCTTCTGAATGAGAGGCAGCTCTGCAGTATATTGATTCCACTGTCGCTTGATATCTTCAGGAGGATCGTCAGGCTCCCAGAACTTCTTAACTTCCTGAGACGTCTGGTTATCCGACACGAAAAACGAATGGGTGTTATCTTCTGTTCTATTAGCGCCTACGCTTCCCAGAAGAAGCCAGCCAAAAACAGAATTCAACGCAGAGGGTTGCAGTGGTCCCCCACTTACACTTCCAGGTAAGAGAAGTGAAGGGAAGATCTCTGCACCCAGAAGGATATCGATCGGACCAGGTTTATCACAATCTGGATCAGCCAAATTGAGACCACGAATATGGAGCCAAGAAGACCTGTCGAGTTTTACGCTTGGCATGTCACCACAAATGTTAGGTATGGTTAGCGCTTCAACGGTGAAAGCCACTTGACCGTTGACACCTATGTCAAGTTGAACAGCTCCCGAAATTGAGGCTGACGATTGACCTAAGCCACGTACCTGGCGTGCGCTCATACGCTTTTGAAGCCCTAACAGTTTAACTGCACGTTCTGAAATAAACTGCGCTTGACTACCACAGTCTATAATTGCACGAAAAGATTGGTAGTTGCCAGACGAGTCACGAATGTTTATAACGGCAGTAGACAGTAGAACAACGGAGTTATCGCCAATATTGGTGAGAACGCGTACGGGTGAATCAGTGATCGGAGGCTTCTGTTCAGCTCGGTCCGACCCCTTTTCTTCGTGCAGGAGTGTGTGATGCCTTTGTCGGCACTTCTGGCACGTGAACGGTGATTTACAATCACGAATAACGTGCGAAGGTTTTAGACAGTTAAAGCACCAGCGATTTTGTTGTGCAAAATCGTTTCGTTCTAGAACCGTCTTGGCCGCAAATAATTTGCAATGCGAGATTGAATGATTTTCAGAACAGAAAGGGCACTTAAACGTCATTCCGGATGCACTGGATGAAGTGCGTTGCACTTCCGGTTTAATGTTTGGTTTTTCGGAATTGGACAACAGCGCTGAAGTAACTTTCCCACTGCCGCTAGGGTGTGATGATTTGTTGTTAGTTTTATTACTATGACCTGTAGACTGTGGGATATCCCGAGTACCCGAGAAGTGAGTATCTCGCACGAGCGCATTACATTTCGATTCGAGAAAGTCTCTTAAAGATGTATAACTTGGTAGTTCCGATGATGGATGCGCCTGTTCGAAAGCACACCGCGTCTTAGAATCCAACTTCGATAACAAATGATAACAAAGAACAAAGTCCCAGCGATCCGTCGGTAGGTTGAGGCTTTTCAAAATACTCAAATTCTCGCTAAAAAGGTCTAGCACACGCCTAAGTTCGGTAGGTGAGCTCAATTTTAGATTAATGTTTTGAATTTCCCGCCAACAAGTAAAAGCGAGTTCACGTTTATCACGGTAACGAGCTACTAGTGTATTGTACGCTTCCACATAGTACGCACCTTGTATCGGAAAAGTACGTATAAGTCCTAGTGCATCCCCGACTAAACTCGCCCTGAGGTACTGCATTCGATCTGAATCCGAAAGTGATTCATTCGAATGGATGAGCGAATTGAACGCGTCATAAAACATAGGCCAGTCTTTTATGTTACCACTAAATCGCGGCAGATCGATTTTTGGCAATCTGATAGCTGAGGCAGGCAAAGAACGCACGGTAAGAGACTCGGAACAGTCCGAAGGAGGCACTAGTTTCCGATAAATCGCGAGCACGCGGAAATAAATGTCATCGAACTCAATGCGTAAATTATCTTCCTCTTCTGCATCCGCATCGTCAACAATACTTAATATGTCTGTATGCGCAACCTCAAAATTGTCAGCATGTTGTTTTAATGCAGAATAATACGCCATGAATTCATCCATACGAGAAGAATCCGATTCTGCTATCTGAGCTATTTCTAATGTCTTCCGTATACGATTAACTGCTAAAGTACGTTTGCGCCGCAATACGGGCAAGTCACACTGGGTGAGACCACTAGTCTCAATAGATTTTTTCTTCTTCGAAAGAAGAGCACGCTTAGGTACGTAAGACATGTTACTTGTGTTTCTTTTGAATAGTCAAACCGTAAAATGATGAATTGAATTGATATTAATATCGACTACACTAGAAAATCCCTTTACGGAAAACTAATAAGCAAAATACGTGAAAGAAATAATATTAATATCCAAAAGAATCCAAATATTTCTTAAAGAAACCGTATAACTATGATGGTTCAACCCTAAAATAACTCTAAAGATGATGTAGGCTATTTTAATCGATTTTAAGTTCACGATTCGCACCAATGCATATTGGCACATTTAGGTAATACAGTTCCTACAATGGACAGCGAGCGAGAGGAATGCTAATTTATAGTTCTAATGTTATCGATTTTACGATCGAACACGATAAGGAATAGATGAGTCACCTGCATATTACGAGCTACGATTCGATTCTACGAAACTGTCAGATGAACAGTGGGTTCACCGACCGCAACTAAATAATTATTGCGACGCAAATGTACGATAGAATATAGACACATGCACTGAATAGATTACGATTTATTTACATGTACCTGATATTTACGTACGAAACAATAATTCTGAATAGATACGATTCTTGCATGATAAAGTTAGCTTGAATAACGGCTACGAAATGGCAAGATGCAGTAAATAATAATAACACACCGCATAGTTATATATATCTGCCCGAGTTGTTACCGGCTGATAGGGAATTCAATGGGCAGAACGGATTGGAATGTGTGTTATTTCTCTATAAGCTTACGGTTTGGATTACAAATAAATACGAAAACAAATACTAGATAATTGATAGTGACGTGTTGTTCATATACTTAGCGAAAATATTCGATACCTAACGAGATTTGAAGCGATTAATATAATGGTCACCGTGTGGAAGCCATTTGTGCAAATGTCGGAGGTAGGGAAATAATATTTCACTAAGTAATTCCTTACGATTACGAATAATATGAAGCTATCTCTTCCCTGGTTTCGGCACCAAAACAATGTTGCGAAATCAGTTAAGAAAAACAGGGTCTCGCAACTATGGGGATGTGAGCATGGGATCCACTCACAAAGCGATGAAGAGAGGCACACGTAAATTCGGTTAAACTAGGAATTTAGACAATACAAGCAGACTTACCTAAATATGTCCCACCAGTGGTATGTAGTTCCTCGAGGAATGTCTATTAAGGGTCACAACACGTCACATTTAGTATTTGAAGTCTATATTAGATTGCACTGCACTTCGTCCGATGTCGGTCAAGGTTAGCGGGTGACTGCTGGGTGAAGCGGCGGTAGCAACGAACATCGTGCGTGCATGTATTGCAGTCGATACTATTAGATATCGCGGTTGACTTCTGGAGTCGCATTGCTCCCCCAGGAAGCCTGCTGGTGCTTATCATCGCACTTGTCCTTCAGTTCCTTAGTTAACCTAAAGTACAAGTGCCTCATACGATCGCTCAGAAAATGGATTCCCATTCGTCGAATTTGGAACGACTTATGATGACGATACAATCATCGTTTCGAATTCATACTAAATTATTTTCTTTTACAGAGAAAGCACCGAATTAAACTGAAGCGGCCCTCACAATCATCAGACTGGCCTCTCTACGAAACAATGCTCGAGTACTACGAGCGGTGCGAACCGGAGCAATTGCTTAACATCCGGCCAGAGAAGAATTCGTACACTCGCATGCCGAAACAAAAGGCGAACGGCAATGACACCAAACTGGCCGTGGATAAAAACGAAAACGAACAAGATTATGAATTTCAGTGTGAGTGTAGAATTTATTTATTTAAATTTTGGGCCCCCAAGACCCCCTTGTTCTGTATAATTTCATGTAAGCTTCAAGTTTGGGCCTGCAGAAGCATATCGACGGTTGAAATGCTAATTGAGAAAATAATATAAGCGACATTTTTTGCGATTGTCAGTTATATACATATTCGGAATCGGCAATTTTTTTCTCCGTCGTTGGAGTCAGGATTGAGATTTTTTTTGTACTACTTTTTAGGCGCTTAGCACCAACAGCAAAACAGGCCTCATTTCAAAACTCATTGATTTATGCGATATAGAATTAGACAAATTTGAGGACACAATGACACACGTGCTCAATCCTAGACAACGTCATCACTTAAAATCAGGTAAGACAGTTGTCAAACGCAAAATTATAATATGAAAAAAAAATAAAAATGATGAAGCTATTTTGATTTTTCGAACTTTTATAACGTGTGTTGATTAAGGCATTTAGCCTTTTCGCCATGGTTGTGGTTTTGTCGTTTGGCCTATTTCGCATTAAACCAAAATAATAAGCTATGTCGTTTGGCCCATTTTGCTTTCAACTACATCAAAAAACCGTGTCGCTTGGTCCGTTTTGCATTAAGTTATATTATCTAATTAATTGGCATATCAATCTCAAAAATAAGTGTATGTTGTTGAATAATGATGGCCTTAGCACCACTATCTACTATAATCTAGTAAGGGTTCATTTTGTTTCTTGCCGCAGTTGCTCTAATGGGTATGAGCATCTTCTTCAACTACACTCTGATGCAACACCATCATTTTACTAGGCTCATTGTGCACATTCAACTGTCAGTTGACTTGGCGCTAAATTCATTTTCTCTTCTTCTTTAGGTGCCTCTCAATCACTGAAGGACCATCTTTTGAAAATTTTCCTTCTTCAGGGCAAACCTTAACAGTACTTCGACATTTTTGATCCCAGTCCACGCCCTTATGTTCCGCAGCCAACTCGCCAGCGGCAGCCAATTTTCTCTTTCCAACGCCTCTTTTGCCAATTTTCCCAATCATTATTGTCTGTAACAGCTGGTAGCGCTCATGATGCAAAACATGTCCCAGATATCCGACTTTTTTCTGTTTGATGGTTCTGACCAGAGTAGGCTTGTCAATGTTCACCCTTTTCACTGGTATTATTTTATTCTAAGTTGATGCTTGAGCCAGTTAATTTTCAGCTATTTATTTACGGTAGGCATTTGAACCATATTGCCTTTCTCAAAAAATAGCAAAATTTAATGCATTTCGTGCTAATATTTTATTAAAAATAATACACAAATAACAACAGTAATAGCTTAAAACACTTCCTTACATAATTACTAATATACTGTATGTTAGGACTTACAGTGTTGAAAAATGTTAAAGTGGCGTCAGGACGCGACTTTAACATTTTTTCCTCATACAAAAGTCCACCACGCCGCTAAAAAAGTTTTCACTTCAAAAAATATTGAATTAATAATGGCTAACACTATGCGGACCCACTTGGAACATCCTCTGATAGATGTCATTGTTAGTTCCTCGTATATAACCTAGATGATAAGTCATGCCTAAAATGGGATACCCACTTACGAGCGCAACTATTCAGTTCAACATTCTAAATGTATAAAACACGGGAGTTACTCACATAATAAGTCGGAGTGTTCCAACTATCGTTTCAACCACATTCGGTGGTCTTTTTCAAGGAGAATACGGGGCGCTCGCGGTCGCGGTTCGCCTATTACTGCGGGCGGCCGCGCGCTTCGCACGCGAATTCATATGTTGTTGCGGGGGGCAGGGTGCTACAGTCTGACTTATTACGTGATTAACTCCCGTGTTTCATATATTATATTCATAATGTGTCAAAACCACATCAGTTTTAATAACAAAAATGTTCAACATCATGATAATATTTCCAGGGTCTAAGGACATTACGGAATCATTTATACAAGTTAGACTACAAAATGACTGGTTGTTTACCCAAAAAGTGCAACCTTGGAAGTGAGTAAAATTGACATACATATGATCTTCTTCTTATTTAGGCGACTTGCTCTTATCGGTGTAGCTGATGCAAATTTTACCATGTTTCTCTGTTGCCATCTCTTTTACCCGCTTTCTTTTTTATTGGGCTCATGTATGTCATGCTCATGCTTGTCCTTGACATTCCTCTCCTTTATTTTTTATTTTTTTATTTATTAACATTCACACAAGGTCTTCAGGTCCCAAACTAGGCAGAGCCTGTACTATGGTAACCTGATGACTGATATATATACTTATATACACCCAGACACAGGTGTGTCTTTTTTTCTTCTTTTTTCTTCTATGGTGTATTTTATGTATATTTATCGTGTTGTTTTAGATTATCCATCATCTTTCTTTTCTCCCCTATTTTCTATAGTTTTTAATTCCTTTATTTTCGTCTGTATCACTTCTTCAAGTTACCTTTTCTTATTTATATGGTACATAAATTTACGGTCATTAGTTATTATTAATATAATCCAATATAGTCGTTGCAGTTCATTACTTAAATACAAGACATTTAAAGGCAAAGTGGAAGCAGTTGTTTCCAGTGAATTACTTAAATACAAGACATTTAAAGGCAAAGTGGAAGCAGTTGTTTCCAGTTAATTACTTAAATACAAGACATTTAGAGGAAAGTGGAAGCAGTTGTTTCCAGTTAATTACTTAAATACAAGACATTTAGAGGAAAGTGGAAGCAGTTGTTTCCAGTTAATTACTTAAATACAAGACATTTAGAGGAAAGTGGAAGCAGTTGTTTCCAGTTAATTACTTAAATACAAGACATTTAGAGGAAAGTGGAAGCAGTTGTTTCCAGTTAATTACTTAAATACAAGACAGTAAGAGGAAAGTGGAAGGAGTTGTTTATTTATTTGATTTCACCAAGAATAGTTACATTACAACGAATCTTATGAGTATCTAGGTAGCTTAGTTTGCTTAATGCACTATTTATTAAGGGAAATACCACTTACAATATAACAGAGTATATGTTTGTTAGTACTTGTGCCTTAAAGATAATATAATTCTATCAAATATTTACCATAATATGATGTAATACAATACAAGCCACTACTACTATACCATACCAGATATACAATATAATATACATTAATATGTATACTAGTGGTTGTAAGGCAGTTCATTACTTAACTATAAGTAAACTATAAGCAAACTAAGCACAACAAGTTGTTTATAATTTAAAGACAATAACGATCATATACATATTATTTCTGATTTTAGACATTTCGTGGCGATTCTGAAGGAGGAGCATGGTTTCCCGGACACCCTAACATTTAGAGAGGCTTGCAAAAAATGGGCCTGTACTTATGCTGTAAGTACAGTACATATAGACACGCGGCAACGTGTCAAGCCAAGTTCAAGCAAAGGAACTGGCTAGCCAGCGCCGAGTGTAATATTACACGAATCACTTGGTGTCACTTTTGACCTTTTTTTTTTTTTTTTTTTTTTTCGTGGAGGAAATGCCTTTACGCACTTCCGGGTCGAATTGAGAACTTCCTCCTTTTTTGAAGTCGGTTAATAACTACCAATATAATATAAATTAAAAAATAAAACTGTCTTGTCTTTGTGTGTAATATTTACGTTAATCTCTCACCAGGAGTACCAAAAAGCGAAGGCCACCAACAACAAGTCATGGCTGTACAACGATCTGTTTGAGCTATATTTAGGCGAAGAAACTAAGAGTTTCAACCCGCTCCTCGATTGTAAGTACTGTACATCTATAAAAAGAAAAAAGCCTTTATCTATAATATAGGATAAACGAATCCTTGACTTGAAATGATAGTTTGGGGGCATATGTTTAGTTTTATTACGGGTGTTACGTTCAAATATTTTTAAGGGAAAATTCGGATTTTAATTGGAGTGCTACTATGGCTTACAAGCGGCCGAATTTTTCCCTTTAAAAATTTGAAGATAAGTTAGCATAATGTTAATGTAATAGAAGCATGTAAAACTGAAAACTTGTAACGGAGTGTCGTTTTTTGTATAAGCATTTGTAAAAGGTTCAAATAGTTATATTTTATTCGACAACCATGGTGGCAGACACGGCAAAACCCTGCAAATACTAACGCCACTACCCGACCTTTATACGTATAGTAAGTTGGGGCAGATGTTCATTAGCACATTAATCGTGTGTACTGCCAAGTTCAAACTTGATTAGGCAATGATTTACAACCCCAGGAATGGAGTTGAATACTGCAAAATGAAACCCTAATGCCAGTAACTAGACTTTTACCAACTGCACCAAAATAACTAGTCACCATGGGCGCTGGCAGCAAGGTGCAAGGGCACACTTGCACCCACCTCCTGTTAGGATAGAATACATAGAAAATGATTTTTTTTATAAGTTACTGTATGAATCAAATTTAGTAAACAACATAGATGCCTTCAGCGTCTAGTTTGCTGCCCAAATTTGTTCATCACCTCATCAATAAATTCAGTATCCTCGCGCCTCGGGAAATCGTTCAAAAGTTCAAAACTGTAAGTGTTGCTTAGACTTTTTTGATGTGTGTAGTATGTATGCGCAGATGCCGATGCACTTCCCTGAAAGTAACCCTGGTGGCGCCCATGCTACTCACTACAATATTCTGCAACTACAAGTATGGTTGTGGATGCCGTAAGTTAGGGATGCAATGTTCTCTAGCTTGTGGCCAATGCATGCCTCAATGCATCATCATATCCATCACACATCCACATATGTTCATGAAGACAATGCATATTGTCTAATCTAATAATTGTCTCATCCTAGCGCTAAGGTATGCATGGCCGAGCGCTCCATACTCTGCGCCCTTTGTCTCAAAAACTGTTTGACATATAAAAAGGTCCAAAATGAAATTGTTGATAAATGTATTCTCTAAAACTTTAATACTAACAGAAACACGAAAGGAGGCAGAGATATTCTAAAATAACTGATTTTTGAGACCATAGACCTTGAATATCTAAGGATGCTCACACGTTGGCATATGTGACTTTTGAGGCATTACAAAATTTGTGGAGACAACATTTCATGTTTCTAAATATTTTTTAATGCTGAAATTAAGGTCTATACAAAAAATCAGCTTATTCCGTTAGATTCCGAGGTTGGCCCCTTTTTGTTCTAAGATGCCTGGACTAGGATGGCTTTACTTACGAAACATCTGAAGCAAATTGAACATATCATAATCTTACGTGATATACTACTATTTATATTATTTAGTATGTATCTTACAAACATTCTACACTTGCATTCTATCTAAAGATAAATGATATAATATTATAAAAATATAATATCTATAATTGCTGTAACACTTGGATTCCTTTCATAATGCTCGTTCCCATTGAAATGTATTGGTGTACACCATGTTGGTGATCTTTTATATAAAAAACTAGTCGAAGTTGGTACCATGCTTACAATATTTTGATAATAGTTACTTTTGAACTATCATGGTACCGACTTCGACTAGTTATTTCTCACTTTTGAATGTTAAAGTCGGTTGCATTTTATGGTAAAAATTTTTCTTTCACCCTTTTCAGTGACCTTTGCTACTCACGGGATCAATTGTCATTGTGTATCCTGTGATTAGGATCCTATTACCTTATCAAGTATTCTGAGAATATGCCTGGAATCGTGTCACACTAAACATCTTCGATCATAAAACCTATCATGTACAAAATTGGGATTCGTGATTATATTAATCGTCATCTCTCCACACTACTGACACTTGGAACTGTTTTTTTTTCTACAAGGGAAACCGATGTGGGCTCTTAAGCTGATAGAGGCGAGGACCAGTTTGGAAGATTTCTTCGTAACTAATTCCAAATTAGACCCGAGTAAATGTTGGAGGTATGTAGTTTTTGAAAAGATACTCATATCAGCCGATCGTATATCGCCTGGCTAGCTACCACCCTCAAGTTGGAGAAACTGTCAACAAACACATAGTGTCTTCAGGCAGCAGTCCTTGAGAGTCAGTGTGTATCCTAGGTCTTGCGCGATAACATCTTCGACCACGTCGTCACTGACTATCAAGTGAGAGATAGTGGACTAACGCTAGATCTATACAGTATAAAAAAAAAGATTTCTAATCTATTGCTATGTTTGTACAGGGAAGTGGAAAAGAAATTGAGAAACAACGGGATACCATTAGACCATAGCCTGTTAGACTTGCCCAATATATGGTCTTATTTGATCAAGACTTATAAGGTAAACCCACACACTGCCATTTATATGAAATATGTCTTATACCTAGTGTTGCGACGACCAATGTATTCGGTCACATGCCGAATATTCGTAAATGTATTCAGTTAAAGTACACGTGCATGTTTTTATGAAATGTATGGATATATCTCGCCGATATTGCCACCCGCATTTCTCCAGTCATCTCGTGACCACGACCAATGCAACTTGGTTGAAACGTCGAGGTAAATAAATTACTAAATGTTTTTCTCGCGATCAAGCCCCGTTTGATACAAATTGTATGGATATATACTTCAGTTGTTCGAACTTCAAAACATTAGGAGGTCGTTGTATGTATTGCTTCCGGGCTGTTTGGCCGTGGTCTAAGTGAAACTTTTGTTCCAGACGTTTCGACGATCACTGCGGTCGACGAAACGTCTGGAACAAAAGTTTCACACCCCGGAAGCAATACATACAACATGCAACGCCGGCCGTGAAAGCCTTAGAGTTTACATTAGGAGGTTACTTATATATGTACATAACCTCAACGTATATACGTAACCTATGTAAATACATTTACATAATTTACGTAGATTATATTTTCAATTAAAAACAAATAGTATCACATGACACGGCTTATACACCAGTTTAAGTATACACTTTTCTGATCTATACTCTCGAATATAATGTAAACCTGCTAGTGTACCTTTAAAATTTGATATTCCAACATGCCTCTCGATATCACTCTCATATACTACAGGTTTTTTTTGATAAATCTCGTGAAACTTAATTATCTTACTGGAGCCGTTCTGTTTTTTGGATTGGGAGGTATCATATACTTATATTGTTTATTATGAATGTATAAAGCTCGCGAATAGTGAACCGTGACCACGCCCGAAGCGCTCCTTACTCTTCTTGAAAGAGACCACCGAAAATGGTAACCGATTTATTCAATTTCAATTCAATTCAATTTATTCAAATAAGTGGACATTCATACATATTATGTTATGTGGCTAGAAGTTGGCACAAATAAATTTTATGGGTTATCTGTGAACTAGGCTCATCGCCTGTGTTTCTGCTTACAGCGCCCTTCTAGATTTGCCAAAAATAATCTAGGTAATCTATTTATACATTCATAATGTTTGACAAACAACACATAGACGACAGTTTTATATATTCTTTGATGGTCTAAGAAATCTTCGTACCAAATTCCATGGAAATCGGTGCAGCCGCTATATCGTTACGTTGTAACAAACATATTAACATGACACACATATGTACATTCCAATATTATTGGGTTATGATTGAGGGTTTCTTCCCTTGGGGGATTCTTTCTAATATTTGGCATTTGGTCGAGCAGCGACCAAGTTTTCGGTTTTAGCCCGAATGGTAAAAAGTGGCCGGATGGGCCAAGTACCGAACAGTGGCCGAATATTCGTCGCAACCCTGCTTATAACAATAAACAGTATTAAAATAATTCTTGTGTCCTTTCATTTAAGATATATAACAAGATTTTTTCCTTCAAATATTTGAACTGAAGTTCTGCCTAGCATGATGTTAATGCGATACACAATAAAATCTCTTAAATAAGGGTAGGGTACCCTCGTTTGATACGATATCAACTGTAATGTTGGTCTATCAGTCCTATTAATTAATTGTTCATACAATTAAAGGTAGATGGCGCTAATAACATCCCCGCAAGATGTTAATAAGGAAGGAAGTAATTCGGCCCTAGTGGTATGGGCTATAGCTTAGTTGGACAAAGCAACAGAACGGTATTCTGTAATCGTGGGTTCAAGTCCCACTAGCAGCCGAATTTTTTCCTTCAAATATTTGAACTGAAGTTCAAATATTTGAACTGAAGTTCATTTATGATATATTTTTCATTGTAGTGGAAAAGAAAATTCGCAGATAAAGGAGTTTTGAAAGAGCAATGGCCGTATTACGAGCCGATGACCAAATATATGGAGATACAAGTGACTTTGCCTAAGATACAAAGGCAAAGGCAAACGAAACAAGAGACTGTAGACTTCGAGGATATGGGCAATGGTGATTTTGAAGATGATATGAAACTGTTTGACTTGAAGCAGAAGATGGAAGAAGTCAAACCCAACTGCGATATAGGAGCTGATCAGTGTAGAACTTGTGCCAGTTTTGTAACTGGTGTCGATATCTATGAATACGTGGATGAGGATGGTCTAGATGTGGCCTCCAAGTTGAAGGTGATCGGTGGTATTGAGGTCAGTTTTACACTGCAAAAAAAAATGTTTACCACAAAATGGAACCGACTTCAACACTCAAAAGTATGAAATAACTATTGAACTACTTAAATAACTATTGAAGTTGGTACCATGATAGTCCAAAATATTGTGCTAATGGTACCGACTTCGAAAAGTTATTTCATACTTTTGAGTGTTGAAGTCGGTTCCATTTTGTGGTAAAAATGTTTTTTTTCACTCTTTTTACTTATCTTTGTTACTCATGGGATCAATTGTCATTGTAGTGTAGGTATGTTCACCGATGTCTTCACCCGCTACTATAATATCGTGTAGTATAACATTTTTCAGTTTTTGACTTGTAACTCAAAAAGTGCTCGTTCGATTTGGATGAAATTTAAATAGGACCACACGGGAACTACCAGCTTTTAAATAAAAAAAGAACGATCAAAATCGGTTCACCCAGTCGGAAGTTATGCGGTAACAAACACAAATAATAAAAAAAAACATATGGGTCAAATTGAGAGCCTCCTCCTCTTTTTGAAGTCGGTTAATAAAATAAGTATAGATATTTACTAGATTTATTTATTGTGATAAATATTCATCAGAATATTACATAGGATTTAGATTTTAGAGATATTCTGTAAATTGGCCCAAATATAACGATACATGTTTAGTATGTCGTAATTGAAGCGATAATAAATCAACGTTGGGAGCGTCGGCTGTCAAAGTGACGGACGCTGGTTCGATCCCAACCAAGGATTGAGCTCCCGGTGAAGGTAACACCGTTATCGAATTCCCAGCAAGGGGGTAGAGTACTTTCGAGAACACGCCTGGCTAACTGGCACCGTCAAGTTTGAAAAACTGTCACCAAACACAATATAATGTGTTCAGGCAGCAGTCCTTGAGAGCCAGTGAGCATTCTAGGTCTAGCGTGATAACATCTTCGACCACATCGTTAATTACCATTAAGTGGGGTAGTGGTCAATCGATAGATCTATAAACAATCATTATTAAATAAGCACTCCAAATAATATTTTTTATAGCATTACACGAGTGTTTTAAGACGAAATTATGTGCAGTTTCATACACTACTTTATCTAATCTCATAAAATAGATATTGAAATTTAAGTAAATTGTAGCTTAAATTTGCATTTATTTATAAATGTTTAGCGCCAAAATCCATTTGCTGATCGCGCATGCGTGTTGCGCCGCGTCCACAGACTATATGTAGAAAAACTGTATTGCAACCTCCTTGGTCCAACTGAACTTGTATCTTAATGGTAAAAAAGTTATATTATGATACAGTTGTCCATAGAAGAGCTGTAACATAATGTAACTTTTAAACTTTCATTTCGATATATTGTCTATAAAGACTGTCACTTAAGTTCTGTTTTTGATAATCTTTATGTTTCAGTATGAGATTAGATAAAATAAATTAACGTAAAAGCATTGTTTTAGGTTGACAGATCAGAAAAACTACCGACCCAAATATGCTTCATCTGTCTCAGAGATTTGGAGAGCGCGTACAAGTTTCGGCGGAAATGCCAAACTGTAGAGAAACAATATCGTGACTCTCTGAAAAATGTCAAAATCGAAGCAGAAGATATGGACCAACTGCGACATGACGACTCAACGCATTGTGACATGAATGATGTAGACGTAGAAGATGATTTGGTAACAAATTACGACACAAACGATAAAAATATCACCAGTCCGAAAACACACCCACTAAAGAAAGTCATTATAAGACGGAAAAGGAGACGCAAATATGAGTATTGGAAGATATGCGAAATTTGCGGTTTACACACGAAGAGTTTGAAAAGCCACGTCGACTCTCATAACATAGAAAAACCATATTCTTGCGATATATGCGATAAAAAGTTCAAATTCAAAAATGGTTTGGTTATTCACAAAGCCGCCCACGCGTCTACGCCGAAGAAGACATGTGAGATATGCGGGAAAACTTTCCACATTATGGCTCATTATAGAAGACACTTCGTCCATCATGCGAATGAGAGGAAATTTGCTTGTGAGACATGTGGAAAACGGTTCAATTCTGTTGACATTCTCAAAGTGCATACCAGAATCCACACGGATGAGCGCCCATTCAGCTGCTCAGAATGCGGCAAAACATTCCGTACGGCAGGCTGTGTCAGTCGGCACAAACGTATTGTACATAGAATAACAAAAAGGGTTCAATAACTACGATAATAAATGATTGCAAACAACCTTGGTTTGTTTACTTCAACATAAGACCGAAGAGCTGGCAGCTTCCTCGCTCAATGTATTAGCCTAGCAATACAAAGAGGGAACGCTGCCAGCATCTTGGGTACAATGCCGCAGGGGCCCGTTTTAGATTTAATTTAGTTTTTATTACATTTTTAAGGTTTTTATTTTAAGTTAGATTATTTTATTATATAGTAATTAAATATTTTGTCTGATTTCATACTGAACTATAAAGATTAAAAAAGATCCAGTTCAACACATGACCTGTGACAGTAGAATTATCTAATTTACTATCTACGCGGTTTTACCCGCGTGGTGATAATTGATGATGATGAAAAGTAGCCTATGTGTTATTCCGCGACCTGAAGTAACTGCATACAAAATTTCATCCAAATCCGTTTTACCCGCGTGGTGATGGAAAAGGGTGTTGATGCAAAGAAGCCTATGTTATTGCCCTGTGTTATTCCGGGACCTGAAGTATCTGCAAACCAAATTCCATCCAAATCCGTTTACTCCCGTTGTGTTGAAAAAGGGTGAAGATGAAAATAAGCCTATGTGTTAATCCCCCCTGGATATACCCTGGATCCCCCCTTACTAGCTACTAGCTTTGTAAAATTTAAGTTACGAGCAGTTCTAAAACCTGACTTAAACATGCCAGAGACAACAATAACCGGTTCACCTTTGAGGATATCAATGTTCGAATTGTTCACCGAAAGGAGCGTGACGGCGTGGTGATGGTATGACTTTACACTAAGCGGTTTAAGCCAGGTTTTAGAACTGCTCGGAACTTGAATGGATTTTACAAAGCTGGTAGTAAGGTAAGGCCCCAGGGTATAAGCTGCATAACAAATTTTATCCCACTCTATCCAGCCGTTGAGACGTGATAGAGTAACAAACATACATCCTCACATCCATACAAGCTTTCCCATTTATAATATCAGTAGAATTGACCATTTAAAATCCGTTATCGGCTGTATATTTATTGTGACAGACATTTCCGCGAATGGGTTTTGAGGAATTTCGTAAAGCGATGTTGATGAGTATAAATCTTGATAACGCCAGTCGCTTACGATTGGTCTGTTGACTTGACCGAATTAGAAGGGGCAACGTACTGGTGTTTTATCTTGATGCTCTTATGCATAGTGAGATGTAGTGGCATTTGCCTAATTGAAAGTGGCACTTGTAAATATTTCTGAAAGCACTTAGCGGTGTTTGACCGATAGCAGATGAAAATACACATGTTTTGATGTGTTGATGGATACCAGTTATCATGGCTGATTAAATCTTTTTATTTAAGCTAATGGGCGAATTAATCTATCTTCTGTGTTACTTTTTAACCGACTTCAAAAAAGAAGGAGTTTATATGTTCGACTGTAGATACTTTTGTTTTCACACACTCACACTCCCGCACTAGGATTACCTGTGTCGCGGGAGGCATAGACACACAATCACAATACACAAACATCCAAGACCCGAGAACAAACATCTTTGCTCATCACAGAAATGTTTGCCCCGGGCGATATTCGAACCCGGGGTCGCGCTTCCAAAGTCAGTGTCGCTGACCACTGTGCCATGACGACCGTCAGATATTTGATTTTTGTATGTTCAATAATTTGTTCCCCATCTATAGACTGATTCTGAAAATTCTGTTTTGTTTGATACAGTATACTTCCGAGGTGGTCCCATTTAAATTCCATCAAAATCGGTCAAGCGGATTTTGATTTGCACTTTAATAACTGAAAAGTATTACGTTTATCTCGATGACTTCTTTATTGACGGTGAATGGCAATCGATCCCGTGAGTACCAAGGTCACTGACAAGGGTGAAAAACATTTTTTTTACCATACTTTGGAACCGACTTCAACACTCAAAAGTGTGAAATAACTTGTTGAAGCCCACGGGAAGAAATGGGGGGCGGAGGGGTTCAACTACCCCACGGCTCTCATGAAGTACTTATTTAGGCAGTGAAACTTTACTATCGTTAAGCAGCGATTGACCTTCCTTCTAATTGGGTCATGTTTTTAGTTCATATGCTTGCGTTTGACTATTCTCACCTGATGTTAAGTGTCGACGCGGTCTAACAAGGAGCACGCAAACATATACCCTTAAATATGGCATCACGACTGACTGGTTTGTGTCCGAAGACAGCTCTGACAATCACAGGAACCATCAGCTTAAAATGCCCTCCGTAGCCCGTAAACGGTAAGTTAAAAACGCTGCTAGACGTTACCCGCCTACGTTGTGATAGCAAAATACATTCCTTAAGGTGGTTTGATTTCCAAACAAAAAGCTATCATGATATACAGACCAACAAAACAGTAAAAAAGGCCGCAATGTATTCTTTAATAATGTAAAGATGTGTTTATGTGTGATGTGTAAAGATGTTTTTGAGCTTGTAGGGGTTAATCTCGGGATCTACTGAAGCGATTTTAAATATTCTTTTACCAATAGAAAACTGCGTTATTTGTGGGTGTTATGCGTTCATCATCATAATCATCACCACGCGGTTGAAACCGCCGGGGGCAGCTACTTAACTATAATAAAAAATAACGAAGAAGCACCAGCTTTGAAAAAAAATCATCAAAATCGGTTCAACCATTGGAAAGTTCTGAGGTTAAAAAAACATACGGGTCGAATACATAGTATATATATATATATATAGTTTTATGCTGAGTCGGGGCCCATATTCATGACACTCACAACATCATTATTATTCTGTTCTGTATTGTTTTTGTATGTATCTCTTGTGTAATGTGTGTTGTGAGTGTCTTGAATAAATGTGGTTTCTTTCTTTCTTTCTTTCTTTAATACCTCCTCCTTTTTTTAAAGTCGGTTACAAATTCAACAACACAACAACATTCAACCGAATTCAACACTCAAAAGTGTGAAATAAATATATATATCAGTCCTCAGGTTACCATAGAACAGGCACTGCCTTATTTGGGACCTGAAGACCTTGTGTGAATATTAACTTGTCGAAGTCGGTACCATGAGCACAATATTTTGATAATAGTTTGGATACTTTTGAACTATCATGGTACCGACTTCAACAAGTTATTTCACACTTTTCGGTGTAGAAGTCGGTTTCATTTTTTGGTAATTTTTTTGTTTCCTTGATGACTAAATGAATAAGTAGGTATTTGATTTGAGTCGCATGACCTCAGATAGTGAAAGGTTATGATAAGACTATTACTAAAGGAAAACATTATCTTACAATCTTCGAGCTAGATTCATTTGAACCAATATGTGCGTAACAATTATACAATTAATTTTACAAACATATTCACAGCTGCAACCCGCGGTTTCACTCGCGTGGTCATGAAAAATGGTGGTGGTTTTATGTATTCATTTGTTTCATTTATTCTACAGCTACCTCCATACTAAATTTCATCAAAATTAGCCCAGCAGTTTCAGCCTGAAAGCGTAACAAACAAGAAGCCTCAAATTCACATTTTTAATATTAGTATGGATTATTAATATACGCTCTGGTTGTATTAGACTTATTAGTCACACAATTCTGACTTCGTAGACAAAATGTCATTTGGACAAGCGATAACGACAGCTTAGAAGCGTTAGCAGTTAGAGAAAGAGCTATAAGCGATAGATATCGCTATAAGGCGATGCAGCTTGTCTAGACCCACTGGATCTTCTACCGGTATTGTAAGTGACACGGTGAATCATATCACCGACGACGGTAAATTTTCCTTATAAAGAATCACTATCCCATCTGATGGTTAGTGACAATGTGGTCGAAGATGGAATCATTCTAGAGAATGTTGACTGACATCTCACTGTTTTTCAAGTTTTATAGGTAAGCTGGCTGCTTTGGAAAGTAGCTGATTGAAGCGATGGTCGCTCAGCGGGAGGAGCGTCGGCTGTGAATCTGACGGATACTGGTTCGACCCCCAACAACAGCTTGAGCTTCCGATGAAGGTTACACCGTTATCGAATCCCCAGAATGGTGGTAGGGTACTTTCGAGTCCCCGCCTGGCTAGCCACCACCTCATGTTTAAAAAACTGTCACCACACAGTGTGTTCAGGCAGCAGTCCTTGAGAATCCAGGCGCGGTCGTGACCTGGGGGGTCATCCTCTCCCTGGCGGGTCCGGAAACGGACGGCCGTGGTGGGGGCGCGGTATTGCTATCGTTACCCCCGCGCTCCCTCCGTTATAGCGGCAGGACTGAAACTGTGGGTTTTAGTCGGTAGTGGATCCTGGCTGCTGTGGCTGCAGTTAGGGTTGGGGGTCATGAGGCCCCCCAGGGAGCGGTGGATCGCGGTGATGCGATGCTCGAGAGAGTTCGACACACCCCGCCTACTTTCCCGGTAGGTGGAAGTGCGTTATTCTTACATAAAATAAAAAGGAGTGGAAATCGAACCAACCACAGATTGACAGCCGACCCTTTTTTTTTTTTTTTTTTTTTTTACGTGGAGGAAATGCCTTTACGCACTCCCGCCTGCCCGGGTAGGCAGGCGGGGTGTGTCGGGCTCGCCCGAGCACCGCGTCCTTCGCGAGGCTCGGGGGAGGCCTCCTGTGAGAGGCCTCCAACCCCCACTGCACCCACAGCAGCAGGGGCCCACTACCGACTAAAACCTACCACGGTGTTTCTACAGGGCGCGTTAAAGCCGACCCTAACACAGCTTAGCCATCATATATAAAGCATTACTCCTCTATTATTATTATAAAAGAATTCAACGTGTTGTTCTCTATTCCATAAAATAACACGAAGTATCTAATATTCACTATGGGCTTAACGACTTTCCTATTTTGGCAATGTAGGTACTCCAATTACAAATACCTTCCTATGACGTCATCGTGAACGAATGGCCTCTAAAAACTAGTAAGTTCATAATAGGAATCTTATATTGCGTGTAATTAGATTCAGATCATCATTACGGATATTTGCACTTCGCCGTAAAAGATGCCGCACGCGCATCCGCCCTGTGCACGTTGTCACAGATGAGGTGAATGTTAGTATGTCCGCTGGCGCCTGCGCCTGCGCGAGAGTTCATCTACGGTTCAACGTTGGATTAGACAACCTCAGTTTGCGACCAAACGTGCCCGCGAACGGACGCATCCCACGCGACTGGTCATCTGCACCACTACTGCACTCGCCGTCCGCGCAACACAAAAAATAAAAAAGTGCTTCCTAGTTTAATTTAGAATTAAAAGGGCGCCATGGCCGCTCTAAATCTGGTGAGCTTTTATTATTTTTTTCACTATTCTTTTAAACTTTATGTGTATTTTAAGTTAAGTATAAATTATGAACCGTCGATCTTTAGATGAACAGTGACATCCTTATCATTATTCCACGTTATCCAAGACTAGTTATGTAGCAGACTAGTTAATTGGTTGTTATTTTAACTTGGAACTGGATGACTTACGTAACTTTGTTTTATTAAAAGTAATAATCAAATGAATGATATCTGCTTAATGTACCATTTATAATAAAGCAGCTTTTGCTGATAGATAGACTAGGTACCTATTGTCTTCTAATAATACAGTATTTTTTTCATTTCTGATCCATTTTATTTTTAATCCCATACATATATTCACGCCTCTTTTCTGTAGGGGAAGGTAGAGACCACAACTTTCCAATTGGTACGATCCCGAGACACTGATCTGACTGATCATATCGTACATTGAATTCAATTTCTAAATGTTTGTTATCCGTATTTAATGTAGGTACGTTACAGTGGTCTATTAAGAATTAAACAAGTCTGATATTAAATATATAACTTAAAAAAAACATATATAATTTAGCTATCTGTATTGCTGACCGTTGAGGAATTCCATACTTGAGATCCAACCGTAGGTGTAGCAGCCATACAAAACGGTGTAACAAAGTGGAAAATATGAAAATAAATTTTGTTATTATAACTGACGTGGTTTTGACACATGAACCAGTACTAGGCGAAACGCGACCGCGTCCGCGAGCGCCCCGTATTCTCCTTGAAAAATACCACCGAATGTGGTTGAAACTTAGTCGGTACACTCTGACTTACTAAGTGAGTAATTCCCGTGTTTTATACATTCATAATATGAAAATAAAGGTATATAAAAAAATCGTATCACTTATGACACGCTCCTTTGTCTGGAGCCATGTCTGAGTGCAGAATCAGGCCATGCTCACCATGAAAATGCGTCCAAAAATAGTGTTTCCGGGATAAATGTAGCTTATGTGTTAATCCAGGGTTTACACTATCTCCATACCACATTTCATCAAAATCGGTGTAGACGTTTGAGCGTGAAGAAGTAACAAACATACACACAAACTTTCGCATTTATAATAATAGTAGGTTAGGACTAGTAGTATGACACATTTGATAATTGCTAAAGTTTTATTCAAAATACGATATCATAAACACATCATAGGAATACAGTTAATAAAATTAGGCAATCTAACAGTTATTAATGTAATACTCGCCCCTAAGAGAAACAAAATGGTATCAGCCTCTTCGCTGCCGCAAACATTTTTTTGTAGATAAAATTTATTGGGCATTATCGCGACAATTCATTATCATATATTGTGAGAACACTTCAGCGTGTTTTTTTACTTATTATAAGCTTGCGTTCCGTCTGTTGTATAATTATATTATTTAAAATTTACGGTGCGTTTGATTTATTGAGATAAAACCTTCGATCAGGAATATTCCTGATCGAAGGATAAAACAGTTCATTTGTAACGATAAGCTTTGTGGTTTCGTAAACTGTTCATCGTGAGAGAAGCCCATAACCGCAAGTATCGACGCGAAAGTTTATTGCCCTACCTAAGTGTTGCTCTTACGCATGTTTTTCGCAACTCTACCTGCGACAGAGATGAAATGTTTACAATACAGCTGTTCGGTAAACAAAAGCGAATTTATGACTAGCTGCGCCCCGCGGTTGTTCCGCGTGGTGATGAAAAACGGTGATGATGGTGATGATGAAAATAAGCCTATGTGTTAATCCAGGGTATAATCTGTCTCTGTACCAAATTTCATCGAAATCAGTGTCGCCGTTTGAGCGTGAAGAGCTAACAAACATACGCACAAACACATACACACAAACTTTCGGATCTATATTATTAGTATGATTACAGCACATTTTCTGTCGTACAGCGGACAAAAAACTTAAATGATTAAAAGTTTAAAAAATATCTTCCTTATTTTAACCGACTTTGAAAAAGGAGTGGGTTTTCAATTAGATCGTAGATTTTTCGAAGTAATGGTTTTTCAAAGTCTTATAATATCAATGTTTACTAATCGCGAGAATCTTGATTACTAATGGTGTCTGAGTGATTCTCTTGTTCATTTAAACTAAAATAAAATAATTATACGAAAATTGTCCAAATGACCCTTATCAATAACATCACTAAAATCAATCTTTTTATTGAAATAACGAGTAATTTATGATAAAATAAATAGTCCCTTCGGTGCCAACTAAAACTATCAGCAATTGGCCAGCTTTTTAATAAAACTCGTCTAATATTAGAAATAGCGTTATAAGGAGTTATACAATTTAGAATTTTAGCGCAAATGGAGTTCTTTTAATTTTAGTTAGTTTATGTGATTAACAGAACTAAGAGCAGTAGCTAAATTATTCTAACTATATTATGGCAGAATAATCATTAGGTATGGAGTATTTAAAGAAAAATGGTGTAGCTTATTTGAGTACTTAACATAATATGAATGGATATAGAGGTAGAGGAAGGCCGACCAAGGTATGTATGGACTGTGTGAAGAATGATATGTTTATGAAAGGTGTGAGCACTGAGATGACTAATGATAGAAGAGAATGGAAGAGGAAAACATCGCACGATCGCACCTAGATAGATAGATAACTCTTTATTGTAACTCAAAAAACAATTTCACATTGTATTTACAAAAACATAGTGTAATAAAGAATGGGCCTTAGCGCTAAAAGCGATTTCTACCAGGCGACCTTGTACGGATTGAGTTGTAGATCCTATAAGCACGGGATGATGTGTTTAATAAAGACAGTTCCAAAAAAAAACTAGTGTGAGATGAGGACAGGACGAAGAACGTGTAGCTTAATTGAAATTATTACTTTCCTTTATAAATTGGCTTTTCAATCGTTACAACGTAAATAGTACGTAGAATACAGCGAGATGCGCAATGATATTATATGTTTATATGAGGTAGACGTCGCACAAGCGCGCGGATACTGAGGTGGCAAAATTAAGTCAATTGTAGTAATTTTCATTGCGACGCGTATTTCAAGCGCAAGTTTAAACATATAGCTATCCTTTTCTATATTATTTGTACCGTATTATCTGTCGCAGTAGGCATGTTTATGTCGTAAAGGAACAAAATCTGAGCACCGCGCAGTATGAATATACGTCATCTTTAGTAAAACATCATTAGAGCTGCGTACGCGCACGCGGCCGGCGCGGGCGGCGCGGCGGCGGCGCAGTGGCGCCTGCAATCGATCATTGAACTACACCTTTGCATCTCCTTTGACGCTAATGACTAATAAACCGACACATCCGTCAAACATGACTGAACACTTTCTTGCTTGCTTCTTTAATCTCAAATCACCTTGTTCTCCTAAATTTAGGTATGTACGAATGTTTGTGCATAATTTTATATATCTCTAAAAAAAATTTTAAGTCAAGTACCAGGTTATTTATTTAACCTGTGGTCCTAGGTTACCAGTTCTTCAAAGGGTATATGTTAGGTTTGATATCACTAACCCCGGCTTTGGAAAGAGTACAAGCTAGCAATATATGTATAATTAGTAAAAAATTTAAAGTACATAATTCTTCGACGGTCGCGTGGCGCAGTGGTTTGTGTCATCGACATGAATTCTGTCTCCGGGACCCTGGGTTCGAATCCCGGCTGGGGCAAACATTTGTGCGATGAGTGTAGATGTTTGTCCCGGGTCTTGGATGTTTGTGTGCTGTGATTGTGTGTGTCCATGCCTCCCGCGATACAGGAAATCCTAGTCTGAGTGTGATTAAAAAAAAATAAAAAATAATAAATTAATACAGTTCATTCATTTGAAACAATTCATTACGACACTGAGTTGAGGCCGGTTTGCCACTCTTACACACTAATTAGTATGTAAAATGGTAGGTATTAAAATCACATGTTGTGTAATTATTAATCTAAGGTATGTTTACGACTATTACCATGTTTGCAGGACATTTGTGACAAGTAAATAATTATTCATTCATTCAAATTAAATGAAACAGTTTATTAAATTAAATGAAACAGTTCATACAGTAGAATTTACACTATACTACATTATACTACACTTACACTTAGGTACACAATACAAATTATTTGGATTCAATACTTTTGTCATAATAGAACTCATCAACTGAATAGTATGCTTTGGAAATAAGGAGCTTGTTAACTTCCTGTTTAAAAATATGTTTGTTATTGATGTTACGAATGTATGCAGGAACGTAAAGAACGATTGGTGCCATAATTTTTTTTTACCAAAAATGGAACCGACTTCAACACTCAAAAGAATGAAATAACTTGTTGAAGTCGGTACCATGATAGTTCAAAAGTAACTGATATCAAAATATTGTGCTCATTGTACGTACCGACTTCGACAAGTTATTTCATACTTTTGAGTGTTGAAGTCGGTTCCATTTTTTGGTAATTTTTTTTTTTTTTCACTTTTTTTACTGACCTTTGTTACTCATGGGATCAAGTCAATTGTCATTGTGGTGTAGATATGTTCACCCGATGTCTTCACCCGCTACTATAATATCGTGTAGTATAGGCACGCATTTTTCAGTTTTTGACTTGTAACTCAAAAAGTGCTCGTTTGATTTTGATGAAATAATAAATGGAACCACACGGGAAACACCAGCTTTCAAATAAAAAAAGAACTATCAAAATCAGTTCACCCAGTCGGAAGTTATGCGGTAACAAACACAAAAAAAAGATTTAAAAAAAAACACATTTGGGTTAAAAACTCCTCCTTTTTTGAAGTCGGTTAAAAATATACTTTTAATTAAAAGTTTCGTCTTCGAGGGTGTATTACGCAGATTACGTTTACGTCTACTACTTGGGTCAAATTTTAAAAAAAAGATCTAAGATTCTTGACGAACAGAGCGGTTTCACTTATATGAAGACTAGGGAACCAGGGACTAGGGAACTAGGGAACCCGAAATGGGCAAACTGTTGAAACCTACATTGTAAACTTGACCATCTTATGTACACAGTTATATACAATAAACATATTCTGTATTCTGTATAGGAAATGTAAGCAACTTCAGATGCCACCTGATTTTAACAACCAATGTGAACAGATTGGTCATATTTCCAGTACTTCTCGTTCCTCCACTATTCATATTTGTCTAAGCTTAAAGTTCGAACCTTAATAACATAAGTTTGAGAAACACGTGACAGAAACACAGTTTATACAATCAATTCTTAACCTCTTAATATTTATTTAAATGGCCATAAATCTTCGGCACCCGTGTACATGTCCTAATAGTGTCCTAAGCTAGATATAAACACGATAAAGCTCGTCTGTCTGCATGACTCGTCTGGATCCCGGCCAAGGCCTGACTCCAGCTTGGTTTCCTTTCGCTTTGTTTGTAAACGTTGTCGGTAAAATTAGACGCAATTCTTGAACGAAATCAACATTGCGTTTTGCCTCAGATTTCTTATACAGATTTTTTTTTAAAATTTTTTTTATTATCATTCACAAAGGTCTTCAGGTCCCAAACTAGGCAGAGCCTGTGCTATGGTAACCTGATGACTGATATATACACTTAGATACATATACACACCCAGACACAGGTCAAACAGACATGTTCATACACACAAATGTTTGACCTGTCCGGGAATCGAACCCGGGACCAGCGGCTCAGAAGGCAGAGTGCTACCGACTGCGCCAAGCGGCCAGTCTAATAATTGGTTCTATTACATTTTTGTAAGTCGTTCCCTTGCTGTTACATTTGCATAGAGTACCTAAAGGTGTAGCAAAAGGGAGGTGGGGCTCAGATAAAAACAACGGGTTGTACTCCAGGAGTGCCGGTAGAAGTGAAAACTGGAACATTAACGTTTAGCATTTTTGAATATTTTGGAATGGTTAGGGAATAATTTCGCACGAATTGCGATTGATTGATGATTTATTGATTGATTTATTTATTTAGCAGTATAAAAGTGTCTACTATCATTTATGTGGTAAAATACAGTATTTATTTATTGCGTTATCGTACGCAAACATGACAATTTACCCATCCCAACAACACGTGCACAACGCCGTTAAAGAAAACCGCCTGCAAAACACATATGCTCAAACTTGAGAGAGCGCAGAGATTAGTTCTTAAAGTTCTCTTTAAAAAACCCAGTCGATTCCCAACAACAGATTTCTACTCTCTCTACAAGGTCCTTACAGTTAGACAGCTGTTTGTTTTGCAAATAGTTCTGCACAAGCACTCTGAACTATATTATGATCCCCAACTTACGAAGACTAAACGCAGATCTGATATGGTATGTAAGTCAGTCCCTCATCGCACATCAATAGCAGATCGTCATTATTATTGTATTAGCAGTGTGCTATATAATAAAATCTACCCACTTCTCTCTGATCAATGCAAAATAAAAGTCAGGAACTGGTTACAATCACTAACATACGATGAAACGGAAGAGCTTGTGAATTATACCACTTCACTACTGTTACAATATGGCTACATATACACATACATATACACTAAGACTCTTATACACTCATTACCCCCCCCCCCCCCCCCCCCCCCCCCCTCCCCCCCCCCCCTCCCCCTCCACACACACACACCCTCACACAATATGTTTTCGCTTTGTTTTATATAAAAGTATTTAAATATAATGTGAAGTATGATACAAGTAAGGAACTAAATGTACTTTTTTATTAAGGAGGAGGGCGTTGGTGTTTGCAACAGTTTTTCAAAAGAACTTTCGCAGAAACCATCGAGCTTTTTTTATTATTGTTTAAGTTCTAATAAAGAATTTTTATTATTAAAAATTAAAAAGAAGCTTTCATTTCAAAAAAGACCAGAAGAGAATGCCTATCTATGCCTATGAATAGTATCAAGCACATACATTTACCCTCTTACTAATAAACGTTGCAAAACCTAGTATATACATAGTTATTCAGTGTTTTGTCTTTGTCGCTAATGAGACAGTTTGACGTAGAGAGAACGGAACAAAACACTGAATTTCTATTCACAGCGTAATCAATGTTTATTAGTAAGGGAGTTAATATGTAAATTTTGTAACACTTAAGCATTGATTGGGCAATAAAATCCCTTCAAAGTTTTAACTTTCACTGCATGCGTAATTGCCATTACGCCCTTCGATCTATGAACGAAACATGAAAAATTACTCTTTTATTGGTATATTACCACAGCCCGTATATAAACGTGATAGAAAACATGCCTCAGCCAAATAACATGACCTCTGAGTTCGAAGCGGCAATTAGTTTCCACAGCTCCTAATCGATTGGAATTGGGGGAGCTCTGCGTATCTGGTTGGTCACTGTTTCCTATCTTGGGACCCAATCTCGAAGTAGTCTAAACATTACAGCGATCGATAAATTTAATTGATGGCACATTTCGTCTAGTTAGGTCAAGTGGTCAATGTTTATTGACATTTATTGGATGTAGTGTATTCGATTGGAGCGCCATCTGGCGATTCGTTTAATTTGTGATGTAACAGTGTGACTATGCCTACGAATCTAGTCAATTACCTATTGCGTTTGGTAATTTTACAAGTATATAATATCACAAATCATTAGCGAAACTGTATGAACGAGATAGGTCTATACTTATACTATAACGTCTTTTGATTTCATGGTAGTTATTGTCTTTGCTCAAATCATTGTCATCATCATCATCATCTCAACCATAGGACGTCCACGGCTGGACATATGCCTCCCCCATTGATTTCCACAAGGACCTGTTGGAAGCGGCCCGCATTCAATTCAAATTCGAAATCATTGTCAAATCAGTGCAATACAATACGGTCGCCGTGGCGCAGTGGTTAGTGTCATTGACATGACTACTGTGTCTCCGGGACCCTGGGTTCGAATCCCGGCAGGGGCAAACATTTGTGCGATGAGTGTAGATGTTTGTCCCGGGTCTTGGATGTTTGTGATGTGATTGTGTGTGTCCATGCCTCCCGCGATACAGGGAATCCTAGTGCGGGGGTCTGAGTGTGATAATAAAAAAAAGTATAGAAAAGTAGTATTTTTGCATCACGAGAGCAACCACCAAACCTTCTGCCAAACATATTGGTTCTAATAGCAGGATACCGTCTATTTCTTTGAAGTGAAAAGTGAAAACTTCTTTGGGCGCGTTGAGCACTTTTTGAGTGAATAAAAATCATGGAAATCCCGCCATCGTCACCGCACGCTTTCCATGAGCTATATGGCCACCCATACTGTGTATACCTATATTATTGTGTATTGTGTATGTGGGTGAACAAAAAGCGTGAAACTCAGGTTATCCTCACCGTATTAGCTTAGACGCCGTAGTAGTATTGGTTCTCCAAAAGCGTGCGGTTCGCGCTATTATGGGTGTCGAGTGGGATACAACAGCGAAACCACTATTTAAAGAACTCAAAATAATGACCGTACCATCCATATACATATACCAAATATGCACGTTTGTCCATGCTAACTTGGATGATTTTGAGACCTTAGGTGATTCACACACCTATGAGACAAGGCACAAACATCGGTTAAAAACCCCTGTCCACAATCTTGAAAAATCCAACTGATTAGTACATGTGAGAGGACCTTCGTTATATAACCATTTGCCAGATGGAATCAGAAATGCAGCTTCCTTAAATATTTTTAAGTTTAAATTAAAAAAATTACTTGTTAGTAAAGCGTACTACTCAACGACAGAGTTCCTTAAAGATAAATGGAACTAAAAAATAATTAAATAAATCTAAACGTTTGAAAACGTTAGCATAAGGCATATAGCATTATATCCAATTATTATTATTATTATATAGAATGTTATTTTAGTGACTTGTTAATTATTATTTTACCAATAAATATCTGTAACTGTATCTGTATTTTTGGTATTTTTCATTTCTATATCTATATCCAGGCAAGGGCTGGATGCGGGCCGCTTCCAACAGGTCCTTGTGGAAATCAATGGGGAAGGCATATGTACAGCAGTGGACGTCCTATGGCTGAGATGATGATGATGATGATGATATCTATATGATATTAGTAGGATATTAGTATAGGATGGCAGAAAATGTATTAAAGTTGATTTACTTATTTGCTGTCCCCAGAGGCTCTGGTGGGTTGCTGTCGCGCTTCTCCTGTGGACTTCGCAAACACAATGCAGAGAATTCACGTAAGCATACAACTTCCATTCGCCCCTTTTACATAGACTTTATTCATATTAGTCTTATTGTCAAAAGATGTAACATATGTGTCCTTAAGATGTAAATAAAGAATTTATTATTATTATTGTATTACTATCATAGTCAACAGACAATTGTCAATTGTCTTTTCACTATATTAGCTGTCGAACCTTGCGCTTGCTCAGATTTCAATCCAAGCACTCACGCCAAAAACCAACTTTCCTCCTTTTAGGGAGTGTCCACACCTGACGATGCGCAGCTCGCGCGCCGCACGCGCTCATTTGTTTCGGCCGCCCGAACAACAAATGCGCGCGAACGGCGTGCGAGCTGCGCATCGACAGGTGTGGACACAGCCTTACATGTGAAACAAATAATTATTAACGGGAACCAGAAAACTATCGTTCCCAGGGTTGAATATCCAGTAATAGTCGTAACTGAGAAATGGTTATAAGTTTTTTTCTGTCATCACACTAATGGCCCCGCACTAAGATTCCCTTTGTCGCGGAAGGTATGGACACACACAATCACAGCACACAAACATCGAAGACCCGGAACAAACATCTACACATATCGCACAAATGTTTTCCCCTACCGGGATTCGAACCCAGAGTCCCGGAGACACAGAAGTCATGTCACTGACACTAACCACTGTGTTTCGCAATTTAACCGTCGGTCAAACAATTTAACTGACCGACGGTTAAATTAATAATCGAACGCTTAAATATTGGTAAACACCACCCTTAAAACTTTAAAATAGTGCTGCCAGATTTGCAGTCAGATTTCCTGCCAAGTTTACGGATTTGCAATACGATTTTACAATTCATAAAATTCAACGCAGTTCCTGTGGCATAAACATACAGGTTCACTGAACGAAGCATTTAGCGAAAACTCGTTAATTTTTATGTGTTCTGGGATCAATATACTTACTATAACTTCCAAACATAAAATTAAATTGTGTATTCGACAAAAATACATTTGACAACTCATACTCATAACTTTATGTATGTATTGGACGATCGAACCTCGCTTAACCTTTTATTTTTAACCGACTACGGCGTAGTTGAAATGAAGGTTATGATTTTGTGAAATAAATTGAATAAATCAATCGGGACATGTTACAAAAACGTTGAAAAAACGTTTAGTAATTTATTTACCTCCACGTTTTGACCAAGTTGCATTGGTCGTGGTCACAAGAAGACTGGAGATATGCTAGTAACAATTTCGGTGAGAGCGCGTAGATTCTCCAACTACCCCCTTTTGATCCTGTTAAACTGTAGGGCTGTCAAAGCTCCGCAAAAGCACAGGGTTGCCATTTTGCACAACACTGACCGCATCTTCTGTTTTCTCAGGGTAAAAAAGGCCGCAACGTGAACATTTATAAATCACTGGGTTCCAAGATGTAGCCAGCCTAAAGATGTAGCCAGCCTTTTTATATATCGTTATAATTATAATGTGTGTAATCCTACACAGGTAATAGAATGCTTGGAGAAGGTTGACAGTGTAGGTACTCGTTAGAAACTTTTATCGCCGGTTTTAATTGCTTTTGATGGCAATTCTGCTATGATCTTAAACTGGCTATTTATAATGTGAAATTTGAAATTTTCGAAAGTTCTAGCTGATTTTACGCTAAATATTCTGAGATTAGTATATCCTTTTGTTTGGGATAAGGTGACGGAACAAGCAAAAGGCCCACAGGTTGTTAAGTGGTAATCTCTGCCTACAGACAGATACAAATCGTAAATCCTTTATAATAATAATAATAATAGCACTTTATTTCAGACACAAGATCCATGTTGTATATATAACTAAAATAATAAATAAAATAAAATAAACACATAATTAATAATTTAAGGTAAATTTCAAATTTACTAAAGTATAATTAAAAGTCCATTATACTTTTGTCCTAGGTGACAATCTCCACCCATCGTCTGTTGGTCGCAGTCATAGTCGCTCTGCCTGACTTTTCACTATAAAGTAAAGAACTGCACTGCGCCCGTCACCCTGAGACATAAAGTTGGAAAGTCTCATGTGCTTGTAGTACATATGCAGTAATTAACTTAACGAACGCTACGGCGGTAGAAATAAACGGTATGGTGGCAGTACTTCCCCGGGCGAACTCTTACATAGAGTGTTACTACTCTTCTAGTCTAAATAAAAATGAATTTAAGCGTAAAAAGAATAAGAATAATTTACACATTTTAATTTGGTTATTCATATGAGTGTCCATGGACGCAATTACATAATAATTTACCACGCAGTTTTAGGTTTGCGCAGTTTTAGCATTAAGCATTTGGGAAACAGCTGAGTATGGGGGAGGCTATCTCCAGCAGTGGACGTCCTATGGCTGCGAGGATGACGATGATTCGGGAAACTTTGTGACATCCTCTCGTCCAAAATACTATAAAGCCTGAAGACAAGACTCTTAGATCAGTGAGTGTTACCAGAGATGACATACGGAACCAAAACGTGGTCTTTTACTGTGGACGTTGTAAACAAGCCCAGAATCATGAGCAGAGTAGGTACCGGTATTAGGCAAATCGCGACCGCGTCCGCGAGCGCCCCGTATTCTCTTTAAAAAAGACCACCGAATGTGGTCGAAACTATATTCAGAACCCTCTGACTTATTACGTGAGTAACTCCCGTGTTTTATACATTCATAGTGTGTCAAAACCACGTGTTTTAATAACAAATCTTTTGAAAATGTCTATTTATTAATAACTGTCTACTAAATGTCTGTCTAAATAAATGTCTACTTGTAATGTCTATTTTGACGGTCGCTATGGCTCAGTGGTCAGCGACATGACTTCTGTATCTTCGGGACCCTGGGTGCGAATCCCGGCAGGGGCAAACATTTGTGCGATGAGTGTAGGTGTTTGTCCCAGGTCATGAATGTCGGGACACATACAAATACAGAACACAGCTGTGTTTGTGTGTGTTCATACCTCCCGCGACACAGGGAATCCTAGTGCGGGGGTTTGATTGTAAAAAATAATAATATTTAGCAAATGGCAAAGCCTGAAAGAAACCATTCTGCGCCTAGCGGGACGTTTCATCGTTTTGTCCATTTTGAATCTGAGTTCCGCCAGCATGTTGTCAATGCAATCACATACTCAAACCTTCGAAATGTTAAACGAGTAGTATTTCGTTATCTAACATTTCAGAAGAACGTTCCACGTATTTATTTTTAATACCACCGCCCCGTGACCGATTCTATTACTGTGCTTACGGGTTAAAAACGAAAGCGAGCGCATCCAGAGAGGCGCGAAAATGTTATCTATCGTAAATCTTTCACAATTAAACCGGCCAAGTACGAGTCGGAACCGCGCACGTTGGGTTCCGTACCATTATCTATAAAACGGCGAAAAAAAACTCGTATTATGTATGAGAAGCCTCCTTAAAGTCTGTGGGTGTTTGTTTTTTTTTTCCTTTCTTTTTTTTTATATCTCGGCCAAGACCATAGTCCGAGCTTAGGGGTAGGCTGAAAAACAGCGTTATGGTTTCTACATTGTGGGAACATGACACATGCTGATCCTATCCCTTTTGCCTTAGATATTTAATTAATTAAACATTTCTTGCATAAATATTTCTTTTTTTGTGGCAATAAATGATTTATTAATATCATTATTAATTATATTTATATGTTTTTGAAGTGAAAACTTCTTTAGGGGCGTTGAGCACTTTTTGGGTGAACAAAAATCATGGAATTTGCGTCATCGTCACCGCACGCATTCCGTGTGATATATGTATACTGTGTAATGTTTATATATACTTACTTTTTGGGTGAACAAATAGCGTGAAACTCGCGTCATCGTCACCGCATGCTGTCCATGTTAGCTTATCATGTAGTTTTCACTCCTATCGGCAGTCCCCAAACACTGCCCCTTTGCTTTTTTTTAGTTTTTGTTGTTATAGCAGCAGAAATCAGAAATATTTATTGAACAACTGTGTGATATAAAAATAAAGATGTTACAATTTAAAATAGAAAAACAGAAATACGTCATCTGTGAAAATTTCAATTGTCTATCACGTTTCATTAGATACAGCCTGGTGACAGATGGATAGACAGACGGACGGACAGCGGAGTCTTAGTAATAGGGACCCCTTTTACCCTTTGGGTACGGAACCCTACAGTCTTCTATAAAAGTAGTCGAAGTGCATCAAAGATAAAATAGAAGCCATCAATATATTATTACCATCAACAATTCAACCGAGCCATAAATTAGTTTATTTATTTTTATAGGCCTGGTTGATGTTATACAAATAAAAAAGATATATATATATATAGTGCTGTGAAATTAATGGGCAGGGCATTGATCTTTTTATGGGGTGATCACGTTATACAGCTTTGTTTTGGTGTCTGTTTATTGCTATTTTACAACTTTTTAAAACTGATTCTATTTTGATTAATTGTAAAATGCTTTGGATGCAAGCAAGTGTAATTAAGAGTAGTGGTAACACTCTATGTGAGCGTTCGTCCGGGGAAGTACTGCCATCATATCTATTTCTATCCCCAGGCAGTAGTGTTCGCATTACTGTGTTCCGGTTTGAAGGGTATGGTTTCCGGAGAAATTACAGGCACACGAGACAACTTTGTGTCTCAGGGTGACGGGTGCAGTGCAGTTCCATCGAATTGTATCTGTCATAGGCAGAGGTTACCACTTGACATCCTGTGGGCCATTTGCTTGTTCACCTTATCCCATAAATAATAGAAGAGTGACAAATGTAAAAAAAAAATCGATATTTCGTGTAAGAACAGAATCATGTATAATATATAATGAGCTTTTAAATAGTTTATTTCATTCCGAGCGGCTAGAAAAATTAAGCTTAATTAAGTAATTAAGCTTAACTTTAGAACCCTTAACTTTAGTCTTTTAGAGAATCAAGAATTGAAGCGGAATAATTATTACTCAAGTTTTAAGTTCGAGTAAAAACCCTTTAAAAAAATCCATTTCAGACATGAGGACATTCGTGACGCGATGCTGTCTATCGTTCACATGATGCGGCTATCCGAAGACAAGCTGGAGCGGCATGAGTACCGAGAGAAGGCCCTCGGAGAACAGCTCAAAAGAATGCTGACTGCGCTGGAGAGGAAGCACAGAGATCTAGAGCCCCTCAAGGGCATAATATCAAGGCTGGATGAGCGTCTATCGAATGTGGAGACTATTCTTTTACATGTGAGTAACCTATACAGGGTGTCCCAGAACTCAACGTCAAGCCGAAACGGGGTGACAGAATTGATCGTAACCATTCTTAAAATGCCCATAATTTTCAAACTGCATGGGATAGATTTTTTCAGAATTTTCTCATGATGGTTACGATTAATCCAGTCACCCCGTTTCGGCTTGACGTTGAGTTCTGGGACACCTGTATACGAGCAATCTGAGTCTCGAAAACGGCACCAACGATTTTCATGAAATTTAATACGAACGTTTCGGAGGCGATAAATCAATATGAGTAGGTTTCATTTTTAGAAAACATCGTTTTATCCGTGTTAGATAGGTTAGAATATGACTCGTCCCGACATCTATTGGCGAGTAGTAATAATACTTAAACCTAGTAATACTACCTTTGTATCCCTGCAAACATCTTTCCGGGAAGGCATATGCTGAAAAACAGCGCAGTCTATTTTCACCCGGTGAATTTAAATTTTGCACATACTGAGCATAACCCTTTTGCCTTCCATGTAATGTTTCAGTCATATCTTTGAAATTGTATTGTAATTTGTGCTAATATTTAAGGCAATAAATGAAATTTTATCTTTATCTTAACAAAAACTAAACTGATTTACAGACGCAGAAACACTAAATCTACTTGACAATAGATGGCGTTGTTTTGAAACACTAATAATATTATTCAAAATACCGCTGAATCACCAGGTATTAGTTACTTACTACATTGTTATTCTAATATGGAGAACTCTGGCAGGACGAAATGGACTAAAAGACAATGGAGTCGAAAGGTTCTCGAGTGGAGACCATAAACTGGCAAGCGCAACCTACAGATACACAGACTGACACGCCAACCTTTAAAAAACTGTTTTGTTGCGTCAAGGGTTTAAAGAGATTATAAATAAAAAATGAATCATTGTTAAGCTATTGCATAGCTTCTATCGCGGACCGGCACAGCGGTGATACTTTGTAGTTTTGCCACCTATCAATGAATAGCAGAACTTTTAATGACTTTTTTGAAATATCACGCTTGTCTGTTTAGTTCAGCAACTCGCTTCTAGGTGGCACTGGTTGTATCGGCGTTACTGCATAAGTTGTTATATTAATTGCATAAGTTGATAAAAAATTCTATGCAATAGCTTTACCGCGGCAGTCCCCGAGTGCCACACGTCTTTTTTTTTATAAAATATGTGTAATGTCTAAGTTATCAGTCAAAGCGACTCTTTTTCTCTAACCGCTTCATCGTTAGCGATTGGAGATTGGTAGACAATATCATGCGTTCACGGCGATCGCTCATTCCCTTCCTTCGAGGGATAAATGCGTTCGGTAGAAGAGAAAGACTAGCGTTTGGTAACTTATTGTATCGTTCAACACGTTGATTTACTGGCTACTTCGTTTCAAAGCCAGTTCTAATTAAGTAGACATTCCTTTACAGAAAGAAGAACGCGAGAAGATCACCCAAAAGAAGACGAACGAAGCGCTTGAAACCATAAATAAATCTATTCAGACTCTCACGTCCACGGTTGAAACCCTCAAGTCCAGTAAGGCTCCGGAACTTGAGAACAATTTGACGACCAATGAAGACTCTATTGAAAAGAGGTTCGACATGACAGACTCTAAGATAGATAACGTAAAGAATCAAATTGAGACTCTGAAGAAAAACTTTAACAAGGTCAGTAGTATTAATGCAACTTTGTTTCTGTTAAACAGTGTTAGCTATAATATGTTTTTATTTGCAGCGTGATTACGTGTTTTTATGTTTTACTGAGACCTAAGTCTACTTACGTTCAAATATTTGAAGGAAAAAATTCGGCTGCTAGTAGGATTTGAACCCACGACTACAGAATGCCGTCCTGTCGCTTTGTCTAACTAAGCTATAGCAGCCCATAGCCCTAGGGCCGAATTACTTCCTTCCTTATTTAACATCTGAGGGATGTTGATATTAGCGCCATCTACCTTTGATTGTATGAACCAATTATTAAAAGGACTGATAGACAAACATTGCAGTTGATATTATATCAAACGAAGGCACCCTACCCTTATCTCAAGAGTTTTATGGTTTATTGCATTAACGACATGCTAAGCGGAACTTACCTCCAAATATTTTAAGGAAAAAATATAGGAAAGCTATAGCTTAGTTGGACAAAGCGACAGGACGGTATTCTGTAGTCGTGGGTTCAAGTCCCACTAGCAGTCGAACTTTTTCCTTCAAAAATTTGAATTGAAATTAGTAGACTTGACATCCTGATGTAGTAAGTTTAAGTAGCAATTCTTTGGTTTCCAGGACACTCTCCGATCAATGTGCCTCGAAGTGGCTTCTGACATGAACCCCTTCGAGAAGCACATCACTGATGCGGAGAAGTTGCTCAACAAATATGAGTTGAAGTTGAACGAATACAATGGAACTAAAGTACCCACTGATATCGTGCAGTTGAGTGAAGTTGCGTTGGCGGACGAGGCGTGGCACAGTAAGATGACTGAGGGTAGGTTCTAAAATTTACTCAATCTGATTTCGGGACGTCCGTCTAGGCCTTCCTCGTCCAACACTACCATTCCCTTCTCTCACAAGACCGCAGTGATCGACGAAACGTCCGGAACACAAGTTTCACATAGACCACGGCCAAACAGCCCGGAAGCAATACATACAACATGCAACGCTGGCCGTGAAAGCCTTAGAGTTTACATTTTTTTAGGTTATATGAGATGAGACTGACCCGCATGATCGATATAAACCTGTCTTTTTTCCAAAGTTACTCTTTCAGTTTCTTATACGTATGTTTTCAGAGATGGAACGACAAGGTAATGAAATTACGAAAATCCAGAAGCTTCTGTCTGACGCTGAAGGCGTATGGAAGCAGCTGCCCAAGCTCTCAGACTTGCAAACCAGTACTAACCAGACCCTGGACACAGTCGTCAAGGCAACTACCTCCATCAGAGAGAACACTGAAACAAGTGAGTAACAATTATTATTTACAACCTCCATCAAAGAGAACACTGAAACAAGTGAGTAACAATTATTTTGTACAACCTCCATCAAAGAGAACACTGAAACAAGTGAGTAACAATTATTTTTTACAACCTCCATCAAAGAGAACACTGAAACAAGTGAGTAACAATTATTTTGTACAACCTCCATCAAAGAGAACACTGAAACAAGTGAGTAACAATTATTTTTTACAACCTCCATCAAAGAGAACACTGAAACAAGTGAGTAACAATTATTTTTTACAACCTCCATCAAAGAGAACACTGAAACAAGTGAGTAACAATTATTTTTTACAACCTCCATCAAAGAGAACACTGAAACAAGTGAGTAACAATTATTTTTTGCAACCTCCATCAAAGAGAACACTGAAACAAGTGAGTAACAATTATTTTGTACAACCTCCATCAAAGAGAACACTGAAACAAGTGAGTAACAATTATTTTTTACAACCTCCATCAAAGAGAACACTGAAACAAGTGAGTAACAATTATTTTTTACAACCTCCATCAGAGAGAACACTGAAACAAGTGAGTAACAATTATTTTTTACAACCTCCATCAAAGAGAACACTGAAACAAGTGAGTAACAATTATTTTTTACAACCTCCATCAAAGAGAACACTGAAACAAGTGAGTAACAATTATTTTTTACAACCTCCATCAAAGAGAACACTGAAACAAGTGAGTAACAATTATTTTTTACAACCTCCATCAAAGAGAACACTGAAACAAGTGAGTAACAATTATTTTTTACAACCTCCATCAAAGAGAACACTGAAACAAGTGAGTAACAATTATTTTTTACAACCTCCATCAAAGAGAACACTGAAACAAGTGAGTAACAATTATTTTTTACAACCTCCATCAAAGAGAACACTGAAACAAGTGAGTAACAATTATTTTTTACAACCTCCATCAAAGAGAACACTGAAACAAGTGAGTAACAATTATTTTTTACAACCTCCATCAAAGAGAACACTGAAACAAGTGAGTAACAATTATTTTTTACAACCTCCATCAAAGAGAACACTGAAACAAGTGAGTAACAATTATTTTTTACAACCTCCATCAAAGAGAACACTGAAACAAGTGAGTAACAATTATTTTTTACAACCTCCATCAAAGAGAACACTGAAACAAGTGAGTAACAATTATTTTTTACAACCTCCATCAAAGAGAACACTGAAACAAGTGAGTAACAATTATTTTTTACAACCTCCATCAAAGAGAACACTGAAACAAGTGAGTAACAATTATTTTTTACAACCTCCATCAAAGAGAACACTGAAACAAGTGAGTAACAATTATTTTTTACAACCTCCATCAAAGAGAACACTGAAACAAGTGAGTAACAATTATTTTTTACAACCTCCATCAAAGAGAACACTGAAACAAGTGAGTAACAATTATTATTTACAACCTCCATCAAAGGAACACTGAAACAAGTGAGTAACAATTATTTTTACATTCTACACACAATTAATACATCCAATATGCCCATAAATTTGCACACTGCACAAAACCTGATCAAAATATAAGTATAACTAGCAGTGGCCCGTGGTTTCAACCATTGAACTTCAGTCTTCCCGTTCTCTCAGTTATCCCACAAAACAGTACACTTCTTCGAGTTATAAAACTAGAGTACTGCTCCAGAAAAAGTACATAAAGCAAACCTATTTAAAACTCTTAATCAGCTCAATACGCTCCCACGGCTGGGAAACGGGCCTTCTTCTCAGGAGTGCTGGCCTAATCTCCCACGCGCTTGCGAGTTGGTGGTCAGCCCAATGTCGGAGTTTTCAGGCCTCTGATATGACTTTACGATTGTTATCCTAAGACTGTACGTACCCTACAAAACACGGAATCACTCAGATGGTAATACCACTAGTCACGTCCAGGGTATAATCGAGGAGTACGTTGCTTAACACAGCTGACCGGTTAGACCACATGTGTAAGCTCCAGTACGAGCGCTTTGCTGCATCCCGCAGTTTTACCCGCGTGGTGATGATTGATGATGATGAAAAATAACCTAAGTGTTATTCCGAAGTATCTAAGCACTAAATTGCATCCAAATCCGCCCAGCCGTTTGAACGTGATTCAGTAACAAAGATCGATACAAACTTTCGCGTTTATAATATTCACTAGCTGCGCCCCGTGGTTTGACCCGCATGGTGATGAATGACGATGATGAAAAGTAGCCTATGTGTAAAACTCCGGGATCTGAAGCATCTACATACCAAATTTTATCCGAATTCGTTCAGGCGTTTATCGTGAAAAAGTAACAAACATACATCTATAAATACCAACTTTCGCATTTATAATATTAGTGTGAATTTTGTTTTTCAGTTGTGGAAAAGATAACAAAGAAACTACGCGATTTGAGCGATCGCCTAGTGACCACCAATGAGGATATTCAGCAGAGTCTAACGCAAGGCAACACCCTGTCCGAGCGCACCTACAGCGACATCTCGCGGAGCTATGAGACGCTCCTCACCAAGGTAAACTACGTGATAAGGCGACACGAATTTCATGACTTATTGACTCCTCCGTCACAGGTCACATTTGTGAGACAAACTATTCAATTTTTATGTTAAAATTATCCAATTTAAAGGAAGTCTCCAGCTAAGACATCCACAGATTTATTTATAACAAAGAAGAAACATTTGATCATTTGACTGGCCGGTTGGCGCAGTTGGTGGCACTCTGCCTTCTGAGCCGCTGGTCCCGGGTTCGATTCCCAGACAGGTCAAACATTTGTGTGTATGAACCTGTCTGTTTGACCTGTGTCTGGGTGTGTATATGTATATAAGTATGTATATCAGTCATTAGGTTACCATAGCACAGGCTCTGCCTAGTTTGGGACCTGAAGACTTTGTGTGAATGTATAAAAAAAAAAAAAAAAAAAAATTACAGATTCATTCTTTTCTGAAATACAATAATTCTAAATTTGAATTGTTTCGTATCCTGTCAGACCTACAAAGTTCTAACACTTTTGATTCCTATCCACTCCCATATTAGTCCTATTAATAGTTCATACAATCAAAGGTAGATGGCGCTAAAAACAACACCCCCTCGACATGTTAAAGGAAGGAATAAATTCGGAGGGCTAGTAGAGTGCTACTATAGCTTAGATAAATAAAGCGACAGGACGGGATTCTGTAGTCGTGGGTTCAAGTCCCACTGGTAGCCGAATTTTTTCCTTCTAATAATTTGAACACTCATATTATTATGTTTAGCCAGGACGATATATTCTACTTCCCATTCCTCTTTCACCAGCATTTGCTGTCACAATTATTGTCTGCAGCAGCTGGCAGCATCCGTGACCTAAAACACGTCCCAGATATCCAATGTTTCTCTGTTTGATCGTTCTGACCAGAGTGTGCTTGTATGCTACAAATATACTTATATTTGTAAACGTTTAGCGCCAAAATCCATTTGCTGGTCGCGCACACATGTGTGTTGCGCCGGGTCCACAGATCATACCTATGTAGAAAAACTCGAAAACTGCATTGCAACCTCCTTGGTCCAGCTGAAGTTGTATCTTAATGGAAAAAAGTTAACATTTCAAAACATTTGTCATAGAAGAGCTGTGTCGAAATGTTAACTTTTTAAATTTCTTTAAATATATTGTCTATAGAAACATCGGCCGCTGTGGTAACGGCATAGAATAGTACTCCCCCATCTCTTCCCGCGGGTGCCGTAAGAGTCGGGTAAGGGATCACGTACCAGGAGGTGGGCAGCAGCGCCTTCTGAGGATCGGAAATCATGCTGCGCTCGCGAACCCGCCTACCAAGAGTGGCGAGTATTGGCAAATCCCCCCTATATGGGGAGGCATATGTCCAGCAGTGGACGTCCTATGGCTGCGATGAATGAATGAATGAATTGTCTATAAAGACTGTCTTTCATGTTCTGATTTTTTAATTTTTATATTTCAGTGTGAGATTAGATTAAATGTATTTTGAAAGAAAGAAAGAAAGAAATTTATTTGTAACATTTAAAGCATACGAAAATAACAAAATGTACAATTACAAATGTTACAAATCGGCCCCAACTCAGCAATGCTGATTATAAACCAGCGCTGGTCTTCCGTTGGGACCGGTTCGTGACGTCACAGTTCTTCTGTTTGCAACAGTATATCCTATACTAAAGGGAATTGGCGGACGCTGTAATTATGTATAATAGGTAAGTTTTGTTCTGTTTTACTTTAGGTTCAATCTTTAATCAAGAGTGAGAAGGTAATGCTACAAACAGCGGACAACGTGATTGCGAACAAGAAACGCATAGAGTATAGCGTACAACAAATATTGATGCAGATCAGCGAGCTCATCCTCAAACAAGGAAAGGGAATGAATAACACTATTAATGACAGGTGAATAATTTGTGGTGTTTCCTCTGTCCACGTGAATGTACTTTTTAAAACTGTCTAGCCGGTTGGCGCAGTTGGTAGCACTCTGCCTTCTGAGCCGCAGGTCCCGGGTTCGATTCCCGGACAGGTCAAACATTTGTGTGCATGAACATGTTTGTTTGACCTGTGTCTGGGTGTATTATGTATATAAGTATTATGTATCAGTCATCAGGTTACCATAGCACAGGCTCTGCCTAGTTTGGGACCTGGAAGACCTTGTGTGATGTTAATAAATAAATAAATTAAAAAAAAAAAACATCAATTTGCTGTATCTATTGCTTCCGGGCTGTTTGGCCGTGGTCTAAGTGAAACTTGTGTTCCAGACGTTTCGTCGATCACTGCGGTCGACATCTTCAGTGGTTCAGGTGCAGTGATCGACGAAACGTCTGGAACACAAGTTTCACTTAGACCACGGCCAAACAGCCTGGAAGCAATACATACAACATGCACCGCCGGCCGTGAAAGCCTTAGAGTTTATGTTCATCAAATTGACATTTCTATATGTGTGGAATGGTTCAATTGATTTAATGAATTTGAATATCCCACTAATATAATAAATGTGAACGATTTGATGGATGGGATGGCTGTTTGTTACTCAATCACGCCACAACGGCTGAACGGATTTGGATAAAATTTGGTATGGAGATAGCTTATACCTTGGATTAACACATAGGCTTATTTTCATCATCACTATCACCGTTTTGTATTACCACGCGGGCAAAACCGTGGGGCGCAACTAGGCCATATACAATTAACTCATGTGAGTAAAAATATAACCTAATGTCGTAATTATAGAAAACTCATATACATTTTTAAAACCCTGAGGACAGTAGCAGAATCTGAATTAGTGATTAAAACCTATAAGGCTCTCTGTGAATGCATCATTAGGTATTGTATTTGTGCTTGGGGCACTGCGGCTAAAACCAACATCAAATCAGCTGAACATGCGCAACGTGCATTATTAAAAGTTATGCTGTTCCTACCCTTCAGGCATCCAACAACAGATGTATACAATAAAGCCGGAGTCCTTAGTATAAGAAAGTTATTTATATATGAAAGTTTACGGCGATATCACAGAAAGACTGTACCTCTTTTAGTTGATAAAGGTAAAAGAATCAACCGGTGCCCTATTACACAAACGAGACGAAAATTCAAACAGAAAAAATATGAGAGTATTGCGCCTCTCTTATACAATAAAATCGATAAGGAATATAAAATAAAAGATAAGAGTAATAATGAGATCAAAAAAACTATTGTAACGTGGTTAAGAAAGTTCGACTATAATAGCATCGAAAGTATGCTAGATGGTTTTTTTATCGCATAAAAAATATCACTCACACAAACACATACGTACACACATATACATAACCAAGCACGCAAACAAACACACCCTCACGCACGCGCACACACACAAACACACACAGGCGCGCGCACACACATTTGTATTTGTAACTAGTAGCACACCGCGATTTCACCCGCGTGGATTACGGTTTTCCCGCTACCTCAATTATCCCACGGGAACTATACTTTTTCCGGGACAAAAGTAACCCATGTGTTAATCCAGGGTTACAAATATCTGTATACCAAATTTCATTAAAATCGGTGCAGCCGTTAGAGCGTGAAGAAGTAACAAACATACACACAAACTTTCGCATTTTTATTATTAGTAGGATAGGATTTAAGTAGAGTTCCAAAATTAAATTTATTTCTTCAACGATAAACAGACAAACAGCTATTTGTGTAGCGAATTGGTTTTGAAGGAACCTAATTTATTTTTTAATTAATATTAATTTGTTTTTACACACTCAAGTGTGTGTTACCAGTGATGACTTACGGAACCGAAACGTGGTCTCTGACTATGGGCCTTCTGAGCAGGCTCAGAGTCGCACAACGAGCTATGGAGAGGGCTATGCTCGGGGTTTCTCTACGTGATCGAATCAGAAATAAGGAGATCCGTAAAAGAACGCAAGTCACCGATATAGCCCAGCGCATTAGAATAGAATAGAATAGAATGTTTTATTTGCATAAAATGTTGGTATATAAAGGTGGCTTAATTATTGTACAATGCAGATCTACAACATTTTGCTGGACACCAGCGTGCAAATATTTATGGTTATTGTACGTTTAACTAGAGCAGGAAAAAAATAATACAATAATTATTTATATCAATAAAATCATAAAACTAATAATAATTACAACGGAGATGTACATTATTGGACTATTAATATACAGTACAGGCATACATGTTTACCTCATTTAATATTTTTATCATTTAGATAATCCATATTTATGTGATTAGCAAGTTGAAGTGGCAATGGGCAGGGCACATAACTCGAAGAACTGATGGCCGTTGGGGCCGAAAAGTTCTAGAATGGAGACCACGGACTGGCAAGCGCAGCAAAGGACGGCCACCGACCAGGTGGACAGACGACCTGACTAAGATCGCAGGCAAGGGCTGGATGCGGGCCGCTTCCGACAGGTCCTTGTGGAAATCAATGGGGGAGGCCTATGTCCAGCAGTGGACGTCCTATGGCTGAGATGATGATGATGATGATGACACACTCAAACTCCCGCAATAGGATATACTGTATCATGGGAGGCATAGACATGGCCATACTGAATGAAAATTTTTGACATTTATTACCTTTTTACATTTTGTTGACATTTGTTATTTAATTTATATACTCGTTTTATATATACATATAATTATATTGTAATTTATAGATATAATGACGATGTATATATATTTAGCAACAAGTGTAATTGGTTAAGACCGTTCTTATTGTAATAATAATTAAATACATATTCGTTCATTATCACGGCACACAAACATCCAAGACCTGGGACCTGAGACTATCATCTACACTCATCACACAAATGTTCGCCAGTGCCGGGATTCGAACCCAAAACCCCGGAGACCCAGAAGTCATGTCTCTGACCACTGAGCTACGGCGACCGTCTATTCGGCAGGTCTTTTTTTTTTATCACACTCAGACCCCCGCACTAGGGTTCCCTGTATCGCGGGAGGCATGAACACACAATCACGGCACACAAACATCCATGACCCGAGACAAACATCTACACTCATTGCACAAATGTTTGCCCCTGTCGGGATTTCAACGCAGGGTCCCCGGAGGTACAGAAGTCATGTCACTGACACTAACCACGGCGACCGTCGGTTGACGGTCTAGGTGTTTCTCAATTTTGTTCCCTTCTGAAACTCTTTGTCCCCTTCACACTATTTTTTAGACTGTTATACCCGTATAAAACAGTGTAAAGTAATTATGAACGTGAGTTTTAATATTATTATCTTTGTGCCCTCTTTCAGATTAGACCACATAGAAGCGTCAATAATGGGCAACCAGGCTCTGTCGCAAGTGAACCTGAGCTCGAAGATCGAGACAGAGATGTCGCAGGTGTGGCGTCAAATCGGCGTGATTCATGAACAGCTGAAGGCCAGCAAGGGTGCTATAGACAAGCTTAGTGTGAGTATTACCGATCATGACGGTTCATTGAAAAAAGCTGATAAGGTTTTTTTTTTTTTTTTTATTTGTTAACATTCACACACGGTCTTCAGGTACCAAACTAGGCAGAGCCTGTGCTATGGTAACCTGATGACTGATATATATACTTATATACATATACACACCCAGACACAGGTCAAACAGACATGTTCATACACACAAATGTCTGACCTGTCCGGGAATCGAACCCGGGACCAGCGGCTCAGAAGGCAGAGCGCTACCAACTGCGCCAACCGGCCAGTCGGGATCACCTGATATCGAGAGTATAAGAGGTAATGTGGAAGAGATCGCTCACAGCGATAAGACCGTCTATTGAACATTACTTATAAATGTATTTTTGTAATCTCTGTAATTTTTAACCGACTTAAAAAAAGGAGGGGGTTCTTAATTAGATCCGTATGTCTTTTTAAATGTTTGTTACCTCATAACTTTCGACTGGGTGAACCGATTTGACCGTTCTTTTTTTTATTTGATAGCTGGTGCTTTCTTTGTTTTCCCATTTAAATTTAAATTTCATTAAAATCGGTCAAGCTGTTTTTGGGTTACACTCCAATAACTGAAAAGTGCTACGCATACCTCGACGATATAATTGGCCGGTCGGTTGGCGCAGTTGGTAGCACTCTTCCTTCTGAGCCGCTGGTCCCGGGTTCGATTCCCGGACAGGTCAAACATTTGTGTGCATGAACATGTCTGTTTGACCTGTGTCTGGGCGTGTATATGTGTATAAGTATATATATCAGTCATCAGGTTACCATAGTACAGGCTCTGCCTAGTTTGGGACCTGAGACCTTGTGTGAATGTTCATAAATATTAAAAAAAAAAAGAAAAAAAAAATATAGTTGCGGGTGACAGACATCGGTGAACATACACAGATTCCGTGAGTCACTGAAAAGGGCGAAAAAAAAAATTACCAAGAAATGGAACCAATTTCAACACTGAAATGTGTGAATTCATTTGTTGAAGTCGGTTCCACGCTCACAATATTTTGGTACTAGTTACTTTTGAACTATCATGGTACCGACTTCAACAAGTTATTTCATACTTTTGAGTGTTGAAGTCGGTTCCATTTTTTGGTATTTTTTTTTTTTTTTTCTTTTTTTTTTTCTTTATCACTCAGACCCCCGCATTAGGATACCCTGTGTCGCGGGAGGCATGGACACACACAATCACAACACACAAACACCCAAGACCCGGGACAAACACCTATACTCATCGCACAAATGTTTGCCCCTGCCGGGATTCGAACCCAGGGTTCCGGAGACACAGAAGTCAAGTCACTGACACTGACCACTGCACCACGGCGACCGTCGAATTATTGTGTCTATAGAGTGTATTTTGTTATTAAAACTGACGTGGTTTTGACACATTATAAATGTATAAAACACGGGAGTTACTCACGTAATAAGTCAGAGGGTTCCGACTATAGTTTCAACCACATTCGGTGGTCTTTTTCAAGGAGAATACTGGGCGCTCGCGCTTGCGGTCGCGGTCGCGGTTCGCCTACTACTGCGGGCGGCCGCGCGTAGCGCACGCGATGACAAATGCTGTTGCGGGGTGCAGCGACGCAGCTAGTAGCACCCCGCCCCCGCAACAGCATTTGTCATCGCGTGCGCTGTTTTGTTGCTGTGTTGTGTGCGTGTCGCGTTTTTTATACTATAGATATATATATATATATATATATATAGATCACAATTTATAATAATCTTATAACTGCATTACGAACTGTGTAAACTCGCCATGACTTAAGGAAAAAGTTTTATATGAGCATACAGACTCGAAAAAAACACATAATATCTGATGATTTGTCTACTCTAGGAATCTAATGTACACTAGATATAAGCTAAACTGTATTTTATTATGATTTAATAAAGAAACTTTGAAATTGAATTGACTATAGATATATATCTATCGTTTGATAACTATCTCACTTGATGGTCAGTGAAGATGTGATCGAAGTTGTTGCTAAGCTGTTAAGCTCAAGCCATTGGTGGGGATCAAACCAGCGTCTGTCAGTTCAACAGGCGACTCTCCCACCATCATCACATCAAAACATTTGATAACGACAAAGAGCCAGTCAGATTGCCCCAAAGCTATCATCAGTCTCGAGGACTTTAAGACCATAATCCTATTTCATACTAATATTATAAAGGCAAAACTTTGTGTGTATGTGTGCACGTTTGTTAATTCTTCACGTTTAAACGGCTGCACTGATTTCGATGAAATTTCGTATGGACATATTTTAGACCCTGGATTAACACATAGGCTACTGTAATTTTAAGACTTTCACGATTCGAACACATTGTTATTAAATCAAACGGGGCTTAATCGCGAGAAAAACATTTAGTAATTAATTTACCTCGACGTTTCGAGCAAGTTGCATTGCACGAAACGTCGAGGTAAATAAATTACTAAATGTTTTTCTCGCGATTAAGCCCCGTTTGATTTAATAACCTAGGCTACTTTTCATCATCATCAATCATCACTACGCGGGTAAATCCACGTGGCCCAGCTAGTTTAATATAAGCAGCTATTCAACCGATCTTATTTATCTATTTACAGGAGCAAACCGACCAATACGTTAATAACAGCACAACCACCATGGGAAAAGTAAAGGAAGATGTGAGTATATTGAACTTTACAGTAATGAAATAAGGGTGTACTTGTAGTTTGAATTTGTCAGCGCTAACGTACTTAATAATAATGTAATGTAATGTGTAATATCATCATCATCATCTCAGCCATAGGACGGCCACTGCTGAACATAGGCCTCCCCTATTGATTTATGTTGTCTTATCATAAGGGGGGGTTTGCCAATACTCGCCACGCTTGGCAGGCGGGTTGGCGAGCGCAGTACAAAATGTGAATCTCAGAAGGCGCTGCTGCCCATGCTTCTGGTACGTGATCCCTTAGTCGACTCTTACGACACCCGCGGGAAGAGATGGGGGGGTACTATTCTAAGCCGGTACCCGACGGCCGACGGCGAATGTGTAATGTGAATCACGGGAATTACTCACGTAATGAGTCAGAGGGTTCCCACTATATTTATTTTTTGTGATAACTTAGTGACTATCATATATAAATGTATTATTATCATAGCTGTGTTATCTAATCAATTGAAATTGATATGTAATTTGAATTATGTTTAGCGTTACTAAATTATTTTATTTGATTGTAATTTCAATTTTAATAACAATTATTGTATATATTTTTAAGCTTTGTAACACCCCCGTTATTTAAATTTATTTCGATCCTCTCCATGCAAAGGTTGCCTGGTAGAGATCACTTTTAGTGATAAGGCCGCCCATTGTCACACTCTATGTAAATTTATGTTTATTGTAAATATTGTTTTATATTTAAGGTGTAACAATAAAGTATTTTCTAATCTAATCCAATCTAACAACTTGTAGTTAGTGTAATTGGTATTGTAACCGTGCTAATGATTAAATAAATAAATATAGTTTGACCACATTCGGTGGTCTTTTTTAAGAATACGGTGCGCTCGCAGACGCGGTCTCGGTACGCACTTTGCGAGTCTTTCGCCGAGTACTAGGCGAACCGCCGTATTACGTGAGCAATTCCCGTGTTTTATACATTCATAATGTGCCAAAACCACATCGGTTTTAATAACAACATTTGTGATGTTCGACTGGCCGGTTGGCGCACTTGGTAGCACTCTGCCATCTGAACCGCTGGTCCCGGGTTCGATTCCCGGACAGGTCAAACATTTATGTGCATGAACATGTCTGTTTGACCTGTGCCTGGGTGTGTATATGTATATAAGTATATATATCAGTCATCAGGTTACCATAGCTCTGGCTCTGCCTAGTTTGGGACCTGAAGATCTTGTGTGAATGTTATTAAATTTAAAAAAATGTCTACATAACAGGTAAGCAGCATATCCACCCGCATGATAACCCTGAGTGACGACTTCAACTACGCCCTGGGGCGGCTCGGACTGGTGACGCAGGAGTTCAGCCAGATCTCCACCGGGCTCGCCGACGCCATCGCCGGCCTCAAACGGGACGTGCAGGCCGTGCAGGCCAACGCAGGTAATAACGCGATTAAGCGACGCATGAAGCGATGATAGCTCAGCAGGGGGAGCGTCGCCTGTCAAACTGACGGACACTGGTTCGATCCCCAACAACAGCTTGAGCTTCCGGTGAAGGTAACACCGTTATCAAATTCCCAGCAAGGTGGTAGGGTACTTTCGAATACCCGCCTGGCTAACTACCACTCTCAAATTTGAAAAACTGTCACCAAGCACAATGTGTTCAAGCAGCAGTCCTTGAGAGCCAGTGAGCATTCTAGATCTAGCGTGATAACATCTTCGACCACATCGTCACTGACCATCAAGTGAGATAGTGTTCAAACGCTAGATCTATAAAGCATAAAAAAACATTACCTTTTTAACTGACTTTTAAAAAAGGAGGAGTTTCAAAATTCTCCTTTCGAATTCGAATTTGAAAGGTGGTACTTCCCGTGTGGTCCCACTTATGTTTCATCAAAATCGGTCAAGCGGTTTTGAGTAACTCCATTATTTGAAATGTATTACGTTTACTTGGACGACTTCTTAATGACGGTGAAGAAATCGGTGAATATACACAATGACAATTGATCCCGTGAGTGGCAGAGGTACGTGAAAAGGGTGAAATAGGCTTATTATCATCCTCACCATCATCAATTCATCACCGATTTTCATCACCACGCTCGTGGCTTATTATCATCCTCACCATCATCAATTCATAACCGATTTTCATCACCACGCTCGTGGCTTATTATCATCCTCACCATCATCAATTCATCACCGATTTTCATCACCATGCTCGTAAAACCGCGAGGCGTAACTATTAGTAATAGATCTGTATTAGGACGATCACAGTTGCATGCATTTATTTAAAAAAAATTGGTTGTCTGTAAAGTCGGTTTACGGACGATAGATTTACGTGATAACGTCATAATCATTTATGACTTTGACTTTGAATTTAACTTCGACTTCGACTTTGACTTTGATTATTTTATGTAATACAAAACTCAGGTGGAACGTTACGCGGAACGTTACTATTTTTCATGAGTGTTGCTGGTATTCATCAATTTATAAAACGTTATCACGTCAAAAAATTAAAGTCAAAAAGGGTTTTGTACGTTTTGGTTACAGATGCAGGCCCTGGACCTCACAAAATCACCAGTGCAGAAAAAGCGCCATAAATGACGAAACATCCTATTACTAATTTAGTCTTAGTGAATTAACAATTAATTTTAAGATATTGCCATGTAAAAATTAACTTAGCTGACTGAAGTAAAATTTTGTAAGTGATAAATAAAACTATTTCAAAATGTACTTTTATTTATTTATTCATTAAACTAGATAAGCTAATAGCATGGCCAAAGCGCTAACTTCCTTAGATAATAGGTTAAGAACAATTTGAAATTAATTTCTATATTTCTAATTGGATCGGCAAACAAATGGTACTTAATTTTGGTTTATTCTTAGCCTGATTGTCGTAATCTATCTCTAATATAAACTAGTAGTAGTAGTGTTGCGCGGCCCGCATGAACTATCATCATCTACTCAGCCATAGGACGTCCACAGCTGGACATATGGCTCCCGCATTGATTTCCACAAGGACCGGTCGGAAGCGGCCCGCATCCGGCCGATTAGAACCTACTTAGACAGACTGGTACATTTTTTTTATAATGGCAATCATACAGTTAGGTACACAAACTGTAAGTTTGTTGCAGAGTAAACGCTTTACATATTTTTATAGTCTGATAAAACTTGCATCTTCCACAATCCTTAAATTATAGGATTTTCATGTAAGAATGTACATAATTCTGTAAGCGCAATAAGTATTTAATATAAATAATGATGTAAGAAAAATAAGAAATAAACAGTTCTTTAATTTTATTGAATGTTCATATTACATCAATATGAACATTTTTTTCTTTTTTTATTGTGCATAGGCATGTATTTGACCGCTATCTCGCCTGATGTTAAGTGATGACGCGGTCTACGATGAAGCACACTTGCCTAGAAGAAACCTATTCACTCGTGACTCGAAGATGCCCAGATTGTATTTTTGGGGAAACACAGATTTAGGCAATGAATTCCACTTATTAGCTGTACGCACTATGAATGTCGGAGCAAAACGCTTCGTGCGACAAGTTGGAACTTCTTCTTCTTCTTCTCTCAGGCATGCGCGTCCACTGCTGGACATATGCCTCCCCCATATAGGGGGGATTTGCCAATACTCGCCACGCTTGGCATGCGGGTTGGCGAGCGCAGTATGATTTACAATCCTCAGAAGGCGCTGCTGCCCACGTTCTGGTACGTGATCCCTTAGCCGACTCTTACGGCACCCACGGGAAGAGATGGGGGAGTACTATTCTAGACCGGTACCACCACGGCACTAGAACGTCTACCATGAACGGATGTCGCATTGCCGTCCGTCTGGTCGTTCTTAGATGAATTGGAGGGAACATGTCAGTATAGAACCGATCATATCTGTCTCTATAGCACTCTGTGTGACTTAGAACTTGCTTACAAAGCCCAACTATTTAGGAATTTAAAAACGTTGAAATAAATTAATTCTTATTCTCCATCTTTTATCGTAGTTACAAAAAAATATCGCATGCATCCGTTGTTGTGAAACGTTTCTGCTAGTAGTGACCTAATCGTGACCATGACTAATAGGTATGTATCTATTTCTACTATGGGACAGGAAGGAAGAGTTGCCACATTTTTAGAGATAACTGGGTTACACCTACTTATGAATTCGGCAATACATTGAAGTGTTTTATATGAAAACCAAACGACCGCCCAATTGATTAACGTTAGCACGTAATTATCAGGACAATGTAACCAAACACAGTCGTGAATAGTTTCATTTGGAATTTGGTGACATGACTCCTCTAACTTTGGTAAGTTTAATCCAAAAACAGTTTACTCCGCTGCAACAAAAAAAACATTTTCTGAGCGTCCGGTTTAATTTTGAACTTGGCGCCATGGTTGCTCTGACTGTGGTAAATCTTTTAACCCTTCAGCACAACGAATACAATGAAATCTTTTTAAAATGTATTATCTGAAGTTACCCACGGCCACTTAAAATATTAAACGATAATGCGTAAGAAGCGCATTCCTTGAAATTTTAGCGGGCTGAGGGAGCTCAGTTTAACGTTTCAGGCATTTATAATTGTTCTTGTGATCATACAATATTTTTAGTATTCTTTTTTTTCTGTTAGCTTGATGTCGGTATTGTTCATAGGTACTCATTGACAGTTACTCACTATTTTTTAATCAAATGAAGTAATAATGTCTTAAAATATTTCTTTTTGTGCAGTTCCCACAATTTCCAAATTTATACAAGAAAGGTTATTTACCCGACAAATCTAGATTTTTTATTTAAATCGCGCGTACCTCAAATGTTATTTGGTGCCCACCAAAACTTCTCGCAAATGAATAAAACTGTTCCTAATATTATGAATTGCATTATTTAAAAAAAGGCTTAAAAACTTTCCGTGTTCTGAGAATTGAACTAAGTTTGGGTGCAAATAGAATCACTTATATTTTCGAAAGCTAACCAATTCCCTTTACTTTACGAAATTTTTAACCGATTTAAAAAAAAAGGAGGAGGTTCTCATTTCGACCCGTATGTTCTTATTTTTATTTTTATTTTTGTTTTTATTTGTGTTTGTTACCGCATATCTTCCGACTGGGTGCACCGATTTTGATCGTTCTTTTTTTATTTGAAAGCTGGTGCTTTCCGTATGGTTTTTCACGTTTTTGGAAATTTCATCAAAATCGGACAAGCAGTTTTTAGTTACACTCCAAAAACTGAAAAATGCGTGCTTATACCTATACGATATTATAGTAGCGGGTGAAGACATCGGTGAACATACCTACACCACCAAGATAATGGGTCCCATGAGTAGTTACTCATGGGATCCATTATCTTGGTAGTGGCCAAGGCCACTAAAAAAAAGAGTTAAAAAAATGTTTACCATTAAGTGGTACCGACTCCAACACTCAAAAGTGTGAAATAATTTGTCGAAGTCGGTACCATGATATTTTGATATCATTTTGATCTATCATGGTACCGACTTCAACAAATTATTTCACACTTTTGAGTGTTCAAGTCGGTTCCATTTTTTGGTAAACATTTATTTTCCTTTATCTGTGCTATGAGACGCTGCTTCGTACCAAATTTCATTTCGGTTTTGAATCCCTTGCGAGTGTCGAAAATTTGCAGCATAAACAGCTGTATCTTTTGATTGCGTTGGCTTTGAAGTTTGATTTTTTTCACATCTCTTAGAGAAAGTAGACCTCAGCATTCGATACGAATTTCAGCTTGATACCGCAGCGCGTTCCTGAGAGAAACGGGCTTTACAGACAGACAGACGGACAACAAAGTGATCCTATAAGCGTTCCGTTTTTCCCTTTGATGCACGGAACCCTTAAAAGGATTTGCAATAAAAATGCAGAGCAAATTGACGGATAAGCTAACACTATGTTTGGCTACTTTTATGTTTAAATATTAAATATTTTTATTAAACTTTTTATTGTGTCTATAAGTAGGTACTAATTTGTACATGGACGAAGAAGGAAACTTGGGTCGATAGAAGTTTTTGGCATTTTACTACAAATGTTTGCTTTACGCAGACCGTAACTGCGGGTATATATTTATACATTATAATTCTTGAGTGGAATTAGGTGTGTATAACTAGTCATAGTGACTAGTGACTAGTCTAGTCATAGCCTGTGAATCGAAAGGTTCTCGAATGGAGACCACGGACTGGCAAGCGCAGCGTAGTATGTCTACCGATAATTTGGACAGACGACCTGACTAAGATTGCAGGAAGTGGTTGGATGCGGGAAGATTCCAACCGGTCCTTGTCTCGTATCTTGGAGATCGATGGGGAAGGATGAACTATATCTGCTGAAGTAGACATTCCTGACAGTATGTTTCAATTGCATGTTCTCAGAGACTCTTGGGGATCGTTGTTGCAATTGTGCTGTGGAGCACACCAGTACAATGTGAGGAAAACGCGTGAGTACAAAATTTACCGATTCTTTAACCATCTTGCTAGCCTTCTCGTGACCACGACCAATGCAATTTGGTCGAAACGTCGAGATAAATAAATTACTAAATGTTTTTTCTCGCGATCAAGCCCCGATTGATTTATTAACATCTTGCTAAGATCATATCGGCCCATGCTGAGCACAAGATCTGCTAGACGAGCATGACAGCTCATCCGCTTGATTCTCTAGTTGAGACAAATACAGCGAGTTGCTAGTTGATTGATGGGTTTGATTTTCAACACCTATAGGTAGGTTGATAGATAGATTGATAATCAAACTCTTTGAGTTTTTCAAGAGTTTGATTTTCAACACTTAAATCAAACTCTTTGATTACGTACAATTAGAAAAAAGTGTATATTGCCGACATAACAACTAATTATACAATTGAAATAAGTACCCGATTCATAAAAAGGGAATCATGAAAAAAGCGTGTTTTTCGTTATTTGCTCGATTTTAATACACACCTTAAAAATGTACCTAAAAGTATATAGTGTAATTATTTTGTACGATGGCACGGAACCTTTCACGGGTGTGTCTAACTCGCATTCGACCCGTTTTGCCTTAAATATATTTTCCAGAAGCGCAACTGTTACCGAATTGCTGGTCTTCATAAGTGACGCAATTAAAAAATACAACGACAGGCTCGATGAACACATTTACCAGGATACCTACTGTACTCGTACCTTCAGAACAAAGCTTGAAGGGATAGAAGCGGGTATGGTGAAGATGCATGATGAATTTAATAGCGCAATCTCGAAACTGGATGTATCGCACAAAAATCTTAAAAGTGCACTCACAGATGTAAGTATTTTTATTGAGTATTAGGTATATACTATTGTTATGGAAGTGGTTTCTGTGGGCCTTCTGAGCAGGCTCAGAGTCGCACAACGACCTATGCACAGGGCTATGCTCGGAGTTCTCATTTCTTGGGTAGCGTATGTTTTTATGGGCCTACTGAGCAGGCTCAAAGTCGCACAGCGAGTTATGCAGAGGGCTATGCTCAGGGTTTATCTACGTGATCGAACAGATATAAGGAGATCCGCAGAAGAACAAAAGTCACCGACATAGCCCAGCGGATTAGCAAGTTGAAGTGGCAATGGGCAGGGCACCTAGCTCGAAGAACCGATGGCCGTTGGGGGTCGAAAGGTTCTCGAGTGGATACCACGAACTGGCAAGCGCAGCATAGGACGGCCACCGACCAGGTGGACAGAGGACGACTGAATGTCCAGCAGTCTATGTCCTATGGCTAAGATGATGATGGAGGTGGTTACGGGAATAGAAGGAAACAACACTTGCAACGAAAGTGACTTTGCACTGAGAATTTAGCACTGTTACTATTCACTTCTTCACTTTTCATTTCACTTCCTTATTTCTTCGTTCTTGTATGTTATCTCAAATTCAACTGACTCACGGCGGCGACAGGAGCCCCCCCCCCATATACCCTGTAATTTCGATTTTCATTTATTTTTCGATCGTCTTTCTATGAATCTTTCTAGAATCTTCTTTATAATTTGGGCATTCAGTTATTAGTTCAAGCATTCTAGATAGCAATGTATATAAAAATTTGCAAAATTAATGCAGTTGTTTTATCAATTGAAATAATTTATTTTATTTTCTTCGGAAAACATACAGTGTTATATAACTAATGTAATCAAATATAAGTTTCTATACACCATTAAAAAGTTTTCGCATACAAAACCTATAATAAGCTTGTTTGCTTGACAACGTATCACTTACGAATCTAACATAAACAAAAAACAGATATTGTACAGCATAATATCGATTATAAGAAACAAGACAGTTAGGGAACAGCACCAAACCAGTTTTGGGTCAATCTATTTCTAACTGCATTCGGAGAAGAATTGAACAGATCAAATTCCGCAAAGTTGTCCAGTCTGTTTACTATGAATGCAGATCTTATAAAAAAAGAGTTTTATCTATAGTTGCTACAGCTCTGCGGGATATGTAAATATGAGGGATGTCGTACGGGTCTAGACGGTGCGTTTATACCAATTTGAGATAGGAGATATGGGCTATCAATTTGAGATTGCACTATTTTAAGCAATATGATTATGTCAGCTATTCTGCGTCTCTCAGAGAGGGGCAGCATGTGATGTCTTCTACATCTAGATTGGTAATCAGCGTCGATCGTTTTACATTTGAATTGTAAGTATCTCATAAATCTACGTTGAATTGATTCAAGCCTGTTAATATGTATATCATATTGTGGGTTCCAGATTTGTGAACAATACTCGAGGATGCTACGCACATATGAACAATACAGGATCTTCAGTATCTTAACACTCTTAAATTGAGAGTTAGACCTACGGATGAATCCTATTGACTTGCTGGCCCTATTGACTATACTATTTGTGTTTAGCTCATAGGTCAACTTAGAATCATGAATAGATCACGTATTTCATTGACTGTATCGAGTTTTTGTGCTTTTAATATGTAACTGAAAACAGTTGGTTTAGACTTTCGAGTAAAAGTTATTGCATGGCATTTCAAAACATTGATATCAAGTTTGTTAAATTGACAATAATTCTCAAATGTACATAAATCGTGTTGCAGAAGGTAACAGTCGTTCAAAATATCAATTTTTAAAAAAAATTTCATATCATCTGCGTATAGAAGAAATTTTGAATAAGAGAAACAAGAGTGTATATCATTAATAAAAATGTTAAACAATAGCGGGCCTAACATTGATCCTTGAGGTACTCCAGAAGGTATAGAATTCCATGCGGATGAATACCCATGAACTACTACGGCTTGGGTTCTGTTTTCAATGATTACCATGAATTCCTGCATTTAAAAGCTTCTGTAAAAGTATATGTAGGTAACAGAGCGATTTTAAAATTTAAGTACTTAGGTACTCTCCCAAATGATATTATATGTTTTTAAGACGTAGATGTCGCACAAGCGCGCGGAAACTGAGGCGGCAAAATTAAGTCAGTTGTAGTAATTTTAACTACGACGCGTATTTCAAGCGTAAGTCTAAACATGTAGCTATCCTTTTCTATATTATTTGTACCGTATTATCTGTCGCAGTAAGCATGTTTATGTCGTAACGGAACAAATCTGAGCACCGCGCAGTATGAATATATGTCATCTTTAGTAGGTAAAACATCATTGACACTCCCTCAACCGCGGGGTTTAGAAACAAATCATACCTCTTTTTAAAGAACATGTTGTATTCTTTACTTTAGATATACATATCCTGGCTATATTGTGGATGTTTTTTGAAAACTTACTTTAAAAAAAAACGATAAATCATAAAAAATGCTCATGTTTAGTGCAGATTGCGCAGAAACTGTAACTGTTATAGCTTTTGCATGTATTTATTTATACTATACTATTTATTTCAGCACAAGAAATTTTTTTTTTTTTTTTACATATTATAAGTTTGCGTTTGACAACTGTCTCACCTGATGTTAAGTGATGACGTTGTCTAGGATTTAGCACGCAAACCTAGAAGGTACCTATTCACTCGCGACTTGAAGACTCCAGGATTGTACATATCAATAAATAGTATACATAAATAATATATTTTCACACAGTATTATAGGTTGATAGTTAATATATCAAGGATTATTTCAGTTCTTACTGACTTTTCATGTATCGTGTGCAGTTTTCTTTAACTTCGCTCTATTGCCTACATGTTCCGACTGATACAACAAATGCATTTTGCCAATTTTAGTCATTTGTTTCTCCAGAATTGTCTATACACTTATAATTTACGAATAATGTTCATCCCGTGTCCAGAACCTTCATCGGATCCACAAAACACAAAAAGTACTTCAGCAGTATTGGGGTTTGATCTCGGAACCAGCGGTTTTACAGGAAGAGCTCTACCCGCTACTCCACAGAGCTATTCGCGGAACTATCGAATTTCCTAATGAATTGTTTCTGACTTAACTGACTGATTCTTTAACGCGACCTTTTTTTTGTTTCTGTGACGATGCCATCGTCACGCTATTATTAGAAATCAGAAGTGGTACAATATATTTTAATAAAATTATATCTATTTTCATTATAAAAGAAGATCAAACATGATAAATCGTATTTATTACAAATAGTCTAACGACGATAATTCATTCAAATAAACATTAAAATTGAACATTTATTTATACGAAGTAACAACCGTTAAAACAAATAATATGAAATGGAACGATCTTACAGTAATACAAACAAGTAAGTATACAGCGCCGAGCGAGCCCAACCATCTTACTGCTGATCTATATTATTGTATGTACTCTCTTTGGTCTGAGCAGCAAATATGTCAGCATTCTATTCTATTTTCTAACGGACTAATGATGTTTGCTTCTACCGGAAGCCTTCGTACAATTATAGTCGATATCAGCCGAGATATGTAAATTTTTCCACCATTATGATTGGTCTATATTTACTGAAACTACTACATATTTTCCAAATAAATAGTTATAGTATGTTTATTACCAATTACATAGTGTAACGGGCCACGTTTAAATTTTGCCGCCATCGACTTGGCCGAGTGACGTATGTTGCTATTACGCGAGGACAGCCAATGAGCGGAGCGAAGCCACGCCCCGTTTTTGTGTTTCATTACGGCGACGAGTCGCGTCACATGTTTTGGCTGTGTGAACCCCAGGAGCGGGCGATGTACTGTTGACGAACGTCTTGTTGTTTCTCTCTACGCACGCGGTCGCAGCACCGATCATTTTAATTGTAAAAACATTGAAGTAAAGTAAAAAACTACGACCTGAAGATCTAAGCGTATCGTTTACCTTACTATAGTTAATTAGGAATCATAATAATATGGTCATTCATGTATATATACAGAGTGGTTTTGAGAAAAGGGCGGCGATGGCCAAGTCCTAAACCACAAGAGTTAAGGAAAAGTCGTGAAAAGAGTCATGCCTTCGATTTTTAAGAAAATTAAAACTGCATATTTTTTTTCAAAAATCTTTTACTTATGGCGGAAATGGACCCGAACGATTTTAACAAATAAAATGATTCTGTTGCTGATAAGGATTAAAATAAATGTTTTACTAAAAATGATATGCATTTGATATCATGACAGGATTTATCCTCGATAAGATATCAAGCAATGAGCTTTGTAAGCTCTCAACTGTTTCGTAACGAGCTTTGTAAAGTTTGTTCTTAACGTAATCAAATAATCAAGTGTCGTAAGATTCGGTGATCTTGCCGGCCAGTGAAATTTGTTACTCATGGGATCAATTGTCATTGTGGTGTAGGTATGTTCACCGATCTCTTCAACCGCTACTATAATATCGTCTAGGTATAAGCACGCACTTTTCAGTTATTGGAGTGTAACTCAAAAACCGCTTGTCCGATTGTGATGAAATTTAAATGGGACTACAGTGGAATCACCAGCTTACAAAAAAAAAGAGAGAGAGAACGATCAAAATCGGGTCACCCAGTCAGTAGTTATGCGGTAGCAAACATAAAAAATAATAAAAACATACGGGTCGAATTGAGAACCTCCTCCTTCTTTTGAAGTCGGTTAAAAACTGTGAAATAAGTTGTCGAAGTCGGTACCATGAGCACAATATTTTGTCATAAGTTACTTTGAACTATAATGTTACTGACTTCAACAAGTTATTTCACACTTTTGAGTGTTAAAGTCAGTTCCATTTTTTGGTATTTTTTTTTTGCCGGGGCGGACTGTAATTTTATTATATAAGGTAGGTATTATGAGGCTTATTGCACAACAAATTCACAATTGTTAGTATATCCCGTTCATTTATTATACCAATACAAGTACATTGTTGACTGTAGATCTCGTAGCTTACCTTCAATGATGTTTTACTAAAGATGACGTATATTCATACTGCGCGGTGCTCAAATTTTTGTTCCTTTACGACATAAACATGCTTACTGCGACAGATAATACGGTACAAATAATATAGAAAAGGATAGCTATATGTTTAGACTTGCGCTTGAAATACGCGTCATAATGAAAATTAATACAATTGACTTAATTTTGCCGCCTCAGTTTCCGCGCGCTTGTGCGACATCTACCTCATATAGACATATAATATCATTGTAATTTTTTTTTATAATATCATTGCTTACCTTCAGTTACATTGCTGTGCCAGACTTGAACAGCGGACTCTATCTTCCTCAACTGTTGGTCAATCATTGTATTAGTTCCTTTATATTCGGTTAATTTTGACTCATATTCTTTCAACAACTTTCCTGCTTCAGTGATATGCTTCTCGAACTTAGTGTTAGAAGTAACTTCGCGGCATACAGGTCGAAGAGTATCCTGGAAGATTTAATTGATGTTTATTGTTGTTAGCCATTTTGTAAGTCCATAGCATGTAGCAGATTTTATTGGAATCATCAATATAGGATTTTATATAAAGAAGAGTTTCATTTATTTATTGATTTATTTAATAATAGTTTCATAATTAAAATGATCCGTGCGAAGCCGGGACGCTCCGCTTGTCTATTATAAATGTAATAAATTGTTGAATTGTTATGTTATGTTCGCATGCCTTACGCTGGCGACCCGTTCGCTACCGGTATAGATAAAGAATTGTTTACTATTTTTGTGCGATAATGTGGGTAGGTTTTATGTATTGTACTTAGATTAATTTGTTCATGATATTATTTATGCCTGGCCGCCTACCTAATCCTTTTTATTTGATAGCATATTGTGATCATTATTATGATTTTAATTAGTAAAATATATAGTACCGTGTTTTTGGAATCCCTAGTAGCTGTAACACACGGAATCCTAGCACAGCTACTAACGTTGTTTTTAGTGTTCTATTGTAGTTTCTAAGATGATAATAATAATACTTTTTTTGTAAATTTCATTAACACTAAGAACCTAAATTAAGAATGCTTTGTATTGGAATGAAGAAATGAATTATGAATTGCGTACCCAAGATACATGCTTAGTTTGGGCCTCGTTGTATTAATTCATAATATAATAGGTTAGGTAGTGGATTGATATTTATATATTATATGGAATTATTCTACTTTTCTTTTAGGAAAAAATATTTACTCGACTATTTAGTTAATAAGGTTAAGGTTTTTCGACCCGTTTGTACTTTTATGTTTGTTAGGTAACTTTCGACAGAGCGAATCGATTTTAATGATTCTTTTTTATATTTAAAAGCTGGTGCTTCCCGTGTGGTTTTTGAGTTACACTCCAATAACTGAAAAGTGCTACTCAGACCTCGACGATATTATATTTAGTTGCGGGTGAAGACATTGGTGAACATACACAATGACAATAAGTAAGTAGCAAAGGTCACTGAAAAGGGTAAAAAACAAATGTTTACCATAAAAGGAAACGTTTTTCAACACTCAAAAGTGTGAAATAACTTGTCGAAGTCGGTAAAATGAGCACAATATTTTGATAATAGTTACTTTTTTACTATCATGGTACCGACTTCAACAAGTTATTTCACACTTTTGAGTGTTGAAGTCGGTTCCATTTATTGGTAATATTTTTTTAAAATAAAAATAATGAAAGTAACTCACGATAGTTTTCCAACTGAAATCACTTAAGCTTTGCTGGTGAAACTTCATTAATGTTAATTAGTGTTCTGAAGAGCTCTACATCCTTATTCCGGCCTCAAGGTTTTACAAACCACTGCACTAGCCGACACCCCTCATCTACATAATTATCGACTCGCGGGAGTCACACACTGTGCGATTCTACCGATCGTTTTTGTCATACACCTGCAATATGTGGAACGAGCTTCCTCCCTCGGTGTTCCCCAGAAGCTACAATATTGGTGAAGACGACTAGAGACGACACACCTCTTACAAATTCGAATAAAAATAGTAGTGACAGGGGATGTAGGTACAAAAATATATATGGCAATGTGTGATAAATATGTTACAACTAGCTGCGCCCCGCGGCTTTTACCCGTGTAGTGATGAAAAACGGTGATGAAGTTGATGATGAAAATAAGCCTATGTGATAAGCTAGAGTCTAAACTATCTCCATACGTTACCTACGTTTGAACGTGAAGAAGTAACAAACACACACGTACACACAACCTTTCGCCATTATAATATTGGTACGATGGGATTCTTCAAACGGAGCGAGAACAGTCTTAAAAATATTGGCAGCTTATCTTAATGCTCGTAATTATTAATACCATTATTATGCAGCAGCAGATATTCATAGACGACGATGATCGCTTACATCATTGTCATCAGGTGGTCCGTCTGCTTGTTTGTCACCATATATGTGTATTTAAAATATGTAAGTTGATAAATAACACTGACCTCATGAATGCTTTTGGTAATATTATCGATTTGGTGATTCAAATAATCGATTTTAGAGTCGTATATGTTCAATCTCTTGTCGATAAGCTCGTGATTTGTTTTGATATTGTTTTCTATCTGAGTGACTTTCGGGTTGATGTTGTTGACGGTGCTCGTGAGTGCATGGATCGAGTTCCTAATGCCTTCAAGTGTTTTGTTTGTCTTAGAGTCGGATATGTTCAATCTCTTGTCGATAAGCTCGTGATTTGTTTTGATATTGTTTTCTATCTGAGTGACTTTCGGGTTGATGTTGTCGACGGTGCTCGTGAGTGCATGGATCGAGTTCCTAATGCCTTCAAGTGTTTTGTTTGTCTTCTCGGACGTGTCGTATTCATACTGTTCTCTCTGGAAAATATTTTTCTTTATTAATTATGTAAATCATAAAAACAAAAGTAGGTACCTAATAGTGAAATATTACAGACCTAACCAAAATCAGTAAAATATTTCAATACGACCTGTATACACCAAATAAACTTAATACATACACCTACTTTTTACATAAATATCAGTAAATACGATTTAATAAAAAAAATATTATAATTGCCAACATGACCAACACCTGCCCATACTATAAATCAGCATCATTTCAAATAATTAAATTCTTATAAATAGAATTTGTAGATTTTTATGCGCATTTAGTTGCGTTCTGCGATGTCGTGCTAGACGCATAATTATTATGCTTCAAGTTCCAATTTCGAATAAATATATGTCAGGTGCCGTGGTGGTACCGGTCTAGAATAGTACTCCCCCATCTCTTCCCTTGGGTGCCGTAAGAGTCGGCTAAGGGACCACGTACCAGAAGGAGGGCAGCAGCGCCTTCTGAAGATTAGAAATCATACTGCGGTCGCCAACCCGCCTGCCAAGCGTGGCGAGTATTGGCAAATCCCCTCTTTATGGGGGAGGCATATGTCCAGCAGTGGACGCACATGGCTAAGGGATATGTCAGGTACCTTAAGAATAGTTTACCAAGCATTCTGGACCCGTGTTTATAAGGTTAAAACTAACATAATATAATAATAATTAACGACATTACCTAAATTGGGCAATTCGTATGAATTGCAAGTGGACCTTTGAATATCAGAAATTCAATTCATAGTACAACTCCTGCTTACCCTACTAGTCTATACTTTAGAACTACTCAAGGCTATCGAACCATCAGTTCTGTGTAATACGTGCCCTTTCCACAGCAACTTCAACTCACTCATCCTCTGCCTACTTAATTTTCCAGAACCCTTTCCAGAGAGAAAATTTCCGGTAAATATCGTGTGAGTCCTAGCCGATTCTTAGATACCAATAATGAACGAAACTTGCGCTAGTATTCAAACTTAAATTACTTGAGCTTCGCTGCTTAAACTCTATTAATATATTAATTGATAAATGACACTGACCTCATTATTGTTTTTGGTAATATTGTCGATTTGCTTATTCAAATGATCGATTTTAGAGTCGGATATTTTCAATCTCTTGTCGATAAGCTCGTGATTTGTTTTGATATTGTTTTTTATCTGAGTGACTTTCGGGTTGATGTTGTTGACGGTGCTCGTGAGTGCATGGATCGAGTTCCTAATGCCTTCAAGTGTTTTGTTTGTCTTCTTGGACGTGTCGTATTCATACTGTTCTCTCTGGAAAATATTTTTCTTTATTAATTATGTAAATCATAAAAACAAAAGTTGGTACCTAATAGTGAAATATTACAAACCTAAAAAAAATCAGTAAAATATTTCAATACGACCTGTATACACCAAATAAACTTAATACATACACCTACTTTTTACATAAATATCAGTAAATACGATTTAATAAAAAAAATATTATAATTGCCAACATGACCAACACCTGCCCATACTATAAATCAGCATCATTTCAAATAATTAAATTCTTATAAATAGAATTTGTAGATTTTTTATGCGCATTTAGTTGCGTTCTGCGATGTCGTGCTAGATGCATAATTATTATGCTTCAAGTTCCAATTTCGAATAAATATATGTCAGGTACCTTAAGAATAGTTTACCAAGCATTCTGGACCCGTGTTTATAAGGTTAAAACTAACATAATATAATAATAATAAACGACATTACCTAAATTGGGCAATTCGTATGAATTGCAAGTGGACCTTTGAATATCAGAAATTCAATTCATAGTACAACTCCTGCTTACCCTACTTGTCTATACTTTAGAACTACTCAAGGCTATCGAACCATCAGTTCTGTGTAATACGTGCCCTTTCCACAGCAACTTCAACTCACTCATCCTCTGCCTACTTAATTTTCCAGAAATTCCCTTTCCAGAGAGAAAATTTCCGGTAAATATCGTGTGAGTCCTAGCCGATTCTTAGATACCAATAATGAACGAAACTTGCGCTAGTATTACTTAAATAGTAAACAAATATAAACAAAACATAATATAAACATAATAAACTTAAATTAGTTGAGATTCGCTGCTTAAACTCTATTAATATATTAATTGATAAATGACACTGACCTCATTATTGTTTTTGGTAATATTGTCGATTTGCTTATTCAAATGATCGATTTTAGAGTCGGATATGTTCAATCTCTTGTCGATGTTTGCGACGGTGCTCGTGAGTGCATTCATCGAGTCCCTAATGCCTTCAAGTGTTTGGTTTGTCTTGGGCGACGACGTATCGAATTCTAATTCTTCTCCCTAGAAAATATTTATTGGTATTAATAGGTAGAACATAAATACATTTATTGGTACTTAAGAGTGAAATATTACACATCTAAAAATAAACAAAAATATTTAAATACGTTCTGTATACACCATGCAATGTACTAAAAATAAAACATCTAAATACTTACACCTACATTTTACGTAAAATCAGTAAAAAATATTATGATTGCCAACATGAGCAACACCTACCCATACTTAATTAAAACATTTCAAATTCATGCATTCTTATATATTATAGAATTTGTAGAATTTAGTGTAGATTTTTTATGCTCATTTAGTTTCGTCCTGCGGTATCGTGCTAGACGTCATAATTAGGTATGGTTCAATTTCAAATTTCAAATATATTTATATCAAATAGTTTACAAAGTATTCTAGACCTATGCTTCAAGTTCAAATTTCAAAAAAATATATGTCAGGTAACTTAAGAATAGTTTACCAAGCATTCTAGACCCGTAGTGTTTATAAGGTTAAAACTAACATAATATAATAATAATAAAAGACATTATTTTCATTGAGCAATTCGCAAAAATTGCAAGTGGACCTTGGAATATCAAAAATTCAAATCCTAGTACAACTCCTGCTTCCCCTACCAGTCTGTGGTATATTTTACTTTAGAACTTTTTTTTTTAATTTATCATAAGTTTGCGTTTGACAACTGTCTCACCTGATGTTAAGTGATGACGTTGTCTAGGATTTAGCACGCAAACCTAGAAGGTACCTATTCACTCGCGACTTGAAGACTCCAGGATTGTACATATCTACTCAAGGCTATCGAACAATCAGTTCTGTGTAATACGTGCCCTTTTCACAGCAACTTCAACTCACTCATCCACTGCCTACTTAACTTTCCAGAAATTCCCTTTCCAGAGAGAAAATTTTTGGTAAATATCGTGTGAGTCCTAGCCGATTCTTAGATACCAATAATGGACGAAACTTGCGATAGTATTCCAACTTAAATTACTTGAGCTTCGCTGCTTAAACGTTATTAATATATAATTGATAAATTACACTGACCTCATAAATGCTTTTGGTAATATTGTCGATTTGCTGATTCAAGTATCGATTTTAGAGTCGTATATGTTCAATCTCTTGTCGATAAGCTCGTGATTTGTTTTGATATTGTTTTCTATCTGAGTGACTTTCGGGTTGATGTTGTTGACGGTGCTCGTGAGTGCGTGGATTGAGTTCCTAATGTTAGAGATATTATGTATTTATGAACGCACCCTGTGCTGTGTAATGTTTTAAGTAGTCTGTGGGATATATTATGTCTTGTCATTAAAATGGAGCGAAATAAAAAGCATTGCATCAGTTCTTATGATTATGTTTTATTCACGGATAACCATTAAAAATAACAGCAGAGCATGGTTATATATATAGTGGCAACCAAAATAACCGGAGGCAGCAATGGATACAAATATTAGGTTGGGATTATTAACGTTGGACGAAAAAACCAACTTTTCCAACTGGAAGTTTCGCATCAAGATTTTGCTAGAAGAAAAGGGTATAAAAGGCGATTTAAAAAGTATAGAAGAAAAAGACGATGCAAAGGCGAAGAGTATAATAGTGCAGTGCTTAAGTGACCGGTATTTAGAGATTGTAAAGAAATGCAATTCCTCAGAAGAAATGATTATACAGTTAGAGAAAATGTTTCAAAGAAAAAGTGTCTTTAATAAATTATATTTGAAGAAAAGGTTATTAACTTTGAAAAAGACTCAAGAAATGCAAGATCACTTCTTAAAGTTTGATGGCTTAGTGGCCGACCTTGAAGGGGCAGGGTGCAAGTTGGATGAAAGTGACATAATTTCACATATGTTATTAACCTTGCCAGATGAATATGAGACAGTTATAACAACATTGGAGACCATGGTAGATGAAAAAGACTTAACCTTAGACATTGTAAAGTCAAGATTACTGGATGCTGAACTTAAAATAAAAGGTAAAGAACTAACTGAACCTACAATAGAGACATGCATGTATGCTTGTTTTAAATGTGGCAAAAAGGGCCACAAGGCATATGAATGTAGAACTTATAACACGGACAGTTCTCGAGGGAGAAGTATGGGACGGTCTAGAGGTAGAGGTGCATTTAGATCTAAGAGACGCTTTAATAGATCTTCGGCAAATATGGCCCAAGAACATGAAAGTTTATTTGTTGCACTGTCAATAGAAGGCTGCGTGACTGAGGATTGTGAACTAGCGTTCATTGTTGACTCTGGAGCCACTCACCATTTTATTCAACAAAAGTATGAAAAACACATGATTGATATTGAGGAACTACAAAATGAAGTAAAAATTGTGATAGCGAATGGGCATACATTAGTGGCAAACAAGAAAGGATATTTAAAAGTTTCATATAGAAATGAGCCTTTAACAATTGAAGCTCTTATTGTACCTGGACTGACCCATAATCTATTATCTGTAAATAAATTGATGGAGAGGAATATTAGAGTGGTGTTTGAAAAAGGTCAACTTAAAATACACACTAAAACAAAAACATACTATGGAGAAAAATGTGGCAAGTTATATGCTTTAAAAGTAGAACTCTTAAATAGTTATCAATGTCATTCTGCAAGGAAAGAAAGAGATACTGATATTTGGCATAGAAGATTGGGACATGCTAATCGAAAAAGTCTAGCAATAATGAACTTACCTTACAGCAATAAAATCTGTGACATCTGTATGGTAAATAAAAGTACAAGACTCCCTTTTAGCCCAAATATAAAACCGCAGTCCCACTCAATTGGAGACTTAATACATTCTGATGTAGCCGGCCCAACACGGGTACCAACCCATCAAGGACACATATATTTCCAAACTATAATCGATGATTATTCACACTTCACCCAAACATATTTGTTGCATAATAAATCAGAGGCAGCAAATAATATTATGAATTACATAAAAGCCATAGAGACTGAAAAAAATATTAAAGTTAAGAAAATAAGAACAGATAATGGAGGCGAATATACATCTAATTTCTTTAAAAGATTTTGTGAAGAAAAAGGTATTTCCTTAGAATACAGTCTACCTTATAGCCCTCAAATGAATGGCAAAAGTGAAAGAATGAACCGTACGATTTATAATAAAGCCAGAACCATACTAGATGAATCTAAACTACCGAGACATTTGTGGGGAGAAGCAGTGCTGACGGCAACCTTTTTAATAAATAGATGCCCATCAAAAGGTATTAGTGACCAGATTCCTGCGAAGCTATTTGGAAGAGAGCTAATGATGAATAAACTTAAGGTCTTTGGATGCAAAGCTTGGGCAGTCATACTACCAAGAGGAGACAAGTTAGATAATAGGGCAGTACCTGTCAGGATGGTTGGTTATGCAAAAACAGGATACAAATTATGGGACCCTGCTAAAGACAGAGTAATAGTTTCTAGAGATGTGCGCTTCGATGAAACTAACATAATATATGAAGAATTAAATAAAAATAATAAGAACTATATTTATAATGAACAACTGGAAGAAGATAAAAATGAAGAATGTAAGGAAGAAAAAAGCACAAAGGAACAGGATATGAAATATAATAAAAGTGATAATAATGAATCTGATAATGAAGAAAATAAGGAGTACAATAAAAATATTGAAAATATCACTAATTACAAAGAAGTTAGAACAACAAGAAGTGGAAGAAAAATAATTCCACCAGATGCATTTAAAGACTATGTTTCATTAACATACCAAGAATTTTGTCTAGTTAGCACTGATGATCCAGAGACTTATGAAAATGCGATGAAAAATGGATGGGAACAAGCAATATGTAATGAGTTAAATGCACATAAAAGAATGAATACTTGGACAGAGAACCTGATTTTCTACCAGAAAATCAAAAAGCTATTGATGGAAAATGGGTTTTCAAAACCAAAGAAAATGGTATGAAAAAAGCAAGATTGGTAGCAAGAGGATACCAAATTAAGGAACAAGGTGATATTGGAAGTAACTATGCACCAGTCGCTAGGATTTCTACAGTGAGGATGGCTTTAGCACAAGCCGTACAGAATTCTTGGACAATAAGGCAATTGGATGTTCCAACAGCATTTCTAAATGGTATGCTTGACGTTGAAGTGTATATGAAACCACCAGAAGGTGTTAAGACTGAAAATAAAAACAAGGTTTTAAAACTTAACCGAGGATTATATGGATTGAGAGAGAGTCCAAAATGCTGGAATCAAAGATTTGATAATTATATACAAGGAAAAGGCTTTAAGAGATCACAACATGATTTCTGTTTATACATTGGTGAAGGGAATATCTGGATAGTAATCTATGTAGATGATATCATAGTCATGGGAAAGAATATGCAAGTTAAAGAGATAGTACAAGATCTTAAAAGGGAATTCGACACAAAAGATTTTGGAGAACCAAAAATGTTCTTAGGTATGGAATTAGAAATGAAAAATGGAACGTTGAAAATTACTCAAAAACAACAAATTGCTAGAATGCAATGCTAGAGAAATTTGGTATGAAAGATTGTAAAGGTGCACCCACACCAATGACAAAAGGTTACCAAGTAGATGCTAATGAAGAAATCATTGATAATGTACCGTTTAGACAAATAGTGGGTACACTGATGTTTGTGTCTACTGTGTCACGTCCAGACATAACTTTTGCAACATCATATTTAAGCCAATACTTAGATAAACCAACTAAATCTTTATGGACACAAGCTAAACGGACACTAAGATACTTAAAAGAGACAATTGAAATGGGATTAATTTATGAGAAATGTACAGAGGAAAGTATATTAACTTATTCTGATGTTGATTGGGCAGGAAACCAAACAAATAGAAAAAGCATATCAGGATCGGTGACTTTATATAATGGCAAAGCAGTGGCCTGGTTTTCAAGGAAGCAAAATTGTGTTGCGTTGTCAACTGTGGAAGCGGAGTACATAGCGGCAGCTACCAGTGCTTGTGACTTACTGTACATGAAAGGACTTTATAGTGATTTTATGGGACATGACAGTAAAGTGAAATGTTTATTGTTCATGGACAATTGTGGAGCAATTCAGTTAACTAAATCATATACAAACAGCAAGAAAGCCAAACATATTGAGATAAAGTATCATTTTATAAAAGACTTGTTAGATAAGAAATTAATTGATATTAATTACATACCCACAGATAAGAATTTGTCTGACTTATTAACTAAATCATTTGCTGAAGAAAAATTGTCATTGCTGAGAAAATCTCTAAACTTAATTTAGTTTATATTTGTATAAGAAAAAGTAGTTGTCATTTACTTACTTAATTTTTTTTTTGTTATAACTTTTGTTTCTAAGCGATATTAAACTTAAGAGAATGTTCATATCGAAGCGGGGTGTTAGAGATATTATGTATTTATGAACGCACCCTGTGCTGTGTAATGTTTTAAGTAGTCTGTGGGATATATTATGTCTTGTTATTAAAATGGAGCGAAATAAAAAGCATTGCATCAGTTCTTATGATTATGTTTTATTCACGGATAACCATTAAAAATAACACCTAATGCCTTCAAGTGTTTTGTTTGTCTTCTGCGACGTGTCGTATTCATACTGTTCTCTCTGGAAAATATTTTTCTTTATTAATTATGTAAATCATAAAAACAAAAGTTGGTACCCAATAGTGAAATATTACAGATCTAACCAAAATCAGTAAAATATTTCAATAAGTCCTGTATACACCAAATAGGCAACGTACTCAAAATAAAACATTAAAATACTTACACCTACTTTTTAATTAAATATCAGTGCATACGATTTAATAAAAAAATATTATAATTACCAACATGACCAACACCTACCCATATATAAATTAGCATCATTTCAAATAATTGAATTATTATTAATAAAATTTGTAGATTTTATATGCACATTTAGTTGCGTTCTGCGATGTCGTGCTAGACGCATAATTATTATGCTTCAAATTTCAAATAATTATATTTCAGGTACTTAAGGATTGTTTGCAAAGCAGATCTAGACCCGTGTTTATAAGGTTAAAACTGACATAATATAATAATAATAAAAGACATTACCTAAATTGGGCAATTCGTAGGAAATGCAAGTGAATATCAGAAATTCAATTCATAGTACAACTCCTGCTTACCCTACTAGTCTGTGGTATCTTTTACTTTAGAACTACTCAAGGCTATCGAACCATCAGTTCTGTGTAATACGTGCCCTTTCCACGGCAGCTTCAACTCACTCATCCACTGCCTACTTAACTTTCCAGAAATTCCCTTTCCAGAGAGAAAATTTCCGGTAAATATCGTGTGTCCTAGCCGATTCTTAGATACCAATAATGGACGAAACTTGCGCTAGTATTCAAACTTAAATTACTTGAGCTTCGCTGCTTAAACGTTATTAATATATGATTGATAAATCACACTGACCTCATTATTGTTTTTGGTAATGCTGTCAATTTGGTGATTCAATTGATCTATTTTAGAGTTGGTTAAGATAAATCTCTCGTCGATGTTTTTGACGGTGCTCGTTAGTGCTTGGATCGAGTTCTTAATGCCTTGAAGTGTTTTGTTTGTCTTCAGAGATGTATCGAGTTCTGATGTTTCTCTCTAGAAAATATGTTTTGTTTTGAATTATATGATTGGTATACGTTACACAATTATTACTAATCATGATATCTTGACAACGCAGTACACAGTTTCACTGATCGCTAACGCTACAGTCGTTTGTAGAACGTTGCTAACCCTGCCATACCTTCTTCACAATTTCAGAAAAACAATCCAGATTTTGAGACGCAATTTGAATGAATATTTTGTTTGTACATATTTTCTAAAAGGCCACACGGTTCGTACCTGGAGGCTTTTATATCCCCATTTAAAAAAAAATGACAGTGTCATACTGTAGTAACTACTTCAAATTAATTTACGGACCGATCGCGAGGCAAAATGATCAGATTCCCCTCTCGTGAAGCTGTAAATTCCGGTAGAAGCAAACATCATTAGTCCGTTAGAAAATAGAATAGAATGCTGACATATTTGCTGCTCAGACCAAAGAGAGTACATACAATAATATAGATCAGCAGTAAGATGGTTGGGCTCGCTCGGCGCTGTATACTTACTTGTTTGTATTACTGTAAGATCGTTCCATTTCATATTATTTGTTTTAACGGTTGTTACTTCGTATAAATAAATGTTCAATTTTAATGTTTATTTGAATGAATTATCGTCGTTAGACTATTTGTAATAAATTCGATTTATCATGTTTGATCTTCTTTTATAATGAAAATAGATATAATTTTATTAAAATATATTGTACCACTTCTGATTTCTAATAAAGGCGTGACGATGGCATCGTCACAGAAACAAAAAAAAGGTCGCGTTAAAGAATCAGTCAGTTAAGTCAGAAACAATTCATTAGGAAATTCGATAGTTCCGCGAATAGCTCTGTGGAGTAGCGGGTAGAGCTCTTCCTGTAAAACCGCTGGTTCCGAGATCAAACCCCAATACTGCTGAAGTACTTTTTGTTTTTTGTGGATCCGATGAAGGTTCTGGACACGGGATGAACATTATTCGTAAATTATAAGTGTATAGACAATTCTGGAGAAACAAATGACTAAAATTGGCAAAATGCATTTGTTGTATCAGTCGGAACATGTAGGCAATAGAGCGAAGTTAAAGAAAACTGCACACGATACATGAAAAGTCAGTAAGAACTGAAATAATCCTTGATATATTAACTATCAACCTATAATACTGTGTGAAAATATATTATTTATGTATACTATTTATTGATATGTACAATCCTGGAGTCTTCAAGTCGCGAGTGAATAGGTACCTTCTAGGTTTGCGTGCTAAATCCTAGACAACGTCATCACTTAACATCAGGTGAGACAGTTGTCAAACGCAAACTTATGATAAATTAAAAAAAAAAGTTCTAAAGTAAAATATACCACAGACTGGTAGGGGAAGCAGGAGTTGTACTAGGATTTGAATTTTTGATATTCCAAGGTCCACTTGCAATTTTTGCGAATTGCTCAATGAAAATAATGTCTTTTATTATTATTATATTATGTTAGTTTTAACCTTATAAACACTACGGGTCTAGAATGCTTGGTAAACTATTCTTAAGTTACCTGACATATATTTTTTTGAAATTTGAACTTGAAGCATAGGTCTAGAATACTTTGTAAACTATTTGATATAAATATATTTGAAATTTGAAATTGAACCATACCTAATTATGACGTCTAGCACGATACCGCAGGACGAAACTAAATGAGCATAAAAAATCTACACTAAATTCTACAAATTCTATAATATATAAGAATGCATGAATTTGAAATGTTTTAATTAAGTATGGGTAGGTGTTGCTCATGTTGGCAATCATAATATTTTTTACTGATTTTACGTAAAATGTAGGTGTAAGTATTTAGATGTTTTATTTTTAGTACATTGCATGGTGTATACAGAACGTATTTAAATATTTTTGTTTATTTTTAGATGTGTAATATTTCACTCTTAAGTACCAATAAATGTATTTATGTTCTACCTATTAATACCAATAAATATTTTCTAGGGAGAAGAATTAGAATTCGATACGTCGTCGCCCAAGACAAACCAAACACTTGAAGGCATTAGGGACTCGATGAATGCACTCACGAGCACCGTCGCAAACATCGACAAGAGATTGAACATATCCGACTCTAAAATCGATCATTTGAATAAGCAAATCGACAATATTACCAAAAACAATAATGAGGTCAGTGTCATTTATCAATTAATATATTAATAGAGTTTAAGCAGCGAATCTCAACTAATTTAAGTTTATTATGTTTATATTATGTTTTGTTTATATTTGTTTACTATTTAAGTAATACTAGCGCAAGTTTCGTTCATTATTGGTATCTAAGAATCGGCTAGGACTCACACGATATTTACCGGAAATTTTCTCTCTGGAAAGGGAATTTCTGGAAAATTAAGTAGGCAGAGGATGAGTGAGTTGAAGTTGCTGTGGAAAGGGCACGTATTACACAGAACTGATGGTTCGATAGCCTTGAGTAGTTCTAAAGTATAGACAAGTAGGGTAAGCAGGAGTTGTACTATGAATTGAATTTCTGATATTCAAAGGTCCACTTGCAATTCATACGAATTGCCCAATTTAGGTAATGTCGTTTATTATTATTATATTATGTTAGTTTTAACCTTATAAACACGGGTCCAGAATGCTTGGTAAACTATTCTTAAGGTACCTGACATATATTTATTCGAAATTGGAACTTGAAGCATAATAATTATGCATCTAGCACGACATCGCAGAACGCAACTAAATGCGCATAAAAAATCTACAAATTCTATTTATAAGAATTTAATTATTTGAAATGATGCTGATTTATAGTATGGGCAGGTGTTGGTCATGTTGGCAATTATAATATTTTTTTTATTAAATCGTATTTACTGATATTTATGTAAAAAGTAGGTGTATGTATTAAGTTTATTTGGTGTATACAGGTCGTATTGAAATATTTTACTGATTTTTTTTAGGTTTGTAATATTTCACTATTAGGTACCAACTTTTGTTTTTATGATTTACATAATTAATAAAGAAAAATATTTTCCAGAGAGAACAGTATGAATACGACACGTCCAAGAAGACAAACAAAACACTTGAAGGCATTAGGAACTCGATCCATGCACTCACGAGCACCGTCAACAACATCAACCCGAAAGTCACTCAGATAAAAAACAATATCAAAACAAATCACGAGCTTATCGACAAGAGATTGAAAATATCCGACTCTAAAATCGATCATTTGAATAAGCAAATCGACAATATTACCAAAAACAATAATGAAGTCAGTGTCATTTATCAATTAATATATTAATAGAGTTTAAGCAGCGAAGCTCAAGTAATTTAAGTTTGAATACTAGCGCAAGTTTCGTTCATTATTGGTATCTAAGAATCGGCTAGGACTCACACGATATTTACCGGAAATTTTCTCTCTGGAAAGGGTTCTGGAAAATTAAGTAGGCAGAGGATGAGTGAGTTGAAGTTGCTGTGGAAAGGGCACGTATTACACAGAACTGATGGTTCGATAGCCTTGAGTAGTTCTAAAGTATAGACTAGTATGGTAAGCAGGAGTTGTACTATGAATTGAATTTCTGATATTCAAAGGTCCACTTGCAATTCATACGAATTGCCCAATTTAGGTAATGTCGTTAATTATTATTATATTATGTTAGTTTTAACCTTATAAACACGGGTCCAGAATGCTTGGTAAACTATTCTTAAGGTACCTGACATATCCCTTAGCCATGTGCGTCCACTGCTGGACATATGCCTCCCCCATAAAGAGGGGATTTGCCAATACTCGCCACGCTTGGCAGGCGGGTTGGCGACCGCAGTATGATTTCTAATCTTCAGAAGGCGCTGCTGCCCTCCTTCTGGTACGTGGTCCCTTAGCCGACTCTTACGGCACCCAAGGGAAGAGATGGGGGAGTACTATTCTAGACCGGTACCACCACGGCACCTGACATATATTTATTCGAAATTGGAACTTGAAGCATAATAATTATGCGTCTAGCACGACATCGCAGAACGCAACTAAATGCGCATAAAAATCTACAAATTCTATTTATAAGAATTTAATTATTTGAAATGATGCTGATTTATAGTATGGGCAGGTGTTGGTCATGTTGGCAATTATAATATTTTTTTTATTAAATCGTATTTACTGATATTTATGTAAAAAGTAGGTGTATGTATTAAGTTTATTTGGTGTATACAGGTCGTATTGAAATATTTTACTGATTTTGGTTAGGTCTGTAATATTTCACTATTAGGTACCTACTTTTGTTTTTATGATTTACATAATTAATAAAGAAAAATATTTTCCAGAGAGAACAGTATGAATACGACACGTCCGAGAAGACAAACAAAACACTTGAAGGCATTAGGAACTCGATCCATGCACTCACGAGCACCGTCGACAACATCAACCCGAAAGTCACTCAGATAGAAAACAATATCAAAACAAATCACGAGCTTATCGACAAGAGATTGAACATATCCGACTCTAAGACAAACAAAACACTTGAAGGCATTAGGAACTCGATCCATGCACTCACGAGCACCGTCAACAACATCAACCCGAAAGTCACTCAGATAGAAAACAATATCAAAACAAATCACGAGCTTATCGACAAGAGATTGAACATATCCGACTCTAAGACAAACAAAACACTTGAAGGCATTAGGAACTCGATCCATGCACTCACGAGCACCGTCAACAACATCAACCCGAAAGTCACTCAGATAGAAAACAATATCAAAACAAATCACGAGCTTATCGACAAGAGATTGAACATATACGACTCTAAAATCGATTATTTGAATCACCAAATCGATAATATTACCAAAAGCATTCATGAGGTCAGTGTTATTTATCAACTTACATATTTTAAATACACATATATGGTGACAAACAAGCAGACGGACCACCTGATGACAATGATGTAAGCGATCATCGTCGTCTATGAATATCTGCTGCTGCATAATAATGGTATTAATAATTACGAGCATTAAGATAAGCTGCCAATATTTTTAAGACTGTTCTCGCTCCGTTTGAAGAATCCCATCGTACCAATATTATAATGGCGAAAGGTTGTGTGTACGTGTGTGTTTGTTACTTCTTCACGTTCAAACGTAGGTAACGTATGGAGATAGTTTAGACTCTAGCTTATCACATAGGCTTATTTTCATCATCAACTTCATCACCGTTTTTCATCACTACACGGGTAAAAGCCGCGGGGCGCAGCTAGTTGTAACATATTTATCACACATTGCCATATATATTTTTGTACCTACATCCCCTGTCACTACTATTTTTATTCGAATTTGTAAGAGGTGTGTCGTCTCTAGTCGTCTTCACCAATATTGTAGCTTCTGGGGAACACCGAGGGAGGAAGCTCGTTCCACATATTGCAGGTGTATGACAAAAACGATCGGTAGAATCGCACAGTGTGTGACTCCCGCGAGTCGATAATTATGTAGATGAGGGGTGTCGGCTAGTGCAGTGGTTTGTAAAACCTTGAGGCCGGAATAAGGATGTAGAGCTCTTCAGAACACTAATTAACATTAATGAAGTTTCACCAGCAAAGCTTAATTGATTTCAGTTGGAAAACTATCGTGAGTTACTTTCATTATTTTTATTTTAAAAAAATATTACCAATAAATGGAACCGACTTCAACACTCAAAAGTGTGAAATAACTTGTTGAAGTCGGTACCATGATAGTAAAAAAGTAACTATTATCAAAATATTGTGCTCATGTTACCGACTTCGACAAGTTATTTCACACTTTTGAGTGTTGAAAAACGTTTCCTTTTATGGTAAACATTTGTTTTTTACCCTTTTCAGTGACCTTTGCTACTTACTTATTGTCATTGTGTATGTTCACCAATGTCTTCACCCGCAACTAAATATAATATCGTCGAGGTCTGAGTAGCACTTTTCAGTTATTGGAGTGTAACTCAAAAACCACACGGGAAGCACCAGCTTTTAAATATAAAAAAGAATCATTAAAATCGATTCGCTCTGTCGAAAGTTACCTAACAAACATAAAAGTACAAACGGGTCGAAAAACCTTAACCTTATTAACTAAATAGTCGAGTAAATATTTTTTCCTAAAAGAAAAGTAGAATAATTCCATATAATATATAAATATCAATCCACTACCTAACCTATTATATTATGAATTACTACAACGAGGCCCAAACTAAGCATGTATCTTGGGTACGCAATTCATAATTCATTTCTTCATTCCAATACAAAGCATTCTTAATTTAGGTTCTTAGTGTTAATGAAATTTACAAAAAAGTATTATTATTATCATCTTAGAAACTACAATAGAACACTAAAAACAACGTTAGTAGCTGTGCTAGGATTCCGTGTGTTACAGCTACTAGGGATTCCAAAAACACGGTACTATATATTTTACTAATTAAAATCATAATAATGATCACAATATGCTATCAAATAAAAAGGATTAGGTAGGCGGCCAGGCATAAATAATATCATGAACAAATTAATCTAAGTACAATACGTAAAACCTACCCACATTATCGCACAAAAATAGTAAACAATTCTTTATCTATACCGGTAGCGAACGGGTCGCCAGCGTAAGGCATGCGAACATAACATAACAATTCAACAATTTATTACATTTATAATAGACAAGCGGAGCGTCCCGGCTTCGCACGGATCATTTTAATTATGAAACTATTATTAAATAAATCAATAAATAAATGAAACTCTTCTTTATATAAAATCCTATATTGATGATTCCAATAAAATCTGCTACATGCTATGGACTTACAAAATGGCTAACAACAATAAACATCAATTAAATCTATTAATTCCAGGATACTCTTCGACCTGTATGCCGCGAAGTTACTTCTAACACTAAGTTCGAGAAGCATATCACTGAAGCAGGAAAGTTGTTGAAAGAATATGAGTCAAAATTAACCGAATATAAAGGAACTAATACAATGATTGACCAACAGTTGAGGAAGATAGAGTCCGCTGTTCAAGTCTGGCACAGCAATGTAACTGAAGGTAAGCAATGATATTATAAAAAAAAAATTACAATGATATTATATGTCTATATGAGGTAGATGTCGCACAAGCGCGCGGAAACTGAGGCGGCAAAATTAAGTCAATTGTATTAATTTTCATTACGACGCGTATTTCAAGCGCACGTCTAAACATATAGCTATCTTTTTCTATATTATTTGTACCGAATCATCTGTCGCAGTAAGCATGTTTATGTCGTAAAGGAACAAAATCTGAGCACCGCGCATTATGCATATACGTCATCTTTAGTAAAACATCATTGAAGGTAAGCTACGAGATCTACAGTCAACAATGTACTTGTATTGGTATAATAAATGAACGGGATATACTAACAATTGTGAATTTGTTGTGCAATAAGCCTCATAATACCTACCTTATATAATAAAATTACAGTCCGCCAAAAAAAAATTACCAAAAAATGGAACCGACTTTAACACTCAAAAGTATGAAATAACTTGTTGAAGTCAGTAACATTATAGTTCAAAGTAACTTATGTCAAAATATTGTACTCATGGTACCGACTTCGACAACTTATTTCACACTTTTTAACCGACTTCAAAAGAAGGAGGAGGTTCTCAATTCGACCCGTATGGTTTTTTTTATTTTTTATGTTTGCTACCGCATAACTACTGACTGGGTGACCCGATTTTGATCGTTCTCTCTCTCTTTTTTTTTGTAAGCTGGTGATTCCACTGTAGTCCCATTTAAATTTCATCACAATCGGACAAGCGGCTTTTGAGTTACACTCCAATAACTGAAAAGTGCGTGCTTATATTTTTAGCAAGCCTTTAGCTCATAACAGCCGTGTGGTTAGAGATATGCTGAATGAACATTTTGGGGATAGATGGATTGGCTCTCATGGTCCGATGAGATGGCCGGCAAGATCACCGAATCTTACAACACTTTTAATCCTTATCAGCAACAGAATCATTTTATTTGTTAAAATCATTCGGGTCCATTTCCGCCATAAGTAAAAGATTTTTGAAAAAAAATATGCAGTTTTAATTTTCTTAAAAATCGAAGGCATGACTCTTTTCACGACTTTTCCTTAACTCTTGTGGTTTAGGACTTGGCCATCGCCGCCCTTTTCTCAACACCACCCTGTATATATACATGAATGACCATATTATTATGATTCCTAATTAACTATTGTAAGGTAAACGATACGCTTAGATCTTCAGGTCGTAGTTTTTTACTTTACTTCAACGTTTTTACAATTAAAATGATCGGTGCTGCGACCGCGTGCGTAGAGAGAAACAACAAGACGTTCGTCAACAGTACATCGCCCGCTCCTGGGGTTCACACAGCCAAAACATGTGACGCGACTCGTCGCCGTAATGGAACACAAAAACGGAGCGTGGCTTCGCTCCGCTCATTGGCTGTCCTCGCGTAATAGCAACATACGTCACTCGGCCAAGTAAATGGCGGCAAAATTTGAACGTGGCCCGTTACACTATGTAATTGGTAATAAACATACTATAACTATTTATTTGGAAAATATGTAGTAGTTTCAGTAAATATAGACCAATCATAATGGTGGAAAAATTTACATATCTCGGCTGATATCAACTATAATTGTAGGAACCGGTATTAAGGTCTTTAAACAAATGAGTTGTAATTAAATATTTATTTCTGTAAAGCAGTCAAGTAACAACAATTTTGTATTGAAGTCTTTTCTGACACAGAAGGTATTCTTTATTCGTCGTATGATGTTGTAGCTATTAATTAGTGTACAAGCGGTACCCTACTGGCATACAGATAGAATTGTATGACCCAACACTTATGGATCGTAAATACCACCTTGATTTGACGTACCTACCTTTCAAGGGTCATTAACCCCGTTCACATAGAACACGCGTACTAGCGATGAATCTACGCGAGACACTGCGGTGTCCACAATTTCCGTGTCTTAGACATTAATTTATTGAAGGTTTTCTCTGTAGTTCTATGGTATTTTTTTAATTTCATTTGTTTATACGTTTCTTATGACCGTGGATCATCATATCCTGTAGTAGGTATGTAAAGTGCTTAACCAGTCATATTGTAGCATTAAGATTATAGGATAAAATTTTTAAATGAAGTGTCTAATTATGAATAGCGATCCTACCCCGTAATACATGTATACATGTTTGACCTGGTAACGGTTCCTTCCCGTTATTGTGACGTAGAAAATGTATTTGGCGAATTTACAACGATTTATTGTCATACAACTAACAGTTTACAAGTTTAGTACCTGCTTATTAATATATACACAACACATGTTCGTGTATCACAGATTCGGATCACGGAAGAAAAAATCCAAAACAGTAAGGATGATAAGGTAGTATCATTATTAAAGCCATACTAGCAGTAACTGTAATACACATTGACATTTCCTAGTCTAATAAAGGTAGGTAAAGACGGCCTAAATCCAGCAGTGGCGTCTAACAGATGGTACTTGATTTATCCTATTGGAACGAACCTGGAAGCCCTGGGGCTTATCACCCAGCGGCGGCGGATTTAAATAGGTTTTACATCATGACAACATTCTCGTCACTCCTGTGCTCCTTCTAGTTACAGCACAGAAGAGACTACTCAAGATTATAGACTATCTAACATTTACAAGGTATCACAATAGATTACTCACAATTATTTCGCTGCGTTTGTCCATCCCTCGCCTCTAAGTATAGCGACTAGAGACTCCCGTTGAATTGTAACATTATCCACTTCATTATTAACAAAGGCAATCTTTAAGTAGGTATAAGTTTATGCATGTAAAAGTTAGACCTGATCTATCCAATTTTTTTATTTTTTGTAAATAAGTAGGATACGTTTTCAAACTTTCGTAGGACTGTAAGGAAGAGCCTGTACTCCACGACACAGGTTCAACCTAGTGTGGAGCACAGTGCCCCCCGAGTTTAGAATAAGTTAGCTTCGCCTAAACTCGATGTAACCTAGATTTAAGTTTTTCTGTGCCCAAATAAATTATTATTATTATCGTAGTACTACTAGCACGTCCGTTCGGTACGGCTTCCACAACAAGACTGTTCCATAGGTACTTTAGTTAGTCTATATAGTTTATGGATTGTTCGCCGCCAAACATTGCTACAGTTTATGTATTACCTTATATTTAGTACTAATCTCACTTATTAGCACAAATTTAAAACATGGTTTTCAATTTGTGCTACCTCCTTCTACTTAGTTAACAAATCGAGTACTAGTAATATTCTGTGCGAATATCTAATACGCTCCGGCTCGGCTATCTCTGACATGTTAATTACACGTCCTTGAGTAGCTGATCTATCAGAACAAAACATTCACCAAGTATTCCGCCCTAACACAATAACCGGGGTCTGGGACCATAAGATGACTAAACGCAGCCTTTGAAGCAAATGTTGAGTTGAGATATACAAAAGTTATATGCTCGTTGAATGCCATTAGTACTTTATTCAATTAACTGCAGACGTTGATTAACGGATACTGGCATTCACAATAGACAAACTCTACTAGACTTACTACAATCATTTCTACCTATATAAGTTTAGTAAATTAAACCCTGTATTATTTTAACAGCTGAGTCCCGAATGACATCGCACCTCTCACAGCTTATGGATACTCTTGAGAACGTAAACAAGTTCATTCAGGAAAACGTGACGCAAGACAACACTCTGTCACAGCGTGCCTACAGCGACATCTCTCGCAAATTCGACACACTGTACTCTGAGGTAATCTATACAACCAGCAGCATCGATTTTTTTTATCGGGATCAAAAGTACTCCATAATAATCCAGGTTATAAGGAACATTTCTTCAAGGAATTTCATTTGAATGTATCGAGACGTAAAGGCGTGACGATGTAACAAACACACACACAAACACACACAATTATTAATATTATTTAACTCCCACATTTACAATATTAGCGATTGCTTTCCCTATTAATATAAACTAGCACCCCGTAAACAGCTCGAGTGTCTATCTATACAATTCGAGCGTAAAGTGCTTGCTGCGCGTTAAACAATACAGTACCAATAAAAAAATCGTTGAATCCATGTTGTTCTTACCTCCAGGTACAGCCACTGATCAGAAGCGAAAAAGTGATTAATGAAACGGCGCAGAACATAAATGCCAATAGGAAATTCATGGAGACCTGGACACACCAAATTTTGATGCAGTTCGGTCTAATCGTAAATCGAGAAAATGATATAAACACTACGTTCGAGAAGCATATCACTGAAGCAGGAAAGTTGCTGAAAGAATATGACTCAAAATTAAATGAATATAACGGAACTAATACCAGCATTGACGTACAGTTGAGGAAAGAAGCGTCCGTTGTTCAAGTCTGGCACAGCAATATAACTGAAGGTAAGGTACGAGATATACAGTCCACTGTGTACTTGTATTGATATAATATTATAGTTGTCGGGATTATACTTACAATTGTAAATTTGTTGTGATATAAGCCTTTATATAATAAATAAGTACATTTAATGAAGTAAATTTAACAAGTATAACATAAATTAATAATGAATATAATTAATATTGCGGTGTGTCGCGTGACTCGTGTTAAGTTTCAGGTACATTGACCGATCACCGCGACCCACTGAAAGAGCTCCCGCGATGCCATTACGCTTCAAGAGGCGTATCAACAAGCTTATGACTTTCATTGCAAAGCTAGTCTGCTTCAGCCGAGGGAACAACCGGTCCCGAGTTATGCATTTCATGACTCAGGCCTTTGGTGGAACCAATAATAATAATAATAAATCATTTATGTCGTTACAGTCACGTACAATACAGTAAAACATGGAATCGATGTAGTTACAGTAATAGTAATAATACATCTCTTATCATTGCATTGAACGCATTGATTTTCTAAAAATTAAAGACTGGGCAAACCGTATTTGCCGCTACAGAGAACGTGTGAATAGATATCAACAGATCCGCCTCTTTCAAAGTGACCAAAGGAATGTGTGTAGAAATTGAGAGGAAACCAGCAAAAGTGTAAACGACGGTCAGCTACCGGATGCTAAAGTCTAGCGTAAACCAACGGTGTTGAGCACCAAGAATAGCAATAGCATTTTTTTTTAATGTAATCGGTGGCAAACAAGCAGACAGGCCGTAAATCTGGGGCATTTTTTTGCGGTAAACGCGCTAATATGTGTCTTGGCGGGGTTGAATTGAACTATGTTACGCTTTACCCACTCAAAAACCTGGACGAGGGAAGACTCGATTTCAGACACAAGTTTATTCCTACTCTCCTCATCAACAGCACGAGGAATGTTTACTCGTCCGGTATATTGTGTATAGCCAGTGCTGTCATCCGCATAACAATGGATGCTGCGATTATGCAGCATATCATTGATGTAAACTAAAAAGAGCGTTGGCCATAACACGGAACCCTGTGGAACGCCAGCGCTTATCAGTTTACCGTCGGCGCACGTACCATCCACAACAACCTGAATGTTCCGGTCTGATAAAAAGCTGGCGATCTAAGTGTATAGCCCCTCGGGAAGCCTATAAGATGGTTACCGTAAGGGACCGTAAGAGCCTCCCATGCCATACGCAATCGAAGGCCTTAGCGATGTCTAGACTAACCGCGAGCACCTTCCCTCTACTCTCAATGGCTTAAGCCCAGCGAAGAGATAGGTAAACTAGAAGATCACTAGCTGATTGACTTTTTCGAGAACCGTACTGGCGATTGCTAATGATCTGATGCTCTTCTAGATAACCAGATAACCAAGGAGCTAGGTGTTAATTATTCGGTACATCAACTTGCAGAGTAGAGAAGTGATAGCTATGGGCCTGAAGTTACTCGGATCAGACCGATCGCCTTTCTTGGGTATGGGGTGGACCAGGGCAGTCTTCCATGAGGATGATACACATCTTACTTATATAAATCATTCATTGTTTTAGAGATCGCACGTCAAAACGAGAAAATCTCGAATATTCAGAATTTGCTGATTGTTGCTGAAGGTACATGGAAGCAGCTGCATAAGCTCTCAGAATTGCAGGAAGGGATGAATCAGACCTTGATCGCCATTGTAGAGGGATCCACCACTATAAGCGAAAACACCAACGCTAGTAAGTAATACGGAAAAAATTAAAAAATATTTATGTCTATCTTTAGGACACAGTGTTACATAACATTTATAAGATCGACAATAAGATTATTGGATAAAGTCTATATATGAATTGTGTTATTATGTATAGTAATCCCTGTACCACGTACTACTATGCTATATACATGTGTGACAGGGTAACAGTTCCTTCCCGTCATTGTGACGTAGAAAATATATTCGATGAGTTTGCGACGGTATATTGTCGTACAACAGTAAAATTAACAAGTAGGTCGCTATTTTTTTAAATTTTATTATTATTATTTAGCCTTTTATTTGATTCCAACAACATAACAATGCACAACATTTAGGTACTTAGTCTAAGTTTTCTGTTGCTGGAACCCCATTCTGGGTATAGGCCTCCTCCAGTTTACTCCAAATCTCTCTGTCCCTTGCTTTTATTTTCCAGTCTTTTCCTGCTGTCGCTATTATTTCGTTGACCCATCTGTTTTTAGGGCGTCCCCTCTTTCTTCTACCAGTAGGTCCATCCCATAATGTTGGTTCTAGGGTCCATCTTTTGTCTCTGTATCTTGCTAGGTGCCCTGCCCATAGCTACTTCAGTGTTAGAGCGTAATTTAGAGCATCTACGAGTTTTGTCTTATTTCTAATGTATTGACTTCTAATTCTGTGTGCTCTCCTTATTTTCAGTATGCTTCTTTCCATCGCTCTCTGGCAACCCACTAGTTTAGTTTTTATTTTGGTATTGTATGTCCAAGTTTGGCAACCGTATGTGATAGTAGGTAATATGCAGGTATCCATCACTGTCTTTTTTAGATTGAGGGGAAAAGCACCTTTTAAGATTTCTTTTAGGGACCAGAATTTTTTCCAGCTCATGTTCACTCTGCGATCAACTTCTTCTTCATCGTTTCTGTCTTGAAATGTTATTTGCTTCCATAGGTAAATAAATTTTTTTACGTAATCCAACGGCTTGTCGTGTAGGCTGATTGTATTTATTTTGCTGTTAGTCATCACTTTCGTTTTGTTTTTGTTAATTTTTAGACCTACTTTTTCGCTTTCTTCATTTAGTGAGCATATCATTTTCTCTAGTATCTTGCTTGTTTCAGCAAAAAGGACAATGTCGTCAGTGAACCTGAGGTGTGTAAGTTGATTTCCATTTACTCTGATTCCAACTGATTTCCAGCTAAGCTGATCAAAAATAGATTGTAGTACGGCTATAAATAGTTTGAGCGACAGCGGATCGCCCTGTCTCACTCCTCTACGAATTGGTATCTCTGGACCACGATTTTCCATTTTGACCCCGCTGTGGCTGCCTTCATATATATTTTTTAGTAGTTTAAGGTACTGTCTGTGAATGTGGCATTTCTCCAAGGCTTTCCATATAGAGTTATGTGATATAGTGTCAAACGCTTTAGCGTAGTCTATAAAGGCTATGTAAAGAGGTGTATTGAACTCTTTATATTTCTCTATGACTTGTTGTATAAGATGTATTACGATCCACTGTAGAGAAGTTAGAACGGAATCCCGCTTGTTCGACCGACTGGTATTCGTCAATTTTTGTACTTAGTCTGCTAAGTATAATTGACGTGAATAGTTTGTACATACATGACAGAAGGCTAATAGGTCTATAGTTACCTATATCGTTAGGGTCTCCTTTTTTGTAAAGTAAGATTATATCGGATCTTTTCCACTGTTCTGGCACATGACCTGTATCTAGGACTTTGTTGAATAGGTACGTAAGTGGGCGAGCTAGTAAGTTATAACCTACTTTTAGAGCCTCATTTTGTATACGATCTAGTCCGGGACTTTTAATCTGCTGTATGTGTTTGGTAACTTCCAAGACATTTATCGATCTTATATCACTGTTGTCAGATAGTATTTCCCGATCCCCATAACTTGAAGTAGAAGAGGAAGATGTTGGGTTTATAAAATGGTCGTCGCTGTTTTCATAGAGTGATTTGTAGAATTCTGTAGCGCATGCTATGATATCTCTCCTAGTTTTGGTTTGTTTCGCATTTGACTTTAGGTTTTGAATCCAATTTGTGTGAGTTGTAAGTTGTTTCTATGCCATTTTTGTACTCCTATGTGTTAGTAAATTTTGTTATATTATATTATTTCTATACTTTTGGTAGTCCCGTTTGATGGCTTTGCTTGTTGTTTTATACAATGTGCTCAGTTCTTTTTTCATTTCATTTGTTTTATGCTTCATTTTTACAAGTTCTGTTCGTCTTTGCAGCATGTCACGTGTAGAATTGCTGAGAATTTTACCAATGGTATCTACTTTTACTTTTTCCTTTGACGTTAAACTCTTGGAGATGGTATTCTCTAGGACATCGTAGTATTTTTGAACGTCACCCACATCATCTTTATATGTATTTAATATATGTATGTTGTGTTCTAAACATTTTTAAAAAATGCTTCTGTCTTCCTCTGTTTTTAGTAAATTTGGGTGTGAATTAAAGAATGCTCTACTTTTCTTTTGTTTTTCTAGCATATACGTTGCTCTTACAAGTCTATGATCTGATCTAAATCCCAAACCATGCAGAATTTCTACATTTCTTATCTTCTTGGGTTCATTTGATAGGATGAAATCGACTTCATTTTTAGTTTTTTTGTCAGGGGAGAGCAAAATGGATGAGCAAATGGACCTGCCATTTGCGGTTTTTTCTCATTTTGAAATAGGTATTCATAATAGATGTATTATGTTCCGAGGCATATTGAACGAGTTTTTCCCCTCTCTTAGTTCTTTTTCCGTAACCAAATTTTCCCATAACTAAGTTATCTTTCGCTTTTGTTTGGCCTACTTGAGCGTTAAAGTCACCGATGACAAGAACATTTTTTCCTGCATCGTTTTGAGCTGCTTCCAAGGTTTCGTAGAAAAAGTCAGTATCTGTTTCTGGTGCTCCTTCAGTTGGGGCATATGCTTGTATTACAGAGAGTTGTTTGTTGTCAAATTTCATTTGCAATAGTGCAACTCGCTCCAATAAACATGTGAAGCTTAGTATTTTGTTTTTGTGCTGTTTTTTAACTAAAAATCCAACTCCATGTAAACCTAGCGTTTCTCCTTTGTAGTAAAAAATATAATCCTCATATTCTTCAATATTGCATCCCATTTTTTTACTTCTGCTAGGCCAAGTATATCAATATCTATCTTTTTTTTGTAGCGAGTATATCAGTCCCAAGGTCCCTTGTATCGGAAAAAAGATACATAGATCTTTTTTCCGATACAAGGGACCTTACATTGAATATTCCAATTTTGAGGGGCTTAAGATTTCTTTTTGTGTAACCTGGAGGGTTGCGGTCATTATCCCCCACGGGGACCAGCCGGCTTGGGGGTGCTTTATTTTTGGTAATATGTGATAAGTTGTTTTGAATATTATGTTTATTCCGGTTGCTGGTGCTCTTTAATTGCTAACTATTATCTCTTTCCTTGAGTGAACCGCTTTTGGTACGAGTCAGAATATCAAATGCGTTCTTTGCCGCAATTTTCTTGGAACCTGCCAAAGAGGATTTATGGTTCTGTATGTCGGGCTTTATTTATTTACTTTATTATTCATGGTTGGGGGAGAAAGAGGATTCTCTTTTCCTTTTTTCACGACTTACTTGATGTTGTTTCTTAACTACAAGTTTCTCACCTCGTATATAAGCGATATTGCTTTTATTTCTTTCTTCTTCTACTAAAGGTTGTAGTGATTTCCTTATTTGCAGCGTTTCTTTCGTAAAATCTTCATTGTTATACAATCCCTTTGGAAATTTAGATTTATTTTTCAGAACTGCGCTTCTTCGCCAATTCGTTGTAAAAGAGATGAGGATTGGTCGATTCCCATTATTTTTTTGTTTCCAATTCTATAGGTTTTATTAATTTCATGCTCCTCGATATTTAATCCGAGGTGTGTGTTGATTTTTTCTGTCATCAGTTTCACCAAATTATTTTCTATTTCATTTCCTTCTTGTATTCCAAAAACTAGCAAATTGTTCTTCTTCTTCTCTATCCCTAATCCTCTAATTTTTTCTTTCAGTTATAAAACTTCAACTCGTAATTGTTTGTTCTGCTCATCTAGTTTTTTGAATTTCTCGTCTATTTGCTGCGTGATGTTTCGAGTAACAGACTCTGTGATGGTGGCTGTTTGTCTCTCCATCTGCTCTTGAATTTTTTCTAGCAAAATTTGCATTTGATTATCCATTTCTCAGAATACAATTCAAATACGCCAAAAATTACAAACTTCGCACGTTTGTTTAAAATGACTAGGTATTTTTAACTTCTTTATATGGCAACACTTTTTTGTCAGATTCGGTTGGTTATGTTGGCTAGCTTGTGATAATTTTAGCTTGTTAGCTATGATATTTCTCCTGTAACTTACTTCACTCTAAAAACTGTTATGTTTTGAGGTTATCTTGTTGTTTATTTTCACAGCTGATATTTCACTTTACATAGAATTTTGTTACGTGATTTATATCTTCCTGCACTTTCCACAATGTAGTTCTTGTTAATAATCCAATTAATTAGATTTTGCATGGGCCTAAACACAGTTTTAAGCAATATTTCTCGCGAGTGATCTTTAGTACAGTACAGTTTATGTCCTACCTTCTATTAAGTACTAATATCACTTATCAGCACAAATTTAAAACATGGTTTTCAATTTGTGCTACCTCCTTCTACTTAGTTAACAAATCGAGTACTAGTAATATTCTGTGCGAATATCTAATACGCTCCGACTCGGCCATCTCTGACATGTTAGGTACACTTCCTTGAGTAACTGACCTATCAGAACAAAACATTGAAGCAAATGTTGACCTGAGATATATATAAGGGTTATTATGTTCTTTGAATGTCATTAGTACTTTATTCAAGTAACTGCAGACGTTGATTAACGGATACTGGCATACACAATAGATAAACTCTACTAGACTTACAGCTTATTACAATCAATTCTACCTGTATAAGTTTAGTAAACTATACCCTTTATTACTTTAACAGCTGAGTCCCGAATAACATCGCACCTCTCACAGCTCATGGATACTCTTGAGAACGTAAAGAAGTTCATTCAGGAGAACGTGACGCAAGACAACACTCTGTCGCAGAGTGCCTACAGCGACATCTCTCGCAAATTCGACAAACTGTACTCTGAGGTAATCTATACAACGAGCAGCTTATAGCCATTTTTTTATCGGGATCAAAAGTAGTCCATATGTTAATCCAGGTTATAAGGTACATTTTTTCAAGGAATTTTATTTGAATGTATCGAGCCGTAAAGGCGTCAAGATGTAACAAACACACTCACACAATTATTAATATTATTTAACTCCCACATTTACAATATTAGCGATTGCTTTCCCTATTAATATAAACTAGCACCCCGTAAACAGCTCGAGTGTCTATCTATACAATTCGAGCGTATAGTGCTTGCTGCGCGTTAAACAATACAGTACCGATAAAAAAATCATTGAATCCATGTTGTCCTTACCTCTAGGTACAGCCACTGATTAGAAGCGAAAAAGTGATTAACGAAACGGCGCAGAACATAAATGCCAATAAGAAATTCATGGAGACCTGGACACACCAAATTTTGATGCAGTTCCGTATGATCCTAAATCGAGAAAATGACACAAAAACTACGTTCGAGAAGCATATCACTGAAGCAGGAAAGTTGCTGAAAGAATATGACTTAAAATTAAACGAATATTACGGAACTAATACCAGCATTGACGTACAGTTGAGGAAAGTAGCGTCCGCTGTTCAAGTCTGGCACAGCAATGTAACTGAAGGTAAGGTACGAGATACACAGTCCACTGTGTACTTGTATTGGTATAATATTATAGTTGTCGGGATTATAGTTACAATTGTAAATTTGTTGTGAAATAAGCCTTTATATAATAAATAAGTACATTGAAAAGAAACGGCGTGCTACCTACCTCTACTTAGTTAACAAATCAAGTGCTAGCAGAACCTATAGTCATAATACTTTAAATTTAACGCTTGTCTATTGTTTTCGAATATCTCTGACTCGACTCGGCCATCTCTGACATGTTAGGTACACGTCCTTGAGTAACTGACCTATCAGAACGAAACATTCACCAAGTATTCCGTCCTAACACAATAACCGGGGTCTGGGACCATAAGATGACTCAACGCGGCCTTTGAAGCAAATGTTGACCTGAGATATACAAAGGTTATATGCTCTTTGAATGCCATTAAGACTTTATTTAATTAACTGCAGACGTTGATTAACGGATACTGGCATTCACAATAGACAAACTCTACTAGACTTACAGCTTACTACAAACATTTCTACCTGCATAAGTTTAGTAAACTATACCCTTTATTATTTTAACAGCTGAGTCCCGAATAACATCGCACCTCTCACAGCTTATGGATACTCTTGAGAACGTAAATAAGTTCATTCCGGAGAACAGGACGCAAGACAACACTCTGTCGCAGAGTGCCTACAGCGACATCTCTCGCAAATTCGACACACTGTACTCTGAGGTAATCTATACAACCAGCAGCTTATAGCCATTATTTTTATCAGGATCAAAAGTAGTCCATATGTTAATCCAGGTTATAAGGTACATTTTTTCAAGGAATTTTATTTGAATGTATCGAGCCGTAAAGGCGTGAAGATGTTACAAACACACTCACACAATTATTAATATTATTTAACTCCCACATTTACAATATTAGCGATTGCTTTCCCTATTAATATAAACTAGCACCCCGTAAACAGCTCGAGTGTCTATCTATACAATTCGAGCGTAAAGTGCTTGCTGCGCGTTAAACAATGCAGTACCAATAAAAAAATCGTTGAATCCATGTTGTTCTTACCTCAGGTACAGCCACTGATCAGAAGCGAAAAAGTGATTAACGAAACGGCGCAGATCATAAATGCCAATAAGAAATTTATGGAGACCTGGACACACCAAATTTTGATGCAGTTCGGTCTAATCCTAAATCAAGAAAGTGACACAAAAACTACGTTCGAGAAGCATATCACTGAAGCAGGAAAGTTGTTGAAAGAATATGACTCAAAATTAACCGAATATAAAGGAACTAATACAATGATTGACCAACAGTTGACGAAGATAGAGTCCGCTGCTCAAGTCTGGCACAGCAATGTAACTGAAGGTAAGGTACGAGATATACAGTCCACTGTGTACTTGTATTGGTATAATATTATAGTTGTCGGGATTATACTCACAATTGTAAATTTGTTGTGAAATAAGCCTTTATATAATAAATAAGTACATTTAATGAAGTAAATTAAACAAGTATAACATAAATTAATAATAAATATAATTAATATTGCGGTGTGTCGCGTGGCTCTTGTCAAGTTTCAGGACATTGACCGATTACCGCAACCCGCTGAAAGAGCTCCCGCGATGCCATTACGCTTTAAGAGGCGTATCAACAAGCTTAAATGTTTCATTGCAAAGCTAGTCTGCTTCAGCCGAAGGAACAACCGCCCCCGAGTTATGCATTACGTGACTCAGGCATGCATCACGGAACGCATTGGCTTTCTAAAGCGTATTTGTCGCTACAGAGAATGTATGAATAGATATCAGCAGATCCGCCTCTTCCAAAGTGACCAAAGAAAGGTGTATAGACATTTTTTTTAATGTAATAGGTGGCAAATAAGCAGACGGGCCGTAAATCTGGGGTCATTACGACATGTGGCCAGTCCTTTTAAGACTCTGTTAACTCTCCTTTTGAAGAATCTCATATTGTAGCAACTCGGGAATACCGAGGGACAAAGCTTGGTACACTTTTTGCAGGTGTATGGCAAAGCGATTGGTCGCACAGTGTGTGCGATTCAACCGATCGCTTGAATTAATTATGGATGAGATTTTAAGCGATGTCAGCTAGGTCGGTGGAAAACCCTGATACAAGAATAAGGTTGAAGAGTTCTTCAGAATAGTCCTCGTTGTAGATACGGTAAAAAATACACATAAAGCCAATTTCTCTGCGGATGTTGAGTGGCTCTAGATCTTCGTTGACTTTAGAGTCGTTAACATTTTTGGTAGCTCTACGCTGCAATACACTCAGAAGCTCGAGTTGATACTCGGGTGCACCGTTCCAAAGGTGAGAGCAGTACTCCAAGTGAGGCCGGACTTGTGCTTTGTATATTTTACAGTCTTTGCCTTGGTGTGATGTACCACTTCGCCCTATTAAGCAAATCAACTTTCTTGCATGCGAGTTAAGCTTTGTTACAAGGTATCACAATAGGTACTCACAATTATTCCGCTGCGTATGTCCATCCTTCGCCTCTAATTATGGTGACTAGAGATTCCCGTTAGATTGTTACATTAAACACTTCATTATTAACAAAGGAAACTGTGGTGCTACTATCACGTCCGTTCGGTACGGCTTCCACGCCTAGACTGTTCGCCGCCAACGATGGCTACAGTTTATGTACTACCTTATTTTTCGTACTATCCTCGCTTATTGGCACAAATTAAAAACCTCGAGCTACCTACCTCTATTATGTTAAGAAATCAAGTGCTAGCAGAACCTATAGCCATAATACTTTAAATTTAACGCTCATCTATTCTTTTCGAATATCTCTGACTCGACTCGGCCATCCCTGATATGTTAGGTACACGTCCTTGAGTAACTGACTTATCAGAACGAAATATTCACCAAGTATTCCGTCCTAACACAATAACCGGGGTCTGGGACCATAAGATGACTCAACGCGGCCTTTGAAGCAAATGTTGAGTTGAGATATACAAAGGTTATATGCTCTTTGAATGCCATTAGTACTTTATTAAATTAACTGCAGACGTTGATTAACGGATACTGGCATTCACAATAGACAAACTCTACTAGACTTACAGCTTACTACAAACATTTCTACCTGCATAAGTTTAGTAAACTATACCCTTTATTATTTTAACAGCTGAGTCCCGAATAACATCGCACCTCTCACAGCTTATGGATACTCTTGAGAACGTAAATAAGTTCATTCCGGAGAACAGGACGCAAGACAACACTCTGTCGCAGAGTGCCTACAGCGACATCTCTCGCAAATTCGACACACTGTACTCTGAGGTAATCTATACAACCAGCAGCTTATAGCCATTATTTTTATCGGGATCAAAAGTAGTCCATATGTTAATCCAGGTTATAAGGTACATTTCTTCAAGGAATTTCATTTGAGTGTATCGAGCCGTAAAGGCGTCAAGATGTAACAAACACACTCACACAATTATTAATATTATTTAACTCCCACATTTACAATATTAGCGATTGCTTTCCCTATTAATATAAACTAGCACCCCGTAAACAGCTCGAGTGTCTATCTATACAATTCGAGCGTAAAGTGCTTGCTGCGCGTTAAACAATACAGTACCAATAAAAAAATCGTTGAATCCATGTTGTTCTTACCTCAGGTACAGCCACTGATCAGAAGCGAAAAAGTGATTAACGAAACGGCGCAGATCATAAATGCCAATAAGAAATTCATGGAGACCTGGACACACCAAATTTTGATGCAGTTCGGTCTAATCCTAAATCAAGAAAGTGACACAAAAACTACGTTCGAGAAGCATATCACTGAAGCAGGAAAGTTGTTGAAAGAATATGACTCAAAATTAACCGAATATAAAGGAACTAATACAATGATTGACCAACAGTTGACGAAGATAGAGTCCGCTGTTCAAGTCTGGCACAGCAATGTAACTGAAGGTAAGGTACGAGATATACAGTCCACTGTGTACTTGTATTGGTATAATATTATAGTTGTCGGTATTATACTCACAATTGTAAATTTGTTGTGAAATAAGCCTTTATATAATAAATAAGTACATTGAAAAGAAACCGCGTGCTACCTACCTCTACTTAGTTAACAAATCAAATGCTAGCAGAACCTATAGTCATAATACTTTAAATTTAACGCTCATCTATTGTTTTCGAATATCTCTGACTCGACTCGGCCATCTCTGACATGTTAGGTACACGTCCTTGAGTAACTGACCTATCAGAACGAAACATTCACCAATTATTCCGTCCTCACACAATAACCGGGGTCTGGGACCATAAGATGACTCAACGCGGCCTTTGAAGCAAATGTTGAGTTGAGATATACAAAGGTTATATGCTCTTTGAATGCCATTAGTACTTTATTAAATTAACTGCAGACGTTGATTAACGGATACTGGCATTCACAATAGACAAACTCTACTAGACTTACAGCTTACTACAAACATTTCTACCTGCATAAGTTTAGTAAACTATACCCTTTATTATTTTAACAGCTGAGTCCCGAATAACATCGCACCTCTCACAGCTTATGGATACTCTTGAGAACGTAAATAAGTTCATTCCGGAGAACAGGACGCAAGACAACCCTCTGTCGCAGAGTGCCTACAGCGACATCTCTCGCAAATTCGACACACTGTACTCTGAGGTAATCTATACAACCAGCAGCTTATAGCCATTATTTTTATCGGGATCAAAAGTAGTCCATATGTTAATCCAGGTTATAAGGTACATTTCTTCAAGGAATTTTATTTGAATGTATCGAGCCGTAAAGGCGTCAAGATGTAACAAACACACTCACACAATTATTAATATTATTTAACTCCCACATTTACAATATTAGCGATTGCTTTCCCTATTAATATAAACTAGCACCCCGTAAACAGCTCGAGTGTCTATCTATACAATTCGCGCGTAAAGTGCTTGCTGCGCGTTAAACAATATAGTACCAATAAAAAAATAGTTGAATCCATGTTGTTCTTACCTCAGGTACAGCCACTGATCAGAAGCGAAAAAGTGATTAACGAAACGGCGCAGAACATAAATGCCCATCAGAAATTCATGGAGACTTGGACACACCAAATTTTGATGCAGTTCGGTCTAATCCTAAATCAAGAAAGTGACACAAAAACTACGTTCGAGAAGCATATCACTGAAGCAGGAAAGTTGTTGAAGGAATATGACTCAAAATTAACCGAATATAAAGGAACGATGATTGACCAACAGTTGACGAAGATAGAGTCCGCTGTTCAAGTCTGTCACAGCAATGTAACTGAAGGTAAGGTAGGAGATATACAGTCCACTGTGTACTTGTATTGGTATAATATTATAGTTGTCGGTATTATACTCACAATTGTAAATTTGTTGTGAAATAAGCCTTTATATAATAAATAAGTACATTGAAAAGAAACCGCGTGCTACCTACCTCTACTTAGTTAACAAATCAAGTGCTAGCAGAACCTATAGTCATAATACTTTAAATTTAACGCTCATCTATTGTTTTCGAATATCTCTGACTCGACTCGGCCATCTCTGATATGTTAGGTACACGTCCTTGAGTAACTGACCTATCAGAACGAAACATTAACCCAATTATTCCGTCCTAACACAATAACCGGGGTCTGGGACCATAAGATGACTCAACGCGGCCTTTGAAGCAAATGTTGAGTTGAGATATACAAAGGTTATATGCTCTTTGAATGCCATTAGTACTTTATTAAATTAACTGCAGACGTTGATTAACGGATACTGGCATTCACAATAGACAAACTCTACTAGACTTACAGCTTAGTACAAACATTTCTACCTGCATAAGTTTAGTAAACTATACCCTTTTAATATTTTAACAGCTGAGTCCCGAATAACATCGCACCTCTCACAGCTTATGGATACTCTTGAGAACGTAAATAAGTTCATTCCGCAGAACAGGACGCAAGACAACACTCTGTCGCAGAGTGCCTACAGCGACATCTCTCGCAAATTCGACACACTGTACTCTGAGGTAATCTATACAACCAGCAGCTTATAGCCATTATTTTTATCGGGATCAAAAGTAGTCCATATGTTAATCCAGGTTATAAGGTACATTTCTTCAAGGAATTTCATTTGAGTGTATCGAGCCGTGAAGGCGTGAAGATGTAACAAACACACACACACAATTATTAATATTATTTAACTCCCACATTTACAATATTAGCGATTGCTTTCCCTATTAATATAAACTAGCACCCCGTAAACAGCTCGAGTGTCTATCTATACAATTCGAGCGTAAAGTGCTTGCTGCGCGTTAAACAATATAGTACCAATAAAAAAATCGTTGAATCCATGTTGTTCTTACCTCAGGTACAGCCACTGATCAGAAGCGAAAAAGTGATTAACGAAACGGCGCAGAACATAAATGCCCATCAGAAATTCATGGAGACTTGGACACACCAAATTTTGATGCAGTTCGGTCTAATCCTAAATCAAGAAAGTGACACAAAAACTACGTTCGAGAAGCATATCACTGAAGCAGGAAAGTTGTTGAAGGAATATGACTCAATATTAACCGAATATAAAGGAACGATGATTGACCAACAGTTGACGAAGATTGAGTCCGCTGTTCAAGTCTGTCACAGCAATGTAACTGAAGGTAAGGTAGGAGATATACAGTCCACTGTGTACTTATATTGGTATAATATAGTTGTCGGGATTATACTTACAATTGTAAATTTGTTGTGAAATAGTTCTTAGGCGTATGCATGAGGCAGTGGACCATATCCCTTCGTCAACCAGGTAGCGGAGATAGCTAGGAGGTATCTTTCTGGATCTTACAGTCTGAGACCATTGTGGTTCTGCCTAGCACCGATCTCACAGCACTCTCCTGAGTGACTCGGATCAAGGCTATCGACTTCGTAGAGAGGGTGAGGTCATTTCTCACCTCTTGTATATGGGTGATCTCAAGCTGATCGGCTTTCTCCTTTGCGTTATGGGCCAGTGTGTCAATGTACTATACTTACTATACTACAAACATTTCTACCGATTTATGTTTAGTAATCTATACCCTTTATTATTTTAACAGCTGAGTTCCGAATAATATCGCACCTCTCACAGCTTATGGATACTCTTGAGAACGTGACGCAAGACAACACTCTGTCGCAGCGTGCCCACAGCGACATCTCTCGCAAATTAAACACACTGTACTCTGAGGTATTTACACAACCAGCAGCATATTATAACCATAATTTTTTCGGGACCAAAAGAAGCCTATGCTACACATTAACGTATACACGTTTTGGCGAAGGCGCTGGCGACTCGCAACAGCGACGGTTCGGCGACCAGACGTGTCGACAGTTCGCGGCCGACAATTTTCATATATTTTGTTCTTAGCTCCGCACACTCGGCGTCAGAGTCGCGCAGTCGCGGCGACAAGTTATTAAATAAGAATTGTCGGCCACAGCCTATCGTCGCGTCTAGTCGCTATAACGTGTCACCTAGTCTGAGCCTTCTCTTGTGGTACAATCCGAGTTTTATTCAAATGTATCGAGCAGTAGAGGCGTAACAAACACATACACTATTTATCTCTCGCATTTATAATTTTAGCGATTCCTTAGCATATTAATATATACTAGCACCCCGCAAACAGCCCGAGTATCTATCTTTACAATTTGAGCGTATAGTGCTTGCTTCGCTTTCAACAATACAGTACCAATAAAAAAACCATTGAATCCATTTTGTCCTTACCTCCAGGTACAGCCACTGATCAGAAGTGAAAAAGTTATTAACGAAATGGCGCAGAATATAACTGCCAGTAGGAAATTCATGGAGACCTGGACACACCAAATTTTGATGCAGTTCAGAATGATCTTATCTCTAGATACAGGTTCAAGCAACACTGGTTTGATTCAAAGGTAATCTCTCAATTATTCTTTCTGTAGTTCCTTGTACCTTATTTTCCAGGAACGTAAATCGGTGACCCTGTATTGTGCAGTTGCGGACACGGACTTACTTTTGAAGCGATGATGGACTGAAGACTGTTCTTCAGTCCATGACACCCGAATCCATGATTCTAAGTTTTTGATGATAGTGGATGTTTGCTGCTCAATGTTTTGTGTCTGCTCACTCATCCGATCTTGGAATGTCTACTTACGTGATTCTCATCGAGCCATTCAACATCGCGGTGATCTTAATGTTGGGATCACTTGGATTTGTTTATTTGAAACGACATCTTAATTAAACAATTCCACTTTGGCGAAAGTGGATCAACGGTTAAACAAACATTAACTTGCTTTGCTTCGCTTAAAATATGTCAAATCGTCAATCGTACCTAAACAATATCTAATATTCTAGTAGTTCCCCGCGGTTTCACCCGCGTGGATAACGGTTTTCCCGCTACCTCAATTATCCCACGGGAACTATACTTTTTCCATGATAAAAATAGCTTATATGTGTTAATCCAGGTCTTAAACTATCTTCATACCAATTTTCATCGAAATCGGTGTAGCCGTTTGAGCGTGAAGTGGTAATTAAAACTAAAATTTGAGTTTTTGGGGAGAGTCTTCCTAACAATAATAATATAATTAGTGACACTAATATTAATATTAAAAATATTTATGTATTCATTCATTCATTCATCGCAGTCATAGGACGTCTACTGGTGGACATATGCCTCGCCATATAGGGGGAAGTTACCAATACTCGCCACGCTTGGCAGGCGGGTTGGCCAGCGCAGTATGGTTTCCTATCCTCAGAAGGCGCTGCTGCCCACCTCCTTGTACGTTATCCCTTAGCCGACTCTTACGGCATCCACGGGAAGAGATGGGGAGTACTATTCTAGGCTGGTACCACCCCGCCATTTATGTATTAGTACCCATTTATATAAAAATTTGCTAGTTAAATAGATGCAGTACAGCTACTGTTTGCTCCTTTCTCAGTTTCTGTCTATCCAAAGGTTGCTTAGAAGAAATCGCTACAAGCGATAAGGCCGCCCATTGTCGTACCAAGTATTAATATTTAAGTATAATATTTTATTTCTTTTTTGTTATTAAAACTGACGTGGTTTTGAGACATTATCAATGTATAAAACACGGGAGTTACTCACGTAATAAGTCAGAGGGTTCCGACTATAGTTTCAACCACATTCGGTGGTCTTTTTCAAGGAGAAAACGGGGCGCTCGCGGACGCGGTCGCGATTCGCCTAGTACTGCGGGCGGCCGCGCGCAGCGCACGCGATGACAAATGCTGTTGCGGGGGGCGGGTGCTACTAGCTGCGTCGGTGCATCCCGGTGTGAGTCCTCTTCGTCACTGCAGGTGTCCTCTGGGATGGTGTCGGGAACACTCAGGCACACAGTACTCACTGTATCCTCATCACCGGGCACTTCACACAAGACCAACCAAGACACTGGTAGCGATATGTCGACGATGTGTTTTCCATTGTCCGTAAAGATGACGTAGATCCGCTATTGGAACATCTTAACAGCATCCACCCAAAAATTTCTTTTACGCTGGAACGAGGACGAGATGGAGCTCTTCCCTTTCTGGATGTGTTGGTAAAGCGCAACTCGAACGGTAGACTGTCGCATACAGTATACCGCAAACCAACACATACAGATAGATATCTCCGAGCGGATTCCCACCACCACCCAGCGCATCTTGCTTCAGTACCACGGACGCTCATAAACAGGACAGTGAAGTTGTGTGACCCAGACTACGTCGAAAGTGAGTTGAGCCACGTCAAACGGGTACTAGAGAGCAACGGGTACAAATGGAAACAGAGTTGGCGAGTTGCCAATTCGTCGTCAAATACACGCCCGGCATCGGTGGAAAGAGCAGCAGCTTACCTTCCATACATCAAAGGAGTGACGGACAGTATTGGAAACTTGTTACGCCGAAGGTACAGCATCAAGACAATCTTCCGTCCCCTCAGGAAATTAAGGCAGTTGTTTCGCTCACCCAAAGATCAAGATCCTTTGGGTGTCCCCGGTGTTTACATGATCCCTTGTGACTGCGGAAAATGCTACGTTGTTGAAACAAGAAGAAACATCTCGACGAGGCTCACTGAACACATACGCTCCATAAAGAATCAGGAAAGTATCAGCTCCGCTGTGGCAGAACATTCTCTGGACTCTGGTTCGCGGCACTATATCCGGTTCGACAAAGCTCAAGTGTTGGCACGAGAGAAGCTTTACGTGCCACGAAAGATAAGAGAAGCGATCGAAATAGGAAGGCGCCCTAATTTCGAGATGGAGGATGGACTCTGCCATCAACCTGGAAGCCATGTCTCCGTGGAGCGTACACGAGTGTGTGTGAATTGCCCGGTGATGAGGATACAGTGAGTACTGTGTGCCTGAGTGTTCCCGACACCATCCCAGAGGACACCTGCAGTGACGAAGAGGACTCACACCGGGATGCACCGACGCAGCTAGTAGCACCCCGCCCCCCGCAACAGCATTTGTCATCGCGTGCGCTGCGCGCGGCCGCCCGCAGTACTAGGCGAATCGCGACCGCGTCCGCGAGCGCCCCGTATTCTCCTTGAAAAAGACCACCGAATGTGGTTGAAACTATAGTCGGCACCCTCTGACTTATTACGTGAGTAACTCCCGTGTTTTATACATTTTATTTCTTATTGGGTACTAATAAGATAATAAAGAGTTTTGTATTGGATAGTTTTGCCTACCCACTAAGCCTTGCTTGAGCTTCTGTAATTCTAAGTACATTCAGCAACAATTTTATCTTGTTAGTATATATATAATATACTTGATAGTGCAACTACAATTAAAATTCACAAAGTGACAAAATGATTTCATTTTCTTAATTGCAGGTTAAACGAGCTGCAAGAGGTATTAACGAATAACGAAGCACTTTTAGAGAGAAAGCTGCCCTCGAAGATCGACAGCGAGATAGAAAAGGTGGTGAGTCTGATTCCGCAACAGAGTGCTGACGAGATTTCTACGAACTACGAGGTGAATACTGTGAGTATTGCTCATTATGACACGCTGAGTAGTGCTAGTGACTGGAGTAAAAAAATATTGATCAGCAATGACATCAGTGACTGTAGCAAGAATAGTTTGCGTCACAACCGTCGTTCCGTTGTCTTTTAAACAACTGAATAACGCACGTACCGTCCGTAGAAACTATCATTTATCTATGTCACGGTTGTACCAGATAAATGACAGTTAGTGTGGAGTTCAATTATTTCACGTTGCGATACGATTGCGATAGGACCTTGATAGTGATTCCTGCTTCGACTACTGTTCCTACAACATTTATTTTTTTAATACTTTATATTTCTAGCGTTTTACCACTATCTCATTTAATGGTCAGTGACGATGTGGTCGAACATGTTATCACGCTAGACCTAGAATGCCTACCGGCTCTCAAGGACTACTGCCTGAATACACTATGTGTTTGGTGACCTCTCCGTCACCTCGTACAAAATACTACGTGGAAATAATCTGTCTAAATTTTACGAACATCCTATGACGAGTCGCCTAATTGACAATGAAAAATTATATTAAACAATGGGCCTAATTATTTTAATCACTCGAGCTATTCAAAATTCATTAAATTCTTCAAAACTATATAAAAGCATAGGAATTCTATTTAAACTGGTTGTCTTTTTTGTTCAAAATAACTATTAAGTACAGTTGTCACAGTACCTACTTACTCATCAACTCTGGGCCTGACTGAATCGTAAAAGTCCGTAAAAACTACGTATACCTACAGTATAGGTAGTATAGGTAGTTCATTTACTATTCAGTCTGGCCCATAGTTGATATACTACTTGAATGTTACCTCAATTAAAATTTCAATTTTTCGTTGCCATTTTTCTTAACAATTTTGCCATTTATTAATTGTTGCAGGAAGACTCCACACCTGCATTGAAACTGCTCGTGTAGAAGAAAAAAGTTACAATATTAAATTATGTACTTAGAAACAATTTAGAAGTTAGTTTTGATAATTGTAATATTAATATTAATATATATATATCATAATATTTGATAAACAGCCTTCGATTTTTCAATTCACCCTTTTGAGTTCATCTGAGTGTGTATAAAATGAAATGAATAAATAAAATGGTTAGTCGTCGTAAAGAGAAAGCTCCAAAATCCTTTTCAGGTTGACGACCTCAACTGAAATGAAGAACAATGATATAATCGCGTTGTATGAGTGCTGTGCAAGTGGCCTTGAATCGTGCTCTGTGCCTGATTGCGCAAAGTATACCTAGCTAGTGTAGCAGGTACTTACCAATCTAAAAAATACGAAATATTACAATAAACACGGTCACATAGAGACAGGCTAAAATAGACAGCGTTTTCTTGATACCACTAGCACAGTGTCCATCCTTACACCAGACCCACTCCTTGGTCAAGAATCACGCAGAATACTGTCCAACTAGGCAGATCCGACTTCGAGAAAGAGGTCAATCGTCGAATCCTACAGGGCTGGGCAGCGTTCGGGAAACTACGTGACTAAGTTCTCGTCCAAATACCACAAAACCTGAAGTCCGAGATATGTGTGTGTTACCAGTGATGAGTATTAAACCGAAACGTGGTCTCTAACTTAAGGTCATGCCACGAGCTATGGAAAGGGCTCGAGGTTTCTTTACGAGAACAATTCAGAAAGATCCTTAGAAGAGCTAAAGTCACCGAGACCACCGACAGCCCAGCGAATTAGCAAATTGAAGTGGCAGTAGGCCGAGATATGTACCCTACATATCTCGGAGAACTGATGGCCAGGAAGGTTCTCGAGTGGAGACCACGCACAGACAAGAGCAGCAAAGGACGTGCACCGATAAGGTGGACAGACATCAGGTCGTCTGTCCACCTGATGGGTATCGCTGGAAGGGGAGGGATGCATGCTGACTCCAACCGGTCCTTGCGGAGGAGAGGAGATCAATGAGGGAGGCATCTGTGCACCAGTGATGGACCTCCTATGGCCTATGGCTATGGAAAATTTATTGTCATTAATTAGTAAAAACCATAAATATAATAAAAACAGCTAGCAATACCTCAACGCTGTATGCTGAAGCACGGGTTTTAAGCCTAGTTCAGCAGCAGATACCTACTCTAAATAAATATATATCTACCTATGTACATCCAACATAGCCTAGGTGGTGGTTACATATTTGAACCGTTTGAAATCGAGACATTGGGCCCGTGGGGACCTGGAGCTCATCGGATTTTCCAAAATTTATCAGAGCGTTTGATCGATGCGACGCGTGACTAAAATGCTGGCACATATTTGGCTCAACGAATCAGCATTGCAATTCAATGCTGCTAGCATTCTGGGCACGCTGCCAGCCGGTAGCGGGTTATAACATTTGAGTTATCTATAGGCTACCAATAGCTAGTGGATTGCTCAAATATTATTGTAGTAGCTGCAGTATTGTTATTAGTTAGTAGTGTTTTATTTTAATAAAGGCATTTGCCCCAGAAAAAAAAACATAGCCTAGTATATTTTAAGTGAACAATGTACACCTTTTTTTAATAAAGACATATTATTATTATGGCTGGTTAAGATGACGATGATAATTAAGTGATACAGTAATGCACTCAATCATAAATGTTAAGCCTCGTAATGAGTGCAATCATAGTTTTAGCTCTAGAGTCGATTGTTCGTGGGCCGGCTAAAAAGATTACCCTGGCATGCACCATCCTATGCCATGGAATTATCACATGAATACACTATGTGGCAGATTGGGTAGCGTATGTTTTTATGGGCCTACTGAGCAGGCTCAAAGTCGCACAGCGAGCTATGCAGAGGGCTATGATCGAATCAGATATGAGATCTGTAGAAGAACGCAAGTCAACGATATAGCCCAGCGGATTAGCAAGTTGAAGTGGCAGTGGGCAGGGCACATAGCTCGTAGAAATGATAGCCGTTGGGGCCGAAAAGTTCTCGAATGGAGACCACGGACCGGCAAGCGCAGCTTAGGATGGCCACCAACCAAGTGGACAGACGACCTGACTAAGATCGCAGGCAAGGGCTGGATGAGGGCCGCTTCCAAACGGTCCTTGTGGAAATCAATGGGAGAGGCCTATGTTCAACAGTGGACGTCCTATGGCTGAGATGATGATGAAGATGATGTATTTTGCTCAACGTCGCGTCGCCCGGACGCTTCCTTCCGAGATGGTAAAATGCTGTTATTTGCCACAGGCTTTGCGGCACACTCTTTGATCTGATGATGATTTGCCACTGTGCATTAATTACTGCAATACGGTGCAGTACTCTGGGGGCGTGCTGCGGACTGGCTGCGAGTATTTTGAATAGGTCTTATAAATACTTGCACCAAATATTCTTTGTTAATTAATGATACCAAGGTATCTTTGCTTCATTGAATAAATTACTTGTCATAAAAGTAATATGATTTATTTAATTACATAATGTCTAAAGGATTACATAAGCACAAATATAAAAAACTAGCATAGATTGAACTAGTTTTATGTCAAGCCATTTATAGTCTTATATATTAATTCATTTTCACTTATTTCCATTCATTTGTAATGAAAAATAGTTTTAACGTTTGTATTTTTCTTAATATTTATATAACACTTCGGCATTGCAACACGTCACACGATTGGTGCGTTCAAAAGCGACTGACAGCAAAGCAAAACATTGCATGTACATAATTATGCCACATAAATAAGAAATGAACAGAAACATAATATAATTATTACAGCAGTTAGAACATTTCGATGTAGCAAAGAACCGAGCATAGCTGTCTATACGTAGTCTGGCCATAAATACTGTTACAATTAAAAATAAACAAAATACCTATTACATTTGAATTTGGAATATGTTATTTTTATTTGTTTGCTCATTGAGTTTTCTCATTTTAGCGCCAAATCATTGTACAATATTTTGCGATATTAAAATGGAGTTGGGTGATCAAAAGAACCGAATCGCTGTGATTGCATTACACAAAGTAGGTATGGTGCCAAATGCAATTTTTAAAACTTTCCATTCGCTTGGTATTAGTAAAATGTTTGTTTACCGGGCTATTAATAGGTACAATGAGACCAGGGGCCTTACTATCAGCTTTTTAAAATCCATTCAAGTTTGGAGCAGTTCTAAAACCTGGCTTAAACCGTTTAGTGTAAAGTCATACCATCACCACGGCAGCACGCTCCTTTCGCTGAACGGTTTGAACATTGATATACTCAAAGTTGAACAGTTATTGTTGTCTCTGGCATGTTTAAGCCAGGTTTTAGAACTGCTCGGGACTTGAATGGATTTTACAAAGCTGATAGTAAGGCCCCTGTTCCTGACAGAAAAAGATCTGGCTGTCCACGTAATGTTCGTATGAAAAAGGTGGTCAAAACAGTAAGGCAAAGAATTCTAAGAAATCCTGTCCGAAAGCAAAAGACTTTATAACGGGAGATGGAGATAGCACCTAGAACCATGTCGCGTATTTTAAAAGATGACTTAGGACTTGCAGCCTATAAGAGACGTAAGCCTGGTAATGTCTTAAGTGATAATATAAAAAAGAATAGGGTGGTAAAATCGAAACAACTAATGAAGGGAGGTCACAGAAAATTTTGTTTACGGATAGTGTTTTTTTTTTACAATTGAGCAACATTTTAACAAACAAAATAACCGCATTAATGCGCAAAGCTCTGAGGAAGCTTCCCGATTAGTCGACAGAGTGCAACGTGGGCACTATCAGAATTCAGTGACGGTTTTGTATTAGCTATAAAGGAGTGAATGAGCCATACTTTTGTGAAAAAGGTATCAAAACATCGGCACAAGTGTATCAAGATACCATTCTCGAGAAGGTATAGTGAAAGGAACCCATAACCACACCATGTTTAAAAACCAAGAATGGTCCCTCCAGCAAGACTCGGCGCCGGGTCTTAAAGCTCGGTCTACGCAGTCTTGGCTGGAAACGAACGTTTCGGATTTCATCAGAGCTGAAGACTGGCCCTCGTCTAGTCCCGATCTTAATCCGCTAGATTATGATTTATGTTCAGTTTTTGAGAATACGGCTTACTCTAAACGCAATGATAATTTGGAGTCCCTAAAACAATCCGTACGATTTGCAGTGAAGAATTTTCCCATGGAAAGAGTGCGTGCTTCTATTGATAACTGGACTCAACGTTTAAAGGACTGTATTGCAGCCAATGGAGACCACTTCGAATAAGCTTTTTATATTTTAAATTGTTTTATATTTATGTATTAAGATGACTAAGATCGCGGGCAAGGGCTGGATGCGGGCCGCTTCCAACCGGTCCTTGTGGAAATCAATGGGGGAGGCCTTTGTCCAGCAGTGGACGTCCTATGGCTGAGATGATGATGATGATGATGATTAAACTAACACACTGTAAAAGTAATAAGTGTTATTTACAACAGACATTTTTGTTCTTTATTTCAGTATTAATGGCAAGACTGGTATAGCACGCTGTGTGAGTTTGACTTTATTCTAATTCTCTATCCCTAACTCTTATCGTAGTTACATAATATTTATCGTATGCATCCGTTGTTTCGTTACGTCCCTGCTAATAGGTACTCGTTATCTACGACTATAGGTATCTATATATACTATGGGCACAGTCTTTTAAGAACAGCCAGCTCACTCCATAGTTACGGCCGCCTTTCATCACTTTTCGCAAGACATACAGTTCTACGGTAGCTACCTATACCTCCAAAATCAAGGCGATTAAGGCTAGCCCCGCTGAGAAGGACGGTGCTAGCCTGTTGTTCGTAAAAATGGAGTGATAAAAAACAAAGATACTGCGGAGTTTATGGGTAAAATACTCTAAAAATAATCCTTATCATATTTTCGCTTATTAACCGCTTATTACCGCATTCCGCGATGATTATGGTCTCAACTGTGGTCTCAATCCATCCTCTCGATTTAAATTTTGCAAATTTTTTTTATTTACTTAATGTATTTTTTCTGTTGGTATTTAATATATTATGTGATTTGCCGCGTGCTGAAGCAGAGTTTACCCTAGCGGGTACCAAGCGTTTAGTTAGGCAAGTAAAGCAGTTGCGCTCTCAGAGTGGGATGGCTGTTCTATATAGGCTGTGCCACATTTTCAGCGATAACTGGAGGGTTATACCTACTTATGAATTCGGCAATATAATGAAGTGGTTTATATGAAGTAATACCACACGAGCGGCCAATTGATTAACTTTAGCACGTAATTATCAGGACATCATCACCAAACACAGTCGTGAATAACTATTCATTTGGAATTTAGTGACATGGCTCCTCTAACTTTGGTAAGTTTAATCCAAAAACAGTTTACTCCGCTGCAACAAAAAAAAACATTTTCTGAGCGTCCGGTTTAATTTTGAACTTGGCGCCATGGTTGCTCTGACTGTGGTAAATCTTTTAACCCTTCAGCACAACGAATACAACGAAATCTTTTTAAAATATATTATCTGAATTTAGCCATGGCCACTCAAAATATTAAACGATAATGCGTAAGAAACGCATTCCTTGAAATTTTAGCGGGTTCAATGTGGACCGTTTCAGACATTTAAAATAAAATTGTTCTTGTGGTCATCCAATATTTTTAGTATTCTTTTTTTTCTATTCGATTTCAGCTTGATGTCTGTATTATTCTTAAGTACCTACTCATAGACAGTCAATCACTATTTTTTAATCAAATTAAAGTAAAAGTGTCTTAAATGATTATATTTTTATGCAGTTTCGATAAAGTCGAATTTTATACCAGAAAATTTCAAATTCACCTAACACATCTAGATTTTTTATTTAAATTGCGCGTACTTCTAAATTTAATTTGATGCACACCAAAATTCTTGCAAATTAATAAAAATTGTTCATAATATTATGTATTGCTTTATTAAGAATTTGATTTTTAACGTAGTTAAATGTGAGAAAGAACCAGAATAGAAGCTTTCGGAGTTCAGAGAATTTTACTAAGTTTGGGTGAAAAACAGAATCACTTCTATTTTCCAAACTTAACCGATTCCTTTTAAATGAAACAAAAAATATATGAGTATGTTAAGGCTACTGTTCACCTAAATTTAAAGGTCCGATTATCAGTTAACCGTCGGTTAACTGAATGGTAAAAACTGTTTGACCGACGGTTAAATTGATAATCGAACGTTTTAAATGTTGGTGAACAGTAGTCTAAGGACACCAATCATGATTAAGGACGTTTCACGTAATTGAAATTATTATTTAACAATATATATTAATATAACCATTTCTCAGGCTCTAGAAGATGATAATGATTTTTTTACTGCATAGGCTTTGTTCTGACCATTGTCTAACCAACCCCCCAATTTAGAACTCTTTGATGACTAAACAAACCGATTCGGTGATTAATAAATACCGTATTACAGATTACCAATATAACTATTTGAAATGTAATTATATTATTAATATTGATGACATGCGGAACGGAAACGTGGTCTCTGGGCCTCGTTAGTAGGCTCAAAGTCGCACAGCGAGCTACGGACAGGGCTATGCTCAGGGTTTCTCTACGCGATCGAATCAGAAATGAGGAGATACGTAGAAGAACAAATGTCACCGACATGGCATATCGGATTAGAAAGTTGAAGTGGCAGCATGGTAGGTACTGGTAAGCGCAGCATAGAACGGACCTGACTAAGATCGCAGGCAAGGGCTGGATGCGGGCCGCTTCCAACCGGTCCTTGTGGAAATCAATATCCAGCAGTAGAAGTCCGATGGCTGACATGATGATTATTTGAAACTTTTGTTATACAATTTGTTAATGATACCAATATTCCATGATTACGAAATATGTGAAAATTAAAAAACATCGATGTATAAAATATATGAACAATATCGAACAGATTCGCTTAGTTGTCAATCGTTCTGAATTAGGGCGCTGATGTTAAATAACGACACAGCCTTATATAAGCTGTGGTAATGACGTGGTCTAAGATGCTCCGCGCATACTGCATAAAAGCTGCGTATGCGTCCACCAACGAAATATTTTTTAATGAATGCTAACTTTAAATCCATTAGAAATGGAACAATCCAATATAAACTTATATATTGCGTATATATTTGCACATCAGTAACTTTGGTATATACAAAAGGTTCCCATATTTTAATACCAGCTTGATCACTTGTAATTCACCTTTTAAAAGCTACATCTTTATCAAGTCTAAAATGAAACAAATCATACCTAAAATGACCTAAAAATGTCACCCAATGTATCAAAATGTTGCCCAGAAAATTTTCCAAAAAAAAGTTAACCAAAAAATGGAAGCCAGTTCTATTTTTTGGTAATTTTTTTTTACCCTTTAAGTGGATCGATCCATCGGAAGTACTTACACTCTATCAAAAAAAAAATGAGATTCGGTCCAAAATGGGGAATAAATCGGTGAACATTACATAAAAAACCAATACAGTCGAACATATTTATGAGATATATCAAGAATAGATTAGAAAATATTTTTGAAGTCGGTTAAAAAAGGCTTTATTAAGTAAAATAGAGTGAAACCGCGAGGCACTGCTAGCTAGGCACTTAATAATTAAATTTTCAAATAAAAAAATATAATTAATCGTAAATACTTATAAATCCTACTTTTAATATTATAAATGCGAAAGTTTGTGAGTATGGATGTATGTTTCACGCAAAAACTACTGAACGGATTTGGATGAAATTCGCTATGTAGGTACCTAAGGTCCAGGAATAGCCATAGGCCACTTTTCATCATCATTAATCATCACCACGCGGGTGAAACCGCAGGGCGCAGTTACTTATAAATATTTTACTACCAGCTTGAAACTTGGAATCCAAACTTTTAAATCAAAATAAACACTTGAATTCAAATAATATTTGTCACAATAGTCCGAGCTAATTTGCTGACACGTTGGTTTGCACGCTGTATTTGAAACGTAAATTTTTTTACCAACAAATTGGAACTGCATTCAACACTCATAAAAAAAGTACAGTAAAACAAATAACCTTCCTCCACCTATTTTAACGTCGATTAAAAAGTGTGAAATAAGTTATCGAAGTCGGTACCATGCGCACAATATTGTGATGATAGTTACTTTTCAACCATGATGGTACCGACTGCAAAAAAAATGAATTCACTTATTTCAGTGACCTTTGTTTCCACTTCTTTACCCACAACAATGGAGTCATCTAGTTAAACGTAGCACTTTTCAGTTATTGGAGTGTAACTCAGAAATCGCTTTGGTGAAATTTAAACAAAACCATCTCGGAGGTACACTCTATCAAACAAAAAGATATTTAGAGAATCGGTCCAAAAATGGGGAACATATCGGTGAATATACATAAAAAAAATTACTGTCGAACATATAACCTTCTCCTTTTTTGAAGTCGGTAAAAAAAACACTTTAAAGAGCGTCATAGTACTATGGATAAGTTCCTATATACGGGGAGTCAGTACACTCCCAAAGTATTAATGTAATAAATAAAATAATTACATGAATATTTTTATAAATATAAGTTACAATTATTTTTTTTGTGCTGAAATTTACTTACCCTTTCCGATGTTGTCAGCTGTGGAAGCTGGTGTTACCAGCATTACTGTCTGTCGTTCATGGTACGTACAAATTCTTGCACCATCTTTAGGCAATTTAGATGAAACTCATTTGAACGATGCCTAGAAAGTTTGGGAAATGGCTTGCCCAAACACTGAGGTTCCTAAAGCTTTGGCATCGCAGAGACAGTGGGATCGGCCGTTTTGCGATCTAGCACGGGATAACCTTTTAAATACGCGTTCTAGCATCGCAGATCGTGCTCGTATTCTTGCTGTTTCTGGAATCTGGTTACAGACAATCCCATCTTTTAATACAGGTAATCTTTTTATGTAATATCATTGTTTTCACCCGTCTGCTTTCCGTTTGGCTGTCATTTCGGTGCAAAATGCTATGAAACCCATTACTGCCAGTGTGGTACTGCAGTTGATCAACTCGGTCACCAGAGGCTTTCTTGTTTCAGAAGTGCTTGTCGAATTTCCCGCCACGCTAGCATTGAACGATATTATTTGTCGGACTTTTACCAGAGCACCAATATTGCAGCTATTGTTGGACCGAATGGTCTCATGCGTGACGACGGTAAAAGACCTGACGTTATGGCATACATAATAATTTCATTGTGTATTATTTGGCTTTATACTCACGTTAATAGACGAAATTCTGACCTAGGTTTCGCAGACAGGCTGAATGATGTACCTAAGCACTAGATTAATTATTATTAAATTTGTGTACAGTGTTCTGCCATATATACTTTCGATTTTGCTCTTTATAATCCAATAAAAAAATATTTTTTTTTTTGTCTAACCATCTTAACATCTTTATATAGTACAATTCTACTGTACGTGTGTATGTCAGTGAACTCCTCCTAAACGGCTAGACCGATTTGAATGATTTTTTTTGTATGCGTTTGGGTGGCGCCCTAGATGGTTTAGATTCACAAATCAGCCTGGCAGATGTCTCTGCAGTCGGATATATCGGAATATCATGCAAGAAAAAAGTATGTCGGGTCCACTAGGACATATTTTAAGTACCGAGTAGAATAAATTTCAATTTAATGAAATTTCAGAGTAACCGGAACTGTTCAGACAGTTTTAACGGACTTCAAAAAAGGAGGAGGTACTCAATTGTTTTTTTTTATTATTACCTAGTTTGAGTTGACTATTCAACTTCTCATTAATTGCGGGCACTTGGAACTTCCTGTTATTCCTGCGTTGAGACCGTCACTAGGTCTACATAAATAATATGTATATATTAAAGTTAAAGTATTTTTTAACAATGTAAATAACTATAAATCAATGACACAGTTACTCAAATGTAACACAAACTTACGCAAATTGTATGAAAAAAAAAAAACAATACAAACAAAACACTTTAATGCACACCGATCACAAAAAGTATAAACAATAATAAAAATAAAACATATACCTAGTCGAAGTAATATTGGGGATCTTGTCGCTGAAAGCGATTTCTTTCAGACGTATTTCTTTATTGGACAGTGCATTGTTGTGAAGATCATCATAGGATAATAGATATCTATGTTTTCGACTATATATAAAATATAAGAAAGATGACTACTTTAATCTCTGTAAAAAGTTTCACCTATTTCCCTTGTTTAAAAGAAGAGAGATTGCCGATTTAACATATCTTCTAAAGATTGCATCCAGCTCGACCGATTCCCCCGAGCTACTTAGTAAAGTTAAATTAAACGTCCCTTGTAGACCAATCAGGCACAATCCATTAATTAATGTTCCGGTAGTTCAGACTAATTATAGGCAAAATTCCTATGTATGGAGAGCGAGCAATAACTACAATTTACTTATTAAGCGCTTCGACTTAGACCTATTTTGTACAAGTATAGAATCGGCCAGGCAGCTGTTGAGCAGAGAGTTCTTTGAGTAAACTGGTTTTATTAGTACTAAAATGCATATACATTTATACGTGTAAAAGTAATGCTTGCATAATATGTGGTTCACGATATTATTGTAAAAATATATTGTCATTATCCGTGAGGACCTATAATTGGCCTTTTGTTAAATATTAAGTCGTTCTATTGTAAAGAAGGCCGTTGGTCTTCCATGTAAAAATAAATAAATAAATAAACAATATACCGGCGAGGTCAGATTTTGATTTTGTGATCAGATTTTGTGATCCGCTTGCATTTCAATAAACACATTTAGGTATCTCTGCTTGTGGTGGACGAAGTGTTCAAATTTAGATTTATCAACACACTTCATGTTCACATTGTCTTCATGTCATTCACATATGACAGGATGTTATTTATGCTAGGAAACATTATTATGTCACATGTTCCTCGACTTTATACAATTAAACAGAATTTATTTATATTTAATCATTTTGCACCTAATTAGATCCCTTCCTGGTTACGATAAGCTCGTAGCCATTGTTACTATTTGATATGGTGTGTTACGATGTGTTACGGTAAATTAAAGTTTAAAATTAATTAGATAAAGTCTAATAAATACCTAGCATACTTACTCGGCCCATGGCAACAAAAATGTGACTGTATTATAAAACTAAGCGACAATACTGCTATTAGGTATTATACACCCAACATTGCCTTTTTTTAAATAAAACACTAATAACTAATTACATTTATTATTGTAAAAATATAATGTCATTATCCGTGAGGACCTATAATTGGCCTTTTGTTAAATATTAAGTCGTTATATTGTAAAGAAGGCCGTTGGTCTTCCATGTAAAAATAAATAACTAAATAAACAATATACCGGCGAGGTCAGATTTTGTGATCCGCTTGCATTTCAATGAACACATTTAGGTAATGTTTAGCTATTAATATCTCTGCTTGTGGTGGACAAAGTGTTCAAATTTAGATTTATCAACATACTTCATGTATTCACATATGACAGGATGTTATTTTTGCTAGGAAACATTATTATGTCACATTTTCCTCGACTTTATACAATTAAACAGAATTTATTTATATTTAATCATTTTGCACCTAATTAGATCCCTTCCTGGTTACGATAAGCTCGTAGCCATTGTTACTATTTGATATGGTGTGTTACGATGTGTTACGGTAAATTAAAGTTTAAAATTGATTAGATAAAGTCTAATAAATACCTAGCATACCTAGCATACCTACTCGGCCCATGGCAACAAAAATGTGACTGTATTATAAAACTAAGCGACAATACTGCTATTAGGTATTATACACCCAACATTGCCTTTTTTTAAATAAAACACTAATAACTAATTACATTTATTATTGTAAAAATATAATGTCATTATCCGTGAGGACCTATAATTGGCCTTTTGTTAAATATTAAGTCGTTATATTGTAAAGAAGGCCGTTGGTCTTCCATGTAAAAATAAATAACTAAATAAACAATATACCGGCGAGGTCAGATTTTGTGATCCGCTTGCATTTCAATGAACACATTTAGGTAATGTTTAGCTATTAATATCTCTGCTTGTGGTGGACAAAGTGTTCAAATTTAGATTTATCAACACACTTCATGTATTCACATATGACAGGATGTTATTTTTGCTAGGAAACATTATTATGTCACATTTTCCTCGACTTTATACAATTAAACAGAATTTATTTATATTTAATCATTTTGCACCTAATTAGATCCCTTCCTGGTTACGATAAGCTCGTAGCCATTGTTACTATTTGATATGGTGTGTTACGATGTGTTACGGTAAATTAAAGTTTAAAATTAATTAGATAAAGTCTAATAAATACCTAGCATACCTACTCGGCCCATGGCAACAAAAATGTGACTGTATTATAAAACTAAGCGACAATACTGCTATTAGGTATTATACACCCAACATTGCCTTTTTTTAAATAAAACACTAATAACTAATTACAATACTACTACAAAAACATTTGAGCAATCGGCTCGCTATTGTCAGCCTATAGATAACTCAAATGCTCTAACCCGCTATCACTTGGCAGCGTGCCCAAAATGCTAGCAGCATTGCCAGGTTGAATTGCAATGCTGATGTGTTTAGCCAAATATGTGTCAGCATTTTGGTCACGCGTCGCATCGATCAAACGCTCTGATAATTTTTGGGAAATTCAATGAGCTCTCGGTACCCACGGGTCCAATGTTTCGACCCCAAACGGTTCAAGTATGTAAACACTACCTAGGTTAAAATATTTTCGCGGCTTCAATTGCGAGGCAGAACGAACGAAAAGCAGACGGGTCTTAAGAATTACCTGTACTATAAGAATGAATTGTCTGTAACCAAACTTCAGACTCACACAGAAACAGCAAGAATACAAGCATGAACTGCGATGCTAGGGCACGTATTTAAAAGATTATACTGTGCTATGTCGCAGAGCGGCCGATCCCACTGTCTCTGCGATGCCAAAGCTTTAGGAATCTCAGTGTTTGAGCAAGCCATTTCGATAGAGAATAAGCTACATTTTGAGCAACTTACCTAAAGATATCATAAAACTGATGATTTTTTTCTTTTACAAAAGGAGAAATAGATTAAACCTAACTGTTCGTAGTATTGTAAGCCGGAACCAACCCACCAAACAGTAAATTTATGACGATCGCCGTGTCTTAGGAGCGTCGTCGCAGTCGCATGACTTTTGGCCCCTTGGGCCCTGGGTTCGAATCCCGGCAGGAGGGTACGGGCAAAAAGTTGTGTAATGAGCATGGATGTTTATTATGATGTCACTGTGTGTTCGTGCCTCCCGCGACACATGGAATCCTGGTGCGTCGGTATGAGTGTGATAAGAATTTGCGGATAAACTATAATAATAATCTTTATTAGCACAATATTTTCAATTACTGGACATGTTTTGTTTACAAATATATTACAATTATAGTTTCCACATATAGCTATCTATGGCTACAGTTATGTTTTAATTCATCAACTTTTTATTCTATCTATAAGTACTTATTTGTACATGGCCGACGAAGGAAACACGGGTCGACATAAGATTTGGCATTTTTAACCGACTTCAAAAAAAGGAGGATGTTACCTAAGTCTGTTTTACGTGTGTTCGCGGATAACTACGTCGTTTATGAACCGATTTTGATTGTTCTCTTTTGTTTGATAGAGTATACCTCCGAGGTGTTCTCAATAAAATTTCATCGAAATCGGTGCAGCGGTTTTTAAAAGTGTTACTTCCGTATTAATGGTGAACATACATAATGTCACTTGATCCCGTGAGTAGCAAAGGTGAACATGTTTTTAACCATAAAATAGTACAATATATTGATAACTAGCGGCCCGCTCCGGCTTCGCTCGGGTATAAAATATATAGCCTATGTCATTAATGGATGTTATTTTACATATAAACCTTCCTCTTCAATCACTCTATCTATTAAAAGAAACCGCATCAAAATCTGTTGCTTAGTTTTAAAGATTTAAGCATACATAGGGATATAAGGACTGAGAAAGCGACTTTGTTTTATACTATGTAGTGATAGTTACTTTTGAACTATCATGGTATCGACTCAACAAGTTATTTCACACTTTTGAGTGTTGAAGTTGGTACCATTTGATGGTAAAAAAAATGTTTACTGGATGCGGGAAGATTCCAACCGGTCCTTGTCTCGTATCTTGGAGATCGATGGCGAAGGAGGAACTATATCCAGCTGCGGCTGTACTATGGCTGATGTCAGGAAGAGACATTCCTGACAGTATGTTTCAATTGCATGTTCTCAGAGACTCTTGGGGATCGTTGTTGCAATTGTGCTGTGGACCACACCAGTACAATGTGAGGAAAACGCGTGAGTACAAAATTTACCGATTCTTTAACCATCTTGCTAGCCTTCTCGTGACCACGACCAATGCAACTTGGTCGAAACGTCGAGGTAAATGAATACTAAATGTTTTTCTCGCGATCAAGCCCCGATTGATTTAATAACATGTTGCCAAGATCATATCGGCCCATGCTGAGCACAAGATCTGCTAGACGAGCATGACAGCTCATCCGCATGATTCGCTAGTTAAGACAAATACAGCGAGTTGCTAGTTAATTGATGGGTTTTTAAATGTTAGGTACTGTGGCTGAAAGAGAGCGGTGCTGGATATCCTTGCAAAAGCAAATCAAATCAAATCGTTTATTTCAAAAGGTGCAAAGAGTTTTATTTTCTTAGAATAATAATATTTTATATTAATCATTACGATACTTAATTAATAATAATATCAATAGTATTTGCAAAGAAATAACAGTTGTTTATCGTGTTTTTTTAATTCCTTTAAGCTGATAACCAAGTTATACTTACGCCAACGGAGTTGCAGGAAATGTGACAAAAAAGAAATAAAGGGTATTATAACATGCAATTTTTGGGTGTTTCTCAAAAATCGCGCGTTTTAAGAATTTAAGAAGAGTTAGCATAGAAACAGGGTATCAGTTCTACTGGCACATTGCTCATAGATTGTTAATGAATTGTTGTTATGGCTAGTTTTGCTATTCTACTTGGAGCATAAATTAGAATGGCTACACGGATTTTATTCCTACCGCAATACAATTACCTACAATGCAATAGAGATGCAATTATTACTTTAGCGGAGTACCAAGCTTTATTACGATAACATTAGAATCGCTATTGCATTGTTTATGAGCTTGTCATCCCACTAATATTATAAATGTGAAAGTAACGATGGATGGATGGATGTTTGTTACTCAATCACGACAGAACACAAGTAAACAATGTTAAATTATTAGTGTTATTATTTTGTATGATGGCACGGAACCTTTCACGTGTGTGTCAAAATCGCAATTGACCCGTTTTTCTTATATTTATTCTTCTTTGTATTTTCCAGAACCACATATGTTTCTGAATCGCCAGACAAGTTTGATAAGATAGGAGCGGAGATGACGAAGATACATGATGGATTAATAAGCGCAATCTCGAAACTGAATGAACGCCTCAACAATCTTGAAAGAACACTCACAAATGTAAGTCTTTTTAGATTAAATGTTTTTGTTACTACATTATAAAATTTAATATAACCTCTAAGTTTTCTAAAATTTTGTAATTTTTCCGTCCATCTTACTACATGGAACTATCTCGACTTATTACGTGAGTAGTTCCCCTGTTTTACACATTCATAATAAAATCATGATGTCAATTCGATTTGCTCTGGATTTTACATTCTATAGGCATCTGAGAGCCAGTAAACATTCTAGGTCAAGCGTGATTACATTTCGACGACATCATCACGGACCGTCAAGTATGATAGCGATCAAATATATATAGCAATCAAAAATCTATATAGCATATACAAATCTGCTCATTTTGCCTCGCGACCGGTCAGTAAATTAATTTTTAGTAGTTATTTCAGGATGACACTGTCTATATATTTATTTTTTTTATTTGCAAAATGGGGATATGAGGGTCTCCGGGCACGAACCGTGTGGTCTTTCCATTCCACCATCTGGAAATCCCGGAATCTTGGAATTCCACCATCTGTTTGTATATCATCACATATGAAGTTTTTATTCAAATTGCGTCTCAAAGTGTGGTGTTTTTCTGATATTTCGAAAAATGTCAGGGTTAGCAACATTCTACAGCCATACCCTTAACCTCATGGCTGAACGAAGCTCGTTGCAACTGCAATCATCTGATGATGCTGCGTCATATAGGCAGCTCAATAGACGAATATGGAAATCCTTGCAACAAGACATCCGTACCTTTAATACAAATCGTATGAAAGATAAGATCGAACGAGAAAAGGGTCCAAAGTGTTTGCAAGAGACAGGTTTATTAGGCAAAGCCAGACGACTAAGCTGAAGAGAGATGACGGCAGTATAGCGTCGAACAAAGCAGAGGTGCTTGGAGAGATCGAGAGGTTCTATGGACAGCTATACACTTCGGTCGCTAAACCTGTTGACAGCTTGGCCAAAGACCCAAGAGCCAAGCCAACCCGGCATTATACCGAAGACATCCTGGGCATCAGCCTGTACGAGATTCGGATGGCTCTGAAGCAGCTTAAGAACAACAAGGCGCCGGGTGACGACGGAATCACATCAGAGCTTCTGAAAGCGGGTGGCTCACCGATACTTAAAGTCCTTCAGAAGCTCTTTAATTCCGTTGTCCTCAAAGGGTCAACGCCGGGAGCATGGAACAGACGCATAGTGGTGTTGTTCTTTATGAAGAGTGACAACACATTGCTTAAGAACTACAGACCCATTTCGCTTCTGAGCCATGTTTAAAAGCTGGTTTCTACTATGGAATGTTGAAGTTAGTTACATTAAATTTTAGATAACAATAATTGGAAGCAAGTCGCATAGTTTTCAAACTGAAATCACTTAAGCTTTGCTGGTGAAACTTCATTAATGTTAATTAGTGCTCTGCAGAGCTCTACATCCTTATTCCGGCCTCAAGGTTTTACAAACCACTGCACTAGCCGACACCCCTCATCTACATAATTATCGACTCGCGGGAGTCACACACTGTGCGATTCTACCGATCGTTTTGGTCACACACCTGCAATATGTGGAACGTGCTTCCTCCCTCGGTGTTCCCCATTGCTACAATATGGGTGGCATTGGTATTTGGTACCTAATTTTAGTGAAATATTAAAGATCTACAAAAAAAAACTTGGCAAAATAGGCAATAAAACATGGGAACAACAACACACAAGTGACAAAAAAAGAAGTGTGAAATACTTTGTCGAAGTCGGTATCATGCGCACAATATTTTGATAATACAGTAGAACCTCGATAACTCAAACCTCGGTAACTTAAAAACCTCTATAACTTAAAAAAATAATATGTTATGTAAAACCTTTATAACTAAAAATACGCAACCTCTAAATAAGAAATCTCTGTATTGGCCCTCAGTAACTCAATGAAATGTTTCCACAACCTCTATAACATAAAATTGTTTTTCAATTAGGCATTTTGAAAGAGTGTGCAAAACAAAAGGTTTCGGTATTGCTTGCACGTGGTCACTAGTTACATTATTAACGTAAACAATACGTATGTCACCCATTGCTTGCTTCTTCGAAATTATTTAAAGCTTTGCGGTGGTTAGCCTTAAAACAAAAGAAAATCACAGACTTTTAAGTAGACTAAACCTTTAATTGTTGTTTTATTTTTAGGTAGCGTGTGCAATGTGAATAAATAAATATGATATTTAAATTTCTATATTTTATTGAACCAATCCTTCTGACGCATTCGAGTAAAAATATGAACAAGGATACATACATACATATGTACAATCTTACCTCTATAATAACCTATCCCTAACATAGACTCTTGATAACTTAAAACCTCTATATCTTAAAGTATTTTGTGTTTCTCTTGGACTTTAACTTATCGAGGTTCTACTGTAGTTACTTTTGAACTATCATGGTAACTACTTTAACAATTATATATATGTGGTATCCGGCTTTACTCACGTTTATAGTCGAAGTTTCGACCTAAGTTTCGAGCATGTCCGATGTTCATTCTCAGGTTATTTAGTAGAATACTAAATAACCATTATGTAAATACCATAACAATACATTTATAATATGAGTCAAGAGAGAGTAAAGAAAGAAAGGAAGGAAGGAAGTTGTCTTATAAGTTTTCTAATTTATATAAAGTGAAATTCTTTGATCACATAAAAACTCTTCTTTATATATAATGATGATCCCGGTAAAATCTGCTACATGCTATGGGCCAACAAAACGGTTAACAAAAATAAACAACCAATCAAATCTATTAATTCCAGGATAATCCACGACCTGTATGCCCCGAAGTTACTTCTAACACTAAGTTCGAGAAGCATATCACTGAAGCAGGAAAGTTGTTGAAAGAATATGAGTCAAAATTAACCGAATATAAAGGAACTAATACAATGATTGACCAACAGTTGAGGCAGATAGAGTCCGCTGTTCAAGTCTGGCACAGCAATGTAACTGAAGGTAAGGTACGAGATATACAGTCCACTGTGTACTTGTATTGGTATACAATACATTTGGTTGTCGGGATTTTACTCACAATTGTGAATGTGTTATGCAATAAGCTAAATAAACTAGCTTTTGCCTGCGACTTCGTTCGCGTGGAAGAGCGAGAATCATTTTTCCAGTTTTTACAACGTTTATGATTTCTGCTCCGCTACTATTGGTTGTAGCGTAATATATGTTAGGTTTAAAGAACTTCAATTTCAATTGTTTCAATTTCTTTTCATACAAATTCAAATTGAAAAAATGACATGTAAAAAATATTTATTTCTGTAGAGCAATCAAGAAACAACAATTTTGTTTTCAAGACTTTTCTGATGCACTTGTGCGCATTCACTTACTCACGTATAGGTACTTAGAAGTGTTTTTGAAACATTATTTGACACAGAAGGTAGATACTTTTTATTCGTTGTGTCATATTGTATCTATTCATTAGATTACTAGCGGTGTACCCTTCCGGCATACAGATAGCATTGTATGACTCAAGGATGCTGCACCAGTCTAAGGACTGGTGAAAACAGGGCATTTTATACATTTTATTGCTACTTCTCTCTACAGTAGTAGAGGAGAGGAAAAGTAGTAATAAAATGTATAAAATGCCCTGTTTTCACCAGTCTAAGGACTGGTGAAAACAGGGCATTTTATACATTTTATTGCTACTTCTCTCTACAGTAGTAGAGGAGAGGAAAAGTAGTAATAAAATGTATAAAATGCCCTGTTTTCACCAGTCTAAGGACTGGTGAAAACAGGTCATTTTATACATTTTATTGCTACTTCTCTCTACAGTAGTAGAGGAGAGGAAAAGTAGTAATAAAATGTATAAAATGCCCTGTTTTCACCAGTCTAAGGACTGGTGAAAACAGGGCATTTTATACATTTTATTGCTACTTCTCTCTACAGTAGTAGAGGAGAGGAAAAGTAGTAATAAAATGTATAAAATGCCCTGTTTTCACCAGTCTAAGGACTGGTGAAAACAGGGCATTTTATACATTTTATTGCTACTTCTCTCTACAGTAGTAGAGGAGAGGAAAAGTAGTAATAAAATGTATAAAATGAACTTAAATGTGATTTCGATAAGGTAAAGTAATAAAAAATTAAACTAAACATTTATTTTCATCATTATATCATTGTTTTAGAGATCGCACGTCAAAGCGAGGAAATAGCGAAGATTCTGAATTTCCTGTTAGTTAATGGTGCATGGAAGTCGATGCATAAGCTCTCAGACTTGCAGTCCGACATGAATCACAACTTGATTGCCAGTGTAGAGGGATCCACCACCGAAGCCAGTGAGTAGTAAAGAAAAAAATTAAAAATATTTATCTCCCTCTTCAGGACACACAATGTTTTTTTTTGTTTTTTTTTACTTATTATAAGTTTGCGTTTGACAACTGTCTCACCTGGGGCCTTAGTCTACTATTCAATATGGCAATATGATCGTCTCACAATTGGTGAATTTGACAGCTTTGGTAGTCCGCTATTTTTAATTCGTCCATATTGAATCAATCTTGATTCAATTCTGGATTCAATGACACAGCGCGTTATTTCCATAGTCTGTTAGCACATTGAATGTCAAATGCCCTACTAAGTCGACATAGGCCGAGCATAGATTCAACATAGACTCAGGCTGCTATGACTTAGCAGACTACGGATTTTTGACGTTGTCTTAATGGCATCGGCTCGGCCTCGCAGCAGACTGAATATGAACTTTGAATTAGTAGACTTGACACCCTGATGTTAAGTGATGACGTTGTCTAGGATTTAGCACGCAAACCTAGAAGGTAACTATTCACTCGCGACTTGAAGACTAGGATTTTATATATCGGGAAACACAGACTCGGGCAACGAGTTCCATTCCTTGGCAGTACGCATTAAGAAAGTGGAAGCAAAACGCTTCGTGCGTATAGGTGGTATATCTACCATATAGCGATGGCGAATTGCCGTACGTCGAGTCGACCGGTGATAGAAAAGGGATGGTGGAATCAGATTATGCAATACCAGTGCACATTCATGTTACATTGACATATAACATTGACAATTAGATTACAGGATAAATTCAATATATGAAGTATGTAGTATAGAGATCCCTGTACCCCGTACTACTAGTATACATACTACATACTACTAGTAACAGTTCCTTCCCATCATTGTGACGTAAAAAATGACTTGCCGGTTGGCGTAGTTGGTAGTACCTACTCAGCCTTCTGTATGTTGTGTCAAATATGTCTGTTTTACCTGTGTCTGGATGTGTATATGTATATAAGTATTAAGTAGGTATATAGTATAAAACAAAGTCGCTTTCTCTGTCCCTATAATCCTATGTATGCTTAAATCTTTAAAACTATGCAACGGATTTTGATGCGGTTTCTTTTAATAGATAGAGTGAGAGTGATTGAAGAGGAAGGTTTATATGTATAATAACATCCATTAATGACATATCGACGATATATTGTCAACTGTGTACAACAGTAAAATTAACAATTACCTCCTTATTAATATATACACAACGTAAGTTTGTGTATCTAAGGTTGTCGGCATTTAGTGTAATAATTAATATTATTACTAGTTGCCGTATAATTATGATATATTATATAGGAAGCCCTGGAGCTTATCACCCATAGGCGGCAGATTTAATCCTTTACATCATGACAAGATTCTCCTCACTTCTGTGCTTCTTCTAGTTACAGCACAGAAGAGACTACTCAAGATTATAGACTATCTAACAGTTACAAGGTATCACAATAGATAGATCACAATTATTCCGCTGCGTGTGTCCATCCTTCGCCTATAAGTATAGCGACTAGAGACTCCCGTTGGATTGTAACATTAACCACTTCATTATTAACAAAGGAAACCGTGGTGCCACTAGCACGTCCGTTCGGTACGGCCTCCACGCCTATACTGTTCGCCGCCAACGATGGCTACAGTTTATGTACTACCTTATTTTTCATACTATCCTCGCTTATTAGCACTAATTGAAAACCTCGAGCTACCTACCTCTACTTAGTTAACAAGTCGAGTACTAGCAGAATCTACAGTCATAATACTTGACATTTAACGCTCATCTATTCTGTTCGAATATATGTTAGATATTCCGACTCGGCCATCTCTGACTCGTTAGGTACACGTCCTTGAGTCACTGACCTATCAGAACGAAACATTCACCGCGTATTTCGTCCTAACACAATAACCGGGGTCTGGGACGATAAGATGACTCGACGCGGCCTTTGAAGCTAATGCTAAGTTGAGATATACACAGGTTACATATATGCTCATTGAATTCCATTACCACTCTATCCAAGTAACTGCAGACGTTGATAAACGGATACTGGCATTCACAATAGACAAACTCTACTAGACTTACAGCTTACTACAAACATTTCTACCTATATAAGTTTAGTAAACTATACCCTTTATTATGTTAACAGCTGAGTCCCAAATAATATCGCACCTCACACAGCTGATACAAAACAACACTCTGTCGCCGAGTGCCTACAGCAACATCTTGAGCAAATTAGACACACTGCGATCTGAGGTAATGTATCCAACCAGCACCATAATGTAACCATGTTTCTTTTTTCGGTATCAAAAGAAGCCTGTGTTAATACAGGTTTTAGCAAAGACGCACACTAGGCGACTAGCGACAGCGACGACTCGGCGACCAGACGCGACGCCAGTATGCGGCCGACAATTTTCATAAAATTATTTTGTTCAAAGCTCCGCACATTTGAAGTCAGAGTCGCGCAATCCCGGCGACAAGTTAATCTTCTTCTTCTTCTTGTCCTTATTCCACAGTAGGTGGGGTCGGCACAACATGTTTTCTTCTTCCATTCTCTTCTCCTTCTCTCGCCATGACATGCCCATACCAAGCCAATCTATTCGCTTTCAACTGATAAGTTGATCATTCACTGGTGTTACTTTCAAGCTTCCTCTGATATACTCATTCCTTATTTTATCTATCCTAGTCACACCACACATCCATCTCAACATTCGCATCTCTGCCACATGCACTTTTCTTTCATCCACCTCTTTTGCTGCCCAACATTCAGATCCATACATTACGACAGGTGATCTATGGTCTTATAAATTTGCTCTTGAGTCTTAAGGGCATACGCGGATCGCATATGGTCCCTGAGACCTGTCTCCATTTCATCTAACCTGCGGCGACAAGTTAATATTATGAAATATGTCGGCCACAGTCTATCGTCGCGTCTAGTCGATGTAACGTGTCACCTACTAATAGTGTGGTTTATTTTTCGGAGTATTGAATACAGTGCTCACAGTGAATACGCCCGGTTTAAAATTGTATTCACCGATATAGGTAACGTTATATACACGCTACCAAAAATAAACCGCAATTTGTACGCTTTTGTGTGCTAATGTCAGAGAAATCAGCTGATTGTACATTTTTGCTAAGTATAAGTATTTTGATGAAGTTTAAAATCGTGATTTATGTTTAAATCGCTAAGTGCAACTTAGCAAAACACTGCGTAACTATCTATTCCCTGAACAATAAAGGTTGAAAATTTTGTTTTGATACACCACCATCAAATGACGAATGTCGATTGGTCAACCTAGAGAATGGAATACTACTGTGATTGGTCAATTGAATTTGACGTTAGCACACACTCTGCACTACCTTGAACACCGTATTCACGCTATAAGAATGCTGCAAATGACGTTACACCAAAAACATGACACATTTTGAACCGACTTGTAGCGTGAATAATTCAAATATAGTGCATAATCTGAATTTTTAACCACAGCACTAGTCTGCGCCTTCTCATACGGTACATTCCGAGTTTTATTCAAATGTATCGAGCAGTAGAGGCGTAACAAACACATACACTATTTATCTCTCGCATTTATAATTTTAGCGATTCCTAAGCATATTAATGTATACTAGCACCCCGCAAACAGCCCGAGTATCTATCTTTACAATTTGAGCTTATAGTGCTTGTTTTTTTTTTTACATATTATAAGTTTGCGTTTGACAACTGTCTCACCTGATGTCTTCCTCCACCTCTATCAGCTTTGTAAAATCCATTCAAGTTCCGAGCAGTTCTAAAACCTGGCTTAAACATGCCAGAGACAACAATAACCTTTGAGAATATCAATGTTCGAACCGTTCACTGCCGTGTTGATGGTATGACTTTACACTGAGCGGTTTAAGCCAGGTTATAGAACTGTTAGGAACTTGAATGGATTGTATAGATTAAATAAAGTGTACAATGGTATGGAGTAACATAAAAGAATGGACTCAACATAATGTGTTTATATTGCCATGCCTCAACAGCGTTCAACAATGCAGCACCTACCAATAGAAAAAACATTGAGTCTATGTTTTCCTTACCTCTAGGTACAGCCACTGAACAAAATCGAAAAGGTGATTCACGAAACGGCGCAGAACATTATTGCGAACCGGAATTTCACGGAAATCTGGATACACCAAATTTTGATGCAGTTCAGACCGATCCTAACTCGTGAAACAGATTCAAGCAATTTGGTGGAAAGGTAATCTTTCAATTATTTTCTTTCTATTGCTCCTTGTAAGTTATTTTCTATTACTGTTCTATTATTATTGTGAACAAAATATTAAAAAATGAAACAATAGATTAACAGAAGAAATTTAGGCAAGTGAATAGCGCGCGGTAATTCCCCTACTCGGTTCTAAGCGAGTAACTAAACGTTAAATTATTTGAGGGACAATGTGTAGGTTGCCATATGATATATGTAACAAAGTAAATAACTATTGCTGACGTAATCACCATCCAGACCCCCCGCCCCCATGTCATAAAACATAAGCATAGCAAAGACCCCCCTACAGTGCTAACGTCATACTTGAACGGCCGGACTACTCTCTACCAGTGGGGTCTAAGATAAATTCACTGATTTTTTGTGACTTATTCGCATTTCGATTGCATGGTTGGTTTTACTAAAAGCGCCCCTGGCGGATGATTTGTGAAGCTCTACATGCGAGTCTGAGATGATTGGAGAAACCGCGTGTTTCTATTAGTCACGAACCCTATATTTTTAACCGACTTCAAAAAGGAGGTTACTCAATTTGACCGTATGTATGTTTTTTTTCTTTTTTTTATGTGTTCGCGGATAACTTCGTCGTTTATGGACCGATTTTGATAATTCTTTTTTTGTTAGATAGAGTATACTTCCGTGGTGGTCCCATTCAAATTTCATTAAATCGGACAAGCTGTTTTTGAGTTATACTCCAATAACTGAAAAGTGCTACGCGTATCCTGATGATATTATTGTCGCGGTGGAAGACATCGACATCATCTGAGTAGCAAACGTCACTGAAAAGGGTGAAAAAAAATTTTTGTACAAAAAATGCAACCGACTTCAACACTCAAAAGTGTGAAATAACTTGTCGACGTCGGTACCATGAGCACAATATTGTGATGATAGTTACTTTAGTGTGAACTATCATAGTACCGACTTCAACAAGTTTTTTCACACTTTTGAGTGTTGAAATCGGTTGCATTTTTTGTACAAAAATTTTTTAGAGACTCGATTCTCGATTGTTAAGACGAATTTTTGTAAATACGCAAGTCTAAGTGCTATTTTTAACCGACTTAAAAGAGGACCTAAAAAAGGAGGAGGTTCTCTTATGTAATAACGGCTTCGTGGAAATGGCACTGGTGTGTCAGGTAACCTTTCGGGAGACATGTAACAAAATGCTGTGTTACTCTTACACACTTCAAAATACATCTCCTCTCTCTTTCATTCATAAAGTATCCTGATCATATTTTTTTCCATACCGGGGACGCCAAGTTCAAGTTATTGGGACTGAACAGGTCGGCAATGACCTTCCTTTGCCGCCTATTTCGTTTGGACAACCATCTGCCTAACACCCTGTATTATACGAGGCATAATAATATGACCAGGCCACCGACCTGGTGGACAGACGACCTGACTAAGATCGCAGGCAAAGGCTGGAAGCGGATGGCTTCCAACAGATCCTTGTGGAAATCAATGGGGCAGGCATATGTCCAGCAGTGGACGTCCTATGGCTGAGATGATGATGATGATGATGATGATGATGAATAATATGACATAAGTATCAATACTTATCAATTGGTTTCACGTCATTATTGTAACTTTCGATGACTAGGAAACTAAATCGAAGTTGGTACACCACCTTCTTGGCCGAGTATTTATATGTATAAAAATTTGCTCTAGACCGATTTAATCAAATAGATGCAGTACAGCTACTCTTTGCTCCTTTCTCAGTTTCTGTCCATCTAAAGGTTGCCTAGCAGAAAGCGCTACAAGCGATAAGGCCGCCCATTGTCGTACCAAGTATTAATATTTAAGTTTAGTTCTAAGTAAAATATTTTATTTCTTTTTGGGTACTGATAACAAAGAGTTTTGCATTGTATTGTATAGTTTTGCCTACCTACGAAGCCTTGCCTGGGCATCTGAGATTCTAAGTACACTCAGCAACAATTTTATCTTGTAAGTATATAAATTATACTTCATAGTAAAACTGTCAATTAAAAACAAATTTTAAAAAAATAAAATTTGAGACATCTAATGATTAAAATAAAATACTAATGACTAACGCAGTCGGGTAATAATACTGCAGCTACTACAATAACATTTGAGCAATCTACTAGCTATGGGCAGCCTATAGATCAAATGACTTGATTGCATTAATTGCAGGTTAAAAGAGCTGCAAGATGTATTATCGAACAACGAAGCACGTTTAGAGAAAAATCTGTCCTCGAAGATCGACAGCGAGATAAAAAAGGTGGTGAGTCTGATTCAGCAACAGAGTGCTGACGAGATTTCTACGATCCGAGGTGAATACTGTGAGTATTGCTCATTATGACTCGCTGAGTAGTGCTAGTGACTGGAGTAAAAAAATATTGATCAGCAATGACATCAGTGACTGTAGCAAGAATAGTTTGCGTCACAACCATCGTTCTGTTGTCTTTTAAACAATTGAATAACGCACGTACCGTCCGTAGAAACTATCATTTATCTATGTCACGGTTGTACCAGATAAATGACAGTTAGTGTGGAGTTCAATTATTTCACGTTGCGATACGATTGCGATAGGACCTTGATAGTGATTCCTGCTTCGGCTACTGTTCCTACAACATTTATTTTTTTATACTTTATATTTCTAGCGTGTGACTAATACCTCACTTAATGGTCGATGACGATATGGTCGAACATGTTATCACGCTAGACCTAGAATGCCTACCGGCTCTCAAGGACTACTGCCTGAATACACTATGTGTTTGGTGACCTCTCCGTCACCTGGTACAAACGTGGAACTACTACTACGTGGAAATAATCTGTCTAAATTTAACGACCATCCTATGACGAGTCGCCTAATTCACAATGAAAAATTATATCAAACAATGGCCCTAATTATTTTAATCACTCGAGCTATTTAAAATTCATTAAATTCTTCAAAATTATATAAAGGCATAGGAATTACCTATATTTACACTACCTACAGTACCATCACAGTACCTACTTACTCATCAACTCTGGGCCTGACTGAATCGTAAAAGTACGTTAATATACTTAAAAACTACGTATACCTACAGTATAGGTAGTATAGGTAGTTTATTTACCATTCAGTCTGGCCCATAGTTGATATACTACTTGAATGTTACCTCAATTAAAATTTCAATTTTTCTTTGCCATTTTTCTTAACAATTTTGCCATTTATTAATTGTTACAGGAAGACTCCACACCTGCATTGAAACTGCTCGTGTAGGTATGGAAGAAAAAAGTTACAACGTTAATTATGTAGTAACAATTTATTTGTTAGTTTTGATAATTGTAATAATTATATGTGATAAAAGCCTTCGATTTTTCAATTCGCCCTTTAATCTTTTCCTCGACCTATGTTTTCATTAATACATATTCAGGAAACATTATCATACACCTACTTGTATAGAGATAAAATCAAATTTTAGTCTAATCAATGGTTAGTCGTCGTAAAGAGAAAGAAATCCTTTTCCGAAATGAGGAACAACGACATAATCGCGTTGTATGAGTGCTGTGCAAGTGGCCTTGAATCGTGCTCCGTGCCTGATTACGCAAAGTATACCTAGCTAGTGTAGCAGGTACTTACCAATCTAAAAAATACGAAATATTACAATAAACACGGTCACATAGAGACAGGCTAAAATAGACGGCGTTTTCTTGATACCACTAGCATAGTGTCCGTCCTTACACCAAACCCACTCCTTGGTCAAGAATCTCGCAGAATACTGTCCAACTAGGCAGATCCGACTTCGAGAAAGAGGTCAATCGTCGAATCCTACAGGGCTGGGTAGCGTTCGGGAAACTACGTGACAAAGTTCTCGTCCAAATACCACAAAACCTGAAGTCCGAGATATGTGTGTGTTACCAGTGATGAGTATTAAACCGAAACGTGGTCTCTAACTTAAGGTCATGCCACGAGCTATGGAAAGGGCTCGGGGTTTCTTTACGATAACAATTCAGAAAGATCCTTAGAAGAGCTAAAGTCACCGATATAGCTCAGCGAATTAGCAAATTAAAGTGGCAGTAGGCAGGGTACATAGGTATCTCGGAGAACTGGGGCCTTATTATCAGCTTTGTAAAAACCGTGCAAGTTCCGAGCAGTTTTAAAACCTGGCTAAAACATGCCAGAGACAACAATAACTGTTCACCTTTGAGGATATCAATGTTCAAACCGTTCACCTAAAGGAGCGTGATGCCGGAGGATGGTGATGGTATGATTTCACACTAAACGGTTTGAGCCAGGTTTTAGAACTGGTCGGAACTTGAATGGATTTTATAAAGCTAATAGTAAGGCCCCTGATGGCCAGGAAGGTTCTCGAGTGGAGACCACGCACAGACAAGAGCAGCATAGGACGTGCACCGATAAGTTTGACAGACATCAGGTCGTCTGTCCACCGGATCGGTATCGCTGGAAGGGGATGGATGCATGCCGACTCCAACCGGTCCTTGTGGAGGAGAGGAGATCAATGAGGGAGCCATCTGTGCACCAGTGATGGACCTCCTATGGCCTATGGCTATGGAAAATTTATTTTTATTAATTAGTAAAAACCACAAATATAATAAAAACAAAGTAACGACAGTACCTCGAACACTCACAAAATCCAGCAAACTTGCTTATATTATGGATTACACTACCACAAAATTAGACACGCACAATCACTCAATTTTTCAAAAAATCCAGTCACACTTTTCATCTATTTCAATTTTTATCTATCCTCTATTAGCTAAAAACTTAGATACATTGGTGGGAAAAGCGAACTGGTTCTTTATATAAATATTTTAGTCGACTGTATTTTCCTTTCGGTGGAGTTATGCTACGCCAGACGGTAGGAGAAAACCTCGAATAGCACTTGTGTGGTTCTGCGAGACGACGAGGAAGATGCACTGCTGCAGGTGGACACAGTTAGGAAACAGAATACAGCAGCTTATAGGAAAGAAGCGTGCACGTACCTGTTCTCTCCTGGAGGAAGAATCCTCAGCTCGGGGGCGCCTTGTGCGGTCTCAGACCCGGCACAGTACCACTAGAGTTCTTTACACACACGACACGACACTTTATTAGCTATTTTCTAGGTTGTGATGTTCTTGGAGCGGCGAGGCGGTCACCTTGCGAATTACGACCGTTTCAGACGGTGCGGTGCGGCAGTGGTTGACATATCGTGCCGTTACAGAGGTAGCCGACCATTAGACAAGGACGGCTATGTGTACGTGCATGCGGAAAGGATACAAGGAACGAGGGAACCATACAAGTGCTATCCTACTGAATACACCATGGATCCATCCACCATATCCACCATACATGATTGGTCATTTATCTAAGGCTAAAAAATGAAACCGACTTCAACATTCAAAAGTGAAATAACTTGTTGATGTCGGTACCGACTTCGACAAGTTATTTCATACTTTTGAGTGTTGAAGTCGGTTCCATTTTTGGGTAAACATTTTTTTTTCACCCTTTTCAGTGACCTTTGTTACTCAGGGGATCAATTGTCATTGTGTATGTTCTCCGATGTCTTGAACCGCAACTATAATATCGTCGAGGTATGAGTAGCACTTTTCAGTTATTGGAGTGTTGTGTATGTGGAGTGAAAAACCGCTTGTCTGATTTCCTTCCTTTATCAATAAATGATTTCAAATTTCTACTGGCTAGTATCGTAGCGTATAATCATTTAAGGGCTTGTCATCATATAATACATCATTTGAGGCAGCGAGGAGACAAATCTTAGTGCGTGTTGAAAATAGTATGTAATGTATGATTATAAGTAATATATTACAAACATACACTTTACAGATGACCTAGCAATGACACGTGGTGGTACCGGCCTAGAATAGTACTCCCCCATCTCTTCCCGCGGGTGCCGTAAGAGTCGGCTAAGGGATCACGTACCAGAAGGTGGGCAGCAGCGCCTTCTGAGGATTGGAAATCATACTGCGCTCGCCAACCCGCCTGCCAAGCGTGGCGAGTATTGGCAAATCCCCCCTTATTTGGGGGAGGCATATGTCCAGCAGTGGACGCACATGGCTGAGAGAAGAAGCAATGACAGATGAAAGAGGACCTGGTACAGACCTGAAAGAAAATTATTTAGTAGGAAATCACATTTTAGACTTTTTAATTATCTTCTTGTTGGTTCAAAACACAGTTTAGAGTAATCAGAAATATCCGTCATTAACTGTTCTCATAAATGTTATTTTTTGTAAGTTTATTATACATGTAGGGCTTTCAACAAAATTTGCCTGAAGACTCAAAATGGTCTATTCAGCAATTGATGAAGCCTAACTCATAGGTTATACAAGTAATGTGTGCATTAGTATATGTAATACGACGGGGATACGATCACCTTGACACAAGCATTCTAGGTGTAGCGTACATCTCCGACCACATTCTCAGTTACCATCAAGTGAGATAGTGGTCAAACGCTAGATCTATACTGTATAAAAAAATATCCGTGCTATACGCACTTTTCCCTCTTAAGGTTTATAATAAACTAGCGGCCCGCTCCGGCTTCGCACGGGTATAAATATATAGCCTATGTCATTAATGGATGTTATTATACATATAAACCTTCCTCTTCAATCACTCTATCTATAAAAACCGCATCAAAATCCGTTGCGTAGTTTTAAAGATTTAAGCATACATAGGGATATAGGGACAGAGAAACCGACTTTGTTTTATACTATGTAGTGATGATTTACGAAAAATAAAACTCATTCAATATTAACTTTTGCAAATATTTAATCTCTTTCTTTAATTGTGGATCTATAATATATGTATAGGTATTGTACAAGTAATATGATACAATTAAGTTTCTATTGTGACATACTTCAGCCACACATGATTAGTCTTCAAACATATCAATATATCTGATAAGGAATTTCTAAGAAAAAATGTGAATAATTGAACTGTGGAACGATACATTGATACATCTTAAACGATATTCACACAAATTGATTGAACCAAAGGGAGACACCCTTTGGTTATTTAATTTAGAATACAACCTCGTTTTCTTATGTGCATATAACATTATAATAATTAACAAATTAACAATACAATTCTGTTAATATATAATCATAATTATTTGTTACAAAAACCTGTGCTTTGACTATTCAACAATTCAACTCGGCTTGTTACGTTTATTCATTGGTTTTATATATATATATATATATATATATATATATATATATATATATATATATATATATATATATATATTTGGACAAACACGAATGTGTTAGTACATCATAATATATATATATATATATATATATATATTATGATGTACTAACACATTCGTGTTTGTCCACAGAAAAAAAAAACAGGTGCATGAACATTATGAGCAAGCGAACAAAAGCGGACTTGTCCCATTCCTGTTTTAAAAGTTTAGAAAACAACAAATTACATTAAGACTAATCACTTTTCACCAGTAGCCCATAGACAAAGCACCTTCTACAAGTATTAGCAATGAAAGAAAACACGAAAAATGTATGAATTGACACTTCAAAACGATACATCACGAAAATGGATAGAAAATTAGTAAATTAGTAGACAATGGATAATACGCAAAAAGAAACGCTAGCGTTTCTATTCTCCCGCGCGCATTTATCTCTCGAACGAAGAGAATGAGCGATTGCAGTGAACGCGTGACGTCTACCAATCTCCAAACGCTAACGATGAAGCGCTAGCGGTTAGAGAAAGAGAATCGTTATGATGCTATGCATCTTGTCTAAGCCCACTGGTATCTGCAGAAAGTGTCATTTGCAACGTTCGTTTTTTCACCGTTCTTTTATAACGCCATCTTGTAGCGGCACCTAACACCTTCAAATTTAAAACACTAAAAGCTTATTAAACTGTGTTAATCGACACATTAACCAGTTTTATAGGAATAAGTCTGTTATTATGACCAAAAAAGTCCTAGGTGAGATGAGTAATGAACATAAAAAAAATATCCATTTCCAATATTCTGATGCTATTTTTCAATAGAAACACTGTCAATCTCTTATCTATAATAACACATGTTTGTTTCTGTTTGAAAACGCATTTGAAAATTTCTAAAACCATCCAAGTACGTGTGGACAGATCCGCTTTTGTTCGTCAGGGCCTATTATCGAATTATGGAAAATAATATAATTTAAACTGTATCTATAACACAACTATAAAACCGGAATGTACTTAAAAGGTAAGCTTAGACACATTCGTTGTTATTAAAACCAGCCTAAAATGGGCCAATCGCTTCACATGTACTAAATAACGATACAAAATTAACGGCTTTTTGTAAACACTAAGAAACAAATGAACGTTCAACTACGCGAGCCAGTCGCTATTTCTTTGAAACTTATTTACTAAATAGGATATAAGTTATAGTTTAGGAATGAAGTGTATTACACTCGGTGATATTCAATGGAACGACACTGCAATTACGCTTCAATGAGAATGTCATACAACACTCACACAGATAGCATAACATCTATGTATATATATATATAGTATACATATACAGTGATCCGTATGTACATGATTAATCATACATATACGTTATAATATTCAATGCAAAACAAAATATTTACATATCCTTAATTGTACGTATTAAAAAGCACTTTATAGCCATCTCAAAACCCGCCCCCCAAGTTCGTTCCAAACGATTATGAAGCAATAAATAAAATGTATAGAGAACTATAAAAAAATATATGTACACAAAAACAACAAGTGATGAAAATGGAAAGTAACGATTTTTCATTATGTTAATAAAAATTAAACGTTAAGCTCATATTCCAAATACATGCCTTACATACTAAGGTAGGTAAATGTGAATTACCGCAGAAGTGAAGGGTAAATGTGAATTGCCGCAGAAGTGAAGGGTAAATGTGAATTGCCGCAGAAGTGGAAGGTAAATGTGAATTGCCGCAGAAGTGAAGGGTAAGTGTGAAATACCGCAGAAGTGAAGGGAAAAAAAGCTGAATTATTTTTAGAGCAGAATTGTTCAGTTTCCTCATTCCCTTGCGTAGTCGATTTTTTTTAAATATCAAACAAGCAAACGGCCCGCCTGATGGTAAACGATCACCGTTGCCTATGGATATCTGTAACACTAGGGGCATGACGATACTTTGACAATCCTTTTTAAGACTCTGCTAACTGTCCTATTGAAGAATTATAATTAAATAATATGATTTATAAGTAATATAAATGTATTAAAATATTTTAAATTAAAATATCGGGTTTAATAATGCACATAAAGTACTAAAACATTTTTTTTTAAATGAATCATCAAAATCGGTCCACCCAATCGCAAGTTAACAAACATTTAAAAAAACATACGGGTTGAATTGAGAACCTCCTCCTTTTAGAATTCGGTTATAAATATTAATATGATTTTTACTACTGGTGAATCACACAGTCACATTTTACATTTTATCAAATTCTCGGCACTTCCCTTGACTTCACTTCCGCTGTTATGTCAATGAACCCTGATAATGACATTAGAAAATGAAAACAGTAAAGTGAATCAAAAAGCGACATATAAACAAACGCACAAGCTTCCTATGTGTACGATGCGACAAACTGTTCCATGTCCGTGAGATCTACGATTTGTACAAAACGTGCCAAGAGCGGCATGACCGCGGCCGCGATCGTGCGTGATGCTGTGCTATTACGTGAGTAATAGTCCGTGAGCTCGCTCCAAAATTGCCTACATCATATGACATCATGATCAAATGCATGGCTCACGGTCGGGAAAGTAGTACTGAGCGAGAATTAGAAAATTATAGCACCTAAAATTGGCCGGAAATCTGAGAAAATCCTTCACTACCGTTAAAAAACATTTTTTTAAAGACTTCTCCAGATCGATGCTCGATAGACTTATTTATTCTTAAAGGCACTATTATTTCAAAACGTTTATAATCATTTTCACCAAGATGTCACATGACGAAGGAAACAGGAACAGGAACATCTTTAGGATCGTCTGTCAACTACTTCGGGCCATTTCAGAACTGGCTAAGTGATGCCACGTATGTCTTATTGATTTCACATGACGTAAATGTAACCCAAACATTTTGACCTGAAGTGAAGGACGTTCTCAGACTTCTAATTTTAGGTGCTATAATTGTCTGATTCTCGCTCTGCACAACTTTGTCGACCGTGAGCTATGCATTTTATCGTAATGTCATATGATGTAGGCAATTTTGGCGCGGGCTCCCGGACTCAGGTCGCGCCGCTGTCAACACCGCCCGTTTTACCCTAACGCCGACTGAGTTTACTATTTTATAATTTACAAACTCCTAACTAGGTAAGTCTTAAGTACAATATTGTGCCAAGCGATACTGTTAAATATAATATAAATAATACTGATCAAAACCGAGCGCGACGAAATAGACAACTATTTCACTATTGAATAAATGATACTGAATTTAAGATCTTAAATTCCTGTAGAACTTGACCTTTTTGTGCTCTGAAATTGAGTTTGATTAAACAACAATCTCTTAATCACAAATCTGTATTACGAAAAAAAAATTACGTGTCAAGAATTAGTTTTATCCTATAGAGATAACTTGTATAGGTATTGTATTAAATTGTGGCCGGATATATAAAGACAAAAAGCATACACATGATTATTTATTTAGAAAAAACTCTATATTAATTTGAATTGAAATTTTGTCTGAAGAATCAAAACGACGAACGAAAAGTGACCTTTAAAGACGTCACTATTTTACCGGTGATGAAGTCCAGAGAGATGAGAGACAAAGTTGATTACCCGAATAAAATCTTCATGCTGGGCGAAAACTTATTGGATAGAGATGATGTCTGTACTAGTGATGTTACAAATGTTCGATATCCGACATTCGCAAATGCAAATTATCGATAATATATCGATTTTTGATTTTTAAAAACTCCATATCTTATTATGAAGATTCTCTGTTCATCTTTTCTAGTTACTCAGTAATTCGATTTTAATTTAAAGAATTCAAATGTTTGAAAAAAATGCTATATACATAGAATCTAACATCTTAAAAATATCACTAGAACCAAATTAATATTAAAAATATGATTCCGTTCTCTATTATTTGTATTTTAGATTGCTAATTCATATGGCAATTAAATAAATATATTGTAAACTAATTAGTTGCGTAATTTAATCAATTACGTCCGCCTTTCATTGCATTCGTAAAAAATTAGTCTATTGCCAATGTGAATTGCATTTGTTATACTATAATGTTAATTAAGGCCTATGTCCAGCAGTTGACTTCCTATGGCTGGGATGATGAATGTAAACTCACTCGTCTGTACCCTACAGGAATTTTCGTCCAACGCGCTCTAAATATATTATATCTATCCTTCTTGCTTGATGGAACTAACACAGAAAGACATACACCCATACACGGACGCAGTAACATTACAGTATGCATTAGACACAAACTAGCTGCGCCCCGCGATTTCACCAGCGTGGACTACGGTTTCGCCGCTAACTCAATTAACCCACGGGTACCATACTTTCTCCGGGATAAAAGTAGCCTTTAACCTTCTCCAAGGTTCCATCTATCTCTACACTATTATTGATCCAAATTGGTTGAGCTGTTTAGGCGTAAAAATGCAACAGATAGACGGAGTTACTTTCACATTTATAATATTAATAGCTGCGCCCCGCGGTTTCACCCGCGTGGTGATTATTGATGATAATGATGATGAAAAGTAGCATATGAGTTATTCCGGGACCTTAAGTATCTACATACCAAATTTCAGCGAAATCAGTCCAGCCGTTTGAGCGTGAAGAAGTAACAAACATACACACACAAACTTTCGCATTTATAATATTAGTAGGATCAAGTATCTGTTGTATCCCTCAGAAACCATAAATTTTTCGGGATAAAAGTAGCCTATGTTTATGTTTATCCAAGTCATAAGGTACATTCCGAATTTCATCAAAATCTATCAAGCCGTTAAGGCAACAAACATACATACACACAAACTTTCGCACCCATGATATTAGTGACGAACTTCATCAAAGCTATTGCGTTTCAATTAAAATGCAAATAAAAGAAATAACAGTTTCAAAATTAGGTTAGTACGTCAACGGTTTGTTTTTTTTTTCACTGCGAGCATCGGAAAACTTTCCTGCAAAGTAATTCATGACCACCCCATATTTTCGAGGCACTTAAATGATCTTATCTGTAATGATATTACAACTACGTACTAGTGGTAAATTTTAGCTCATTGTCGCCCCGTTCGGGGCCCGTTGATACAACGGACGCGACACATTTAAAGCTATGGACTTGTTTCACGACTAATCGTTGATTAAAACACTAACCTAACACGGAGAAACATGACACCTTTACACGTACAAATCCCTTAATCTATAAACCTATATATAGCTCTGGAATCTTACAAACTGTCCGTTAACCGGTGCATACGAAAATCGTGTCACAAAAATCAGTGTTCGAATCCATCAAAAAACGTCATACGTGCCGTTCGGTTTACAAAAAAAATGTGCACACTGGTGTTATTGAAAAAATTGAACGAGTGCATCTGTGAACAGTTGATCGATTTAGATCGATTCAATTTCGATCGATTCGATTTCGATCGATTCGATTTCGATCGATTCGATTTCGATCGGTTCGATTTCGATCGATTCGATTTCGATCGATTCGATTTCGATCGATTCGATTTTGATCGATTCGATTTCGATCGATTCGATTTGATTTCGATCGATTCGTATTCGGCTATAACAGTAAATGGTGGCCGATTGACGACGGTGACAACAGAGAGGATCTGTGGTCCTAGACAAGATGCATCGCTTCACAGCGATTCTCTTTCTCTAACCGTTGAGTGTTTTCTCTTTGTTCTCGTTGTTCATGTCAATAATAGTGATACGATAAATGAAAGGTGAGATTAGGAACATTATTCACAATGTGAATGACTGATAGATACGTACACTGTGACTAACGCAAAATAGATGAAAAAAACTGATTCCAGATTTAAAAAGAATGTTTTATCGGTGGCTTTTACAGAAAATACGTCAGTTTTGGCCGATTGACAATGTATTGAATGTGCTGCTAAATATAAGGTGACGTCATAAGCCTTAGTTAGTTTTTCTGTCACTTTCTATTATCTATTTAGGTTCTTGTGTTGTGTGTGTAGTGCCTAAGAATGCGTTTGATACAAAACTGACGGCATACGTGACTCATTCATCATGGGATCATTGCTTCAGTTATCTACGTAACATAAATATTATATTCATTTCTTGAGATATATTACCAGTAGCCATAGACTAGTGAACATAAAAAATGTCAATGACGGTCGCCGTGGCTCAGTGGTCAGGGACGTGACTTCTGTATCTCCGGGACCCTGAGTTTGAATCCCGGCATGGCCAAACATTTGTGCGATGAGTGTAGGTGTTTCTCCCGGGTCTTGGTTCTTTGTGTGCAGTGATTGTGTGTACATGCCTCCCGCGACACATGTAATCCTAGTGCGGGGGTTTGAGTGTAATATGGCACTTCAATGACACTTCAAAGCGATATATCACATAAACAACGAGAACGAATATTCAACGGTTAAGGAAAGAGAAACGCTATGATGCGATGCATCTTGTCTAGGTTCACTGTCCGCTTTTTTATTTACAGTACATGCAGCCGCGACAACGAAACTATAAATATGTACGAGTCTCACTAACCCAGCACTGTTGAAAACTAGAAGACGCCAGATTATTGAATTGTATAGAATAAAATCATATGGTTTATATTTTTTTAAAGATATAGTTGTAGCCGTTTTACTTAATAAATAGATCATTTATTGCCACAAAAACAGAAATATTAGAGAACATGTTTTATTATTTAAATATCTATGGCAAAAGGGATAGGATTAGCACGTGTCATGTCCCCACAATGTAAAGACTTGAACACCGGCGTAGAGTAGCAAGCCTATCGGTTTTCTATCGGGTGCATTTCGGAGAATGTGCACTGGAATTACACAATCTGATTCCACCATCCCCTTTCTATCATCGGTCGACTCGACGTACGGCAACTCGCCATCGCTATATGGTAGATATACCACCTATACGTACGAAGCGTTGTGCTTCCACTTTCTTAATGCGTACTGCCAAGGAATGGAACTCGTTGCCCGAGTCTGTGTTTCCCGATATGTACAATCCTGGAGTCTTCAAGTCGCGAGTGAATAGGTACCTTCTAGGTTTGCGTGCTAAATCCTAGACAACGTCATCACTTAACATCAGGTGAGACAGTTGTCAAACGCAAACTTCTAATAAGTAAAAAAAAAAAGACCATAACACTGTTTTTCAGCCTACCCTATTTAAACTTTTTTAGCTTGATTTTCAAGTTGAAAACAACATGTGACCAGGGGCCTAAGTCTACTATTCAATATGGCAATATGATCGGCTCACAATTGGTGAATTTGACAGCTTTGGTAGTCCGCTATTTTTAAATCGTCCATACTGAATCAATCTTGATTCAATTCTAGATTCAATGACACACCGCGTTATTTCCGTAGTCTGTTAGCACATTAAATGTCAAATGCCCTACTAAACCGACATAGGGCGAGCATAGATTCAACATAGACTCAGGTTGATATGTCTTAGCAGACTACGGGATTTTGAAGTTATCTTATTGGCGTCGAGTCGGTCTCGCACTGGACTGAATATAAACATGAAATCATTAAATTTGACACCCGGAAGTGCTCGTTTAGTGAGACTCTATTGTACTTTAAAACTGTCGTACATACAATGGTCATTAGTTTACCAGCCCAGTTTATACTGAACTTATCAATAGGGTAGGGGTCGCGCGGCACCTCTCGAAGTCCTATTGACGGATGTCTCAATTCCTATATATAAGCTATGTTACAATAAGGATCCGCGTCAAACGAGGCGTCGCACGCTTCGCGGCCAAAGCTGCCAGAACAAAACGGAACGCTAATTCTGTTCAAATTAGTTAATATCCACAAAGTACATGAAAGGACGCCATAACAAATTAATCATGTAAAGCGTGTAACGTTTCAAATGGACGCGGCCGATTACCTTAATAACAACTTTGACCGTGTAATGCGCTATTTCGCCGTCGTCCTTGACCCGGAGCCTCGACGGCTTAAAACATTAATTCGGGAGTACCGCGCGACGCGTTATAAAATATTAATCTTATGTACATATTGTCGCTCGAAGATAAAAGTAGGACTAATTCTAAGTAACGCTTGTACCACGTTGTCGTAGGAGCTCGATTTGGGTCCGAAAGTCGCACGAAAATGTTAATCCATACTGAAGCTAACACGATCGCACTCGGGTAGCGACGAGGCGCGGACTCAGGGTGGGGCCATGCTTGCCCCGAAACGATACAACGAATAATCTACGCGAAAATACATCCTATATTTAATTGGTGTTTAGTAATGGTTAAGGCATTTCGTGAACAATCCATTTCTCAGTCGAAAGTCGAACCGGCGGCGTTTTCGTGCGATGTGTCGGCGAGGTTTCTATGACAACGCGATACGTGTATCAGGTGCGTGGATATAAAAGGTTCCGCGGGGACTTTACCTCCGCGTACTCTTGGAGGAGGGGCGCGAGTGCGAATGCGTATGGGGGGTCGCGCCCCCCCCCCTGTCCTAACTAGAGCATGACGCGGCAGACACCGGCGACAGTGGGGAGTCACGGGGGCAGCCGGACAGGGTCACCACGATCTGGCAAAACAAATAAATACTTTTTAATTACTAAATAATGAGTAGGTATATACATATAAACCAATAGACAACCACCTCCCTGTCGGTGTTAACACAAAGGCTTACACTACTGGTCACTCCAGCAGACAAGTTATCAATCAACGTCATAAACCAATAGACAACCACCTCCCTGTTGGTGTTAACACGAAGGCTTACACTACTGGTCACTCCAGCAGACAAGTTATCAATGAATGTCATAAACCAATAGACAACCACCTCCCTGTCGGTGTTAACACGAAGGCTTACACTACTGGTCACTCCAGCAGACAAGTTATCAATCAATGTCATAAACCAATAGACAACCACCTCCCTGTCGGTGTTAACACGAAGGCTTACACTACTGGTCATTACAGCAGACAAGTTATCAATCAACGTCATTTCATTTATAAGCCACTCCTGGCCATATCACCTGGTCACTGGTGGACCTTTTCCAGCATCAACATGTGTCATCCAGTGCCACAGACAAGGTGGTCTAATTTAGGAAAATTAATACAGAAAACTTTTTAGTAGGACTATTTTCGCCCACAAAGCCGGCCACCAACCACATGTCCAAGATTATTTGAGATAATACTTTAAATTAACATTATCTTTATAGAGGATTCTATACCCCATACTTCTTCATACAAAAAGATAAACCTTTTTTTCTACTGAATTTTGTCAGATTTCAGTTATTTCATTGAAGTTCAGTTAGTCATTCTGTTATTTTGAACTTTTTTATAAAAAATAAAACATATACTCCTAAAATATATCATACTCAAGCGATTGAGATTAATAACAATTATTTTTGTTACAATTTAGAAAGGAACAAGAGGTTTGCCCCGGTACGTAAATTTTATCAAAAAATTTACCTATAAATGGTTGCAGAAAACTAAAAAATATCTTGCTAACCTGTGATCAGTGCACCAGTGGACTGTAAACATTGTGGACATTATGTCGACTATCTAAATAAACTTTCGCATATCAGCATAATGAGCATATAACTCAAATAAATAAATCTCAAGAGCAGCAACTATCTCAATCAGTTGCATAGGAAGTTGGGAGGAATGCTGAGATACCAATATGTTTGCTTAATACCTACAATGCGAAAACAGTGTTTGATATAGAATTCTCTCAATCAGAATTTATAGAAATATATCTATATATAATATAGAATTTATTTATTTATATATATATTTTTGACATCTCTTTGAACTTAGGTACTTGATGGTCAAAGACGATTTGGTCAAAGGTAAAATAATGCCACCGCGTTTGGTGACATATTTTCAAACTAGAGAGTGGTAGCTAAGCAGACAGGCACAAAAAAGTACACCCCACCACGAAAAATATCAATCAATGCTTAAGTATAAAGTATTTATACATAAAGTATTTATACATAGCTAAAGAAAGAAATTTGTCATGGTTGCTGAGTGTTACGAAGTATTATCTAACCTTGTTTACAGCGGGTAGCAGATATGCATTACAGAGATGGTGATTTTCAGTGGATGATGATTGACAGTAAGCCGTGCCAGAGCCTTTTACTTGGTATTCTGAACATCCTCTCGCATTTTGTCACAACACTCCTGCCTCAGAAATCAAGTTCAGCGATATGGAGAGCCTCATCTGACCATTATCATTAAAGCCACAGGAGATGATGTTATGCTTTCAGTATTTACCTTTCGGCTGCCTGCATGGTTCCGATGCTCACAAAGCCAGACACCTTGCCATGTTCCTAAGTTTAGCTTTCCATCTGTGATTGGTATCGTCAGTGAAGATCCAAGAAAGCAGGCTTTCACATGTGCAGGCTGTAGAGAAACAAGAAAATTCACATTAGATATTTGTTGTAAATTGGAAATGGAGCTGGTTTACAGAATATAGAATACAGAATATGTTTATTGTATATAACTGTGTACATAAGATGGTCAAGTTTACAATGTAGGTTTCAACAGTTTGCCCATTTCGGACATTACATTTGGTTTTGCACCCATGACTGTCCTAAAATGCAAAATGCCATAAGGTGAAATCTCAACTAGGTAAATATGCTGCATTGCCCTCGGTCTGGATGTTATAGGTGAAATGGAGAAGGCATAATCAATTTAGGTAACTGCAAGGAGCTCTTCCTGCAATTCATCTGATAGAAAGTCAAATTTGGAGCCCTACATAAGTACCCTTAACTTTGAAGTCTTACTCTGACAAGAGAGTAATTAAAGACTCTTTAGCTTTTCTCTCGATGGATCTGAGAACAACAACAGTACACATACTCCATACATGACCAAACTTGTGTTTGATATAAGTTGAGAAGGTGTTATGAAGAGATGATAGCTTAGTGGTGGGAGCTTATCTGACCACTGGTTCGATCCTCACCAATGGCTTGAGCTTCCAGTGAAGGTAACTCTGTTATCAATTTCCTAGCATTGTGGTAGGGTACTTTCACATACTCACCTGGCTAGTTACCACCCTCAAGTTTAAAAATGTGTCAAGCAACAATATATATACATAGTGTGTTCAGGCAGCAGTCCTTGAGAGCCAGTAAAGATTCTAGGTCTAGCGTGATTATATCTTTGACCACATCATCACTGACTATCAAGTGGTTAAACACTAGACTATATAATGTATTAAAAAAAAAAAAAAAAAATTTACTAAATCTAACACATTTGTCTATATATTCATGTAGCGTTAAATCCATAGACATAACATTTCCACATTAATCTAAATGCAGAGCAAAAAGACAGGAATAATACCAGGCATAGAATGTAGCATGATGCCAGCACTATGTCTTTCGGAGACAAATACACCAAGGGTTAGAAATTCTTCCTTTTCAGACTAGTTTTGATTTCAAGATTTCATACTGGCAGACATATTTATAGGCTAGGCTCTATGGACATATTTCAATTGTTATAAATATATGCAGAACTTGGATACTAAAGCAATATTCTACTATCAAAGTAGAGGAAAAAAACGTACAATTTACTACTACCTCCATACAGTTATTACAAGAATTTTACTAAAACTTATGTAGGTAGTAGAAATTCATAGTCTGACCACTATATTTTAATGCAAGAAAATCAAAATTTGTAGTTTAAGACTGCATTCCAAAACTTGTTCCAAAACCCAACATTGAAAATTCGTATTGATAAACTTACTCCACTCATAGCTCGACAAAGAGTAGTAGTTTGGAATGCAACATAAATTTGCATCCAGATTTGAGCTCTAGAGGTTTTCTCAAGTTTTCCCTGTTTACTAACAATCACAAGTTCTTTGCAACTGTAAACACATATTATTAATGTGAATATTCACAGCAATTATCAGCTTAGTTATTTAATTATTAATTAATCTATTTTGTGTATTAATGTTTATAAAGGGCGCCTACATGCAATTAATAATTTTAAGGTAATAAAGGTATATAAACACCATAGATTTAATACATTCACTAGAGGAAAAAGAGGTAGCACTCAGTTACAAAAAACTACAATAAGTGACCTCAATCAAATTAAATAGATAATCACTGACAAATAACAAGCAACCTTGAAATATTCCAAATTTAAAATTGTGTTTTATCCAACCAGTGAATGCAAGTAGGAGTGTACTATTTGTTAATAATAATTACCATATCATCAGGCCCTTCGCATGAGTGGCGATAAGGAAGCCCCTCTGGTACGATTTTGTTGAGCATCATTTCCATGTCGTCTCTAACATCAGGATCCCAGCTCTCATTTAGTGCCAGGCTCGCCGAGGTATGCAAGACTGCAAACAACATCCAATGATCAGCTGGTCATGTCACACTGCGCGCACAGTTAACACCGCACCGATAATAATTGACTTCCACGTCGATTAACACTTAGCGTTATCTTATAGAAACGACCGCGCGATTATGTGGGACAAAATATATGTCAAGTAAAGTGTAACATCGGCGGCAAGTCTGACACCATCGGTATACTTACTCTGGATATGGCAGAGACCGACCGCAAATTGCGAGAGCTCTGGCACCTGCTTGAGGATTTCCTCAGTGACCAGATGCACGCCCCGGTGCTGTGGTCTCAAGTTCAATTTCCGTTGAAACCACGCGGATCCAATCTGAATTCCTCGGTTCGAAGCCATGTTTAATTTTTTATAACGCTACAGATAGATCGCAAGAAAACAAACTATCTTACACAACATCACTTAGAACAGCCTTTACAAGAATCATACCACAATTATCATAAAAGATTCATCTTTAATCTTGAAATAGTGATAAATACACGGGGAGGTTATAATAGAGGACAGATTCGACACCCTATTTTCTGCGGGAAAATGAAAGAGAGAAACAATCGGTTGTAAGTAAGTGGTGCCACTTACAATTAATAAATTCGCTACTTAATAACAGCAATAAGGGCTAGGTCCACCAACTAGTAGGTATGATTGCTGTAAGTTTCACAAATCATAAAATTAAATAATATTCAAATCATTTATTCTTGTTTGATCGTCAATAGCTATGCAATATTTTAAGAAAGAAATAAAATATTGGGCACTAAAATAATAGTTATATCAACGTCTGACAGATATTGGTCGTAATTATGTTAATCGCTCAAACAAGACAATATATTATTCTAATAAAACATTTTAAAATATAAAACAATGAAACTCTTATTCTGTTAATGTTTAAATTCAAATTCGTATAAATCCTTTTAATGCCTTCGTCTATATGTGTTCTAACTCATAATAGACAACTTTTATTCAAACTCTGGTAATTTTAGTTGGCATCAAATAAATTGAATAAATTATTAAACCTAAAAACTACTTACATTGTAATGCAAAGCACACATTTTTAGTACTGAAATTTATAAGTGTCGTACTAATTTGGGACTTTATAGTAACCATACAAAAGTGAAGTGAAGAAAGCTGCAGCAGTTTAATGCCATTTTAGTTACTTAAAACAATATTGTTATACGTCTATTGCATTTTGTATAGTTTAGTCATAAAGATAAGTTTGCCGTTGGCAAATTAATAACTACGGAGGTTTTTACATTATGATGTGATTTTTTAAGTGTATTTCGACGGCTATGATGTTTGTCTTTCCCTGTAGCCTACAGTGATGCCTACAGAGTCAATATCGAGAACACAATGACATATTATGCAATATTTATTATGAGTTATAATAAACAACAGAATCATTTTACGATTCGCCTTAAAAGATCATTTTATATATTGTAATAATCACTATGTACTCGTTACAGGGACATTTATTTTAATGTAACCTAACAGGTTAAATGTTAATGTTAAAATATTTTTGTCTACGGAAAAATTTAAACGTGCTAAGCTTTGACCAAAGTACTGGTTTGCAATATTGTAATACAAAACGTTAAGGCATTAGGATAGAGCTGTAGTGTTGAAAGAATGCTATACCAAGCGACTTTGCGCTTAGCTGGTAATACTAAATTGTCAGTACGGCAAACGAAAGAGAAAACCGAATAAAACATTGCCATTCTACAAAAAGATAATACTGATTAAACTCCCATTCATGAATTTTGAATGATAATTAGTGTTCCAAAACTGAACATTATAGCCACACTCACTAGTATTAGAACACTAGCGGTACTGAGCGGTCCGTCAATCCATGTCATATCAGACGACCATGTTCTCAATATCGAGAAACCTCTGTAAATTAGATATTATGAAAACATGACGGCGGATACATCTTAGTAAAATTACTAACAAATTTTTGTTACCTTGTAATTATTTTATAATAAATTAATTTAACATGTTGGAGTCTTTTTATATATATTCAAATAAAATAGAAATGGACAAAGTTGCTAGATATTATAAGTATGATGTTTCTTAGCAAACATTTAGTCAAGATTTGTAGTAGGTAATCTATAATCTGCTAATAAATTGTATTCAAAAACATTTTTAGACTTTGGGATTAATGGTGCGGAAAAATTATTTGAATGTAAGTACATTGTACCCAAATTAACACACACAATACTTTGTAAATGGTAGATATATATAACATATATTTAGTTTTTAGGATAAGATTTACTAGCTTTATTTAAAAAAAATATATATTACATTAAAGTAAACATACATTATATTTAGGCTGCTGAGCATTCTGCACTGTATTTAAGCAGTTATATTAGTACTCATTATTATATCTACTTCGTATAATATATAAAAATCTCGTGTAACGGGGTTATCGAATTCCCCCGAAACGGCATGCCTGATTATTATGATTTTATTTAATGTAAGTAGGTACATTTGGTAGGTCTAAGAAGTATAGTTTTCACCATAATAAAGAGATAGTAATTTTATAATTTAATAAAAATTTATAAACTAGAATATACTATACAAATTTACATGCCTTCTACAGTTTAATCTAACAATCTACTACCAGTTTGTAAAGTTTCCAAAATGCTGGCGGCATTGCTAGGTTGAATTGCAATGCTTATTCTTTGTGCAGGATAAAGATCAGCATTTTTGTCACGAATTCTTATATTTTTCCCTAGGTTTTGTTAAATGTAGGATGACACAATAACGGATTACAGATTAACTTACATGCGGTATCACCATACGATATTTTTCTGCGTGCAACAACTGCGTGTTCTAAAAGTGGCGCGGAAATTTGAAAGTTCAATTGATGTCAACGTGATATGAATCTTCTGATCTACTACTAGACTTGATAGTATAGCGTTATACCCACAACTAACCATCATTAGATATGTGGATTTCATTAAGTTCAATCTTACTTATTAGTAGTGAATAAACCAATGTGATTGGAAACCTATAGGCACCTATCATACAAGTTAAAATGGGAGTGCCCTAAGGGTGTCAAGAGCGCACTAGGTGTGGCGAAACCACTCCTTGTAATAGGGGAAATTAGCTTTTCCCTCAAGTAAACCAAATTCATTCCGAACGTGTTTTGTTATAGTATTGCCTCATTGCGTCATTGGTGCGATTTAAAAATTCTATAATGGATATTATTAACTCTGAGCCTGAGTGGCTCGAAAGAAAAATTGTGGGTGATATTAGACTCTGGCATATAGTGTTTCTGTGTCTGGGTGGAGTCGCCACGCTCAGTAAGTTCTGGAAACAAGTTTGTAACTTATGAGGTTCTGAATTATCTACTGCGTGGGTACAATGGTACTCGCTAACATTGTAAATTTTCCGTATTCCCATCCATTATGACGCCGTCGCAACTATTCTACTCGATTGATATACATATTAAATAGTTCATTTAATCGAAGGTGGAACATCAACCATAAGCCATACCAGTCGGCGATTCGCAAGCGTTTCAATCGACACACATTGAGATAATTTTTCCTAGAACGTTTTGTTTTTTTCTTGGTAATAACTAATCAAGTATAGACGTAAAAACGACCTATTCATAACCTTTCAAAATCAGACATTTGCTAGTTGCCTCCAGTCCCGGGGAAAATGTAAATACCGGTAGAGGAAACAGCATTTATTAGTACGTTTGAAAAAACTACTATACCTAGATACCTACCTCAAAAGTAGCTTTAAAACGTTAAGTCTAAAATAAATAGACCCTGTAGACAGACGACCTGACTAACATCGCAGGCAAGGGCTAGATGCGGGCCGCTTCCAACCGGGCCTTGTCGAAATCAATGGGGGAGGCATATGTCCAGTGGCCGTCCTATAGCTGAGATGATGATGATGATGAGACCCTGTAGGTACCTACATTAATTCTAGTAAGTGTGGAGCAATCTAGTAGTACCTATACTGTGTGCCGTTTATCGTCGGATATCCATAAAGACCACCTAGGCATGCTAGGCGTCCTTGAACTCGACACTCAATTTTGGATCTTACATAGAGTAGTAAGTACAGTTGGTAACCAAAATACTGGGCGTCCTAGCAAAGGTGAAGTACTTTACATCGGACTCTTCAACTCAAGCACATGGTTCGATCGTGTATGGAGTACTGTTCACATTTGTGATACGACTTGGCTATAAGTACCACAGCTCCAGGGGCCTTCCTATCAGCTTTGTAAAATCCATTCAAGTTCCGAACAGTTCTATAGCCTGGCTTAAACCGCTCAGTGTAAAGTCATACCATCACCACGGCATTACGCTCCTCAAAGTGAACGGTTCGAACATTGATATTCTCAAAGGTGAACGGTTATTGTTGTCTCTGGCATGTTTAAGAACTGCTCGGAACTTGAATGGATTTTACAAAGCTGATAGTAAGGCCCCAGGTCTTTTGAGTCCATAGAGAGGCGGGCTAAAAGGCTCATCAACGACGACTCTCTACTCGAGAGGAGACTTCAAATCCTGCAGCGCCGACGTAAAGCCACCAGATTAGCGATGTTTTTAACCGCCTTCAAAAAGGAGGAGGTTCTCAATGCGACCCGTATGTTTTTTTATGTTGGTTACCTCATAACTTTCGACTGGGTGGTTTTGATCGTTCTTTTTTTATTTGAAAGCTGGTCCCATTTAAATTCCATTAATATCGGTCAAGTGGTTTTTGAGTTACACTCCATGCAATTGCTAAAAAGAACTACGTAGGTATACGTCGATGATATTATAGTTGCGGGTGGAGAAATCGGTAAACATACACAATGACAATTGATCCCGTGGGATCAATTGTCAATAATTTTTACCAAAAAATGGAACCGACTTCAACCCTCAAAAGTATGAAATAACTTGTGGAAGTCGATACAATGTTCACAATATTTTGATAATAGTTACTTTTGTACTATCATGGGCCCGAGTTGAAGTTGGTTCCTGTTTTTGGGATTTTTTTTTATTGTTTTTTTTATGGTTATAAGCTTACGTTTAACCACTGTTACATTTCGGGAAGTGCGTTCTGTACTTACATAATTTGATTCCTCCTTCCCCATGCCATCTAAGAACGACCAGATGACGTATGACGGCAATGCGACATCCGAATATGTTACACGTTCTAACTTGTCGCACGAAGCGTTTTGCTTCCACATGTATAGTGTATACAGCTAACGAATGCAATTGTCTAAATCTGTATTTCTGAATAAACACGGCCGGGGTGTATTTGAGTCAAGAGCGGATAAGTGTATATATTTATATATTTCTTATGTAATCATATTTATAATGTAGGTATACATTTATATATTGGAGAGGACATCAAAACGGCTACTGTTGAAAATACCCTTACACAGGACATCGCTTTACAATAATTCTTTTACAGTGCAGGCTGCTTGTTTGTGGAACAAACTGCCAGTATCGGTTTGCACTTTACAGTCACTATATATCTTTAAGAACAGAGTCAAATAACATTTTTTGTCACAAATAAATCTAAGCGAAGTTTGCTAAATAAGTATTAGATATTTATATATATATATATATGTATATTTATCAGTAGTTATATATGATGTAGTATGTGTAAGTATATTATTTATGCTAAAGTTTACACATGTACCTATATTATGTATGTATCTATTTAAGTAGACATTGGGATGATTTGCCGCCCCTTAAAATTTATGACAATTCCTGTATGTTTGGTTGCCTGGAAGAAATCGCTTTAAGCGATAAGGCCGCCCTTTGTATCACTGTATTTATGTTTGTTTGTTTGTTTTCTTTATGTGTGTAGTTTTGAAATAGTGTGCAAATAAAGAGTTTTCTATCTATCTATCTATATTATTAATCGCCACACGTTTGCATCACTACTTGCAATTTTCGTTTATTTTACTATTGCCACGCTACCACTTTTCTTTCACCTTGTGGTTGACTGGTAGAAAATGCGACTTAGAGTTAAGTCCTCTATGTATACTATAGTGCTAAAGTATAAATAAATAAAAGTATATTATAGGCACGCGTGCTCCATCTTAGACCACATCATCAAGTGATCAAACGTTCATTCTCATTAAAATTCGACTGGCCGGTTGGCGCAGTTGGTAGCACTCTGCCTTCTGAACCGCTGGTCCCGAGTTGGATTCCCGGACAGGTCAAACATTTGTGTGTATGAACATGTCTGTTTGACCTGTGTCTGGGTGTGTATATGTATATAAGTATATATCAGTCAACAGGTTACCATAGTACAGGCTCTGCCTAGTTTGGGACCTGAAGACCTTGTGTGAATGTTTAAAAATATAAATAAATAAATAAAATAAATATAAAAAAAAACAAATATTAAGCATTGTTTTCAACCGCTTTGATATCATCAGGTTTGACAGCCAACGCTTTCACCGCTGAGGTATCATCCAAAATGTAGATTGCATCATTTGGCTGTGTCATTTTAGTTGTGATGGTGTGCTGCTGCTTCCGTTTCCGCATCCCGCGCACAAAGCAGCAGATAGAAGCAGATTACCAACGCCGCAAGATCACCTGCAAGTTCCGACAGCAGCTCGAGACGATACAGGATTCTAAGATGGACGATATGTCATTAAAAGATGGTAAAAATGTATCTTTACTAATATTATAAAGAGAAAAGATTTGATTGTTTGTTTGTTTGCATTGAATAGGCTCCGAATGTACTGAACCGATTTGAAAAATTATTTCACTATTGTGAAGCTATACTATGCTCGGGTGATACAGGCTCCATAATTGTATTGGAACGTAGTTCCTTATCGCGCGTTGCGAAAGAGGGCTAGACGGAAAAATTGTAACCAAAAGTTGTAACGACACTGACGGAACAGCAACATCGCGTGGTATCCGTCGCTGCGTCGCGTCGGTCTGTAGCACAAATTGTCTGTAGTGGGTGCGGCAAGAGCCCTACCCCGGTCAGAACGGAACGGCAACGCCGCATCGCTTCTGACGAAGCACAGATTTTGTACCTTTACGACATAAACATGCTTACTGCGACAGATAATACGGTACAAATAATATAGAAAATGATAGCTATATGTTTAGACTTGCGCTTGAAATACGCGTCGTATTGAAAATTACTACAATTGACTTAATTTTGCCGCTTCAGTTTCCGCGCGCTTGTGCGACATCTACCTCATATAATATATAATAAAAATATATAATATCATTGAATGATAGTTACTTTTGTGAACTATTATGGCACCGACTTCAACAAGGTTATTTCACTTTTGAGTGTTGAAGTCGATTCCATTTTTCGGGAAAACATTTTCTCTGCTCATATTCTTCACAAATGACTGAATACTAATTGGAATTCTTGGTAAAGATTGACAAGTGGATACACATCTTGTTGACTTTATTCCGTGAGAATACAATCGTATAAAGTTTGTTTAACAAGGCGTCACATTGAGTGTTTGATAAGATAAATGTGATGATAAAGAATGACATTTAGAGCGGTATCTTTCTGTTTCTGGCCAGCATTGGACCTGTTGTACGAGAAGACTAGTCAAATGGAAGACCATCAAGGAAAAGAAGAGTCTCAAGCGAGCTCCGTCGTATCTCCGCAACAGAGTAAGTGAAGCATATTTCGCGATTTTGTGGTTAAAAACGAAATTATTCCGACTGACATTAGGGGGCGTCCGTAAATTACGTGAGGTACTTTTAGTGATTTTTCGACCCCCCCTCTCCCATTGGTGAGATGTTGGTAGACCCCCTCCCCCACCCATAATCTCACGGGACTTTTGAAAATACATTTTTTTAATGTAAATAAATGAATATGTCCTTGATTTTCTGGATTTGTTATTTGAGATTATTAATACCGTGGTATAGAACTACACAAAATATATTTTTACCCAATTTATCCCAGTTTTCTCGCTACGTTACAATGTTCCTTGCGGAACAAAAATTACGTGAGTATTTGTCGAACCCACCCCCTCCCCCATGTGAGTTTGGGTGAGATTCGGCTTGACCCCCTCCCCCCCGTAAACATCTCACGTAATTAATGGACGCCCCCTTACTGTCTACATACTAGGGGAACCGCGTCCGCGTCCGTAACCGCTCCGTACTGTCCATGAAAAAGACCACCGAATGTGGTCGAAACTATAGTCGGAACCCTCGGACTTAATGACTACGTCAGGAATCCCATAACATTCTACGAGTTTTATTACAGTCTTCTACACTAATATTATGTAGAGGAAGGATTTGTATTGAATGAACTCAAAAACTACAACTGATTAGTAGGATTAATTAATCTCTAAAATGTATTTAAATTTGTTAGATATGTTTTGTAAGTTATTTTCTATAAATATTTGATTAACTCAATTAACAGAAAGATTGTTTTGATGTAGAGAATAATATATTAAAATTAAATAGACGTAGTATAAGCTACTTTTACTTATTTTTAATAAAATACGTTGCATACAAGCAGATGGGGAGCGAATACGGTCGCCTATGGATATCTATCTATACCTGATCCTGGGGCATTACGATGCATTGCCGGTTCTTTGGAGAATTTTTTTTTTTTTACTATTATAAGTTTGCGTTTGACAACTGTCTCACCTGATGTTAAGTGATGACGTTGTGATAAGATATGTTAAACTCTATTTTTGCAGAATTCCATATTATAGCTACTCGGCAACAGGGGGGGAGGAAGCTCGTTTCAGGTTCAAACAGATATCTGATGAATCAGTGTGTGACTCCCATGTTGTCAATTATATCCAATAGTGGACGCGTTATGCGTAAAAAGTGTCTAAATACCTTCAAAAGATACAGACTACTTTAATAAAATAAATGTAGTGGCAAATAAGCAGACGTCCGCATGATGGTAAGCGATCTCCGTCGCCTATGGATATCCTACTAATATTTTAAATGCAAAGTTTGTGAGCATGGATGTAAGTTTGTTTTACACTTTCACGCCTAAACGGCTAGATGAATTGGAAAGAAATTCGGTATGGAGATAGCTCATACCTTTCATCATCACAATCACCGTTTTTCTTCACCACGCGGGTAAAACCGCTGGGCGCAACTAGTCTGTAGTACTGGGGATATTACCATGTGTTGCCAATTCTTTTTAAGATTGTTAACTCTTCTTTTGAAGAATATATATTTTTTATACTGTATAGATCTAGCGTTTTGACCACTATTTGACTTGATGGTCAGTGACGATGTGGTCGAAGATGTTATCATGCTTGACCTAGAATGCTCACTGGATCTCAAGGACTGCTGCCTGAACACACTATATGTTTGGTGACAGCTTTTCAAACTTGAGGGTGGTAGCTAGCCAGGCGGGTATTCGAAAGTACCTTACCAACATGCTGGGAATTTGATAACGGTGATACCTTCACCTTCTTATTAATATTACCTTCTTTTTATATATGCTGCAGCCTATCAGTCAATAGAATTTTATATCTAAGTTTTAATCTAGTATTGCTCTTTAAATGCATGTTTACTTTCTGCAGGTTCTCTGGAAGGCTCCTTCCAACCTGACGGGAGCCAGAAACCAGAGCCCCAAGTCTCTGGAATGAACTTCGCGAAGGTGGCCTCCAAAGTGGCCACCCTATCCAAGTTGGCACAACCGAATTTACCGACTTCGCCTGCATCATCGGGGAAAAAGATGGAGTTTTAACTACCAAACTATATTTATTGTTAACCAATTATAATAATATTTAAGATTTATACCTATTATGATAAGTTTACTTAAATAAATGTATATAAGTACCTAAATTATAATTGTTTTTGTTAATATCTGGAATAAGTTACATTGCAGTATTTTTCAAATGTTACCTAAACAGCGGACTTCAGAGGGCAAAGCGTTACATGAGGGGTCGTGGATATATGACAAAAAAAACAGCCAGTACTTGGGCTGTTCCCAATATAAAAAGTTGGACAGAGCGACAGGACGGTATTCTGTAGTCGTGGGTTCAAGTCCCACTAGCAGCCGAATTTTTTCCTTCAAATATTTGAACATAACGTTCCCAATATAGTTCATGAAATGAGAAAGAGTTTATAATACAGTTTTTTAAAATATTCTCCGCCGAACCATATAGATTCGGGTGCACCAGCTTTCAAAACATTTGAAAAACGTCTAGCGGAAGGTAAAAAAATAACCGCCGATTTCTCCGTTAGCTTCTTCTGCAGTGATGAATTTTCGCCATTTATTTCAACGTGGAAAATAAAATGATGTTTTACTAAAGATGACGTATATTCATACTGCGCGGTGCTCAGATTTTGTTCCTTTACGACATAAACATGCTTACTGCGACAGATAATACGGTACAAATAATATAGAAAAGGATAGCTATATGTTTAGACTTGCGCTTGAAATACACGTCGTAATGAAAGTTACTACAATTGGCTAAATTTTGCCGCCTCAGTTTCCGCGCGCTTGTGCGACATCTACCTCATAAAAAAAATATAATATCATTGGGAAAGTAAAAGAAACTGTGCTAGAGAGATCAAGTTTAATATTTAATATTCAAAAAAAGAACTACACATAAGTGGCCAACGATTTTCACCAAGGAGATTTGTATTGAAACTTTAGCCGTTATGTAGTAATTTAAATTAGGTGATAATATTCTGTGCCAAACAATTTTCGTTACAACTTATACACACATTTTGCTAATGCGGTGTTAGGTGCCCCGAACCGCAAAAAAGGGAAATTTAGTATGAATCAGTTTAGACGCAATTAAATAAATCAGTTTCTAATTATAGCTTGTTCCTCTTTTAGTTTTTATGTCTACCATTTTAGTAAAACGGAAACTCACATGGGCAGAAGTTAAGAATAGCTTAATGAGACCTATAATTCCTTGTTCATTCCAGATATTAGGAACTATTTTCCTCATATCTAATAGACGTGACTACTTTGCGAATGAAACACCAATTTATATGTCAAGGGGTCACAGAGTATCCAAGAAGGTTGAAGAAGACTGACATAGTAAATACCATAGATAAGTAACTATGTTTATACCAAAATTACAAAGTGAGACCTTTTTATATATATGGGTCCAATTCCTTTATTAAAATACAATACCTATTTAATTACAGGGATTACCCGCGATACAAGGAATCCTAGTGGGTATGAGTGTAAGAAAAAAAAAATTACAGTACTAAAATAACATTGAGCAATCCACTAGCTAGACCTAGATTGGTATTCGCTTGCAGTAGGAATCTTCTCCAAGGATTGGATCGCACATTGGCCGAGTTGCTCTCGATAGGTTCTGAAGATTTCAAATCACGTGAAAAGATATCATCGAAATTCTAATTGCGTGCTTCATTTTATACCACATGGGTAGAGTAGGTAGGGATCAAATGTAAGCTTTTTTATCACACTAAAACTCCCGCACTAGGGTTCCCTGGATCGCGGGAAGCATGGACACACACAATCACAGCACACAAACATTCAAAACCCGGAACAAACACCTACACCACAAATCAGATACATCGCATGTTTGCCCCTGCCGGGATTCGAACCCAAGATCCCTGTGACCTAGAAGCCATGTCACTCACCACTGAGCCAGGTCTAGTGTGATAACATCTTCGACCACATCGTCACTGACCATCTAGTGAGAGATAGTAGTTGAAAACAGTGAAGTTTCAAAAGAAGTGTTTAATAGAAGGCGAAAGAGTACAGAGAGCAGAGAAGGATGAAACGATACAATAAGGAACAGCGGTCGTAACGTAAATCACTCGTGTTGTTGGCACTAATTTCTTGTCCACAACACCGTTTCTTTGGTGTTTATTTTTTTAACCGACTTCAAAAATGGAGGAGGAGAAAAGAGGATTTATGTATGTTCACCGACTTCTCCCCCATTCTTGGATCGATTCTCAAAATTTCCTTTGTTTGATAGTGCACCTTTGTAATTTTTAGACTTTCGCGATTCGAACACATTGTTATTAAATCAAACGGGGCTTAATCGCGAGAAAAAGATTTAGTAATTTATTTACCTCGACGTTTCGACCAAGTTGCATTGGTCGTGGTCACGAGAAGACTGATAGTGTACCTCCGAGGTGGTCCCATTAAAATTTCATCAAAATCGGGCAAGCCGTTTTTAGTTGCACTCCAATAATTGAACAGTGTTATGTTTACTTGGAAGATATTATAGTTGCGGGTGAAGACATCGGAGAACATACACAATGACGATTGATCCCGTGAGTAGCAAAGGTCACTGAAAAGGGTGAAAATTTTTTTTAACAAAAAATGGAACCACTCAGTAGTTTGAAATAACTTGTCAAAGTCGGTACCATGCGCAAAATATTTTGATAAGTTACTTTTGTGAACTATCATGGTACCGACTTCAACAAGTTATTTCACACTTTTGAGTCATAAAGTCGATTCCATTCTTTGTTAAAAAAAATTATATACAGCCGCCACAGTACATACTTTTAGTTGCAACACTAGTATGAATCATATATATGAATAATATAGTATAAATGTTTGACTGGTCGGTTGGCGCAGTTGATAGCACTCTGCCTTCTGAGCCGCTGGTCCCGGGTTCGATTCCCGGACAGGTCAAACGTTTGTGTGTATGAACATGTCTGTTTGACCTGTGTCTGGGTTCGTATATATGTATATATATCAGTCATCAGGTTACCATAGTACAGGCTCTGCCTAGATTGGGACCTGCAGACCTTGTGTGAAAAAAATAAAAAAATCATTATTGTATAAATAAATGACAAACAACAATGCAGTAAGTTTTCTTTAATCTAGGAAATAAAACATACAGTATAAATGGATTTTAAATCACCAGAATAATTACATATTCACAAACAACTTCAGTAATCTGCTGTTATCATCTCGCATTAAAAACCGACATTAAAAACAATGATGTATGTAATAACTTTAAAGCAACATTTAACTTACACATTTATAAATACATAAATAATACATCTTGCAAAATAAAAAAAGAAATTACATAAATTCAAGTTAGCTAATATTTATTTATTAAATAGTTTAATTGTTCCTACACAACTGTATTACGAGCCGTCTTCACGTTCGTCACATCGTCAATATAATATTCAAAAAGACTTCGCATTTATTTGACTTAGCGAATAATATTTATATAATTAGGTATCCCATTCGAAACATTACAGATTTTCAACATTTCGCTTGCTTTCAGTCCATTACTCAATATTTGACCAAAACCCTTTCAAACACTAAAAACTAACGCATCTTACACGCTAATAATGTCCAGATTTGTATATTAATATATATTACAATTGTATCGTGTTCGAGCAGCTCTTTTATTTGTTCCGAATTTTGAGCAACTATTTTTGGTGTTACTTTTAATGCATGACGTGCCAAACCAAAAAGAATAAGGTCAAAATGTTTAATGTAAACTTTGCTAAAAGTAAAAATGCAGTTTGGAATTTAATGCCTTGTATACACTTAACACACACAGAGGGTTTATAGTAGGCGCAACGAAATTTGTGTCGTGAAGTTTCTTGTATGTAGCTGTTTTGGAATCTCTAGGGAGTTTTTTATAGTATAATTTCCTCACTCATAAATTACGAGGTAATTTTCAGATTTTTTACCCCCCTCTTCCCCTGGTGAGATGTCGTGAGACTTTGCTCAAACCCCCTCCCCCACCTCTAACCTCACGTGAAATTTTTGTAAATGCATACTTTTAATGTCAGTATACGCTTGATGGTTGATATAATTTATTGTTATTTTTGACGTGATAACGTTTTATAAATTGATGAACGCCGAAATGAAAAATAGTAACGTTCCGCGTAACGTTCCACCTGAGTTTTGTATTACATAAAATAATCAAAGTCAAAGTCAAAGTCGAAGTGGAAGTGGAAGTGGAAGTCGAGGTCGAAGTCGAAGTCGAAGTCGAAGTCGAAGTCGAAGTGGAAGTCGAAGTGGAAGTGGAAGTCGAAGTGGAAGTCGAAGTCAAAGTCATAAATGATTATGACGTTATCACGTAATCTATCGTCAGTAAACCGACTTTACAGACAACCAAGTTTTTTTATTAGACGTGTTAGTACTACTATTCAACATTATTAAGAACGTATAGAATATAGAATTAAATTACCTATAGAATTACATTTATTTTATATAATAGGCGCATCTTCTTGTCTCGCTTACTCTTTTTCATAAACAACGGTTTTATAGGTTAACTTTTGGGACATGCTCTCATGTTCGCAGGGCCTAACTTCAGGGCCACAGAGATCGGTTGCGCCTACTGGGGGCCTACCACCAACTCTTATAGCAGTATTATTGTAATCTTACTTTGAATTTTCGTACCACAAGGCCACATAAGCAATGTTACTTTAATGTTGTTTAGACTAAGCAGTTTTGTGACGTAAACCTCTATTTCGTTCACTCAAAGCGTACCATGAGCCAGCGCCAACGAAAGCGACAACGCTATATGAAAATATAATGTTGTCTCGCTTGCCCTTACAGCAGGAATGTTTCTTCGTTCATTCTACACGTCACTGAGCGATAATAAAACAATAATGTTTTAAGACGTTCATGGTACGAATCTGAGCATTTTTACTTTAAGCTTGAAGTATGACGTTCTTGAAACATGATGGTTTTGTAAAAGTTGATGGTACGGCCCCTGTACAGAGGTCTATACTAGCGAGTCTAAACTGTGGCAGTTTGAACCCTAGAGTTCAATCCACGTAAATAAGGGCATAGCAATTTATTCATCAGCTCCCTCTCGGGACCGTCTATTGCGATATACTATACATTTTCACTTACATATTATATAATTGAATCGAACCTACCTAAAACGTAAACGTGATTTAGTTATTGTTCACATACATTGCTAACGTGAAACGAAAGGACACTATGCCCTAAGCACGATTGCGTAAAAGTATTCATATTGTCAACGTATAAGCAAGGGGTAGAAACTACCAAAATCTTCAATTCAATTCTTAACTCTATTGCAATATCTAATAGTACAAGTGTCGGTGGTATTACTATAAAATACAATTTATTAGAGACCCTGTCCAGCACAGCAACTTTAGAAGAAAGGAGGGCGCGTCAAATGTTTCTGTAGAGGGCGATTTTTGTATCTTCGCAAAAGGAATATTGCTTTTTATATGGCAATTCGCAATAATGGGCACATGCCATGGTGGTACCAGCCTAGAATAGTACTCCCCCATCTCCTACCGTGGGTGCCGTAAGAATCGGCTAAGGGACCACGTACCAGGAGGTGGGCAGCAGCGCCTTCTGAGGATCAGAAATCATACTGCACTCGCCAACCCGCCTGCCAAGCGTGGCGAGTATTGGCAAATCCCCCTATACCTATATGGGGGAGACATATGTCCAACAGTGGACGTCCTATGGCTGAAATGATGATGATGATGATGAATAATGGGTACAAATCAATATTATTTTTTCAAGATTTTTTTAATTGCGGTAGCCGAAGGTATTTAATATGATACTTCTTAATTTTCTTCCAGACTTTGAGACAGCTTGCTTCCCCCCATTGATCGCAAGGACAAACTATCAGTTCTGTGTGCCACAGTTGTACTAGATAAATAATAGTTTGTGCCGAAAGTGCCACGTATACGAATACTTTTACGCGTAATTCATGTTCGGGCGATTATAAATTAATTAATAAGTAAATTAATTCGTAAGAGTTTGTGCATTATAACCATCTTATTTCAATATTACGGCGATATACATTTATACATGTGTTAATAAGTTAACCAAACAGGCTTTAATCTAGGTTGTTTATTACACTTATAATATGGGAGTATTGTTACTGTGTACATATTCTAGATAAAGTTTTGGAAGAAAAAATTCGCCACCTACAGGGATTCGATCCCACGACTACAAATCATCGTTCTATCTTTTTGCTAACTTATGGCTAACGTTGTCACTTAATACATGCTGTCTAAAATAGCATACAGTATTTAAAAAAATCATCATCCTTTTTTTTATGTATACAGGCGACATCTCACATGCATGCTACGCAATAAAACAATAAAATTGCTAAAATAAAATAGAAAAACCGGCTTCTAATTCTTTTAGCTGAAGTATTTCATGAAAATGAAGAAAAGTACTGAACCAATTTTGATATAACTATTAAAGTGAAAAAATAAATTGCTGAATCAGTTTATATACAACAACGTTCATGGTCTGTTAAGGTTAGATTAATAAATTAGCGAATATTTTCTTTGTAAAAAGTCTATTGTCTCTAGTTTTGATTGCTTGTGAGGTAAGCTTAGTTAGCAAAGTGACAGAACGTTATTCCGAAATCGTGGCTCCAAATCATAAAGTCGAGGATTAGGAGTTTATATTTGATTTTATTTTCACTTAAAGTGCATGTTTTATTTTTTGACGTGATAACGTTTTATAAATTGATGAATACCAGCAACACTCATGAAAAATAGTAACGTTCCGCGTAACGTTCCACCTGAGTTATGTATTACATAAAATAATCAAAGTCAAAGTCAAAATCAAAGTCAAAATCAGTCAAAGTCAAAGAAAGTCAAAGTCAAAGTCAGTCAAAGTCAAAGTCAGTCAAAGTCAGTCAAAGTCATAAATGATTATGACGTTATCACGTAAATCTATCGTCCGTAAACCGACTTTACAGACAACCAATTTTTTTAAAGATTATCGGCAATAAGAATACAGTGTTATATGCTTTAAGTTCAAAGTAATAATATGTAAACTTACAATTGAAGTATAAATACTGTGTATGTCATCGAATCGTTGTAGAACACTTTCCAGATACGGACTAGCTAGCTACCACCCTCAAGTTTAAAGAAATGTTACCTCACAGAGTGTTCAGGCAACTTGCATTGGGGGTCTAGCATGATTTCTTTGACAACATTCTCGCTGACCATCAAGTGAGATAGCAGTCAAATGACTTCTAACTTATAAAAAAATAGTTCTAAAAGTTTATTTAGAACGGAGTAAGCTAACTCTAGCTGGCGGGTACCCTCATCAAAAGTGAAGGAATGTGGGCTTTCTGATTCCATTCCGAATAAACTAGGCACGCGTGGACCACGTCAGATGAAAAGTAGTACTTTGAAACGATTCGAAAGTCAAGTTAACCATAGAGTTTATTTCTATAAACATTTTTTTCATATAACAAACAAATGTCGTAACTTTAATGAAATGCATCGCCACCGTTTCAAATATAACTCTCATAATTATAAAGAACAATTTCATATCAACAACAATGGTGATAATTATGCTGTTTACTAAAACTAACTCAAATTGTTTAGGTTTTGTATTGTTTACGTGAAGTGGCAGTGGGCAGGGCACATAGCTCGAAGAACTGATGGCCGTTGGGGCTGAAAAGTTCTAGAATGGAGACCACGGACTGGCAAGCGTAGCATAGGACGGCCACCGACCAAGTGGACAGACGACCCGACTAAGATCGCAGGTAAGGGCTGGATGCGGGTCGCTTCCAACAGGTCCTTGTGGAAATCAATGGGGGAGGCCTATGTCCAGCAGTGGACTTCCTATGGGTGAGAACATGATGAGGCACATTTTATAGCACATTAAAAGTTGGATTCAAATCATTGGTGGTTTTAGCCAGCACCAAATTACATGAAAACTAATTAACACAGTACTTGTAATTCAATAGAAAAAAAATCATCAAGTGTTTTAGCAATTTACTGTAAACCGAATGAACTTTTCTTTTACACAATTTTACTTAGGTTGGTTAAACACCAATTTCAATGCCAATATTCTTTATTAACTTTTATAGACTAAGCTTCAAATTTGGACAATAAACATTTCTACACAATGTGCACATTCTTAAATTGAAAATGTCTCCGCGGACAAGTTTACAAACATTGAGCACATCTGTGATTTATTTGGCATTTGAATCAATCGAATGGCTTTAAGTGTGTGAATAAGTACTTTGTGACGTTTAGTGGTTAACTGAAATATATTAATGCTATAAATAAATACCAAATGATATTGAATACATGATACAGGGGTACATACGCACATGGCAGAATCGCGACCGTCCTCACCCTCATAACATCCCAAAGCTATAACAAGTAATAATTTAGTATAATAATGACCCTAACTCTGTTAATCACTCGGACTAGCTAACATTAACAAAAAATTTTCAAAATGAAATAGCTCGTATTCTATTTACACTGAAATTCAAATTCGTATAAATCCACATAACAGTCTAATCTTAGACGATTTTTATTCAATCGCGGTTAGTTTTAGTCGGCACCATAGAAGTGACGAGTTATTTTACTTAAAACCTCCCGCAATTTTATTAAAAGCATCTAATTTTAGTGTTGTTATTGATAAGTGTCATACTGATTTGGATTTCATCGTAACTATATAAGAACTTCTCTTACTTAATTTCCAGAATTTTAGTTTAGTTGAACAAGAGAATCACTACCAATATATGGATAATGCATACCGCACCATGTAAGCTAGTCGTGTTTCATTTGGATCTAACACTATAGTGTTATAGTTAGATATTTGCATGAAGCATGACTTTTTTACATTTTACTGGAATTTTACACTACAGTGTTAGAGTATGTAGGGTAAATATTCACATAACACATGAGGTTTTATTTGTTGCATTTTATTGAAACCCTCCACTATAGTACTAAGATAGGTTATTAATATAATACATGATCGAATAACACATTAGCGTTTATTGCAATAGGATAAAGTAATCCACTATAGTGTAGCGAAAAGTCATTCACATAACACATTACTGTCTAACACATTTGATCTGAATTTTCCACTATAGTGTTGAGGGTAGTTATTTGCATAACACAAGAGAGATTGTCACGTTTGATTGTACCTTCTGGTAGTTATCTTGTGAGAGCGATAGATGACATGTGTCAGTCGGCAGCATGAGCTCAGTGGAAGGGAGACGTTAGTAGAGTGCGGTGCGCCTGCGTCGCGGCGAGTGCGGCGGCTTCGGCTTGCAGGCGGCGACTACGGTCCGTCGCCGAGCGACACTCAATCTCGTCTTATAAATGTTTTCCCCCTGTTCATAAACAAAACGATGGAATTTTAATTGGAACATAATCGTACGAGGACTGAATATGAACATGAAATTAGTAGACTTTACATCCTGATCACTGTCCGCAAAAAGTATCCGGAACAAACCGACAAAGTAGCGATAATAAGACTAAACGAGGGTAGGTAGAAAAAGCAGGACTCACGTGATGGTCTTCCGTTCGTTGGGTCTCGCGGTGGACTGCGGGCGCGCCCGGTTGAGCACCTTGAGCAGGTCGCCGGCCTTGGCGCGCATGCGCGAGTGCACGTACACCTTGGAGCACTTGATGTGGTAGTGCAGGTAGTCGCGGAACATGTGCAGCAGGTCGATGGTGTTGTCGCGCGCGCTCGAGCACGTGTGCCGCGGGAACAGCACTACACAACATAACACATTAACATGTCGGAGCGAGTGAGATACTCAAACAAAATAGAAGGCGTACAATCCGGCTTTAGCATGTCCGATGCTCATCCTCAGGTGAGTTTCCATCGTCGGAATCCGTTTGTCGAAACTTCGACTATCATCATCAACATCATCTCAACCATAGGACGTCCACTGCTGGACATAGGCCTCCCCCATTGATTTCCACAAGGACCTGTTGGAAGCGGCCCGCATCCAGCCCTTGCCTGCGATCTTAGTCAGGTCGTCTGTCCACCTGGTCGGTGGCCGTCCTATGCTGCGCTTGCCAGTCCGTGGTCTCCACTCGAGAACCTTTCGACCCCAACGGCCATCAGTTTGTCGAGCTATGTGCCCTGCCCACTGCCACTTCAACTTGCAATCCGCTGGGCTATGTCGGTGACTTTTGTTCTTCTACGGATCTCCTCATTTCTGATTCGATCGCGTAGAGAAACTCCGAGCATAGCCCTTTCCATAGCTCGTTGTGCGACTCTGAGCCCGTTCAGAAGGCCCATAGTCAGGGACCACTCTCGGGACACTTCGACTATAAACGTGAGTAAAGCCGGATACTATTCTATTCTATTCATCTATATAATAATGTGTCAAACTCACGAGAATTTCCAATCAAAATAGAAGGCGTCATATGTAATAGAGGGGGGAGGCATATGTCCAGCAGTGGACGTCCTATGGCTGAGATGATGATGATATGTAATAGATGTGACTGTAGGTTTTTACTAGTACTCGATTTGTTAACTAAGTGAAGGTAGGTAGCACGTGTTATTCGATTTGTGACAGTAAATGAGGGTAGTATAAAAAAGGTAGTACATAAGCTGGCAACCGTGGCCGACGAATAGTCTAGGCGTGGCAGACCCACCGAAAGGACATTCTGGTAGTACAAGGGATACAAGTGTTAACTAAGTGAAGGTAGTTAGCACGTGTTATTCGATTTGTGACAGTAAATGAGGGTAGTATAAAAAAAGGTAGTACATAAGCTGGTAACCGTGGCCGACGAATAGTTTAGACGTGGCAGACCCACCGAAAGGATATTCTGGTAGTACAAGGGATACAAGTGTTAACTAAGTGAAGGTAGGTAGCACGTGTTATTCGATCTGTGACAGTAAATGAGGGTAGTATAAAAAGGTAGTAAATAAGCTGGCAACCGTGACCGACGAATAGTCTAGACGTGGCAGACCCACCGAAAGGATATTCTGGTAGTACAAGGGATACAAGTGTTAACTAAGTGAAGGTAGGTAGCACGTGTTATTCGATCTGTGACAGTAAATGAGGGTAGTATAAAAAGGTAGTAAATAAGCTGGCAACCGTGACCGACGAATAGTCTAGGCGTGGCAGACCCACCGAAAGGATATTCTGGTAGTACAAGGGATACAAGTGTTAACTAAGTGAAGGTAGGTAGCACGTGTTATTCGATCTGTGACAGTAAATGAGGGTAGTATAAAAAGGTAGTAAATAAGCTGGCAACCGTGACCGACGAATAGTCTAGGCGTGGCAGCCGGAACGAATGGACGTTCTGGTAGTATACCTTTGTTAATAGTGAAGTAAAGTGTAGCAAGTGTTACAATCCAAAAGGAGTCTTCGTTATTATACTGAGAGACGTGCAGTGGAATATTTGTGAGTATTGTGGTATCTTGTGTCAGATCTCCCTTTCTGAAGTTTTGGCGCCTGCATACTGTTTGACAACTGTCTCACCTGATGTTAAGTGATGACGTTGTCTAGGATTTAGCACGCAAACCTAGAAGGTACCTATTCACTCGCGACTTGAAGACTCCAGGATTGTACATATCGGGAAACACAGACTCGGGCAACGAGTTCCATTCATTACTAATAGAGCCCGCAGTTTCACCCGCGTGGATTACGGTTTTCCCGCTACCTCAATTATCCCACGGGAACTATTCTTTTTCCGGGATAAAAGTAGCCTATATGTTAATCCAGGGTTTAAACTATCTACATACCAAATTTCATCAAAATCGGTGTAGCGGTTTGAGCGTGAAGAAGTAACAAACATACACACATACACCCAAACTTTCACATTTATAATATTAGTAGGAAGGATAATCCGGTACCCTCTGGTTTTTAACAGTGCCGGATTTTTTAAATTTTTTTTGACGTGATAACGTTTTATAAATTGATGAATACCAGCAACACTCATGAAAAATAGTAACGTTCCGCGTAACGTTCCACCTGAGTTTTGTATTACATAAAATAATCAAAGTCAAAGTCAGTCAAAGTCATAAATGATTATGACGTTATCACGTAAATCTATCGTCCGTAAACCGACTTTACAGACAACCAATTTTTTTTACATATTATAAGTTTGCGTTTGCCAACTGTCTCACCTGATGTTAAGTGATGACGTGAGATGACGGATTAGTGAGATTATACTGTATCAACAGTAGTAATCATATAATAATAGCACTTAACATCAGGTGAGATAGTGGTCAAACGCTTGCCTATTCCGAATAAAAAAAAAAAAATAAAAAAAAAAAACTTACCAAACGTGACATAACTGATATTGTCTCCCACTCTCGCGTCCGTGTCGACCAGTTCTAAAGGTGGCTCTTTGTGTGAAAACAGAACCTGCAAAACAGAAATACTCATTGTGTATATACATAATTATACAGGGTGGTTTTTTGAGAAGGGCGGTGATGGCCAAGTCAGAAACCACGAGAGTTAGAGAAAAGTCGTGAAAAGAGGCATGCACTTGATTTATATGAAAACAAAAACTGCATTTTTTTTTTTCAATATTTTTTTATTTTCGACGGAAATAAAAATGCAGTTATTGTTTTCATATAAACCGAGGGCATGACTCCTTTCACGACTTTTCTTTAACTCTCGTGGTTTCGGAATTGACCATCACCGCCCTTCTCAAAAAACCACCCTGTATACTATACTAGCGGACTCGAAGGACGTTATCCTGCATGCAGCCCAGGTGGTTTTTTTTTTGTGAATCTATACCATCCAGGGCGACACCCAAACGCATACAAAAATATTCATTCAAATCGGTCCAGCAGTTTAGGAGTTCAGTGACATACACACGTACAGTAGAAATATAAAACGCACATTGTGGAGTTTCCCGGTGCGATCTTTAACCGTTCGACTGAGTTGAGCAACTAACTCTTCGGTCATACATGAGATGGGTGACCGCTAGTAGGATCATAAACAAAGCGCTTCCATGCTTCAGGGGCACGTTAAGACGTCGGCCAGTGTTTTAACCTGTTATCCTTGATAACAGTTGTTATGCTTAGAATTAGACTGATCTCACTAAGCAATTGGTGAAAGTCTTCCAAACTTAATGGTGGTAACTAGCCAAGCGGGTACTCGCAAGTGCACTACCACCATGCTGGGAATATTTGATATCGGTGCTATCAAATTACCTTCAACAGAAGCTCAAGCCATTCATTGGTGGGGATCGAACGAGTGTCCATCAGTTTGACAGGGCTCCCACTGCTTAGCTGTCATCGTTTCACATAGTGAGTTTTTTAGCGTTGATACCTGTGGTGCCGTGTGAGAGGCCCTCCGGCCCTCCTTCAGCTCCTGCATGAACACCTTCCCGATGACCATGTCGTCCTCGTGCCGGAACACAGTCGAGAATACAACCGTCACGCGGTCCGTTTGCGCTTCCACATATCTGGAAACATGCAATGTAACAATGTAGCTTTATAATCATACTTATCTAAGTAAAAAAATAATATAAATCTCTAAGCGGTAACCTGTGACCAGTGCACCAGTGGAATGTAAACACTGTGGACACTATGCGGACTGCCTAAATAAAATTTCAACACAGTGTGATATAGGCACATCAGCTTAATGCTGCTCGACTATTACTCAAATAAATGAATAATATTATGTTTTAAAAAAGTATTCTACCTATAAAAACAAGCTTTTATAGGTATAAATAAATATGATCACCGTCATCGTTTCAGCAAACCCTTTTAGATGATCCCAAACTTGATGGGTTTATCTTTTTTAGTTTAGAAGTTCCTATGGCTATCTTCAGTCCTCCAAACTGATGGACACTTGTTCGATCCCCACCAACGAATGGCTTGAGCTTCCGTTGAAGGTAATTCGATAGCACCAATATCAAATATGAAGATGGAATGACTCCATCATCAGTATAGCTCCGTGGTTGCCATATTATTGTGTTGTCACCAAAGATACGTAAGTAAAGAATGATAAGTTTTTCATCACCACGTGGGTTACCTAAATTATTCCACGGAAACTACTCCGGGATGAAAGTAGCCTCTGTGTTATTCCATACTAAATTGCATGTAAATCCATTCAGCCGTTTGAGAGTGAAGGAGTAACAAACATACAAACGATGTGTGAAATAACTTGTTGAAGTCGGTACCATGCGCACATTTTAATAATAGTTTGAACTATCATGATACCGACTCCAACTAGTATATCACACTTTTGAGTGTTGGAAGTTGGTTCCAATTTTTTGATCTTTTTTTAAGAATAGTCAACAATACCATAGACCAATAATTATAATACTTCTCTCTCTCTCTCAGCCATGGGGCGTCTACAGCTAGACATATTATGCCTCCCCCATATAGGGGAGGGGGGGGGGGGGGGGGGGGGGGGGGGGGAATTTGCCAATACTCGCCACGCTTGGCAGGCGGGTTGTCAATCCTCAGAAGGCGTTGCCGCCCACCTTCATAATACTTATAATACTCACAGCGTCTCATCCTGTCTATAGTTAATAACGGCCCGCTTCTGCCCGACATCACCGTCTTCCTGCAACCTGAAGTAGCGTTCAAACACGGACGCGAAACAATTGCGCTTGAGCAGGCCCACTTTCTTCACAATGTCCTCCCAGTCATCGGGGATTGTCTCAGTTTCCAAATCGAGCAGGACGGAGATATTGTAACCTGAAAATAGCAAAGATATTAAAGAAAGAGAAAGAGATGTATATATGTGTGGCATGTACCTTCCTGAGGTGCTGGCTACGAATTACTGTATTGTTTTTTTTAATCATATTACGGCTTTGGATACAAGTCTTTTAGCCAAAACTTATTTTATACTGTATTGTTTCTGGTAGGGTGAGGGCTATAAATTCTACTAAAATATTGACGAGCAAGTAAGTGTTGTAGAAGTGTTTAGTAAGTGTTCTAGCAATAAGCAAGTGTTGTAAGTGTTCTAGAAACAAAAATCGGTCTCAACTGTCGTCGGTCGCCGTGGCGCAGTGGTCAGTGTCAGTGACATGATCTCTGTGTCTCCGTGACCCTGGGTTCGAATCCCGGCAGGGGCAAACATTTGTGCGATTTGTATAGATTTTTGTCCCGGGTCTTGGTTGTTTGTGTGTGTCCATGCCTCCCGCGACACAGGGAATCAAAGTGCGGGGGTATGAGTGTAATAAAAAAAAGAACTGCTTTATCCAAAATTAGCACCTGCTCATTTTTTTACGTAAAGCAAGAACTAATATTGTCAAGTTTACTCTCTTATCTATGAAATCATCATCATCATCATCATCTCAGCCATAGGACGTCCACTGCTGGACATAGGCCTCCCCCATTGATTTCCACAAGGACCTGTTGGAAGCGGCCCGCATCCAGCCCTTGCCCGCGATCTTAGTCAGGTCGTCTGTCCACCTGGTCGGTGGCCGTCCTATGCTGCGCTTGCCAGTCCGTGGTCTCCACTCGAGAACCTTTAATAATAACCTGCTATGAAATCATAGCAGCTACTATTTAATTAAAAAGGATGATGATGATGAAACGCCTGTAATAATCCAGGGTATAAGCTATCTCCAGCGTATGTATGTTACTTCTTCACGCTCAAACAGCTACGCCGATTTCGATGAAATTTGGTATGGAGACAGTGTAAACCCTGGATTAACACATACGCTACTTTTATCCCGGAAAAAGTATAATACCCGTGGGATAGTTGAGGTAACAGGAAAACCGTTATCCATGCGGGTGAAACCGCGGGGCGCTACTAGTGGTGTGTATGTGTCATAGAGAGCTATTGTATTAAATTATTATTAGACGCCGGACTGATACTAAAGTCCAACTCACTTATTTGCACGAACATGGACCAAACATCACGATCTGTATTACTATGCATTTCTGTTTATATACTTATACATTTTCTACACGAACACACACACACTCACCCTCTCTCACATCCCCACACACACAACCCTCCACTCTACTACCAGCCTCCTGACATAAAAACATACACGGTTATTTGTTTTTATACTTACGAGCACTGTAAACACAACGGTTGTCATATAATTTTACTAATATGTGTAATCCTATTTTGGCCATAATTAAGCTTAGATTTACTACATACGTGTTTAATGTGACGCTGTTGGATTATGTAAATAAATAAAATAATAAAAAAAATGGGTACAAAAAAAGTTGTTAAAATTAATTAATGCTCTCCACATTCCACCACAACGGTATGCTAAATAAGATATTTGAAATATAATTTATCTTGTCACAATATAATTAAATAGCATTTAACCATGAATGTTAGTACGTTTATAAACTGACGTTTAAATATTCCGAAATTGAGTAGCAACCTTTATACACCAGCAAATCAAACACACCTCTTAAATGCACAAAAATTCAACGGTTCCAAGAGACTTAGGCAAACGATTGTATATTTTTATTTAATTTATTTATTTATTTATTGTGATAAAAACGCAAGATAGCAATTACAATTACCACATTACATTGAGTGCATAAAGTTAATATAAACAGTTATAATGCAAACGAACAAAAACATGAAAAATACACTAAGTCAAAATTATCAATTTATCATACATATAATGTCAGGGTGAATTACTGTTTCTCACAGTATGTCAAGCATACGTCAATAATAGCCTTCCAGTTGTCAATAAAAAAGTCGATATCAGGGTTGGCATCCAGAAGTGCATTGAGGTGGCGAAGAGACCGACACAAAGGAGAATTGTCGCGAGCCGCTGTGCGACAAGAAGGTACGCTAAACAACACATGTCGCCTGGCACGCCTGTACTTATCTGGTATATAGTCTTGGACCCATGGCAAATACACTCTTATCAAATAAAGCTGTTCTATGTGCTAAAGCTTTTTATATGTATAAAAACCAATACATTAACGCAAACAGGAAAGATATGTATATATTTCTGGTTATTGAATATATTATTGTGAATGAGGTTTTACTAGCTTTGTTTATTAATAGAATTATATTTTTGTATGTTCATAATTTATCAACCATAATTTTTTGAAGTGAAAACTTCTTTAGCGGCGATGTGCACTTTTGTATGTTAAGCTCGCGTCAGGACACGTGACACTGATCGCAAAATTCTTGAGGCGCGTGACGTCACAAATTCGTAAGACGGAGGGAGACTAGTTGAAATTTAAACTTAAACGTGTTTCGAATAAGGCACATTTTCGTTTGTGGTAGGTATAATACGACCTTTTTGTATTAGACCGCGCTCACCTCGCTCGCCCGTTTAACATTTTGATTTAGACTTCATTCTATTGTATGCTCTATCACCCTTACTCACTCGTGTTTAATCTGTAGATACATACAATCAATAAACTTAAATACTTATTGTCATGTTTGTGTACGATAACGCAATAAATGAATATTGTATTTTAGCACATAAATGCAAGTTTTCACTTCTGCCGGCACTCCCGGAGTGCAACCTGTACTTTATTATTTAAATAATTTACAATTGGGTTGTGTACTGATGACACATACCATTTTATATTTCAACCTCCTTACGAACAATATCGAAATGTTTGCAGTTGGGAAAGATAAGCGGTATAATTCTAATGGATATGTTATATCTTATCGCTTGCCGGTCCGAGCACAGTTCGGCTGCCAATCTTATCAAATAACACATCCATATTTTACAATATTTTCTAAATCATGCGCATTATACATTACTATGGATGTAATATGATCGGCCAAGCTAATCGAGGTCTCAGTAACAAATGAAAAATTTACATTCGTATACACTCTTATGCTTATAAGCTTAAGTGTGAACACTGTTTCATTTAATGATAAGTGATAACGTGGTACAAGATATACCATGAAAACTTGGAATGTATGACATACATCGCTCGAGCGTAAACATTTTACGTGTACCATATAGCAATGGCGCAATGCCACACATCTGAGTATATAACCGATGACAGAATAGGGAAATTGAATTTAAAGAATGCAGTTACAATTAATTAGTTGTATATATTTATGTACCAGCGGCCCGCCCCGGCTTTACACTGATAAACATTTTCAAAATTAAAATTTATAACATCCCTAATTTTGATTGGAAACTCTTGTGAGTTTGACACATTATTATATATATGTGGCCGGCCGTACCCGGCTTTACTCACGTTTATAGTCGAAGTTTCGACCTAGGTTTCGAGCATGTCCGATGCTCATCCTCAGGTGAGTTTACGCTGCCAGATCGCGGCGACCACGCCGCGTGGCAGTGTAAACTCACCTTTACTCCCCTTTTAAAATATAATTTAGCCTATGTTGTTGATTAGGCTCCGAAAGTACTGAACCGATTTGAAAAAATATTTCACTGTTGGTAAGCCACACTACTCCCGGGTAAAGTGGGCTATACTATATTTTCAAAAAGATTAGGGATCCTTACAATTTTTATAGTAGTGACGATGACGAGATTCACGATGTTTGTTCATCCAAAAAGTGCTCAACGCGCCTAAAGAAGTTTTCGCTTCAAAAACGCTTCCCATATATTATAAACCTCTTTCAAAATTATTATATGTGGTATCCGGCTTTACTCACGTTTATAGTCGAAGTTTCGACCTAGGTTTATACCACATATATATATAATAATGTGTCAAATTCACGAGAATTTCCCCCCTTTCAAAATGTTGCTAGACCTTAAATACAAGTATACAAGAGCGTAACAAATACTGGTCTAGTGATGTGTGCACAGCATGCATTGTGCAAGAACACAAAAACAGCTGTGCTCACTTTCCATTTCATGCAATAGCAAAAGGGCATTAGCATCTCGTAAATGCAATCCATGTGAATTATTTCTAACAAAAGACTGTATCGGAATGTATAAGTATTTTTATAGCGTTCTAGCTGCGCCCCGCGGTTTCACCCACCTCGTGGTAATGATTAATGATGATGATGACAAATATCCTATGTTATTTCGGGACCAAAGTATCTAAATACCAAATTTCATCCAAATCCGTTTTACCCGCGTGATGATGGTGATAATGAAAATAAGCCTATTATGTGTTAATCCAGAGTATCTGTGTTCTAAATTTCATCCAATCCATTATATCCATACACACACAGACTTTCGCATTTATAAGATTAGTAGAATTACGTTTGAATACTTTACTAAGTAAGGGATAATAACGTCAACTTATACAAGTTCCGCGACGTCAAATTGACGTACAAGATAACAATGGCTAGACGAGGCAATATCATTCATCGTGGACCGTATCATCACTTAACATCAGGTGAGAGAGTGGTCAAACGCCTGTCTATTGTAAATACATTTAAAAAACACTTCAAAGCCACAGAACCCACAGCCGCCAGTTTATCAGTTTAGTACAATGATTTTACTAAAGATGACGTATATTCATACTGCGCGGTGCTCAGGTTTTGTTCCTTTACGACATAAACATGCTTACTGCGACAGATAATACGGTACAAATAATATAGAAAAGGATAGCTATATGTTTAGACTTGCGCTTGAAATACGCGTCGCAATGAAAATTACTACAAGTGACTTAATTTTGCCGCCTCAGTTTCCGCGCGCTTGTGCGGCATCTACCTCATATAAACATATAATACATTGGTTTTGTACCATAGGCATTTCGAATGCGTTCTAGTGCTACAAAATTTGACTCCTTCTGTCCCATTCCATCATAATCAGACAAACTTGGTTGACGTTCCAACTTTACGCACGAAGCGTTTTCCTTCCACGTTCATAGCGCGTACAGCTGACGAGTGGAATCCATTGCCTAAGTTTCAACATAGATACAATCTAGGAGTATTCCGTGATTAAGTATAATCGCGTAGATTAGGCGTGACGTCAGATGCTCTGAAACTTGGCCTCTGACTATGGGCCTTCTGAGCAGGCTCAGAGTCGCACAACGAGCTATGGAGAGGGCTATGCTCGGGGTTTCTCTACGTGATCGAATCAGAAATGAGGAGATCCGTAGAAGAACGAAAGTCACAGATATAGCCCAGCGGATTAGCAAGTTGAAGTGGCATAGCTAAAATAATTTTAGTAGAAAATTATTAACCACTTATAAATAATGTTATTGAATATATTAATTTAATTTATTGATAGTTTACATAGACGCTTTTCATTGAATGAGGTCATCAAAGGTGTAAACAGAGTTATAAACAAATCAGCGCTTTAGTCATTTTTTCTTTTTAAATATGCTTAGACCCCCGCACTAGGATTCCCTGTGTCGCGGGAGGCATGGACACACAAACATCAAAGACCCTGGATAAACATCTACACTCATCGCACAAATGTTTGCCCTGCTGGGATTCGAACCCAGGATCCTGGAGACACAGAAGTTTTGTCACTGACCACTGCGCCAGAGCAACTGTTATACTTATAAACGGCTCAGCAAAAGCACAAATTTATATAGAGACTAATACATACATATATTCACGACTCTTTCCCATAGGGGTACGCAGAGACCACAGCCTTCCAAATGCTATGATCCCGACACACTTCGCTTCAACCACGCTCATCAGCCTTTCATACAAGGGTGTTGGAACTTCCTCAATCGCATTACGAGATGTTCGTCAAGACCTTTTTCTTATATAATTACCACTCGAGATTAAATACAATTACTCATAACCTTCAATCAAATATACTATAGATACACAGTCTCTATGAAAATCAAACCTCAAAAGTGTCCCCTCGCCAGTGTTTACTGATACAGGTGTCAGGATTAGTCTACAAGTGGATATTGTTTCATTTTAATAAGAAACCTTAACACCCTAGCCATAGGGTAGTAAAACATTCTCACAATCTCACTTTGGCATCAGAACACGTCACACTATTGGTGCGGTCACACGCGGCTGTGAGCAAAACAAGGCATATGCCTTGTTTTGACGGTGCCGTTTTCGAGGGGGCGATCGGGTATCAACCCTATTTAATATCGCAGCTTGTAATAAAGTTACAGTACCTAAGATAGTAAAGGAATATTTTATACCTGACTCAGTCTCCGTAAGAAGAGGTCCATATACTCTTTTGAGTAGTTCATCTGCCCCATGTTCCTCTAATTGTTTGTAGAACTTCAGTGATATACTAACCTGAAATATATATAGCAAATATATTGTTTAATAATTGGTTTCAAACTGTGCCTTCAGGCAGCTGTCCTAAATTGCCAGTAAACGTCCAAGATGAATTTCACCTTTGACTACCAATACTCTTATAACTGACTATCAAGTCGTCAAACCCAATAAATACAAAGAGTAAATCAACTGGAATCATAGTGGAAAAGCCGTGTAAATCAAGGTTGTTTTTGTTTTAGTTTAATATATTCTTATTTACCATTTCAGCCATAGGGCTTCATATCATAATTTTGGTTGTAAACACTTAGAGAAAGCCTTCTCCCATTAACATCCAAGCCAACACTTTTTAATCTAGGTATAGAATCTCAGTCTAAGATACCTTAGGTTGTAATGTGTTCTTGTTGCATTACTTATGTAGAATAAAATACTGTTGATTTTTAAGCAGTGGAAACTGTATTTCAATATAAATTAATTTAATACATAAGTAATATAAATCTATGCAGAAAGCTCAGCTGAGAAAGTGTTTTAATGTTGCCAGTGCAATCATTACAAAAGGTTCTGAGTAATTGCCATTACTAGAAATTGAAATAATAATATATGTTTAAAATATTTTTGAACAACTCACATAATATGATAGATATTAAAAGTTGTAAGTAGAAATCTAAATATTTACTATTTCAAAGTCACACCCTCAAAGTCTGACACGGAATAACTTTTATTTAAAAAGTAGTTTTACAGCTTAATTCATATTATCTGAGTGGGATTGCCTTTGGTTGCGTTGCTGTGGTCACAAGAAGGCACTCATAACTTGGTAAAACATTGAGGTAAATAAATAACTAAATATTTTTCCTTTGTAAACAAATCAATTTGTTTACAATGTGTTTAAATCGGGAATGTGGTATTAACTACTATTAGTTAATATAAATTAAACAAGTGGTAAGGTTCGGCTAATTGATGAAAGTAAATATGTTCTTAAATGTTCTAAATGGTGTCATTGTCTGTGAATCTGTAGGCATACAGATATCAATTGGATACTTTAACACATCACTACTGATATACTCGTAGTAACACTTGTCGAAATAATCCAAAAATAATTTAAGATAACTTAGCTTGCTACCCCATCACAGACTGGGGTGTGGTGTATAGCAAAAAAGTTTTTAACTTTGTAGTACCAGGTAATTCACATTACCAATTGAATACCTGCCTAAAATTAAATATGAAAGCAGTTGGCTACGTTTCAAGGTCACCCCAGCCCATTTATTTATGTAGCTCTGCTATGTCTGTTAATTTAAATAGTATTAGACTGATATAGGTATAATAAGGAAAGGCCATATTTCAATCAGTCACAATGTGGTATTATAATTTAGCTTTTTTCCTTAATGAATTGGTAGCTTGTAATAATTGTGCATTAGAAGACAATATCACAGGAAACAGTAAAGGCAACAAAAGGGCCAGGTCAAGAGCACTATACCAACGCTCTTGTATGGATGTTCTGATGAGTGTGGATGTAGCGAAAGAAGTGCTTTGGGGTTGTAGTATTTAGAAGGATGTGGTGTCTGCCTACCCCTACGGGAAAGATGTGTGAATGTATGTATTAAAAGCAACAGACGAAGCCAACAAACATGATGGGACGATGACTTAAAGCTCATATCTGGACATGACTGGAGAATGCAGCACAAGATAGAACCCAATGGAAAATGTAAGAGGAAGCTTATATCAAGAGACACACTGGAGTGAAGGGCTGTATTATTATTAAGCCTTTATTGCCAGCATAAAATTGATTTAATACATAAATAAAATATATATCAGTTATTGTGTGTGTGTATGCATTTGCGGCACGAAGGAGCCAATGAAGAAATTACCAATTTTTAATTTCAATTTAAACCATTTATGAACCAAATAGGTACTTTGAACTTGATAGCACATTGCATTTATTTGTTTTAATATTGCCAATGCTATATTTTACATAATGAATTTCTGAGAAAGCTAGGTGAGTACTGGAGGAGAGGTTCTTTATCATAGCAATGTTGGAAGCATTTGTAACAATAATAAAACAAGATATTTACAGCAATTCATTGTTTACCAAACAACTGAGATGAGGTACTTTGTATTTGCCACCTCTCAAGAAAGAAATACAATTACTTGATTGTTTGTTTAATTTTGGCTGAGAATTTATAAACTATTGCAATATTGGTTTGTAAGATCGACACATTTTTTCCCGCTGTCAATAGCAAAATATGCATGACTACTTCTATCTGTTATACATTCAAATTTATAAATGTATTCAAAGCATGCCTTTGACTAGCGCACTGAACATATTTAATATTTATTGAGTACACTATAGTCACCTACAGCATGCCTCTCAATTTGGTGGTGTTCCTTTTCATTCAATGTTAATTAAATTAAAGAGTGTGAATACTGGTAGTATTGCAGGTTTTGCCTTTTCATTAAATTAAATACAAGCAAATAGAGTTAGATACATTTTCAATTAAATCTCTCTGCTGTCACAATCACTTTTATAGAATTTAAAATATGTACCATTTGTTTGACAACAATTCACCATTTCAATAAAACTACCCATATTTGATTGCAGGGTCAAAATTACACTTACCCTAACTTTGGTTTTATCTCCATTCACATTAGATATATGAAAGAGTACACCGTCAAAATCTGCCACTGTCACATCAATTGACTCAGGTTTTAAGCTGAAATGAAAATACAGTTTTTAACATCATAAACTAGCAATTTTCATACATACTGTTGCTTGTTTATTTAGACCTGATGAGTGAGTGGAAATCATTCTTCGTTCAATACTGTGATATCAGCAAGGTACATTAACCTATAGAAACATTGTTTGCTGCCAATGGGGGCCAAAACATTATATAGGATGTTTCCGCACGCACACACGTATAGACTCGAATATACAACTAACACATGAGTCATCCAGGCTGAGATAGGCATAACCGCGTCACAGTGCACCTGATTAGAACTTAACATTTAAATTCTCTTAATTCTCACTTAAATTGAGTTTTACTACAGGTGGGTAAATTTCGAAAATAGGCGGACCAACGTGGGCCCTCCCTTCTAATTTGACACTTGTCAAGGGTACTCTTGAAAAGGGGTTATGGCCAGGTAAGAACCCCCACGAAGAATACCTCCCCGAACGATAGCACTTTCCATATCACATACTAGCCTAATCCACACTCGAGAAACAGGTCATAATCGTAAAAAAACAGTAAACTTTCTAAGCGTAACGTACTCACCGCGCCAGTGCATTTTTATATTTTACTGTTAACGTTTCTTCTATAATTCTATTATTGATCTCGAGTAAGATCATTATTTAAAAATTTTTAACCTACAGTTTTATCATATAACAAACGCCTATAGCACCTTCATCTAATAATTTTGAACAAAAATCTTTTACGATGACCGCCCGTAAAACACCAACATTAACAACTATGCCATAGATAATCTTTGCAACAAGGTGAACAAGGCAGCACGCAAACCAGCAAGACTACTTTAGTTTAGCCGTTGCCAACACTGCACCGCACCGCACCGACATGACAATCCGACCACCGAGATACACATAGAAGTAGAAGCCAAATCATGGTCGTAAATTTAATAGGGCTGCTTTTAATGACTAATTTATTTTTAGTAAAACTGTATTTTATTTTATTTGACGTTTTATCCTGAACCATTAATTTAAATGTTTTTTCTGGGAACTAACCAAAACATAATAATATTACAGACATGAAAGGAAATCTGGCTGTATATTATGTTTTCACGTCTAAGCCGAAATAAATAGGACGTGAAGGATATAGGCTACTTTTATCTGTGGAAAATTATGGTATCCCGTGGGATAACTAAGATAATGGGAAAACCGTAGTCCGTGCAGGTGAAACATTGGGGTACAGCTTGTTTTCTATAAATCTGGGGCCTTACTATCAGCTGTGTGAAAACCATGCAAGTTCTATTCTAAAACCTGGCTAAAGCGCTTAGTGTAAAATTATACCATCACCACAGCATCACGCTCCTTTAGGTGAATGATTTGAACATTGATATCCTCAAAGGTGAACGGTGGGTGAACGGTTACTGATAGTAAGGCCCCAAGCTCAGTTTGCCACTTCAAATGCCAAAGTTACATGAAATTAACGAGAACTTCATGTTTTTTGTTTGCGAAAGAAATTGCAAACGAAAACATCAATATTATGTAAAATAATAATCCTTCGTTCTTTATGTCGCCGTCGACGTTCTATAGGTTGGTGACAGAGGTAGAGACAGACGCGGTCTCTACAGTCTCTGTCCTGTAATAAAAACACATCATCTAACTACGTATATTACGAAGTATACAAATCCATGCTCTTAAATGGTCTCCGTAGATAGTTATCAAAGTACTCTGTGATAGTTGTGGTAATAGTTACTTATCTATGGTCTATAGGCAGCTGCTGCAGGTGTTTATGTTATTGATACGTGAAATTCGTGAAAACCGAAAACGTGCCCTGCAAAATTTTTGCATTCTATATTTGAGTTTTTTTTTCAATGGACATTGCGACATGAAGCAAAAACAATATGTCTAACCAGGTAGCTCTATTTATTGCGGGACTGAAGTCTCGAAATGTAGACGTTCAGATAAAGACGTCTCGAGAGCTCTACCATTATGCGAAAACGGAATTACGGGAGGTCCCCCAGGAGGAACTCACGCAATTCCTCGATGACTTTAACCAGCAGATTTCTGAAATGATTTCCAGCAACGATGTGCACGAAAAGAAAGGAGGAGTCTTCGCTATAGGTAACTGGTATAATTTTTATGGTAGATTAATATTATGTCTAGTAAGTGCTTATTGATTTTTCTAATTAATCTACTTTACCCTTTTTAGTGTGCCTTATCGGTGGCGATTGTGATACTACTAAAACAAGAATAACAAGGTTTGCCAACTATCTGAGAAATTTGTTGCCATCGTCTGATGTTGGAGTTATGGAACTCGCTGCCAAAACAGTAGGTCGCCTTGCTACCGTGTCTGGTGTAAAAAGAGCCGAGTATGTTGAATTTGAGGTGAAAAGAGCTTTTGAGTGGTTATCAGAGGAGCGCAACGAAGGGAGAAGACATTCTGCAGTGCTACTGCTCAAAGAGCTTGCAATTGCTATGCCCACTTACTTCTATCAACAAGTCTCTGGCTTTTTTGATCATATACTTGTAGCATTGAAAGATCCTAAACAGCAGATTCGTGAAGCTGCTGCTAAAGCACTGAGAGCTGGGCTTGTGGTCACTGCTCAGAGAGAATCGGCTAAGCAATCAACAGCTAAGCCTCAATGGTACATGCAGTGCTATGAAGATGCTATGCAGTCATTTGAAGATGTGTCACTTAAAGAAAAAGGTATAACCAAAGAAGACAAAGTACATGGAGGCTTACTGATACTGAATGAGCTTTTCAGGTGTTCAAATTCTGAATGGGAAACAAAATACACACATCTAATGCAAAGTTTAGATACTGAAAAAGAGATAGCAGTATCAGATGAGATCATTTTTGTAAGTGCAAAACTGCATAGTGCATCGGTAAAGAGAGGCTATTTGAGTGATGGATTTAAAACTGAAAATGTTCAATACCCAGTTCCTATTTATGAATCAGAAGTCTGCCAAAGCTTACTAATGGCTGGATATGAGAAAATTTGTCAAGGTAAGAACTCCTACACATGCTTATATCTGAGGAGGCAATAATCAATACAATGCCATTTGACTATGAAAATGCAAAAATTATACATTTGTGATTTTAACAAACTTAGTAAACATTCAGGAATTACTTAAATGTGAAAGGATGCAACTAGCTCTACCAAAGGAAGGTGTGAAACTTCAGATAAATGATGTCAGCATGAAATTGGAGAGTGTTGAACTATCTAATTTACGACTATACATAGTATAATTATTTTATATAAGTTTACTTGTAGAAGTATAGAGAAAAAAGTTCTTCTAAAAAAAAACACAGGAAGCACCAGCTTTCAAATAAAATAAAATAACAATTAAAATCGGTTCACCCAGTCGAAAGTTATGCGTCAACAAACATTTAAAAAAATCATACAGGTTAAGAATCTCCTCCTTTTTTTAAGTCGGTTAAAAATAATAATATAGGGGAGTTGTAAGTTAGACAGTTAAACACCCTTTTTCAATTTATATAAGCTCTGATTATGGAGAAGAAGCCTGCAGGAACATAACATGTGTAGTAACCATGCAGATAATATGCATGTTTGTGTCTGTGTGACATTACAATAAATTTGTTGGGTACATTTTATTTTACAAACATTGTCTTTTCTGTAGTTTCATAGGTCATTTATTCACAGACAGTCACCTATTTATTTAACTGGAAATTGCATTAAAAATACATAATGTATGCCTATTTAACTAATGTATTATTCAAGTGTGTGCAAAAAGAAAAACAATCTACCTTTCTTACCCAATTTTACTTACAGATGTGATGGCACAGAGAATGCTTAAAACTCAAGGAGTACCACAAATCCTGCTCATTTTGATACCAAGACTGGCTGCTTTTAACAGAGCCTTCTTCATTAAGAAATATCTCAATTCCACCATCAACTATTTGCTCCAGTCGCTTCGCAGTAGAGAGAAAGACCGGAACATGGCTTTTACTACATTGGGTCTAATGGCAGCAGCCATTGGAGACGACATAAAAGTCTATATTCCCAGAATAATGGATGTGATAAAGCAAACTTTGCCTGTAAGAGATAGTCAGGCCAAAAAAAGGCTCTGGCTTGACCCTTCAATCTTTGCCTGTATAACTTTACTTAGTAGTTCGGTTAAAGAGCTCGTTGTGAGTGACATAAAAGATCTTCTTGACCCTTTATTTGCCACAGGACTCACCTCGTCGCTGACAATTTGTATGAGAGAGCTTAGCAACAACCTACCAAGTCTCAAAGAAGAAATATCAGAAGGATTGTTGAATATGTTGTCATTGGTTTTAAGAAATAAACCGTTTTTACATCCAGGAGTGCCGAGAAGCTTAGAGCAGCAGATGTGCAATATGAGCCTGGTGAATGAGCCACAGGATACTGCTAGTATTGTCTTGGCTTTGAAGACTTTAGGGACTTTTAGCTTTGAAGGACAACATAGCTTACTAACTTTTGTCAGGCAATGTGCTGAGCATTTCATTCAAAGTGACCAACAAGAAGTTAGATTAGAGGCAGTTAAAACATCAGCAAAACTGCTCGCTGATGCTACGGAGAGAACTAAACACACACCTTCAAAAACATTGACAATGTTGACTGCTGAGGTGATCAACAAGCTTCTTATTGTAGCAGTGACCGACCCTGACTATGAAGTTCGATACTGGGTTCTAGAATCTCTACATGACATTTTTGACATACATCTCGCTCAAATTGAAAACTTGAGCTTCCTTTTCATTGCTATGAATGACGAACAGTTAGCGATTCGAGAATTAGCTATATGCACCGTTGGAAGACTGAGTACTGTCAATCCTGCTTATGTAATGCCAGGGTTGCGAAAGACTTTAATACAGTACTTGACAGAACTGGAACATTCTGGTATGAGCAGAAATAAGGAACAAGCAGCTCGAATGCTAGACAATCTAATTCTACATGCTCCCTCACTCGTCAAACCATACATGGAAACAATTCTTAATGTACTAGTCCCAAAGCTGAAAGAGTCTGATTCAAATCCTGGAGTTGTCATCAGTGTCTTAAAGGCAATTGGGGATTTAGCTGATGTGCATGGTGACAATACAGGCTTAAAGAAATGGTTGCCTGAACTTTTAACTATACTTCTTGAGCTCTTATCAGATGCAAGTGCAACCGAAAAAAGAAGCATTGCTTTATGGGCATTCGGACAACTTATTAGTGCTACAGGGTATGTAGTAGCTCCATACAAAAAGTATCCAAATCTAATGGATGTGCTATTAAATTTCTTGAAAACTGAACAGCAGCCAAAAGACAGGAGAGAAACCATTAGAGTTTTAGGTTTATTAGGTGCCTTAGATCCGTACAAACACAAAATTAGTAGAGGTCTGATTGATGGGCAACCAGATTCCAGTTTGGTGCCAGTAGCAGATAGCAAAGCTGAAGAGAACAATTTTGATATGACTACCAGTGAGATGTTGGTAAATATGTCATCACCAGTCTTAGATGAGTACTATCCTGCTATTGTGATTTCAACCCTGATGCGGATACTGCGGGACCCGACGCTACAACAGCATCACAAGAGTGTAGTCCAAGCTGTAACTGATATCTTCCAATCATTGGGGATTAAATGTGTGCCCTACATATCTCGAGTAACACCCAGCTTGCTATATGTAGCGCGGGCTACAGATAACAACGACTTCCGCAAGTTTCTGTTCACACAGCTAGCTAAACTCGTCGCTATCGTGAAACAGCACATTCGCAACTACCTCGATAAAATCCTAGATCTCATCAAGGAGCTGTGGACACCGACCAGTCCTCTGCAACTTACGCTTGCTATACTTTTGCTTGTCGAATATATTGCTGTGGCTCTAGGATCCGAATTCAAAGTTTACCTTCCTCAGTTAATGCCGCAAATACTGAGAGTACTTGCGCATGACACAAGCGATGGACGTATCGTTACGAAGAATCTGCTTCTTAGTTTGCAGAAGTTTGAAGACAATTTAGATGACTACATGCATTTGGTGATACCTTCAATAGTGAAACTCTTCGACGCCACTGACTGCCCGATACAGATCTCAGTCGCAAAAGTTGCTATGGAAACGGTTGACTACTTATCGGATTCTTTGAACTATGGGGAACTAATTTCTCGCATAATTCATCCTTTGGTACGGAGCTTAGAAACATGCCCGTCTCTAAGACCGACAGCGATGGACACTCTTTGCTCGTTGATAGTTCAACTCGGTCGGAAATATACTGATTTCATACCTTTAGTGCAAAAGGTGGTCGCCAAGCATAGGATACAGCATCAGAACTATGAACAAATACTTTCCAGGCTGCAATCCAGTCAGACTTTGTCTATGGATGAATTTTTACTAAGTACAAGACAAAGGCCCAGGAATAATAATCAAGAAGTAAGTAAACCCTATTTTTAATTATAATTATAAGCATAATTTTGATCTGTTGACCGACTAGTGACACTGACCCGAAAGTTCGGTTAAGGCCAAGAAATCTAGTTTCAGCCTTATTTTCGGTTTCGGCAAAAAATATCCTGAAATTTCGGCCGTGCGGAAACTCGAGTGTTCGTAAATTATCTTGGTCATTCAGTCTATTTCGCGGCTAACACGTGCTCGCCCGCCGCCGCGCCGTGCGCCTAGAAAATATATTTGTCACATAATGATTGTATTTGTATTTTATTAAACATTCCTTGACTGTCTGTATGTATATGCCAATAAATGTGTAAAAAATACACTAGATTACAGTACAAAACAGAAATTTTGATGTGTGTGTAATTTTCGGTTTCGTTTTCGGCTGAAACTGAGAGCCTAACCGAAAATTCGGTTACGGTTGAAAAATCCGTTTTTGTCAGCTACTAATTTTCATCATTAAGAATAATCGTGAATTCTTTTTTATGACGCTCACCCCCGCACTAGGTTTCCCTGCGTCCCACGTGGACACACACAATCACAGCACAAAAACATCCCAAGACCCGGGACAAACACCTGCCCTCATCACATAAATGTTTGCCTCTGCCAGGCACGAATTAGTAAAGTCCCAACTACAGTTTCAACTATTTTTGTTGTTTTTTTACATGTATTTATATTTTTTATATTTTAACAGGCTCGTTTAGTGGTTTGCGATACATCACAGTCGATACGTAAACTGTGTGTGAACGCACACAACCTAAAGCTGGCATGGACAGTGTCTAGTCGAGTGTCCAAAGACGATTGGCTTGAATGGCTGCGACGTTTCAGCATCAGCCTGCTCACTGAGTCGCACAGTCCTGCACTCAGGTAAGTCACTGAATTCCACAAACTATAGAGCTACTACTTACATTATACTTATTATACCTTATCTCTTGTCTATAGTAACTTGTATCAATTAATGTTAACTTGTATTAGCTTAAACTTACTTTGTCATATATCATCTTAACTCCATATACTATATAGTAACCTGTGGTCGACGATGTTGGTCCCACAATTATCCTATTATTAAGTTTTATTTATAAGTATACTGTGAAACTGTTTGTCACCCTTGAAAATATTTTTTTTTTTTTTAAATCATATTCTTTGCCAAGAATCGTTTAGGACAATCTCAATTCATCCCACTAATATTATAAAGGCGAAAGTTTGTATGTATGTATGTGTGTTACCCCTTCACGCCCAAACGGCTGCACCGATTTCGACCACCGACACTATTTTTTTTTCCATCACACAGACCCCCGCACTAGGATTCCCTGTGTCGCGGAAGGCATGGACATACACAATCACAGCACACAAACATCCAAGACCCGGGACAAACATCTACACTCATCGCACAAATGTTTGCCCCTGCCAGGATTCGAACCCAGGGTCCCGGAGACACAGAATTCATGTCGATGACACAAACCACTGCGCCACGGGACCGTCGATTCTCCTTACGTCAAAGTACAGTGCTAAATTTGGCTTCCTTCCCTATTATTGCAGTATAAAAAACACGTTTTAGTGTCGCAGGCGGGCCGTCCTCTTTGTTACTACCACATTCATCGCTTCATAGCGACATAGTATTTTATACTGTGATTCGCGCGCGATTCTCTTTCCCTAACCGTTGGATGTTCGTTCTCGCTGTTCATATCAATAATTAGTGATACGATAAATGAAAGGTGTGATTCGGAATGACTGATAGATATGCTGCCCTATACGCAAAATAAATGCGAAGATTAATTAATTATTAAAAAAATTGGTTGTCCGTAAAGTCGGTTTACGGACGATAGATTTACGTGATAACGTCATAATCATTTATGACTTTGATTTTGACTTTGACTTTGACTGACTTTGACTTTGATTATTTTATGTAATACAAAACTCAGGTGGAACGTTACGCGGAACGTTACTATTTTTCATGAGTGTTGCTGGTATTCATCAATTTATAAAACGTTATCACGTCAAAAAAATATTTTACAGCGGCATTCACGGAAAATACGTCAGTTTTGAGCCGATTGAAAATGTATTGATTGTGCTGCTAAATATAAAGTGACGTCATGAACCTTAGTTTGTTTTTTTGTCATTTCCTATTCTCTATTAAAGGTTCTTCTGTTTGTGTTGTGTTTGTAGTGATTAAGAATGCATTTGGTACTAAACTAATGGCATAAGTGGGTCATTCATCATGGAAGGATTAGATAAGATAATAATTTATTTCTTGAATCATTTGTGACACACCTATATATTTACAATATTATTAGATAAATGTAAAATTAATATAAATTACATTGAAAATGTTAGTTACAGGTATTGCAAAACAATTAATTATACACATTTCACTTAAAAACTATGTATGACTACTTAGTACTAATAAGATATGTTTTTATCGATGTGCAAAATTGGTGAATAAGTGTTCTTGGATTTTAATGATCCCTAACTCTCACGGTAGGATTCCCTGTGTCTGTGGGAGCTAGTAGGCTTCCAGGGTGAGTCGGTGTGAGAAGTGCGGTTCGGTAATGTTATTAAGTGTGTGTAGGAAGTCTAGTAACTTCATCCTAAGATCCTGATCTGAATATATCAGTAGCCATAAACAAAGTAACATTCTACAAGCGTTAACGCTGAGAGTAAACATAAAAAATGTTATTCACACTTCAAAGCGATATTTCATATGAACAACGAGAACGAACATTCAACGGTTAGAGGAAGAGAATCGCTATGAAGCGATGCATCTTGTCTAGGCCCTCTGACTAAATCCATTAAAAGAAATAAAAACATGAATATGATGTTACGATTGTATGAAGTTATGTATACATATCGGATACATTTCGGGGAGTGCGCTCTGGAGTTGCATAATTTGATTCCACCATCCCCATTCCATCTTAGGACGACCAGACGGACGGCAATGCGACATCCATACATGGTGGACGTTCCAACTTGTCGCACGAAATGCTTTGCTACCACATTCCTAGTGCGTACAGCTAACGAATGGAATTTATTGCCTAAATCTGTGTTTCCGCAAACATACAACCTGGGTATCTTCAAGTCACGAGTGAATAGGTATCTTCTAGGCAGGCGTGCTCCACCGTAGACCGCATCATCACTTAACATCAGGTGAGATAGTGGTCAAACGCTTGCCTATTCCCAATTAAAAAAAAAAAATGTTTACATCAGTAACATTGTTTTAAACTTTCATGGCTTTTTTGCGCGGTTCGGGAACTCAATCAAAATCATGGTGCGTATCCCGTGTTAAATAATATTTATATCAGTAACTTTTCTCTACATTTTTGAAGGTCAATCAGGTCAAATCAAATAATTGTTTATTTTTCACTTCACAAAAGATTTCTTAAGCTAAATATACACTTTAGTGGATATAAATATAAAACCTAACTTTGTGAGGGACTGATGTCTGAAATAGGTTATAAAAACTTGTGACCCAGGTCACCAGAAGGTCATGATATCAATACTGGAGGTATCGTTAAACAGTGTGAATGCCCTAACAGAGCATGCCTCGCCCTCGCCCACAACTACTCGCAGCTTCTCCGCGACCTTTTCAACGCGGCATTCGTCTCGTGCTGGACGGAGCTGGACGGCACGGCTCGCGGGGAGCTGGCCAACGCGCTGGAACAGGCCCTGACTGCCCCCGACGCTCCCGAGCTCGCGCACACGGTCCTCAACCTGGCCGAGTTCATGGAGCACTGCGACGGCAGCACGCTACCCATCTCGACTCAACGTCTCGGCGAGCGAGCGATGCATTGCCGCGCGTATGCTAAAGCGCTGCATTACAAGGTTTGTTCCTCACTAGCTGTTTAGATTTAGCAGCGCGAGGAGTGAGGGGGTAACAATAAATTGCACCATAATGGAGCAAAATATATTTTTTTTCTATTTTGATACAACGCGGAGCGAAGGAGTAGTCTTGAGTAGAATCCTAAGCGCAGCGAGGGATTCAATATAATTCGCCCGAGGAAAAAAGAATTTTGCTATCGTGTGATACACTCTACTTTTCATCCCATTATTCATTCACTCATTATTCTCATATATTCAATATATATAATCATTTAAAAATAGACTTAAATAGTACACATGAATGTAGTAAATGAAAAAAAATTTTTTATCAAAAAATGCAACCGACTTCCACACTCCAAAGTGTGAAATAACTTGTTGAAGTCGGTACCATGATATTTCACACAAAAGTAACTATCATCACAATATTGTGCTCATGGTACCGACTTCGACAAGTTATTTCACACTTTTGAGTGTTAAAGTCGGTTGCATTTTTTGTTAAAACAATTTTTTTTCACCCTTTTCAGTGACTTGTGCTACTCACGGGATGTCGATGTCTTCAACCGCGACAATAATATCATCAAAATACGCGTAGCTCTTTTCAGTTATTGGAGTATAACTCAAAAACTGCTTGTCCGATTTTAATGAAAGTTGAATGGGACCACCAATGGGAAGTATACTCTATCTAACAAAAAAAGAATCATCAAAATCGGTTCATAAACGACGAAGTTATCCGCGAACAAACATAAAAACCTCCTTCTTTTTTGAAGTCGGTTAAAAATAGTACATATTTTAATATTATCATTAAAATTACAATATTATCATTATTGGATAAAATGAAAGTAACGAAAAATAACGAATAATTAATATGAATATTTGAAACATTTGTGCAATTGAACTTTTATTTCGCTGCCTCGAACAAGCCTCGTTCGCGCGTTCCTCATTTGTTTTTATTTTCGCGCCACTATCATAACCGGCCATAAAATACTTTTTCTAGATCTAGTTGGTCACGCACCAAACTAGATTCAAACTCTTCTTCTATCTATCCGAATCTTATACAGCCAATATAACCGCTACAGCTGGTTTCATGTTTGTTGTATGTATAGCTTCCGGGCTGTTTGGCCGTGGTCTATGTGAAACTTTTTTTTTTTTTTTTTTTTACATATTATAAGTTTGCGTTTGACAACTGTATCACCTGATGTTAAGTGATGACGTTGTCTAGGATTTAGCACGCAAACCTATAAGGTACCTATTCACTCGCGACTTGAAGACTCCAGGATTGTACATATCGGGAAACACAGACTCGGGCAACTTGTGTTCCAGACGTTTCGTGGATCACTGCGGTCGACATCTTCAGTGGTTCAGGTCCGAGCGGCGACAAGAGCGTAGAACTCTCCTTCGCGGCGTCTTCTCTGTTACTGAGTCAGTAACAGAGAAGACGCCGCGAAGGAAGCAATACATTTGAGCAATACATGAACAAAAAAAAAAAAAAAAAAAAAAATTAATAATAATAATAAAGTCAGTCTTGAACAAGCCATCTTGTTGTTTACTTCAATTTACAGGCAAAATTACTAACAAACATATACTCTGTTATATTGTAAGTGGTATTTCCCTTAATAAATAGTGCATTAAGCAAACTAAGCTACCTAGATACTAAAACGATTCGTTATAATGTAACTATTGTTGGTGAAATCAAATAAATAAATAAATACATACAACATGCAACGCCGGCCGTAAAAGCCTTAGAGCTTACGGTTACATGTTTGTTTTTTTATAAACTTTATAAAGAGATAAGAGAAAATATGAGGGTTATCTTTTTTTTCGCTGTACCGCGTCGTCGTTTTGTCTATCGTTAAATTATGATAAGGGGCAAGGTCATGGGTCATTTCATACGTCACACCGAGTGTATTAATACTCAATACTCAATACTTTATTGCATTCATATGGCGTTACATGCAGGTCTTAAATACATTTTTTTCAAGCGTACATATGACCCTGGTAGGGTATAGCAATGTGTAGCGACCGATTTATTTATTAGTTGTCAAATTTATCATAGAAAAACTCATTCAAGCTGTAATAGCATTTCGTTAAAAGCAATTGTTTTAAATGTGTGATGAATTTCTACTCTATTTATTTATTAACCGCCGTTAATGACATATGTCGTCTAACCGCCGCAATCAGAGAGGTCAATCGACGCTAATTGTAAATATAAAGTTAACCTGCCTGAATACATACAAAAATAAAAACTCCAATATGTTGACGTCTTAGCAGAAAGTGTCCTAAATTTGTTCACGGAACCCCCAAGCACATAAAATCATTTCATAGTCTACTGGTAGCCCCCAGCGAAGCTTTTTACTAAATATCAAAACAAATAATATCGTATAGGCACATGGGCGCTGCCAGAATTACTTTCAGGGAGGTGCATCTGCATCTACACATTATATACTACACACATCAAAAAAGTTTAAGCAAGATGTACGTTTTTAAACTTTTGAATGATTTCCCTACACCATTCGTTTATTGACAAGGTGATGAACAAATTTGGACAGAAACATAGACGCCATCAGTTTTTATTCAAACAGTAATTTTAATCCAAAAAAAAAAAAATGTACTTTCTTTCCTGACAGGTGGGTGCAAGTGCACCTCCTTGCACCATGCTGCCGGCGTCCATGTATAGGCAGTAATTTTTCGGCATTTATCTTGTTAGTGTAATCTTTTTTCTATTTTTTTTAACGATAATTCTCGGCCTAGTTTTACCCCCTTTTGGGGTTGCACTTTACAGGGACATACTGTACATGACAGAAGTGTCTGGATGAAATCTTAATCCCATATTTTCTTCTAGGAAGAAGAATTCCGCAGCGGAGCTACATTACAAGTGGTCGAAGCTCTCATTCACATAAACAACAAACTACAACAAAAAGAAGCGGCCGAAGGATTACTGGAAAGGGTAATGGCGCAAAGAGAAGCCGGTGACGCAAACTTGAAAGTACAAATCAGATGGTACGAGAAACTCCACAACTGGGAAAAGGCATTGACTTTATATGAAGAGAAAATAACCACAGACCCTGAAGATATGGACGCGTGTCTTGGGGAACTCCGTTGCTATGAAGCTTTAGGAGAGTGGGTGAAGTTGTACAATGCCGTGTCACAGAGCTGGCCGACGATGAAGTCTGATGATAAATATAAAACGGCGCGACTCGCTGCAGCTGCCGCATGGGGTCTTAATGAATGGGATTCAATGGCGAAGTATGTGAACTTCTTGCCGGAAAACACTCAAGACGGAGCTTTTTATAGGGCAGTTCTCAATATACACAAAGACGATTTCACGATATCCAAACAGTACATTGACCTTGCACGTACAATCTTAGATTCGGAATTGACGGCCGTGGCCGGAGAAAGCTACCAGAGAGCTTACGGTGCTTTGGTCAATGCGCAGCTTTTAGCTGAGTTGGAAGAAGTGATTACGTACAAATTGGTTCCTGAAAGGAGGGAGTCCATCCGCCAAGCCTGGTGGACGAGATTGCAGGGCGGACAAAGGCTGGTTGAGGACTGGCGCAGGATCTTGCAAGTCCGAAGCTTAGTCTTAACACCACAGGAAGACATGGCGACTTGGTTGAAATTTGCATCACTCTGCAGAAAAAGCGGCGCGCCGAGACAGGCTCATAAGACTTTAGTCATGCTTCTGGGAACGGATCCGAGTAAAAATCGAGAAATGCCACTTCCGACTCACGAGCCGAGGTTCACACTAGCGTACGCCAAGCATCTGTGGGTTGCCGGCGATAAGCAGCTCGCCTACGACCAGTTGGAACGCTATGTGGATAGTACAGAAAGCGGTGACCCTGACCATTCGCGATTACTTGCCCGATGCCACTTGAAGCTGGGCTCTTGGTGCGAGTCTCTGCTGGGCATCAACGAGCTGTCTATTCCTGAAATTCTGCGAAACTACGAAGCAGCAACAGTGTTATCATCGGATTGGTACAAAGCCTGGCACGCTTGGGCTTACATGAATTTCGAAACGGTACTCTTTTACAAACACCAAGATGGCGGTCAAAATGCAGAAAAAAGACCAACAGCAGAAACCGTAATGCAACACACAGTACCAGCTGTAGAAGGATTCTTCAAATCGATTAAGCTTTCTCGCGGTAGCTCACTTCAAGATACACTGCGGCTATTGACGCTTTGGTTCGACTATGGTCACTACCCGGCTGTTCACGAGGCTCTGGTCGAAGGGATCAGAACTATTGAAATCAACGTTTGGCTGCAAGTGATTCCACAGCTGATTGCGAGAATCGACACGCCCCGAGCACTAGTCGGGAAGCTAATTCACTCCCTCTTAATAGACATAGGAAAGTCACACCCCCAAGCTTTGGTTTACCCTTTGACTGTAGCGTCGAAATCTTCTTTCGTAGCGCGTAAGAACGCAGCTAATCAGATCTTGAAGTCGATGTGTACTCATTCGAGTAAGTTAGTCAACCAGGCGGCTATGATTTCTGAGGAGCTGATCAGAGTTGCTATACTTTGGCACGAGCAATGGCATGAAGCTTTGGAGGAAGCTTCAAGACTGTATTTCACGGAGAACGATGTCGCTGCAATGCTGAAGACTCTTGAACCGTTGCATGCAATGTTGGAGAGAGGGCCACAGACAACAAAAGAGTTTTCGTTCAATCAGACTTATGGGAGAGAGTTAAATGAAGCACAAGAGTGGTGCAATAGATACAAGGTGAGGGCAGTTTTCATTACCTATAATGCAACACAAAAGTCAGTAGTCAATCACAAAAGAAGAGATATGATGCCATTCACTTGGGTGCCAATTCTCTTAGTTAGATAAGCAATTCACGCACACTGTCATTGAAACGTAATCATAAATACTTACTATTCTGCTAAAATAACTATTGCATCTCGATTGCATGGTGGTAGGGTACTTTCGGGTACCCGCCTGGCTAGCTGCCACCCTCAAGTTTGAAACCTGTCACCAAACACATTGTGTGTTCAGGTAGCAGTCCTCGAGAGCCAGTGAGCATGCTAGGTCTAGCGTGATAACATCTTAGACCATATCGTTACTGACCATCAAATGAGATAGATAGTGGTCAAACGCTAGTTCTTTACAGTATAAAAACAAAAATTTCAACGGGTTGCATTCCGGGAGTGCCGGCAGTAGGATTATACAAATTTGTAGGTTAGTTTTAGATATTATACAGTATAGCAGAGTGGAGTATGAGAGTTGGGTGTTGTGGTTGCAGGAGTCGGAGCAGGTGCGCGATCTGAACCAGGCGTGGGACCTGTACTACCACGTGTTCCGGCGCATCAGCCGCCAGCTGTTGACGCTGACGTCGCTGGAGCTGCAGTACGTGTCGCCGCGCCTGTTGGCGTGCCGCGCGCTGCAGCTCTGCGTGCCCGGCTCGTACGTGCCCGCGCAGGAGCCCGTGCGGATACACCACATACAGAGCAGCTTGCAGGTACTCGGGCGACGCTTGCGCATGGCCCGAACGGGTCGCGACTGAGCGAGATAGTATAATTCGCACATCACTTTATGTTATACTAATACATTTTTGGTTCAATTAGTTTTTACAACCAATTTTATTAAATCAAATGCGTATTAATTTACTTATAAACGAATTACATTACTATACATTATTAATATTTACATTATTGTACATTATTTATTTATTTATTACTAGCTGCGCCCCGCGGTTTCACCCGCGTGCACTACGTTTTTCCCGCTGACTCAGTTATCCCACGGGAACCATACTTCTTCCAGGACAAAAAGTAGCATATGTGCTTCTCCAAAGTCCCATGTATCTTTATACCAAATTTTATCTAAATCGGTCAAGCCGTTTTCATGTTATGTCGTGACAACGGAAAACGGGTTTCATTTTTATATATATAGATAACACCAACCCTGTGTACACTAATACGTTTACAAGGATTGCGCTTAACACACTAAGAGGCAAATGCCACAGCAGTTAAAGGTGTAGACAACATTTTTGATATGAAAGATTATAATGATTCAGCGGCTTCGGACTCCTTCTTGATAATCGTTAATTGGGTGTGTATATGTATATAAGTATATATATCAGTCATCAGCTTACCATAGTACAGGCTCTGCCTGGTTTGGGACCTGAAGACCTTGTGTGAATGTTGTCCCATAATATTAAAAAAAAAAATGTTAATTGTAAAGGAAGTGAAACCCCTAGTAGCTCGAAAACCAATACTGCGCAGCTGTCTACAGATAACTCAGAGGCACAAACTTACACTGTGACTAACATACATGGAAAAATTAGCACTAGGTATGCTAAGTTGCACTATGCTAATTTTATTGGGTACAAATGTAATCACCAGATAAGTATAATGTGCACCAAACACCAAAAAATAAATTGTATTCGAACACCAAATGTAATAACTGAGCACCAAATTTAGTAAGTAATCACCAAATCTTACCTTATAATAATATTATATAGGACTCGTTGGGTTACTTGCGACCACAACGCACGAGTCATTTTCTTCTTTTTTGGATAGCAAGATGTGAAATTTTTGGTGGCCGTTTTACAATAAATTGGTGTTCTAATTTTGGTGCTCAAAAGTATATTTTTGGTGCTATATTTTACTATATTTGGTGATCAGTTAAACATAAGCCAAATTTATTTAATAACCATTCTAGCGGGTATATCGTGATAATATCTTCGACCACATCACCTCTGACCATCAAGTGAGATAGTGGTCAAAATTTAGATCTGTAACGTATAAAAACCGGCCAAGTGCGTGTCGGACTCGCGTACCGAGGGTTCCGTACCAACCTGTAGGTATATAAGTAAAAGTTATGGTATTTTTATTGATGTAACTAAAAATGTATTTTCTTCGCAATTTTTCCTTTATCTGTTCTATATCATGTTGCTTCGTACCAAATTTCAAGATTCTGAGTTCTAGGGAAGTATCCTGTAGGTTTTGAATCGCTTGCAAGTGTCGAAAATTTGCAGCATAAACGGCTGTGCCAGTTTATTTATTAAATTAGATAGAAGAAAAACTAACTGTTGATTGCGTTGGCTTAGAAGTTTAGTTTTCGTCGCTTTCAAACGATCCTTATGGAGATTAATGAGGGAGGCATACGTCCAGCACTGGACGTCCTATGGTTGTGATGATGATAATGATGAGGTGACGTAATAATTATTATCAGAAATCTCTGAACATAATTGATGTTCTCTGATGTGATTCGCCGTCCTACAAGAATAGTCCTTCGTCCCAATGCAACACAAATTTTCACATTATGAAACTGATTATATCTACACAACCAATGCTTGATCATAAATAATGCTGTAACGTAATGCGAGAATTTTTATTAGTAATATTTTATAATTTTATTTTTTATTAACACACAGAAGTGAAGTCACTGACACTGACCACTGCGCCACGGCGACCGTCAATTATAAAGAAGATTACATTTTAGTCTGAGTATAACAGCCTAGTATATTTATCTAAAATTTTAGTTACAATTGCATAGTTTATCAAACGTTCAACTCTCACTGGAAGGGGAACGTGGCTACCTTGGCTTTGACTGGCGGGAGGGAAAGTGGCGTGGCATCGCTTAATTATTATTTATTAACATTCACACAAGGTCTTCAGGTCCCAAACTAGGCAGAGCCTGTACTATGGTAACCTGATGACTGATATATACTTATATACATATACACACCCAGACACAGGTCAAACAGACATGTTCATGCACACAAATGTTTGACCTGTCCGGGAATCGAACCCGGGACCAGCGGCTCAGAAGGCAGAGTGCTACCAACTGCGCCAACCGGCCAGTCCATAAGTAATATTAGTATATATATAAATTATTAGTAATATTTTATCATTTCTATTCCAGGTTATCTCATCTAAGCAGAGACCGCGTCGTCTCTGCATCCGCGGCTCCAACGGCAAGGACTACATGTTCTTACTGAAAGGCCACGAAGACCTGCGCCAAGACGAAAGGGTGATGCAGCTGTTCGGGCTGGTCAATACGCTATTGCAAGCGGACCCTGACACCTTCAGACGCGATTTGGCTATACAAAGATACGCCGTGATACCGCTATCGACTAACTCAGGTATTAACCAGTTCCTTTATTTTTTTTATTTTTATCTTATTTTACATGGAAAACAAACAGCTTTATTTCACAAACGATTGTAGGTTCATGATGACAAGTTATGACAAGTTGTGCCGTGGTGGTACCGGCCTAGAATAGTACTCCCCCATCTCTTCCCGCGGGTGCCGTAAGAGTCGGCTAAGGGATAACGTACCAGGAGGTGGGCAGCAGCGCCTTCTGAGGATCGGAAATCATACTGCGCTCGCCAACCCGCCTGCCAAGCGTGGCGAGTATTGGCAAATCCCCCCTATATGGGGGAGGCATACGTCCAACAGTGGACGCACATAGCTGAGAAAAGAAAAAAAAAAAAAGAAGATGACAAGTGTACATTTAGCCTTAAATAGTTTTCACTTTTGGAACTAGAATAAACAAGCGACCCTTATAGATAACGCGACGAGATAATAATAATAATAATATAATAATTTAATAGGAGTACTAATCACATGCTGACTATCGAAGTGCTATAGTTACTTACATGCTATTGGTGAAAGTCACATAAATCAATCATTGTACATAATAACAGTAATGAGATGTGAATATTTTTTAGCCCAAGTGCCATGGGTGTTTTTTATTTATTTTATTCTTACTTTTCGTCTTATTTTTTAGCGATATTTTTATAAAAAGTTCATTGAAGAAATCTTTAGAAATCATGTTCTTAAATGCATTTTTATTTAGCATGAATAGATCACAACGATCAGAGAAATTTAAATTAAATTAAAGTTATTCATTGTACGAAGCAAATAGGCATTTGCACGATAACTGGTCCGCCCGCGCCGGGGGGGAGTAAACAATCGAAGGTGATTTTTACGCTGTATAGATCTTCCAGCTTAACTGGTTCGAATAATTAATAGAATTAAAGCTATTACCTCATCACATCGGCTTGTTGTTCAACGAGTTTTATAGTTGGCATTAACAACATGCTACGCGGAATTTACGTTCGAATTATTTGAAGGAACAAATTCGACTACTAGTGGAACTGAAACCCACGACTACAGAATACCGTCCTGTCGTTTTGTCAACTAATCCATAGCAGCCACTCCACTAGCGTCCGAATTTCTTCCTTCCTTTAACATCTGAGGGGATATTGTTCCTAGCGCCATCTATCTTTAATTACTAAGAACTATTAATAGGCCGAAAAGTCCTAGAATGGTGACCACGGACTGGCAAGCGCAGCATAGGACGGCCGCCGACCAGGTGGACAGACGACCTGACTAAAATCGCAGGCAAGGGCTGGATGCGGGCCGCTTCCAACAGGTCCTTGTAGAAATCAATGGGGGAGGCATATGTCCAGCAGTGGACGTCCTATGGCTGTGATGATGATGATGATTAATAGGACAGATAGACCAACATTAAAGTTGATATCGTATCAAATGAAGGCACCATACCCTTATTCTAAGAGTTTTATGGTTTATTGCATTAACAATATGCTAGGCGAAACTTATAGCGTCCTCTACAGGACGGCATTCTGTTCAAGTACCACTAGCAGCCGATTTTTTCCTTCAAATTTCTCGCCTGAACTGTTTTTATGTTTTTTTATACTGTATAAATCTAGCGTTTGGCCACTATCTCACTTGATGGTCAGTGACCATGTGGTTGAGGATCACTGGCTCTCAAAGAGCCTGTTGCCAGAACACACTGTTTTTGGTGGCAGGCTCCTAGCTAGCCTAGCTCTAGTAGCTAGCCAGGCGGGTACTCGAATGTACTCTACCACCATGCTGGGGATTTGATAACGGTGTTACCTTCACTGGAAGCTCGAGCTGTTGTTGGGGATCGAACCAGTGTCCGTCAGTTTGACAGCCGACACTCCTCCCGCTGAGCTATCATCGCTTCCGAGCTGCTTAGCTGCATATGCTGAGTGATTTTTGCATTCCAAACATCAACGCTTCATTGATCTATTTGTGTGTCGTCTACTGCTGTATTAACCAATTGTCTATTAATCCAGGATTGATCGGGTGGGTACCACATTGTGATACTCTGCACTCCCTGATCCGCGACTACAGAGAGAAACGCAAATGCTTGATAAACATAGAGCACAGAATCATGCAGCGGATGGCTTCCGATTTGGACAAACTCAGCCTGATGCAGAAGGTACATTTTTGGATTGTCAGGACATTTATCCTCAACAGCAGTTCGAAACACAAGGAAATAACACAGTTTTGTTATTAAAACTGACGTGGTTTTGACACATTATGAATGTATACAACACGGGAGTTACTCACGTAATAAGTCAGAGGGTTCCGACTATAGTTTAAACCACATTCGGTGGTCTTTTTCAAGGAGAATACGGGGCGCTCGCGGACGCGGTCGCGATAGCCCCGTATTCTCCTTGAAAAAGACCACCGAATGTGGTTGAAACTATAGTCGGAACCCTCTGACTTATTACGTGAGTAACTCCCGTGTTTTATACATTTATAAATAACACAGTTTTATGTAATGATAAATGAAAGATTCTATTCATTTATTTACTGGGACATTTACTGGGACTGGTCGGTTGGCGCAGTTGGTAGCACTCTGCCTTCTGAGCCGCTGGTCCCGGGTTCGATTCCCGAATAGGTCAAACATTTGTGTGTATGAACATGTCTGTTTGATCTGTGTCTGGGTGTGTATATGTATATAAGCATATATATAAGTATGTATATAAGTATATATCAGTCATCAGGTTACCATAGTACAGGCTCTGCCTAGTTTGGGACCTGAAGACCTTGAGTGAATGTTGTCCCATATTATTATATTATTATTATATATTATTTGCACAAATCGAATACTAATATTATAAAGATTATGTTTAAAAAAAAAGATTAGTTTACGATGGTCGCCGTGGCGCAGTGGTTAGTGTCAGTGAGATGACTACTGTGTCTCTGGGACCCTGGGTTCGAATCCCGGCAGGGGCAAACATGTGTGCGATGAGTGTGTGTTTACTATCATTCTTATTAACGTTAATATATATGTATGTCGTAACTTCCGTCGTAACTTTTGTATATAGAATACCACATTTGTATAGATTGTTATCGCTCTTATAAAGGCGAAAGTGTGTCCGTAAGTAAGTAAGTACTCTTTGAAACGGCTGAATGGATTTATATGAAATTTGAAATGAAGATAGGTATATAGGCCTTTTTTTTTTTTTTTTTTTTTTATATCAAGGTTAATCCCTTTACGGACTTCCGCCTGTCATATGGGACACAGACGACGTCTGTCGGACTCAGTTTAATGGACACTCCAACCCAGTGAAGCCGGGCCCATACCGACCAAACCACCTCGGCGAGCAGACGCAGCCTGTCGGGGAGAGATGGGGAAGTACTTTCCATCCCGCCCCGGCTTAAGGTCCGGTGCCATCAACCGGACCAACGGCAGACGGAGCGGCTTAGCTCAGACCTTCAGCCGCTCCCCGGCACGTAGGGCCATTGAGTCGGTGGGGGAGGTATATAGGCCTGCAATAACACAAAGCATACTTTTTATCCTGGAAAAAACTATAGTTCCCGTAGGATAGTAAAATTAGGTAGCGGGAAAACCGTAATCCACGCAAGTGAAACCGCGGGGCGCTACTAGTATTATAAATGTGAAAGTTTGGATGGATGGATGTTTGTTACTCAAAGAATAGCTGTACGGATCTGGATGAAATTTGGGACAGATATAAATTATAGTCTGGAAAAGCACATTGGCACTTTTTAATCCGGTAAAATACCCGTAAAATATATGATGTAGACGACCTGACTAAGATCGCAGGTAAGGGCTGGATGCGGGCCGCTTCCAGCAGGTCCTTGTGGAAATCAATGGGGTGGCCTATGTCCAGCAGTAGACGTCCTATGGCTGAGATGATGATGATGATATGATGAAAACCGTAATCCACGCGGGTGAAACCGCGGGGCGCTACTAGTATTTGTATAAATCTAAAACCTTTCTAAATGATACAGGTGGAAGTGTTCGAGCACGCTTTAGAACACACAACAGGCGACGACCTCGCCAAGCTACTGTGGCTGAAGAGTCCATCGTCTGAAGTGTGGTTCGAGCGTCGCACCAACTACACCCGGTCCCTCGCGGTCATGTCCATGGTGGGGTACATCCTGGGGCTCGGGGACAGGCATCCGTCCAACATCATGCTGGACAGAGTAACGGGAAAGTTCCTGCATATAGACTTCGGGGATTGTTTCGAGGTGGCCGTCACGAGGGATAAGTTTCCAGAGAAGATACCGTTCAGACTGACAAGGATGCTGATCAACGCAATGGAGGTGAGAAGACAAAAGTTTTGCAGCCATAGGAAGTCCACTGCTGGACATATGCCTCCCTATATAGAGGGGGATTTGCCAATACTCGCCACGCTTGGCAGGCGGGTTGGCGAGCGCAGTATGGTTTCCACTCCTCAGAAGGCGCTGCTGCCCATCCTTCTGTTACGTGGTCCCTTAGTCGACTCCTACGGCACCCGCGGAAGTGATGGGGTAGAACTATCCTAGGTCGGTACCACCACGGCACTTTTTAGGTTACATAACAGTTATTATTTAAATGTAGTAATGAGAGCATTGATGGGTATCTATAATATCAGTCATATCTGACTGGCCGGTTGGCGCAGTTGGTAGGACTCTGCCTTCTGAGCCGCTGCTCCCGGGTTTGATTCCCGGACAGGTCAAATATTTGTGTGCATGATCATGTCTGTTTGACCTGTGTTTGGGTGTGTATATGTATATAAGTATGTATATCAGTCATCAGGTTACCATAGTACAGGCTCTGCCTAGTTTGGGACCTGAAGACCTTGTGTGAATAAAATAAATAAAAATAAGATAGGGTTTTGGGAGTTAGCTAGACTGGGTTTATGGATGGCAGCTGGTACTCTAAATAAAAGTCAGTAGGACTATTTACATTATATTGACTCCACTGTTTTTTAACCGACTTCAAAAAAGGAGGATGTTCTCAATTTGACCCGTATGTTTTTTTAAACTCTGTCTGTCTGCTACCTTTTCACGTGACCACTTTCAACCGCTGAACCAATGTTTATGAACGTTCTGATTATCTCTAATCAGAACCTTGGAAATGGTCATAGGCTACTTTCTCGGAAAGAGTATGGTTCCCGTAGGATAACTGACAGATGAAACCCGTAGTCCGCGCGGTCGTTACCGCGAGGCGCAGCTGGTAGGTCTATAAATTACAACAATTATAGTTTATTGCATTCATAACTTGCTAGGCGGAATTTACGTTCGAATTATTTTTTCCTTGAAATAATTCGAACGTTAGTTCCGCCTAGCATGTTGTTATTGCAATATACCATAAAACTCTTAGAATAAGGGTATGGTGCTTTCATTTGATACGATATCAACTTTAATTTTGGCAAATCAGTCCTATTGATTGTTCATACAATTAAAGGTAGATGGCGTTAAGAACAACATCCCCTCAGATGTTAAAGGGAAGGGAGAAAATCGACGCTAGTGGTAGTGTCTGCTATAGCTTAGGTGGACAAAGGGACAGGACGGTATTCTTAGTAGTGAGTTCAAGTCCCACTAGCAGCCGAATTTTTTCCTTCAAATAATTTGAACGTATGTAAATAAATAGTTATATATGGCATATGTATGTGTGTCCAGGTGACCGGCATCGAGGGCACGTACCGGCGCACGTGCGAGTCCGTGATGGAGGTGCTGCACCGGCACAAGGACAGCGTGATGGCCGTGCTCGAGGCCTTCGTCTACGACCCGCTCCTCAACTGGCGCCTCATCGAGGCCGCGCGCCGCTCCCCGCGCGACCCTGACCCCGACCTCTCGCCGCCGCCGCCGCAGCCCCGCGCACGCCCCCCCGCGCCTGCACCGCCACCCGCGCCCGTCCCCGCGCCCGACCCCCCCGACCAGCCCCCCGAGACCAACCTCAACAAGCGGGCGCTGGCCATCGTCAACAGGGTCCGGGACAAGCTCACCGGGAGGGACTTCCCCCAGATCGACGAGGTCGTCTCCGTTCAGAAGCAAGTGGACTTGTTGATCCAGCAAGCGACTAGCAACGAGAATCTGTGTCAGTGTTATGTGGGATGGTGTCCTTTCTGGTGAAGTGAGAAGCTTTTAATTTTGTACGAAGTCATCAATGGTAGTGATACTCTTGTTCGACTAAACTAAACTAAAATTCAGGAAAATAAGTAAGGTAAGTTCTTATATGGTTATGATAAAGTCCAAATTAGTATGACGCTTATCCAGAACAACACTAAAATTAGACGTTTTTAATCAAGTTGCGGTATCTCTAATATTAGATGAGTTTTATTCAACTGCGGGTAGTTTTCATCATCATGATGATGATGAAAACTACCCGCAGTTGAATAAAACTCATATAATATTAGAGATAGCGTTGAATGGAGTTATACTAATTTAAATCATAGAGTAAATATAAAACGGGCTATTCTGAAGAATTTGGGTGAATTTCAGCTACTTCGAGTGATTAACAGAATTAGGGCATGTTGTATTTTGCTAATATAGTTTTAAAATTTTGAGTCAGTATATTGTTAGTCCAAAATTATAATTTAATGCAATTTGATGAACTGACGTCGTGTTTATATAAAAAATGATTACGTCAATACTATATTAAATACGTAAAACTATATTTTTTAATCTTATAAACATTAAAAACAATTCTACGGAATATAATAACACAGTTTACATAAATAAGTAATAGTGAAAATAAATACCATTTTACTCATACCGATATACTGCTATCGTATTCTACACTGTAGGATGTCCACTGTTGGACATTAGCCTTCCCCATTAAATTACAAAGATAGGTTGAAAGCAATCTGCATCGAAATTGCTCTTGAATGCATTACTAATATTGATATTATGAATGTATAAAACACGGGAGTTACTCACGTAATAAGTCAGAGGGTGCCGACTATAGTTTCAAACACATTCGGTGGTCTTTTCAAGGAGAATACGGGGCGCTCGCGGACGCGGTCGCGAATCGCCTAGTACTGATATTGATATGGTATTTGTAGATTCCCAGAAGAACCATTCATTAAAAAAATAGCCTATGTGTTAATCCAAGTTATTAGCTACCTACCCATATTCCGAATTTCCAGGGTTAGGTAATAAACTTGGTAATTTGTTACATCAACCAAAATAAAATATTTTATTTCACAGATGTGCCTCCCGTCACACTTAGGCATATTGCTTCCTAAAAATATTTTTTGTTTTTGGTGCCCTAAATGTTAGCAGAGCTTTGCTATGAGCCCTTTGATATGAGTTTTCCTAAGCAACTCTTACGTAGAGAATTTAATTCTTATTTTATTTCTACCACTCCGCTGCCGGGATACAAAAAATGCTTGGTAAATAATAATCTAAATTTTATGACGGCAGCGAAAAAGTTATTCGTTTGAATTTATAAAATTTAATATACATTTTAAAATCACGAGACTCAATAACATTAATAAAAAGGAAAAATTTGCTTGACGCAGGGCGTGCAAAGCCAACACTAATAAGCGAAAAAAATTAATCGTGAAAATAGTTGATCGCATGCGATAGACATGCCTGCGTACTTGCACTGCAGGCATATATATGTAATTAAATACATTGTGGTTATCAACCATAATTTATTATGGTAACAAACATTTACATATTCCGCAGTAGTAGAGTTGTGGATCCATTGTAAATATATTATAAGCTTATGTACTGTTTTATAATTGTATGCTACGAAAACAAAATGTATGTCATTGTTATAATAAACGATTATTCAATAACAAAGGAATATTATTTACGACGATCACCCTTAGTAACGTTTCGTAAGTGTAACGCCGCACTTCTGTCATACTACTATAAGTACTATGCTACTAGAAGCCAGCTGGCAATAACTGGCCAGTGGGCGCAGTTGGTAGCACTCTGCCTTCTGAGCCGCTGGTCCCGGGTTCGATTCCCGGACAGGTCAAACATTTGTGTGTATGAACATGTCTGTTTGACCTGTGTCTGGGTGTGTATATGTATATAAGTATATATCAGTCATCAGGTTACCATAGTACAGGCTCTGCCTAGTTTGGGACCTGAAGACCTTGTGTGAATGTTAATAAATAATAATTAAGCGATGCCACGCCACTTTCCCTCCCGCCAGCCAAAGCCAAGGTAGCCACGTTCCCCTTCCAGTGAGAGTTGAACGTTTGATAAACTATGCAATTGTAACAAAAATTTTAGATAAATATACTTGGCTGTTATACTCAGACTAAAATGTAATCTTCTTTATAATTGACGGTCGCCGTGGCGCAGTGGTCAGTGTCAGTGACTTCACTTCTGTGTCTCCGGGACCCTGGGTTCGAATCCCGGCAGAGGCAAACATTTGTTCGATGAGTAGGTGTTTGTCCCGGGTCTTGGGTGTTTGTGTGTTGTGATTGTGTGTGTCCATGCCTCCCGCGACACAGGGAATCCTAGTGCGGGGGTCTGAGTGTGATAATAAAAATAAATGAAAATTTTATAAAAATGAATCCCTATTTCCCTTGGTCACAGCATCACGCGTGAACGCTTGGACCAATTAAGGTGCTTTTTTGTCATTGTCACACAAACTTCTCAGTGCGTTTGAGAATTGATCTAATGCAGCCTAATGGCGTTTGATATAACTGTCAGCTGTTTAACAGTTAAGACGGGACGACGTATGTCGGGTCAGCCCAGGAAGCTGAAAGACAACAGCATAGTAGCATAGATACGTAACTATGTACTACTCTGTCAAGAAAGTACCGGGATAAGATCAATAATACACAAAATATCAATGATGTTTTACTAAAGATGACGTATATTCATACTGCGCGTTGCTCAGATTTTGTTCCTTTACGACATAAACATGCTTACTGCGACAGATAATACGGTACAAATAATATAGAAAAGGATAGCTATATGTTTAGACTTGCGCTTGAAATACGCGTCATAATCAAAATTACTACAATTAACTTAATTTTGCCGCCTCAGTTTCCGCGCGCTTGTGCGACATCTACCTCATATAAACATATAATATCATTGGTTATAATACTATCAATGATTGTTTTATATTTATTATTGATTATTTTAAGCCTCTTATATTAAATTTAAGGGAACGATGGCAGTATGGTTACCTGTATTGCATTCAATAAGTACACGATTAAATGCTTTAGCTTAATATATATCTAACCATGTTATTGAAATTACAGCGAGCGCAAAGACAATTCTTAAGGTTATGTTAGATTGAGGAAGTTCTTTGAAACGGCCAGGTCAAGAGTCCTCTAAACCGACGCTCTTGTATGAAAGGTTTGATGAGCGTGGATGACGCGAAAGAAGTGTGCCGGCATCGTAGAATTTGGAAGGCTGTGGTCTCTGCCTACCTCTACGAAAAAAAGGTGTGTGAATAAATAAGTATCCTACTAATATTATAAATGCGAAAGTTTGTGAGTATGGATGTATGTTTGTTACTCTAGCTTATTTTCTTCATTGCTGTTTTTCGTCACGACTCGGGTGGCGCAGCTAGTACACAGCTAGTATTTATACTTAAAATCATAGATAAGTAACTCTATACTGACATATAATGTGACATCGATAAACTTCAGTTACCATAGAAACCCCACTGCGGCAGGTTGAGGTCTATGGTAGGTATGTATTTATTCCATGGAGTATGTATTCCACAATATCTTATTCCCTAACTACAATATTAAGTACCTACCTACCGGAATAAGTATCTATATTTATGTATCTATTATTTGCTGTATCTATTTTTAAGTTAAGGCCTCAATGTTTTTTTATGTTTATATGAGGTATGAGGGTCGTTTTTTTTTTGTGAATCTAAACCATCCAGGACGCCACCCAAACGCATACAAAAAAAATCATTCAAATCGGTCCATCCGTTTAGGAGGAGTTCAGTGACATAGACACGTACAGTAGAATTATACGAGTATATATATATATATATATATAAAGATATACCTAGGCAGTTAGATGCTATATTGATTCGATAAACCGCTGCAATCAACTCGCCGGGTAACCACAACAAACGAACAAAAAGACAAGTAGTTCGTAGCAACCGGCAGGCGAAGGATAGTCAATCACAAACGACTATCTAATCAAAGATTGTTGACGCTAATCAGTTGGCCGGTGACCGCAGGCCGGAACAGACGCGCTCACCGCACATTTGCTGCTCACACGCGCTAATGGATAACTACGAAATTGTCGACTTTAGCGCCTTGAGTGAGTGTTCATATTGCATTTACACACACTATACGACACAAATGTCCCACTATTGATTTACTACTTTTCATTTGAATTAAATAAAACGTAGGTCAGTAAAGTTTGTTTTAGCATCAAAAAGCTATTTACAGTTTGCTAAATATTGAGCGAGTTGGCGGTTCTCAGAATATAATATCAAAGTACAATTCCGTGTAATAATTAACTACGATTGCGTAAACGTTCAACGTTCACTAGTCTGTTACCCTTGAAATTATATTAATACATATATTATTTATAACTCACACAACCGGGCGAATAGGCGAGATCACACAAATAACGAATTAGTCGACTTCACTAAGTACTTGTCTTATCAATATATTATCCTACTAATATTATAAACTAGCTACGCCCCGCGGTTGTACCCGCGTGGTGATGATTAAAATACGCCGATGTGTTAATCCAGGGTATAAACTTCATCGAAATCGGTGTAGCCGTTTGAGCGTGAAGAGGTAACAAACATACACACAAACCTTCGCGTTTATAATATTAGTAGGATGCGAAAGTTTGTGTGTATGTGTGTTACTTCTTCACGCTCAAACGGTTACACCGATTTCGATGAAATTTGATATGGAGATAGTTTAAACTGTGGATAAACACATAGGCTACTTTTATCCCGGAAAAAGTATAATTCCCGTGGGATAGGAGAAGTAGCGGGAAAAACGTAATCCTCGCGGGTCGAACCGCGGGGCGTAACTAGTCACTAATAAAGCTTTTCTCTTTATTAACCTGTGCTGATGTCACCAATTACAGGCGCTGACATTCAGAAATTAGTGACAGAGGCCAGTGCTATAAGGAAAAGAGCATACTGTCCATATTCGAACTTCGCAGTTGGTGCCGCGCTATTGACGGAAAATGACTCGAAGATATATACAGGATGTAACATTGAAAACTCAACCTTCACGCCATCTATTTGCGCGGAACGCACAGCCATATCAAGAGCCGTATGCGAAGGATATACACATTTCACGAAAGTGGCCGTGGTGGCGCATCAAAAAGAATTCACTGCGCCTTGTGGAGTCTGCAGGCAGACCCTCAACGAGTTCTGCAGTTCTGAAGGTGACATTGACGTCTACCTGAGCAAGCCGACGCTCGACAAAGTTTTGTGCACAAAATTATCCAAAATATTGCCCTTATCATTTGTGAGTTACAAAAAAGACAATATTTTGACGCAAGGAATCTCGAATACATAGATTACATTGGAATTAGAAGATTGGTTCTATTTGGAATTGGTTCTCAACTTTTTATAATTCTCAACTATTAAATAGATATACTTACTAATCTCAAACTGGTAGAACTCTTATCATTTGATGTGCAAGTGATTGCATATATTATGATGAGATTGGTTCTATTCGGAAATTCGTTCTCAACTTTGAAAGCTTTTTATATTACCAACTATTAAATAGATATACTTACTAGTCTCAAATAAGTAGAACTCATCATTTGCTGTGCAAGTGATTGCATAAATTATGATGAGATTGGTTCTATTCGAAATTTCGTTCTCAACTTTAAAAGTTTTTTATATTACCAACTATTAAATAGATATACTTACTATTCTCAAATAAGTAGAATCTTATCATTTGCTGTGCAAGTGATTGCATATATTATGATGAAATTGGTTCTATTCGGAATTTCGTTCTCAACTGTTTAAGTTTTTTATATTACCAACTATTAACTTATCATTTGCTGTGCAAGTGATTGCATAAATTATGATGAAATTGGTTCTATCCGGAATTTCGTTCTCAACTGTTTAAGTTTTTTATATTACCAACTATTAACTTATCATTTGCTGTGCAAGTGATTGCATAAATTATGATGAAATTGGTTCTATCCGGAAATTCGTTCTCAACTTTAAAAGCTTTTTATATTACCAACTATTAAATAGATATACTTACTAGTCTCAAATAAGTAGAACTCATCATTTGCTGTGCAAGTGATTGCATATATTATGATGAGATTGGTTCTATTCGGAATTTCGTTCTCAAAAAGTTTTTTATATTACCAACTATTCAATAGATATACTTACTCGTCTCAAATAAGTAGAATCTTATCATTTGCTGTGCAAGTGTTCGAATCAATTATTGGAGGATATTGGAGATTATAAGGATGAGATTGGTTCTATTCGGAATTTCGTTCTCAACTTTTTATTTAAGTTTTTTATTATTATCAACTATTAAATAGATATACTTACTAGTCTCAAATTGGTAAGTAGGACTCTTATCATTTGCTGTGCAAGTGATGGCATAAATTATGGTGAGATTGGTTCGATTCGAAATTTCGTTCTCAACAAGTTTTTTATATTACCAACTATTAAATAGATATACTTACTAATCTCAAACTGGTAGAACTCTTATCATTTGATGTGCAAGTGATTGCATATATTATGATGAGATTGGTTCTATTCGGAATTTCGTTCTCAACTTTTTATTTAAGTTTTTTATTATTATCAACTATTAAATAGATATACTTACTAGTCTCAAATTGGTAAGTAGGACTCTTATCATTTGCTGTGCAAGTGATTGCATATATTATGATGAGATTGGTTCTATTCGGAATTTCGTTCTCAAAAAGTTTTTTATATTACCAACTATTAAATAGATATACTTACTCGTCTCAAATAAGTAGAATCTTATCATTTGCTGTGCAAGTGATTGAATCAATTATGATGAGATTGGTTCTATTCGGAATTAAGTTCTCAACTTTTTTATATTACCAACTATTAAATAGATATACTTACTAATCTCAAACTGGTAGAACTCTTATCATTTGATGTGCAAGTGATTGCATATATTATGATGAGATTGGTTCTATTCGGAATTTCGTTCTCAAAAAGTTTTTTATATTACCAACTATGAAATAGATATACTTACTCGTCTCAAATAAGTAGAATCTTATCATTTGCTGTGCAAGTGATTGAATCAATTATGATAAGATTGGTTCTATTCGGAATTTCGTTCTCAACTTTTTTATATTACCAACTATTAAATAGATATACTTACTAGTCTCAAATAAGTAGAATCTTATCATTTGCTGTGCAAGTGATTGCATAAATTATGATGAGATTGGTTCTATTCGGAATTTCGTTCTCAACTTTTTTATATTACCAACTATTAAATAGATATACTTACTAGTCTCAAATAAGTAAAATCTTATCATTTGCTGTGCAAGTGATTGCATAAATTATGATGAGATTGGTTCTATTCGGAATTTCGTTCTCAACTTTTTTATATTACCAACTATTAAATAGATATACTTACTAGTCTCAAATAAGTAGAACTTATCATTTGCTGTGCAAGTGATTGCATAAATTATGATGAGATTGGTTCTATTCGGAATTTCGTTCTCAACTTTTTTATATTACCAACTATTAAATAGATATACTTACTAGTCTCAAATAAGTAGAACTTATCATTTGCAGTACAAGCGCTTGCATAAATTATGATGAGATTGGTTCTATTCAGAATTTCGTTCTCAATTTTTAAAGTTTTTTATATTACCAACTATTAAATAGATATACTTACCAGTCTCAAATTGGTAGAACTCTTATCATTTGCGGTACAAGTGATTGCATAAATTATGACGAATCGTTGATTGTAAGACTTCAAGGTGAGCCGGATAAAAACGCCGGAAGATATTGTTACACAATTTCATTGCGTATTTATTTATTATTTACAGTTGCATTACACAATTCTTATTATCTAAGAGATAGGTACAATATCTGTAACATAAATAATATAACAATGCGTTTAACACAAACCATGAAAACAATTAGTTATTTATTTATACGAATAAAAGGCTCTTACATTAACAAACGGGTATTTCCCGTGAATGAACGATTATAATGTAGATAAAAATAATTAAACCTTATAATTAGGCAGTTCTTTTTTAATCGCGACAGTTGCAAGTTACTTATATCCTAGATCTAGGAAGTATGACCAGTAATAAAAAACTATATTTATTTTATACTAAACGCACGCACATAATCCTGAGAGACTTTTTATTCATACTTTTATGTAAATATCTAAAAACGAGATTGACAGAAACTGTGCGGGCGTGTTTTGTCAATTTTCAGTTATTGGAGTGTAACTCAAAAACCGCTTGACCCATTTTGATGAAATTTAAATGAGACCACCTCGGAAGTGAATTCTATCAAACAAAAAAAGAACCATCAAAATCGGTCTACAAACGACGAAGTTATCCGCGAACGAACATAAAAAAAAGAAATATACACTGTCGAATTGAGTAACCTCTTTTCTTTAAAGTCGGCTAAAAATTGTGGAAAATAATTTACTGTATGTAAAATCCAAATTTGTATGACACTTATCAATAAAAATACTGAAATTAGATCTTTTTTTATTAAAAAATGGAATCTAGTCGTCGCCAATATTAGAGATAGTGTTGTAAGGAGTTACACGAATTTGAATTTTAGCGCAAATAGAATAAGAGCCTTTATGACTGAATAATTTTAATTGGTGGGATTAACAAAATGATTTACTTACCAGCACAATGTTATCACCGTGTTTCTATAAAATAAATTATGTAAAAAAAAAAGTAATGTTACAAGTAAAAAAAACCATCAAAATCGGTTCATAAACGACGAAGTTATCCGCGAACACACATAAAAAAATATAAATGCGGTCGAATTGAGTAACCTCCTTTTATGAAGTCGGTTAAAATAAATAAAATCTTACACAAACAACACATGCATAACCTTTACATATTGATAACAATAGTATCTAATATTTAAAAATTATCAGTCGCCTAGAGATTACATATTTGTAAAAGCTAGGTATAAAATAGTTGTTGTATATAAATATAACGCTAAGCGTGGGGATGGGTACAGTCGCGTCCTAAAGTACTAGCCTCTTCAATGTATTGTGGTAGTACGAAAATGTTTTGTAAATATAATACGTAATACTAGCAGTCTGCGCCGGCTTCGCACGGGTATGTAACAAAACTTATAATGTATATATGTATATATATCAGTCATCAGGTTACCATAATACAGGCTCTGCCTAGTTTGGGATCTGAAGACCTTGTGTAAATGTTAATATAAAAAAAAAAAAAAAAAAAAAAAAACTTTCAAAATTAAAAATCATAAGGATCCCAATTTTTTTGAAAATATAATATAGCCTATGTCACCACATGAAATAAAATACTTACAATTGTGATAAAAGTTAACATTTCGATACAGCTCTTCAATGACAACTGTAGCGAAATGTTTTCTTTTTGTCTTAAAAAAATAACTTAATCTACTACTTAGTTACAAGTGGGAGTGCGTTGGTGTGTGCAGTTTTACCACAAAAATTTTCGCAGACGCCATAGTCTTTTCTTTACTTTGTTGAAGTTCGAGTAAAGAATTCCTTACTTTGTTCTTGTGTTGAAGTTCCAGTAAACAATTTATTTATTTAAATGATTTTTAGGTAATCCAGGGTATAAACTATCTCCGTACCAAATTTCATCGAACACGGTGCAGCCGTTTGCGCGTGAAGGAGTAACAAACATAGTTTATTTTATTTGTATGTAACACATGTAAGTGTGTTACATACAAACTTTCGCGTTTATTATATCAGTGTGATAATAGATAATTCACTAGGTACTGAAGCACCGCGCAAACACATTCCCTTCACCACAGCTTAGCGTTGTTTTTAAGAGTGCGCCCAACGCTTTGTAAAAATCAGATTTCACTCGTGCGTCTTGCCGCCCGCTGTAGTACGGAAAGCTAACAAGGCCAGGTGTCACTTTTTAATTAATTATTCAAAATATAAACTAGAAATTAAAAATCTAGCCGACTATTGGACTGACACATTAGTCTAGCTATTTTATTCATAAATAATAAAGTGGGATCGTCGCTGAGAATTCAGAGCATTTGAAGAAATACAGTTTTTTTTAGTGTGGTAACTGATTATTTTTGACGTGATAACGTTTTATAAATTTTTGAATACCAGCAACACTAATGAAAAATAGGAACGTTCCGCGTAACGTTCCACCTGAGTTTTGTATTACATAAAATAATCAAAGTCAAAGTCATAAATGATTATGACGTTATCACGTAAATCTATCGTCCGTAAACCGACTTTACAGACTTCCAATATTTTTTTAATTGCAATATATGCGTTCGCTACCATCATAGAGTGCATTTGAAAATACACCTTTTGCGTAATTTTGGCATTGGGCGCACCCTTAAGTGACGATAACTATAATTATTTACATTTTAGTAACGAAAATATTATATGTAAGTAAATGCTTATTTTATCAATTACGACAAGGTATTTATTTTTATTCGATAATGATTAGTTGATGACCGATGCCGTTTTTTTAATTCCACTTTTCTATAGCAGAACCTTCTTGGAATCCGACTACAGTGATTAAGGTCAATAATGGTCATAATGAGCTTAATGTATTATTTGAACTTACATCTTATTTTAAAAAAACAACGGGTTGCACTCCGAGAGTGCCGGCAAAAGTGTAAACTTGAACATTAACGTTGTGAATTTTTGAATATTTTCGTTTTATATATATAAACGAAGTCAATATAGAAATCATAATAATAATTTAAACAAAACGACTTTATCAAATTAAAGTATCAACAAACGAAAGTGTTCCTTATTCGTAACACATTTAAGTTTAAATTTCAACGGCGGTCTACTCTCCGTCTTACGAATTCGATGACGTCACGTCCTGACGTTCTGACGCGACGTGTTCTGAAGCGAGTTTAATTTTTTTTCCCTGTACAAAAGTGTACAGTGCCACTAAAGAAGTTTTCACTCCAAAAAACAGGTGGACAGATGCGGGCCCCTTCCAACCGGTCCTTGTTGAAATCAATGGGGGAGGCATATATCCAGCAGTGAGCGTCTTATGGTTGAGGTGATAGCGATGGTGGATGATGATGACCCAAAACAAAACTATGGGGGATTTTATATAAAAAAATGTGAGGTTACATTTTTTCCATTCCTTAGCCGGATTACACCTAACTATAATCTTCGATCAAATCAAATATACTATAGATACACAGTCTCTATGAAAATCAAACCTCAAAAGTGTCCCCTCACTAGTGTTTACTGACACAGGTGTCAGGATTAGTCTACAAGCGGATATTGTTTCATTTTAATAATGAACCTTAACACCCTAGCAAAAGGGTTGTAAAACATTTGTGAGAATTTTTCAACTATTACATTTTGAATTCTCACTACGGCATCGCAACACGTCACACGATTGGCGCGGTCACACGCGACTGTGAACAAAACAGGGCATATGCCTTGTTTTGTCGGTGCCGTTTTCGAGTGGGCGATTGGGTATCTACCCTATTTTATATCGCTGACTATAACACTTTCTCGCTCTCGTCATTACCAGAAAGGACACCATCCTATATAACACTGACACAAATTCTCATTATTCGTCGCCGCTTTGATCAACAGATCAACTTGTTTCGGAACGCTCACCACAGCTTCCACGGCCGGGAAATCTCTTCCAGTCAACTTATCCCTGATCCTGTTCAAGGTAGACAGGGCGCGTTTGTTCAGGTTCGCTTCCGGGGGCATTTCGACAGACTCGTAGCGTAAATGGTTTCTGCTTCGACTGGGTAGCGTGTAGGAGGAGTCTATATCTGAGGAGAAGTTGGACTCGGTGAGGGAGCGGTGCTCGTTGTCGACCAGACGCCAGTTGAGGAGCGGGTCGTGCACGAAGGCTTCGAGCACGGCCATCACGCTGTCCCGGTGCTTATGCAGCACGTGCATCACAGACTCGCACGTGAATCGGTAAGTTCCCTCGATGCCTGTCACCTGTTCAAAAACATTACGAAACTATACAAATACAAATATATTTATTGGCACAAAACACTTTCAATACATGATAGATTACTAGAACATGTGATTATCGATGTATACATAATTATGTATGTGAATACAATATAAAAGGCCTTTAGCAGCCGTGCTGGGGTCACGTGTGTTACGGCTGCTAAGCTACTTCCTATAATCAAGCAATACATCTTATGCAACGAGCATCTTGACGACAACTATACAAACTGACATTCATTATTATTAAGGTTATTCAAATTCTTGAAGGAAAAAATTCAACTATTAGTGAGATTTGAACCTACGACAACAGAAAACCATCCTTTCGCTTTGCTATCTAAGCTATAGTAGCACTCTACTAGCCGTCCGAATTTATCCTTCCTTTAACATCTAATTTCGGATACTAGTGGAATTTGAACCCACGACTACAGAATACCTTCCTGTTGCATTGTCATCTAAGCTATAGTAGCACTATACTAGCCGTCCGAATTTATTCGTTTATTTTACATTCAATTTGTTGTTACAACACTCATCATCATCATCATCATCTCAGCCATAGGACGTCCACTGCTGGACATAGTCCTCCCCCATTGATTTCCACAAGGACCTGTGTTGGAACCACACTCATGTAATGCTATAAAAAAACTCTCCTACGGCTCGTTTTTTGCACTTACACTCGTGTTTTAAGAACCCTTATTATGTTACAGTTTAATAAACTACTTTATCTAATTTTATAAAATAGATAATAAAATTTACGTAAAATCACAGCATATGTTTGCATTTATTTGTAAACGTTTAGCGCCAAAATCCATTTGCTGGTCGCGCATGCGTGTTGCGCGGCGTCCACAGACTATGTATAGAAAAACTGCATAGCAACCTCCTTGGTCCTGCTGAAGTTGTATCTTTATGGAAAAAAGTTAACATTTCGATACAGTTGTCATAGAAGAGCTGAATCGAAATGTTAACTCTTTAAATTTATTTACATATATCACTACATAGTATAAAACAAAGTCGCTTTCTCTGTCCCTATATCCCTATGTATGCTTCAATCTTTAAAACTACGCCCCGGATTTTGATGCGGTTTTTTATAGATAGAGTGATTGAAGAGGAAGGTTTATATGTATAATAACATCCATTAAATAGTGGAGAAATACTGTTATACCCGTGCGAAACCAGAGCTGGCCGCTAGTTGTCTATAAAGACAGTCATTCAAGTTCTGTATTTGATATTTTAATCTTTATACTTCACTAGCGGCCCGCTCCGGCTTCGCACGGGTATAAAATATGGATGATTGGCATTAATGGATGTTCTTCTTAAGTATATATCAGTCATCAGGTTACCATAGAACAGGTCTCTGCCTAGTTTGGGACCTGAAGACCTTGTGTGAATGTTGTCCCATATTATTAGTATTATTATATGATAAGAAGCGTAAGAGAGGTCATTAAACCTACTTACGAGTAAAACGTTTAGTTTTGACGTAAGACCTAGACTAGTTAACATTTATGTTTCTTTCTTAGATAATTCATTGGAATATGTAATTGACACGTTTTCTTTTCTTACTTTTTCTTCTTCTTCTTCTCAGCAATTGGTCATCCACTGCTGGAAATATGCCTCCCCCATATAGGGGGGATTTGCCAATACTCGCCACGCTTGGCAGGCGGGTTGGTGAGCGCAGTATCATTTCCGATCCTCAGAAGGCGCTGCTGCTCACCTCCTGGTACGTGATCCCTTAGCCGACTCTTACGGCACCCGAGGGCAGAGATGGGGGAGTACTATGCTAGGCCGGTACCACCACGGCACTGCACACGACACAATTGATGTTATTATACATATAAACCTTCCTCTTCAATCACTCTATCTATTTAAAACAACCGCATCAAAATCCGTTGCGTAGTTTTAAAGATTTAAGCATACATAGGGATATAGGGACAGAGAAAGCGACTTTGTTTTATACTATGTAGTGATTATGAGATTAGATAAAATACTATATCTGTAGAACAACACTTCAAACTCACCTCCATGGCAGTGATCAGCATCCTAGTCAGTCTGAACGGTATCTTCTCTGGAAACTTCTCTCTATTCTGTGTAACCTCAAAGCAATCTCCGAAATCTATATGCAGCACTTTCCCGGTGACCCGATGCAGCATGATGTTAGACGGATGCCTGTCCCCGAGCCCCAGGATGTACCCAACCATGGACATGACCGCGAGGGACCGGGTGTAGTTGGTGCGACGCTCGAACCAGGCCTCTGCTGATGGACTCTTCAGCCAGAGGAGACGGGCGAGATCGTTGCCAGGTGTTTGGGATAGAGTATATTCGAAAACTTCCACCTGGGATAAATAATCACGGCGTTAATATAATTACTTATACATTTTATATCACACGAAACCCCGCACTAAGATTCCCAGTGTCGCGGGAGGCATGGACAAAAAAGAGGAAAGATTTTGTTATTAAATCAAACGGGGCTTAATCGCGAGAAAAAACATTTAGTAATTTATTTACCGAATTTGAGGAAAGATATATAATATATATATAATATTTGCGTGCTCCACCTTAGACCGCGTCGTCGCTTAACATCAGGTGAGACAGTGGTCAAACGCAAGCTTATAATGTTTATAAAAAAAAAAAAAAAAAAAGATTTGTATGGAAGTATGTTTGTAATGAATAAACTCAAACTACTGTGCCGATTTAAAAAATTCTTTCACCATTAGAAAGCTACATTCACCCTGAGTAACATAGGCTATATTATATTTTCATAAAAATTAGAGATCCTTATCATTTATAGTTTTCAAATTTTTTACTCGTGCGAAGCCGGAGCGGACCGCTAGTGTTGTTATTAAAACTAACCTGGTTTTGACACATTATGAATGTATAAAACACGGGAATTACTCACGTAATAAGTCAGAGGGTTCCGACTATAGTTTCCACCACATTCGGTGGTCTTTTTCAAGAATACGGGGCGCTCGCGGATGCGGTCTCGGTTCGTCTATTACTGGTACTATAGTCGGAACCCTCCGACTTAATATGTGAGTGATTCCCGTGTTTTATACATTCACTAGCAATCATAAATTGTAAACTCTAAGGCTTTCACGGCCGGCGTTGCATATTGTATGTATTGCTTCCTTCGCGGCGTCTTCTCTGTTACTGACTCAGTATCAGAGAAGACGCCGCGAAGGAGAGTTCTACGCTCTTGTCGCCGCTCGGACCTGAACCACTGAAGATGTCGACCGCAGTGATCCACGAAACGTCTGGAACACAAGTTTCACTTAGACCACGGCCAAAGAGCCCGGAAGCAATACATACAACAATCATAAATTGTTGATGAAACTTTGTCCTAACCTTGTGTTTCAACATGAGCTTCTGATAGTCGGAGGCCATCCTCATCATGATCTGCTGCTCGGTGTTGAGTGGCATCTTGTTGGCCTTCTTTTCGCGGTAGTCGCTGATCAGGTTGTAGAGCGTGTCACACTGCGGCACCCACCCGATCAGGCCGGAGTTGGGGGACAGAGGGATCACGGCGTAGCGCTGGATCGCCAAGTCGTGCCGGTACGTGTTTGGGTCATCCTGGCACCAGATATATCATTTTATCCTTACCTATATTTTACATATGGAGCAGAAATTTGGGGCACAGGTGCAGACTAGCTACGAGCGTTTCGCATGCAGAAAAGGGCCCATAGCACAAATCCCACGCTAAGCCATTCTTTAAATCTTTAATGATTCTAACTCTGCCATCTATCATTATTTATTAAATGGCGGTTTATGTGAGAGGGAACTTGAGCATGTTCACGAAAATTGGAGACGCGCATTCGTATAATACACGCCGAGCGGGCACATTAGCGGCCGCATCAAGAACCCTAATTAAATCGGGGAGATTGACTCATGCCATGGGGCCGACTGTCTACAACCGTTTGCCAAAACTTGTGACAGAAATAAAAAGCATAAATGCATTTAAAATAAAGCTAAAACATTCGCTCATTGAAAACAGTTTCTACAGTATTCATGAATTTGTAAGCAGTTCAAGTGTGACGTTAAAAATATACAGTTACTGATTTATTTGAACTTTTAATAATATCTTTATTCAAACAAGGTGTACAATTTAATATTTAACATATAACATTTGCTAATGGATATTACAGAAACAATAAACAATTACATGATAATCATGGAAATCAATAGGGGAGACCTATGTCCAGCAGTGGACGTCCTATGGCTGAGATGATGATGAATTACATGATTAGATTTGAAGTCCGTCTGTGCGCTGATATAATGCGTTCCACAGTTCTTGGTGGTAGTGTCATTGTGACATGTCAATAAATAAGTTATAGTTATAACATTTTGTAGTTATAACTTTGTTTATATTTATATCTCTTGTTGACTCGATACGTTTAGCTAAATATTATTAGCATATGGTTTTTCCCTACACACTCAGTGTAGGCTATTTTGAATTTAAAGCTTTTTTTACGTATTACGTCATACGAATAAATGTCTAATTGTCATTTAAACGTTTCTAGCAGATTTTCGCATGCAATCTTAAGTGATCAATTGCGTGAAGCAACGCACCCCTCGCTCATACTTGGATTGCTGAATACTAGTGGCGTTATTAAAACGAACGCACCGCAACGGAACGCTTCCGTGCTTCCTTTTTGAGAAGTAGCCCCTTGTCGCAGCAGTGAAAACGTAGGTATCAGGCTGATTATTACTTTTTTAAAAATTGTGTTTTTTACAACCACATTCTTCTTATTATTATTCTTGTCCTCATCCCAATATAGGAAGGGTCCCCACAACATGTTTCTCTCTTCCATTCTCTTCTATCATTAGTCGTCTCAGTGCTCATACACATATCATTCTTCACACAGTCCATCCATACCTTCTTCGGCCTTCCTCTACCTCTATATCCATCCACATTCAAGTTAAGTACTCTTTTCGTTATAATTTTCAGCGAAACTAGCAGTAATTAACAAAACACATCTAAAGTACGGTTTAGAATAAAAAAGATAGCATCTTGCTAATCTATGAGACGAACGGTTTCGTCCAGACGCAACAAGCTTAAAAAGTAAAACCAAAATAGTTCGTTTGAACGAACATTTTATCGCTTTAGCCGTAGGGAATTCACATAATATGGACGCAGGCCTCCCCCATTAAACCAGCAAGCGCTTACAATATACTATTCAGCGGTTACTCTAAGCATACATCAACCCGAAAATTTTGCCAAGTGAATTGTGCCCTTAATTTTGACTCATCATGTTGGCATAACATGAGAACAGCATAACACTTTCTTATTCTTATTAAAGGGGGGTGATGGTTGGTTGGGGATGATAAGTCCCCCCCCCCCCCCCCTCTTGCATCAGTCTTTTCATAACTACTTAGTATCATTTCGATGGAATTTCAGATTGCCATTTATTTCCATGTATTAGAATTGATCGCCTAATTTTTTTAAAATTTTTTTTACTATTATATGTTTGCGTTTGACAACTGTCTCACCTGATGTTAAGTGATGACGTTGTCTAGGATTTAGCACGCAAACCTAGAAGGTACCTATTCACTCGCGACTTGAAGACTCCAGGATTGTAAATATCGGGAAACACAGACTCGGGCAACGAGTTCCATGACCATTAAGTGAGATAGTGGTCACACGCTAGATCTATACAGTATTAAAAAAAAACTTTTGTGGCTTCGCACTGTAGAACAAATTGTCCACACTTATTTGTGCAAATTGATCTCGGAATAAGAGGATGACGACAATAATAGAAGGCATGATTGAGACTTAGGTGCATTGCATTTGTATAGCAAAAAACAACCGAGCATAGCTCAATCGCAATGTATGTGAAATAGCGACAAAAATGGAAGAAAGAAAATAATTTCATTAATTTTTTGTTTTAATTATACCTGTAGCAAAGTATTGACGAGTCCAAACAGTTGCATCACTCTTTCATCCTGTCTCAAGTCCTCGTGCCCTTTCAGCAGGAACATGTACTGCTTGCCGTCTGAACCCTGGATAGTGAGCCGGCGAGGTCTCTGCTTCGATTTTATTACCTAAAATGGAGCATATTTAATAACTCACTTTTACTTGTGTCTTTATACGATGAAAAATAAACAAGTGTTCTGGAAAACAAGGTGAGTAACCTGCAGTTGGGTATGCATGTGTGCTATCCGCACGAGCGGTTCGCTGGGCACGTACGAGCCGGGCACGCACAGCTCCAGGTCCCTGCACGTGTGCAGGCGCGCGCTCACGTACTGCAGCTCCAGGGACGTCAGCGAACGGAACTGGGCCGCGATGCGACGGACCACGTGGTAATACAAGTCCCAAGCTTCGTTCAGGTAACGATCTTCGCCTGTCTCCTAAACGTTTACACAAAAATAATATTGCAGAGGTAAATTAGTGGATACAAAAAAAAATTGGTTGTCTGTAAAGTCGGTTTACGGACGATAGATTTACGTGATAACGTCATAATCATTTATGACTTTGACTTTGATTATTTTATGCAATACAAAACTCAGGTGGAACGTTACGCGGAACGTTACTATTTTTCATGAGTGTTGCTGGTATTCATCAATTTATAAAACGTTATCACGTCAAAAATACCAAAAAGTAGAACCGACTGCAACAATCAAAAATTTTTTGGCGTGATTACGTTTTATAAATTGATGAATACCAGCAACACTCATGAAAAATAGTAACGTTCCGCGTAACGTTCCACCTGAGTTTTGTATTACATAAAATAATCAAAGTCAAAGTCAGTCAAAGTCAAAGTCATAAATGATTATGACGTTATCACGTAAATCTATCGTCCGTAAACCGACTTTACAGACAACCAATTTTTTATAAATTGATGAATACCAGCAACACTCATGAAAAATAGTAACGTTCCGCGTAACGTTCCACCTGAGTTTTGTATAACATAAAATAATCAAAGTCAAAGTCAAAGTCATAAATGATTATGACGTTATCACGTAAATCTATCGTCCGTAAACCGACTTTACAGACAACCAATTTTTTATAAATTGATGAATACCAGCAACACTCATGAAAAATAGTAACGTTCCGCGTAACGTTCCACCTGAGTTTTGTATTATATTAAATAATCAAAGTCAAAGTCAAAGTCAGTCAACGTCAAAGTCATAAATGATTATGACGTTATCACGTAAATCTATCGTCCGTAAACCGACTTTACAGACAACCAATTTTTAACAAAAAATGGAACCGACTTCAACATTCAAAAGTGTGAAATAACTTATTGAAGTCGGTACCATGATAGTTCACAAAAGTAACTATCATCACAATATTGTGCCCATGGTATCGACTTCGACAAGTTATTTCACACTTTTGAGTGTTGAAGTCGGTTCCATTTTTTGGAAAAAATTTTTTTTTTACCCTTTTCAGTGACTTTTGCTTAACACGGGATCAATTGTCAGTGTGTGTTCTCCGATGTCTTCAACCGCGACAATAATATCGTCGAGATATGCGTAGCACTTTTCAGTTATTGGATCAGTATAACTCAAAAACCGCTTGGCCGATTTTGATGAAATTTGAATGGGACCACCACGGAAGTATACTCTAACAAAATCATCAAAATCGGTTCATAAACGACGAACTTATCCGCGAACAAAAATAAAAAAATATAGAATAGAATAGAAAAACGTTTATTGTACACTAATTACTACATACATATACATCACGTTAGATAAGTACATAGATATTACAATTATTCTATGACAATATTTATATACTTGATTATTTAACATCTAAGAAAAATATGTTCTAGTGCACAAAAGGAGCTCGTTCAGCATTATGCTACAATCACATTAAAGTGCTGCAGCGCTGATTTTCAACTTGCTCCGATACTCACATTACAATTAGTCACATCATAGGTGTGGGTGTTTTAAACAATAAGTAAGTTTTAATTACTTAATATTCAAAGAAATAATAATAAAAATGTAATGTACAGGTAACAATCACACACGTAGCTTTTATTTTTTTTACAATATGAGCTAAGTTCTGTTATAAGGAGATCAGAATCAATCTGAACATTTTGTTTTACTCAGGCTGGAAGCGGCTATTTCGAATTTACTCGACATTTGGATTTGTATACTATCTAAGTATGTAATTGTATACATACCGCATATATTATATGCGGTCGAATTAATAATAATAATAATATGGGACAACATTCACACAAGGTCTTCAGGTCCCAAACTAGGCAGAGCCTGTGCTATGGTAACCTGATGACTGATATATATACTTAAACTAGCTGACCCGGCCACGCGTTGCTGTGGCCATGTGGCGTCATCTATTGATTACTTACTCAACCCAGTCGAAAGGTATCGACATCTGTTGGAATCATTTGGAGTTAACAGATAATTGTGACTGTCAAAGCAGCGCCATCTATTGATTACCTTTATGGATTCTTAGAGGAGGGAACTGTCACTCGATAAATTTTTGCGTTCATTTATTTTCGCAACTATTCGAAATGTCGTCGCCTAAAACAAACGATATTGTGATCAACAAACTTAACAAAACTGTGCTCGGATTGGTAAATAAAGTTTCTATATTGGAGGGCACTATATCGGAGCTGAAAACCCTGATACAAAAGCTGATATGCAATATAGAACATCAAAATGAGCCGGTAACCAATGCGACTGTTCAACTAGCCGACAATATCTCGGCGCCCGCGCCGCCGCAATCATCTCAGCGACCAATTCGCGATGCGCGTGTTCGTGCTGCGTCGGCAATGTCCGCCGCAACTCGGAAGGGTAAAAGCGAGCGTACTATATCTTCAGCACCATCTACGGCTACAGCACGCACAGAATACGTTAACCTTCAGATCGCAACAGAAAGTGCCCACGTGACGCCAATCCACACAGCGCCTCCTACCCCGACTACGCCTACGACGATACAACTCGACCACCCAACAACTGCGGCGACAGCGACGGTTCAAGATAGCGTAAATGCTGTCGGTAGCGAATGGATCGAAGTGAAACAACGGCGTTCTCGCCGTTCGCCACCCAGTAATGCTACTCGTGGTACAGCGATGCCAGGTTCAACTACGTGTTTGTTATCAGCCGCCGAGCGTAAATCATATTTGCACCTGTATTACGTCCAAGTAGGCACCACTACGGACCAAGTAATATCCCATCTGCAAAATATTTGCCAAAGTGATAAATGCACCGCCGAAGCTTTGAAGTCGCGAGGAGACTACGCGTCTTTTAAACTGACGGTGCCTACAAAAAACGTGGCTATATATTTGTTGCCAGAGCATTGGCCCGAGGATGTCTTTATTAAACCATGGCATAGTGGATTTCGAAAGCCGCAAGCCAATCAATAAAGTTAAATATAAATCCTATTCTTTATTTTACCAGAATGTCAGAGGTCTTAGGTCTAAACTAGATGATTTCAAAAAGGCAATTTTGGTTGAATCTGCTAATATTTTTGCCTTCACTGAGACTTTCTTAGTTAGCGGAATCTGTGACTCCGAATTATTCCCGCCTGGATACACAGTTCTAAGACGTGACCGTATATGTGATGCGGGCTTTGGAGGGGTTTTACTGGCGGTTCAAGACAAGTATAAGGTGCAGCACATAGTTGATATAGACGGCTACTCTGACGATCTTGAAGTCGTGATGGGTATAGTTAGTCTTAAGCATAAGAAAATCATATGTTGTGTTGTTTATGTTCCACCTAGATCTTCTGATGATAAATATATAAAAACATTTGTTGTGTTGGAAAATGTGGTAACAAAGTATGCTAAATTAGATATAGTGATATTAGGTGATTTTAACTTAAACTCTTGCAGTCAAAATGTTAAATTACAATTCAACTGTATGGTTAGCTATTGCAAACTCCAGCAATATAATACAATTGTGAATAGTTATGGAGGAATGCTGGATCTGGTACTAAGCAATCTGAGCAAAGAGTGGATCAAGGTAAGCGGTGATGTCGAAGCCGTGGTAATAGCAGATTTATACCATCCACCATTGTCTGTGTGCATACGTAACGCTCGCCCCTCTACTAAACACAAGGGTGGACGCGGTGCCACCTTGCAGTTTAAACGTATTTTGAAACCTGATTGCGACTACTTACCCGACGAGTGGAACTTTCGTAAAGCGGATCTTAATTTGTTATATACCAATATTACAAATGCGAATTGGGAACATGTATATTTATCTTCTAATGTTGACACAGCAGTTAATACATTTTATAGTATTTTAAGAGCATGCCTACATGGTAGCGTTCCTGTCAAACGCCCATGTAATTTGGATTCACAGCATCAGTATCCTACTTGGTTTACGTCAGAAATCATCAGTAAAATTAAAACGAAACACTTTCATTTAAAAAAGTTTAGAGAGCATCGGAAAGAATTCAACGAAGTGATGTTTAAATATTATAGGCATCAGGTTAAAGAACTAATAGACGTAGCTTACAAAAATTACATTAGTCGAACAGAAAGCAATATAAGGGGTAATCCGAGACAGTTTTGGCAATTCGTAAAGGATCAACAGTCAACTAAAAAATCCAATGACGAATTTGTTCACGATGGAAAAGTTGTTACTGGTACAGATGCAGCGAATGCCTTCGCTAGTTACTTTAAGTCAGTGTTTTTAAATAATGATCCCAATATGTCAACTAAGGATGCGGAGAGTGTGACAGCTACATCCATGTGCTCATTTCGTGTTGCTGTAGATAGAATAAGCTTGAGCGATTTCATTTATGCAGCTCGAAAGTTAAAACCACACTCCTCTCCAGGCCCTGACGGTATCCCAGCTTTCGTAGTCAAAGATTGCATTAGTATATTTAAACAGCCACTATTACACATCTTCAACTTGTCTTTAAGTTCAACTACATACCCTTCTCAGTGGAAAATCTCTAGGGTTACCCCTGTTCCCAAGGATGGCTCCAGGTCTCAAGTAGAAAACTATAGGCCTATAGCCGTACTCTCAGCATTTGGCAAGTTATTTGACTCAATTCTAAATCATCACATCACTTTACAAATACATACGCAACTCACTGACGCTCAACACGGTTTCAGAGCAAACAGATCTACAGCCACTAGCCATATTAACTTTGTCGATTATACTGTAGCAGAAATGGATCGCAAAAAGCAAGTCGACGTGGCTTTTTTCGATTTCAAGAAGGCGTTTGATCGTGTCCACAATGAAGTCTTACTAAGAAAGTTTTCTTCCTTTGGATTCACCCCAAAGTTGGTTAACTTTTTCTCCAGCTATTTGTCAAACAGGATACAGTATGTGCAGATTTCGGGTTATCGTTCAGATGCATATGTGACTTCCTCTGGTGTAAGTCAGGGTAGTATACTCGGTCCCACTCAGTTTCTAATAATGATAAATGACTTGCCGAATGTCGTTAGATCGGCTAAATGCCTGATGTTTGCTGATGACATGAAGCTGTTCTTGGGAATAGAAAACGTATCTGACTGCGAGGCTTTGCAAGAGGACATCAATAATGTTGTCAGGTGGAGTGAACTCAATCAGTTAGAGTTTAATACAACGAAATGTAAAACTATTACTTTCACTCGCTGTAAGTCACCAATAGTACACTCATACAGCATTAATGGTGACGCTTTGGAACGGGTCTCGCAGATTCGAGACTTGGGTTTGACTCTAGATGTTGAATTAACATTTAATCCGCATATATTAGACCTATCTAGCAGGGCATTTAAATCTCTGGGATTTGTTATGAGACAAGCCAGTAGATTTAGTGATAAGAACACAGTCTTGACTTTGTACAATGCATTTGTCCGAAGCAAGGTTGAATATAACGCAATAGTTTGGGATCCGCACGAGGACAAATATAAACTTATAATTGAAAAAATTCAAAAGAAATTTGGTCGATATTTATATAAAAAGCTATATGGCTATTATCCTTTTATGTATCCATCCCTTTTTGTAGCAGGCATGGTTGGCATAAATACTCTGCAGCTAAGACGAAAATGTGCGTTATTAGTGCACTATTATCTGCTACTGAATGGCAAGGTCGATAATCCCACCACTCTGTCGCGTTGCTCACTTTTTGTGCCAGACCGACAACGCTGTCGGCGCGTGTTGGGCGCTCCAAGACGCTTATTCTGTGTGTCAAACGTAGTACGCACACAAACATCACAATTTGCTCCTACGGCACAGGCCACAAATCTTCTCAATGCTCTGATTGCTTGGGAAACCAACCTAGATATATTTTGTACAACATTTCCAAAATTTGTTGATTTTTGTATATGTTTTTTAAGCTATAATTTTTAATTTAGTCTAGTTTACTGTGTGTGTTGGCTGAAAACTGTAAGCGCAGTAAGCATTTGTGTTTAAATAAATAAATAAATAAATTACTTACTCAACCCAGTCGAAAGGTATCGACATCTGTTAGAATCATTTGGAGTTAACAGATAATTGTGACTGTCAAATAATAACAGACAAATAATGGGCAATAAATTAAAATTGCGACTATAATTTGAGATTTAAACTATCCTATCTCTCAAGTTGGATCGAACTGCACATGGTGTGCGAATTTATTATAATCGGTTAAGTGGTTTAGGAGTCCATTGAGGACAAACATTGTGACACGAGATTTATATATATTAGATACATACTTATATACACACACAGACACAGGTCAAACAGACATGTTCATACACACAAATGTTTGACCTGTCCGGCAATCGAACCTGGGTCTAGCGGCAATTATGTAACTTTTTTTGAAGTCGGTACAAAAAAGAAAATTTTTTCTTGTATAGTAGACATATTATTTCAAAATCAAAATTTAAATGATGTAAAACTCACCCTGAATATTTCGCACCATTTTTGTGCCTCTTGCAAATCCCGTCCATACATTTGCAAGAAGGACACCTCTTTCAACGTTTCCGGAGGCCTGTCCAACATGGCGTGCATTTTGTCCAGCGTTTTGAACATGCCACGGTAGTCCTTCTCACTGAAATATAACCTGAAAACGAAAAAAATATAATTAACTACACATTTTAAGTTATTTTACCTTTTTTTTTTATTTGGAATAGGCAGGCGTTTGACCACCATCTCACCTGATGTTGAGTGATGATGCGGTCTACGATGGAGCACGCCTGCCTAGAAGATACCTATTCACACGTGACTTGAAGATACCCAGGTCGTATTTTTTCGGAAATACAAAGTTTAGAGAGAGGCAATGAGTTCCATTCGTTAGCTTTACGCACTAAGAATGTGGAAGCAAAACGCTTCGTGCGACAAGTTGGAACGTCCACCATGTACGGATATCGCATTGCCGTCCTTCTGGTCGTCCTAATGGACCTACCCTTAAGTTAAATGTATTTTTTCTAAGTGAGTTAAGGGAGTGGGTTGAAAATCAGCGCTGCGTGGAAGGTGCCTAGTACTAGATACCTACCCCGTAGCATAATGCTGAACTCGCTCCTTTTATGCACGAACTTATAATATGTAAAAAAAAAAAAAACACAAGCGATGCTATCCCAATTGGCAATTATGTCTTTATACTTGTAATTGTTATTTTATAGGAGTTTGTGCATAATAAATATTTTTCTTTCTTTCTTTCTTTCATTTTTTTAAAAATTGAAAACTTCTTTAGCAGCGTTGTGCACTTTTGTATGGGGAAAACATGTTAAACTCGCGTCAGATCGTAAGATCGTCAGGACCGCCGTTGAAACGAGGATGGCAGAACCAGCCTTGCTCCCGAAAAACGAAATGACAACCCGTTCGTGTATCCTTTTTATATGAAAATTTAGATTATATTTTTGTGGATTCCGTGAATAATTTGCATTGTTTATAAAGTTGGGAATCAGAAGTACTTTTATTTTATTTATTTATGTGGTGTTTGTATTTTTCGAACGCACCCTATACTTCTCATTAGGTTTGTTGCGTTCGAATACTTACGCTCTGAAATTAATTGTTATTGTTACTCTATAATCTATAGTCAGCTGTTCTGTAGACCCGGACTGCGTTTATAAACACACCCTTGCCTAGTTTATTCCAGAACATAATATGTGATGTGTATCTGTAGCGCGATCCATGCAATATTGCTTTCTCTGTCTACGATGCTATACATGGATGGCGATACATTGAATGGTTCTCATATGGACGTGTAGTTAGCATACTGATACAGATGATTTTCAGTGATAACTTTTTACTCCTAACTTCTAGGAAAATGATTTAATATACAATGTATTTATTGCTCTATCGATACGTATAAGTTTCATTCATGAACGCGGCTTCTTTCTTCTAGGCTGCAAATGTATGGGAGTCTGCCATCCTTCTTTAAACTTATATGAGTTACGAATAAGGAACATTTTCGTTGGTTGGTAGTTTTATTTGATAAAGTCGTTTTGTTATTGAGTTCGGTTTTTAAAATGCCGATATTATAAAGAGGAAAGATTTGATTGTTTAAAAAAAAACGTCATCATGTTCATTCTGTGTCCAATTAATATTATAAATCTGAAAGTTTGGATGGATGGATTTTTCTTACTCAACGACAGAACGGCTGAACGAATTTGGACGAAATTTGGTACGTACATACCACAGATCCCGGAATAACACAGAGGCTACTTTTCATCATCAATCATCCTCAAGTTTTCACTTCTGCCGGCACTCCCGGAGTGCAACCGGTGGTTTGTTATCATTTTTTTTTTTGCTTCAATTTATACAATATTTTATGCTTACCTAGAAGCTTCATCCAAAGCGATAAACACTTGATCATGCCACAGAATAGCAACCTTGATCAATTCGTCAGAAATAAGCACCGCTTCATTGACTAAGTTTTGTGAATGCGCACACATCGTTTTCAACACATAGTTAGCAGCGTTCTTTCTCGCGACAAAAGAAGATTTCGTAGCTACCGTCAACGGGTAGACGAGGGCCTGAGGATGTGCTTTTCCAATATCAATCAGTAAAATATGAACTAGCTTAGCGACCAAACTCCTTGGCGAGTCTATTCTAGCAATCAGTTGCGGTATCACTTGCAGCCATATCTTGATGTCTATCTGTCGTATACCTTCGAAGAGCGCGTCGTATATTGTTGGATGGTGCCCATGATCGAACCACAGCGTCAACAATCTTAATGTATCCTGAAGCCCACTTCCTTGCTTAGAAAGACTTATGGATTTAAAGAATCCTTCGATAGCGGGAATCGTATGCGTGTTGATGAAATCGGCTCTAGAAACTTTCTTTTCGCCTGAACCCCCTGCGATGCTGCTCTCAGATATATTATCTTGCTCTTTGTAAAACAGAACAGTCTCAAAGTTCATGCAAGCCCACGCATGGCACGCCTTGTACCAATCTGGTGCGAGGATAGTCGCAGCTGCAAAGTTCCGCAATATTTCTGGGATGGAGAGCTCGTTGATCTCTTGCAAAGATTCACACCAAGATCCTAATTTTAAATGGCAGCGTGCAAGCATTCTACTGTGGTCTTCGCAATCGGACTCCGTATTATCAACGAATCTTTGCAAGACGTCGTACGCGTATCTCTTGTTTCCAGCTTCCCACAAGTTCTTGCTGTATGCCAACACGATCCTCGGTTCTTGCATTCGCAGTAGACAATCGGGATTGGAGATAGGATCACTGCCAATTATCGACAACACTATTTTGTGAGCTTGGTTGATCGCTCCCGTCTTTCTGCACAAGGATGCGAACTTTAACCAAGTCAAGAAATCTTCGCGAGGTGACATAGCCAGGCTTCTTATCTGTAGCATTTTCCGCCAGTCTTCAACTAATCGCTGGCCGCCTTGCAATCTCGACCACCATGTTTTACGTATAGTGCTTCTTCTTTCTTCCACTAACTTGAACGTAACAACTTCCTCCAGCTCTGTGAGGAGTTGTGCATTCACGAGTGCCCCGTAAGCTCTTTGGTAACTTTCACCGACCACAGCAGTCAACTCTACATCGAGTAAGGTCCTAGCTGTATCGACATAATGACGCGATTCGACCCATTGCCCTTCGTGAATCGCTATAATGGCCCTGTAAAAAGCACCGTCTTGGCTTTCCTCTGGGACGATTTCTACATACTTTTTCATTGACTCCCACTCTTGTAAACCCCAAGACGCAGCCGCTGCTAGTTTAGCAGACTTTTTCTTAAACTCTTCGTTCATAGTACTCCATTCATCAGACGTAATGTTATATAGCTTACGCCACTCGCCCATCGCTTCCAGACATCTCATCATCCCTAATTTTGAATCGAGATGTTGAGGTTCTGTCTCCAGCTTCTTGTTATATAGGTCTAAAGCCTGTTCCCAGTTGTGTAACTTTTCATACCATCGCACGTGAACAGCAGTATTTTCTCCATTCTTTTTGTCCATCATAGCTTTCTCTAGCAGGCCATTTGTGGCTTCCTTACATTGGAGTTTGTTATTAACGTGTATGAGAGCTTCGATCACTTTTGTTGATGGATTTCGTTTATACTCCTGTTCCTGGAACATTATAATTTACTTCGTACCAAACATAAACACTAAAGACATAAGCTACTAAACATTGCACATATTCAAACCAGTGAAATTTTTTTTGGGCTGTATAAGTGTTTTTGCTGCGTCGGCAAGAACCACGAGCTATTGCTAACCGGTAAAGAAAAGCAAGGTCGCCTATTTCGGGTACGTTATGCGACATGCAGCACATCGAACCAATGCATCCATTAAAAAATAAAAATCACAACCAGGCTCTCAAACACCTGCCTCAAAAGAGTTCTCGTGTATTTTGGACATTGATTGCCAGAATACAGAATATATTTATTGCATATAACTGTGTACTCTTGTACAATGTAAGTTTCAACAGTTTGCCCATTTCGGACGTACAATTTTTGTAGTTTACTTTTCACATACATAATAATGGAATGTTTACATTTATTTCTAATAACAACTTAAAGGAAAGGAAAGCCAGAAAGGAAGGAGACAATCTCGAGAAACTCATAATCACTGGGAAAGTAAACAGCAAAAGAGCCTGCGGTCACAGCCCGATGTGTTGGTCCGATCAGCTCCGCACCACCCTGGACACATCTGTCCATGATGTTATACACATCGCCGGCAATCGGGGAAGATGGCGTAACATCATTCGGGGAAAGGTCATACAAGGAGGAGGTCACGACCCTCAGGCATGAGGAGCACGTGGTAAGGAGGAGGAGGATGCGACACGAGGGATACCAACTTCTCTAATTTTTAATTATGGGCAAAGTAAAAGGAAAACCTTTTGGATATTATTTGAACGTTGTGTGGAAAGAGAAAAAAATCGTGACAACGCAACATCCGCAGTGGACTAAACAATATAGGGCAATGTTTACTGAGCTGACTGCCAACCTTCAGTAATGGAGAGAGGCCTATTAAGTGTTTTAAAATATTAAATATATACAGAAATATTACCTTATAATAAAGGGCCTTAGCATAAGCTCTACAATTTATAGCAGTGTCTCCGAGCTGCTTGATAGATATCGGCAGCGAACCCTTCTCGCAATGCTCCATGAACTCGGCTAAGTTCAACACTGCTAACGACAGTTCTGGGCAATCAGGTATTGAGAGAGCATGTTCCAGTGAAGTAACTAGTTCCTTACGAGACGCTTCGTCAAGCTCTGTCCAACATGACATGAAAGCCGCATTGAACAAGTCGCTTGCTAATTGCGGGTAGTTATGTGCAAGGTTAGAGCAGGCCCTGTAAAAATTAAATATATCTATGTTGAAAGTTTGTGGATTCAGGCGCTACTTTGTGGAAATCCATAACAAAAGGATATTGATAAACGATAATAGGTTTAATTTAACGAATGTTAACGAAAAGTTGACGAAGGTGTTGGAATTAAAACAAAATATCGTTTATCAGTATCCTTTTAAATATTTTTTTAGCACTGTAAGCAAAAACAACAAGATGCAGGCCCAAATTATAAATCATTGCTTAAATTACTCCGGTTCTGGTAAATAAACATTAGTTTATTTCGATGAAATTTGGTATGGAAATATTACTTCCTCTTTATAGTTTAAAACCCTGAATTAACACATAGGCTACTTTTATCCCGGAAAAAGTATAGTTCCCGTGGGATATTTGAGGTAGCGAAAAAACCGTAATTCACGAGGGTAAAACCGGGCGCTACTAGTAACTACATATATTAAGCAGCCCTCTCTGGACCATTTTTGTACTTTGAACAAGATTGTATTGTACGCGAGTGTGTAAGTATGTCTTCGATTGTAACAATACATTAGGTTCCAATACGGATCAATTCGAACTCTCAACTACAATTGGAATTCAGAAAAAGAGGAATCAAACGTGGGTCGTGACTCACCTAATAGCGGGACTATTAGACTCGGTGAGAAAACCGACACTGAGCTGACGCAGCCACTCGAGCCAGTCTTCCTTTGATATTATATTCATGGTGGACCAGCATCGCCGCAGGCTCTGTATGTTAAGTGTCAGTTTCTTTATTGTTTGCAGGTCTCCAGATACCATCTGAAAGGAATATTTTTTTTCATTTAAGGCGTTTTTATAAGTTGTAATAACCACAAATATATAAATAGAAATAGTCACTCCTCTTTCTCGTTGATTCTGATATTCTTCTTGCGTTTGGTTTACAGTCTTGAGCGTTTTCACGCATGTTCAGAGATTGTAATTACGATCTAGTTTTTCTCTAATATGTCAATAATCTGCGAATCAATTATACTAAACACATTTGCTCATAGATTTATAATAAACTGTCGCTTTTTATATTTGGAGTATGTAATGGCTACACAGATCTAGTTTCTACCACATTGCAATCGAGATGCAATTGCTATATTATAGGAATACCAAGTTTATTTTATGATTACATTTGAATTGTTATTGCATTGTTTATGAATTGCTTGTTTTAATTAATAACGGGACATTTTAAGTTCCCTTAGATTGGCCCTTACTACTAGTTCACTAGTTCATACATAGTATGAACTAGTGAACTAGTAGTAAGGGCCAATCTAAGGGAACTTAATTTTAATTGGTACTACATCATACACTCGCTGATAATATATAACACTGATTCAATAATGTTTTTTCATTCATACATCATAGCTACATACCAACGGTGATATCAAAATATCATCATCATCATCATCATCATCATCTCAGCCATAGGACGTCCACTGCTGGACATAGGCCTCCCCATTGATTTCCACAAGGACCTGTTGGATGCGGCCCGCATCCAGCTCTTGCCTTTTTTTATTTCAAAATATACCTACTAATAATTATAAATAAAATACTTACGTTTTTCTGATTCCGCAATCGCGATCGAGTTTCATCTAAGTAGTCATCGTCAGAGGCAAGTGTCGATATCACTTGAAGTCTTGTTACCAACACAATATAGTTGGGACACTGGATTTTATGCTTCAGTAATATCCTATCGACTGATGGGATGTAGTCAATATATTCGCGGCCAAGCTGAACGATCAACGCGCACAGTGTATTCATTGCAGTCTGTCTCAAAGCAGGATTGCTTTCGAGAACTTTGGCCAAGGCTTGAATGATAACAGCAGAATAGGGCCTGAAGTACAAATACATCGACAGATGCTCGATGGTCTCCATGGCCAACTTCGATATTGCCATTGGAACATTCTTGCCATCGAACAATCCAGTTATCGCGGGAACAACGGAAAGCATCACATCATCCAGATTATTTTCAAACTTTTGTATCGCCCATAGAAGCTTCTCAGTTAAGAACCTGTCTTTACTGTTATCGTATTTGAGAACCCTCAATATGTTCGGCAATATCCTTCGAAGATATACCTTAAACTCGGTACCTACTGCAACTGTTATGTGCTCGATCAGCATAATCAGAGTGGGCTGCAACTGGCTGTCAGGAGTCCAGTACTCTTTTATAATGTCAAATATGTCTTCAAGATAATTGCGAATGTGTGTTTTCACTACCGATATAAGCTGTGCCAGTTGGGTCAACAAAAACTCTCTGAAATTACCATTGTCCGTGGTGCGTATCACATATAGAAGGCTCGGTGTTACGCGAGATATGTACGGCACACATTTAGTGCCCAAACTTTGGAAAATGAAGGTCACCGAATGTACTACACTCGTGTGATGCTGCACCAACAACGGATCTCGAAGCATTCGCATCAGAGATGTCACTACAATGGCTGGGTAGAATTGATCCAGGACTAACGGCGACATATTTACTAACATTTCACTAACATTTGCGTCGAAGTTCTCGTCTGGTGACGTTTCTTTGATAGGAATCAACGTAGAGACAGTTTGAAAGTCAATCAAACCTTGATTGACCTTATGTTTGTATGGATCGAGAGCTCCTAGCAATCCGAGAACTCTTATTGTTTCCCTCCTCTCCCTTGTATTTAGCTCCGTTTTCAAGAAATTAAGAAGCATGTCCATTAGGTTCGGGTACTCCTTGTATGGTGATACAACGTGACCTGTTGCACTAACTATTTGACCAAACGACCAAAGAGTGACGCTTCTTTTTTCAAGTTGATTTGGATCTGCAAGAATTTCAAGCTGAACTGACATCAGTTCTGGCAACCATTCAACCAGAGCGCTTCCACCGCCATTTATTTCTGCCAAGTCCCCTATAGCCTTGAGCGTTGTGGTAACCATCGTGGAATTGTCGCTTTCTTCTCTAAGATTAGGAACAAGAACTTTGAGTATTGTCTCAACAAACTGTCGGGTGAGTCGTGGTCCGTGCGATATTATATTGTTTATCATTCTGAGCGCCTGCTCCTTATTTCGATTCGATTCTGAATGCTGCAGTTCCATAAGAACTTGTACGAACAACTCTCGAAGGATTGGCGTTGTGTAGCTGGGATTTATATTGCTCAATCTTGCGACAACACAGAGGGCGAGCTCACCGACATCCGAATTCGAATCATTTATTGCAACAAACAGGCAACTTAGATGTTCTTCAACAGCCAGATATTTATCAAAAACAGGATTCATAAATGTTTCCAAAACTCTGTACCTGACTTCATGATCGAAATCAGAGCGACCTACGGACAGCAACTTTCCTAAGGATTCATCAACTAGCAAGTTTAGGGTGCGCGAATTCGTCTGCACACATCGTTCTACAGCTTTGATCAACAATTTTGCAGCTGTCTTGACAGCTTCTATTCTAATATCAAGTTGGTCACTTTGAAGATAATGGTCTGTGCACCTTCTAATAAACGACATGAGGGTATTATTCCAGTCAAAATCAAAGGCACCTAGTGTGCGTAGAGCTAACACTAATTTTGAAGCGTCATGTGCCTCAACTTGCATTGCTGTTGAAAACATGTGTACAATCTGATGTTCACCATGACTTGGCGCGTAGGGTTTCTTCCGCAGTATCAACGACAACATATTAAGAAGTCGGTCTGTAATTTCTTTTTTTAAAGATGGCAGATTATTACTGAGCTCTTTGAAACATGTTGTGAGACGTGCACTAAGTCCAGAAGCAGACATGGGGTCTAGTAGTTCCTTGATTTCACTGGCAACATTTTCTTTCATTGCAAAGCTTATAAGAGTAACACAGTTAAACAAGGGAGCATCAGCATCATTGCGTTTCTTTGGGGTTTCTTTTGCTGGGAAAGTAAATTTGATAATTTCTATAATTCTACCCAGATATGGTTGAACATCTGATTCTACTGCGACACAGATCAAACCTAGTGTTGTGAATGCCATTGCCTTTTCTTTCTCCCTTCCTCTGGTCATGAGATGATTTATAGTTGATTTTAGATATTTCTTTGCAAATGCATCTCTATTGATAGCAGCTAATCGTGGTATCATGAGCAGTAGCATCTGATGAACACTGTGAGACCGCGATATCTGTTGAGCCATTACATCTGAAATGGAAATGATAATTTAATGACACTGAATTCAATGCAAACCCAAATAAGTCGCCAATTAAAAGAACACATTCATAGTGATTTGCTTCTTTAATTAATCTAACTAAAATAGTGTTAAATAAGATAGTTTTTATATAGTTGAACTTCATGTCCAAATTAGTTTAAAGCGATGATAGCTCAGCAGTGGGAGCTTCAGCCGACAAACTGACGGATGCTGGTTCATACATATATATTGTCATGTCTCAATATCTATTTATTTATTTGAATAATAGGCGAGCAGCATTAAGCTGATGTGCCTATATCACACTCTATAATTGAATATGCCTCCAAGGTATATATATGTTTTTTTTATTTCACACTCATACCACCGCACTAGGATACCCGGTATCGCGGGAGGCATAGACACACACAATCACAATACACAAACATCCAAGAACTGAGAACAAACATCATTTGCTCATCACAGAAATGTTTACACCAGCCGGGATTCGTCGCAATTCCAAAGTCAGTGACACTGATCACTGAGCCACCACAACTGTCAAAGGACGAAGGATTTTGTCAAAGGATTTCTTTATTTAATATAAGCTTGCATTTTACCACTACATATATATATACTAGCTGCACCCTGCGGTTAAAACCACATGGTGATGATTATGACAATAATGAAAAGTAGCCTATGTATTATTTCCGAACCTGAAGTATCTGCATACCAATTTTCATCCAAATCCGTTCAGCTGTTCTGGTGTGATTGAGTAACTTACATTCATCAATCCAAACTTTCACGTTTATAAAACCACGCGCCCTGTGGTTTCACCAGCATGGGTTATGGTTTTCCCGCTTCATGAATTATTCCACGAGTCATACATTTTGCAGGCATAAAAAGTAGCCCATGTGCTATTCCAGACTATAATCTATATCTGTGCCAAATTTCATCCAGATCTGTTCAGCTGTTCTGGCGTGATTGAGTAACAAACACCCATCCATGCATCCATCCAAAATTTGACATTTACAATATTAGTGGGATTGACTGTGTCTTGGTTTATATTTTTAAAGTAAAATGGTTAAATCTATTAAAACAAACAAACATACTCACAAACCTTAGCATTAATAACATTAATACTCATTATATACATTAAGTACTTACCTAAGCAAATCTTTTCATATTTCTCTTCAATCAGTTTCTTACAAATTCCAGACTCAAAAATAGATCCGTATTGAGTTTTATCATCAGAAAAGTGTTGCGGTGTCCATGAACCTTGAATTTTTGAATGCAAAGTGAAAATCTCCTCTGTTAGTTCTTGTTCTACATCAAGCTTCTGCATAAGATTAGTGTATTTCTTTTCCCAGGAGCTATTTGAGCATCGCAATAACTCGTTAAGTATTAAAAGGCCTCCATGAACATAATCATCTCTGCTCAGGCCTCTTGATGCTTGATCAGTGAATGATCCCATTGCTTCTTCATAACACTGGATGTACCAATGGGCTTTGTTACTCTGCTCAGGTAACTCTCTCTGAGCTGTCAAAACAAATGCAGCTCTTAATGCTTTAGAAGCCACTTCTCTAATCTGTTCTTTAGGATCTCTCAGTGCTATCATTATGTGATTGAAAAATCCATTGATCTGCTGGTAGAAATAGGAAGGCATTGAAATAGCCAATTCTTTTAATATCAAGACAGCAGACAGTCTCTTTCCTTCGTTCCTTTCTTCAGCTAGCCATTCAAAAGCTCTTTTGATTTCTGTTTCTACATATTCCCCTCGCTTGATGCCAAGTGTAGTTGATATTCGGCCCATGGTCTTCGCACCTAGTTCCAGGAGGCTGGTGTCAGTAGAAGGAAAGACATTGCTTAAATAGTGTGCATAGCGTAGGGCTCTACTTTTGCTGGTTTCAGTATCACCTCCAATCAAACAAACTGCAAACATAAATCAATCAATACTATAAATACAAATTGGGTATCTTCTAAGAGCTTTTAAATTCATTTAGTTCAACTTTAGTTTACAAAACATAGATTTTATAAGGGGGAGGGGGTGGAGGAGGAAAGGGGAATCGGAAAACACCCTCTGTGAAGGGGAAGGGACCCCCCCATTACTGAGATATGATTTCTTGAAATTTTTAACCTCACTCCTTTCAGACATTGATTTCAGGTCTTTCAGGGGTGGGAAAAGGGTGGTGGCATAGGGGGCGAGATTACCTCTCCTATGAAGGGTTATTTGCGACAAAACCCCCTTTCTGCCTTTTCTGCCTCTTTGTAAACAACCAGAGACAAAAGTCAGATATTACGTTTCATTTTATGAAATTGACGTGTTTTGATATGTCAAACAAACAGACAAAAACCTATACCAATTACAGGTTGTTAACAAAGTTTTAATGTAAAAGAAGTATATAGAGTAATATTTTCAAGACCTAGTGTATCTAAGTTAAAAAACACGACTGTGTGATTCCGTCTTAGCTAGACATCAAGCATCATTGAAGTCCAAGAAACTTGACAATGCCTTAATACATAGATGTGAGAAGGCATTAAAAAAAGTGAGCACTATGGAGATACTAATTGAAACGAAACGTTCCATGGCAGTAGTTGGGAATCAGTGTGAAATTATTAACGAATTTCAATTAATTGTTTCTAGAAAAGTATTTGTTTCGACAAGTTAATATTTTACATGGAGGTTTTCCTTATTGTGATCAACTCATAAACAAAAAATGAATCGCCAACTCGATGTTATATAATCTAAAGTTTAGCCTAAGCCTGAATCTTAATCTTAATCTTAACAAGAATTACATTTGCAAAATGGAAATAGAAAGAAACAATGACACCGGTGTATTTTTCATCTTTGTTTATATAGTCACATTTGCTGTAACTGTCAACCCTAATGTTATCAAAAACAATTACAAAAGACCCTACCCCAGAGGTGGGTCAAAAGTGGCAGATCACAGACATTTTTAACAGTTTTCTTGCATCTTGAATGGTGAATAAAAACTGCACTAAACACACACAAAAAACACCACTTAAGCCAAAACTAACACTAAACTTGATCATTTTAGGCGTTCTTAACTCTCCCTAGCCCATCCCGAACGCAATGTTTGTCAATCATGTCTTCTTTGCATAAGTTCGCACTAACAACAATTACTTGCATTCGACAAGAAAACAGTATACATCAATCTGTTTAACTTCAATAGAACATACCTATTATGAGAATTCCAGCTTTCTTCTCGACGTTATCATAACTACAAGTCATAGCATGGATATGTTGATTGAAATCGTCAAGAACTTGCGCCAGAGTCTCCGGTGACATCTCTCGAAGGTCTGTTTTGGCAAAATGCAGCAACTCTCGAATAGCCTTGTGCCGTATCTCAGACTGTCGAGATTTCAGACCAGACACAAACTCGCTTACTTGCGTACTCATGTTGATTGATATAATTTTCAAATACAAATGCGAGCTGAATGTCCTATCGCAAAAATACTTATGTGTTTTCAGTTTACATTTTGAAAAGACCTTTACATTTCATAAAAACTGTATATACAAAAAAGCAACCCAACTTTATTAAAATATCAATTTAAAAATAGAATTTTGATATAAACTATATCGAAGTCATTTTTCATCTATTACAATTTTTGTTAACAAAAATATTTTTGTCTTCACTTGACAGCGCCTTTCTGTCATCCGACACAAGGCACTGACACAAGGGTTAGGTTTAGCATAGATATGATAGAAATAATAGAATACCTAGAGAATAGAATACTATGTCATAGAATCCAAGATAGAATCACGAACTCAGAAAGTTCTTGCACGAACCTATACCTCTAACTGGACTAACCACAAACTATTTATTTTGTGGTTTGCAGCTTAATATTGTATAAGATGCTCAGTGTATGAGTATTGTTGCCCTAGAGAGAAAGCAATAGAGACATGGCTATCGTGCCGCTATGAGATGAACGATAAACAGGCGGTGTAGTCAGCAAAAAAAATACTCTCATCATCAGCATTTTTTAGCTTTAGCTAAGAGAACGGTTCATCTGCTTTGTAATCAAATCCTTCTTTTTTTTTTTTTACACACACACACACCCGCACTAGGATACCCTGTGTCGCGGGAGGCATAGACACACAATCACAATACACAAACATCCAAGACCCGAGAACGTTTGTTCTCGGGTCTTGGATGTTTGTCTTGGATCTATGCTCGTCACAGAAATGTTTGCCCCGTGAATATATATTTTTCCATCTATTTGTGGCGTACCTATATCTACACAATAATAACAGTTAAATATATTGAAACGTTATATAAACATTGAGTCGGTAAGCCGCGCGCCGCCGCCGCTCTGTCATAGGAATTACAGCCGACGGCACGGGGCGCGGGGCGGCGCCTGCGCATCGAATTATCGATCGGCCGGCAAGGCACAAACTCAAGCGGGTTCCTCCCGCAGAGAGCGGAAAGCTCTCAGCGCGACTCCACGCTCACGCGCGCTTCGTCAATATTTACGTCGCCCGCCAAAACACGCGTTTCAATATCGGACAATCTAAATTGTGTTTATGTTTAGTGTTAGTGTGTAACTTATACCTCGCATAGACAGTACCGTGTTTATAACAAATAGACATTATTATATTATAGTTGTTTATAAATAAAAGACTTTGTGCACAGTACAGTGAACTATTTATTTCGACTGGATCATAATACATCACCCACAAATTTTTTACGCCACGCAACTGGTGTTGAATTGCCACACTTGCTTGAATAATCGTATTGGATATTATGTAAAGTCACATTCTATGCCAGAATGTCGCGACAGTGACTGACACTAAGAGTTTATACTATAACTAATCTCATAACATGGATAATGAAATTTACGTAAAATCACAGCATATAGTTTGCATTTATTTGTAGACGTTTAGCTTTTAGCGCCAAAGTCCATTTGCTAGTTGCGCATGCGTGTTGCGCCGCGAACACAGACTGTGTAAAAAAATGCTTTACAACCTCCATGGTTCAGCGGAAGTTGTATCATAATGGTAAAAAAGTACGACGAAAGAAACGGAGAACAAGAAATACCTACAAAATAAACGTGCATACCTACAGTATGCCGGCCCTCAACATGGCGGCTATGAATAGAGTTGAAACAAAAAGTATCGATATCGATACTTGCTTCTCATAGACATTATGACGCATTACATTACGTTGTTCCAAAATCTTAGATTATTTTTTGTAAACAAACTAATGTCATGCGAAGTCACTGACATGGTGACATACCAGTTGCTCAAAATTTAATGCACAAACGAAAAATATTATTCTAATATAGTAAACATCAAAATACACTATTTTGAATCTATCCTAAGTATGTAAGAGCGATCAAAAACTCAACTTTGACCATTAAAATTTTACCTAATATCTTTTATTCTATTCGTTTATTTAAAAATGAAAACTTTTCAATAAAACAATGTTTGAATTAGTGATGGTTTGCATGAGAAGTTGTATTGAAGTTTTTTTTTATTGAACTTTCGGCCCCAACGGCCATCGGTTCTTCGAACTATATGCACTGCCCACTGCCACTTCAACTTGCTAATCCGCTGGGCTATATCGGTGACTTTCGTTCTTCTACGGATCTCCTCATTTCTGATTCGATCACGTAGAGAAACCCCGAGCATAGCCCTCTCCATAGCTCGTTGTGCGACTGAGCCTGCTCAGAAAGCCCATATATGTGGTAATCACGGTTAATTTGATTAAGGTTGGGGCAAGACGGCCTTACGCATTTCATTATATAAAGTAACTACAGTCTTGAACTATATAGTCTTTGCTCGAAGAACTTCAGTATGTAGTTCATGCCTTTAATTATACAATTAAAATGGATAAGTATCAACTGATTAGTATTGATTCTTTCTATAAGACAATGAATGTAAAGAGGGCACGTTTTAGATTTTTATCAAAGGCAATACCATATGGGTACGATGACGCGTATATTTTCAATTTCTCATGTCACTGTGAACATCAACGACAAATGATCACAAATGTCAAACAGCTGAGCGAGGTGACTGACTTGCCGTTTGTGTGGCTTGTTCTCAAAAATCTATCAAATTTACGAAATCCCAAGAGATATTTAGAGAAATTGTGGTTTCTAACAACTTTGCTCAAGAATAGGTTATTTAAATCTTAATATGAGTGAATTAAGTCAAGAGGAGGTAAGTGCGATTTTGTTTTGTAAACGAACCTTGATGTAATGCGTATGGTCAATCTAATTTCGTAACAAAACAAAGCGTTTGGGGTTCTTAGTGATGTGTGCCCGAATCTAGCGGTGTTAGATCCCTTGTACTGGTGATTTCAGATTAGGAGACGTCGTTTGGAGAGGTTGGCTGCCCTCAGCAGTTCTGGACCAGGCTCGACGGCTGCTAGTCCCCCAGTGACCCCTGGTGCGTCTATGCCCTCGCCAGATATACAGCCTCCCCGCCTCTCTCCCACTTTGGTTCCTCGCGGCTCTATTGAATTGAATACTCCAGATGTTTCTAATACAAACAAAGAACCCAATAATTTCTCAGATGGAGTCAGTAAAGCCCAGAACCAATCCAAATTACCAGCAGATAGCTTAATTGTGACTGACAAGGCAGACAATAATTTAATTGATGAAATGCCAGATACAAAAATGACAGATCTGTCTCAGACCAGACAGTATAACAGTTTTGATTCTATGGGGGATGACACTTTGTTGAGCTGTGGATCAGTGAGGGTGGCCAGCTTGCCACAGTCAGCAGTGGGTGGGGGCTCCGAGGCTGGTTCCACAAGAGAAGATAGCACATCACGGTCTATTTCTCCTGCTCAGTTCGCAGAGCCTCCTCCTGTTAAGCCTCGACCTACCAATGCATCTCCTAGTTGCTCACGCCGTTCACTATCCATGGAAGTGGATGATGTTTCAGAAAGAAATTCACAGTCTGAATCTCAACAGGAGCCTATGGAGGTATGTTTTCTAATGTACTTTATTTTCCATAAAAATATGCAAGTCCAGTATTTTATTCTTCAACTAATTGCTTGATTGACAAACAAAAAAACAAATGTATGATTATGATACTGCCAGGTTGAAGATGAATCAACGGCATCACCTGCTAGGAAAATACATAGGTCTCGGACTGTTAGCTGCACAGAGCTGACAGAAGAACAACTTCGGCATATTCTTGCCAGAATCCTGCAGGTCTCTTGGTCAGAAGACAGTGCAGGTGAGTCAATACCTTAGATATGTTAAATTTGTGTCTCTTAATTAGTGATTATACATGTCTAGTATTATTTATATGAAACAAAGATTAAATCCAAATATTACTTTCAGGTGGCATCTTTGTGCCCTCTGTAGCAGCTTCACTTCTTGACAATCCTAAATTAAGTTTAACTGAACTGACAGCAGAGGCTCTAATGGATGTGATCTCTCAACTAGTTGATGGTTCTGATCCCCTTGGCCGGAAATTACACGCAATTTATGAAACCTCAAAAAAGTTGATTGAAGACTGTGGCGATGACACATTAACAAGTGGCCCTCTTGGGTCAGAGACAGACACATCTCCTGAAAAGGCTGATTGCCCTGCACCTTCCCTGCCTATTCAAGAAATTATGCCTAGCCAGGGTCTGGCAGTTAGCTATCTATTACAGTTTTACAACAACATTAATGTGTATGAAAGAGAAAATGCAAAAAAGAGCTCTGATCCACCTCTATGCGACTTGCTGCAAGATTTACGAAGTATACTAGTGAATCACCTGATACTTGTGTTATTGAAAAAGTTTGATCTAGGGGAGTGTAGGAAATCTCCTCTGCTGCCATATATTCTAATCGGCAACAGTCCCATTGGCCTCATCCCAGAATTGGTGCTAGCTACATATCAAGATAAAGATGTGTTTGAGGAGGTAATTGAAATTTATCAATATTTTTGATTGTTTTCTGAAGAGAAATTAATTTACATATATTCCACAACTTGTTACTGTTTTAACTAATTTTTATAATTATTTCTTTCAATGCCAAATTTGTTCAAAAGTGTGTGTTGTTTATCAAAATTTTGAAAGTAGGTAAATTGCCACAGAATGTGTGTTAATTCTGTAGGAAGAATATAGTTCTCAAAGTCCATAAAAAATTTATTGCATCATAGTACGAAAAACCTTCTTTATATGTACTGCTCACCATAAATTGTTTTTATTTACCTCTTATTAGGTGTTTGTTCCCCTACTAATGGGTATTCGGGAAGAGATGCGTCGCTGCGTTTCCCCACTAGTAGGGCGTGGTCAGGGCGCGGCGCTGCGAGCGTTGCGTGCCTTGTGCGAGCTTCGCGCCGGCCCGCGCCATCATCGCCGACCAATTTGCGAGTTATTAGCAAGTCTACCCAGTCTCAGCCCAGCCCCTGTCACAACATCTGCTCCAGGCAGGGAGATCGCCCGCACTGGCTTCCTCGGACCTTTCTTTGCGGTGAGTATTCTCTTAAACCAACATTTTATATTATTTACTAATCCCATTTGTTGCAGCACCACTCAGTATGTGTAAAGACATAAATATATAATTATATATATAATATAATTTATATATATATTTCAATATTATTATATTTAATATATATTTATATATATAATATATATAAAAAAGGAGGTTTTTTTGTGTGTTCGCAGATAACTTCGTCGTTTATGAACCGATTTTGATGATTCTTTTTTGTTTGTGATAGAGTATACTTCCGTGGTGGTTCCATTTAAATTTCATCAAAATCGGACAAGCGGTTTTTGGTTACATTACTTACTACTAATACTAAAAGTATGAAATAACTTGTTGAACTCGATACCATGATAGTTCAAAAGTAACTATTATCAAAATAATGTGATCATGGTACCGACTTCGACAAGTTATTTCACACTTTTGAGTGTTGAAGTCGGTTCCATTTTTTGGTAATTTTTTTTTTTCCGTTTTCAGTGACCTTTGCTACTCACGGGATCAATTGTCATTGTGTATAATATTTTCACCGATTTCTCCACCCGCAACTTTCTCGTATCATCGACGTATACGTAGCACTTTTCAGTTATTGGAGTGTAACTCAAAAACCGCTTGATCGATTTTAATGAAATTTAAATGGGACCACACAGGAAACACCATCTTTCAAATAAAAAAAGAACGATCAGAATCGGTTCACCCAGTCAAAAGTTATGCGGTAACATAAAAATAAAAAAACATACGGGCCGAATTGAGAACCTCCTTCTTTTTTGAAGTCGGTTAAAAAGAATAATAAGTCTTATTGCCACTATGCATAAAGTTCGTTGTCAAATGCGCCCGCCCCGCGCCGCCGCTGTATTATGCATGCCGCTGTCCTTTATTAAAAGCCGCATTTGCGATGGTCAGTGACTTTGTTATTCGTTGTACCATTTTTTATGTAATTAGACGCCTCTCTTCTCTTTGCGATTTAAAATGTTGAGTTGTCTAAGCCAGATAATAATCAGTAAGTATTGTTAAAAAAACCAGTAATTTATGTTGTTTAATTGATTTTTAGTACATATGATTTTTTGACGTGATAACGTTTTATAAATTGATGAATACGAGCAACACTCATGAAAAATAGTAACGTTCCGCGTAACGTTCCACCTGAGTTTTGTATTACATAAAATAATCAAAGTCAAAGTCAGTCAAAGTCAAAGTCATAAATGATTATGACGTTGACACGTAAATCTATCGTCCGTAAACCGACTTTACAGACAACCAATTTTTTTCTTTTATTTTGATGAGCTCTTGGAACGTATTCCCTACATTCATATACAAATGACCTTTCCGTATCCACGGTTTCTGTATTCGCGGCATATTTACGGAACGTATAACCCGCGAATAAGGAGCTTACGACTTAACTTAACTGTACGAGACTTCTTCTCGTCCAAAATACCGGAATGCCTGAAAAGGAAGGTCTTCGAACAGTGTGTGTTACCAGTGATGACATATGGTACCGAAACGTGGTCTCTGACTATGGGCCTTCTGAGCAGGCTCAGAGTCGCACAACGAGCTATGGAGAGGGCTATGCTCGGGGTTTCTCTACGTGATCGAATCAGAAATGAGGAGATCCGTAGAAGAACACAAGTCATCGATATAGTCCAGCGGATTAGCAAGTTGAAGTGGCAGTGGGCAGGGCACATAGCTCGAAGAACTGATGGCCGTTGGGGCCGAAAGGTTATCGAATGAAGGCCACGGACTGGCAAACGCAGCATAGGACGGCCACCGACCAGGTGGACAGACCACGGACCTGACTAAGATCGCAGGCAAGGGCTGGATGCAGGCCGCTTCCAACAGGTCCTTGTGGAAGTCAATAGGGGAGGCCTATGTCCAGCAGTGGATGTCCTATGGCTGAGATGATGATAACTGTAAATGATAATAGTTTCGTATTTATAATCAAACAATGCTACAACCAATTTTCTGTTTGACAGATATCCCTCTTCGCCGAAGAGAATCCCCGCCTCGCCGAGCGATTATTCGCGACAGGCACAGGTGACCGAAGCCTGTCTTTTGCACTTCAACGTGAAGTGGAAGTGAGCCGGAACACACTACATACCATCTGCCACAATATTCTGCTCTGCCCTGATGCGAGAGAACCACTGTTAAATTATTTTGCATCTGTACTGCAAAGGAACGAGCGACGCGCACAGTTGCAAACGGACGAACGATCTCTGGCTGGTATGCAATATTGTTTATATGAGGTAGATGTCGCACAAGCGCGCGGAAACTGAGGCGGCAAAATTAAGTCAATTGTAGTAATTTTCATTGCGACGCGTATTTCAAGCGCAAGTCTAAACATATAGCTATCCTTTTCTATATCATTTGTACCGTATTATCTGTCGCAGTAAGCATGTTTATGTCGTAAAGGAACAACATCTTATCACCGCGCAATATGAATATACGTAACAGATCATTGGTGGTATGTATGTTTCTTAACTGTCAATCTTTTGTTATAGCCACTCCTTTGAAAATGTAACTCATTTAGACTTAAACATTTTTGGCATCAGAAATGGCTGTAACTACGAATATTTAGGTTTGTACTCAAGGCCGTCTTAAACTATGCTGGGGCCCTTGGGCACATAAGAATTTGGGGCCCTTTTGGAAAGTAAAGATAGCGAATTAAACTAAAATTGTTCTATTATGATAGATCTATATTATGGGTAGGCCACCAAACCAAACCACCAAAAATTCAGTGTTATATTTCCCTCGTTTTTGTAGATATGGATTCCGTTTTCTATAACAATGGAGAAATTGTCGGTCCATCCCCCCTGAAGATGGGGGCCCTGGGCACGGGCCCCGTGTGCCCTTATGGCAAAAACGGTATAGTTTGTACTTAACAACTTGTTAACTTACTATTTAAATCTTTAAAGGTTTTTCATATGGAGAAACAGCATTTACCTCAAAAACAAAGTATCATCATATTATAGTCCCGTCAAATAAACTTTAAATCAAAATTTAAGTCTAAAGGCGTGATAATTGGTCTGATAATTAGCGTGATAACATCCTCGACCACATCTTCACTGACCATCAAGTGAGATAGTGGTCAAACGCTAGAACTATATATATACATTTTTGAAACATTTGTGCAATTGAACTATAACTCGGTTCGGGCCGTGACCCGAACTATATTTAGTTCGGGTCACGGCCCGAACTAGATTCAAACTCTTCATCCCAATCATAGCGGGCGGAAAAACTATTTTCTTTTTCTTTTAGATAGTTTTATAGAGGGCGGAAAATAGTTCTTCTGCCCTCTATAAAACTATCTAAAAGAAAAAACCAACTTTGTTCGCACTTATAGACGTACAAATCGTTGCTTTTGAATATATAGGATGAAAATCTTTTTATATTTTTATTTACACGACGAAACGGCCGAACAGGTACGATTTCTTGATTTATAGCTACGTGGCTTTATGACTCAATCTTGTCATTATCCACATCGCACATGCTAGTTTCATAAATTCTGTGGAGAGAGTGCCGACTAAGGATTGGTATCGGTATGATGAGGTAGATTTTTTTATTATTATTATTATTATTTTATAAATATTTTTTTTAAAAGCAGACTGCATCAATGTCTGCCATCTTCATTAAATTCATAGATTTTTTTTATTTTTTTTTAATCACACTCACCCCCTCGCACTAGGATTCCCTGTGTCGCGGGAGGCATGGACACACACAATCACAACACAAACAACCAAGACCCGGGACAAACACCTATACTCATCGCACAAATGTTTGCCCCTGCCGGGATTCGAACCCAGGGTCCCGGAGACACAGAAGTCATGTCACTGACACTGACCACTGCGCCACGGCGACCGTCAAAGTTTTACTTCTGCACATTGTGTCTTCATTATAACAACAAATAAACACTTTTTTACAGAAAAGCATTATGTTTTATGCATTTATCGTCAAAAACACGAATATCCGAATAGCAATATAAAATAATTCCAAAAATGAACTAGGTCTTGTCTAAAAACTCTTTCAGAAAATCAAACACAAAAGCGGAATGAAATCACTTGCAAGTATTGCGTGCGACTATTGATGAATAAATTTTAATATACATGTATTTTTGTAATACCAAATGGTTGCTTTATTTATTCATAGAAATTTAAATCAGGCCGAGGCTGGAGATAACATATATTTTACTTTATATGTATGTCCTAAAGCCGGGTTCACACGAAAAGAGTCCGCTCGGACCGACTCACGACCGAGTCCACTCGTACGAGGCAGCTTCATACAAGTGTACTCGTATTCAAGGTTCATTCTACACCCAACTCATGGAACAGACTGACCCGCTCAACATGGAACAGTCTGATCTGCTGTTACAAGAGGGTCGCAGTTGTTGCAGATATTCTAATAAAAAATTGGTTGTCTGTTAAGTCGGTTTACGGACGATAGATTTACGTGATAACGACATAATCATGTATGACTTTGACATTGACATTTGACATTTGACTTTTGACATTTGAAATTTGACTTTTGACATTTGACATTTGACATTTGACTTTTGACTGTTGACTGTTGACTTTTGACCATTGACTTTGACCTTGACCTTGAGCTTGACTTTGACTTTGATTATATTATCTAGATCTAGATAAAACTCAGGTGGAACGTTACGAGGAATGTTACCGTTACTATTTTTTATTTTGGCATTCATCAATTTATAAAACGTTATCACGTCAAAAGTTGAACCATAACAAGCAAAAAAGGAACAACGCAAGAAAATATTGATTTGAACATTTCGGCCATCTTTATTTTTATAGTCTAAGTCTCACGTTCCATAACACTTGCTCCTCTTCATATGGATCTCCAAACCTGATAGTGTCTCGTTAATTCCACTTTTTCTTAGTTGACGCTATTTTGTTTTATTAAACTTGATCCGAGTCAACTGATAAAATAAATCGAATTCCGAGTCCGCTCGGATTGGACGTTGAAATATTATAATTATTTGAAATAGAATAATAAATGCCGCCGTTGTGCGCGATGCCTTGCAAGTTACACTCGCGCGGTCGGCTTCCTGAGTTTAATTTAGATTGTTATGTTTAAAAGCTGACTTGATCGGTGTTCTAAGCATGAAAAGTCTGCTAAGTGTGTGTTAGTTCATATATTTCTGAGTATTTATTAAATACCTACCGGTAGCGGGTTAGAGCATTTGAGTTATCTATAGGCTGACAATAGCTAGTGGATTTCTCAAATGTTTTTGTAGTAGCTGTAGTATTGTAATTAGTTATTGTTATTTTATTTAATTAAATAAAGGCATCGGCCTGTTAAGAAAAACCACCGGTTGCACTCCGGAAGTGCCGGCAGAAGTGAAAACTTGAATATGATTGATGATGAAAAGTAGCCTATGTGTTATTCCGGGACCTGAAGTATATAGACATACCAAATTTCATCCAAATCCGTTCAGCAGTTCTGGCTTGATTGAGTAACAGACCATCCATCCAAACTTTCAAATTTATAATATTAGTGCGACACATACAATTGTAATTACTTATTGTTATTTTATTTCATTAAATAAAGGCATCGGCCCGTTAAGAAAAACCACCAGTTGCACTCCGGAAGTGCCTTACAATTGAAGACCTTGTGTGAATGTTAATAATAAATACAAATTAAATTAATAATAAAGAAAAATTAAATTCATAATAAATAAATTAACAATAAATAAAAATTAAATTAATAATAAATAAATATTAAATTAATAATAAATAAAAATTAAATTATTAATAAATAAAAATTAAATTAGTTATTAATTAACATGATGACGTCACGATCTGACGCGAGTTTAACATTTTTTCCCGATACAAAAGTGCAGAATGCCGCTAAAGAAGTTTTCACTTCAAAAAGTACCTACCTATATCTGCCCGTGCGAGGACGGGGAGGGCCGCTTGTTTAATGTATTATACTCGTTAGTCTTTACACATTACATAGTGTGCTTTTGGCAAAATATTGGTAACGTCATTTAGAAGTATTTAGAATAATAATTATCGTGCAAATGCCTATTTGCTTCGTACAATGAATAACTTTAATTTAAATTTCTCTGATCGTTGTGATCTATTCATGCTAAATAAAAATGCATTTAAGAACATGATTTCTAAAGATTTCTTCGATGAACTTTTTATAAAAATATCGCTAAAAAACAGGACGAAAAGTAAGAATAAAATAAGTAACACTCATGACACTTGGGATTAAAAAAAAAAATTCACATTTCATTACTGTTATTATGTACAATGATTGATTTATGTGACTTTCACCAATAGCATGTAAGTAACTATAGCACTTTGATAGTCAGCATGTGATTAGTACTCCTATTAAATTATTATATTATATTATTATTATTATCTCGTCGCGTTATCTATAAGGGTCGCTTGTTTATTCTAGTTCCAAAATTGAAAACTATTTAAGGCTAAATGTAAACTTGTCATCATGAACCTACAATCGTTTGTGAAATAAAGCTGTTTGTTTTCCATGTAAAATGAAATAAAATAATTTGTAATTAAGGGCCTAACAGGTGTCGATAACATTACAGAGGCTCGCGGGTGTTTACAAGCAGAGAGGTGATTTAAAATATTACAAATATGTTGTCCGACTGAAAATCAGTGACTGAGCCTTTTGTTTTAGTCTTATTCGGAGTCGGGGCCCATATTCATGACGCTCACAACATATATCATTATTATTCTGTTCTCTTTTTATATTGGTCTTGTATATATCTCTTGTGTAATGTGTGTTGTGAGTGTCTTAATAAATGTGGCTTCTTTATTCTTTTATACTTTAAAGATGACGTAAAGGCTCAAAAAAAGATACGGTATGCACTCCGGGAGTGTCGGCAAGAGTGAAAACTTGAACAAAAGTACTATCATTTATGTGGTGAAATACAATATTCATTTATTGCGCTATCGTATACAAACATGACAATAGGTAAAAAGGTCGTATTTTACCTACCACCAAACGAAAATGTTCCTTATTTAATTTTCGACTATTCTCTCTCCGTTCTAAGAATTTTCGCCGTCACGCGCCTTAAGAGTTTTGCGATCAGTGTCACGTGTCCTGACGCGAAATGTCATGACGCGAGTTTAACATTTTTTTATTTTTTTACATATAAGTTTGCGTTTGACAACTGTCTCACCTGATGTTAAGTGATGACGTTGTCTAGGATTTAGCACGCGAACCTAGAAGGTACCTATTCACTCGCGACTTGAAGACTCCAGGATTGTACATATCAGGAAACACAGACTCGGGCAACGAGTTCCATTCCTTGGCGGTACGCATTAAGAAAGTGGAAGCATAACGCTTCGATTCGCTTCATTTCTCCCCATACAAAAGTGCACAACGAAGCTAAAGAAGTTTTCACTTCAAAAACTTACTAATCTCGTATTTAGACTTGTTAATTTCTTCTATTCTGATGTAAGACATATTTCACGCGCATTTGTCGTTGCCGCGGCAATTTATGATAAATGAGAAATATTGTCGCTCGAAAATAACTTAGCGAACGAAATCTAATTTCCTTCAATCAGAATAAACCTTCATGAACTGTTGTCGTCAGTGGTAACTTTTTAAATTGATGACTTTTAGGACAAAATAAACTGAAATTTTTTTTAGCAAAAAATGGAACCGACTTCAACACTCAAAAGTGTGAAATAATTTGTTGAAGTCGGTACCATGATAGTACCAAAGAAAATGATATCAAAATGTTGTGATCATGGTACCGACTTCGACAAATTATTTCACACTTTTGAGTGTTGAAGTCGGTTCCATTTTTTGGTAAAAAAATTATTTTCATTCATTTTAGTGACCTTTGTTACTCATGGAATCGATTCTCATTGTGGTGTAGGTACGTTCACCGATGTCTTCACCCGCTACTATAATATCGTATAGGCATTTTTCAGTTTTTGGAGTGTAAGTCAAAAACTGCTTGTCCGATTTTGATGAAATTTAAATGGGACCACACGGGTAGCACTAGCTTTCAAATAAAAAATAACGATCAAAATCGGGTCATCCAGTCAGAAGTTTCTTCAACTCTCGTGGGAATATAATGTAGTAGTATCCCGTTGCTTTCTACATCGCGGTACTACAGACTCAGTGTCTGTAGAATTCTGTTCGTGAACCGATTCGGAACATATGGTTCTTGCGCCTCACTACAGTACTAGTGGCTACCGCTGCCCTCCACTAGGATCCAGGTACTACGCCCCTGTGGCTCGCCTTCAACCACGACCACTCTGTCAAGAGTGAACGACTGAGGAGAGGAGTCAGAAGTTATGCGGTAACAAACTAACAAAAAAAATTGGTTGTCTGTAAAGTCGGTTTACGGACGATAGATTTACGTGATAATGTCATAATCATTTATGACTTCGACTTCGACTTCGACTTCTGACTTCTGACTTTTGACTTTTGACGGAAACGGAAACGGAACGCTACACGGAACGCTACACGGAACGTTACTATTTTTCATTTTGGCATTCATCAATTTATAAAACGTTATCACGTCAAAAAAACTTACGGGTTGAATTGTAAACATCCTCCTTTTTTTTGAGTCGGCTAAAAATATTCGAAATTGTCTATTTAGCAAATGGTCAAGCCTTATCATTGCTACCGTCTAGTGTGTTGTATAATTACCAACTAAAATAGACTCGGCAATTGTAACAAATGTCGCTCACCCCATCCAAATGTCTAATAGTCAAAATTTGTATTGGCGTTTGTCCAATTCATTCACATGGGATCCGTCGGAATCGTGATTTTGCGTTATAACCAATGATATTATATGTTTATAAGAGGTGGATGTCGCACGAGCGCGCGGAAACTGAGGCGGCAAAATTAAGTCTATTCTAGTAATTTTCATAGCGACACGTATTTCAAGCGCAAGTCTAAACATACAGCTATCCTTTTCTATATTATTTGTAACGTATTATCTGTCGCAGTAAGCATGTTTATGTCGTAAAGGAACACAATCTGATCACCGCGCAGTATGAATATACGTCATCTTTAGTAAAACATCATTGGTTATAACGTTATACGTATTTATGTTTACGAGACGCGACTTCCACGAGGAAAACAATCGCTAGAAATACACGCGTATTATAGGTGTGTTTCTGATGTAGTAAACATGTTGATAACCTTCTCGTCCCTGTTTCCACATTAATATTCTTTGACCGGGGACTTATTCTTAGATTGGAATCACTTACACAGGTTAAGTGATAGTTGCGTGCTTAACCTATATGTCTTACTAGAGCGCCCCGCGGTTTCATCCGCGTGTATTACGGTTTTCCCGCCACATTAATTTATTCCACGGGAATCATACATTTTACCGGCATAAGTAGCCTATGTTATATTCCAGACTATGGCCTATCTCTGTGCCAAATTTCATCCAGATCCGTTCAGCCGTTCTGGCGTGATTGAGTAACAAACATCCATCCATCCACCCATCCATCCAAACTTTCACATTTATTATATTAGTAGGATTATTATATTATATTAATATTTACCTGCTTTAAGTTATCTATGGTATAATGTATAATTCTAATATAATGTATTTACTGTTTTGTGATCTTGAAATTTAAAAAAAATGTCCCTTGCGTTACTCGTAATGAAGTTCTCTAAGGAGATCTTGTGTTATTCTGTACATATTTTTAACTGACTTCAAAAAGGAGGTTACTCAATTCGACCGTATATATGTTTTATTTTTATTTTTATGTGTGTTCGCGGATAACTTCGTCGTTTATGAACCGATTATGATAATTATTTTTTTGTTAGATAGAGTATACTTCGGTGGTGGTCCCATTTAAATTCATCAAAATCGGACAAGTGGTTTTTGAGTTATACTTCAATAACTGAAAACATCTACGCGTATCTTGATATTATTGTCGCAGTTGAAGACATCGCAGAACACACAATGACAATTAATTGATCCCGTGAGTACATAAGGTCACTGAAAAAAATAAAAAAAAAATTTTTTTAACAACAAATGCAACCGACTTCATCACTCAAAAGTGTGAAATAACTTGTCGAAGTCGGTACTATGAGCACAATATTGTGATGATAGTTAATTTTGTGTGAACTATCATGGTTCCGACTTCAACAAGTTATTTCACACTTTTGAGTGATGCATTTTTCGGTTGCATTTTTTGTTAAAAAAATTTTTTTTAAAAAGCGTGGTGTTCGACACATTTAAATTAATAAGCCTAGAATAATTGTGTTAATATTTTTGTAATTAATATTGTTAATTGTTAATAAAATATTGTTTTAATTGTGTTTACCGGTTTTGACTGGCCGGTTGGCGCAGTTGGTAGCACTCTGCCTTCTGAGCCGCTGGTCCCGGGTTCGATTCCCGGACAGGTCAAACATTTGTGTGTATGAACATGTCTGTTTGACCTGTGTCTGGGTGTGTATATGTATATAAGTATATATCAGTCATCAGGTTACCATAGTACAGGCTCTGCCTAGTTTGGGACCTGAAGACTTTGTGTGAATGTTGTCCCATATTATATTATATTATTATTATATTATATTATTATTATATTATATTATTATTATATGTAAACAGTGGGAATTTAGTGAGCATAAATAGCCCACTGCGTCCCCACTGCTGACGTGGAAATGATCGATGGTTTCCGATGTTCGACCTCTGGATGTACCTCAGAACTTTCGACTGGGTGAAACGATTTTGATGATTTTTTTTTATTTGAAAGCTGGTGCATTCCGTGTGGTCCCATTTAAATTTCATCACAATTGGTCAAACTGTTTTTGAGTTACACTCTATTAAACTGAAAATATGACATTATAATTGCTGGTGAACAAATAGGTGAACATACGCAATGTCAATTCATCCTGTGATTAAAGGTCACTGAAAGGGTGAAAAAAAAAATAAGTACCAAAAAATCAAACAGACTTCAACACTCAAAAGTGTGTAATAATATGTCGAAGTCGGTACCACGCGCACAATATTTTTATAATGCATAGTTACTTTTGAACTATCATGGTACCGACTTCAACAACTTACTCGTATTTCACACTTTTGAGTGTTGATGTCGGTTCCATTTATTCGTTTTTTTTTTGTTAATTCACGTTGTTTAATATATGCACCATTATTCCGTAGGTGACGGTTTCATGCTGAACGTATGCTCAGTTCTGCAACTGCTGTCAGTTCGCATCAAGTTGGAGCGCGTGCATCCGCTGTACACGTTCCAGCCCGGCACCTGGGTCAACGTACGGGACGAGACGAGACTTTACTTCACGGCGCAGGAAGCGCAGGAGTGGCTCGATGACGTCGGTAAGTCATACATACATGATTCGGCGCAGGAAGCGCAGGAGTGGCTCGATGACGTCGGTAAGTCATACATACATGATTCGGCGCAGGAAGCGCAGGAGTGGCTCGATGACGTCGGTAAGTCATACATACATGATTCAGCGCAGGAAGCGCAGGAGTGGCTCGATGACGTCGGTAAGTCATACATACATGATTCAGCGCAGGAAGCGCAGGAGTGGCTCGATGACGTCGGTAAGTCATACATACATGATTCAGCGCAGGAAGCGCAGGAGTGGCTCGATGACGTCGGTAAGTCATACATACATGATTCGGCGCAGGAAGCGCAGGAGTGGCTCGATGACGTCGGTAAGTCATACATACATGATTCAGCGCAGGAAGCGCAGGAGTGGCTCGATGACGTCGGTAAGTCATACATACATGATTCAGCGCAGGAAGCGCAGGAGTGGCTCGATGACGTCGGTAAGTCATACATACATGATTCGGCGCAGGAAGCGCAGGAGTGGCTCGATGACGTCGGTAAGTCATACATACATGATTCGGCGCAGGAAGCGCAGGAGTGGCTCGATGACGTCGGTAAGTCATACATACATGATTCGGCGCAGGAAGCGCAGGAGTGGCTCGATGACGTCGGTAAGGCATACATACATGATTCGGCGCAGGAAGCGCAGGAGTGGCTCGATGACGTCGGTAAGTCATACATACATGATTCAGCGCAGGAAGCGCAGGAGTGGCTCGATGACGTCGGTAAGTCATACATACATGATTCAGCGCAGGAAGCGCAGGAGTGGCTCGATGACGTCGGTAAGTCATACATACATGATTCGGCGCAGGAGTGGCTCGATGACGTCGGTAAGTCATACATACATGATTCGGCGCAGGAAGCGCAGGAGTGGCTCGATGACGTCGGTAAGTCATATATACATGATTCGGCGCAGGAGTGGCTCGATGACGTCGGTAAGGCATACATACATGATTTGGCGCAGGAAGCGCAGGAGTGGCTCGATGACGTCGGTAAGTCATACATACATGATTTAGCGCAGGAAGCGCAGGAGTGGCTCGATGACGTCGGTAAGTCATACATACATGATTCAGCGCAGGAAGCGCAGGAGTGGCTCGATGACGTCGGTAAGTCATACATACATGATTCGGCGCAGGAAGCGCAGGAGTGGCTCGATGACGTCGGTAAGTCATACATACATGATTCAGCGCAGGAAGCGCAGGAGTGGCTCGATGACGTCGGTAAGTCATACATACATGATTCGGCGCAGGAAGCGCAGGAGTGGCTCGATGACGTCGGTAAGTCATACATACATAATTCCTCACAATTGACTTGCAAAGTTTGGCCCCAAGTTTATTTCAATTTGCATCGTCTGGATTGCCAGCCCAGATCTACCATTTCAGATTTTCAATCGGAAGTTGATTTGATGTTGATTTATATATATATATATATATATATATATATATATATATATATATATATATATATATATATATATATATATATATATATATATATATATATATATATATATATATATATATGTATATATATGTATCTATTAGTTATTTTTTTTAAAAGCTGACTTGATCGCTTGCAGTTCTAAGCATGAAAAGTCTGCTAAGTGTGTGTAAGTTCATATTTTTTAAATAATTTATTAAATACCTATAGTGCGAGGCTTGAGCGGGCCTCTAGTAGTTCATAAAACTCTTAACAGGCGTTTTGATCAAATTGGATTGGTTGTGGTCACGTGAACACTTTTTTACTTTCTTAAACGTTATCGATTTGTATCTTCTTTGATATATTATCAAAACATTTTAAATATCATCATTTTTTTTATACTGTATACATCTAGCGTTTGACAATGGTCTCACTTGATGGTCAATGACAATGTGGTCGAAGATGTTATCACGCTAGAACTGGATTGAGTACTGGCTTTCAAGGACTGCTGCCTGAACATGCTATGTTTTTGTTTATAGTTTTTCAAACTTGAGGGTGGTAGCTAGCCAGGCGGTGCTCTAAAGTACCCTACCACGATTACTTGTCTCTAACTCTAAGATATGGATTTTTACAGATAGGTATCCGCACCACAGGTGGTCGGAAGCAAAGTTCCAAACTGTGTGCTGGTTCCTCACTCTGCATATGCATCACGTGGCCCTTATTCCAGCTCTACGGACACACCAAAGACGTATACGGTATGTTCTTTTTCAACGCACTTGCTCGTAAAGTGAGCCTTATTGCATCGCTTTTAGGGCCATAAACCGAGCTATAACACACACATGCGTAACAACATTACACACCAGTGCGCAATAGAATTATCCCTACAAAGTTAAAATACTACCTTACTGCATATTGTATGCGCGCAAACAGAGCATTCTCATGTTGTATGTATTGCTTCCGGGCTGTTTGGCCGTGGTCTAAGTGAAACTTGTGATCCATCTGAGTCATCAGTAACAGAGAAGACGCCGCGAAGGAGAATTCTACGCTCTTGTCGCCGCTCGGACCTGAACCACTGAAGATGTCGACCGCAGTGATCGACGAAACGTCTGGAACACAAGTTTCATCTACCACGGCCAAACAGCCCGGAAGCAATACATACAACATGCAACGCCGGCCGTGAAAGCCTTAGAGTTTACAGAGCATTCTCAATTTGATAAGGAAACGATAATAATAAGCATTACTTACGGACGTTGAATTTTTTATCGCAAATGTGTTTAAAAAAAAAAACTCGTGATTGCCCTTAAAACACGCAATCGTTTTAATTATGCGTCCCTATGTGCCATCTTGAAAAAAACTAAACCTTGAACTCTTTACCACGAGTACGTAACCTTGTGTTTTTAACCGACTTCAAAAAAAGGAGCAGGTTCTCAATTCGACCCGTATGATTTTTTTATGTTTCTTACCGCATAACTTCCGACTGGGTGAACCGATTTTGATCGTTCTTTTTTTTTATTTTGAAGCTGGTGCTTTCCGTGTGGTCCCATTTGTTTCAATTTCATCAAAATCGGAAAAGCAGTTTTTGAGTTATATTCCAAAACCTGAAAAACGCGTGCTTATACCTAGACGATATTATAGTAGCGGGTGAAGACATCGGTAACAAAAGTCACTAAAAAGAGTGAAAAAAAAATTTTTACCAAAAAATGAAACTGACTTCAACACTCAAAAGTGTGAAATAATTTGTCGAAGTCGGTACCATGAGCACAGAATACAGAATATATTTATTGCATATAACTGTGTACAAGATGGTACAATGTAAGTTTCAACAGTTTGCCCATTTCGGACGTACAATTTTTGTACTTTACTTTTCACATACATAATATAAATTTCACATACATAATAATGGAATGTTTACATTTATTTCTAATAACAACTTAAAGGCAACTGACAACTTAATTACTTTACATCAAAATATTCTGCCAAATTGTAAAATTTTATTGTGTATCGCATTAACGCTATGCTAGGCAGAACTTCAGTTCAAATATTTGAAGGAAAAAATTCGGCTGCTAGTGGGACTTGAACCCACGATACGATACGACTACAGAATACCGTCTTGTCGCTTTGTCCAACTAAGCTATAGCAGCCCATACCACTAGGGCCGAATTACTTCCTTCCTTTATTAACATCTTGCGGGGATATTATTTATCATGGTACCGACTTCGACAAATTATTTCACACTTTTGAGTGTTGAAGGCGGTTCCATTTTTTGGTAACAATTTTTTTATTCCACATGTATTTATGTAAGTACGTACAAATACGTTTGTAAATTGCAGTGCATACCGCGATCTACAGAAGGTCATAGAAGAGTTGATGGCGGCCGAACCGCACTGGCGCAACAGTTACTCAGCGTTGCGCAACCGCGAGCTGCTGCGACGGTGGCGTAGGCAGATCAAACGTCTACACAGGTACTCTCCTCCTCCTCAGTCGTTCACTCCTGACAGAGTGGTCGTGGTTGAAGACTATGCCTTTTAACTAGACAACGTAGTCCTTGCGATGCGTCTCCACTTGTCGCGGTCTTCAGCGTCTCGGGTGCTTTGGACTATGGAGGTTTGTGTTGCAGCCAGCTTTTATAAGGTCTGTCCAACGCGTGGGTGATCAACCGCGAGACCGCTCACCTCCTACTGGCCCCTGGACCACGAGTCGTTCCATGGAGTGGTCGTTTCGAACGATGTGTCTGAAGTATTTGAGAATACACAGACACACGTACTGGCCAATGTATTTGACTAACTTATCTATCTATCTATCATGGCGACGGTCGCCGTGGCGCAGTGGTTAGTGTCATCGACATGACTTCTGTGTCTTGGTGACCCTTTATTTTTATGCTGTATTGATCTAGCGTTTGACCACTATCTCACTTGATGGTCAGTGACGATGTGGTCGAAGATGTTATCACGCTAGATCCAGAATGCTCACTGGCTCTCAAGGACTGCTGCCTGAACACACTATGTGTTTGGTTGACCGTTTTTCAAACTTGAGGGTGGTAGCTAGCCAGGCGGGTATTCGAAAGTACCCTACCACCATGCAACCCTGGGTTCGAATCCCGGCAGGGGCAAACATTTGTGCGATTAGTGTAGATGTTTGTCCCGAGTCTTGGATGTTTGTGTGCTGTGATTGTGTATGTCCACGCTTCCCGCGATACAGGGAATCCTAGTGCGGGGCTCTGAGTGTGTGATAAAAAGAAATAATCTTGCGTAAGAAAGATCAAAGTAAAATATGGTTTTCTACTTGCTTTCTAATCTACTTCTCAGAACAGCATACATACACTTTCTTAATGCGTACTGCCAAGGAATGGAACTCGATGCCCGAGTCTGTGTTTCCCGATATGTACAATCCTGGAGTTAATACATTTCAATAATTTATTCGGTTTCAAGTTATCCATCATCATCATCTCTTCCATAGGACGTCCACAGCTGGACATAATGCAGGGCTCCTGTCTCGCTCACTCGCTTATGGTTCTCGCAACTTCCCGTCTCACTTACGATGCGGGCCGCTTCCCACCGGTCCTGGTAGAAACCAATGACTCCATTGGTTTCCACGAGGACCGGTGGGAAGCGGTGGCTCAAACATAGCAGCCACATGCAGACAAGTTGAGGTTTGCGAAGTTACTCTGCACTTTTTGTGTCAGGTCGAAACAATGCGCCGAGACGGCGCTGCTAGACGGAGACCTGATGCGGCGCGCGGTGCAGTTCTACTCCTCGGTGTGCGCGCTGCTGTGCTCGCTGCTGAGCGCGGCCCGGGGGGAGGGGGAGGCCCTGGGGGCGCGGGAGGGGGCGCCCACCAGGGACGCCTTCCGTGCCTTGCCCGAGTGGTACGTCGAGGATATCGCCGAGTTCATGCTCTTCGCCATACAGTGAGTATCTCTTCTCTCCACAACGTTATATTAATAGAACTTAAAGATCTATTCAATCAATTAAGTTTTTTAACCGACTTCAAAAAAAAGGAGAAGGTTCTCAATTCGATCCGTATGTTTTTAAGCTATTGCATAGCTTCTTCTCGAATTCCCAGCATGGTAATAGGGTACTTTCGAGTTCTCGGCTGGCTAGCTACCACCCTCACCTCAAGTTTGAAAAACTGTCACCAAACACATATTGTGTTCAGGCAGCAGTCCTTGAGAGCCAGTAAAACATTCTGAGTCTTGCGTGATAACATCTTCGACCACATCGTCACTGACCATCAAGTGAGATATTGGTCGAACGCTAGATCTATTCAGTATAAAAAAAAGATAAAGTCGTTTTGTTAAAAGTATTATTGAGTCCGGTTATCAAAACGCTGATATTATAAAGAGGAAAGATTTCATTGTTTAAAAAAAAAGTCATCAGGTTAATTCTATGTGTCCCACTAATATTATAAATCTGAAAGTTTGGATAGATGGATATTTGTTATCACGCTGTATCAGAATGGCTGAACTGATTTGGATGAAATTTAATATGTAGATACTTCAGGTCCCGGAATAACACATAGGCTACTTTTCATCATCATCATCATCAGTCTTGTTCAAGTTTTCACGTCTGCCGGCACTCCCGTGGTGCTACCGGTTGTTTTTCTTTAGATTGAACATTTTCCACCATTCAACCTTCTCAGATACGTGCCGCAAATAGTGGCTGACTACGTGGAGGACCCGATCATCACGTGGTTGCTGAGCGCCATCTGCAATTCGCACCTGATCAAGAACCCCTACCTGGTAGCCAAGATTGTGGAAGTGCTGTTCGTCGTCAATCTCTCAGTACCACTCAAATTGAAGGTAACGACTGTCGCCATGGCGCTATGGTTAGTGTCATTGACATGACTTATGTGTCTTCGGGGCCCTGGGCTCGAATCCCGGCAGGGGCAAACATTTGTGCGATGAGTGTAAATGTTTGTCCCGGGTCTTGAATGCTAAGCCTTCCGCGATACAGGGAATCCTAGTGGGGGGTCAAAGTGTGATTAAAAAAAAATGCGGTACGTGTGTATGTTTGTTACCTCTTCACGCTCAAACGGCTACACCGATTTCGTAAAAATTTGGTACGGAGATAGCTTTTTCATCGTTTTTTATCACCACGCGGGTACAACCGCGGGGTGCAGCTAGTATTTATATATAACTTATATATGTATATTCCAGAACGCGTACGGCAAGTTCATGGACCACCCGCTATCGCAAACGGCCCTACCCAGCGCCCTCATGAAGTTCTACACGGATATAGAGACGACGGGACAAAGCACTGAGTTCTACGACAAATTCACGATCAGATTCCACATCAGCATTATTTTGAAGGGCATGTGGGAACGGCCCATACATAAACAGGTAAAAAGGCTAAATCCTAGACAACGTCATCACTTAACATCAGGTGAGACAGTTGTCAAATGCAAACTTATAATAAGTAAAAAAAAAAAATTGGTTGTCTGTTAAGTCGGTTTACGGACGATAGATTTACGTGATAACGACATAATCATGTATGACTTTGACATTGACATTGACTTTTGACCTTTGACTTTTGACATTTGACTGTGACTGTGACTTTGAATTTGACTTTGAGCTTGAGCTTGAGCTTGACTTTGACTTTGATTATATTATCTAGATCTAGATAAAACTCAGGTGGAACGTTACGCGGAATGTTACCGTTACTATTTTTCATTTTGGCATTCATCAATTTATAAAACGTTATCACGTCAAAAAAAGGTAAGGCTTTGTATTTTATTTATTTATTCCCATCAATCCCTACTTTACGATTCAATGGTGCAATGCTGCTAGAATTCTGGGTATGCTGCCAACTGGTAGCATTAGGTTTTGATTAGAGCATTGTAGAGTTATTGTAGTATTGTAATTAGTTTTCAGTATTTCAGTTTAACAATGGCCCTAATTCTGTTAATCACACGAACTAGCTAAAACTCACTAAAATTCTTCAAATTGAAGTAGCTCGTATTCTATTTACGCTTAAATTCAAATTCTCATAACTCCATACAGCGCTCTCACTAATATTAGACGAGTTTTATTCCATTGCTGGCCAATTGCGGGTAGTTTTAGTAGGCACCAAATAAGTGGCGACTTAATTTTGCTAAAACTACCCGCAAATTCAATAAATAAATTTAATTTTAGTGATGTTATTGATAAGTCACATACTAATTTAGACTTTATCGTAACCATATAAGAACTAGATTAGTTTTAAAACATCTTAGTTTAGTTCAGTTGAATAAGCGAATCACTACCAATGTCATCTGCCCAGTTTAATCACCACTGTGTAACTTATGTTGTAAATTAACACACGGTTGGCGCAGTTGGTAGCACTCTGCCTTCTGAGCCGCTGGTCCCGGGTTCGATTCCCGGACGGTTCAAACATTTGTGCGTATGAACATGTCTGTTTGACCTGTGTCTGGGTGTGTATATGTATATATATCAGTCATCAGGTTACCATAGTACAGGCTCTGCCTAGTTTGGGACCTGAAGACCTTGTGTGAATGTTAATAAATAAAAAAATTGGTTGTCTGTAAAGTCGGTTTACGGACGATAGATTTACGTGATAACGTCATAATCATTTATGACTTTGACTTTCACTGACTTTGACTTTGATTATTTAATGTAATACAAAACTCTGGTGGAACGTTACGCGGAACGTTACTATTTTTCATGAGTGTTGCTGGTATTCATCAATTTATAAAACGTTATCACGTCAAAAATAAAAATTATTTCACGTCTTATTTATATTTATTTTAAAATGATTATAACATACTTCAACTGCTATTGCATTGTTACAGAAGTTAACCATACGCCTTAGTCAAAATATATATATATATATTTTAAGCTCTCTTTAATATGATAATATTCTTACATGAGCTTAGGATATTCTTTTCCTATAAATATAGGGTTCAGTCAATGCTACTATGCAGATGCGTATATGCATATGAGGAAGGTGGTACGCTCTAAGATGACATAAATGAAAATTAAATCAGTTATAACTACATGCAAATTGGTAGTTAGACAAAATATATTCATCTATTTTGTGGAAGCACAGTAAAGCATATTTTCTGCCTTATTAAACGAAGAATACCAGTTTAGATGTAGCTTTTCAGGACTTTCATGAACTGTTTACACTATTCTTTAATTTATGTTTTCCAGTATATGTCATAAAAAAGTCCAACAGAAAAATTCATATATCATGGCTCACGCGAGGTTTGAATCGGTGTGGTGTAAAAAAGAGATACCTATACTTTAAACACATACAAATAGGCCAAAATAAAAGTGCTGTAAAATATATACACAATATAATAGAATTTAAAAAAAATGTATGCTTAAATCACGTCAACTCCAAAACAAAAAATATATTGAGGGAAGAAAAATAAATGCAAAGCAGTTTGGGATATCATAAATAGAAATATTGGTGAGGATAGCACAAGTAGAGAAATTAATGAAATGAAGGTTAATAATCAGATACTAACGGACGCTAATCCCGGCAGGGGCAAACATTTTTGCGATGAGTGTAGGTGTTTGTCCCGGGTCTTGGGTGTTCGTGTGCTGTGAATGTTTGACTGGCCGGTTGGCGCAGTTGGTAGCACTCTGCCTTCTGAACCGCTGGTCCCGGGTTCGATTCCCGGACAGGTCAAACATTTGTGTGCATGGACATGTCTGTTTGACCTGTGTCTGGGTGTGTATATGTATATAAGTATATATATCAGTCATCAGGTTACCATAGTACAGGCTCTGCTTAGTTTGGGACCTGAAGACCTTGTGTGAATGTTAATAAATAAAATAATAAAAAAAAATGTGTGTCCATGCCTCCCGCGACACAGAGAATTAGTATTCCCTGTGTCGCGGTCACACCCCCGCACTAGTGTGCGGGGGTGTGAAATAAAAATTATTTACAGGCGATCGTGAAGGAGTCTCGGTCGGGACGACAGTTCGTCAAATTTATCAACATGCTGATGAACGACACGACTTTTCTGCTTGACGAGTGTCTGACGGTGAGTACTCTTCCAGTTATTTTTTAATTTATAGAAGGCATATAAGTAGTCGTCTCGTATCTATAGTCAGCCAAAATATGGGCTGACTATAGATTAGCAATTTAGGCATCCAAGGCTGCGTTCGGTTATTGGTCTAGATTGATGTGTCAAGAACAGCCACTCTGTGAATATAGAGTTATAGAAAAAAAGAAGAAGTCACATTGATCATTACTTTTACTATTGCCCTTGACAGCAGACAAAGAATTGGTCAAATTTTGAGCTAGTAAGGATTTTATGTATTTATTTATTATATTATGTTTAAATAACTGCCGCCGCGTTCCTAAATAAATACAATATAGGCACTGGCGAGAAGAAGCGGCATGAAATATGAGGGCCATTCTTGTTGTTAGTTTTAAAATGAGTTTACTATAGTCATATGCAATTAAATAGGTTATATCAATTTGGTGACTAAAAAATTGGAGCATTCCAAGCATTTTAAATGGTGGTAGCAATTCTGCTTTTCACTCAAACTAACTAAAATAGAAAATCGTGAATAAAAAAAAAAATCGCAGGCGTGAATCATCGTAGACCGCATCATCACTTAACATCAGGTGAGACGGTGGTCAAACGCCTGCCTATTGTGAATAAAAAAAAAAAAAAAAAAATATATCAAATGTTGTGCTAGCTACTTGCAACAAGCTAGCTTCCAGTTACAGGCATGTCAGTTAGCGAATACACATGACTGTAACTGGCACTTGCAAGGAGCTGGTATGCTAGTGTGCAAGCTACAGGCATGTGTATCCCTAGCTTTTGAGATCTCTAATTCAGTTTATGATAAAATTCAAATGCATGCAGCTCGTAATGTATAAGATGCTCAAAAAATGTATGAGATGGACACTTTAAAACGATATATCACCTGATCACCAAGAACGAATATTCATCGTTAGCAGTTAGAGAAAGAGAAGCGATGCATCCTGTCTAAGCCAACTGATCCTCTGGATTCCCGGTCTCACTAGCTCGCCATCAAGTTACCAAGACAGATGACAGCGTCGAATGTCTGTCTAATTCTTCTTTTGAATTAACTATCTCATAGGTAAACTTGACTTTTTGGCACTTTAATGTATCGGGTGTGACTATCCGGGTCCTCTCAGTGATAAGAATATAGTGAAGATAACAAGCGCGATGTTGTTTGCAGTACTTGAAGCGCATCCACGAGGCGCAGGAGGCGCCACTGGCGAGCAGCTTGACGCTGCAGGAGGCGCGCGCGCGTGCTCTCGCGCAGGACGAGCGTCAGTGCCGCTCCTACCTCACCCTCGCCAGGTACGCACCCCCTCCCGAACACCCTCCGCAATCATAAACCTTTGCTTAGTCGGCCCCTAAGGAACTCGAGGAACGTTTCCCGCAAACCTAAGTGTTTAAACTTACCTAACCGCGCCATTTAAGTGACATTTGTGACAAACGTCATAGAGTACTGAGTATGCACAGTATATACGCAAACTCTAGAGGTACTTTGGAAAACGCGCTCAATTTTTTAATTTTTTTTAAAATTTATTTTCAAGGATCGAGAAACAGTTTTACAATATACTTATAAATAAAACTTAATTAATAATAGGATAATTGTGGGACCAACATCGTCGACCACAGGTTACTATATAGTATATGGAGTTAAGATGATATATGACAAAGTAAGTTTAAGCTAATACAAAGCTCAAGCTTGAAAATTATCACTAAACGCACAAGCGTGTTCAGGCAACACCTTGAGAGTCAGTAAGCATTCATGGTCTAGCGTGATAACAACTTCGACCACATCGTCACTAACTATGAAGTGCAATAGTGGTCAAACGGTAGATCTATAGAGTATAAAAAAAAACATGCTGGGATTTTGATAACAGTGTTACCTTCACCGAAAGCCGGAAGATTTCCATAAGTGACGGTGATCCCGGGTACCTATCTGCTTGCTTACCACCTATTGAATGACAACAAACAATGGCTACATTGTGATGCATTCTCAGTGAAAAAGTAAGTTAATTATTGTTTTATATCTTGTAGAGAGACGGTGGATATGCTGCAGTACCTGACGGTGGAGATCAAGGAGCCGTTCCTTCGGCTGGAGCTGGTGGAGAGACTCGCCTCCATGCTCAACTTCAACTTACAGCAGCTATGCGGGCCCAAGTGCAAGAACCTCAAGGTAAACTAACCCCCACTATACCATTCTGACAGTCATAGAACTATAACTATTAGTGCACATTCGGAGAATGTGCACTGGAATTACACAATCTGATTCCACCATCCCTTTTCTATCATCGGTCGACTCGACTTACGGCAATTCGCCATCGCTATATGGTAGATATACCACCTATACGCACGAAGCGTTATGCTTCCACTTTCTTAATGCGTACTGCCAAGGAATGGAACTCGTTGCCCGAGTCTGTGTTTCCCGATATGTACAATCCTGGAGTCTTCAAGTCGCAAGTGAATAGGTATCTTCTAGGTTTGCGTGCTAAATCCTAGACAACGTCATCACTTAACATCAGGTGAGACAGTTGTCAAACGCAAACTTATAATGTAAAAAAAAAAACTAAAAAAAAATGTTAAACTCGCGTCATGACATTTCGCGTCAAACGTCAAAAAAAAAAAAAATATAATTCAGATTTGAGATAATATATAGTTGGTAGCCTACCGCACGAATTAATACCCAAAATGTGCTATTAAAGCTCTATAACCGACGCTCGCTATGGAACATATATACTAACTAGCTGCGCCCCGTGGTTTTTCCCGCGTGGTGATGAAAATAAGCCCATGTGTTAATTCAGGGTATAAGCTATCTCCATACCAAATTTCATCTAGATCCGTTCAGCCGTTCTGTCGTGATTGAGTAACAAACATCCATCCATCCATCGTAACTTTCACATTTATAATATTAGTGGGATATTATAAATGCGAATGTTTGTGAGTATGGATGTATATTGACTGGCCGGTTGGTAGCACTCTGCCTTCTGCTCCGCTGGTCCCGGGTTCGATTCCCGGACAGGTCAAACATTTGTGTGTATGAACATGTCTGTTTGACCTGTGTCTGGGTGTGTATGTGTATATAAGTATATATATCAGTCATCAGGTTACCATAGCACAGGCTCTGCCTAGTTTGGGATCTGAAGACCTTGTGTGAATGTTAATAAATAAAAATAATAAATAATGTAAGATTTCATATTTGTTACTCTTTCACGCCTAAACGGCGGGATGGATTTGGACGAAATTTTTTATGGAGATAGCTTATACCCTGAATTAACACACCCGGTTTATACCTATGTGTTAACATAAGCTTATTTTCATCATCACCGTTTTTCATCACCACGCGGGTAAAACCGCGGGCATAGTAGTAAGCAGTAAGTCATATATTTAATAATATGTTCTTGCTATTGACACACAAACACCCAAGACCCGGGACAAACATCTACACTCATCGCACAAATATTTGCCCCTGCCGGGATTCGATCCCGGGGTCCCGGAGACACAGAAGTCATGTCACTGACAGGAACCACTGCGCCACGGCGACCGTTTTCATTGATTGTTTAAAATTGCGATCTCCAGGTGAAGCGACCGGAGAAGTACGGGTGGGAGCCGCGGCGACTGCTGTCACAGCTGGTGGACATCTACCTGAACCTGGACTCACCGCCCTTCCACGCGGCGCTCGCGGCAGATGAGGTAACTACCTCCCTCCTGCAGGTGTATTTATTACATTCGCATTTTAGGTCAATGTTCCTCTAAGTGTATTTATGTATGTGTGTATTATGCGCGCTTGACGGTTTGAAAAGAAATACCTGTTTTTTAAATGCTTACTATTTTTTTTATATTATGATACAATAACTCTTTATAGCACTAATACACCATTTTTTTTTCGACTTGCCGGTTGGCGCAGTTGGTAGCACTCTGCCTTCTGAGCCGCTGGTCCCGGGTTCGATTCCCGGACAGGTCAAACATTTGTGTGTATGAACATGTCTGTTTGACCTGTTACTGGGTGTGTATATGTATATAAGTAAATATATATATATAAGTATGTATATAAGTATATATCAGTCATCAGGTTACCATAGTACAGGCTCTGCCTAGTTTGAGACCTGAAAACCTTGTGTGAATGTTGTCCCATATTATTATTATTTAAAAACAAAAACAAATTATTATATTAAAATATATTATTATGATGATGCGCTCTGATAATCGTAAAAATGTATTTTGCTGTATTCCGAATTACAATAGCAGTCGAAACTCAATTGGGGTTAAACTCCACCATATTCCAAAACGGGAGACAATATACTAAGAAAGTGTAAGGCTTATGGACCCACTGCCTTATATGCAAAATAAAGAAACGCTGCAAAAATATATATATATAATTTTATGTGTTTTATTGTAATACGACCGTGATAATAATAATAATACCCTGTCGCACCAAGCGTTTTGCTTCCACATTCATAGTGCGTACAGCTAACGAGTGGAACTCATTGCCTAAGTCTGTGTTTCCACATGAATACAATCTGGGCATCTTCAAGTCACGAGTGAACAGGTATCTTCTAGGCAGGCGTGAATCATCGTAGACCGCATCATCACTTAACATCAGGTGAGATAGTGGTCAAACGCCTGCCTATTGTGAATAAAAAAAAAAATAAAAAAAAAGTGATAACATAATGTAAGCAAAAACCCTATTATTACCCCATATTATATTTTACAATTCCTTTTGACGTGATAACGTTTTATAAATTGATGAATACCAGCAACACTCATGAAAAATAGTAACGTTCCACCTGAGTTTTGTATTACATAAAATAATCAAAGTCAAAGTCGAAGTCATAAATGATTATGACGTTATCACGTAAATCTATCGTCCGTAAACCGACTTTACAGACAACCAATTTTTTTTTTTTCATTTTGGATATCAATTGTTAAGGCAATACCTGTACCTAATTCTTAAATAAATCGATAGCCAAAATAAAAAGGTCATCTCAGCCATAGGACGTCCACAGCTGGACATAGGCCCCCCCATTGATTTCCACAAGGACCGGTTGGAAGGGGCCCGCATCCAGCAATAAAAAGGTATTACTGTCAAAATGAAACTTAACGGTGTGTTATTTGATATTCTAAGATTTTTTTATACTGTATACGTTTGACCACTATCTTACTTGATGGTCAATGACGATGTGGTCGAAGATGTTATCACGCTAGACCTAGAATGCTCACTGGCTCTCAAGGATTGCTGCCTGAGAACACTATGTGTTTGGTGACAGTTTTTTAAGCTTGGGGTGGGTACTAGAAAGTACCACCATGCTGGGAATTTGATAACTGTATTACCTTCACCGGAAGCTCAAGTTGTTGTTGGGGATCGAACCAGTGTCCGTCAGTTTGACAGCCGACGCTCCCCCGCTGAGCTATCATCGCTTTAAGATTATCTTCAAGACTTCTATCAAGATTAGAAAGTGGATGTAGAAGGTACCCGTAGCAAAAGACTAAAAAAGAGGGTAGACAGATATGTCTGTCCTTAACATTTTAATGTCTACCGGTTTCTTCAGTCTCTCCGTGATCATGGTGCGTGGAACTCGGCCCAAATATCGGGAACTCAATCTAAATCTAAATCATGGTGCGTATCCCGTGTTAAACAATATTTTTATTGTGAAAAGCCATGAAAGTTTAAAACAATACTCTATCAAGATTGTTGTATGATACGTTAGCATAGTATGTATAGTATGTGGTTGTGCCCAATGATATTATATGAGGTAGATGTCGCACAAGCGCGCGGAAACTGAGCCGGCAAAATTAAGTCAATTGCAGTAATTTTCATTATGACGTGTATTTCAAGCGCAAGTCTAAACATATAGCTATCCTTTTCTATATTATTTGTACCGTATTATCTGTCGCAGTAAGCATGTTTATTTATTTATTTATTTATTTATTTATATTAAATACTTATTGCGCTTACAGTTTGCACCAAGACGCACAATAAGCCATTAATTGATTTACAATTTAACTTAGGTTCTACAACTTAACTTCTACTTACATAAAAATCGAATACATTGGTTTAAAAATTGGCTAAAGCTTGTGTGGAAAAGGTCTACCTCTGGTTCGTGAGCAATTAAAGCATTAAGTAGTGTTACTGCTTGAGCCGTAGGTGTATAATCAGCAGTCTGCGTGCGCACCAGCCACTCAGGCGGGGTCGCTAGCAAACGTCGCGTTCGAGTCGCACGCCACGGCCGTACACGATTTGGTACAGACAAGCAGCAGTTTGACAGAGTGGCAGGATTATCTATCCTATTATTGAGTAACAGATAGTAGTGTATCATTATAGCACACTTACGTCTGAGCTCTAGGGTGGTGATTCCTACCATACCTGCTACGAAGAGAGAAGGATACATGTATGGATAGTAGCCATACAACTTTTTGTATAAGTACCTACCAAATTTCTTCTGTATTTTCTCTACCATGAGCTTATACTTTTGCTCGTGGGGATCCCAAATTATGGAGTTGTACTCTAATTTGCTTCTGACATAGGCGTAGTAGAGTGTCATGATAGTGAGTCTGCTGTGAAAACTAGTGGATTGTCTCATAACGAAACCCAGAGTTTTGTAGGCTTGCGCACAGATCTCAGTGATATGAGGATTAAACGTAAGCTCCTTATCTAATGTTAGCCCCAAATCCCTGACGCGCTCTACGCGTTCTAGAGGGACACCATTAATACTGTATTGGTACAAAATTGGTGTGGGTGAACGAGAAAACGTGACACATTTACACTTAGCTATATTAAATTCAAGGTGATTGAGTTCACTCCACGTTACAACTCTCTCAATATCACTCTGCAATGCCTCACAGTCTGCGATACTTTCTATACCCAAGAACAACTTCAAATCATCAGCAAACATGAGGCATCTAGCTGACCTGACGACGTTAGGCAAGTCATTGATCATAATTAAGAATTGGGTGGGCCCAAGCGTACTGCCTTGACTCACACCAGATCCTGTCTCATATACATCAGAATGGTAGCCTAGTAAGTCTACGTACTGAACACGGTTTGAAAAATAGCTTATAAAAAACTTTAACAATTTAGGAGTAAATCCGCTGGCATAAAATTTTTTAATTAAAACATCCGTGTGGACACGATCGAAGGCCTTTTTGAAATCGAAGTAAGCAGTATCTACTTGTTTTTTATAATCCATTTCCGAGACAGCATAATCTATAAAATTTATATGGTTTGTAGTTGTAGACCTTCCTACTCTGAAACCATGTTGGGCGTCTGTTAGTTGAGATTTTATCTGCCTTGTAATATAACTGTTCAGAATAGAGTCGAAAACCTTACCGAATGCCGACATTACGGCTATTGGCCTATAATTTTCTACTTGTGATTTACAGTTATTCTTGGGAATAGGAGTTACTTTAGAGACTTTCCACTTGGTCGGATAAATGGCGCTCTGCAAAGCTATATTAAGAATATGTAATAAAGGTTCCTTGAAAGCCCGATAGCAATCCTTTAAAATAAATGATGGTATTCCATCAGGTCCCACAGCAGCATGTGTTCTTAGCTTCTTAATGGCGGAAAACAAGTCTCGCGAACTAATACTTTCTATCGAAATGCGGGATGAGCTAGGGGGATTATTTGCTTCTTGTCCAGTATCACATAGAGTAGGATTGTTGTTGTTGGCTAAAAACATTGATTTAAAATAACTAGCAAATGCATTGGAAGCATCACTACTAGATACTATATTTCCACGATATTCGTATCTATCACATACTTTCCTAGAAGTTTTCTGGTTCCTTATGTATGTCCAGAATCGTTTTGGGTCATTTCTAATGTCTGATTCCGTTCTTTCGATAAAAGATCCATATGCAAAATGTATCAGCTCTTTAGTTCGGTGTCTATAAAATTTAAACATTTCCTCATTAAACATATTTCTTTTTTCCTTAAACCTCTTCAAATGAAAATATTTAGATTTAATATTATGTATTATTTCTTGCGTAAACCAAGTAGGATAACAATAGCGCGAGTTACAGTTATAGTGTCGTTTTTTTTTCGGAACGCACCCATTGAAACAGTGATCTAGTAAGCAATAGAGAATGTTTACCGCATCATTAACATTACGAGACTGATACAGCTCATTCCAGTCTACAGATGCAATCTTAAAATAAAGTAGATAATAATTCGCTTTTCTGAAGTTCCATTCGCTAGGTAGGTCCCGTGTCGGATGTGGAGGGTGCTCAGCGTGAGTCGAACAGTTTAGGCAACTGTGCTGATTTGGCCGCTGAGAAGGGCTGATACGCACGCAAATAGTTAGGGGGGGGGTGGTATTTATCCAAAGGTACGACTGGGTCCATATCATCTCTAACAGTTAAATACTCATCGCTCAGATTACTCAAGACCAGGTCTAAGATTCCACCATATTCATTAGATATAGTGTTATGTTGTTTAAATTTACAAAAACTTGTTAAGCAGTTATATAACATCACAGTATTTTGACTACAAGAGTTCAAGTTGAAATCACCTACTACAATAATATCCAACTTAGGAAACTTTGCCGTTAAATTCTCCAGGACTCTAAACATATCAGCATATTTATCATCATTCGATTTTGGCGGAATATAAACTACACAACAAATAATATCCTTAAACTTCAATGTGACTAAACCAATAATGATTTCCATAGAATCTGTATATCCGTCAATGTCGGTTATCTGCTTTACCGGGTACTCGTTTCTGACAGCTAGAAGCGCTCCTCCCCAGCCGACATCTCGGTCCCGGTCGCGCCGCAGAACCGTATATCCGCGCGGAAACAGTTCTGCGTCGCCAATACTGCTCACTAAAAAAGTCTCCGTGAACGCAAATATATCAGCTGGTTCAGCTAAAATTGCTTTTTTGCAAACGTCAAGCTTAGTACGCAGACCTCGCACATTTTGGTAGAATAATGTGTAAAATTTACTTTTAGCTTTTCTGGGTGGCTTGGAGTGTGGTGGCTTGTGGCTTGCGAAATCCATTCCGCCACGGTTTAATGTACACATCTTCTGCCCAGTACTCCGATGACAAATACTTATTCAAATTCTTAGCAGGCACACTCAATTTGAACGATGCATAGTCTCCTCGGGGTTTCAGAGCTTCAGCGGAACATATGTCGTCCGGGCAAATGCTACGTAAATGATTGATAACTTGTTATCAATCATAGTTTATGTCGTAAAGGAACAAAATCTGAGCACCGCGCAGTATGAATATACGTCATCTTTAGTAAAACATCATTGCTTGTGCCTACTATATGTATTGAATGTGATATTGCAGAGATCGTTTCGCAAGGAGCTGTTCGAAGAGGCAGCGGTGCGACTTGCCAAGTCTTGCATCAAAATGCCCTCCGAGATCGAGCGGTTCAAGGCTTTAGCAGATAATGCTTATCAGATCGTCGGTAAGAGCTTATTATTTAATTTACTAACTGCGCCCCGCGGTTTTACGCGCGTGCTGATGATGAAAAGTAGCATATGTGTTATTCCTGGACCGGAAGTATGTACATACCAAATTTCATCCATATCCGTTTTAACCGCGTCGTGATGAAGATAAACAGTTTTAAATGCGAAAATATATACGATTTTCTTCAAATGCTCTGAATTCTCAGCGACGACCCCACTTTAATATATATGAATAAAATAGCTACACTAATGTGTCAGTCCAATAATCGGCTAGATTTTTTTTAAAATTATTATTTATTAACATTCACACAAGGTCTTCAAGTCCCAAACTAGGCAGAGCCTGTACTATGGTAACCCGATGACTGATATACATATTCACACCCAGACACAGGTCAAACAGACATGTTCATACACACTAATGTTTGACCCGTCCGGGAATCGAACCCGGGACCAGCGGCTCAGAAGGCAGAGTGCTACCAACTGCGCCAACCGGCCAGTCTATAATTATAATTTCTCGTTTATATTTTGAATAATTAATTAAAACGTGGCGCGACCTCCTGGCCGTGTTTGCTTTCCGTACTACAGCGGGCGGCAAGACGCACGAGTGAAATCTGATTTTTACAAAGCGTTTTTGGGCGCATTCTTTAATAAATATTATTACGTTTCAGTATCCAACCAGCAGAAAAGCGATGAGTATGCAGACGCTCCTGAGGAGTTCCGAGACCCGCTCATGGATACCCTTATGACTGACCCCGTGTTGTTGCCATCAGGAAAGGTGCGATGCTAAACATTTTTTTTTTTTTATTTGGTTGTCTGTAAAGTCGGTTTACGGACGATAGATTTACGTGATAACGTCATAATCATTTATGACTTTGACTGACTTTGACTTTTTATGACTTTGACTTTGATTGACTTTGACTGACTGACTTTGATTATTTTATGTAATACAAAACTCAGGTGGAACGTTCCGCGGAACGTTACTATTTTTCATGAGTGTTGCTGGTATTCATCAATTTATAAAACGTTATCACGTCAAAAAATTATTCTAGTTTTTTTTGGGACTTTTAACCCTTAAGTTTTTGACAGTCCCATCATAGCCTTAATATTATTTAACAATTAATACATTATTCTATAATTTAATATAAAATTTGACGGTCGCCGTGGCGCAGTAGTTAGTGTCAGTGACATAACTACTGTGTCTCCGGGACCCTGGGTTCGAATCTCGGCAGGGGCAAACATTTGTGCGATGAGTGTAGATGTTTGTCCCGGGTCTTGGGTGCTTGTGTGCTGTGATTGTGTGTGTCCATGCCTCCCGCGATACAGGGAATCCTAGTGCGGGGGTATGAGTGTGAAAAGAAAAGAAAAAACATATTAAGTAAGATGTGTCTATTAATGAAATGTATTAAAATAGTTGAATAAGCCTTATAATGCAATGACAAAATAGACAATATTGTTCACCAATAAAATTAAACAATTATTTTTTGACGTGATAACGTTTTATAAATTGATGAATGCCAAAATGAAAAATAGTAACGTTCCGCGTAACGTTCCACCTGAGTTTTGTATTACATAAAATAATCAAAGTCAAAGGCAAAGTCAATGTCAATGTCAAAGTCAGTCAAATTCAAAGTCAAAGTCATACATGATTATGTCGTTATCACGTAAATCTATCGTCCGTAAACCGACTTTACAGACAAACAATTTTTTTTTTTAATTACCTTAATATGGAACCGACTTCAACGTTCAAAAGTGAAATAACTTGTCAAAGTTGGTACCATGAGCACAATATTGTGATAATAGTTATTTTTGTGAACTATCATGGTACCGACTTCAACAAGTTATTTCACACTTTTGAGTGTTGAAGACGGTTCCATTTTTTGATACAATTTTTCCTATCGCGCTTGCTCTGTTGACAAACCGTTTTACGGGTAGAACAAAATAATAATATAGTTTGGTCAAAAGAGTGAGTAAATTAGTGTGAGAAGAAAAGAGTGAGTGATTGGTTATGTTTTAGTGTTATTAGTTTGGTTAGAAATTCGCTCACACATATTTTTAAACATTTCTAGATAATGGATCGATCTGTGATTTTGCGCCATCTCTTGAACAGTTCCACAGACCCGTTCAACCGACAACCACTTACAGAAGATCAATTGCGTCCAGGTAAGTGCTTGCAGTTTACCAATTCTCTTTTCTATTAAGACAAGAAATTAATAAACAACGCAATAGTAACACATATGTACTTAATCTATATATATATAAAAATGAATCGCTATTTCCGTATGTCATGGCATCATGCGTGAACGGCTTGACCAATTCAGATAAAATTTGGTATAAAGATAGATGGGACCTTGGAGAAGGACATAGGCTACTTTTTGTTTTGGAAAAGGTATGGTTCCCGTGGGATAACTGAGTTAGCGGGAAAAACTTAGTGCATGCGGGTGAAACCGCGGGGTGCAGCTAGTCATAAATAAACCTGTTAAAATAACAATTGCATTGAAGCTAATTGCAATGCAGTGGAGATTAGATCTGTGTTGCCATTACAACTATTCTACAGGTAGAATAGCAAAAGTAGCAAAAACAACAATTCATTATGTAGTTAAGTAATCACACTATTATTAGAAAGGAGGTAGTTTGTGTGTGTGTTTGTTACTTCTTCACGCTCAAACGGCTACACACATTTCAATAAAATTTGATATCCCTGGAATAACACAGGCTACTTTTCAAATTTCCGGAAAAAGTATGCTTCCCGTGGGATAATTGAGGTAGCGGGAAACCCGTAATCCACGCGGGTGAAACCGCGGGGCGCAGTTTGTAAATTAAATAATAAGCCCTTACCGACGATCTGATAAGCACTGCGAATTGATTTGTGGAGTATTTTTATATTAGCTGAAGAGGTATCTATCCTACGCGCACCAAAAAGGCGAAGAATGTTTTAAAAATGACACAAGTGCTATATAGTACTATAAAATTTACTGGTACATATAGATAGATAGAAAACTCTTTATTTGCACACTATTTCAAAACTACACACATAAAGAAAACAAACAAACAAATATAGATACAGTGGTACAAAGGGCGGCCTTATCGCTTAAAGCGATTTCTTCCAGGCAACCAAACATACAGGAATTGTCATAAATTTTAAAGGGCGGCAAATCACCGCATTTTCTACTATATATATTTAATATTGTTTGTTATTGTTACGTGTTTTGTTTATTAATATGCTCCTGTGATTTTTTTTTATTTCTATAATGTAGTGTATATATAAATGGTAGTGTGTGTAGCTTTCAAATATCATTTTGTGCGTGACCTCACTTGCCGGTCCCAAAGGAAGACCAGCGCTGGTTGCTACCAGCACTATGCTGATTTGAGGCTGGTTTTGTGACAAAAAAACAAAGGAGGATGGCAGAACCAGCCTCGCTCCCGAAAAACGAAATGACAACCCGTTCATGTATTCTTTATATATGAAAATTTAGATTATATTTTTGTGGATTCCGTGAATAATTTGCATTATTTATAAAGTTGGGAATCAGAAGTACTTTTATTTTATTTATTTATGTGGTGTTTGTAGTTTTCGAACGCACCCTATACTTCTCATTAGGTTTGTTGCGTTCGAATACTTACGCTCTGACATTCATTGTTATTGTTACTCTATAATCTGTAGTCAGCTGCTCTGTAGACCCGGACTGCGTTCATAAACACACCCATGTCTAGTTTATTCCAGAATATAATAAGTAATCTGTATCTGTAGCGCGATCCATGCAATATTGCTTTCTCTGTCTACGACGCTATAGATGGATAGCGATCCATTGAATGGTTCTCATATGGACGTGTAGTTAGCATACTGATACAGATGATTATCCGTGATAACACTTTACTCCCAACTTCTAGGGAAATGATTTAATATACAATGTATTTATTGCTCTATCGATACGTATAAGTATCATTCATGAACGCGGTTTCTTTCTTCTAGGCTGCAAATGTATGGGAGTCTGCCATCCTCCTTTGATATAATTTGAAACAGATTGTGCTTATTTATAATGTTTTTTGTCACAAAATAAAGTATATGTCTAATATATGTCGTTTGTTACAGCATCCGAGCTCAAAGAGAAGATTATCCAATGGCAGCGTGAAAAGAAAGGATCAACGTCCTCGTCGTCGTAAGCTCCGAAGCCAATTATTGTCAAGTCTGATGTACATACGCATGTTTATAAAGACAATCAACTGGACGATTCCGCCTCTACCCATAGATGGGACTATTGTCCGTGGCATGAATGAGAGATTATTCCATGTGTGTAGCCCTAAATGTTCCATTGAGTTCTATATTGTAGGATTATAATGTTTCACAATTGAAACATGTATTTTAAAGACGATTTTAGTAGACAATGTATATTATACATTACATATATTACAACTTTCTATTGTTACTTAACTGAGTGAAAATTGAGGTCACTCATGCTATGTATGCCCCATGTTTGTATCAATTCGAGTAATGATAGATGTTAATTCATCATCATCATCATCCTGGACATTGTTTTGGACTATGCCTTTTTAGGGGGGTTTGCCAGGGTTGATTATATCTCCAGAAGACGCTGCTGCCCTCTTTCTGGTATGCGATCCCTTAGCCGACTCTCGTGGTACCCACGGTTAGAGAACGGGGTGCACAATTCTTGGCCACCCTCACAGCAAGTTTATATATGTAAATGTAAGTTTAGTACTGTTCAGTAATATCCTATACAGCCTAATTTATTCATACAAGAGTGATCTGAGACATATGTTGGCTCGCACTGAGACACACCCATTTGTGTACAATTACATGATACATTCATATTTCTTTGAACATCACATGACTTTGGTAGGCCTAAATAATGAATTCATATATTTCCTTATGATGTGCTTGTTTGTATGAATATTAACTACCTATAGGTACACCAGCTAATCACAGAAACTTTTTGACGTGATAACGTTTTATAAATTGATGAATACCAGCAACACTCATGAAAAATAGTAACGTTCCGCGTAACGTTCCACCTGAGTTTTGTATTACATAAAATAATCAAAGTCAAAGTCATAAATGATTATGACGTTATCACGTAAATCTATCGTCCGTAAACCGACTTTACAGACAACCAATTTTTTTACAAGTTTGATTCATCTATGCATTATGTAGAATCGACTTGATGGAATCGGCATACAAAAGATGTAAGTATTATCTGTGGTCAGTCACACATTAGTTTAACTAATGAATATACTTTAGAAATGTCAAATATATATTAAATGTATCTCCCCCTATTTGTGTTAGAATCTTTCAAAAAAATTTTTATGTGCAAAAATAATCTAGAATGTATTTAATAAATTAATAGGTACACGATATAATTTACTTAGCATTATAGTGATATTATGTTTAGTTTTTTTTGTTATAAAGTGTTATAGTAAAAGATCTATCTGTATGTTAATGTGATTTTGTTCCTTATGCTTAGATAACATTTTGAAATGGATTTCGTATCTTATACATGTAGTAAGGAATCAATATTATCACAATGTAACTAGTGTACACATGAGTCATCTATATTATTTTTTAATCACTGCCAATATAAAAAAAAAAAATATCTAATGCGGCGTTCAAAATTTCGCCAATAGTGCATAACCGTTGTCGCAAATGAGAACCAACACAACATAGATATAATTTTGTGTTGTGCTGGTTTACATTAAGAATCGGCACTCCCAATCAAATCCATTTCTATAAATTAATTTTGGTCTCACTTGTATGATAATTTGATGTGTAATTAATCTTTATATGATGTATATTAATTATAATATGCTAGAGGTATTTTATGTTGATGTCAATAAAAATAAATATCTGAGTATTGTTGTTTTGATAGTGCAAACACAATGCCTATTCTTATTCATTTTGGGGGTGATAAGTCCTGCTCGGGGTGTATTGTTTCCCCCACCAGCTATCACAGCCATCCCGACTCCACGTATTAGAGAATGGCTTTGGGTCGCTTGCACAACTGCTCCAGTCGTTCTGACTGTACTGTAAACTGGTAGGGGGTCTTGATTCTGGTCAAGATTTCATCAGATGGTTGAGGTTGCATTGGCCTGTGATGAGACCTACCATTAGGCGTAGGTCTTGTCTAGATAATTATAATAGATTAAATATAACTTCACTTACTAATATGAAAATTAGTAAGTTAAAAAAAATACGTGCATACTAGTTTTCATTGCGGATTCAAAAATCGGCATCCGCATTAATATCTGTGGATGTGAAAAATTCGGCATCCAAAACATCAATGGTCCCAATTGCAGTCATAGCTGCAAGCGGTAGGCCCATGGTCTGCGCTTGCAGAGCAGTTGCAGTCTTGTTCAGGGCTCTCGTTTCTGCGATTTCTCCCGGACAGTAAAAACCGCATCCTACCACTGTTTTTTAGACATTTTTTAGCACAATCCGTGTATATATTGTATAGTATCTAGATTTGTACACGCTTACATTTTTCAGACACTTGTGTTCTGTTACCAATTCATAAGATTTATTCTTTAGCTATGTGCTTTTACTTGCACCTGGAACTATTTTTGTTACTTCAAAAAAACGTCATCATTTTAATTCTATGTGTCCCACTAATATTATAAACCTGAAAGTTTAGATGGATGGATGTTTGTTATCACGCCAGAATGGCTGAACTCATTTGGATGAAATTTGGTATGTAGATACCTCAGGTCCCGTTATAGTCCAGTATAGCACGCAAACTTAGAAGGTGACTATTCACTCGCGACCTGAAGACTCCAGGGTTGTATCTATCGGGAAGCACAGACTCGGGTAGTGAGTTCCACTGCCTGGCAGTACGCATTATAAAAGTAGAAGCAAAACGTTTTGTGCGTAACAGTGGTATATCTACCATGTAGATGTTCTGAGCCTCGATTTAAAAAGTTCAGATTATGTCTAAGTGTAAAGTCAAGTACTTCCTTACCTCTATTATTAGTGTTTGGGCTTCCCCATACAGTACAGTGAGCGTCAGCGTCGCTTCCCACCATACATTCAAAGTTGTTATCCATGCAAATGCGTAAAGTTTGCATTTTATTTAACACTGCCTATGACCACATGAGAGCAGCAAAAACATTTTGCCTGGTGGTAGGGTACTTTCGAATACCCGCCTGGCTAGCTACCACCCTCAAGTTTGAAAAACTGTCACCAAGCACATAGTGTGTGCAAGCAGCAGTCCTTGAGAGCCAGTGAGCATTCTAGGTTTAGGGTGATAACACCTTCGACCACATCGCCACTGACCATCAAGTGAGATAGTGGTAAAACGCTAGATCTATACGGTAAAAAAACAAAGAACCTCGGAACATTAAAAACATTACACTCTTATAAAAATGTATTTATTTTTACAAAAATAAACACTTATTTCTTTCTATAACATTATTACCTTTTTCCTAGGCTTTTCTAGGACCACAGGCCACCTGATCCGAACCAATCACCCCATGTACAAAATTAGGATTATAAAACTATGATCAGTTGGAACTCAACATGATGTTATTTTGGCACAAGTCAAAACTGCAAGGCTTGTCAGCAAGTTTTTTTTTTTTTCTTCATTGGGAATAGGCAGGCGTTTGACCACTATCTTACCTGATGTTAAGCGATGATGCGGTCTACGATGGAGAACACCTGCCTAGAAGATACCTATTCACTCGTGACTTGAAGACACCCAAGTTGATAAGATTCATCCTACTGGATGAAAGCATGAACAATATGTTAGGATTTGTATTTGTAATCCATTAGATTACATTAATGACTTGCATGTTATTTGCTAGAGTATAAATACAATGAATAATTAAATAGATACATAATAAATTAAAAATAATACATGTGATGAGATTTATAATTTCCTCTCCTAACTCCTGGTTACCATACAAAGATAAATCTTACAATAATACTATATGTACTTATTTACATTACTTTGATTGGTTTACATTTGAATAGTCCTGTGTCAATCACGATTGATCGAATCAAAATGATCGGGTTGCGACCCATACACAAGTGATTCGATCATCAATCTCTAAGATTAAGCCAATAGTGACCCAGATGGTAATTAGATAAAGCAGAGTAAAACCATTTTGTGACCCGCCCATCGTTGAGTCAGTCGGTGCAATAGTTCACTGTTTGCATCATACTCTGGTCTGTTCGATACAAAAGAACGAGATGGGTAGATAAGACGCCTGCGCGCGGTCTCTGGCGTTGGAAAGCTTTCTTGAATGTGTGACTGTGCGCATGATTATACCTACATGTCTTGCCTTGGTACATTTGAATTTGATAACAAACACTGTGACAAGACATTGTAATATATTAATTAAACTTGTATGCTGCCAATTACAATACTAAACAATTATATCTAATATATGCCAATCTGGGCTCCTACTGGAAATCAGCGCAACAGTTATTCATCTTTAGTTAACCTTACTATCTTAGTCAACCTCCTCCTACATTTATAGAATTAATTGACTTATCATCACTGCTGTAATCGCTATCTACTAGGTACTCTTTCGCTATACTAGAATAAAAGATCTAAGATAGATAAAACAGCTAAATACCCACCCGTAAGCCAATAATCATCACCCAAGTAAGTGGGTCACAGAATTGATCCAGGTATCGTGAAAAGATCGAGCGATTGATACAGTATATCAATTGACCAGCTTTGAGCCAATGTGTAGACCCGCGACCTGCTAAACGATCGAGTCTTTCGATTCGATCACTTTGTTGATGGGTCGAGATCGACACCCGGGTCACAAAGAATGATCAACCGACCCAGGACTGATTTGAATGAGATTTTATCAAGACATTCACTGGCTTATGTATTCATGTCTCTATGTTGTGTTCTAGGCTTTCTACCTCTCACATCACCTTTGTGTCATTACTTTTGTGGTGACAAAGTTTTTTTTTGTCTGAGTCTGAGTTTTGTTTAAGTTTATAAATCAGACTGTCATAAAAATGGACCAAGTAAGTAAGATGCAAAATAATGGTTGATGGGTGCAGTGGTCATTGACATGACTTCTGTGTCCGGGGGACCCTGGGTTTGAATCCCGATAGTGGCAAACATTTGAGTGATGAGTGTAGATGTTTGTCCCGGGTCTTGGGTGTTTGTGTGCTGTGATTGTGTGTCCATGCCTCCCGCGACACAGGGAATATTAGTGCGGGGGCTTGAGTGTAATAAATAAATAAATATAGTCAGTTCCACACTGTTAACATTGGACCCAGTAACAATAATGCAATATTGTCAGTCCTATGTTGACTTGGACCCAGTACCATAGACACATTAACTATTACTACCGAAGTAAAAATGGTAAACGAGATGCAAACAAACAAGAGATCATGTAAAGCATTCCAAAATAAAAGTTTAGCCTGGCTGTTTGCCGAGGGACATATCTCATTGTCTCTGGACTTCTAAATCTCCTCTCTATTTCGAATGCTCTTGGAAGTGTCAACATAGGTAATAAAAACCAAAATGAACACCGGACTGACGTAACAACAAACATAATATATGGAATGAACAGCAAAAATGCATACAAGAGGTAAGATGCTGTCTTTCCAACCAAAATGGCTAGTGTTACTATTTCAGCTTTACTATCCATTTCCAAGTCTCTAGTGTTATTACTATGCATAATAGCTTCTGTATTCAAGGCTAGCGGAATCGCATAATAAATAATTGGCCAATCAACTCTGCCAGTCTGTGACAGAAAGGCAAACACTACAGAAACAGGGCCAAATATGACTAATACTAAAATATCACCAAGAGCAATATATTTCAAACCAATCCCACCTGTATATAAAAATGAGGATGATAGTCCACCAAAATAAACTAGTGCCAAATGTTCCATGCGTGCCGGTGAAAGGATAACTAAAGGTACGAAAAATGCACAACCAGCCAGATACAGGATAGCGCCGAGTGAAACTACCTCATCAACACTTAAAATATGGTCCACTAGAGTTCTGTCATCGGATTTCCGGTTATCAATACCCTTAACGAAGTCGAAGTAGGTGTTGACAACATTGCCAGCTCCGTGTACTGGTATGACGGTGCAGAGCGTGAGCAGTAGAGTGCACCAGCTGAATCCACTTTCTCCGGGCAGTCTGTATGCGAGTGCGGCGCCTAACAGCGTCGGTAGCAGGCTGGCACTAAGTGACCACGGCCGCAGTGCCACCACGTACGTGCGAACTTTCATCAGTGGGCTCCGCGTCGACATTAGCCTCTCCTTTGGTTGTTCAAGCAAATTACCTTCGTCTGCGGGAACATCCACTTCATCTGATTTTTTGGAACCCTCCATGTTTCAGTACTTTCCCAATCACCAAAGGAACTTATAAGAATTTAGTTTTCCAAAGGATTTTTAGAATTATGGCGTTGAACTGTATATCAACTGTATATATTCATCTACGCACTGACAAACTATAAATAAAAGATCGAACGCATTATGCACTAATCTGAAGATGTTTAAAGTTAACTGTAAATTGGCGCTTTCTCTGTATAAATAATATCCATAAAAAACAACAATCTTAGGGAACGTACAGGCTGGACAAAAAATACAATTCAACGTAGTAGTTTCTAGTTATAATCTATGCAAATACCTTTCTACCTGGAATCTGAGAATGGAATACATGCCTGTGATCAATGACAAATACTTGATCGACAAATACACATCGAAATAATATGTACTACGTACAACATATTAATTCTATGTTCTAAAGTTAACCTCGATAAACGCCTTCATTGCCTGTAACAAGAAAAAAATTTACCAACAAAAACGGAACCGACAACAACATTCAAACAATTTTACCAAAAATCAATAATTAAATAATGTACCTACCTGGGGGAAATCTTCGTACTTCCTCCCAACGCAGCTGTTCATGACTGCCTGCTTAAACTCGTCCACTGTGATCATGCCGTCCTGGAAACAACTGCTGTTAGGTATACTTCGGAAGCGTGTGTGCGGCGAGTGTATGGAAGTGAAGAGTAGCTGAACAGTTTGTAGAAGCAGAAAGAACTACAGATAGGAAAACGTCGTCCGGACATTCACAGAAGTATAACAAGACCTAAGACTGTCGATGCTTTTATTAAAATAAAATCCTAATAACTAATTGCAATACTACAGCTACTACAAAAATATTTGAGCAATCCACTAGGTATTGTCAGCTTATAGATAACTCAAATGCTCTAACCCGCTACCAATTGGCAGCGTGCCCAGAATGCTAGCAGCATTGCCACGTTGAATTGCAATGCTGATCCGTTAAGCCAAATATGTGCCAGCATTTTGATCACGCGTCGCATCGATCAAACGCTCTGATAAGTTTAGGAAAATCCGATGAGCTCCCGGTCCTCGCTCAATGTCTCGACCCCAAACGGTTCAATTATGTAACCAATACCTAGGTTAGCATATTTATTTATTTTTAGACTGTCTAGATGTTATGCTCTACACATGAGTGGCTGATGAAAATAAAGATAAATTGATTAGATTTTTTATCGCATAGACAGAACACTGCTGACACGTGATGGTGTACTATAGGACAGGACCCTGGAAAAAGTTCAATTTAATTTTCAGGCAACCCAGCAAGCTTACACCAACATTCATTTCGTAACAGCTAAATACTCACGTACGAACGTATGCACTGAGAGCTCAAAATGAAACGCACACTATATATGATGCTAGCGCGTATGTTCAAGCTATAGATTTATCGTCGTATCCAATTGGTATCCAACTCGGATAACGCGTGAAGACAAAAAAGGTCTTTATTCAAAATATGTTATAGTGATGCTGATGACATACACATATAATGGCACCGAAACGTGGTTTTGATCTCTAATGCCCTGCGGGCATACTCTTGACACTTGATTCTAATCGTAAATCGTGATTTCGATCGACTGATACTCTTGAACCCTATACTAGCGCGCGATTGGAATCTAGTTCGATGGAATTTGGTAGAAAAAATAAAATGACGTTGAATGGGATTGGAACTGTTTTGAACTAGATTTTTTTTTATTCACACTCGAGACACCGTGACACAGGGAATCCTAGAGCGGGGGCGCTCTAGGATTCCCTGTATCGCGGGAGGCATGGACACACACAGTCACAGCACACAAACATCCAAGACCCGGGACAAACATCTACACTCATCGCACAAATGTTTGCCCCTGCAGGTATTCGAACCGACTAGGGTCCCGGATATACAGAAGTCATGTCACTGACACTGACCACTGCGACCGTCAAAGAGAATTGGATTGACATTGAAACTGAGTTCAAGAGTAAGCCAGTATGCAACAAGCTCAAGGTCACATACCGAGCAATAAGATATGCGGCGCTCGGCGTTTCTCGACGAGGCGAGATCAATCAATGCAATCCGTAGAAGAACGAAAATCAGCAAGTTGAAATGTCAGTCGGTAGGGCACTTAGCACTGGTAACTGATAGGGCCGAAAGGTTCTCGAATGGTAACCACGACGGCGCAGCGAAGGACGACCACCTACAAGATGGACAGACGACCTGACCAAGATCCCACAGCTGGATACGGGCTGCTTTCAATCGATTAATGGGGAGGCGGCTTATCTCCTAATGTCGACTTCTTATGGCTGAGCTAATGTTAAGCGATTTAATCTGTATATTGAACTAGTGTGTCACACAATAAAAAATATTGTATTCGATATTTTTTAAACGCCCTACTACGGATTTCTGGTAACCATTTACAAGAAATTCTGGATGATTCAGTTATTACCTATAGTCGGCAATAGAAAAAATCAACACAGTTGTTAGTCACATTATTCGACTTTAGCTTGACGTTTGAATATCAGAAAGGGGTCTATGAATAGAATAGAATATAAGATTTATTATTAACATGATGACACAGATTAACAAATTATACTTAAATATTTGGTTAAGTGTGGCGCAACATATTTCGTCAGTTGGTTACATTTTGTTTTTTATTATATATCATATTATTAATTATGTTACTACATTATATAAATAGCTGTATAATGGCGGCCCTTAAACATCTTATACTAACATAAAATATAAACCATTTCTAAAGTTAAGTGTTTTTATTTTTACAAGATTTTCTAAAATTATTTTCAATTAACCTAACCCATTGCTCATATTGCTCGTTATCTTCTTCTTGTAACTCTTCACAAAACTTGTCAATATCTTCGTCTTTTACTGCTGCATCTTCATCATTTAAATAATGTAATTTTTTCTTCGATTCATTCACTTTCCCTTGCCCGTCTTCTATTTTATCAACTGTATTTGTATTTTCATTTGCTATGGAAGTTTTACTGCCTGATTTACTGGATATTTTATTTTTCTTAGTTTTAGAAACCGGCTGTGCAGTGTTATCTTTTTTAGGAATAGTGCTCTGTTTCACTTCGGAAGATTTAATTGACTTGATTTCTGTTACAACGAAATCATTATTTTCTAATGATCGTTTTAAACTTTTAATAGCAATGTTCTTCTTTTCACGACTTTTTTTAGTTTTAGACATTTTTGTGACACTAGAATTTTTTTCTTTAGTATCAACAATATCGCTGGATTTTACATTTGATTGTACATTAAAAGAATCAAGCATAGCGTTCTTTTCAACATTCAATATTTCACTGCTAAGGTGTTTCTTATTTTTATTATTGTTTGCTTTTTTATTCTTGCCCATGTTTCTGTGAACAAATAATTATCATTTTAGTATTTAAGAACTGGTGATAGGTGAGTGCCGTAAGAATCGGCTAAGGGATCACGAGCCACAAGGTGGGCTGCAGCGCCTTCTGAGGTTCACACATCATACTGCGCTCGCTGATGCCGACCCGCCTGCCAAGGGTGGCGGATATTGGCAAACCCCCTCCTCCCTTAAATGATAGTGCAATATAATATGACCAGGCCCCCAGTCCTCGGGACTGGATGCGGGCCGCTTCACACCGGTCCTTGAGGAAATCAATGAGGGTTGAAGAACTAGAACATTTTACGACCTATTATCATACCTACCAAGTTTCATGAATATCGGTAGAACCGTTTCGGAGGCATGCGACCACAAATACTAGATATATGTTACACGAGATTTTTATACATATTACATTTGTTAGTTATTGCAGTGGCTGACTTTTTATTAAGATATCCGTTCCCCAATATACATAGACGTTTATTTACTGCTTTAGCACACAGCAATAATAACAATTATATTAAAGTAATTTTTTTTTTTTTTTTTTTTTTTTTAAATATGGGACAACATTCACACAAGGTCTTCAGGTCCCAAACTAGGCAGAGCCTGTACTATGGTAACCTGATGACTGATATATATACTTATATACATATACACACCCAGACACAGGTCAATCAGACATGTTCATACACACAAATGTTTGACCTGTCCGGGAATCGAACCCGGGACCAGCGGCTCAGAAGGCAGAGTGCTACCAACTGCGCCAACCGACCAGTGAATTAACAAATGGATAACAATATCTACCTATTGCATGTTGTATGTATTGCTTCCGGGCTGTTTGGCCGTGGTCTAAGTGAAACTTGTGTTCCAGACGTTTCGTCGATCACTGCGGTCGACATCTTCAGTGGTTCAGGTCCGAGCGGCGACAAGAGCGTAGAACTCTCCTTCGCGGCGTCTTCTCTGTTACTGTCAGTAACAGAGAAGACGCCGCGGCGTCCAACCACTGAAGATGTCGACCGCAGTGATCGACGAAACGTCTGGAACACAAGTTTCACTTAGACCACGGCCAAACAGCCCGGAAGCAATACATACAACATGTAACGCCGGCCGTGAAAGCCTTAGAGTTTACAATATCTACCTACACACATTCTCACACACACACATACACCACAAAGATTGACCCAAAAGTAAAATGTGTTGTGTGCCAGAGCAGCAAAAATGGGTCGACTCAGCTTTTTGAGCCCTTTTTGCTGCTCCCCTCCCACCACAGAGGCTAACGAGGCACTGATATTCTGCCGAGACCTCTTTCAGTCACCAGACCCTGTGAGCTATCATCCGTAACACCCCCCAACCAATATGAGTATTATTATATACATAGTCATGTATATATTCATAGAACATTCGAAATAAAGAGTTTCGTTTCAATTTATGCTTTTTTATACTGTTATTTTTTACGTAACTAATTAACAAGCGAATGGAGCACTATACCTATTTCGACCAGACAAGCCAGTTTTATGCACATTTAATTCTTTTTGACTGCGAAGTCTCCCCTTATGTCATACCAGCCGCGGCCGGCAGTTTTACCTGCGTGGTATACGTATTTCCCGCTACTATACTTTTTCGGGATAAAAGTAGTCTAGTTGTTATTTTTTATACTTATAGCGTTTTTTTTCATCACACTCAGACCCCCGCACTAGGAATCCCTATGTCGTGGGAGGCATGCGCACACACAATCTCAGCACACAAACACCCAAGACCCGGGACAAACATCTACACTCATCGTACAAATGTTTGCCCCTGCCGGGATTCGAACCCAGAGTACGCACAGTAGTCATGTCACTGTCACTAACTACTGCGCCACGGCGACCGACGTTTGACCACTATCTCAGTTGATGGTCAGTGACGATGTGGTCAATATTATCCCGCGAATGAAGATAGTTTATACCCTAGCCTAGAATAACACATAGGCTACTTAAGGTATAGTTCCCGTGGGATAATTGACATTTAGTGGGAAAACCGTTCATGACAATGAACCCGCGGGGCGAAGCTACTAATAGTAATATAATTAATAGTTATTAATAGGCATATATAAGTACACGAATTACACTAATGATAAACAGACGCAATACAATAATAAGGAAGCCAAAATAATTATATAAAAATGTCAAAAAAAAAAAAATATGAAAAATTTCAGTTAAGAATACGCATAAATAGATAAATATTACGCCATTCAATTCAATCCAACTAGCTTTAATTAACAATCTTAAAGTTAGTTACATATTAATCTGTAGAATTATAAGAAAACGACTAATTCCGGATTGTTTTGCTTTTCTGCAAAGGCCTCCCCTAAACTACGCCATATAGTAGGTATAGTAAAACAGTTTCACTAAATCTGCATGCCGGTGTCACTGCAATCAACTGAAACATCACAGAGCAGTTTATTGAGCTCAGTTAATATCTAAAAATATCTACTAATATCCTAGAACGACCACAGACCGAATCGCGCGCTACGCGCACCGACAAACGCAGATTTGGCAGTAACCACATCAATTCCTCCGCATTGCAGAGCCATTCTGCGAACCTTGCAAAAACAGTGTTCAATTTACCAACGTCTGTGCACGACTTCTGTTTCATAACAAGTGTTTTGTATAAATTAACATGAACAGAACAAATAGAGAAAAAAGTGAAACTTGTTTTAAAAATACGCGAGGCAAAAACAATTTACACTTCTTTATCGCTGAACTAATATCAACATCAGTAATTTATTGGCTGTAAGTTAGTGAATAGTAGAAGTGAAAGATAAACACATCGAACACTCGAAGAGATAACTTATACAAACATATTACCTTTACGTAATAATCACTCGAGGCCGGTGCGAGCGGAGTGTAATACCAGACTCATGCCAGTCACCGTTCAGTTAGACGCAGTATTCTTAACTACTACAGTATCAATCAATTAATTAACCACAGTAGACGTGTGTGACGCGTGTCTAGTTCAGCTGCTCGTGTCGTGTCAGTTAGTCGCGTAGAACGAGAAAACAATGACTGACAAGCAGTATATTTTGGGAATGGACATTGGGACAACATCGGTAAAAGTGTGTGTTTACGACCCTGACAGCAAAGAGCTGGTCGCGATACAGAATAAAGACACAGCTGCTAACATACCAAGTGATCAAGGAATAGAGGGGAACAAGCAGGATGTGCCGAAGATAGTATCCGCAGTGCACTATTGCGTATCCCGCCTCCCGAAGGATATTCTGCGTCACGTTAAAAAGATTGGGGTCTGTGGCCAAATGCATGGAGTTGTTTTGTGGAAAAATAAGTAAGTTGACTTGCACAGGAATTAATGATCAAATTTGACTTTGAGATTGGCAAAATTTTAATCACATTTAGGTGTCCGAAAATTGAATAGGAAACACATTATCTAAATGTGTCTATTGTCACGGGTGGGAATCGCCGAATTTAGCACTACAGATTTTTTTTCCAAGAAGCAGGCAGAGCTTCATTCTAATTTGTATTCTATTGTATAATTTTACATGGAATAAAGCTTTTGTATTCGTATTTCAACGGCATTCCTATCGCAGAATGTTTTTATTACAATACATACTTAGTTTGTTAAATAAAACCATTGTTATGATTTCGTGTTTTATCTACCGTGGCTTATCTGTGTTTGTTTGTCAGCTTCAAGTATATTACTACATTTTTATTGCAATGAAGTAAAATATTCAATAAATTATAATTTGTTTACAACAATCCAATTCCCGAATGATAATCTTACTAATATTATAAATGCGAAAGTCTGTGTGTTTGTGTGTATGTGTTCATGTGTGTATGTTTGTTACTTCATTACGCTCAAACGGCTACACCAATTTCGATGAAACTTGGTATGGAGTTAATAAAAACCCTGGATTATAGCCTGGATAGGCTACTTTTATCCCGGAGAAAGTATAGTTCCCGTGGGATAATTTAGTGGGTAGCGGGAAAGCCGTAATCAACGCGGGTGAAACCGCGGGGCACTACTAGTATAATATAAACAGACTTTCTAAGTTGCTTGGGGAAAAATATAATAAAAAATTACTAACAAGCACATTCTCTCAACGGCCGCAAACCGTATAATTAAATTATTGCGCTTTCCACATTATACTTATAACTAAGAAAGATAGATAAGCATAAACTTTAATAGAATTGAGCGTTTCCATCGAAGTTTTTTTTTTTTTTACACTCAAACCCCCGCACTAGGATTCCCTGTGTCGCGGGAGGCATGGACACACAAACACAGCACACAAACATTCAAGACCCGGGACAAACATCTACACTCATCGCGCAAATGTGTGCCGGGATTCAAACCCAGGGTCCCGAAAACACAGAAGTCATGTCACTGACCGCTGAGCCACGGCGACCGTCCACCACCACCCACCGACATAGGATAACATAAATAAATGTCTAAAATTTATTTATATTATTTTAATAGTACCAAACCAGCCCCCCGATATAAAACTCTTTGTTAACTAGCCAAATAAATTCGGCAATGAATAAATCCCGTATAACATACATTCTAATCTTTTGTTAGACAATTTTGTTAACTTTTGATTGGAAATTCTCGTGAGTTTGACATATTATACTATTGATTATATATCATATAGTCAGTGGTCGCCGCGATCTGGCAGCGTAAACTCGCCTTTTTTTTTTTTTTTTTGACGTGATAACGTTTTATAAATTGATGGATGCCAAAATGAAAAATAGTAACGGTAACATTCCAGTAACGTTCCACCTAAGTTTTATCTAGATCTAGATAATATAATCAAAGTCAAAGTCAAGGTCAAAGTCAAGGTCAAAGTCAAGGTCAAAGTCAAGGTCAAGGTCAAAGTAAAAGTCAAAGTCAAATTCAAAGTCAAACTTCAAAGTCAAAAGTCAAACTTCAAAGTCAAAGGTCAAAAGTCAAATGTCAAATGTCAAAAGTCAAAAGTCAAATGTCAAATGTCAAATGTCAATGTCAATGTCAATGTCATACATGATTATGTCGTTATCACGTAAATCTATCGTCCGTAAACCGACTTTACAGACAACCAATTTTTTTTAAAGTTTATAAGCTTGCGTTTGACCACTGTCTCACCTGAGGATGAGCATCGGACATGGTCGAAACCTAGGTCGAAACTCCGACTATAAACGTGAGTAAAGCCGGATACCACATATATATAATAATTTTGTTAACGATAGGAGTATTTATATATTTACGAAATATTTTTTTTTTTTTTTTTTTTTTTTTTAGCTATGTGCGTCTACTGTAGGACGTATGCCTCCCCCATATAGGGGGGATTTGCCAATACTCGCCACGCTTGGCAGGCGGGTTGGCGAGCGCAGTATGATTTCCGATCCTCAGAAGGCGCTGCTGCCCACCTCCTGGTACGTTATCCCTTAGCCGACTCTTACGGCACCCGCGGGATGAGATGGGGGAGTACTATTCTAGGCCGGTACCACCACGGCCATTTACGAAATATGTGGAAATTAAATAATATCAACATATTAAATGTATGAACAATATCGAATCGACCCGATTCGGGTTTTTTTTTATTGACTCGTTTGACTACTATCTCACTTGATGGTCAGTGACGATGCGGTCGAAGATGTAATCATGCTAAACCAAGATGTTTCCTGGCTCTCAAGGCATGCTGCCTGAACACACAATGTATTTTTTTTAAAATCACACTCAGACCCCCGAGTAGTAAGGATACACGGGTTCTGGCTCACTCCTCAGCCTTGAGCCAGAAGCCGGACCGCGGGTGGCTCAAACTAAAAAAAAAAAAAAAAAAAAAAAAAAAAAAGTAAGCACGCCGGATCGATCTGTGCTATCCGTTTTTTGATATCTCTTCAGGATTCCGAGATAGTTTTCAGGATTCTGCATCTCCAATACCCCTCATTACCATTAGGCTAATTACGGTCCGCGACGTGCGCTCGCCAGCAACCCTCATTACCATTAGGCTAATTACGGTCCGCGACTCGTGTTCGGTCTCTCTTGGTGTGAATCATCGGCGTCAGCCTTGAGCCAGAAGCAAGGTGGCTCAAACTAACTAAAACATGCTACTTTTGCTTATTGTACTTAGGTATTTGTTTCTATGATATCAATAACAACCACAAATTCTTATATATTGTATTTCTCTTTATTCATCTATAAAACAGCATTTATACATATTATAAAGTATTACATCATTCACCATTGTTTGTGAACCGAATAATCGAATAAAATCATGCATTCTCTTTCCGACGAATTTGTAGTACAAATACATCAAACAGTACTCGCCACATACTGAAGTGTAATCATTTTGCACCCTCTTGCTGTTAAAATCCCACACTCTGCAGGTTCTATTCAGAAAAATTCTATGAGGTCCTGTGGGTGGTCGGCCGAACGAATCAAAATATTGACCTACTTTGTTTTTATCTATGTGTATGGCTACCCAGTGGGAGTCAGGTTGTGTATCTGAATCCAAATTGCTAACTATATACGCTGGCACTTCGATATGGATTGGTAATCTGTTTGCTGCATATACGTTATTTTGTATGGAGGGATTAATTTTTGATAAATGGTCCTTAATCTCTATTGTGTTCATACTGTGTAAACAAAACTACGTCCTGCACTTGTGCTACCTTCTGATCCTAATCGTCGAATGAACACCAGGCCACTACTTACGTTAGTGTTTAAAACATCTAACCTAACCTAACCGACGATTGAGCACCAGGGCACTTCTCACATCGATATTTTAGATACATGATCCTTAATCTCTATGGTGTTCATACTTTGTGAATGTTCAGTATAACAATTTATATAAAGAAAGCTTTAAATAAAACATATGAGCTATGTTGAGTATTTTATTTATTGATATCATCCTTATATCTACAATACAATACAATTTTATCTTAACTACTATAATCTACGATCACGTTACGATTTTTGTCTATTTCAATTACATTATCGAACTCAGCATAAACAATACAGTTGATAGTTTGAGATAGAGATGTATCAAAACGAACTTCTAATCTTACGCTACCATTTCTTATCAGATTCCAATGACTTAATGAGTTAGCTGACAAGTCAGGAGTTAAGTCAAAAGCTAATAGACAAAAACCTTTAGCATATTGCTCTCTAGATATTCCATTGCCTTCGTTAAGAAAATGTATGCCCGTTCCTGAGAATAATGTATGATAGGCGGCAGTGAAAGTATTATTCTCGAAGGATGGTTGTAACGCTTTAGAAGGTATTTGTTGACCATCGATATATAAACAAAATGAACTCATATCGAAATTTTCAAAATTAAAGGGATTTTTAGTAAGGCTACCATTGAACGCCGCGTTATTAACGAACCCGACAATACATCTTTTAGGTATTTGCCCCAAAAATATATTATCAAGTGTTTTTCCCTGAACCCCCGATGGTATTGTTAAAACTTTAACTTCGGCTCGAGTAATAGGATATTTAGCTGTAGTGGAGGCTAAAACTTTTTGATGTGCAAGTAAAACCGTTGGATTTATTCGAGCTCTACGTACAAAGAAAGTTGCATATTTGTCCTATTACTTCACATTTGCATTCTTGTGTAGGTACTTGCGAAACGTTAATCGTTATCATTACAAAATGACCGCTATTAGTAATTGGATTGACATTCCAATGGTTTTGTCATATCACTAAACGATTTTTAATGATTATTAATTTGGTGTATCATCTTGGTATATATATTCGAAATCGATGTAGCGCTCTCAGAATTATGTGAGCAGTGAAGTCTATTATTTCTGATATTAAAGTGTTGTGAGTTAAAAGTTTTCAAAATCAACAATGGAGGTAAGATTTATACTTTATTTTTATTTATGTATTAGCATTTAAAAAAACTGTGCAAAGCAGGTGTTTGTGAAAAGTCAAAGAGAAGTTGCATGTAGGTACGTTTATTTAACGATAACTTGATTTTGAAGCATTGATAGCCCAGTGTTAATATTCATGGACTTAGGGTATATGTTTTGAGTGTTGTGACACATATTTCTATCACATCGTGATACCAATTTTTGTGAGTTCTTGTAAGAATCTATGCATATCATTTAATATTATTGCTATTTCTATTTCAGAACACATTTAACGAAGAGAATACTTTCAAGCAATATTATTATCAACAATTGTCAGACGAAGACAGCAATGATAATATAACCATGAACATAGAATCTTCAAATTTAAAAAGAAAGAGGGAGCAAAAAGAGAGTTTAGATGAATTTTTCGAGTTTCCCAACAGCAAGAAGAAAAAACAGTGTTCATCAGTGTCAAGAGCTCAGCCGGATGGTGGCATTGCTTTTATTTCAACAAACAATGACGATGCATCTAAGTCACAATACATGATTAAGATTGATGTTTACGAATTAAGCAAATTGACAAAAATACCCAACTCGCAACATTGGAAACATGCAAACATACGAATCAAATATTATGCTGACGACAAGAACAAAAATTATGAGAGTATTAAAAATATAGTCTACAACATTACAAAAGAAATATCTAAGCTGGATACATGTAGAAAGTTGTATTTTAACAATAGCTCATGCTAAATAAACTTTAATTCTTATATTACTCATATTACTCAGAGTAGTTAATACTTTGTCCGTTACAATACATATTTAGCTAATTGGATCAACTTATCAGTGTTAATCTCCTTGCATTTAATACCATATTCTAAAATATAAATAGTCAATGTAAATCAAATGTAAGCACCATTCTTATTTTAACCTTGGTATAGTCACCTGCAAGATGGAAAACGATCAAGCTGTTTGGTTAGAAAAATCAGAACTATTTGATTCAACCTATGACAATGAGCTATACCAAATTTGCATAGCAGCGGAAAACGATCAAGCTGTTTGGTTAGAAAAATCAGAACTATTTGATTCAACCTATGACAATGAGCTGTACCAAATTTGCATAGCAGCGGAAAACGATGATAAGTAAGTAAACTCGAGTCATAATCGTGTAAATATATTTCGTATTCAAATGACTTTCTATTAATATTTAATTACTTTTTCAGTCAACCAACATCATCATACACAGTTCAAGTGGGGCGAGGAGGAGCTCTCAAAAGAACTGTTGGCGCTGATACCATGGGTAACGATGCAAAGCGACAGAGGCTTGAAGAACCTACATCTTCAGCTGACTCTAGCCATCAGCATCAGAGGCTTGAAGAATCTACATCTTCAACTGACTCTTCCCATGACTCAGAAAAGGTACACTGCAACTCATGTGATATTCTAGTTACTAGAAGATACTATACGAACCATATTAAGAGCAATATGCACAAAAATAACGTATCAATATTGCATAGTTCTAGAGATAATATATCGATAATAGATTCGGCTTTCAGACAACGCATAATTTCTTACAAAGTTAAAAGTAAAAAACAACCTGATATACTTTTTGAAACACCAGAACTGTTTCTTAATTCAGTTAGAGACGACTTATGTTTTTTAATTAATAAAGCTATAAAACAACATTATAGTTTGAAAATAAACTTTGTATTACATGCGGAATTTGTACAAGAAACAAAACAATTGGCTAATTCTTTTGATTTTCAAACAAGTAATTTCTTAGTTACCCAAGCAGATGACTTAGACATTTTTATGTCAACCTTACGCGACACTTTAGCAAATAAAATATGTACTTTTGAGAAGAAAGATAGTGGTTGGAGTTTGAAAACCATTAATTACATTGAGTTAAATATTAATAAATTTAACCCCCTCCGTGGTACTTCATATATTGATCTACCTAAAGATATTAAGCTTAAAAAAGCAATAATAAATGTCAAAAACTCAGATAATTTATGTTTTAAGTGGTCGCTGCTTTCAGCATTATATCCAGTTAAAAAAAATTCAGAACGGCCATCATCTTACAGCATTCATTCAAATAAGTTAAAATTTAATGGAGTATCGTTTCCAGTTAAGTTGACGGATATAGCGAAAATCGAAAAACAAAATGATATAAGTATTAATGTGTTTGGTTTAGAGTTTGATACGAAAACAAAGAAACATTCTATTGTAGGTCCACTTTGTTTCACAAAAAGTCGTAAAAGTACTCATGTCAATTTATTATACATACAAAATGGAACGAATGGCCACTATTGCTATATCAAAAACATGTCGCGATTAGTAAGCAAGCAAACATCTAATTTGAATGTTGCTATTTACATTTGTGATGGATGTTTGATACGATTTCCTACCAGAGACAGGTTAAGTAAACATCAACAAGAAGACTGTTCTCACATTACAACAAAGTTACCAAACAGCGAGAAAACATCAAAAAATTGGTTTGGGGAACCGTCATCAAACGACACATTAAAATTTGATAATTTTGAAAAGAAAATGAAAATTCCTTTTGTAATCTACGCAGACTTTGAGGCATTTTTAAATCCTATACAATCATGTCCCAACGATTCATCTAAATCATACACTAATAACATTCAAAAACATGAGACTTATAGTTTTGGATACTATATAAAATGTTCATACGATGATAGATTATCAAAGTATGAGACATATTGTGGTCCAAACTGTGCACAAGTATTCATGGAACGTTTGTGCAATGATTTGAAAACCATATGTAAAAAAAATTGTTTCCAAAGATCCCTGAAGTCCCCATCAGCTGATCATACCAATAAGATATCTAATTCGAAAACATGTCACATATGTGAAACTAATATTACTACTGAAGAAGTTCTTGATTTTGATTGGCAAACGGGAGAATTGAGAGGAATTGCACATGAAGTATGTAAGAACAAGTTTCGTGCCCCCCGTCACATTCCGGTATTTCTACATAATTTAAGTAATTATGATGCTCATTTCATTGTCCATGCACTTAATTTTGTTGAAGGTGAAATTGATATAATTCCACAAAACAAGGAAAAGTACATCTCGTTTTCAAAACATCTAACAATTAATAACCAAAAAGTTACCTTAAGATTTGTTGATTCCTTCAAATTTTTACCATGTAGTCTTGACCAGTTAGTTAAAAACCTCAAAGATGACGAATTTCACGAACTCAAGAACGCCTATCCAGTTAAAGAAGATTTCAACCGTCTTCGTAAGAAAGGAATTTATCCATATGAGTTCATGACTTCATATGACAGTTTAAATTCAACATCTTTACCGAATCGAGAACAGTTTTATAGTTCACTTACTGATACATGTATCTCAGATGAAGAATACAACCGTGCCCAAGATGTTTGGCAACACTTTGTTTGTCGTAATATGCTAGACTATTCTAATTTATATTTAAAAACTGATGTGTTGCTGCTTACTGACGTGTTTGAAAATTTCAGAGATATTTGTCTTAAAACATATGGCTTAGACCCGAGTCACTATTACACTGCACCTGGGTTAAGTTGGGATGCGATGTTAAAACATACGAAGGTTGAATTAGAGTTGTTAACTGACATTGATATAATTGCATTTATTAAGACTGGTATTAGAGGTGGTGTATCTCAATGTAGTAATCGTCATGCTAAAGCAAATAACGAATTTTTAAATGACTTTGATAAAAATATACCTACTTCATATTTAGCTTATTTTGATGCTAACAACCTTTATGGATGGGCCATGTCTCAATACCTACCTGAAGGTTGTTTCGAGTGGGTGAGTCCAGAAACAAATTTTAAAGTTTCTGATACTTCTGAGTATGGTTTTATTCTTGAAGTTGATCTTGAATATCCTAAGGAGCTTCATGATTTGCATTCTGACTTTCCATTGTGTCCTGAAAATATTTGTGTAGGTGAAACAAAGGAGAAAAAACTAATCCCAAATTTAAATAACAAAATAAAATACAAGATTCATTACAGAAATCTAAAACAATGTCTAGCATTAGGACTAAAATTAACTAAAATTCACAGAATACTAAAATTTAAACAAAGTCCATGGTTAAAAAAATACATTGATCTAAATACTGAACTAAGAACAAAAGCCGTGTCAGATTTCGAAAAAGATTTTTACAAATTAATGAACAATTCGGTATTTGGGAAAACAATGGAAAACATTGAAAAACGAGTAAACGTTAAATTACTTACTCACTGGGAAAATCACGGTAAAAGTTTGGGTGTTCAAGATTTTATTGCAAAACCTGAATTTCACAGCGTATCAATTTTTTCTCAAAACTTGGTGGCTGTACAGTTAAAAAAAACTAAATTGTGTTACGATAAACCAATTTATTTAGGGTTTTCCATTTTGGACATATCAAAAACTCTGATGTATGAGTTTCATTACGACTATATGCTGCATAAGTTCGGTGATAAAACGAAACTATTATACACTGACACCGACAGCTTAATTTACCAAATTTTTACAAATAATTTTTATGAAGACATTAAACCTGATCTCTCTTCACGATTCGATACGTCTGATTATCCTTCAGACAACATGTTTGGTTATCCACAAATCAATAAAAAGAAATTGGGATTTTTTAAAGATGAAAACAATGGAAAAATAGTAAAAGAATTTGTAGGGTTGAGATCAAAGATGTATGCAATCCAATGCGAAAATAAATTAACAACAAAAGCTAAAGGTGTAAATAAAAGTGTCACAAGAAGGATGACAATGCAAATGTATAAGTCCTGCTTGTTGAATAGAAATATTTATCATGATACTATGTATAGATTTCGATCAATTAAGCACACTATATTCACACAGCAAATTAATAAAGTATGTTTATCATATAATGACACAAAAAGATTTATATTACCTAATAATGTTGATACAATAGCATGGGGTCATCATAAATTAGGGTAAGATGTAAATATAAACATGTAAATAGTTTGTAATTATTTTTGTTCAAGTTGTATAAATAGTGTAAAATATTTGTTTAGATGATTAAGATGATGTATTATATAAACTATTATGTATCTTTAAAACATGATTTGAATTGATAAAATGATATTCAAATAAATAAATCAAGTATGTCAAAGAAATGTCTTTTACTTTATTCCTATACCTAAACCAGTTCACACGCGTGCTAAGATGTTTCATTTTGTTCATCCGTTTACTGCAATAGTAGCCGGACCAAGTGGTTGTGGAAAATCTAATTTTGTTACTAATTTCATAAAATATTCAAAAGATATTTGTAGCACCCCTTTTATGCAAATAACTTGGTGCTTTGACGAAATGCAACCTTTGTACAACCTAAAAAATGTAAATTACCATCAGGGTATTCCAGATCTCAGTATGTTTGATGGTAAAGATGCAAATCTTGTAATTATTGATGATCTGATGAGAGAATCTGATGGGCGAATTGTAGATATTTTCACCAAAGGCAGTCATCATAGAAACTTGAGTGTATTTTACATTACTCAAAACTTATTTCATCAAGGAAGAGGACAAAGAGATATTTCACTAAATTCAAGTTATATCATTTACTTTAAAAATCCACGTGACAAAACACAAATCCGGTATTTGGCACGTCAAGTAGCACCGGAAAATCCAAAGTTCATAGAAGATGCCTACAAGGATGCCACCAAAGAAGCACATGGATATATTATGGTTGATTTGAAACAAAATACTAGTGATCTATGTCGTATAAAAACTAGTGTCTTTCCCCCAGATCATTATTGTCATGTATATGTACCAACAAAGGGGTTTAAATATGCCAAGAACCAGCAAATTCCTATCATTTTCAAATAATGTCGCGAAGCCTCAAGACGCACAAAGAATTGTTATCTGCACTGCATAAACTAAAACCAAAATATAGAACAGCTCTTTTAAAGTCATGTGGTGATGGAGAAATAAACTGCATTTGTGAATGCATTCATAACGTCTTGCAAGGTAAGGTGTCGATTGAAGAAAAAAATAAGAAAAAATTAAAAAAACACAAATCTCTTCTTCGCAAGTTAGTACGCAAAAGCACAAATAAAGTAAGAAAAAATATTATCATACAAAAAGGTGGTGCATTTTTACCTATAATATTGGGTTCAATACTAAGTGGATTACTTGGTTCTTTTATTAAGTAAAGAAAAATGGAGCATGCTAAAAAGATGTTACTTATTGAACCTAGCATGATAGAGAAACTAAATCAACACAACAGTGTAGATGATCCAACATCCAGATTAGATATTGAAATGAAAAACATCTTAAATACGAATATGGATGATAGAAAAAAATGTATCTTATACTTACAAATACTGCAGAGATATTTACATTTCAATGAAGAAAATCGACGACCTGTTGAAATACCGATAATCTCTAAGAATGCAGAATTATTAGAATCAAATATAAAAGATGAAACTGTAGCTAAGCATCTAGTCTCTTCTCAGATACAGAACGAAGAAGAAAAACTTCAAGTTAGCACTCAAAACAGGAGTAATATTTATTCGTCAAATCAAATACTCAGTTGTATTCCAAAAACATATGCTAAAAAAGGTGAATCGTTGTTAAATTTGCTTTCATTGAGTAAAAAGAAAATTCGATGGGACGATGATGGTACAGTGCTTATAGACAATGAGAAAATTCCAGGAAGCAATATTGTTGATTTAGTAAATGATATACTTAGGCCACTCAAGAGAAGTGATCCAATAGGTTGGGAAAACTTTGCAAAGACACTGAAAGATATTAAAATACCACTTACTTACTTAGGGAATCCAAAAAGAATCAATTATATTAATAAACTACACAAGAAAGAGCTTGGCGAAACTTCAACAGATGAAGAATTTGGTACTCCCTCGGATAACTCGGATAAATACAGAACAAAAATTCGTAAGAAACTTGACTGGGAGAAATGGACTCCATACTAGAGGATAGTGAATTGGACCCCATACAACTTATAAATCAAATATATTATAACGCTGCACATCCTGCTGGTTACAGTAGCATAGAAAAGTTAACAAAGGCAATGAAAGGTAAAATGAATAAAAGTGAGGTTAAAAAATGGTTGCAGTCTCAAGAAACGTATACGTTGCATAAACCTGTACATAGAAAATTTCCTAGGAATAGATATATATTATCTAATATTAACGAGCTCTGGCAAGCTGATTTAAGCGATATGAGGACTTATTCTAAATATAATGAAGGTTATAACTACATACTTTGTGTGATTGACGTATTTTCTAAATTTGCATATGCTAGAGCCATTCAAAAGAAAAATTCTGTAACTATTAAGCAATGTTTCGTAAGCATATTTAATGAAGCTAATACTACACCTTTTCATATACAATCTGACAAAGGAACTGAATTTGTATCTAAAGATGTGCTGTCATACTTCAAAAGTAAAAAAATTAATTACTATACTACAAATAATCCAGATATTAAAGCAAGCATAGTAGAGCGATTTCAAAGAACACTTAAAATGAAAATGTGGCGGTACTTTACTCATAACAATACTTATAGGTACATAGATATTTTGCAAAATTTAATATATGCTTATAATCATGGTTATCACTCCAGTATAAAAATGAGTCCAGCTGATGTCAACTCAAGTAATATAATAACGGTTTGGAATAACTTATATGATAGAAAAATCAATACAAGGACCTTCACTATCTTAACTCCAAATTTTCATGTAGGTGATTATGTTAGAATTACTAAATATAAGCATGTATTTCAAAAAGGATATGAATCGAATTGGAGCGATGAAGTATTCATTGTCTCTTCAGTAATAGATCGCTCACCATGGGTGGTTTATACATTAAAAGATTTACAAAATGAACCAATTGTAGGAACGTTTTATGAACGTGAGCTCCAAAAAGTTACGTATGACTCTACTTCACACTTCAAAGTAGATAAAATCATTCGTACTCGCTTATCTGGTGACAGAAAAGAAGTGTTAGTCAAGTGGAAAGGTTATCCAGATAAATTTAACAGTTGGATTTTAGCATCTCAATTAAAACAAATATGATAAAAGAAAGTTTTTATTTAACATTGTTAAGCAACAGTTCTACGGAATATTTCCCAGAAAACAAAACCACGCTTTTCTCAACTAAGTTGCCAAAGCCTATAATACTTGAAGGATCATGGTATGTCGGCGTCGTTGAGTTTCAATACCCATGTACGATGTTTACAGTTCAAGATCGTGAAAATGTTGTTTACATCACAAAAAAAATGCAAATGCCTCAAGAAATACAACCTTCTCTTGTGTACTACAAAACTCACATTCCAGCTACAAACTATGACAATATTAACCATATTTTAACAGCATTAAACAACATAAAAGAAGACATCAATTTTCGTTATGATGTAATATCAAAATTCGTGAATGTGACAGTGAATGATGAAAACATAAAATCATTAACATTGTCAACTCAACTGTCTCTTCAGCTTGGGTTTGAACCAAATAAAAATCTCGTTGGCAAGGGCTTTGGAAAATGTCCAGCTAACTTACACTTAGGGCTGCCGTCACAATTATTTGTTTATTGTGATATAATCGAACCACAGATTGTTGGAGATGTGATGACTCCATTACTGAGAATAATACCATTAGACCCTTCAAAGTATATTTATGGAGCTAATAAAATGCATGTGTTTTCACCGCCTCACTACTTACCAGTAATGCGGAGAGAGTTTGATACCATTGAAATAGATATAAGATCAAACACTGGTCAAAAAATACCATTCCAGTTCGGAACGGTGTGCATTAAACTACATTTTAGCAAATTATAATGTATTCTCAACACAGCAAAATATCTTGTCCTTATGAACATTATTATTCACGTCAAGCTGGATCCGGTATTGGAGTAATTTACAAAGGAGTCCCATATCAGCGTGGTCATGGAATCGGTAGCTTTTTGGGAGGGTTGTTTAGGTCAGTTTTACCATTGCTTTCTAGTGGGGCTCGAGTGATTGGCAAAGAAGCTTTAAATGCAGGAGTAGGTCTTTTATCTGATATGGTTAGTTCAAGACCTATGGAAGAATCGTTCAAATCACGACTTAAGGAGGCAGGCTCTAATTTGAAAAGGAAAGCCGATGCCAAAATTGATCGCATGAACATGACTGGTTCAGGATATAAAACAAAGAAAAAACATCACTCTTCTCTCATTTCACCATCGACCACTAAAGCGAAAGCTACTAAAAAGAATAAACTAAACAAAAAAATTAAGGACATATTTTCTTAAAATATTTTTATAATGTCTTTTTTACATAGTCATTCCTGCGAGTGCATTAAGTCAGAATTAGATTTATTTGCTTTACCGTCTACACAAACTAGTATAGAAAATGGAATGTGGATACATTATAAACCAATTTCATCTCTTGCTGATGATGGACCCATAGAATTTCAAGTGCCAGGAGCAGGTGATGACTACATAGACTTATCTCATACGTTGTTACATATAAAAGCGAAAATATTAAACCAGGACTCTTCAAAGCTAAATTCATCAGCTGTGGTGGCTCCAGTTAATAACTGGATGCATTCAATCTTTAATCAACTTGATGTTTATTTGAATCAAAAACTCGTTTCTCCACCAAATAACACATATGCGTATCGTGCATACATAGAAACTCTGTTGAATTATACCCCCGCAGCTAAAGACTCACATCTAACCTGTGGTCTTTGGTATGAAGATACATCAGGAAAAATGGATTCAACTGACGAAAGTAATAAAGGATTCACAAAACGTCAAGAATTTGCTGCTGAGAGTAAAGAAATAGAAATGATAGGACATCTGCACGGTGACTTATTCAATCAAGAAAAATTTTTGATCAATGGCGTTGATATGGCTGTTAAATTAGTGCGATCAAGAGAAACTTTTAACTTGATGGCTTCCTCGAATGATTTAAAGTTAAAAGCACGAATTTTGGATGCAACGCTTATTGTACGTAGAGCTCGAATAAATCCAACGGTTTTACTTGCACATCAAAAAGTTTTAGCCTCCACTACAGCTAAATATCCTATTACTCGAGCCGAAGTTAAAGTTTTAACAATACCATCGGGGGTTCAGGGAAAAACACTTGATAATATATTTTTGGGGCAAATACCTAAAAGATGTATTGTCGGGTTCGTTAATAACGCGGCGTTCAATGGTAGCCTTACTAAAAATCCCTTTAATTTTGAAAATTTCGATATGAGTTCATTTTGTTTATATATCGATGGTCAACAAATACCTTCTAAAGCGTTACAACCATCCTTCGAGAATAATACTTTCACTGCCGCCTATCATACATTATTCTCAGGAACGGGCATACATTTTCTTAACGAAGGCAATGGAATATCTAGAGAGCAATATGCTAAAGGTTTTTGTCTATTAGCTTTTGACTTAACTCCTGACTTGTCAGCTAACTCATTAAGTCATTGGAATCTGATAAGAAATGGTAGCGTAAGATTAGAAGTTCGTTTTGATACATCTCTATCTCAAACTATCAACTGTATTGTTTATGCTGAGTTCGATAATGTAATTGAAATAGACAAAAATCGTAACGTGATCGTAGATTATAGTAGTTAAGATAAAATTGTATTGTATTGTAGATATAAGGATGATATCAATAAATAAAATACTCAACATAGCTCATATGTTTTATTTAAAGCTTTCTTTATATAAATTGTTATACTGAACATTCACAAAGTATGAACACCATAGAGATTAAGGATCATGTATCTAAAATATCGATGTGAGAAGTGCCCTGGTGCTCAATCGTCGGTTAGGTTAGGTTAGATGTTTTAAACACTAACGTAAGTAGTGGCCTGGTGCTCATTCGACGATTAGGATCACAAGGTAGCACAAGTGCAGGACGTAGTTTTGTTTACACAGTATGAACACAATAGAGATTAAGGACCATTTATCAAAAATTAATCCCTCCATACAAAATAACGTATATGCAGCAAACAGATTACCAATCCATATCGAAGTGCCAGCGTATATAGTTAGCAATTTGGATTCAGATACACAACCTGGCTCCCACTGGGTAGCCATACACATAGATAAAAACAAAGTAGGTCAATATTTTGATTCGTTCGGCCGACCACCCACAGGACCTCATAGAATTTTTCTGAATAGAACCTGCAGAGTGTGGGATTTTAACAGCAAGAGGGTGCAAAATGATTACACTTCAGTATGTGGCGAGTACTGTTTGATGTATTTGTACTACAAATTCGTCGGAAAGAGAATGCATGATTTTATTCGATTATTCGGTTCACAAACAATGGTGAATGATGTAATACTTTATAATATGTATAAATGCTGTTTTATAGATGAATAAAGAGAAATACAATATATAAGAATTTGTGGTTGTTATTGATATCATAGAAACAAATACCTAAGTACAATAAGCAAAAGTAGCATGTTTTAGTTAGTTTGAGCCACCTTGCTTCTGGCTCAAGGCTGACGCCGATGATTCACACCAAGAGAGACCGAACACGAGTCGCGGACCGTAATTAGCCTAATGGTAATGAGGGTTGCTGGCGAGCGCACGTCGCGGACCGTAATTAGCCTAATGGTAATGAGGGGTATTGGAGATGCAGAATCCTGAAAACTATCTCGGAATCCTGAAGAGATATCAAAAAACGGATAGCACAGATCGATCCGGCGTGCCCGATTTACTTTTTTTTTTTTTTTTTTTTTTTTTTTTTTTTTTTTTTAGTTTGAGCCACCCGCGGTCCGGCTTCTGGCTCAAGGCTGAGGAGTGAGCCAGAACCCGTGTATCCTTACTACTCCCCCGCACTATTTTCCCTGTATTTTCCCTATGATTCCCTGTATCGCAGGAGGCATGGACACACACAATCACAGAACAAACAGCCAAGACCTATTAACATATTTTTTTGACAGTTTTTCAAACTTGAGGGTGGTAGCTAGCCAAGCGGGTACTCAAAAGTATCTACGCAAGGATAACGTTGTTACCATCACCACAAAATTGAGCCATTGGTCGGGATCGAACCAGCGTCCGTCGCGGTGTCGGTTTGACAGCCGACGCTCCTACAGCGATCGCTGAGCTCATCTTTAGTTGTCAATCGTTCTAAATCAGGAGATCACTGTAAACTTTGCATCCCCACTTTATGTTACAGAGCCTGGGAAACAGTGGAAAAAGATGGAATAGTTATGCGTTTCGAAGCAACACGAGAAAACATGTCAGCGTTATACACATGGCAGGATACAAGATGTAAACCAGAATTCTTAGATTCTTTACCGAAACCTGATTCACACCTTAAATGTTACTCTGGCTACGGCTGTTCCACGCTCTTATGGATGCAACATAACAAGCCAGGCAAACTGAAGAACTTCCAATATTCGGGAACTGTACAAGATTTCATAGTGACTATGCTCTGTGATTTACAAACTCCTGTCATGTCAGATCAGAATGCCGCAAGTTGGGGATATTTCAACACGGAAAAGAACGAATGGAATTTCGACATATTGAAATCCGTCGAGTTCCCAGTAAACTTATTACCGAACATCATAAAGAGTGGCGAATACGCGGGTGAGTTGAACGCTGTCTGGAATGGAATTCCTGCAGGTACACCAGTGGGCGTTGCTCTGGGTGATCTCCAGTGCTCTATCATAGCCACATTAGAGAGCAAGCAGGATGCTGTCCTCAACGTTTCCACATCAGCACAACTTGCATTTGTCGTCGATAACATCACAGATTTGGGATGTAGCACTGTTGAACATTTGCCGTATTTCAACGATTCATTTTTGGTCGTTGCCGCATCACTAAACGGTGGCAACGTACTCGCTGCTTTCGTGAAAATGTTGCAACAGTGGATGCTTGAATTCGGTTTTCCCATTCCTCAATCGAAAGTGTGGGAGAAACTTATCGCGCTGGGTTTAGACGTAAAAGAAGCTTCGACTATGAAAATCAATCCCCAATTATTGGGAGAAAGGCTTGCTCCAATGGCAAAAGCTTCTGTTGATAATATTGACCTTTCCAACGTTAATCTTGGGCAAGTATTCAGATCGCTCTGTGACAGCGTGATTGATAATTTGCATTCCATGATGCCGAAGGAGATATTGCGCAATGCAGACATTGTACGAATAGTTGGTAATGGGTCCGGTTTATCGAGAAATGCCGTTCTGCAAAGGGCTGTGGAGAATTGTTACAGCTTGCCGCTTGAATTCACGTGCGGAGGAGATGCCGCAAAAGGCGCAGCCATAGCGATCATATAGCACTGTTATTTAAGGACAACGAATTATAAGGCACATTATTAAACTTTTAAGTAGTCTGAGAAAGTATTTGATTTAATGCTAGTAGCACCCGCCGGTTCCACCCGCGTGCATTACGGTTTCCTCTCTATCTCTGTTATCCCACAGGAGCTATATTATTCGGGGATGAAAATACCCTATGTTATTCCAGGGCCTATCCTATCTCCATACCAAATTTCATCGAAATCGGTACAGCCGTTTGGTCATGAAGGAGTAATAGAGTTTTTGAATTATTTCCTTATTCCACGGGATCAGCTAGAATAGCGAACGGAAATAATTTTCTGAAAAGCCTATGTGTTTATCTAGGGTCTAAACTATTTTAATACCAAATTTAATTGAAATCGGTGCAGCCGTTTGAGCGTGAAGGAGTAACAAACATACACACTTACACACAAACTTTCGCCTTTATAATACTAGCTAGTGGGATGGGATGGGACAGCCTTTTGTAATGTAACATAGCTTCTAAGGTTTATAATACACTAGAGGTCCGTTCTAGATTCGCGCGGTTACATGACTGAAGTTTTAGTAAGGATCCCTCATTTTTCTTGTAATAAAAATATAGCCTACTAGCTGACCCCGCGAACTTCGTACCGCCTAGCAGTAATTTTTTATTTTATTTTTAATACTGATTCTGCTATTTGGGACACTGTGTCAGCTAGTAAGCTCTATAAAGAGAAAAGTAAGTTGATAAGTCAACAATTACATTATGTCAAAATATAAAACGTCACTCAATTGTTTTACCTTCCCGGAACCCCTCCACTAACAATTAAACTTCATCGTATGGTATTAAAGTTCAAATTGACTTTTAAGTATTATTACGAATCTTATGTATGAGAATATGGAAAAGTGTTGTTTTTAGACTGTTTTAGGCAATTTATAAAATTTTTCTCTCCATAAGAACCATGCTTGTACTTCAAGGAATATTATAAAATATGAATTAGCGAAATCGGTTCAGCTGCTCTCGAGTTTTGCGCTTAGGAACACATTCAGTGATTCATTTTTATAATATAGAAGAAGAAGAAGATGTAACTCAGGGATAATGAAGAATTGTATTGTTAAAAGAATTTTTGAAATCAGTCCAGTAGTTTTTGAGTTTATCTATTACAAACATAAAAATCTATATAATATTAGTGTAGATATAGGTGTTTAGTGGTAACGGCCACCAAAACGGAAGAACTTATTATGGTCATTTCCTTATTGGTATGGAAGGGGTTTAGCTGAGTGTTCTCAACTATGACAATGAACACTCTTAATTATTTAAATCACATTCGATGATTTAAATTGGTAGTTATAATCACTGCAATCTTAATTTTTTATCTAGTATACTTGTTTGTATAGTTATAGCTGTATGTGCCATTTAACAAAAACATTGAATGTCCAGCCCTTAACTGAAAATATAAGTATATAGCTGTTTCATCAATATATGGATGACTAATTCAGTACCTAGCGAGTAAGAAAGTAGACAACTTCCTTACAGTTCCTTCTACGCGTATCTACATTTACATATAACTATCTGATGGATGAGTGAAGGAAGTGGGATTTCCAACAGATTGTTCTATCACTGTTGTATCAATAAAAATTGTGGATACCATTTTATTTTAATAAATAATCATCATCATCATCATCTCAGCCATAGGATGTCCACTGCTGGACGTAGGCCTTCTCCATTGATTTCCACGAAGCCGGTTGGAAGTGGCCCTCATCCAACCCTTGACTGCAATACAATAAATAATGGGAGTTCTTTATTGTAAAACAGAAATATTTTATGTACTATGTATTGCTTTCAGGCTGTTTGGCCGTGGTCTATGTGAAACTTGTGTTCTCAGTATCAGGGAAGACGCCGCGGAGGAGAGTTCTACACTCTTGTCGCCGCTCGGATCTGAACCACTGAAGATGTCGACCGCAGTGATCGACGAAACGTCTGGAACACAAGTTTCACATAGACCACGGCCAAACAGCCCGAAAGCAATACATACAACATGCAACGCCGGCCGTGAAAGCCGGCGTGAAAGTTTACAGAAATATTTTGATCAGATTATTATGTTATAAATAGTACCAATTTGTAATGGTTGATATTGTAAATAAATAATATTTTTGGAAATCCATACCGGCCATATCCTGAATGTGTTATGCTATCATAGACACCACATAAGGGAGTTGAGTTAGTTAAGTCAGGATTGCATATTTAAACGGGTCAGAATAAGAAAATTATACTCCATCAGCAGCTATCTTGTAACCAATTGTCACATATTTTTTTCTTAACTGCACTACATTTAATCCAGTTCACCAATTTTACATTTTGAAATCTACCTTGGTAAATTTTGGATATATTTATTTATTATATTTTAAAAAGAAATAGACTGTAAGTGTACCAGCGAAAGCATAGGAATTACTTGCACTTGGCGTTAAATGAGGAATTTTTCATGATATATTATAACTTACACAAACTTGTTACAAATAAACCACAGTACCTTACTGCACGTGATGTTAAATAAAAGATACTAATTGAAACAAGAAACTAGAGGACAGGAGTGTATGTAGATGCAAGGGAAACAAACTCTGTTTATTTCCCTTGCACACCCTTGCTGCTTTGCCAAAGATATTATTGTCTAGTTAACTGAATATATATTTTGCGCCTTGATGGGATAAAATAGAGGCAATCTCAACGCTGAATATCGCGAATGGTACAATCCAGGTAAAGGTTTCCTCCAAAAACCACAAAAAAATCTTTGTGGACGGCAGCTGCTGAGGGGTTAATCATTTACCATAGTGAAATTACTAACCTATTGTTTCCCTTGCTTCTACCTACACTCCTGTCCTCCAGCCCCCCCAAGACTTTTAGACTAAAGTTAAGTTAAGCTCAATTGTGATAGTTTGTCACGTTACACTTAGTCCTGCGAAACAATAACCTAAAAATAAGTGTTGGGACTTACACAATAATTATTTGTCGATCACTATTCCCATTCCCTCGCAGAGATTTAATAGAATATAGAATAAATCAATATATACAAGGAAGTTTCACGAAAAAAACGCAACCCAACAACTACAAGCAAATAGACAACAACACCACTAACAATCTAATCAGTGACTAACAACACAACAACTCCATTACAACTAACTCTATAATCCATAGAGTCTCATTGAGCATAAAGTTTAGTCTGACAAAATGACGTGAACGATCATGATAAAATATCGGAGCTGCCGAATGCACGCCTGACACCAGTCTGTGACCCATGGCCATCATGGCATAGTTGGGCTATGTACGTACGAGTAGAAAGAGGAACGTCGCGTACCTAGAGAATGAAATACTAGACATGGGTAACTCACTAAAGAATCAGGATCCGTATCTCAGATCAAAGCACAAGTGTCTGAGACGGATCTTTGAGTCGGTTCACAGATCAGATCAATTTGTAATTTTTTTGTACGGAGTCGATTGTGACTCTGTGACTCAAAATGAGTCCCACGCTATAATCGCATAATATTTTACTAAATGTTTAATTTAAATGAAAATATATTTTTCTGAAAAATGTCAACACCTTAAAAATGTTATTTATATTTTACGTGTAGGAATATTAATAAATAAAAAATATATTATAAAACAGTATAATAAAATAATTACTAATATTTTGTTTATTTACTTCACACTCATTGATTGAATTTAAGAAATACATTGTCATATTGGCCATAGATAATATGACTGTGAATTCCAGAACTGAAATAAATACGGCCTTACATAGCTCGCATGCGGCTAAACGGATCTACAGATAAACAGTTCAAAATCAACTGACTACAGCTCTGGATCATCACAGCTCGTGTGAGTCACGGCTGATCCGTGAGTATAAGGCCTTAGATAGCTCGCATATGACTTAGCGGATCTACAGATAAACGTGAGTCACGGCTGATCCGTGAGTCATGCATTTTACAATTGAGTTACGGATCTCAAGCTCAATTCGATCCGATTCGGATCTTTGAACCGACTCAGAGCTGAGTTACACATCTCTATGAAATACTACTGCGACCCCTTTCCTTTCTCTGTCTTTGCATAAATTTGGCAAAATAAAATTGATGATTTGTATCACAGAGTACATTACATAGTAATTGAGAGAGTATTGTATTTGTATCACAGAGTACATTTGATTTCTATTCTGTGTTTCAGTATTGTAACCTCTTTGATTGATAGCGTACACGAGTAAAATTTTACGAAATTTACAATTTATAACCTCAACACATGATACCTATATTACCTATAAAGAACTGTGTTTAAATATCCAAATAAAATGTTAAGAAATAAATAAAATATAATGAAATCATTCACTGAAACCAAATCTATCAGTTAATTCTTTGACAGTCAATGTCGTTGAACTCACGTTTATCTCTCTTCATCTGTGCTAGCCCCCAGGGACAATAAAGCTATTTACAATTTTGTGCTTGGATGAAATAATGCAATCGAATCGCATATAGGTCATTTATAGGCATTAACTAGAGCAGTCCGCAATTAGGGAACGCGTCTACGCTTGCGGGGCCCAAGGCATTTTAAATATATATCTGTAATATGACAAGATTTGCCCGTGCCAAAGGCTCCAAGTCGTCAAATGAGAGAGCACCAGAAGATAGCACACCATGGGAAGTAATGAAGGAACAACTTCTGCAATCAAAGAAAGAGTGCGAAGAATCTAAAAAAAGAAAGGAGGTTGGTAAATTTGCCTAAATCACATCAAATTATGGCTCAACTTTAGTTTACAAAACATCTATTTTAGGGGTGAGACGGGGTGGGGGAGGGAGGGGTCGATCCCCCCCTGTGAAGGGGAAGTTGCGGCACCCCATTCTTTCTAACATGACTTGAAAATTTCTAACCTCACAACTTTCAGACATTGATTATGGGGTGTAACAAGGGCAGAGGAGGCGAGAAGGTAGAAAGGGTGGGATCCCTGCTATGAAGGGTAAGTTGCGACAACACCCCCTCCCTGCCCCTACCCCCTTTCCCCACTAAAATCAATGTTATTGTTATAACTAAAGTTGAACCCAATTTATTCCACATTAGGTCTCTAAATAATAATTAGATGTTATTATAAATTTATTTTTGCAGGCAGAAAAACAACGCATTGAAAATTATGAAAATTTTCTTAAAGAGCACAAAACCCAAAAAAGAACAGCTACATGGTGTGACTTTCCTCAAGATGAAGCTTATAAAGCTAAGGATCCGCAACAGTCTCAGTCACCAACAAAAAAGAAGAAAAACAAGCAGAAGATACATAATGTGACTGAGCAACATTCAGCAGCAACTACATCTCCAGAGGATACACATGCTGATTTTAAAATTAAGAAGTCTAAAAAGAAAAAAGCTAAAGGAAAATCTGAGGTAACTTCTCTTATTGTCCAGGAATATGGAATAGAAGGAAAAGCAGATTCTACACTTATAGAAACAACTAAATGTAATGCTATTGAAAATTCTCCAAAGAAAAAGAAGTTAAAAAAGAAAAAAGGGAGTATAGATAACACAGAAGTTGCACAGAATGGACGCATTGAAAATAATGATCAGTCGCAAGAGCCCAGTAAGAAAATAAAAAATAAAAACAAGAAAAAGCAAAAGGTTGCATCTGAAGATAATGTACACATAAGCCGAGAGAATGTAATGAGTGTTGATCCTAATTCAAATGATAGTAAATTGAGTCAGAATTACAATAAACAAACGAAAAATAGAAAAAACAAGAAATTAGTTGATGGTACACCAGTACGTAGGAAACCTATTGATGACCGTAGTTTCCAGTTAATCATCAATAGCAAAGAAGTTGAATTGGTTCGTTTTGATGGCTTCCCTATTATGAAGAAAGACGCTGATAGATTAGAAGAATTAAAAAAGAATATGATCAAAAAAGGAATACCCAAAAGTGAAGTGAATAGGACTTTAAAATTGGAGCGAAGGAGAGCTGAGAAAGCATTGGCAAGGCTGAAAAGAGATGTGTGCTATAATTGTAGAAAAGGTGGCCACAATTTGTCTGACTGTCCCGAATTAAAGACAAAGATTCCTGGAGTAGGTGCACCTGATGGGGTATGCTTCAAATGTGGATCTACAGAACACAGACAGTTCGAATGCAAAGTGCAAAAAGATAAAGAGTTCAGATTTGCCACATGCTTCATTTGCAAAGAGCCTGTGAGTATTTAATTTGATGACTGCTTATATTGATTTCTTTAATGTCTTGTTCAACTAAACTACACTAAAATTGTGGAAAATAAGATTGTTCTCATATTATGGTTATGAAGACACTTAAAAGTGTCATACGAATATGACACTTATCAACTGTGACATATTTGTTGAAGTGTCACTTATTTGGTGGAGACTAAAACTACCCATAATTACCCAGCAATTGAATGAAACATGTTTATTAATAGAGATAGTGTTGTAAGGATGTATATGAATTTGAGTTATAACAGAAATAGAGTCTTTTGAACAAAGGAAAAAAGTTGAGAATTTTAGTTACTTTGTGTGATTTAGAAAACTAATAGTTATCATCATCATCTCAGCCATAGGACTTCCACTGCTGGTCATAGGCCTCTCCCATTGATTTCCACAAGGAGCGGATGGAAGCGGCCCGCATCCCCAGGCCTTGTCTGCGATCTTAGGCAGGTTGTCTGTCCACTTGGTCTGTGGCTGTCCTATGTTACGCTTGCCAGTCCGTAGTCTCCATTGGGGCCCTGCCCACTGCCACTTCAACTTGCTAATCCGCTGGGTTATGTCGGTGATTTGCGTTCTTCTACGGATCTCCTCATTTCTGATTTGATCACGAAGAGAAACCATGAGCATAGCCCTCTCCATAACTCTTTGTGCGACTGAGCCTGCTCAGAAGGCCCATAGACAAGAACTAGTAGGATTTATTACCTATGGTAAATTTTCCTATTGTTATTGCATAATTGTGTATTATTTACTACCTTCGTTAGACATGAGGTAACAAAAACGAAGTGAATTGATTATTTGACTCTTTTCGTTTGTTATCCTAAGCACTCCTGACAGGTTTTATGCAAATATTTTTTATGTAATTAAGAGATCCTAAAATCCATAAATGTAATATATTAATCAATACTTATTCACCATCACAAATTCAATTTATTCAGTGTTATAATAATATGTAATATGTTTGTTTTCAGGGCCACATAGCCAGACAGTGTCCCGACAATCCCAAAGGGCTATATCCAAATGGTGGAGGATGCAAACTATGTGGTGATGTCACACATCTTAGGAAAGACTGCCCCACTGTAAGTACTCACGCTTACTTGTTATTAATAACTAGCTGTGCCTGGCGATTTCACCCACATGGACTATGGTTTTCTCACTACCTCAATACTATTGGATGTGCGCCTATACCTTTACCGAGATAAAACATAGCATACATGTTTTTCCAAGGTATAATCTATCTCCCTTCCAAATTTCATGAAAATCTGTTCAGCTATTTCAGTGTGAAGCAGTAATGAACAGCAAACAAACTTTCGCCTTTATAATATTAGTGTGATATACTTATGTGTGTCAAAAAATTATTTTTTTATGTGTACATAATATTGAGAGTACCACATGTGATATTTGTAAGTGTATTTTGGCAGTATTTGCCAAATAATTTATGATATCCCTTATTACCTTTCGGGTGTGGTATATTTTGTACTATTGTTTAATACTTCATTACATTTAAAAAAACAGGGTGACTATGGTTAAATATTCTTTAGTGAAAAAGTGGTGCTTAGGTATGAGTATTTAGATTATCTAAATATATATCGGCGCGTACAGGGTTAAAAGCTAATGCACGGTCAGGATGGCATCCCGGTACTATGTCAGGATGTTATGTAATAACGGTAACATTATCATAGCATAACTGTAACCGAGGCACAGATTTAGCACTTCATATTCTAATAACTTTCTTATCCAAGTAGAGCGAACTCTGAAGCCCGCAGCAGCAGCAGTTACAAGGCATCTCTATAGATTACTCACAATAACTCCGCAGCACGCGTCCAGCTGTAGTCTCTCAGTATGGCGACTAGAGACTCCCATTAAATATCAACACTAACTTTACTCCACTATTGACACAGGCACCCCTGGTACCCCTCAAACATCCGTTCAGTGCGGCTTCCACAACTAGACTATTTGCTGAGACAGCATTTTATGGGCCTTTATTAAAATAACAAAACAAAATAACAATTATAAATATATCGATACTCAAGGAACTCAAAGTGACTACAAGGCTGTCATCCATCTGCCTTCAACGAGTCCTTGAGTATTTCGGTCACATAGCTCGGAAAAAAGCCGACAACTTAGAAAAGCTTGTTGTCAGCGGTAAGATCGAGGGAAAAAGGCCACGAGGTCGCAGTCCTTTACGTTTTTTTTTTTTTTTTTTTTTAATCACTATTTATTTTGGGGCTTTTCCCTACATGGTATGCCAGCCCCATCGTACCCTAAACTTATACACGAATAAAAACTTAATTATTTCTTAAATACCTTAAATAAAGCCTTTGCCGCATCGCACGCAGGCGAAGCTAAACTATTAATAAAAAAACCTACGTCTAATCTATTTATCTTAAAACTATTTAACAAATCTTCTCTTTCTCGGGCATGTTTAGAACATTCCACGAGAATATGGTAAACATCCTCAAGAGTGCCACACAATTCACAATTTGGTGTATTGGATTTTTTCATTAAAAAAGAAAACTTGTTACACGGGTAATGACCAGCCCTTAGCCTATGCGCAAGAACAACATCGTTTCTCGGCAACTCGCTTCTTACAAACCATGGTATACGAGGAGGCTGAGATTGTATTGTTTTATACCAAATACCTTTTTCTCTGCTTCTTTCATCGAAATATTCTTTAAATGTATCGTAACAAATATCTTTACATCTAAACAAAAGCTCGGTGTAGTTAGGTTTAATCGTGTATTGAATCCCTTCTGTAGCCGCTAATTTTGCAAATCTGTCAGCCTCCTCGTTACCTCTAATACCGATATGCGAAGGCACCCATTGCAACTTCAGCTGAACACCTTTGGTGGAAAGATTGTTGACACTTTTTAATATTGAATAAGCTACCGATACACCTCTGTAGCCAGAGGCGCATCGAGCTAGATGCTGTAAAGCACTTTTGCTGTCCGTAAAAATGACAACACACAGCTTGTTCATATTGTTTATATAAGTTAGGGCTTCTAAAATTGCAATGAGTTCCAACGTCATGATCGATACATTTGCATTTGTTTTAAACATAAAAGCGTTTTTTGTAGCGGAGTCGTAAAAGGCGATTCCTTTCCCATGTGTACTTATAGATCCATCAGTGAATAATTGATACCATTGCTTATACTTATCATAAATTTCGTTTCGAATTTCAAAATTTAGACTTGTAACATTGTGATCTTTTTTTGGGCCGGTAACGCAATCTAAGTTAACTTCAACAACCCCATCAAATTTTATATATGTAACCCACGAATCTAAAGTAAACATATCTAACGGATTGGAAGTGTAAATATTAAAATTTTGACAATACTCAAATGCTTCGATAAGTGAAGGCTTCTTTTTATTTTGCCAGTACCTCTCGTTTATAAGACCGTTAAGATGTTTTATTTGTGAAATAGTTGCGTTGTCAGTACAAGAAAGATTTTTTAAACAAAATTTCAGAGCAAGATACCTCCTCCTAATGAAAAGTGGCGTAATGCAAAGATCACTCTCCATAACATGTATTGGTGTAGTTTTGATGTATCCGCCTATTGTTCTCAAGGCTTGATTTTGTACTTTATCTAATTTAGATAAATGAACTTTTGCACAGCTACCATATAAAAAACTTCCAAAATCGATTCTACTTCTTATCACTGATATGTATAAGGTCCGTAAATGTTTTGGGTGAACTCCCCATTGTGATCCCGATAAAACTTTTAGCAAATTTATAAATTTAGAAGCTTTCTGTACAATTTCGTTTACGTGTTTATTCCATATAAGGGATCGGTCTAACCATACTCCTAGATATTTTATATATTCAACTGAATCTAATATATTTCGATTTATTTCAAGAGTAATTAAGTTCTTACGGCGACCTCTACTAAACATACACAGTTTAGATTTGGTAGGAGAGTGTTCAAGTCCTAATTCTTTCATACTATCAACCATGTTATTTAGCGCTCCTTGCAAGACATTTTTACAAAAATGTATATCACTATTGCTAACGTAAAAAACAAAATCATCAGCATATTGAGCTATCTGTATATCGTGCATTTCGTTGCATATTTTGTGTGTTGTTATGTTAAATAATAATGGGGACATAGGGTCTCCTTGAGCTAAACCTTTATTTGTCCATCTGCAATCAATAATACCTTCCATATTTTTCATCATAAGACACCTTGCACTCAAAAATGACCAAATATATTTACACATTTTTGAACCTACCTTTAACTCATCTAACATACTTACTACTTTATCAACTAATACGTTATTATAAGCGTTTTCCACATCTAAAAAGCAAGCAACAGTAGGTATGTTATGTGAAAGTCCTATTTGTACTGATGTGACAAGTCTAGCTAAACAATTTAAACAAGATTGACTTTTTCTAAAGCCTGACATAAACGGGGAGAGTAACAGGTTTTTTTCAATGTACCACTCCAATCTTTTACATAACATGTTATGAAAAATTTTGCAGACACAGGAGATAAGCGAAATGGGTCTAAGTTTTAAATCAGTATTAGGGCTAGAGGCTTTTGGTATGGGAATAACTATAATTGTACGCCACTGTTTCGGAACTATACTACTTAAAAAGATTAAATTATATAAATTTAATAGATATACTTTACCGACAAGAGGTAAGTGATAAATCATAGAGTACGTGACCTCATCATTTCCAGGAGCAGTGTCTTTTTTCTTAAGGCAGCTTTTTAATTCCTGAATTGTAAAGGGTAACTCTAATAATTCATTTATCGAATGAAATGTGGGTGGTTGGTTCAAAACACTATCGGGCGTGAGCGACTGCAACAATTCCTTTTGCTTATCATCTGGCGCAACTAATTTTGATTGACGATATCCTTTAAACCATCGCATTTTACGCCACATTTCTGCTACAGAAGCAGTTTCTTTAATATTATTGCAAAAATTTCTAAAACTGTTTGATTTGGCTTCGCTTATTAGCATGCTAGTATTTTCTATTTTGTTTTTTAATTTAGTAAGATTATCAGGTGTTGGATTCTTTCTAAAGTTAGTCAGTGCCAATCTTCGCTCCGCTACTGCCTTGGACAAAGAAGGATTCCAGTATTCTTTCGGCTTAAAACTTCCTGAAGGGTTGCTGCACAATTTGATGGAGGGTATATTATTGTTAGCCGATTGGTTAATTGAATTTTCAAAATGGTCGTAACATTCTTGGAGATTATTGTTTAAAGAAATATCAGAGAACGGTTTTGTCAAATCGTTGCTGTATTTCTCCCAGTCGGCCTTTTTATAATTGCGTTTTTTATAAATCTTATATGTGTCTGGATAGCTACCAGTGATTTTAATAATTAAATGATCGCTGCCTAAATTCTCATTTAATATACTCCAAGAAAAACATGTAGCTACGTCTGAGGATATAAATGATATATCTGGTGAAGTTTGTTGTAACACTCCATCGACCATTTGTACTCTGGTATGTTCCCCATTATTTAAAGTTATAAAATTATTTTCCAAGGAAGAATCTAATATTTGCGTACCCCTTTGGTCCATTTTACACGACCAGTTTGTGTGATGGCCGTTAAAATCACCCCCAATAAGTGTTTTCTTATAGCCTAATGAAAATAGACTTTCCCAATCAGCTACTTTAGTTGTGACCGACGACGTACAATATATGCCTATTATGTTCTCTAGCTTTTTATAGTTAACAATTTTAACATGTACTGCTTCTATTTTCGACGACGAAAGGCTAATAGGACAACTATATGAAACTATAGATTTATGTATAATGACTGCTACTCCACCGTGGGAATCATTTCGATCTTTTCGATATATATTGTAATCTTTTAAATTATATGTTCTTTCAATATCAAACCAGGTTTCAGTTACGATAGCTATCTGGACCTTTTCTTGTAATAATAACGCCTCAAAACTTAGCAATTTTGGACCTAAACTTCTTGCGTTCCATTGATATATTTTAATCGCGAAATTTGTAAGTGTGCTATCCATAAAAAATGTTAAATATTTTTTTAAATAATTCACCCTCAGAAAATATACTGCAAACAAAGGCCTTAATTTCAACAAATACAGCTTTAAACAACAGTATAGCTTTTTCTTCAAAGCTTGTCTCATCTTCAGCAAATATAATGTTTCTGATATTTTGAAATATATTTTTCCATTCAAATTTCCATTCTTTTCTTCTCTCCCCATTCTCCCCTTCTGCATATTCCTGTTCTGGTGTTGTTCCTTGATTTACTTCTTCATAATCCATGTGAGTGCCTTCTTCCCCTTTCTTCTTTTTTTGTTTGGTAGTTTTCTTTATAATTGAATTCTGATTTTGTATCTGTAGACATGCTTGTTTTTTTCCTTCCTGTTCATCTGCATTTTCTTTTGTGACTGTCCTCATCAGTTTCCACTTTAGTGCTCTCTCAGTAGACATTTTAAGTGACTCAGCACTCGAGTTTATTTCTTCATTCGATGGTACTTGCTGAGTAATGTCAGTTGGTTTTAGCAGCGGAAAATCGCGCATGTAGTCCATTTGAGTATTAGTCTTTTCATATTTATTTTCCTTCAAAAACATGTCTAAAGCTTTTTTGTACGTGCAATTGTTTTTACTCATTACCGATCGAATTTCTTTTTCTTTCAAAAAAAACGAGCAAGATTTATCGAATGACATATGGGGCCCCTTACAGTTAATGCAAATAAACTCCTTGGTTTCACAGTTGTCATGTGCCTGACCACACTTAGGACATAAAATTTTGCCTGTAGGGCAAAATTTTTTCAGGTGACCAAATTTCCAACAACCTCCTGCGCACTGAGTTACCGGAAATACGTAAGCCTCAACTTTAAATCTGCTTCCGTATGCATAAACATATACCGGACATACGGAACTTTTGAAGCATAATCTAACTGTTTCGCTATCAATCCATTTGCCATCGAGATTAATGCGTTTCAGCCTTTTTATGGATAGTATTTCTACTGAGCTTTCTAGGGAATCATATATGTCTCTATCGCTCATATCTAAGTCAACACCTTTTATTATGCCATAAGATAAATTAGCCTGGTCAGTAAACTGACTTCTTATGCTCATTTCCTCCAATTTTTTGCAGCTGGTAAGATTCTCCGCTTGTTTCTTATCGTCAAGCTGAATAAAGACTCTATAAGGGCTTTTATATTTGATTCTAATAATATTTTTTATATTCGCGCTTTGTAATAATTTAGCTAGTGCCATTTGTTTTGGTAAAATTTGTAATGAGGTTAGACATACCTCGTAAGACTCGTTTTGTTGATCTGAATGGCAGTTTGTGTTTTCATGCAAGCTGGATTTTTTCCCGTAATCCATGGAATCACTCCTTATTAGTCTTTTCGATCTCCTCCTAGTCACAGTTATAAAGTCATCTTCAGTACTTTCTTCACTATTTTCCCTTGGTCTTTTTTCCACAAGTCTATTCTCCACATTTTGTTCACGCTGGCTCGAGCTATATTCTGCCTCTGGCAACGACTGTTCTTCGATAATATCAGTATCACTCAATTCCGCAGCACGTAAGTCAGGTTCGTCCATAGTTATTAAATGGCGGGTAAACACCCGCGTACACAGGTAACCACAACAACTACGAGCAAACCGGTCTCACACCCGTGCGCTCGCCGTGGCTAGCGCGCGACCACTGAGTCCTTTACGTTCAGATCAGATCCGCACCACTCTCAATACTAATATGCACGAAGCTATGCACACTGCCGAAGACAGGTCAAGATGGCGTAGTATCGTCTGTCGAAAAGTGATTCAAGGAGGGGGTCACGACCCTCAGCACTGAGGAAAACGATCCGAGGAGAAGGATTAAAATAATATACTAATTACAATACTACAGCTATTACAATAACATTTGAGCAATCCACTAGCAGTTGCCAGCCTATATATATATTGATAAATAACTGTTAATAACTGTTTTCCATTTTGATTTTCTCATTAATTAACGGCCATATTAGACTTTTTCATATATAGAGAATTTTAAAAGTTTGCTTATTTATTCAAAGTAATCCGGAACTTTGAGTAGTTTACGAATCTTTAGTCTATATTTTCATTTTTTGTATTTTGTATGGTTAGAGGCGATATTGTGGAGAATAAATGTGGTTTCTTTTTTCTTTCTTTCTTTATATACTTCTTGTGTATACAGATGTTGGATTACATTAGGAATAAATAAAATACGTTAGAAGAAGCTTTCGCTCTTCTAGTCCACTTAATTTTTTATTAACACTCGCATTTCATGATACTGTACTGTTATTTTGATCTTTGACATTGCGGCGATTCGCACTAGTGTCGATGTAAGGATATATAACTTTTTTTCTGTCTACTGCCATGGGCACCTAACCATCTAATAATAAACCATTTTATTTATCATTTCAGACAATGAGCAGTAAAGAAGAAACTTCAATCAAACTACAAACTTTGGATTCTACAGATCACTTGGAAGGAATTGAGCAGAAAACTAATACCACTCCGCAAGAGATGGTCAAGAAACCGAAGAAAATTAAATTTTGATTAATAAAATATATACATACTTATGTTAAAAATAAAACAACTATGGTTTTCATAAAAATGTATTTTTATTTAAGCTTGACACAATTTAATAAGAATTTTGAGATTGTCTAGAAAACATTGTCTTTCTTAATTTGATTATCATCTAACGCCGTCTAGGTCTTTTCTATTTATTAAATATAGTAGTTTTACACACATACAAGTAAAATTAGCTTTCATCGCTTTCCTCTTCCGCTTTAACTGTCTCTTAGCTTAAGACCGATTTCTATTAACTCTAAATACCTACTCGGTACCATGATAGTTCACACAAAAGTAATTATCATCACAATATTGTGCTCATGGTACCGACTTCGACAAGTTATTTCACACTTTTGAGTGTTGAAGTCGGGTGCATTTTTTGTTAAAAAAATTTTTTTCACCCTTTTCAGTGACCTTTGCTACTCACGGGATCAATTAATTGTCATTGTGTGTTCTGCGATGTCTTCAACCGCGACAATAATATCATCAAGATACGCGTAGCAGTTTTCAGTTATTGAAGTATAACTCAAAAACCGCTCGTCCGATTTTGATGAAATTGAATTTGACGAAATTAATTTAAATGGGACCACCACGGAAGTATACTCAATCTAACAAAAAAAGAATCATCAAAAACGGTTCATAAACGACGAAGTTATCCGCGAACACACACAAAAAAAAACATATACGGTCGAATTGAGTAACCTCCTTTTTGAAGCCGGTTAAAAAGGCCCTAGTTAGCTTAACCATAGAAATGATAGCACTGGTTGACACCTTCAAATCGTAGGAATCCAAGCAGTTATTGGTTATTGCAATTATAATACAAACTTTAAAAAATTTTGTAGGAATTATTGTAGTAAAGAATATAAGTGGATTATTTTTTGTGCTTTTCTTTATAGACTTCTTACGCCAATACCATGCTGGGGCTTGTTATGTGTTCTAAAATATATGATGGGTTACATACATGTACTGTTTTTGACGTGATAACGTTTTATAAATTGATGAATACCAGCAACACTCATGAAAAATAGTAACGTTCCGCGTAACGTTCCACCTGAGTTTTGTATTACATAAAATAATCAAAGTCATAGTCAAGGTCAAGGTCAAAGTCATAAATGATTATGACGTTATCACGTAAATCTATCGCCCGTAAACCGACTTTACAGACAACCAGTTTTTGACGTGATAACGTTTTATAAATTGATGCATACCAGCAACACTCATGAAAAATATTAACGTTCCGCGTAACGTTCCACCTGAGTTTTGTATTATATAAAATAATCAAAGTCAGTCAAAGTCAAAGACATAAATGATTATGACGTTATCACGTAAATCTATCGTCCGTAAACCGACTTTACAGACAACCAATTATTTTTTTTTTACTTATTATAAGCTCACGTTTGTCCACTCTCCCCTGATGTTAAGTGACGACGCGGTCTAAGGTGTTGCACGTAAATTTAGAAGGAACCTATTCACTCGCGACTTGAAGACTCCGGGGTTGTACCTATTGGAGAACACATACTCCGGCGGTGAGTTAGACAACTATTGATAGAAAAGGGCCCTGCTGAAGACCACCCCTAATTTAGTTCACTTTATTGGAGCAACCTACCAATACATATTTTGCTTGTAGGTACGTGGTAAATATATTAACTACAAAGAATCAATGCTAGCTTTCAACTGATCGGCAGATTGGCTAGCGATTTGCCCCGTAATGCCTTCGGGGCTCTGTGGATCCTCTCTCAATAGGATTCTTGCTGCATCTTCTAAACAACGGATTGGTTCTTGGAGTCTTTCTTTTAACTTCTCTTGGTCAATGAGGCCAATGGAAAACTCGTTGCGGGCCAGAAACATCACGGGTGCGTGTAGTTCATACAGCATCATACCTGAAATTATTTATTCGACTGTTTTTATTGTTTCATAATTTATTCGCTGTTATGCCATCTTAGTCAGGTCGTCTGTCCATGACTAAGATCGCAGGTAAGGGATGGATGCGGGCCGCTTCCAATAGGTCCTTGTGGAAATCAATGGGGGAGGCCTATGTCCAGCAGTGGACGTCCTATGGCTGAGATGATGATGATGCCATCTTTATGGGGCATATGATGAATAAAAATTTTCGCATAAAATGTAGGTAAAGAGAATTATATTATTTTTTTATTCACACAAGGTCTTCAGTTACCAAACTAGGCAGAGCCTGTGCTATGGTAACCTGATGACTGATATAGAATATACATATACACACTCATATTGTTCTGTCAATTTTAATCATTAGTTTTCTTATGTGTTAGTTAAAATATAATAGCGTAACAAACGTTTCTGTAGCTGACTACGGAGTGCTGTAGTCTTTAAATGTTCAAACACCTTTGAGTCTTTGAACGTTTAAAGACTGCAATCCGAGTACGGAAAAGACAGTCTTCACTTTTGGATGTATTTATTTATTCAACAACATTCACACAATACCTATATGGGACCACCCATAATCACATCTTAAGGGGGTCAACGAAGTGTGACAAGGGGTGGGGGGAGTCTTAAGCTTGGTGACATTAAAAAAGACCGCATTTTGCGTGCGTCGGTAAGCGACAATGTGACAGGAGACGACAAAATTCAAACTTAGAATTATTGTATGAATGGAATGAGAATCTGTAATTTATCAGATGTTTCTTCTTGGTTATAAGTAAATCTGTAGATGTCTATAAATTGGGATAATTTTAACATCAAAATTGCATAGTGTGTGACGTCACACTAGGGGGGAGGGGGTCCCTTAAGTATGATCACCTGTGGCAAGGGGGGAGGAGGGGTCAAAATCTCATAAAATTCTTGTGACGTAATTTATGGATGGCCCCTAATAGGATTTCTATTTTATGAGTTGATAGATGCTTATTGCTAAGCGGTCTTTTTAATAGTTTTTTATGTTTAGACGCCAACTGACCTCTCATACGGGATTCCCCGGGCGTGATGACCTCCAGAGTTCTGAGCACGAGTCGACAGAGCTCCGCTTTCCGCTCCAGCATCAAGTCTGGGAGCTCGTCGATGCTGTACCCCTCCACACGGCCGTACAGTTGCGCGAGCGAGTGCTTCACCGACAGTAGCAGCGAGTGACGCGGGTGGAACACTGACTTGTACTGAACACGCAAAACAATTAGAATTTTATGGTTCACTTGCTGCGCCCACTAGGATTCCCTGTATCGCGGGAGGCAGGACACACACAATAACAGCACAGAAACACCCAAGACCCGGGACAAACAACTACACTCGTCTCACAAATATTTGCCTCTGCCGGGATTCCAACCGAGGGTCCCGGAGACACAGAAGTCAATGTCACTGACCACTGCACCACGGTGACCGTCAACGTGACCGTCAACGGTTTCTCTTGCATGGTCTACGGTTTCCCCGCCATTTCAGTTATCGTTCGCGAAGCAGGATAAAAAGTAGCCTAATGCAGGCTACCTTCTCCAAGGTCCTATATTATAGGTTGGTATATCTATAGACCAACATTCATCAAAATTAGTTCGGTGGTATATTTGGCGCGAAATTATAACACACATAGCTAAGTACACACAAACTTTCACAGAAGTGTGATCGTACTGACGTCATGTTCAGCGGAACAGCAAAAATGAGGATTGAAATCTCGACCACAGAATAGCTACCATTGTTCATATTGTAAAAATCTATACTATCTATCCCAGTGTATCTTGTTTAGTTTAGGAGTTCCTATGCCCATCTTCCGGCTCCATCATCAGTATATCTCCGTGGTACCATATTATTCTATTGTCACCAAACACTGACTGACTGGCCGGTTGGCGCAGTTGGTAGCACTCTGACTTCCGAGCCGCTGGTCCCGGGTTCGATTCCCGGACAGGTGAAACATTTGTGTGTATGAACATGTCTGTTTGACCTGTGTCTTATAAATGTGAAAGTTTGGATGGATGGATGGATGTTTGTTACTCAATCACACCAGAACGGCTGAACGGATCCGAATGAAATTTGGTATGTAGATAATTCAGGTCCCGGAGTAACACATAGCGTACTTTTCATCATCTTCACATTCATCTTCATCAACAATCATCACCACGCCGGTAAAACCGCGGGGCGTAGCTAGTACTCTATAAATAAATTAAATTATTATTCTAGTATCTCTAGTCATGTGTCCTGTCCACCTCCACTTTAGCTGTCTTACTATCCTTATTACATCGCCCACCTCAGTTATGGACCGTATGTCATCTGTTTATGGAAACACCTATCATACTTCTTTCAATTCCCATCTGGCAAGTTCTCAATCAGTGCCGTGGTGGTACCGGTCCAGAATAGTACTCCCCTATCTCTTCCCGCAGGTGCCGTAAGAGTTGACCAAGGGATCCACGTACCAGAAAGTAGGCAGCAGCGCTTTCTGAGGATCGGAAATCATACTGCCCTCGCCAACCCGCCTGCCAAGCGTGGTGAGTATCGGGGAACATCGGAAGGCATATGCCTTCCCATAAGCTGCTACATACTGTCCAGCAGTGGACGACTTATGGCTGCGATAATAAAAAAAGAAGTTCTCAATTTTTTAACCGATTTCAAAAAAAGGAGGAGTTACTCAATTCGACTCGTATGTTGTTTAAATTTCTTTTTTAGATGTTTGTTCGGGAATTAATAAAAGATAAAAAAAATCGGTATACCCACCTTGTTGATGAGGGCCTCGCGTTGTTCGATGGCCTGCGGTCCTGGCTCCAGCCCATCGAGCAGTTCAACCTCAGATTGTACGACGGCTAACATCTTACGCATTGCAGCGCTCGAAGTTTTGAACTCGCAGTTCTTCTCTGAGCAGTTCCATTGCGATTCATTGTCTAAAAGTGTTATTATATCATTAATTCATTATAAATAGCATCTTCATTGTGCATAGGTAAGTAAGAATTTGTAAGAAATTAAACTTAAAAAAAAAGTCTCAACAAAAGAAGGAACGCTGCCCCTAATGTCGCCTCGCCGACCAATCAGAGAAGAGTACACGTGAATGAATCATGCCCGTCGCGCGCCTTGCAAGATCCTCGTTAGTTAGTGCTAGTGTTGTGAAAATTGTGTTTCACTTAATTATATTATAATGTTTATATGAGGTAGATGTCGCACAAGCGCGCGGAAACTGAGGCGGCAAAATTAAGTCAATTGTAGTAATTTTGATTAAGACGCGTATTTCAAGTGCAAGTCTAAACATATAGCTGTCCTTTTCTATATTATTTGTACCGTATTATCAGTAAGCATGTTTATGTCGTAAAGGAACAAAATCTGAGCACCGCGCAGTATGATTATACGTCATATTTAGTAAAACATCATTGGTTTCACTCATGGTAAAGTTTTTTAGCGTTTCGCGTTCGAAACGTTCGCTACGCTCGGGTTTAAATCCAAATAAATCCAACTAATCAACTATACCCACATACAGTCGTGGTCAACTAATTAGGGACATTCAAGATAGTGAAGGGCTATAACCGGTTATGTACATATAAATATAAAACCCTATTGATTTCTCAGCACCTATTATTTGCATAATGTGGTCCGATTATTATGCTATAAATGGCTGTAAATAAAAGATTAAATAAATAGAAAAAGTATTTGATATCAAAGATTAAACATGTATTAAATATTAAGGTACAATTCTGTAGTGGACATTTAATTAAGGACAGTAAAGTATAATGAAAAATACAGTTAAACAAAACTTATAATCTGCAGTGTTATAATATCTTTAACAGCTCTATTTTATTACGTGTAAAATCAGTGCCCAGTAGCAAAACCTTTGTTAGTAATTACCGCTTGACACCGATGTGGCATAGACATTATCAGTTTCTGACATGTTTTGACAGGAATGTTTACCCATGCCTCACAAAAAGCTTCATGAAGTTCATCCAAATTTGTATTACGATAAGTGGCAACTTTTTTCTTGATTTCGTGCCAAAGGTGCTCAATTGGGTTGAGGTCCGGGCTATTTGCTGGCCAATCTAGCACCGATACAGACTGACTGGTAAGAAACGACTTGACTGAATGGGCGGTATGTTTCGGGTCGTTATCCTGCTGAAACGTCCATATAATAGGGAGATGCTCCAGCATAGGGAAGCATAGTTTCTTCCAATATTGCCTTGTATTGTAGTTGGTCTAAGTTACCCTGAACTTTCCTCACAGGTCCCACTCCACGTCCAGAAAATGAACCCCACATTTTAATGTTTCCACCATGTGTTTTGTGAATCTTGGATTCATTTCCGCTTTTACAGGACGCCGTACATATTGCCTTCCATCTGAAGAAATCAAATTAACCTTGGTCTCATCAGAGAAAAGTACATGTTGCCATTGGGCGTAGGTCCAATGTCCATATTTACGTGCAAACGCCAAACGAGCATTTCTATGTTCTTTCTTCAACAACGGTACTTTGCGAGCCACTCTTCCGAACAACCCTGCTTCTACCAAACGTCGTCGAACGGTCCTCGCAGATACACCGGCTCTTTCGTTTGCTCCAAACACTTCGTGTTTCATTAAAATAGAGCCTAGAAACGGATCTTTCTTAGCTAACCTGGTTATCATTCTATCTTCTTGCGGAGTCGTTTTTCTCGATCTTTTTGTTCTGGACACATTTAAAGCTGTGTTATAGCGCTTGAAATGTTGCACTGCATGGCATACCATAGTTTTTGAACAATTTGAATGTTGTGCTATCCTTCGGTATGACCAACCACGCTCGACAAACTTCATGATAATTTTTCGTAGTGTTGGATCGCAACTTTTATTTTTGCCCATTTTTCTTCAAAATAATTATCAAAACTTAAAATAAAAAATCCGGATTGCCGCCAAAACGTCCACGAAACAATAAGAAAAGAAACAAAAAAATATTAAAATTCCAATTTTGAAATTAGAACGCAATACCTCAGTGTCCCTAATTAAATGGCCAGCCAGCATTCTTTGAACAAATAGCACTATGATAATTTATCAGCTATACTGTAAAGAGGTTTAATATTTTAGAAGTTGTTATTGTTTGTATAATCGCGCACATAAATGACTAATTACACTTACATGTAAAAGATATGGAATATTGTTAAGACTCGTTGGAAAATAAAAAAATAATTCACAATTTGGCTTAACTAGAGATTGTCCCTAATTAGTTGACCACGACTGTATATAAATAACTATTGAATGTCTATGTGTCAGAAAATAAGAAGTAGTAGATTGTGTCACAAGTGACAGAACAATGTATTTAGAGTGAGAGCGATTGTTTGAATCCAGAGCGAAGCGAAGGATTCTAGAGTACAATCAGCGCAGCGTAGCGAGGAATTCAAAGTATACGTCGCTATGTTGTTTCGTGTGGCACACTCGGCTTTCGTGCTCCACTATGAAAAAAAAAATAAGAGAAGCTTCTAGCAATGACAAATATTTATTATTTTCTCTCTATTTGTTTGGTAGTAAATTATTTATGACATTTTTAATCTGCTATTAATATTTCACTTATCTTTTATTAAATTTTGGTGAATCAAGTTAAATTTATCTGTCATATATTGATAAAATGTAAAAATAACAAATAAGGAATTACTTCGTATTTTTCTAAATATATTTGTAGAGAATCAAAAGGCTTATCGCTTAAGCGATTTCTTCCAGTCACCTTTTTGTTTTTGAGGATTTTGACTAAAAATACCGGTGGCATGATTTCACCTGATTCTTAACCAGATGATGGGTTAGTTTCTTACCTAAAGGATTATCGGGCAGTATCACTCCATTATCACACTTGCTACATTTAATAGTGCTGAGATGGGTGCCCAGTTCCGTCGGATCAGCGCAGCGCGTACATTCGCAGCTAAAGAACTTCGACTCGAGGAGGAATTCCCGGCGGACAATCGTTGGGGAAAGCGCGTGCGTGTAACACAAGTGAAGGGTCTCTCCCGCCTTCATTGGCACTGCTGCTCTCACTTGTACCCTGTTCATAAAGATAAAAGTTTTTAACCGATTTCAAAAAAAGGAGGAGGTTTTTAATTCGACCCGTATTTTTTTTTTTTTTTTTTTTATTTTTGTTACCGTATAACTTCCGACTGGGTGAACAAATTTTGATCTTTCTTTTTTATTTAAATGCTGGTGCTGCCCGTGTGGTCATTAACTGGCCATTTAAATTTCATCAAAATCCGTGGTGATCGGAAGACACCGGTGAACATACCTTCACCACAATGACAATTGATCCCATCAGTAACAAGGCTCACTAAAAAGAGCGAAAAAAAAAATTTACCAAAAAATGGAACCGACTTCAACACTCAAAAGTGTGAAATAACTTGTCATGGATGTTGCCCAGTTGCACTGCGCCCTGCCACCTCACCTAAGACACGAAGTTGGCACAGTAAATAAAGAAATCAGGCAATGTGCCTGTAATTTCACCGGAAACCATACCCTTCAAACCGGAACACAGTGCCTAATGGGTAACACTACTGCCTGGTGATACCATAACTAGATTTGGTGGCAGGGCAGTAATACCACAGTAATAAATTTACTGTGGTAATACCCTCGGCGAACTCTTACATAGAGCGCTACTGCTCTTAACTGAAGTTAAGCAAATAGTGAAAACTTACTGGTAATCATTTTGTTGGATAGAGTGCACGATGTTTGGCACACAGCTGTGCGCGGCAATGGCCAGTCGAGGGTAAATTGCACGGACGCTGAAACCGCCGCGGGAAGGCACTTCTACCGAGTTCACCTGTCAATGTTCAAACAGCCGCCTTTTTTATCCATGGTTTGGAACGTAGTTTCTTATCGCGCGTTGGGAAAAAGGGCTAGACAGAAAAAAATTGGGACCAAAAGTTGTAACGACACTTTGACGGAACGGCAACATCGCGTGGCATCCGTCGCTGCGTCGTGTCGGTCGGTAGTCGGTGCGGCAAGAGCCCTAGCCCGGTCAGAGCGGAACGGCAACGCCGCATCGCTTCTGACGAAGCAATAACGTATCGTAATAACAATAATGAATCCTGACAGTGTTTCTGCACTGTATATATAGAGCAAAAGTCACTGAAAAGGGTAAAAAATATTTTTACCAATAAATGGAACCGACTTCAACACTCAAAACTGTAAAATAACTTGTCGAAGTCGGTACCATGAGCACAAGATTTTGATAATAGTTACTTTTGCACTATCATGGTACCGACTCCAACAAGTTATTTCACACTTTTGAGCGGTTAAGTTGGTTCCATTTTTGGTAAAAAAAAATTTAGTTAATAATTTAGTTTGTATTTTTATTTGGTTTACTGTAATAAAGTTTGTTAAGTTAGACCCCATTTTCAGTTATCATTACTTACCTCTAAAATGCCGCAGACCCTCTGCACCAGGTCTTTATCGAACCTGGCTCCGAGCTTGCAATGATCCACGAGGAAGTCTGCGATGTTGACTTGATCTGCCGCCCAGGTTGGACGCTGCTTTCGAGCCTCAGTGTGTGTTTCCATCGGCTCCAGTTCACGTTGCCATCTATTTGAGTCTTTTTCTTTTGCTAGAAGTACCCTGAATTATGAGTATCCGAATAACTATAAAGTGTCAAAACTTTAAACTATGTATAAAAATAAGATGCCGTGGTGGTACCGACTTATAATAGTACTCCCTCATCTCTTCCCGTGGGTGCCGTAAGAGTCGGCTAAGGAATCACGTACCAGAAGGTGTGCAGCAGCGCCTTCTGAGAATTGGAAACCATACTGCGCTCGCCGACCGCCTGCCGAGCGTGGCGAGTATTCCCAAATCCTCCCTATATGAGGGAGGCATATGTCCAGCAGTGGGCGTCCTATGGCTGAGATGATGATGATGATGTATAAAAAATACAAGCTTCATCGTGGCTAAGTGGTTAGCGACACTGACTTTGGTTTGAATCCCGGCTGGGGCAAACATTTCTGTGATGACCATAGGTAGATGTTTGCTCTCGGGTCTTAGATGTTTGTGTATTGCGATTGTGTGTCCATTCCTCCCGCGACACATGATATCCTAGTGCGGGGGTGTGTTTTTACGTTACCTATATTAATATTCCTGTCTATACAAAGATTGCCTGTAAGATAAAGCGTAAAGCGATACGGCCGCCAATCCTTTTACCAGTATTTTTTTATTTTTATTCTGTTTTGTATGTTTTTGGTGTTCAATAAACTGTTTTGTGAGGAATTGTGAAGCTCGCCACCACCCCTGTCTTGACGAGCACGACCACTCTGCCAATAGTGTAACAGCAGAGAAGAAGATACAAGATGTCTTTATTGCCAAAAAAGGTTAAGTACTTTTAAACATTATACAGAATATGCAAAATAATATTAAATAATTATGTACGAGCTAGACCTGTCTTCCGCGAGCCCCAAACTAAGCACAAGGCCAGGAGGCTGTATCTTGGGACCCGAGTGCGATTTGTTAAAAACAATTGTTGCGTACTTAGCATATAGGTGGAATTGGAAAGGTGGAATATTTACAATAGAATATATACATATTGTGAGCAAGTATGAAGGTTAAGTAAATTGTGAGGGTGTATTGAAATAAGTGTGCGTGTGTAAAATGGGCAGATGCCTGTGTGTAACAATGACTGTAAGTGAATGTGAAGAAGGAAGTGTTTTGATTGATTAATATAGTAGAAATGAGTTTTATACTTGCCTCAGAGGCGTGATGCAGTCTAGTTGCTGCGAGCTGGCCGTCCAGTCCTCGCCTGGCTGGAAGCGGACCTTGGCCGTAGAGAAGACCACACATTCTCCCGAGTGCTGTGGTGAGTGCTCGCAGTCAGCGCTGCAAATTGGCCAGCAGCAGCGGGAGCATAGCGTATTCTCCACAGGGCAGTAGCAGCCGAGGCAAAGAGGTGGAGTATCTGCAAATCAGGCATATTATGAACTAGCTGCACCCCGCGGTTTCACCCGCGCGGTGATGATTGATGATGATGATGAAAAGTAGCTTATGTGTTATTCCGGGACCTGAAGTTTCTACATACCAAATTTCATTAAAATCCGTCCAGCTGTTTGAGCGTGATTGAGTAACAAACATCCATCCATCCCCAAACTTTCACATTTGTAATACTACTAGTAGCGCGCTGCGGTTTCACCCGCGTGTATTACGGTTTTCCCGCTACATCAATTTATTCCACGGAAGTCGGGACTCATACATTTCACCGGGGATAAAAAAGCCTATGTGCTATTCCAGGCTATAACCTGTCTCTGTGCCAAATTTCATCCAGATCCATTTCGTCCAGTTCAGCCATTCTGACGTGATTTAGTAACAAACATCCATCCATCCATCCATCCAAACTTTCACATTTATAATATTAGTGGGAGTGGCATGTATAAAACACGGGAATTACTCACGTAATAAGTCAGAGGTTTCCGATTCCGACTATACGTCGGACGACTACGTTTTTATTGTGAATCTAAACCATCCATGGCGCCACCCAAACGCATACAAAAATCATTCAAATCGGTTCAGCCGTTTGGAGGAGTTCAGTGACATACACACGTACAGTAGAATTATATATATAAAAATAATAATGTCGACGACCGCTCGTTTTCTAAACTAAATATAACTTGGTATACTTAGATAGGTCTAGATACAATTAGAAGGATCGGTTACATTTCGGCGAATGTGCACTGGAATTACACAATTAATTATTAATTAATTAATTCCACCATCTCCATTCTTTCATCGGTCAACCAGACGTGCGACTATGCGCCATTGCTACATGGTAGATAATAATAATAATAATAACGTTTATTGATATAACACATTGTTACAAACTTAAGCATTTTTCGGCCCCCAAACTAGGTCAACCTATACCACCGCTACGTACGAAGCGTTTTGCTTCCACTTTTATGATGCGTACTGCCAGGGAGTGGAACTCACTGCCTCAGTCTGTGTTTCCCGATAGGTACAACCCCGGAGTCTTCAAGTCGCGAATGAATAGGTTCCTTCTAAGTTTGCGTGCTCCACCTTAGACCGCGTCGTCGCTTAACATCTGGTGAGACAGTGGTCAAAAACAAACTTATAATCTTTAATAAAAAAAAAGTAGAAACTCTTATGTAGAACTTGCCTGGTTTAGGTCCAACAGCGAACGGTGAATCAGTAAATATTATCTCTCCGCCAACCAAATCTTTGTTAGCCACCAAATACCGGCCGTATCTATCGCTTTGTAACACGTCATAGTGGCAATCGTTTTCCATCACGAAAACACGCGAAATATGCTTAACTTTTAAATTTGATTAATGCTAGTTCGATTTTCCGATTTGTTGAATGAGATTCGCGGACGGGCGTCGCTTGAAGATTGCGTCGAAAATAAACCACAGCCGTCCGCGACGGCAGAAGCTGTAGAGAGGTCGGGAACTGACTATTCGAGAATTGGAATTGGAATCCGGTCATGTTCTCGAAACTTTTGTTTTATCATACGTACGACTGCAATGCATCCCTGAATACACACATTGTTTCGTCATCAGCGCGCAATTGGTTTAACAATTTATGAAGTTAAAACTTCTTTAGCGCCGTTGTTCACATTTGTATGGGGAAAAATGTTAAGCGTCAGGGTGTCAATTCTCTTATTTATTAAGACAATCCTTTCATAAACAATGCAATAGTCCAGTCCAGACCTGAACCACTGAAGATGTCGATCGCAGTGATCGACGAAACGTCTGGAACACGAGTTACACATAGACCACGGCCAAACAGCCCGGAAGCAATACATACAAAATGCAATAGTCGTTCAAACGTTATCATAAATACACTTCATATTCCGCTAAAATATCTCGATTGCATTGTAGACAATTGAATTGCGGTAAAAATTAGACCTGTGTAGCCATTATAATTATACTCCAAGTAGAATAGGAAAACTAGAAAAAATGACGATTCATTGACAATCTATGAGCAATGTGTTAGTAGAATTGATACCTAGGTCAAGTGACACTGATCGAAAATTCGTAAGGCGAGTGACGTCATCGACGAAGACGGAAGAAGAGTAGACATCATGTAAAATAAATTGTCATGAGTGTGTACGATAGCGCATTAAATGAATATTGTATTTTACCACATAAATGATAATACTACTTTTATACTGATAAAGCAATTCGTGCGAAATTTTTTCATAACCATTCCAAAATATTCAAAAATGCACAACGTTAATGTTCAAGTTTTCACTTCAGCCGGCACTGCCGGAGTGCAACCCGTATTTTTTTAAACGGCTGACCACTATCTCACCTGATGTTAAGTGATGATGCAGTCTACGATGGATCATGCCTGCCTTGAAGATACCTATTCACTCGTGACTTGAAGATACCCAGATTGTACCCATGTGGAAACACAGATTTAAGCAATGAATACCACTCGTTAGCTGTACGCACTATAAATGTGGAAGGAAAACGTTTTGTGCGACAGGTTGAGACGTGTACTATATATGGAAGTCGCAATACAGTCCATCTGGTCATTCTTTGAAGGATGGATGTTTGTCACTCAATCACGCCAGAACAGCAGAACGGATCTGGACGAAATTTGGTATTTAGATACCTCAGGTCCCGGAATAACGCATAGGATACTTTTCAACATTATTATCATAACCATCATCGTCATAATCTAGTAACTTAATAAGGTCGCTGCGTCGCTAACTAATCTGCCACTAACCGAAGCGGTTAAAACCGCCAAAGACATGGCCGCACGTAGTGGAGCGGAGTGCATCGAGTGACGAAGAAGATTCCGACTGAGAAGAAAAGAAGACAAGAACCGGATTGTCAATTATAAAAAAAAATACCAAAAAATGGAACCGACTTCAACACTCAAAAGTGTGAAATAACTTATCGAACCTGAATGTAAAAAACTAGTGAAAGGTTTATTCTTTTACCCTTTTTTCTGACCTTCGCTACTGCCGGGATCAATGGTCATGGTTCACCGATTTAACTATAATGTAATCGACGTATGCGTAGCAGTTTTCAGTTATTGGAGTGTAACTCAAAAACCGCTTGTCCGATTAAAGGACGTTTGAATTTCATCAAAATCGGACAAGCTGTTTTTGAGTTACACTCCAATAACTATTTTAAAAGAAATTATTTGTATTTCTAAAATTAAAGATTAGGTTTTATTTAAGCAATTTAAAATTAAAAAAAACATAATTAGCTTATGTTATTATTACAAGCGATTTTTTGAATAAACTTAAGGACAACCTTTATCTCTTAAACTCGGAAATCTTCTTAACTTGATTATAATTTTGACCGGAGGAAAAAAGTCATAGAAAATAAAATAATGTAAAATTTTAAGCTTTATAAATCTTATTCAGAACTTTTTTCTCTAATTATGAATGTATAAAACACGGGAGTTACTCACGTAATAAGTCAGAGGGTTCCGACCATAGTTTCAACCACATTCGATGGTCTTTTTCATGGAGAATACGGGGCGCTCGCGGACGCGGTCGCTTTTACTATTTTCGAGTATAATTGTGAAAAGAAATTTTCAAAATTTTTTTTTCAACCCTTGCCGGTGGTTGCGCACCCATAAATGTTTTACACATTTTTTTTGTACGATTAAAACTACATAATATCAAGAATGCAGCCATTAGACTGACATTTTGATTTAAAAGTTTATTTGACTGGACTCTAAAGTTGCGCGGTGCCGCGCCGCCTTGCGGGCACATCGGTGAACATACATAAAGACAATTGATCCCATGAGTAGCATTTTACCAAAAAATGGAACCGTTTTCAATACTCAAAACTGTGAAATAGCTTTTCGAAGTCGGTACCATACGCATAATATTTTGATAATAGTTACTTTTGCACAATCATGGTACCGATATCAACAACTTATTTCACACGTTTGAGTGTTGAAGTCTGTTCCATTTTGGGTATTTTTTTAAATATTAATAATGTAGGTATATTTTATCCTTATTTCTAGTGTGTTTTCACTAATAAACCAATAGTGAAAATGCACCATTAAAGTTATAAAATAATTATTAAGTTCTTTGGTGCCTATAATCACTAATTATTTAAATACGTATTTAAAAAATGTAGGTACAGCTTATTTTTGTTAGCAAAGAGAAATAAGCCCTTTCTAATGTTCTGTATTCGTTTTATAATAGAATCCCCATAGGCTAAGAGAAATCACGAATGGAGACATAATGCTTTTAGCTTGTATTTTATCAACGGCGTATGACTTTCTTCTTGTTTTTATCCCACACTGTGGGGTCGGCACAAGATGTTTTTCTCTTCCATTCTCCTTTATCATTATTCATGGGCCATCTCAGTCTTTAAAGCGTTGATAGCGGTGGGAGCATCGGCCGTCAAGACGGACGCTGGTTCGATCCCCACCAATGGCTTGCATTGCGCCGGTGAAGGTTATCAAATTTTCAGCATGGTGGTAGAGTAGGTACTTTCTTTCGAGTAGGTACTCGCCTGGCTAGCTACCACTCTCAAGTTTGTGTAGAAGTGTCACCAAACACGTGCGTTCACACAGCAGTCCTTAAGAGCCAGTAAGCATGCTAGGTCTAGCCTGATAACATCTTCGACCACATCGTCACTGACTATTAATTGAGAAGGTGGTCAAAATCAGTGCTCACACCTGTCATACACAATAATATCATTCTTCACACAGTCCATCCATACCTTCATCGGTCTTCCTCTATCTCTATACAATATCAAATATGTCTTATAAATCAACGCCTTATATAATTTCATTCAAAGAAAGACTACTAAAGAACCTACCACTTTGTTGAGTGTCAACCAATAAGGTGACTCGACCCATTTCGATTAGAGTTTGAATTGTTAATTTTTGAAACATTTTATTTCCAATGATCGAAATCAGTTGCGCTAAAACAAGAACATAAAGACCAAACCAATGTTCAATTCTCTCTGATGTGTTTTATGTACTTCTACATTTCAATGAGAAAGCTTTAGCACCATCTACCTCAAAAGATATGAACTAACAAATAAATCGGTTGACCAATATTGCATTTGGCAACCTGTAACTGGCGAGTGAATCGGAATTATTAACTTCTAGGCAGCATTATCAATAATTGTAGATGTCATTATTATAAAACTTCAGGTGTGATACTGGTCAAGCACATGAAATAAATGCATCGAACCCGTATATGGTTACTTATCTATACATCGAACTATAGTTATTACATGTACAACAAATCGAGATTATGTAATTTCCGATAAACTTTACGTTGAAAAAGTTTCCTCTAATATTAATTGCAAATGGCACGTGTTTGTATTAAACGTTTATAAGAAGCTCGGTGACAACCTACAAAAAGAGGTTTAATCTACGAAAGAGGTCACGATAACCTAAAATTTGCTCGAAGCAAATTGTAGGTTTGTATTTAAAAAAAATAAATGTAAAATATTTTAATTGCAGCGTTAACAAGTAATGTAAATTCACAATATATTATATAGCACGTATTAGGTGTTATTATAAACACAGTAAATTTCACAGCAAAGAGTATGTTAGTATATTATATGTTTCACAGTTAATTTTGGGAGTTGAGTAAACATTGTGAGTATCGGAATTCGGACCGATAATTAACTCATTAACTCACTGTAAAGGTCTATTTCAGGAAAAATGCCCGCGAGGGTGGCGCTAGTTTCTTTGCTAACAGATTTTAATCTGTTAGCGCTTTATGCGCTATCGTTACACTCGATGTTCCAGTTAGTTCCACTGATTACCGCAGGAATCCATTTGTGAAACGCACTTTAGTGTTATCTACACTACAAAAGTTTACCTCCCTATGTCCTGGCCGAGACCAGCAGACCAAATGGGTAATGCCAGGGGGAGAACAAAAGTCATAAGTACTTAATCAAAACGGACATGTGCTTTTAAAGGTTTAACAGACCGGTTCATAGTAGTTTAGTTTTAACAGAAGCCTTTTGACTTCAATTAGGGTTGCGGGCTTAGATAAATGATTTCCGCAGCGAGACATGTGCTTTTAAAGGTTTAACAGACCGGTTCATAGTAGTAAGACTTCAATTAGGGTTGCGGGCTTAGTTAAATGATTTCCGCAGCGAGACCAATCATTTATCTAAGGTTGCGGGCATGCACACCGCGCCATAATGCATGCGCACCGGGCCATAACGCATGCACACCGCGCCATAATGCATGCGCATCGAACCATAACGCATGCACACCGCGCCATAACGCATGCACACCGCGCCATAACGCTGTCCACCTCATGACAGACGGAACTGTTTATGTTTATATATACGCGTTAGTTAGGGATCGAAACAAAAACAACGTGCATGATCTGTGATAAGAAATAGGAAGCCAAATAGATTTATTTATTTGAAATTCCAACAAATCTAGTCCCACCTGTATGTCACGTTATTTTATTGAAACTATAAATATTTTAATGATTTTTTCCTAATTATGTCAATTTTTGATTATTTATACGGTATTAGTTATAGGAACACATGGGTGAATCTTTGGAAATCTATAAAATTGCCTTTAGTGCGCGCAGAAATAACTAAAGAGACTGTACCGTGCCTCCGACCCGTAAGAACTTTGAATACTGATATTTGTATATTACTGTTATTAGCATTTCAAAATACATATAATTGTACTATACTATAGTCAAATAACACGCCCCTAAAGTTCCTGCTTTAAAGGTACCCATAACACTGGCTGCATTACCACGCCGAATAGCAATCGCGATCCTTTCCATGAGGAGCGGGTGTCACCACTCACATCTCTTATTCTTCACCGTATCTCACTCACCAAAGTTTTTGAATCTGCACCCCAAAATCCCACAGTCTCAACGGCAAAGAGAACAAAATAGTAGTATTTTATTTATTTATTTTTTATACTGTATAGATCTAGCGTTTGACCACTTGATGGTCAGTGACGATGTGGTCGAAGATGTTATCACGCTAGACCTAGAATGCTCACTGGCTCTTAGTACTATTCGGCTCTAAAGCAATGTACTTTACCCGATATAATCTATACTATTACTATTAATACTTCTTACTCTTACTATTAATTACTATATACTATTAATTAGAGGAAAGATTTGATTGTTTGTTTGTTTGCATTGAATAGGCTCCGAAACTACTGAACCAATTTGAAAATCTCTTTCACTGTTGTGAAGCTCCCCGGGTGACATAGGGTACATTATATTTTTTCAAAAAAATCAGAGATTCTTATAATTTTTAAATTTGAAATTTTTCATAAGTGCGGAGCCGGGCCAGACCGCTAGTTAATAATAAGTAGAAGTATTTCATAGAATGACTACGAAACAAAATTAGGTGTAAGTAAATGAATTCTACATACATATAGGTAGGTACTAATTATATCTCGGAACAAATTAGGTCTATAGTTAGCCACGTATTTATGTCATATGGCACTTGTAGGTATCATGTTTTTGAAATTCTTGCTGCTTTTGTAATTTTTTTTCGAAACGCATGAATATTTTATAGCCAGGTGAATGTCTTGGTCGCTTCGTTTCCTATGGTCAGTTAACTGATCATAATTATAAGGATGTACCTAAGTACCTATGTTATCCATTCTATGTGTGAGTTTTTATTGTTACATCTCCTTACTTTATGAAAGGATGGCACCCTGGACACGATGACAATATGCAAAGACGAGTCCGGTCAAATCGTATGTCCATACGGTGATTACGATGATGATGAAGAATCTGGATTCTCCTTTTTCGACTGGTTCGACAATGGCGTAAGTATTTAAGCTCAAATTGAATTAGTTTTGTGTTTAAGTTCACTAGCAAACACACGACTCTCTTTTTGTGGAATCGGGTAAAATAAAAGTTTCAATGGATTTGGTATATTTATTTCAAAATTACGCGCTAAAAGTGATATTTTCATTTAAGTAGATAGCTATCTGGCGGTACCTTTTTTCTCATGTCTTTATTAAATTATAATTATTTAACTACGATATTTTTAATTAATTCAGTCATATTTTCAATGTATTATTACCACAAGCAAGGATAAATATGGTAAAAGTTTCTAATTTGGCCTAGTTCTGACATGCTTAATGTTTGTACGTCACTGTCATTGTCACTAATCAGTCAATCCAGGTACTTACAAAAGCTTTTTGCTTAATTACGTCAATAAATTTTTAAATTAAGTATAGTATTATTATTTTTTTCGACTTTTTATTGTTTTTACGTGTTATTTTTGACTCCAACTTCAGTTGTAGATATACCTAACATTTTATCGATATACCTAGTTCCGGTTTCGTAGCGCCCTCTTGCGGCAGTAGGGATCAATACAATTGTCTTGTGGTGTGGTGCAGTGAGAATTTCTTCACGGCAAATAGCCTGTATTCAGTGAAATAGTTGCAATTTGTTAATTAAATAAAACTACAGTGAGTATTTAATATGTAAAATAAGAAGTAATCCTGTTTATTGTGCATAATTCATTGAGAAAGTATATATTTTGTTGGTTAAAATTGTACACCTTTAGCCGGTTATATTGGGACAATATCAACGTCATACATCTATTTTCTCCTTTTTACGTCTATAAATTCAGTGGTATTACCTACCAGAAACATTATTTATCATGTATTTGTTAACTTTGGTAATAACCTATATGTGAACAGAAAAGTGAAACGTCATCGGGGTCTGGCCTCATGCCCATGTGATTTCAAACTTTTGAGCTTCAGGTCAATATCCCAAAGTTCAAGTTTATGACTGATAACGAATTTTGGCTAATGGCCTTGTATAACATTTTGCTCCTTAACTATTAGTATATTGCACATAGGTAAACGTTATGTAATACGTTGACTGAAAGTGGCTCGTAAATGTGTACCTAGCGAGTCAATTTCGACCCTGACATAGCTGGCACTGATTATTAGCGGTCGCCTTGCTTGTAATGTTTCCCGTATAAGGTCTAGGTCAGTGACAATATTCCAAAATGAATTATGTATGTACCTGTATTATATCTGCTGCAGTATATTATGAATGTTATTGTTACATTATGTATTATAGGTTCTTATTAGAAACTATGCATGTTGCTATCTCCCATAAAATAAAATCTGTCTCATTAGTTGTGTTTTATCATAGGGAATGGCACCCCCATACTATGCTGATCTCGGAAAGAAGGCCAACGATGTCTTCAGCAAAGGCTACCATTTTGGTGTTTTTAAATTAGACCTTAAGACCAAGAGTGAAGCTGGTGTTGAATTCACCAGTGGTATTGTGTCAAACCAGGAAAGTGGAAAGGTAATTAAATAAAAGCATTTACTTAAAAGATTTACATTTGCACACCTAAAACAGCAATAATTTTCTTCTGAGTTTCATCCTCATTCAATCACCTTCCAGTAATATTGCATTTATCTCCACATATATTTATTTATTCAGTTATCACTTGAGCCTACAGCCTATTTAACACTAATATTATAAATTTGAAAGTTTTATTTTGTATGTTTGTTACTTGAATTGTGAATTGAAATGGCTCTACAGATTTGCTTGAAATTGGGAATTTCAATAGTTCATGCTCTGGAATAACACATACCTATGCTACTTTTTATCCCTAAAATATTGACTGTTCCCGTATAATGATGGGATGACAAAAATTGTCAATACTACATATTATTTCACCAGAGGTGACACACCGGGGCGCAGCTAGTGAATTTTAAGTCCTATTAACATGTGTATGTAAGGCAATGCAAAGTAGAGCATCGGATAACTCATTGTATTTTTTCAGGTATTCGGCAGCTTATCTTCAAAATATGCAGTTAAAGACTATGGCCTAACATTCACAGAGAAATGGAATACAGACAACACATTGGCCACAGACATCACTGTCCAAGACAAAATCGCAGCTGGACTAAAGGTTACACTTGAAGGAACCTTTGCACCACAGACTGGGTAAAAATGTCAAAATATTAAAGTAAAAAAATATGACTTACTATGTCTAATGTAATCCTTCCACTTCTTAAAACATCTACAGACATGATAAACAACTCAGCTGCGGTGCAATGTAAATACAGATTCAGTTTAATACCAAAATCCAAATTATAAGTCATACTTTTATGTAATATGCTAACAAGCAGAAGAGTCACTAACGGTGGGCAATCACTGTCACATATTACACATGACTGCATCTGTGATTCCGATAGGTACAATCCTGGATTCTTCAAGTCACAAGTGAATGGTACCTCCTAGGCTTGCATGCTCCATCTTAAACGGCTGCACCATTTAACATCAGGGGATACAGAAGTCAAAGGCAAGCTAATATTAATAAATTTTAAAAATATATACTCGACTGCTTGTTTGCCAGCTATTACATAAAAAAAACTATTATATGAAAGACTCTTATTCCACATTTTGCTGGTATAGGTAATTATTGCAAAAACAATATTCAGTATCACAGTATGTTACTCCCATTTTTAATCACACATGCCCCTGCATTAGTATTCCCTGTGTCGTGAAAGGAATGGGCACACAAAATGACATTACAATATACATCCATGCTTATCGCATTTGCCCCTGCCAGGATTTGAACCCATGGCCGTGGGGACCAATAGTCATGACTTGCTACTGAGTTACATACAAATTTTATTTGAGCTTTCAAATGATGGTCTTGTGAAATTCTCAGTGTTATTTCGATCACAGTAAAGACAAAGTTATCTTCATTACTTTATTTTATAATATTTACTCTCCTTACTTTTTCCCATGCCAACTTTTTTTTTATTTGACAATGAAAAAGTAGGTACTACATGACTAATTACTATTTTAACTTATAACTACATTAATACTAATAATATGTACTCCTCTTAACATTGTACCATAATTTAGTTTAAACCTTTGGTTGTTTCTAATAACAATACACACTAGGCTCGAGGCCTGTTGTGGATGTCATCTTTACAACTTATTACGGCCCATCTACTTAATCTTATTAATGTTGCACATCTACTAGTTTGCCAACTACTACATAAAAAAAAAAACTTGAAAAATTACAATGTCATATTAACATAATCAGGCAAAGTCCACTTGAATATATGAATAGCTTTATTTGTATAATGTGTTCTAGGAATATTTAAAAAATATGTTGTGAATATGAATAATATGATATGATTTATAAAATATTGCAAGAGCTCCTTATTCTGATTTTAACAAAGTTAACTATGAAATAATAATAATTGTTTCTTATACATCACCATTAGATATGCATCCATGAAGATACGAACCATTGTTGAGTTCTTGGGTCCATTCAATGTCATGTACTATCTACTAGCTATAACTCCTTTTGCTCTTGTGCAGGCATTCATGAGCAAATTTTGTTTTTACATTATTATGACTCATAAATCCTACTACTTCTTTCCCAGTGTAGACTATAAGTGACGGTCCCGTGGCGCAGTGGTTTGTGTCATCGACATGACTTCTGTGTTACCGCGACCCTGGGTTCGAATCCCGGCAGGGGCAAACATTTGTGCGATGAGTGTAGATGTTTGTCCCTGGTCTTGGATGTTTGTGTGCTGTGTTTGTGTGTGTCCATGCCTTCCGCGATACAGGGAATCCTAGTGCGGGGGTCTGAGTGTGATTAAAAAAAAAAAAAGTTAAAAACAATACTATAAGTTAATATTTTTGTGCACAAATGTGTCACTATCAGTGGGTCGTCACACATCAGCTTATTCAAATCAAATTATTCCCTGAAGTAGGAAACATACCTAGAGTTAATTTATATTTTATTCTTAAAAATTGTAATGTGAACTTATATCTTTAATTTCAGAGTAAAATCTGGCAAGCTCAAGACCTCATTCACCAACAACACTGTAGCTATTAATACTAACTTGGACCTTGACTTGGCTGGCCCAGTTGTTGATGTGGCTGCAGTCCTTGGCCAGAAAGGTTGGCTCGCAGGCTTCCACACACAGTTTGATTCTCAAAAGGGCAAGTTCTCCAAGAACAACTTTGGACTCGGCTACCAGACAAATGATTTCAACCTGCACACCAATATGTAAGTAATTTCACTTGCATTCTATATTTTACTAGTGAACAATCCCAGTTTCGCCTTGTTACGTTATTGAAGTTTTAGCAGGGATCCCTATTTTTCTCTACTTATAAATATAGCCTATGCGACTCTGGGGTAATGTACCATTGCAATGGTGAAATAATTTTTCAAAGGTATTTGACTTTATTTGTTACAAAAAATACAAATATTTCCTGGAAATATATACATATATATAGTTACAGGAAGTATTAAATGTAATATGTATAGTAATAATATTATTATAGACATATTTTAATTACCTGAAACTGTAAATTATCTGAATAATTGTTTTACAACTTGTGTAGATCAGATACTGCTCATTATGAGTGATTTTATTCTTCATTGCCTACTGTAAAAAAAATGAGTCATTAAATAATTTCGGCGTAGTTTTCCCTTGCAGTACATGGTTTTCTCGTTATATCTTCAGGACTCTGTAAACTTTGAGTTATAACTATGAGCTTATACATAAACTATTGTGAATTTGGAAACCGACTGGTCGGTTGGTGCAGTTGGTAACACTCTGCCTTCTGAGCCACTGGTCCCGGGTTCGATTCCCAGACAGGTCAAACATTTGTGTGTATGAACATGTCTGTTTGACCTGTGTCTGGGTGTGTATATGTATATAAGTATATATCAGTCATCAGGTTACCATAGTACAGGCTCTGCCTAGTTTGGGACCTGAAAACCTTGTGTGAATGTTGTCCCATATTATTATATTATTAATTTGCATATAAAGTTTTTCTTTACTTTGAAGTTTAAAAGGATGAGACACTCCCTTATATAATTTAAATCATGCTCTTATTATATAAATGAAGGAGGGGTTTTTTGCAAATTAGGTTATTGCCCCCAATATCTGCATTATGACATTTATGACTCACATTGTAGTTCTATTGATTTATTTGATTGCATAATGTATGGATATGCCCTACTTACGCTCACTGAGGATTTAATCTAGTTCTGAAGTGGCAAAGAGCTGGTTTGTACTGGTACAAGGTAGTTATAGAAGGTGGTATTAGCCAGTTTTGATTTTCTCTTCAAATTAATAGGTAGATTAAGTAATAGGATGTTCTTTGTTAGACAGAACTGTGCTTTGTGATAATGTTTGGACATTAAAGAACAAAGTTAATGATCTTGTTGATTTAAATATAAAATAAAATCTGTTTAGATTTTCAGCATAGACCATATGCATATTTTAGGCTATGTGAAGACAGCTAAGGTCTTGATAATCTACCTTCGTATGGTTTATAGCATATACCAATATGAAGTTAGGTTTAAATTAAAGTGCTTTTATTTCTTCTCTTAATTATAACATCTTGAACGCGACAGTTGTGTTTGAAAATATGTATAGCTTTTTAAAATTAAAGTTCTTTATGTGTTCTAAACATCCTGTCAAATATGGCAGGTACTTATGTGTCCAAAGGTCTGTCGGTTAGCTTAACTTAGAATCATTGTTCAGTTCTCAGTAATGTGAAGTATCTAATTGCTTACATTTGTCTGTCAATACTCCTTGTGTTAAGAGGTACAGAATGTGTTGATATGTTCAGGGAAGTCTTATGATACAATGCTATTATCATTACTTTTTTATGATGACTGTTGTGAAACGTTGTTGTTGTACAAAATGATACTTATTATGAATATGATACTGATGATATGATACTTATCATGGAGTCTTATCATCATACTAAACAATGGAGTCTATGTATGTCTCCATTGTTTATATAAGAACCAAAATATTTTAAAAAATAATACTAAGCAATGTTTCAGAATGTATATTTCTATAACACTCTGTTGCTTCAAACTATGAGTATTTCAGAAAACCATTCTCTCATTATATCTGACCACATTCAGAAACAATGATAGCTCAGCGGGGGGAGCGTCGCCTGTCAAACTGACGGACACTGGTTCGATCCCCAACAACAGCTTGAGCTTCCGGTGAAGGTAACACCGATATCAAATTCCCAGGATGGTGGTAGGGTACTTTTGAATACCCGCCTGGCTAGCTACCACCCTCAAGTTTGAAAAACTGTCACCAAGCACATAGTGTGTTCAGGCAGCAGTCCTTGAGAGCCAGTGAGCATTCAAGGTCTAGTGTGAAGATGTTATATCTTCGACCACATCTTCACTGACCATCATGTGAGATAGTGGTCAAACGCTAGATCTATACAGAATATAAAAAAAACGATCTAATTAAATGACTTTTTTTTAATTATACTTCTATAGATCTAGATTTGCCGAATTCCTAGAATAATTCCTGTAACTGAGATTAATTTTAAAAAAAATTGAAAGAATCTTATTTTTGAAATTTTGGTATTTTATATTAGTTTAAATGCATTTCCCCCTTTTGTATACTCAATATTAAACCCTGATACTAGTTGACTTTCCCCTTCAGAAAAATAAAATGGAGTTCGATTTCTCTTAGAGCGTCTCATTTGACCACTGTCTCACTTTATGGTCAGTGACCAATGATGTTTTACTAAAGATGACGTAGGTATATTCATACTGCGCGGTGCTCAGATTTTGTTCCTTTACGACATAAACATGCTTATTGCGACAGATAATACGGTACAAATAATATAGAAAAGGATAGCTATATGATTAAACTTGCGCTTGAAATACACGTCATAATGAAAATTACTACAATTGACTTAATTTTGCCGCCTCAGTTTCCGCGCGCTTGTGCGACATCTACCTCATATAAACATATAATATCATTGGTCAGTGACCATAAGTGAGATAGTGTAGTATGGTGAGACATACATATAATCACACTATAGACCTGGAATGCTTACTGGCTCTCATAGACTCCTGCTTGATAACACTATGACGTGTTTTCTGGCAGCATCAGACCAGGAATTTCGGTACCTTCACTGGACACTCAAGGAGTTGATGGGGATCGTACCGCTTTATTGTATTAGTCAGTATACGAGTTAAATTAGTCAGATTCATTGTTTGCAAAAAGAAAAAAAAATCAAATGTCATCATAGGTGTATTCTATTTATGAATGTATAAAATACGGGAATTACCCACGTAAAAAGTCAGAGGGTTCCGACTATAGTTTCGACCACATTCGGTGGTCTTTTTCAAGGGGAATACGGGCGTTCGCGGACGCGGTCTCAAAACCACGTCAGTTGTAATAACAAAAAAGGTGTATTCTATTAAACATTTATATACATTTTATTGTTGATCAAGTTTCTCTTTGCTGTAAATAGAAACTGGCTGCAATCGTTTCCTTTGTTAATGAAGAGTGCCAAGACATGTGTGGCCGTTTCTCCATTTACTAATGTTTGTTTACAAGTTGTTGACATTTAATTGGACAGATCTCATGAATAAAAACAACACGTTAAGAACACATGCCCCATGTCATCCAAAACCTTGCTAGATGATTCTTATAAATAAATCCTACTAATGTTATAAATGCGAAAGTTAGTGAGTATGCATGTTTTTTTTAGTTCTAGCGTTTGACCACTATCTCACTTGATGGTCAGTGAAGATCTGGTCGAAGATGTTATCACGCTAGACCTAGAATATTCACTGGCTCTCAAGGACTGCTGCCTGAACACATTGTGCTTGGTGATAGTTTTTCAAATTTGAGAGTGTAGCTAGCCAGGCGGGTATTCGAAAGTACCCTACCACCATGCTGGGAATTTGATAACGGTGTTACCTTCACCGGAAGCTCAAGCTATTGTTGGGATCGAACCAGTGTCCGTCAGTTTGACAGGCGACGCTCCCCCCGCTGAGCTATCGTCGCTTCAAATGTATGTTTCACGCCTAAACGGCTGGATGGATTTTGATGAAAGTTGATATGGAGATACAGTCATAACCGTTTATGGTAAAAATTGAATAGTGAAAAATAAGTGAACAGGTATCTTCTAGGCAGGCGTGAATCATCGTAGACCGCATCATCACTTAACATCAGGTGAGATAGTGGTCAAACGCCTGCCTATTGTGAATAAAAAAAAAAAAAAAAAAAAAAAAAAATTGGCGACATCGTTTAGAACAACATGCCGGTTATATTAACTTAGAACAAAGATCCCGGCTGTATGTTATATGACCGCCTTATCAAAAATATTGCTTTTTACGACATTGCTAATTTCTACATACCTCATTAAATGACCACATTCAAGTAATATTTCGGAGAATTAGATCTGTAAGAACGACCGGCTAAGCTGTACTGTAAACAATTTGAATAGGTATCCACATCTGTGTTCAATGGCTATTAAACTCAGGAAAGAAAACGATAGGGTTTAGTTTAGTGTAGGGTATTTAGTAGTTCTTAGAAACAAATTCCTATTATTATCTACCAATGGATTTATATGTGCCTACACTACACATTCATAATACAACTTCATAAAAAAATATTTTATTTGTCGAAAATATCACCGGTTGTTACAACTATCGGTTTATACGATTAAGTATGAGTAGTCTCTTCGATGTCGTTATAACAGATGTTGACTGTTCAACTCAGGAAAGAAAACAATAGAGTTTAGTTTAGTGTAGGGTATTTAGTAGTTCTTAGAAACAAATTCCTATTATTATCTACCAATGGATTCATATGTGCCTACACTACACATTCATAATACCACTTCTTAAAAAAATATTTTATACGTCGAAAATATCACCGGTTGTTACAACTATCGGTTTATACGAGTAAGTATGAGTAGTCTCTTCGATGTCGTTATAACAGATGTTGACTGTATCTTATACCCTGGGTTAACACATAGGCTTGTTTTCATCATCACCATCCGTTTTTTTCACCACGCGGGTAAAACCGCGGGGCGCTGCTAGTATCTGACTGGCCGGTTGGCGCAGTTGGTAGCACTCTGCCTTCTGAGCCGCTGGTCCAGGGTTCGATTCCCGGACAGGTCAAACATTTGTGTGTATGAACATGTCTGTTTGACCTGTGTCAGGGTGTGTAAATGTATATATAGTATATATATAAGTATGTATGTAAGTATATATCAGTCATCAGGTTACCATAGTACAGGCTCTGCCTAGTTTGGGACCTGGAGACCTTGTGTGAATGTTGTAAAAAAAAAAAAGTATAACATAATATCTATCTATCTGGTGATGCTATGACTCGAGTATCCCATTGGACAGTTGATGAGTAATGGTTCTGTTCGGCAGCGACAACGGTAAGGACTTCGGCGGGTCCATCTACCAGAAGGTGTCGGAGAAGCTGGAGTGCGGCATCAGCATGAAGTGGAGCGCGGGCTCCGCGGACACGCTGTTCGGTGTCGGCGTCAAGCAGGCCCTCGACGCGGACGCCTCTCTGCACGCCAAGATCAACAACAAGTCGCTCATCGGACTTGGATACCAGCAGAAGTTGCGCCCCGGTTAGTCTTGACACTACTCATGTACTTGTGATTGATGTGCCTGCAGGAGTAGCTAGTAGTTTTGCTTTATTTGAAACTAGCCGATATTGCACATCAGCCGCGAACCGTGTCAGAGATGATCCTACCGTTCCACACTTTTTGTCACCGTCATTTAAAGAAAAATATTACCAACTACCCTCATTTCTTCATCGCTCGTTGGAACCTCAGCTCGTGAATGACCCCATATTAATATTGAACAATAACACCCGAACATCGCCCCTTCCAACCAAGGCCCGCCTTGGTTCCTTGATCTACAGCGTCTGGTAACCGGCATAACTTAGAAATGGGTCTCAAAAGAACGCCATTCTGAGTTCTAACTTCAACAATTCGAACAATTCCATCTTTTCCAGGTAGAAAATTTACTAACCGACCACGCTTCCAATGCAGAGGAGGTGTGTTATCATTTATTAATACTAAGTCATTAAGCTTAGGAGGCCGTGGTGGTACCGGCCTAGAATAGTACTCCCCCGTCTCTTCCCGTGGGTGCCGTAAGAGTCGGCTAAGGGATCACGTACCAGGAGGTGGGCAGCAGCGCCTTCTGAGGATCGGAAATCATACTGCGCTCGCCAACCCGCCTGCCAAGCGTGGCGAGTATTGGCAAATCCCCCCTATATGGGGGAGGCATACGTCCAGCAGTGGACGCACATGGCTGAGAAAAGAAAGAAAAAGCTTAGGAGGTTTTACTTGTGAGGTCCATTTATACCTCATTGTAAGGTTATGAAGATATTCCATTTTCCACCGAGACCAGAAGTGTTGAGTCATCTTCTGGATTTTTTGAAATCGACATAATCGAGTGAAATCGAGCGTAAGGATATTTTTTATTTTTTTATTTTTTTGTCCAGTTGTTAGGACTTCAAGATCAGTCGGATCTATACTCAAGGGGCATAAGGGGCGGGGATTCATTACCTACTGCTTCCACCTTAGTTAAAACGTGGTTAGCCCCTCACGGGTTAGTCGAGAATCTCCCATAACCCGGCGCGCATGGGTTTTAGCTGACTTTACTGCCGCTTCGAATAGTCCTCCGTGGTTAGGGCTAGCCGGCGCGTTAAATAACCACGTGACCTTTTGCATAGTCATTTTACGCTCTATATCCGATTGGTGGGTCCGTAAGAAAATATACAGTTCCTTAAGATGCCGAGCCCGTAAAAGTTCCTCAACCTGACCGTACTGTGATGGTAAACCGCGTCGTGAAATGAATCTAGTAAACGTTGCAATGAAGGCCTCAACCGTTAAATAATAGCTTTCTAGAATTGTTAACCTGCTATTAGGGTGTTCTCTTTTTTTTTCCTTTTATATATCTCGGCCAAGACAGTCCGAGCTCAGGGGTAGGCTGAAAAACAGCGTTATAATATCTACATTGTGGGAACATGACACATGCTGAGCCTATCCCTTTTGCCATAAATATTTAATTAATTAAATATGTCCCTTAAGATTTCTTTTTTGTGGCAATAAATGATTTTTATTTTTTTATAATTTTTAAATCAGACACGATCTTCAACTGAATTGCTTTAGTAGCCAGACAAACAAGCACACAAAGATAGCATTTTTGTATCCTTGCTTAGGGAATTTGTTTTGATATTGAACAGCCATTGGTAGTGATTCGCTTATTCAACTGAACTAAACTAAAATATTGAAAATTAGATGAGTTCTTATATGTTTACGATAAAGTCTAAATTAGTATGAGACTTATCAATAACATCACTAAAATTAAATGTATTTATTAAATTTGCGGGTAGTTTTAGGTAAATTAAGTTGCCACTTATTTGGTGCCTACTAAAACTACCCGCAATTCGCCAACAATGGAATAAAACTCGTCTAATATTAGTGAGAGCGTTGTAAGGAGTTATATGAATTTGAATTTAAGCGTAAATAGAATACGAGCTATTTTATTTTAAAGAATTTTAGCTAGTTCGTGTGATTAACAGAATTAGGGCCAATATATCATTTTGCAGTCACTCCCCTGAATATAAACAATTATTCATAGAATTTCCGCTTTCCGCACTTTGTAAACTGCCGTCAAAATCTACTCGAATCTTATCGACATCACCTGATTTTTTAAATACACCGTGATGAGCGAGAAAGTAATGCTCATTTATTATATGCCGAATTAAAGACTTGAATTTGATAAGGTCATGTGACCAACTTGAATATATTCCGTCATAAACCTTACGTACTTATCTCTGAACTCGGGCTGTGTTATTGTTACTAAATTAAACAATAGCGAATTTAAAAAAAAATACTTAAGCAATTTTTTGAATGCAACCCAATTTATTCAATAAATGAGTTTATGAGTTTAAGACTGACTGAATCTTCATTCTGGTATGAGTCTATTTCAAGAATTTAGAAAAAAAAAATTCTTTTTTGTTCTATGTGTTGCAAACGTTTATTTTATATTCATTTAATTTAATTGATTTTATTTTGTATTTTTTTTTTAACTTGACATTATATATAGTCATGAAATTCGTGTCTTAATTTATGGATGGCCCCTTTCCACTAGTGATTTGAAGACACCCAGATTGTTTGTATTTTTTTTTTTTTTTTTTTTTTTTTTTACACTTAAACGTTGTATGTGGAAACACTCACCAGCTGTACGCACTTTAAATGTGGAACCAAAACATCTTCCATGTATGGATGTCGCATTACCATCTTCGCTCTTAGGAGTGAGGAAATAGAATCAAATTAGAGCCATTTGTTGGTCTAGGTCTAATGTGCCAACAACTTTCATTACATCTTCACTGACCAATTAAGGGTCCGTTCAAATTGCAATGTTTTTCAAACAATTTGTTTATCTTACACACTCCGTGTCCATCTCATGGTTTCTGGAAGGACTTGTATTTCTTGACAATTTCCAAAACTTGTTTGGAAATTGTGTGTCAATTGTATCAAAAAATGTTGTGTTAGTCCAGTCAGTCCGTAGTCATGTCACTGACACTAACCACTGCGCCACGGCGACCGTCATATGATGGTCGGTTTGATGTCATTGTTAACCGACTTCAACAAAGGAGGAGGTTATGTGTTCGACTGTGCGTATTTTATTTATCACACATTTTAAGAAATATCTTAGAAATCACTCATGATTAAAGCGCCTTCTGAGGATTGGAAATCATACTGCACTCGCCAACCCGCCTGCCAACCGTGGCGAGTACCACAGCCGTCTAAATACTACTGTAGCTGTCACTGCAAAGAGCGTCGGTTTATAGTACTATTGACCTTTTATTTTTATGTTTCAGGCGTGACCATCACTCTGTCGGCTGCTATCGACGGCCAGAACTTCAACGCTGGCGGTCACAAGGTCGGCGTCGCACTCGAACTGGAGCCCTAGACGGCTTGAGACCACCCGGCTTTTAGTCTTGTAGATAATACATGCCACATCAACTGTTATGTAATGGTAGAGCGGAAGCGATACCCAAATCAATTTATCAGGACCTTATCAGCTTTGTAAAAACCATGCAAGTTCCGAGCAGTTTTAAATACTGGTATAAACCGCTTAGTGTGAAATCATACCATCACCACGGCATCACGCTCCTTTACATGAACGGTTTGAACATTGATATCCTCAAAGGGGAACAGTTATTGTTGTCTCTGGCATGTTTTAGAACTGCTCGAGAATTTGCATGGTTTTCACAAAGCTGATAGTAAGGCCTCGGTAGTGTCTTCAGTGTATAGTGTATAGCGTTCAGAACGCATTAACTTTAACATAACATTATCCTATTACCGGTTATCTGATACGCCTTCTCGAAACTTTGTATTATGTAGAGTTCTGATGTATTATGTATTTTAAGCACGCGTCGTTAAAGCATACCTTGTCGAATTTACATATAATCCCGATTGTATTTCCCAGTTGACTTGTAAATAAGCACCTATGGTGTTATATCCTATTGATTGAATGGTAATTAAATGAATAGTCTGTTGGAATCAATGTGATTGTTTTATTGAAGCTCCTTTCATTATTACCTTTTTAATTACAGCTGTAAAGACTATTACTTTTTTGACGTGATAACGTTTTATAAATTGATGAATGCCAAAATGATAAATAGTAACGTTCCGCGTAACGGTGAATGGTCAATGTCAAAGTCATACATGATTATGTCGTTATCACGTAAATCTATCGTCCGTAAACCGACTTTACAGACAACCAATTTTTTTGACGTGATAACGTTTTATAAATTGATGGATGCCAAAATGAAAAATAGTAACGGTAACATTCCAGTAACGTTCCACCTAAGTTTTATCTAGATCTAGATAATATAATCAAAGTCAAGGTCAAGGTCAAAGTCAAAAGTCAAATGTCAATGTCATACATGATTATGTCGTTATCACGTAAATCTATCGTCCGTAAACCGACTTTACAGACAACCAATTTTTTACTATAATTACTTTTTTATGCTTCCGAACGATACAACAAATGTACTTATTTCTTACAAATAAGTTGTTATGAGTGTTATATTTTCTATTGTTTATGATTTCCTATGTATTATTGTATGGTCTTTGAAATAAAATGTTTTTTTTTTCAATGCTTTTTGAGATTTTTTTCTCGTATTCGCAGTAATTTCGATTAAAGCGGCCCAGCGTCGGGCGCTGTAGGGCTGTATTAACCATCTCGGTGCCCAATTCGTTCTGTGCACACCTGACGTGTTTGAATAATAACCCTAACCCACTGATATTCAAATCAAATTTCTTTATTGCATTGCCACAGGCAATAAATATAAGTAGTTGAGGACGTCACCTATATAGTACGCGAATAGTTCACTATGCATTTATTTTGTTTTATTGGGAATGGGCAGACGTTTGACCACTATCTCACCTGATGTTAAGTGATGATGCGGTCTACGATGGAGCACTGCCTAGAAGAAACCTATTCACTCGTGACTTGAAGATACCCAGGTCGTATTTTTACGGACAGATTTGGGCAATGAGTTCCAATCGTGAGCTGTATGCACTAAGAATGTGGAAGCAAAACGCTTCGTGCAACAAGTTGGAACGTCCACCATGTATGGATATCGCATTGCCGCCGTCTGGTCATCCTAAGATGGAATGGGGATGATATAGGTGAAGCCTTTTTGGTAAGTGTAACAATCCTGGAGTCTTCAAGTCGCGAGTGAATAGGTACCTTCTAGGTTTGCGTGCTAAATCCTAGACAACGTCATCACTTAACATCAGGTGAGACAGTTGTCAAACGCAAACTTATAATAGTAAAAAAAAAAAAAAGCGATTAAAAATGTAAGGAAACCAACATATGACTTAAGAATTTGAAAATGTACTAAACCGATACACATAATATTAATTAACATATCACATTGCAATGATCCATATCACTGTATGAGTTCTTCCTCGACGAGCTTCGCCATCCACTCCGGCTCCGCAGCTGCTATTTTCTCGATGAGACTGTTCACTTGGTAGCAAAGGCTCTGAATCTGTTTGTCCCATTGTGGTAAGATCTCCCGAGCTGCAAGTAGAAAGATAAATAAAGCGTGCTGCATGTGTATACATGCTCATGGATGAGTTACAATGCATGTTATATTTTTTAAAGTGAAAACCTCTAGCATCGTTTTGCGATTTTTTTTTTTTTTTTTTAAAGATTATAAGCTTGCGTTTGACCACTGTCTCACCTGATGTTAAACGACTTTTGTATGGGGAAAAAATGTTAAACTCGCGTCAGATCGTGACGTCATCGAATTCTTTACACGGAGGGAGAATGAACCGCCGTTGAAATTTAAACTTAAATGTGTAACGAACGAGGAAAATTTTCGTTAGTAGTTTTTAAAAAAAAATCTTTATTAGATTGTATGTGTCGCTAATATTATAAATATCAAAGTTTGGATGGATGGTTGTTTATTACTTAATCCCGCCAGAACTGATTTGGATAAATTTTGGTATGTAGATACTTCAGGTCCCGGAATAACACACAGGCTACTTTATCAATCATTAATCATGTTTAAGTTTTCACTTCTGCCGGCACTCCCGGAGTGCAACCGGTTGTTTTTTTTGAAAGAGAGTAATATTGACATATTGCTGCAGCCCGCAGCTTTGCCCGCGTGGAATTTGCTGTTCTGCTAGTGGAGAACACAAACTCGAGTCAAAGCTGTCAGATTTTGATGTAACTTCACAACACCGGTTACGACGATTTTCCCGTGATCTTTAATATATTTGCTGAACATTCGTTAAGCATTATTCAATGGTATCTGAACACAAAGTGTTTTAAAGAATTAATGACGGTCGCCGTGGTTCAGTAGTCAGTGACATGAGTTCTGTGTCTCCGGGGTTCGAATCCCGGCAGGGGCAAACGTTTGTGCGTTGAGTGTGGGTGTTTGTCTTAGTTGTGTGCTGTAATTGTGAGTGTCCATGCCTCCCGCAACACAGGGAATTCTAGTGCGGGGGTTTGAGTGTAATAAATAATTTAAAAAAGGTGATGTGTAAATGCGGATGAATCCGATCCAATATTCGGTTTGAATCGGAAAGTTAGAAGCACGAAACTGTGGCCATTGCACGTTGATAAAGACACCACCACTTTGTCAATGTAAAACGTCAATTTTTTGCGCGCTCGATAGTCGTGAACACAGCAGATACAGTTGCAACTAAAAGACTACACGCAGTGGTTAAAAGGCAAGGCTACTTGCAGTGTTTGTCCTTTTAACCGACTTCAAAAAAGGTGGAGGTTATATGTTCGACATGTTATTTAAAACAAAAGAATTTTCATCGATTTCTTCCTCATTTTTAGACCAATAGTCAAAATTCTTGTTTTTTTAGATAGAGTGTACCTCTGAGGTGGTCCCATTTAAATTTCATCAAAATCGGACAACTGTTTTTACCAATAGGTACAAATAGGTTACAATCCAATAACTGAAAACCGTTACTTCTACTTAAACGGCGTCCTAATCTTTTTCTCTTTTTTTTTACACTCAAACCCCTTCACTAAGATTCCCTGTGTCGCGGGAGGCATGGAAATACACAATCACAGCACACAAACATCCAAGACCCGGGACAAACACCTGTAGCATAAATGTTTGCGCCTGCCAGGATTCGAACCCAGAGCCCCGAAGACAGAAGTCATGGCCTCAGCCTCATCGAAAGGCCAAAGCCGTGTTAGTGAAGCGTAGTGTTGGTGTGAAGTGAACAAGGAGATAGGAGAGGCACTCACTCTCGAAGTGCACTACGGAGCTGATCTGGTCGATGTAGCCGTTCATGCGGCCCTCGCTGATCATGGCGCTGGCGATGCGCTCGGCCTTGGCGGGCGGGGTCTCCAGCAGCGCGCCCAGCTCCTCGAACGTGATGTTGTTGTACAGCTTGCTGGCCGACAGCAGGTTGTGCTCGAACACGGCGCGGTCCAGGATGGTGGTGCCATCCGACGTCGTCGCCTGGGACATTCGTTCATGTTCATTCACTAACAATACACTCCAATTTCCGGGAAAATTATACGAGGCACATTATTTAAGTTTTCATATTCGGTTGAAGACATCGCAGAACACACAATGACAATAAATTGATCCCGTGAGTAGCAAAGGTCACTGAAAAGGGTTGAAATAAATTTTTTAACAAAAAATGCAACCGACTTCAACACTCAAAAATGTGAAATAACTTGTCGAAGTCGGTACCATGCTCACAATATTGTGATGATAATTACTTTTGTGTGAACTATCATGGTACCGACTTCAACAAGTTATTTCACACTTTTGAGTGTTGAAGTCGGTTGCATTTTTTGTTAAAACAATTTTTTAACTTATTACACTCGTATTTTAAGAACCCTTATTATGATACAGTTTCATAAACTACTATATATCTACCCAAATTCTAAAACATAGGTATTGTAATAATATAATAATAATAATTGTAATAATGAAGTAATTTTAATTTGTAAGCCATGTATTGTATATCGTATTTAGTCACCTTGTAGTTGACCTTCTGATGTGTTTGCATAAGCGCTTCGAACTCATGCAGTTCCGACCGTCTGATGATGCGGTCCAGGTACATCTTCTCCAGGATGGAGTACGCGGGCAGTTGTTGACATCTCTCGTCCTTGAACAGAGTTGCTAGCATCCTCGACCTTTGCTGACCTGTTAGGTTAATATCATACATATTTTGGGATAATTAGTCAAGTCAAAGTCCCTTAAATCAAGTCCCTAGTCTATGGGCCTTCTGAGCAGGCTCAGAGTTGCACAACGAGCTATGGAGAGGGCTATGCTTGAGGTTTCTCTACGCGATCGAATCAGAAATGAGGAGATCCTAACAGTGGTCAAACGCAAGCATATAATCTTAAAAAGAAAAAAAAAAAGAAAGAAGATCCGTAGAAGAACGAAAGTCACCGACATCATAGCACCTTGTGCGAGTTTGAGCCAACTCATAAGGCCCATACACAGATACCACGTTTCAATTCGATTTAAATTATTATAATAATCCCGATAATGTGTATGACTCGTGTCTAGTTTGAATAGTTTAATGGCTTACCGGCTGATGCGAGGACAGTGCATATGAGCGCATTCCTCAGACACGTCATCCTCTCATCCTCGTGGATAATGTTCCGGTATGATAGCTCGTTGTACCTCTGTGCTGCTTCTATGAACTTTCTGAAACGGTCATTGCGGATATCTTAATTGAGTTGGGAGTGCTGCGTCCTGCACAGACAACCCGTTTTGGGGTGTTTTGTGCATTCACAATTCATCCTGACTCCTAAATATAACTGAGCATGACCCTGGGTCGCTGGCATAGCTGCTCCAGTGTTGCATATTGTGGTCATTCCATAGACAATAAAGAGTCAGCCTTATGCAGTCCAGTTCTGATTCATATACACTCTGTGGCCCCACAGTATAATAAAACGTGTTCCACAGTCTCGTTTTGCTACATGCATCCCCGCCATGAAAGACTATATGTGGCTCCCGATGGATCTGTGGCTTTTATTTGTATAAAAGTAGAAAATTGTACTTTGGCAATGTATGGGTTTATCGTATGATTCTTCAACCAGAGCCCGTTTGAATAGATATAACCGCAAGCACTGGCATTACAGCACGACATTACTGTCATAAAGTCAGATATAATAAGGACATGCGTCAGTAAAGAAGTTTTCCAAAATCATTTGTTCCCGATGGCATACAGGTAGAAAAGAAAATTTATTTAGATCGTTAATTTAGTATGGGCATGTTGTGTAAGGATCGGGTCCTACAACTAGTAGACCTTGAACCAGCCCAAGAAGGGTCTTAAGTTCGTGACCCCCGACCCTGAATGCGGCAAAAAAGAAGAAATATTTGATTGTTTGCATTGAATAGGCTCCGAAACTATTGAACCGATTTGAAACATTCATTCACTGTTCGGAAGCTACACTATCCCGGGTAACATGACGAAATTATACTAACAAAAATATAAAGGATTATTATACTTCTTAATTTTGATTTATGATACCCATGCGAGGCCAGGGCAGACCGCTGGTAAATAATATAACAGTCTTGGTAATGCAGAAAAAAAATACATCGAAGTGAGAATCTCCTTGTTCCTTAGAAAACCGCTTGAGAATGAGCGTGCATACCTTCTATAGTCGAGTACCCTCGCGTAGCAGACCTTGTAGTAGATCTGCAGCTGCTCGTTGGTGGTCTCGGCCTGCAGCAGTGAGGCGCGGTTCACGAACGCCTCCGCCTGGACGGGGTCGTCTACTTCCAGGTACAGTCGCGCTATCTTCAGGTACGTCTCCAGCTTGTAGTCCACCGAGTACTGTCTGCAATGTACCAACAGCATGTGCATTGTACGGTGCGCAATCGATCTTAGTGCCTCTAAATTTGGCCCTGTAATCGTCTGCACTGCGTATGTAGTCGTGTAAGAAAGTCTACCAGATCAGAAATGGTGGATCCATAATTCTGGTGCGAGGGTGACATAGTTGAAGGCAGGATTCTCGTGGTTACTTTTGAGACCAGGGCATTTTGTGTTCTATTGTATTAAATGGTTAAAGGACAACTGAAATAGCCCAAATTTAATCTTTATCTTTATCAATGGACTAAGCTAGTAGTTAATCAATGCTTTAGGGGGACGCTTGCGCCCCTTAGAAAGAATCCACTAGTGTCTATCAGTAAAACAGTTTGTCATCAATCAAAGTAAACAAGATAGAAAGATACAACAAACATAAAAAGAGTGACCCAATCAGTTATACGAAAATTGATACCAGTTTTTGATTGGAAATTCTCGTGAGTTTGACACATACACACGTTTATAGTAGTTTTGATCAAATTGGTCGCCGCGATCTGGCAGCGTAAACTCACCTGAGGATGGGCATCGTACTGGACATGTCCGAAATCTAGGTCAAAACTTCCACTGTAAACGTGAGTAAAGCCGGATAATACATCTATATAATATTGATACCAGTACCTAGTGATTTACAACGGGTCAGTCATACTGGACTGTTTCAAAGCGATAACTTTCGTTATTTGTTAGTACTATAAATGTCAGTTATACATTTAAGTTTTATTCGACATAAGAGTGGATAGTAAGCATTTCCTCAACAAACTTTTATTTGCTATCTGATTGGTCTGATGATACAAAAAAGTATACTCACTTTTGGCCTGTTTCAAGTGGTATTCCAACGAGTACATTTGCGGCTTCCTTCCAATTTTGGTTGCGCTCATAAATGTCTGCCAAATGCTGCCGGATACTTGCAACCTACAAATAAAACAATTAATTGATAATAATGAAGCATAAGCTTGATCAGCCAATTACGTTTCTACTGCTGGGGCCAATGATACTATCAGAAAAGAAAGATAGGGTTTATTCCCATATCTAGTAACTTAAAACTAGATACAACTACAAGCAAATCCATCTGATATGAGACGGAATGGCTGGGATAGCTGGTTGGGGAAAAGCACAATACACCCCAAGCGGGACATCTGTGCAATAGTTACCACCCCCAACATTAATAAGAATAAGAGCATGGATGACATAACAAGGATCATGCACTATTCAGAATTATAATTATGACTTTTTACATTTTATTGTGTGTTTATTTACCTGTTCCTCAAAGGATATGACTCTTGGCTGTATTACGTCCAGGGAAAAATGTGACACTTCTTGTGAGACTGGATCAGGAAGCAAAGCAAGGTGAGTGCTACAATCAGTCAGCAATTGCCTAGAGATGACCAAGCTTACATTCTCGTTTACAACTGGAAGGCAAAAAATATGAAATCAGTAACAGTACCCACAATAATCGAAGTAAATTATAAATGGGTGTAAGTGCAAAAGTTAACATTTTTTCCTTCAAATATTTGAACTTAAGTTCCGCCTAGCATGTTGTTAATGCTATAAACCATAAACCTCTTGAGATAAGGGTGCCTACGTTTGATACAATATCAACTGTAATGTTGGTCTATCAGTCCTATTAGTTAATTGTTCATACAATTATAGGTAGATGGCGCTAATAACAACATCCCCTCAGATGTTAAAGGAAGGAAGTAATTCAGCCCTAGTGGTATGGGCTGCTATAGCTTGGTTGGACAAAGCGATAGGACGGTATTCTGTAGTCTTGGGTTCAAGCCCACTAGCAGCCGCATTTTTACCTTCAAATATTTGAACGCAAGGTTAACGTCATATCACAATAGTAAATATCACATTCTCCCATAACATAAGTAAAACTCTAAGCAATAGGAATATTTACTTTGAAAAGATAACAAAACTTACAACTAAGATATAATTTAAGTCCTTAAGGTAACATATATTTGTTGTTGTTCTGTAGCATTCATAATACCTCACGGACTAATACAATCACAACATATTGAGGCGATCTTTTTTCTAAAATGGATGTCATAACCGTGACCGTGATGTATGTATTAACTTTCGTCATGCCTCAGGCACAGCCTGCCACAAAAGCCTTCATACAAATCTTTACTCTAATTTCCATTATCATCTATTGTGAATCATTGGAACGAGACATATGGGTTAATTTTTGTCCGGTAGTGATAACAATTCCTCACCCCCTTCCTCAATGAAAAGGTATATTATTATGCTACATTTCATGTTATTATTTATATAATGGACAATAGAGGCTCAATATTAACCTGTTCGTAATTTATATCAATTATTATCAAATCAACATCCCACATCGCTACATCCATGTGACTGCTAATTTCTTAAATAGTATGACATTACCAGCATTTAAAAGGTTCGCCTGATGGGCTATGTTGCACACAATGAGCACTATGCAGCACTAATGAGTTATCAAGCAAATGATAATATCAGACTTAAAACAAACAAAATAAATAATTTAGTTGAATTTCAAAAGTTCTATAAAAACCTTATTGACTTTTATTATACAAGAAGACCAGATGGCCAATTTTTGACAAGAAGGTAATCCTCACGACTGATAATAAACATTATTTCTTTTGTATAACACCAAAATATGGTGACACCTCATGTCACAGAAAACTGTTTTGGTTTCATTAAAATTGAACTTACTCGCTTCCACAAAAGCTTTTAAGCATTCGGCCAGCTCACCATCTGTATTCTTAAGTATTTCCATGAGAACATTGCGATACCTGTAAGTTTTATATAAAACCTTAAATCCCTTTTTTACATATAGGAAAATTAGCAATAATTAGCTGAATACATCTACATGAAATTTTACCGCAGAGATAACACATAGTCCGAATTTGAACATAAGTTACTTTTTAAAAGAATTACTAATGCAGCTTGCTTTGAAACCATATACTTAAGAGCCATCATGAATATTGCCTCGATCACTGATGACTTTCAATGGCTTCTCAAATTTTTTACTGCAGTTCCAGATCTCATCCACTTGCTTAGGCAAAAGTGCATTCAAGTGTGTGCATATGTTCAGGCAGCAGTCCTTGAGAGCCTGTGAGCATTCTAAGTCTAGCATGATAACATCTCTGACCACATCATCACTGACAATCAAGTAAGATAGTGGTTAAACACTAGATCTATTCAGAAAAAAATGAAATATTTTCTTCATGTCAGACAAAGAATAAAAACGAAAGCTAAGCTAAAAGGCAATTAAACTATATTAAAACGAAGTGTGCCGTGTGTCTTGAAAGGGAACAATATTTTAGTGGGTAAAAACAAAGGTCAGGTGTGGTTAAATATTACAATAAATTTAATAGGCGTAAGCAGATCTGTAAACGGAAAGGAGGTCTATGTACCATAATTTTCAGGAATCCCAGACACCAATTTATCTACAACCACTCAATTTGTAAAGTTTAATTTATTACCTACAAAATGAGTAGGTGAATCCGCAGTGGTACACATTATATATACGTAATATTTTGGCAAGTAAAATAAAATAAACAATATCAAAGAACATGTACAAATATTTACTTTTCAGCTTGATCTTTGTGAAGGCCTCCTGAATTTCTGAGTTCACTAAGATACTGTCGCACGCCTTGTAAATTCAGAGGCATCGTAACAGAATTGTATAACCCAGGCTTCCAATTTTCGTGCTTGTATTGTAGGGTGTCTTGCGTATATTTCACTTTAGTTTGTAATTAACTATAAAAATGAAACTACAATCCAAAATAATAAAAACAACCTACGGCTTTAAAATATATAGATAAACAATCGTCCTTATTTTTTACCACAGTTAAATCACCACCGATAACCACCGATCACCACTTTGCATTTGATAGATCACGTGGGATAACATGTCATACAAGTTGACGGTTGTCGTCACGGCAACTTTGTTGTTGATCGAGTAAAGATAACTAGGGATGCTACGTAACTTCGACTCCGACTCTGATATGTCGGAACTTTCTATTGATATTACACCTCCGGTTTCAACTTCGGCACCGTTGTTTTTAAATCTAAGGTTTATATCGGAGGTATCGACATAGCCAATAGTGGTGTGGTAACTAACATTACAGCTGATATCGTATCAACTAATATTAGTAGGATTTGTTATTTAAAGAGTAAATACATTTGATCTGATTTGCTTCCCATTTTAAGAACATTTAAGGCATGTATTAAGTTGGTTTAATAGTTTTCAATTTAATTTAAAGAAGCTGATTCAATAATGGTTTTACTACTTCATAATATATATCCTTCACTTCCGAATCTGGTTTTGGTTACGATATGTGTGGGGTTCTAGCTGGGGCCTTACTATCAGTTTTGTAAAATCCATTCAAGTTCCGAGCAGTTCTAAAACCTGGCTATGGTTTGAAGATTGATATCCTCAAAGGTGAACACCTTTGCGGATATCAATGTTCAAAGCACCAACGATATAATCTGAAAATTTTAGATCAAATCACAATTTTCGTTTGCGTTTGAGATTTTGTCTTAGTGTTAGGAGAAAATCTCGGATTAATTAGATGACGCAACCGAGCACAGATGCATAATTTACTCTTTAAATTAAATTACAAATTATCACATATTTATTCTGTGGTTACGCGCCTTAAAGTTTTGTTTGAATTGTACATGAATGTTTCGAATATAATTAAATATAGGTGTCTGAGTTATTCCCAATATTTGGAATTTTATTTTGCAGTAACTTTACGTACAATATTTTGTTTTTTAGTTTTAATATGAGCAAGTTTTAATTTAAAAAATACATATTAAATTGATCTAAAATGGCGGCGTCGTTTGAACTGTGGAGTGTCATTATTCAAAAGTTCTGAATTTGATCTTCTATAACATTGAATGCGATGTAAATCCTTAATTGAATACAGGTGTTTTTACTTTCAAGATAATAATAAGCTTAAGTACCCTCTCTTTTTGTGAGTGTACTTAAAAACCTTGGGAATCATTATGGATCACAATTTGGAGGATTCTTTGACTATGGAGAGTATTGAAAATGTAAATATAGACATACATTATTTCTCTGTTCGCTTAAAGGTTTCATATTGATAATTACAATTACAACAATACTAGGTAATACATCAACGTCAGTATGCATAAATAAAATGGCCCAATAACATTCTCTCTGCTGTGACACTTGCCTTCTCAGGTCATGATCCACCACATAGGCCAATGTAGGTTGCTGGATAACCAGATAGAGCTTAGGTTCAGTTTATAAAACATCGATTTTTGGTGGAATGTTGGGTGTGGGGAATCATCTGGGTTTTCTTGCTTTAATCCTATCTCTATCTAAGTTATACATTTTAAAATGTTTCTCAATGTCATGTTGGACTTTGGGCTGCCACGGGTTAAAAGTGATAGAGAATCTCCCTTAGGAAATTTACTCATGTTTGTTCATTTTGCAACACTAAGTCAAGACCTTAATAAATAAATTATGCACTATGTAAGATTCATTCTCTGAAGTCAGTGAGTCCGAAGTCATCAGTTTTTATCCCATCTCCACTTGAGTACACTAATCATTAAACCAGGCTTTGCCATTTACATGCAACATACACAAGAAGAGTTATATATAAATACTTATAGTGTCGTTTATTTTTTGGAGTATTTGAATACAGTGCTCACAGTGAATACTCTTAGTTTAAAATTGTATTCACAGACATAACGCTATATACACGCTACCCAAAATAAACCGCAAATTGTACCCTTTTGTGTGCTAATGTCAGAGAAATCAGCTGATTGTAATTTTTTGCTAAGTATAAGTATTTTGATGAAGTTTGAAATCGTGATTTATGTTTAAATCGCTAAGTGCAACTTAGCAAAACACTGCGTAACTATTTATTCCCTGAACAATAAAAGTGAAAACTTTGTTTTGATACTCCACCATCAAATGGCGAATGCCAATTAGTCAATTGAATTTGACGTTAGCCATACACTGCACTACCTTGTTTTCTTGAACATCGTATTCACTCTATAAGAATGCTACAAATGACGTCACATCACAAACATGTACGGACATTGTCATATTTTAAACTTGACTTGACTTGTAGCATGAATTATTCGAATATACTAAATAATTTGAATTTTTAAACCACAGCCTTAGATATGTTGGGACAACACTGTCAATTGTTGTTCAAACCTTCCAATTACCTGAAAAAAAACCATTATTTTTTTGATAAAACATTTTTATAATTAAGATTTGATTTGGAATCTATGATGGGGTTAGTTTTAGTAGATTTGATATTGCAAAAATAATTAATTTATCATTAACTTAAAATTTTACTCAAATTATACTTTAATTAATTTAAAATTACATAATTTTTGATAATAGCAATATGAATTTAGAACACAGGGTTTATGGATTAAATGAATTGAACAATATTTATTTATTCATAACAATAAGTAACATAACAGTCATATATGAACCAAAGCGACAATTGACAGGATTGCACCGACAGATATAATTATGTTGCACATTTTATGAAACCTAGGTAATATTATTCTATCCTTATTTCTAGTGATAAAATTGTATCACACATCTTTACACTATATTATTAGCTATGCCTGTTTGCATTTATTATCATTATTAAACTGATTTTGGTGGGTATATGCACAGATGGATTTTGACCACTCTGGGTCAGTGGTAAACCAGGAAGACATCAAATTAGAAGATAGTGGCCATGTAATTGATATGCCCATGGACTTAGACACAATTGAAGGACAATCTACACTTTTGGCACCAGGCAGTGAGGAGGTCATTGGTAAGAATGAAAATATACATATATATATACTAGCTGTGCCCCGCCGTGTCACCTAGATGGATTACGGTTTTGCCGCTACCTCAATTATCACCCGGGAACCAATCTTTCTTAGGGGATGCTCATATCATAGTAGCTTTATGCAACCAAAGTCTCAGTCCGATCGGTTCAAAATTGACAAAGTTTCATACAAACTTTCATCCCCTATTTTATCCCCTTGGAGGTAGAATTAATCAAAATTCTTTCTTAGCGGATGCCTACGTCATAACATCTACCTGCATGCCAAATTTCAGCCTGATCCGTCTGGTGGTTTGTGCTGTGCGTTGATAGATCACTATGTCAGTCAGTCAGTCTTTGAGTTATATATATCAAAAAATTAATGAACAAATTAGGCCTCTGTTTATACACTTTGTACGTTTATGACTTTTGACTTCAAACACACTTCAAAATAATATAATAATATTGGTATACCTCAAGGCTCAGTACTTGGTCCTCTACTGTTTCTGAAATATGTGAATGATCTCGCGTATTGCCTACCTGATTGGGCGTCGGTAAATTTATTCGCAGACGATACACATGTTGGCGTAAAAGAAAAAAAAATGACCCTTTAGACACAAAAATAACTGAGACCATAAACATAACTCCATGAATTGTTTGAGGCAAACGGCATTTTTCTGAACGATGATAAAATTGTTGTAATGAAATATCATGCCAAAAAAAGGAAAAAAGACGCCATTAGCAAAACCGAACATGTTTTTGTATACATTGTGGACTCCACAATAACCCATAGTTCACACATAGATAAAACTTGTAAAAAATTAGGAAGTGCAAATTATGCCCTCTTTAAACTTAAGCCTCTACTTGATGAAACTCTAATTTCAGTCTATTATGCATATATACACTCGATACTGAGCTATGCTATAGTAACTTGGGGAAATGGTGCAGACATTAAAGGGTTACTGGTGTGCCAAAAACGTGCTGTCAGGATAATTAGCGAAATCACGCGCCGAACTTCAGCTCGCAAGTACTTCGTTAAACATAACATTATGACAGTGATAGCGTTCTATATATATAAATGCCTACTGGACGTACATAAAAATATTGACAAATACAATACAAGGAAAGACAATCATCATACTGCATATATCGCGACTATGAAAATGAGACATGAGGACAGACTATGTGACTATGTAATATTCCTAAGGCAAGACTCGTAAAGACCCAAAGGCATGGCACATATACGAAAATAAATATGTACAATAAGTTACCTAAATCTACAACTGAATTAAAATACTTAGAGTTGAAACGTATAATCAAATATTTGTTTACTAGTAATGCATTCTATAAATAAGATGAGTTCATGGATATGAAACTTTCAGAAAAGTCTTTTCAGTGACTTAAAATTATAATAAAAATGCACTTGCTCCTTATCAATCTCATCAAATAATTGACGTCAATATTTCCACTTTCATATGGACCAGTCTTTAAAATATATATATTATTAATTAATCAATTTATTAAGTAATTATAAACATGTATGGTATGTAAATGACTTACCGAAAATAACAAATATTATTATGGTTAATAAATAATCGGAATCTGAGTCTAAAATTTGTTGTCCTAAAAATGTAACTAATATTTAGACTTTAAAATTATTATTATTTCATACTACATTTTGCATAAAGCTTAAGGGCCCTCATTTTGCTCATAGCAGATTATTTTACATAAAAGGTTTTATTTTACATTGTATGTGGAGCGCACTAAAAGAATTAATAAAAAAAAAAACTATGAAATCTAAAATTAATTTATTGTTACTCAAAATATTGGTCGCCCTTTGCACTTTTTAATTTCTTCTGGCGATGAAAATCTTTGACCGTGTAACTGGTTCTTCATTTTTGGGAACAGAAAAAAGTCACAAGGTGCCAGGTCAGGACTGTATGCAGGATGGGTCATAAGTTATACGTTTTTTACCTTTAAATATTAGTTTGAAAATTTTCTCGAATTAAATCCATGTTAATGTTGACACGCAATTTTTAAAATGGTGCCACAATGTAAAAACAGTTGACAGTCAGATAAAACAAACTGCATTCTACAGCCAAAGAGTTCCATTTTCAAATGTTGTAGTTACTTTTTAAATATTGTTTATGTAAGTGGCCAGTTCTGCAAACTTTTAATGTGACCTATGTATATTTGGAAAGCAAGGGGCAAAGGAAAAGCAACATGATAATTACATGGTGTCCCATTTTGTACATTTTTCATTTATAGTTAAATAATGTAATTTATTTCAGATTAAATCTGAAATAATCTGAAATTTCAGATCCGACTTTTGAAGGCTAGTCTACATGACAATCAAACATATATTTTTAAATTTTCAGTATCCGATTTCACAGAGGATCAGTTTGGGTTTCGAGAGTATTGTATGCAAGGGGAAAATTCATCTGGAGCCAACATTACCATTGAAGTAAGTGTAAGTTTTACATTATTTTCCGCATGTACTGAATGTCCATGATTATTGATAATGAATAGGTAAAGACTTGGTGTGTTGCCAGTTTGCTATTAAATAATGTAAAACAAAAGATGGATTTCTATTATTTATAGTAACTGCTTGATCGACTTTGCTCTGTGTTTTCGCAAGTAAAGCCCTTACTGAAACTAGTAAGCATACAATAAAAATATCCAAGAGTATTAAATATAATTAATTCATAAGCTATGGAGAAGGCTTTGCTCAGGGTTTCTCTATGGGATCGAATCAGAAATGAAAAGATCTGTAGAAGGACACAGTTATCAACATAGGCCAGCGATTTGCAAGTTGGAGTGGTATTAGGCAGGGCACAATAGGTTGAAGAAATGATAGCCATAGTGATCAAAAGGTTCCCAAATGGAGATCACAGATCAGCTAGTGCATCATTGGACATCCACAGGCGGTGGATGTGAGATGTGGACAGATGACCTGACCAAGATCGCAGGTAAGGGCTGGATGTGGGCCGCTTCCATCCAGTCCTTGTGGAAATCTATGGGGGAGTTCTATGTCTAGCTTTGGATATCCTATGGCTGAGATGATGATGATGATTGATAAGAAACCTCATCTTTTTAGAAATACTTGGTGTATTGCTATACTTCCTGTCCGCAAACTGATCATAATTTTTGTCTACAAGTCAGCGTTTTAGTCGCACCTTAAAACATGTCAAGTTAATGACATCAATGATGTTGTCTGTCAACTCATTATATACTAAGCATCCTCAGGAATAGGTTAAACGATACAAGGGCTACTGTATAGGTTTTTTTTTCCACAGGTCTGAGGCCAGACCGCCAGATTACCAGAGCTGGTAATCAAAATAGTAGATAATAATAAAATTGTAAATATATTCATTATTTTTATCATTTTCAGCAATTAAGTGAGCCCATGAGTGTGTCACATGAACGAATGATAGACTTGCAGTATATGGACTGTGTCAGCAAACCAACGACTTCCAAGTCTAATGTTATAACTATAAAGGTATGTATTTGTCTGTAAAAATATATTTCTATGCTAGATACATTCTAGTTTTATTATATTTTTTCCACGTTTGATATTCTAAGAATGTATCAATTAATTATGTGCACCAATAAAATTATTCTGTCCAGGTGGTAATTTGATACCGGTGTTACATTCACCGGAAGCTCAAGCTGTTGTTGGGGATCGAACCAGTGTCCGTCAGTTTGACAGGTGACGCTCCCCCCGCTGAGCTATCATCGCTTCAAAATCTGGATCTACTGAACTGATTTAAAAAAATATTTTACCAATAGAAAGCCACGTTAGTTTTGAGTGTCCTGGACTCATCATCACAACTAGTTTAACATACAGCCAGGAAATTGCTTTGTGCCTCTTCAATGATTAATCTTTAATTTGCTTCAGTTAATAACGTAAGTATTTTGATGTACCAAATAAAACTTAATTATTTTCATGCAATAAAAACATCAACCGTGGAAATGATAACAAGAACTTGCTTACTCTGTGACGTGTTGTGATTTGTACATTTTTCTTAAAAAAAAATTTGAAAATACACATAATTATCCAAACAGTTAAGGCTACCTCGAGGAAGTATATTGGAGAACATACATAAAAAAGATTTATATTAATTGTTAACCGGGTATTAGAATATGTTTAATATTTCTTCATCATTTTTATATTAATATAATAAAAATAAATATTACTTTTGTTTGTATTTTTAGGCTGTACCACAACAGCGAGGGTCCAAAAAAACTTCAAATGCGGCCTCAACATTTCCCCGTCAAGTGGCCATCGCTCCAAAGCCAAACAAAGGGCCTCCAAACATTCAATATGCAATAGCTCCGAAACCTGTCTCGCTTATAGTGAACAAGACACCAAATTTAACTAAGACAATCACTATGAAAAATGTTGTGCAGAATATGAAAGGAAACGTTGTTGGTGAGTTTTTTTAATTTTTATTATTTACAGTTATCAAACACAAACTTATAATATGTAAAAAAAAAAAAAAAAAAAAACAAGTTATTTCAGACTTGTGAGTGTTGAAGTTGGTTCCATTTTTTGGTAAACATTTATTTTCACTTTTCAGTTATTGGAGTATAACTCAAAAACCGCTTGACCGATTTTAATGAAATTTAAATGGGAGCACACGGGAAGCCTTCAAATAAAAGAAGGATCAAAATCGGTTCTCCCAGTCGAAAGTTATGCGGTAACTTAAAAAACGCGGTTAAAAAACATATGGGTCGAATTGAGATCATCTTCCTTTTTTTCTAGTTAGTTAAAAAACAATATGTTCCGACTACCTTCATTTAGTGATTTTTTTCTAACATTTTCCAGCTCGATTGGGCAAGCAGCTGGTGATGGTGCCAGCGGCCGCGCCAGGACATGAGATCAAGCTGTCCAATGTTCTTCACACTGCCTCCACAGACTCAGTAAGATATTCAATTTTTCAATGTATATCACTGTATCACAAGTGAATCACTACCTATATATTATTTACTGTAAATGTGCTCTGAAGGTGTGATGAATAATATATATTTTTTTTATACTTTATAGATCTAGCGTTTGACCACTATCTCACTTGATGGTCAGTGAAGATGTTATTACCTAAAATGCTCACTGGCTCTCAAAGACTGCAGGCTGAACACAGTATGTGCTTGGTGACAGTTTTTCAAACTTGAGGGTGGTAGCTAGCCAGGCGGGTATTCGAAATTACCCTACCACCATGCTGGGAATTTAATGACGGTGTTACCTTCACTGGAAGCTCAAGCTGTTGTTGGGGATCGAACCAGTGTCCATCAGTTTGGCAGGCGACGCTCCCCCCGCTGAGCTATCATCGCTTCTATATTCTAATAAATAATATATTTGATTTTCCAGGCTCAGTTGATTGCTAACAAGAAAAACAAGCAATTGCGTACAAAATTCATCATTCAAGGTAAGTGGACACTCACCTATAAGACATCATCGCTGTCAGTTTTTTTTTATTTTAATCACTCAGACCGCTGCACTAGTATTCCCTGTATCGCGGGAGGCATGGACACACACAATCACAGCACACAACCACCCAAGACCTGGGACAAACATCTACATGCATCGCACAAATGTTTGCCCCTGCCGGGATTCGAGCCCAGGGTCCCGAAGACACAGTAGTCATGTCACTGACACTAACCACTGCGCCACGGTGACCGTCATACGATGGTCGGTTTGATGTAATTGTTAACCGACTTCAACAAAGGAGGAGGTTATATGTTCGACTGTGTGTATTTTTTTTATCACACATTTTAAAAAATATCTTAGAAATCACTCATGATTAAAGCGCCTCCTGAGGATCGGAAATCATACTGCGCTCGCCAACACGCCTGCCAAGCGTGGCGAGTATTGGCAAATCCCCCCATATGGGGGAAGCATATGTCCAGCAGTGGACGTCCTATGGCTGAGATGATGATACATCCTTAACTGAATAATAACTGATTGTTTTCTTGTTTTAAGGGGAACCGAACTCTGACCCGGCAAATCAACCTGCTGTGATCACTAAACTGTTGCCGGTGACCACGGCCAACCAGGCCCGCTACGTCATGCAACAGAAGACTGTGCCGATATCGATTGGAGCGAACAAGGTGAGGGTCGGCTGCCAGTCCAAACGGTCCTCATATCAAACACTACCACACCATTTATTTATTTATTTATTTACATACACTTATGTAAGTATTACAGTTTCCCAATTCACTTACAAAAGGCTTAAAAGGATACAAAAAAATACATACAACATTATAACAAGTATAAAGTAATAAAAAATAAACAATAGAACAAAAAAAAGCACTAAAGCACAGGATATAAATTTATATCAGAAAAAGGTTTTGAGTTGTTATCACAACAAAGAAAACCTTCATCATCAACATCATCATCTCAGCCATAGGACGTCCACTGCTGGACATAGGCCTCCCCCATTGATTTCCATAAGGACCTGTTGAAAGCGGCCCGCATCCAGCTCTTGCCTGCGATCTTAGTCAGGTCGTCTGTCCACCTGGTCGGTGGCCGTCCTATGCTGCGCTGGCCAGTCCGTGGTCTCCACTCGAGAACCTTTCGACCCCAACAAGAAAAGCTTAAAATATCCTAAATCCAAACCCATTTGGAATGGTTTAAACAAAGTCTGGTACAGTCAAGTTGGTTAACTTTGAACCCTTTTTACAGATTTCGATGGGCTCTGAAAAATATATGTAATGGTTGGACTATGTTGTTCAGTGTGATGAGAGTTCTTTCATGTTCAACATTTTTTTTTTAAATACTTAGAACGATGGCAGACTCCTATACATTTGCAGCCTAGAAAAAGAAGCCGCATTTATGAATGAAACTTATACGTATCGATAGAACAATAAATACATTGTATATTAAATCATTTTCCTAGAAGTTAGGAGTAAAAAGTTATCACGAAAAATCATCTGTATCAGTATGCTAACTGCACCATATGCGAACCATTCAATGTATCGCCATCCATCTATAGCATCGTAGACAGAGAAAGCAATATTGCATGGATCGCGATACAGATACAGATTACTTATTATATTCTGGAATAAACTAGGCATGGGTGTGTTTATGAACGCAGTCCGGGTCTACAAAACAGCTGACTACAGATTATTGACTAACATTAACAATTAATTTCAGAGCGTAAGTATTTGAACGCAACAAACATAATGAGAAATATAGGGTGCGTTCAAAAAATACAAACACCACATCTAATATTTTCAAGTAAATAAAATAAAAGTACTTTTGATTCCCAACTTTATAAATAATGCAAATTATGCACGGAATCCACAAAAATATAATCTAAATTTTCATATAATAAAGGATACATGAACGGGTTGTCATTTAGTTTTTCGGGAGCAAGGCTGGTTCTGCCTTCCTCCTTTACTGACTCAATACAGAAATGTTTGAAAAAATAGCGTTTTGTTAACTCTAAGGCTTTCACGGCCGGCGTTGCCTGTTGTATGTATTGCTTCCGGACTGTTTGCCTAATCCGAGTTCAACCGCACCTATAAATACACAAGTGACTCAATGACTCAAGACTCAAGTGACTCCATATCAGTAACAGAGAAGACGCCGCGAAGAAGAGTTCTACGCTCTTGTCGCCGCTCGGACCTGAACCACTGAAGATGTCGACCGCAGTGATCGACGAAACGTCTGGAACACATGTTTCACATAGACCACGGCCAAACAGCCCGGAAGCAATACATACAACACAAATAGCGTTTTAGTGGCCATTCAAAGTAACTACGACTTTTGGGTAACATTGATTTAACTTATGTTATATCTCTATCCACATTGCTCAAACAGTAAACTCAAGTCGCAGTGGGTTGGTCAGATCAGTCATACAACAGACGGCCGATGGGGCAGACGGGTGCTTATGTGGAGACCACTTGTGGGCAAGCGTAGTAGCGTGGGACGCGCCCCAGATAAATGGACGATCTGAGCAAGGTAGCTGGCAGTCACTGAATGGGCACAGCTGAAAATCGAGCTCAGTGGCGTTTACTGGGGGAGGCATATGTCCAGCAGTGGACTGATACAGGCTGATGATGATATGAGAAATTGCTCTGTTAGTTTATCTACATAAGCCTACACCTAACCTAGACAGGAATATAAAAAAAGCAGGTTACTGTTTAGCACTGTCTCAGAGACAAACAAATTATATGATTGGTGTTTAAAAAAAAAAACTGTTATATTTCAGATAGTAATCACAACACCACCAAAGCAAAGCATCAAAGTCGCGCCCAAGAAGCAACTGATATCCATCAAACCGCAGAGCCCAAAAGTGGCGCTTTCACAAGGTATTTAGCGAAACGCTTATCAAGGGAACTACAATATTGAGTACCTGAAAAATCAGACGTAGTTATTTACATACATTTAAAAACATCTTCTTCTTCTTCTCTCAGCCATGTGCGTCCACTGCTGGACATATGCCTTGCCATAAATTATTATTCATTCCCTTTTTTCTCTAATAAATAATGCAAAATTGTCTAAATAATAATTAGTTCGTCAATATTTTCCTATTGCATCAAATTACTAATATGTCTACCTTATCCTTAAAACATGATATTGTTATTTTTATCATCATCATCATCATCATCATAACCTCCACTGGTAGAAATATGGCTCGCCTATTGATATAATACAGGACAGTATTCTGTAGTAGTCTAACAGGTAGCCGATATTTTCCTTCAAATAATTTGAATGTAAGTTTCGCCTATTGATCTGCATAGGAACCGGTTGGAAGCAGCCCGCATCGAGCCCTTCCTGCGATGTTTGTCAGGTCATCTGTCCACTTTGTCGGTGGAAGTCCACCTTTCGACCACTGATTGCTATTTTTAACCGACTTCAAAAAGGAGGTTACTCAATTCGACCGTATATATGTTTTTTTTTATGTGTGTTCGCGGATAACTTCGTCGTTTATGAACCGATTTTGATGATTCTTTTTTTGTTAGATAGAGTATACTTCCGTGGTGGTCCCATTTATCATTCATCAACCAGCGGTTTTTGAGTTATACTTCAATTTTTTTTTTTTTTTTTTTTTTATATATTATAAGTTTGCGTTTGACAACTGTCTCACCTGATGTTAAGTGATGACGTTGTCTAGGATTTAGCACGCAAACCTAGAAGGTACCTATTCACTCGCGACTTGAAGACTCCAGGATTGTACATATCGGGAAACACAGACTCGGGCAACGAGTTCCATTCCTTGGCAGTACGCATTAAGAAAGTGGAAGCATAACGCTTCGTGCGTATAGGTGGTATATCTACCATATAACGATGGCGAATTGCCGTACGTCGAGTCGACCGATGATAGAAAGGGGATGGTGGAATCAGATTGTGTAATTCCAGCGCACATTCTCCGAAATGCACCCGATAGAAAACCGATAGGCTTGCTACTCTACGCCGGTGTTCAAGGCTCTGAAGCCTACGTTCAACCAAGGAGTTACAGCCGATGATTCTTTTGGCTCGCCTCTCGATTGACTCCAGAGCTTCTAGTTGGTATTTGGCTGACCCATCCCAAAGGTGGGAACAGTACTCCATGCACGACCGGACTTGTGCTTGATACAGATTAAGCAACTGCCCCGGCGTGAAGTACTGTCTGACCTTAGCAAGAATACCCAACTTTTTGGCAGCCAATTGAGCTTTGGACTCAATGTAGCTCCCGAAATTCAACGTGGGCGTCAGTGTGACGCCAAGAAGCTCCAGAGTGTCGGTAATGGTAACGGGTTCATCTCGGAAAGTGGGGCACCGTTCGAATTCACTCCGTTTGGCAGAGAATAGACACGCCTGGGTCTTAGTAGCGTTGAACTTGACCAGATTGGCATCGCCCCAGTCGGAAACTGCCTGCAGAGCCAAGTTCATACGGTCGACCATGGCCTCTCTGAGTGACTGGACCTGTGCATGGCTAGCCCGCGCGCTGGACATGTAACTTTCTACAACAGTGCTGTCGTCTGCATACCCATAGGTACCGGGTTTCAGCAGATCGTTAATATGCAGCAAAAAAAGAGTTGCAGAGAGAACCGACCCCTGAGGAACCCCGGCATTAATAGCCAATTGATCGGAAGAGCAGCCATCAATGACTACTCGAATCGATCGATTCCTCAAGAAGTCCGATATCCAGACTCGTAGTCTTTCATGCAAGCCATAAGAGGGAAGCTTACCAATGAGACTGTCATGCCAAACCCTATCGAAGGCCTTAGAAATATCAAGGGAAACGGCGAGCGCTTCTCCGTACTTCTCTATGGCCTCGCTCCACATGTGAGTGGCATATACTAGAAGGTCTCCAGTAGACCGGTTTCGACGAAAGCCGTATTGCCGATCACTGAGGAGTTCATGTGTTTCTAGGTATGCAAGGAGCTTCGTATTCAGAACACGTTCCATACTCTTGGAGAGGATGGACGTGACCGAAATCGGTCTGTAGTTAGTAGGGTCAGCACGACTACCCTTTTTGGGTACTGGCTGTACATTGGCAAGCTTCCAGGCTTTTGGTACTGTACCCGCCTCAAAAGAGAGCCGATAAAGGCGTGTCAACACTGGAGTTAGTTCCGGCGCGCATGTTCTTAGGACCAGCGCTGAAATACCGTCCGGACCACTTGCTTTATTCACGTCCAGATTACGTAGCACTTTGCGAACATCCACTTGTCGAATGCGAATGTTTGACATAATCGTCTCGCATCCATTCAGCGGAGTTGGTGGGGCTGCGCTACCAGCATCAAGACGTGAAGACTCTGCAAAGAGAGATGCAAATAAATTTGCTTTCTCTTCCGCAGTGTGGGCTAGCGATCCATCAGGTTTCTGCAGTGGAGGAAATGAGGAGCGGCAGAAGTTCGATTCGATCGATTTAGCTAGGGACCAAAAAGCTTTACTACCCGTAGGGTACGAAGCAAGTTTGTTCCCTATTCGGCTAATGTGATCGAACCGAGCCTTCCGTAGAGCCTTCTTGCAGGACTTGGCAGCTTTGTTAAAGGCTCTCTTCTTGGCACGAATATCCTTGGCTTTGCGGTTTCGAGCATCAACCCATGCCTGGTATGCCTGATGCTTTTGTGTCTGAGAACGAAAGCATTCTGGTCCAAACCATGGGTGAGCTTTGCTGGACAGTGGCATATCGGCAAATGGAATAAAATATTCCATACCCTGCCGTAGCACATCCGTCACGGCATCCGCGCATGTCGAAGGGTCGCTAGAAGAGAAGCATACTTGCTTCCAAGGGTAAGATGCGAAAAAGGACCGCATTTCATCCCAGTCCGCTGACTTGTACCGCCACACCCGTCGCGTGCCTTTAAGGCTAGGCTCGGGCGGGGAGTATGACGATACAGATTTCACCAGACAGTGGTCGGAGCTACCTAATGGTGGAGCCACCGACACTGAGTAACGGTCTGGATCCGTTGTCAGTAGAAGGTCCAAGCAATTGGCGGTGTGGCCATCAACGTCGGGTATCCGTGTTGCCTCTTGGACCAGCTGAGTGAGATTTAACGACAGAGCAAGTTTGCGCGTCTCTCTCCCAGCATGGTCGGTGCTCTGGTATGGGAACAGCCACTCCTCGTGGTGGGCATTAAAGTCCCCCAGAAGCACAAGTTGAGCCGACGGATACTTCAGTTGGGCCGAATCCGCCTTCTCACTGAGATATTCGGTAAGCGCCGTCGTCTCCTGAACCCCGCCGTGCGATCGATAAACACAGGCGTAGAGAATTTTCTCCAAACCTGTGTCTACCATAACCCAATAACTGAAAAGTGCTACGCGTATCTTGATGATATTATTGTCACGGTTGAAGACATCGCAGAACACACAATGACAATTAATTGATCCCGTGAGTAGCAAAGGTCACTGAAAAGGGTGAAAAAAATATTTTTTCAACAAAAAATGCAACCGACTTCAACACTCAAAAGTGTGAAATAACTTGTCGAAGTCGGTACCATGAGCACAATATTGTGATGACAGTTACTTTTGTGTGAACTATCATGGTACCGACTTCAACAAGTTATTTCACACTTTTGAGTGTTGAAGACGGTTGCATTTTTTGTTGAAAAATTTTTTTTACAAAAGTAAAAAAGTCCCTGTAAAATCATTACAAGCTAATGTTTGATCTCTGTATCTGTTAAGTGATGACGTCTAAATCACACAAGTCTAGAAGTTACTTGTTCACTCGTGACTTGAAGACTCCAGGACTACACCAGGACAACTATGCAGATCACACATACCCTGGCAATGAGCTCTATTCTATCTTACCCTTTAAGAACCCGTATTATGAAAAAGTTTCATAAACTACTATTTTTGTCTATTAAATTGTTCTTATTCATATAATTACGTTTTCAATTTCAGGCAATGTGCAAACGAAGAGGGTTGTGATATCTGCTAACCAACCTCAGTCTCAGAATGTTATTGTTAAAGCTGCCGGTACTAAAACCGTTGAACAAGTGAGTAGAAACTCTTTGTGATATATTAGTACTAGCTGTCGTAGCGGTACCGGCCTAGAATAGTACTCCCCCATCTCTTCCCGCGGGTGCCGTAAGAGTCGGCTAAGGGATCACGTACCAGCAGGTGGGCAGCAGCGCCTTCTGAGGATCGGAAATCATACTGCTCTCGCCAACCCGCCTGCCAAGCGTAGCGAGTATTAGCAAATCCCCCCTATATGGGGGAGGCATATGTCCAGCAGTAGACGTCCAATGGCTGAGATGATGATGATAAGTACTAGCTGCTTCCCGCTTTCCGCTGTCTTAATTATCCCACTGGAACTATACATTTTCTGAGATAAAAAGTACCCTATGTGTTATTCTAGGGTATAAACTATCACAAACAATTCCATTATTGTAAATAAGTTTTGGCACCAATAAAAAAAAAAAATATTTGAATAAATATATTTCCGAATTTCATGCAAATACATTCAGCCGTTTTAGCGTGTAGGATTAACAAACATACAAACGTACATTCGCCTTTATAATATTAGTGTGATAAGCTTTTGCACACGGCTTCGCTTGCGTCAATATAGATTTTTAAGGAGTTCCTACCAAACGAACTTAATTAATTCCCCCCACAGTGTCACCCATGCTCCCTCCATTTTTATGTACAGATCTTCACAGACCTATTCATGTACACACCGAAATGTATCAAAATCTGTTGTACTATGTGTTTACCCATGATTCCGTACATACAAAACAAATACACTTTCATTCCAATATATTATTATTCTTCATTATGATACACTTCAGTGTAGAGTTCACCAAAATTTAAAACATCCGATTATCAATTTAACCAACGGTCAAACAGTTTTTACCAAACTCCACCCTAAACAGTTTTAAGCTGATGCTTGTATACGAGAGTCGCAGTGCACTCAATTATATTTCAAATGGGTTTTTGACGTGATAACGTTTTATAAATTGATGAATGCCAAAATTAAAAATAGTAACGTTCCGCGTAACGTTCCGCGTAACGTTCCACTCTGAGTTTTGTATTACATAAAATAATCAAAGTCAAAGTCAAACTCAAACTCAAAAGTCAAAAGTAAAAGTCAAAAGTCAAGTCAAAAGTCAAAAGTCAAAGTCAATGTCAATGTCAAAGTCATGATTATGTCGTTATCACGTAAATCTATCGTCCGTAAACCGACTTTACAGACAACCAATTTTTTTTTATGAAATAGGTTACAAACAATCAGACGGACCGCCTGATGGTAAGCGTTCACCGTCGCCTATGAAGATCTGTCTGGGGACATTAAGATGCCATTGCCATTCCTTTTAAGACTCCGTTAACTCTCCTTTTGAAGAATCCCATATTGTAGCTACTAGGGAACACCGCGGGAGGAAGCTCGTTCCACATTTTGCAGGTGTATGGCAAAAATGATTGGTAGAATCGCACATATTGGTCCAGTCTGGTTTTAAAACAGTTAAAAATTTAAAAAAAACCTTCTGCACTCCGGTAGTGCTGGCAGAAGTGAAAACTTGAACATGATTGTTCATGATGATGACAAGTAACTTATGTGATATTCCGGGACTTGAAGTACCTACATACCAAATTTCATCCAAATCTGATTGAGAGATCTGAAGATTGAGTAACAAACATCCATCCATCCATTCATCCAAATTTTCAGATTTATAATAATACTAGCTGCGCCCCGCGGTATAACGGCGTGGTGATGATGGTGATGATGATGATGATGTAGCCTATGTGTTATTCCGGGACCTGAAGTATCTACATACCAAATTACGTCCAAATCCATTCAGCCGTGATTGAGTAACAAACATCCATCCATCCAAACTTTCAAATTTATAATATTAGTTATAATATATTAGTGCGACACATAGAATTAACATGACGTTTTTTTGAAACAATGAAATCTTTATAATAGTAGTATTAATAAGTATTAGTAAGTTACTAATATAGTATTATTAAGTTCGGTTATCAAAACGCTGATCGCGTTTTGATAACCGAACTTAATAATACTTGCAATATAACTACTTTATCAAATAAAACTATCAACAAACGAAAATTTTCCTTATTCGTAACACATTTAAGTTTTAATTACAACGGCGGTCCTGACGATCTTACGATCTGACGCGAGTTCTAACATTTTTTGCCCATAAAAAAGTTCACAACGCCGGTAAACAAGTTTTCACTTCAATAAAACATTTAATGATAATTTATTTTGCATATTACAGGCAGTCAAGGACACCAGTGTATTACAACAGCGCACACAGTTACACCCAATAAATGTGCCGGGGAAAGGTGTAAGTGGTATTTTTTTAAAAATTTTTATACTGTATAGATCCAGCGTTTGTCCATTATCTCACTCGATGGTCAGTGACGATGTGGTCGAAGATGTTATCATGCTAGACCTAGAATGCTCACTGGCTCCTAAGGACTGCTGTCTGAACACACTATCTGTTTGGTGACAGTTTTTTAAACTTGAGAATGGTAGCTAGCCAGTATTCGACTAGCTAACTAGACTAGACTAACTAGCCAGGGTATTCGAAAGTACCCTACCACCATGCTGGGAATTTGATAACGGTGTTACCTTCACCGGAAGCTCAAGCTGTTGTTGGGAATCGAACCAGTGTCTGTCAGTTTGACAGGCGACGCTCCCCTTGATGAGCTATCATCGCTTCGTGCAATGGTTCTGTAGAATATCATCGCTTAGTGTTGTGATTGTGTGTGTCCATGCCTCCCGCGACACAGGGAATCCTACTGCGGGAGTCTAAGTGTAATAAAAAAAAAAATAGAAAACGAATGGCGTATATACTAAATAAGTATATGCTAAATCCTAGACCACGTCATCACTTAACATCAGGTGCGACAGTTGTCAAACGCAAACTTATAATATGTAAAAAAAAAAAATAATAATACAAAATCATCAGTATCAGTACTTTACTCAGTCCAGCTGACCATAACATATTTCAGATACAATTTATAAAGTTGGTGACGAACCAGCCCACGGCGGCGACGACGGGGGCGACATTGCAGAAGACTCCGCTAAAACCGCACACGCTGTCCATGGCGGGGAAAAACTTTGTGCTCACTGATAGCAAAGGTAAACTCACCAAAAATCGAATTGTGTCACGAGAGAGATTTGAGATTTTATTTAAATCGGTGCTTGAAATACAATTTACGTCTGAAATGGCGCCGAAAGACAATCGTGATCAAGTGCTTGGGCCGGCGCTGTATGTAGCATTATTGAGCGGTAGTTTATCTATAGATATAGAATATATTTATGGTAATGTTAACGGTAAGACAATGATGATTCATTACGTTATTGACGTGATAACGTTTTATAAATTGATGAACGCCAAAATGAAAAATAGTAACGTTCCGCGTAACGTTCCACCTGAGTTTTGTATTACATAAAATAATCAAAGTCAAAGTCAAAGTCGAAGTGGAATTGGAAGTGGAAGTGAAAGTGGAAGTGAAGGTGAAAGTGGAAGTGAAAGTCGAAGTCAAAGTCATAAATGATTCTGATGTTATCACGTAAATCTATCGTCCGTAAACCGACTTTACAGACAACCAATTTTTGTATTATATAATATAATCAAAGTCATAATCATTTATGACTTTGACTGACTTTGACTTTGAAAGTCAGTCAAAGTCAAAGTCATAAATGATTATGACGTTATCACGTAAATCTATCGTCCGTAAACCGACTTTACAGACAACCAATTTTTTTTCAATCTGTGATTGATTTTGTAAGTTTACGACATTTGCAATTTCACACCGTAGTGACGAGAGATTTTAGCAACTGTTGGTCGGTTAGTTGTAATGGTTGCGACGTTCGCGTTCGTATGTTTTCAAAAAGATGCATTTTTAAAATGTAAATACAAATAATATATGTTTTTTTTTAAATTATTGTTAAAATAAAATAATACAAATTCATATTTGGCGCCCATTTTCCGTATTTTACGATTGTCAAGCTATTTTAGATTAACATACTAGATGGCGCTGTATGTCCCTAAAACACGCAAATGTTTGTCGCAAGACTTCATATGGCTTGCTGGAATGCCTGGCAGTCGGTTCAAAATTGTTTGGAAAACGAATATGATGAAAATAGAGGTTTTTTATAATTGTGTCGTTGTCTTAAGACTACGACCATAGCAAAATTAATAATAATCATTATATATTTGCCATTCATTATTAAGCTATTCTAGGGATTCTTAACTAGGCTTGTATCAAAAACAGAACCTGAATGTTGTTCAGACTAGAACTGTTGATATTTCTTAAAATATCGGATTTTCGATATATCGAAAAAAAAATCGATATTTCGAAATATCGGCTTTATTAAAAAAAATTAAATCGTAAGTCAGCTCAAAAATGGTTACACAATTTATAGTCCAGTAGATTTATTAAACAAATTAAATTATGAATGTACATAAGTAAGTATTAGGTTATAGTTCTTAGTAATTATTTTTTATATTTAAATAAGACAATTATGTATACCAATATTTGTCAGTAAGAGTTTTTAAAAATACCCTTTGTTTTATATGTTCAGCTGTTTGGCTACTACGATTGTTAGGCACTAAAAGATTGATTGTAGAAGCAACTCGTTCAGATGCTACAGATGTAGCAGAAGAAATTAAATATTTAATTGCTATTTCTGATAGGACGGGAGTAAAATGCCTACTATCAATCCAAAATTTCAGGGCGTTTGATGACCTTGAAATATTAGGCTGATCTAAGTACTGCTTTAATTCAGCAGGTATTGTACCGAAACTTCTGCCAGAAACTTCATTAGCCATATTTTTCAAGAGCATATCTTCATGTCGATCCCATAATGATGAAGTTATTTCTTTTTCTCCACATGGAGAAGCGCCTACTGTAGGTGAACGATTTCCTCTTATTTTATGTTCTGCAATTATTTCTTTTGATAGATCGGATATTGCATTAGCCCCAGCCAATGCTGACATGAAATGTAATTTTTTGAAGCGGGGATCTAAGATAGTTGCTTTGGCCAAAAAAGGGTTATCTTGTAAAGGCACTAATCTACTTTGAATATAATAATAATAATAATAAAAGCCTTTATATATATATATCTAAATTATAATATTTAGCTAAGAATCTTCAGCAACCGCTTCTTGATCAGGTTGTCTTTTGACATACGCCTCCCCCAGTTTTTTCCACTTGTCTCTGTCTCGAGCTAACCTTCTCCATCCTTTCGGTAAATCGTCTTCCCATCTTTTGAATTGACGTCCTTTCTGTCTCTTGCCATTCCTAGGATACCATTCCATTATATCCTTAGTCCATTTTCCTCTTTCCGTTCGCATTATATGACCCGTCCAGTTCCATTTAAGTTTTCTCATTTTTTGTAAAACATCGTCCACCTTTGTTGCCTTCCTTATTTTTGAAGTTCTCCACCGGTTATCTACTTTGAATACCATTTAATAAATCATTTTGTACTGACGCTCCAATAGCAGTTGATGTTTTAGTTTGTTCGATTTCTTGTTTTAATAAATTCGTTAGTGGTATAACTAAACTAGCTGTGACATATTTCTCAGCACTCAAATCTTCTGTTACTGTTTTAAATGGATTAAGAAGCGTTACTAAATCACGCAAAATCGTTAATTGCGAAGTAGCTACCATATCAGGTACATTATTCTTAGTTCTGGATGCCAATACTTTTGCGACAATTGAAGACAATTTGAGGAATCTTTCCATCATGTCCAGGCAAGAGTTCCAGCGAGTACTAACTGCTTGAATGAGCATCAATATTTGGCCTTCTTCCTTCCTTCTGCTAGTTGCTCAGATCTTAATTGATCAGAAGCACTAACTGAGTGTTTAAAATAGGTCACAATAGATTTTATTTGATCAGCTAAGTTTAAAAAGCTTTCATTTTTTTTTAAAACCCCATCTATGATCAAATTTATAGTGTGCGCAACACAAGGAATCCTCTTCTTCGCTCCCAAAAATAAGTTTACAGCAGCAACCATGTTGCTACCACTGTCGGTTGAGAAATTTACAATTTGCGATTTATCAATAGAAAACTCGCTCATTATATTTTCAAAACAATCTTTAATATATTCTCCTGTATGTCTCTGAAAAGTAACAGTATAGTAATAGTAAACATACTTGATGTAATATATCTTAATACCTAAAAAAAAAACTCGAAAAGACAGATTCAAAAGTTTTTTACCCCTGTCATGTAATGGGCAGTAAGACAAAAGCAGTTGAGACTCGCATCAGCAACATTCAGGAAGTGAACTGTAACGATTAGAAAACTTCTTGTCGAGTTTGTTATTGTAACTATGTCACTACTCATGGTAAGGTACCTTGTTTCTTGTAAATGATTAACTAGTATAGCTTTTGTTGTATTATATCTTTGTTCTATTAAATCAGTTACCTAAAAATAAACAATTGTTTGTAATACGCATTAAATTTCAAAAGCATATTTATACGATATTTAGGAATCGAAACTATAGAGAGATCTAACATATTTTAGACGGTCGTCGTGGCTCAGTGGTCAGCGACACTGACTTTGGAAGCGCGACCCCGGGTTCGAATCCCGGCCGGGACAAACATTTCTGTGATGAGCAAAGATGTTTGTTCTCGGGTCTTGGATGTTTGTGTATTGTGATTGTGTGTGTCTATGCCTCCCGCGACACAGGGTATCCTAGTGCGGGGGTGTGAGTGTGTGAAAAAAAAAAAGCTTTTGATGGTAATTTATACCGAGGACATGCTGTACGAACAAATTGTTGTAGTCCCTCTTTTTCAACACAAAGGGTAAATTATCCTTAATAATCATGTAGACTAAACTTTGGGTGATTGCAATATGGCGCTCGCCTCCATCTGAAATTTAAAAAAATATTAATATACAAGTTCAAGTATAAAATTTATATTTACAATAACAAATTCAAATATATTACCATCATAACTTGCATTTTTTTCAAACAATTGCAAAACAGTTTGTTGTTTTAATTTCGGTGATCTTGAAAAGACCGATTGAGTACTCCATTGAGGATACTCAATGTATATATTGTGTAATATGTAACACTACGCTACTTCAATTTTGCGACGTAAACACTGCGCTACTTCAATTATTTTTTTCTGAGTGTTATAAAGAAAAAGTAAATATTTTAGGTTATCTATCTAGCAAACTGTTGTCTGGAAGAAATTTCTTCTTAGCGATAAGGCCGTCGATTGTACTTTTTAATATTTTTGTATTATAGTTTATATTTGCTAAATTTTAGTGCAATCAATTATTTATGTATTGTCTATCTATATTTGAATTTCGTTAACTTTACAGGTAAAATAATACAAATGGTGGCTGAGAAAGTAGCGGGCAGTCAACCACCTCCGCTGCATGTGTCGGCGACTACAACATCAAACACGGGTAAAAGTTACACATTTTTTGAAGTGCAAACTTCATTGTTAAAATCGCGTCAGGACACGTGACGCTGGTCACGTGTCCTGACGCGATTTGTCGAAAATTCGTAAGACGCGTGACGTCATCGACGTCGTCGACGAAGACGGAGGGAGAGTAGACATTGATCAGTGTCACTTGTCCTGACGCGAGTTCAAGATTTTTTCCTCATACACAACGCCGCAAAAGAAGTTTTCACTTTAAAAAAAAATCACACAGTCGAATTCACCTTTTTTGAACTCGGTTAAAAATAGATGTCCACCCGACCGGCTAGTTTTACTATCATTTGGAACAATTATGCAAAGAACAATAACACAAAGAAACGCTTCATACGTATAACATTCCTCTTTTGCGACTGAATTTAAATATAATCTGCGCCGTATCAACTGGAGTGATCACTATTGTATGGATTGACCTAAGTGGAAATTCGTCATCTCTGCCTATCCCTCCGGGAACAGGCGTGACGTTTTAATATAATTGTATGGTCTAATAAAATCTGATATCAGTGAAAAAGTTAAAAGGGGCGGGTTTTAAACGACTTTTATAATAATTATTCTTGTAAAGATCTGAAAAATAGATTATTTCGTTCTCTTTATACAAATGAAATCCTCTTTCATTGATGTATTAAAAAATGGAAAACTCGTATTCAAATAAATCGTTGACAAAAGCCAATTGGAAAAGTTATTAAGAACAAATTCAAAGTGATGAAAGGCAGTTGTCAATTATATGACTGGCCGGTTGGCGCAGTTGGTAGCACTCTGCCTTCTGAGCCGCTGGTCCCGGGTTCGATTCCCGGACAGGTCAAACATTTGTGTGCATGAACATGTCTGTTTGACCTGTGTCTGGGTGTGTATATGTATATAAGTATATATATCAGTCATCAGGTTACCATAGTACAGGCTCTGCCTAGTTTGGGACCTGAAGACCTTGTGTGAATGTTAAATAAATAAATAAAAATAAAATATATCATATTCTATTTTAGTTGGCGTGTGAAGTGTAAATAAAATTGGTATAAATGTTTTCATGTTGCAGTGAGTACGAAGCCGCCGACGAAAAAGTTAGTGAGAATAGCGCCGATGAATAAAAACAGCATAATTTCACCGGTGAGTGTCATACATCATCGATATTGTTTAGTTTTTTACTCATATATTGATTCTTTTTTTTTTTGACGTGACAACGTTTTATAAATTGATGAATGCCAAAATGAAAAATAGTAACGGTAACATTTCTGTAACGTTCCACCTGAGTTTTATCTAGATCTAGATAATATAATCAAAGTCAAAGTCAAGGTCAAAGTCAAAGTCAAAGTCAAGGTCAAAGTCAAAGTCAAATTCAAAGTCAAACTTCAAAGTCAAAGTCAGTCAAATGTCAAATGTCAAGTTAAAAGTCAAATGTCAAATGTCATAGGTCATAGGTCAAATGTCAAATGTCAATGTCAAAGTCAATGTCATACATGATTATGTCGTTATCACGTAAATCTATCGTCCGTAAACCGACTTTACGGACAACCAATTTTTTTACTATTATAAGTTTGCGTTTGACAACTGTCTCACCTGATGTTAAGTGATGACGTTGTCTAGGATTTAGCACGCAAACCTAGAAGGTACCTATTCACTCGCGACTTGAAGACTCCAGGATTGTACATATCGGGAAACACAGACTCAGGCAACGAGTGTATATATATAATTCTGTATATATTGATGACCTCACTTGATAGTAAGTGACGATGTGGTCGAAGATATTATCACGCTAGATCTTGAATGCTCACTGGCTCTCAAGGACTGCTGCCTGAACACACTATTGTGTTTGGTGACAGTTTTTAAAACTTGAGGGTGGTAGCTAGCCAGGCGGGTACTCGAAAGTACCCTACCACCATGCTGAGGATTTGATAATGGTGTTACCTTCACCCGAAGCTCAAGCTGTTTTTGGGGATCGAACCAGTGTCCGTCAGTTTGACAGGCGACGCTCCCCCCGCTGAGCTATCATCGCTTCAATCGACGATGTTGGTCGAAGATGTTATCACGCTAGAAACGCACGAAGCGAAGATAGCTCAGCAGGGCAACCCTACCACCCTCAAGCTAGAAAAACTGTCCTTGAGAGCCAGTGAGCATTCTAGGTCTAGCGTGATAACATCAATCATCTTCGATCACATCATCAGTGACCATCAAGTGAAATAGTGGTCAATCGCTAGATCTATCCAGTATAAGAATGATTAGAATCGGTGAGATTGTCTGAATTGTATCCAGATTTTGGTGCCGTGCACGTGTAGTGCCGTGGTGGTACCGGCCTAGAATAGTACTCCCCCATCTCTTCCCGCGGGTGCCGTAAGAGTCGGCTAAGGGATCACGTACTAGAAGGTGGGCAGCAGCGCCTTCTGAGGATCAGAAATCATACTGCGCTCGCCAACCCGCATACCAAGCGTGGCGAGTATTGGCAAATAATTGTAATGTAACAAACCGACTAGGACTCACGTGGTAAACACTGGAAAATTACTCTCCGACCAGTTTCGAACCTATTCTCAGTTCATCTGGGAGCTATGATCGTGCCAGGCGGCGGTCGCAAGCCTCAGCACGTAACTGGCGTTGAGACGGCTGCGCTGCATCAGTCAAATTGTCCCGGTGCGCACTGTCACTTGAGTCATTGTCACTGAAAGTTACATTACAATTATGTAAGAAACTCGCGATAGTTTTCACACTCATATTGGCAAATATGTATGGCCCCATATATGGGGGAGGCATTGGACATCCAGCAGTGGACCGCAATGGCTGAGATGGATCCAAATTGTTTACGTATGTCTTGCAGTTACAGGCCCAACAACCGCGACCGTCGCAAAGCCTGCTGATAGATGCCAAGTCGTCCGTCCTCACCGGGACTTCAGTTTCCATCGAGGAGTTCAATAAGATGGTCGATCAGAACAACTTGGGCGTTTTTACATCGCTGGCCGCTGAGGAAACTATTGAACACACTGTTGAAGAGGAACCCTTGCTGGAAGAAGAAGCGAACGATATGGAAATGGCTTCACTTGATATCAAGGTTAGTTCATCAGATTTACATAATTATAAATACGTAAGGTTGTAAGAAATTGCTTGAAGCGATAAGGCCTTTTTTCCTTCGTTTTAAATTTATATATTAAAGCCTAACATTAATGTAATTGGCCTCTTATTCTAATTGAAGAAATAAATTAAAAACAAAAGCCTTACTTGATTCTTCTGTTAATCTACATGTACGTAGATTAATATATATATTAATATGATATGTTAATCTACGATTACACCTTCGACCACGTCGTAACTGACCGTCAAATGAGATAGTGGTCAAACGCTACATTTATAAAATATATTTAAAAAAATTGGTTGTCTGTAAAGTCGGTTTACGGACGATAGATTTACGTGATAACGTCATAATCATTTATGACTTTGACTTTGATTATTTTATGTAATACAAAACTCAGGTGGAACGTTACGCGGAACGCTACTATTTTTCATGAGTGTTGCTGGTATTCATCAATTTATAAAACGTTATCACGACAAAAAGTTTATTTTAGCGCCTGAAAAGGCAAAACATGGAGAACCTACAACCGTTTTTTAATAACTATTATTGTACCTGTGTTTAAGCTAATAAATGAATTTGAATTTAATGTTGTTATTCTGAATAATGTGGCATGACTGTATTATTTTATAATTCACTATTATATCTGGGTCCCTCGGTCCCAACAAGACAATGTTTAACTTTGTAGGATATGGAACGCGCCTTGGCAGGCTGATTGTGGTCTGTAGCGTAACACCCTCTCTTGGGGATATCTATGATGATGTAAGGTATTCTAATAAGCAAATAAAACTCCCTTTATTTAATTGTGGTGGTTTAATTCAAGATACAACAAAGTGGCACCGAGGATGGGATTCGAACCTTATCGAGAGCATAAGCGACTGTGTGGGACACGTCTTGTCTTCCACCGGCCGCCGCCGATATGTGCTTTTAACAGAGACTCAAAAGGAGGTTAACAGAGTCTTGAAAGGATTGCTAACGTATCGTAATGCCCCCAGTGCTACAGAATCCATAGTCGACGGTGATTGCTTACCATCAGGCGGCCCGTCTGATTGTTAGCCACATATTTAATTTAAAATAAAGTTAATGTCCCTATAATACTGTAGTAGTGGTTTAGTAAAGTGACCTGATGACTGTATTTAAATAAAATACTAATTACAATACTACAGCTACTACAATAACATTTGAGCAATCCATTAGCTATTGTCAGCCTATAGATAACTCAAATGCTCTAACTCGCTACCAGTTGGCAGCGTGCCCAGAATGCTAGCAGCATTGCCACGTTGAATTGCAAAACTAAACTATTTCCATACCATATTCCATCGAAATGGGTGTAGCCGTTTGAGCGTAAAGAAGTAACAACACACATACACAAACTTTCGCCTTTTTAATATTAGTGTGATTAAATACTAGTTAGGACTAATATACTTGCGTAATAACAATTACGACATATTTGCCGCGACGACCCTCCTCCTCACGTGAGATTCATCTTGACCGCTCCCCCCCCCCCCCCTCATGAAACAGCTCAAATGTGGGTTTTTTTTATCCCACAGACCCCCCGCCCTAGGATACCCTGTATCACAGGAGGCATGGGTGTTCATGCCTCCCACACACACACAACACAATCACAGCACACAAAAACACCCAAGGCCCATGAACCCAGGGTCCCGAAGACACAGAAGTCATGTCAGAAAGATGAAAGAAAGAAAATTATTTATTTCTGACTATATCAACACTACATACAAAACAAAAAAAGGGCACACTTAGGCAAAACTTATATATAATTTACAAGTTTAAAACATTCCCTATCTAAACTAAATACTTACTATATTATTATAATGTAGTGTTGCGTAATGCCAGAAATGAGTCCCTACTCAGCGTTTTGCGAGGCTTTGACAACCTTGGTGGTGATAGTAGTAGACACTGAATCAGTATTTCTTTCTTAACACACAATATATAATATAATGCTTGCTTCATCACCGTCCAATGTCTCTTGAGCAGCAATTTAATTATTTTCTTGTTCTGTATACTTATATTTTTCGCATTAAATTGTAAATTTTTGTTATGTACTGTCTGAAGATCCTTAAATAAATTTAAAAAAGAAAAAAAACCTTCGCGCTGATGTGTGACTACTGCGCCACGGCGACCGCCATACGATGGTCGGTTTGATGTAAATGAATGTTATGTTTCAGCCGACGCTGGCATCGTTGATATCGGATACAGTGGCAGGTGACCAAGTCCATCACATGACTCACCAAATGGAGGAGGTAGTCATAGAATACGAAAATACACCACAAAAACAGGAGGTATGCCCTAAATGCATTACTTTATTAAGCTATTGCATAGCTTCTATCGCGGGCCTTGAGCGAGGAGACCGAATCCAGAAATTCCGTAACGAAAATAACCTAACTCCGACCGGCACAGCGGTGATACTTTTTAGTTTTGCCATCTATCGATGAATAGCAGAACTTTTAATGACTTTTGAAATATCACGCTTGTTTGTTTAGTTCAGCAACTCGCCTCTAGGTGGCATTGGTTGTATCGGCGTTACTGCATAAGTTATTAACATATTAATTGCATAAGTTGATAAAAAATGCTATGCAATAGCTTTACCGCGGCAGTCGCCGAGTGCCACACGTCTTTTTTTTTATTTTAAAATTAATTTAATTCTTACAGCTGCGCATATACATACTAACTGCGCCCTGCGGTTGCACCCCCGTGGAATTTGACAAAACTATGTGTTAATCCAGGGTATAAGCTATCTCCATACCAAATTTCATCGAAATCGGTGTAGTCGTTTGAGCGGGAAGAGGTAACAAACATACACACAGACACACTAACACACAAACTTTCGCATTTATAATATTAGTAGGATTAGTTAGAGTAGAATACATGTATGGACATGTGCCTGCATTGATGGCCATTTACAAGTTTTCACTTATTAGTCAAATATATGTAATAGCAAAACAACTACTGAGTTCGCCAACCCGCCTGCCATGTGTGGCGAGTATTAGTAACCCAGTAAGTATTCTAGGTCTAGCGTTGTAACATCACTGACCATAAAGTGAGATAGTGAATTCATAATATGTTAATGCAATCAAAGTCTATAATAAGTTACCCGACACTTTTAAAGAGTTATTACTATTATTACAGTTCAAGAAAAAGCTTTCACTATGGCTACTGGACCAATGCTTCTACAATTTTAATAAATTTATGACATACAGAAATACTCTCTACTAGGTCCTAATACAATGTTTATTATTTTTGTTGTATTTCCAGACTGTGACTAAGTATCTGAATAAGTGATTTAATTTTATTAGGAATATGAATATGACTTTTTTTTAAATATGTAGTTATTAATTTAATTTTATTGAACATTTAAATTTTTGACATTGTGATTTTTATGGGACATTTAATTTTTTGACATCTACAATTTTCATTTATATTTCTATTTTTTTAATGTAATTTTCATTGTTTGCACGCCATTGTAATGGTAGAATGTTCTGGACGTAATTTATATTTACCGCCATGTTTGTACAACATTCTAGTTAATAAAGAATTTGATTTGATAGTGGTCATACGATAGATCTATACAGTATATACAAAAATGTGTAACAGTGGACGTCCTACGGCTGAAACGAAATATGTATAATAGTTTTATTTTAATTACTCTTAATAATGGTACCGGGTGCCGTGGTGGTACCGGCCTAGAATAATACTCCCCCCATCTCTTCCCGCGAGTGCCGTAAGAGTCGGCTAAGGGACCACGTGCCAGAAGGTGGGCACCGGTGCCTTCTGAGGATCGGAAATCATACTGCGCTCGCCAACCCGCCTGACAAGCGTGGCGAGTATTGGCAAATCTCCTCTATATGGGGGAGGCATATGTCCAGCAGTGGATGTTCTGTGGGTGATGATGAACTCTTAATAATTAAATAACAAAATTATTACCGCGTGGTCGCCGCGATTTGGCAGCGATGGCAGAACTCACCTGAGGGTGAGCATCGGGCATGCTCGAAACCTAGGTCGAAACTTCGACTATAAACGTGAGTAAAGCCGGATACCTACATCAATATAATAAAATTATTACCATCGATTTGTATATCTTTTTTTGATTAGCGATATCCAGAAGAGGACAATTCGAATAGCATCGAGCACGATTCCAGCAACGAGCTCGTTGACCAGAGTCTCATCATCGTACCATCCGCCGTCCCAGACAGTGATCCAGGACTCGACGAACGTGATATGTATCCCGATGTAACTAACACCTCAACGGTAAGAAATACCAAATAATATAATAAATTCCTTGTGAACAGGCTATAAGTTTCCCTTGTCCTTCACATTCCCAACGTCAAATCCTAATTTAAATCTTCGCACCACTACCATTACCAACACACAAAAGAACGACCAGTGCGCTTCTAGGGGTGTGTTTCATAATGAGCTTTGAGCGCTTTGAGCACAGAGAGCGCGCTTAGTTATTCCAAAATGCACTGACAGCTGCACACAAAATTTATATGACGTCATCCATGACCTCATCATCCTGTGCTTAGAACGCTCACGAGTACGACGTAGAGCAGTGTGAGCGCTGTCGAACACATAGATAAATAACTATGCACTGAGAGTCAAACATATCAAGTGTGAAAATAACTTGTCGAAGTCGCTACCATGCTCACAATATTTTGATAATAGTTACTTTTGCACTATCATGTTACCGACTTCAACAAGTTATTGCACACTTTTGAGTGTTGAAGTCGGCTTAATTTAATGGTATTTTTTCCCTTTAAATGTGTATCATATGATATGAGTTAATCGATATGATATTTTACAATTACTATTGACTGCTAAAGTGTATAAATATGCACGAATGCGTTATCAATCGAAGTATCTGTAAACTCTAAGGCTTTCACGGCCGGCGTTGCATGTTGTATGTATTGCTTCCGGACTGTTTGCCTAATCCGAGTTCAACCGTACCTATAAATACACAAGTTACTCAAGACTCCATATCAGTTTCCCCCCCGACGACGCCGCCCTAGGCATGTATTGGATGACCCGGACGACCCCATCGCTGTCGCCTTGTCGCTAGCTTTAGCGTCGTCCCACGGTCATCCCGGTAGAATACAAGGTCGAGAGTCCCTGGTATACACAGTCAGACACCGAGCTCGACGGCGAGCTCGAGGCAAAAACATCCTGGTTAGATTCTCTCCAAATAGTCAAAGAGCAAACATCCTTAGGGCCCACTTACGGACGACTTTGGTACCGGGGCAAGTCGATCCGATAACTCCCTGTCCTGGCGACAGCTCAAGCCGAGGTCCGAACCTCAGTGGTGCCCTTGAGCTAGTCGCCTCGTCCTCTCCTAGTGGCACAGCGCCGTCAGCGCTAGCCTCACCAGGCGGTGCGCCTTCTGCGCCCGCACAAATACCGAGCTGAGCATCATCTGTGCTCGCCCCCCCCCTCCGGTGAAGCTGTAAATGCCGGTAGAGGCAAACAGCATTAATCGGTTAGAAAAAAAAAGGTTCCATATCAGTAACAGAGAAGACGCCGCGAAGGAGAGTTCTACGCTCTTGTCGCCGCCCGGACCTGAACCACTGAAGATGTCGACCGCAGTGATCGACGAAACGTCTGGAACACATGTTTCACATAGACCACGGCCAAACAGCCCGGAAGCAATACATACAACAATCGAAGTATCATAAAGATTAGTTACAATAACATTTTATCTTTTACTTTTGACGTGATAACGTTTTATAAATTGATGAATACCAGCAACACTCATGAAAAATAGTAACGTTCCGCGTAACGTTCCACCTGAGTTTTGTATTACATAAAATAATCAAAGTCAAAGTCAGTCAAAGTCAAAGTCATAAATGATTATGACGTTATCACGTAAATCTATCGTCCGTAAACCGACTTTACAGACAACCAATTTTTTTTATGTTCTATAAATTAGCGAAAAATGGGGTTCAGCTGGTATTTTATACAACAGATAAATAATTGATAATTTCACTCTAAGCATTTAGGGCTGGATGCAGGCCGCTTCCAAACGGTCCTTGTGGAAATCGATGGGGGAGGTGTTTGTCCAGCAGTGGACGTCCTATGGCTGAGATGATGATGATTTAGGGAAGTCAAGTGTGCTCTCAATGACAATTACAATTTACAGGATGATGGCAAGGATATGTCGCAAACGATGGATCAACCGCGAGATTTCATGACATACTTGACGCCGCAAACAGAGGAAAGGTTCTCCGATTCAGGTAAATATTAAATAACAATCCTACTAATATTATAAATGCGAATTATAAATGTATAAAACACGGGAGTTACTTACGTAATAAGTCAAAGGGTTCCGACTATCGTTTCAACCACATTCGGTGGTCTTTTTCAAGGAGAATACGGGGCGCTCGCGGACGCGGTCGCGATTCGCCTAGTACTGAACCCTCTGACTTATTACGTGAGTAACTCCCGTGTTTTATACATTTATAATGTGTCAAAACCACGTCAGTTTTAATAACAAAATAAATGCGAAAGTTTGTATGAGAAATTGAAAGTGCACATACTAAATGATATAGCACTACTAAAAGAACACTAGACTAACTGTCAACGATTGCACTGTGGCGCGCTGCGGCATAATCCGCCAACCGGTTATATACTGTGTTCCTCGCTGCCACCGACACTCGGTCGCCCGCAATTTTTGCATACAAAATCGATGTAATAGATTGTAGTATTATGTTACATATAACTTTAACACATTTTAAAATACCCTAGGTTTAATTTTAATTGTTATTTTCATTAATGATAATATACATACCGAGATTGTAAAGGTACTTAATACTCTAAGTAATGTAATGTAGAGCCTTGAACACCGGCGTAGAGTAGCAAGCCTATCGGTTTTCTATCGGGTGCATTTCGGAGAATGTGCACTGGAATTACACAATCTGATTCCACCATCCCTTTTCTATCATCGGTCGACTCGACGTACGGCAATTCGCCATCGCTATATGGTAGATATACCACCTATACGCACGAAGCGTTATGCTTCCACTTTCTTAATGCGTACTGCCAAGGAATGGAACTCGTTGCCCGAGTCTGTGTTTCCCGATATGTACAATCCTGGAGTCTTCAAGTCGCGAGTGAATAGGTACCTTCTAGGTTTGCGTGCTAAATCCTAGACAACGTCATCACTTAACATCAGGTGAGACAGTTGTCAAACGCAAACTTATCATAGTAAAAAAACATAGTAAAACTACTTAGCATAAGTTTCTCACATAAGTTAAATGTAATTTCTTGTTGAGAAATAAATATCTTTAAACCGATGTTTGTTACGTTGCTCGTGTGTATGTGTATGTTTGTTACTTTGCTCGTGTGTATAATAGATAGCCAGAGCACATAACAGAAGCACCTAATCAAATCAAATCAAATTCTTTATTTACTAGAATGTTGTACAAATATGGCGGTAAATATAAATTATGTCCAGAACATTCTACCGTTACAATGGCGTGCAAACAATAAACATTACATCAAAAAATTAGAAATATGAATGAAAATTGTAGATGTCAAAAATGAAATGTCATATAAAAATCACAATGTTTAAAATTTAAATGTTCAATAAAATAAAATTAAATACTACATATTAAAAAAAAAAGTCATATTCATATTAAAATTAAATCACTTATTCAGATACTTAGTCACAGTCTGGAAATACAACAAAAATAATAAACATTGTATTAGGACCTAGTAGAGAGTATTTCTATATGTCATAAATTCATTAAGATTGTCCTAGTCTGGCATCTTTAATGGCGAAATTAAAATCCTGGCTTATCGAGAAGGCTTTCTATGATGTTGCAGATTACTTTTCTAATTGTAATGTAACAAACCGACTACCGTGGTTTACCACGTGAGTCCTAGTCGGTTTGTTACATTACAATTATGGAAGAAACTCGCGATAGTTTTCAGACTCAAATTACTTTTCTAATGTAATATGAAGCATGCATCATATAAATTATTATTACCGATTGATAAATTTAGTATTATTATTAGTTACTTTTTTGTTTACTAATTGAGCTATTTATATTTGTTGCCTTTTGACATGTAAATAATTATTTACCAATAAATTGATTATTCCTGATTACTTCTTCACGCTCAAACGGCTGTACCGATTTTGGTGAAATTTGGTATGGAGATAGTTTAAACCCTGGATTATAATATAGGTTACTTTTATCCCGGAAACAGTATAGTTCCCGTGGGATAATTGAGGTAGCGGGAAAATCGTAGTCCACGCGGGTGAAAACGCATGGCGCTACTAGTGCTGAAATAATTTATAATTGGTTCAGTAGTTTATTCGTTAGAAAAATAGTATAGTATAGCCTTTATTCCCATAAACTTAAATAACATCTAAATTGAGAATATAAATTATAATAATTAGTAGTGAATACAAAAATAAATATAAATAAGAAATACAATTATAAAATATCGATTCCATGCATGAAAATTCAGTTATAACATATTGTATTACATATTATTATTAGCACATATTTTATATGATGCGGGCCGCTTCCAACAGGTCTCTGTGGAAATCAATGGGGGAGGCCTATGTCCAGCAGTGGACGTCTTATGGCTGAGATGATGATGATGATGATATTATTTTATATTTTTATTTATTTATTATCATTATTATCTACCTACTCGATTCACATATTATGTTATTGGTGGAGAAAGCCCTCCTCCATCCTGTTCCATTGATCTCTTGGTTGGGCATGGCGCCATGCCAAACAAAGAGATTCGTTAGAAACATACAAAAACAAATCTTTCTTTGCATTTATTACCCGGCTTCGCGCGGCTTCATTATTGAAGTTTTAGTAAAGAACCCAATTTTATTCTTGTCTAAAAAACATAGCCTATGTTCCTCGGGGATTATGTAGAATTCTAATGTTGAGTTTTTGAGTATATCTATTACAGACATACAAATCTTTCCTCTTTATAATATTAGTATAGATTAGTGTTGATAAGGAAGTAATCCTGACGATGTGATAGCTGTATACGCAGGTTCTTTTTTTTTTTTTTTTATTAACATTGACACAAGGTCTTCAGGTCCCAAACTAGGCAGAGCCTGTGCTATGGTAACCTGATGACTGATATATATACTTATATACATATACACACCCAGACATAGGTCAAACAGATATATTCATGCACACAAATGTTTGATCTGTCCGGGAATCGAACCCGGGACCAGCGGCTCAGAAGGCAGAGTGGTACCCACTGCGCCAACAGGCCTTCTGCCTTCCTCTTCTTCCAACCGTTTATCAGTAATCTTCATATTTCCAGCTCGTAACACCACCACGGAGGAGAACTCTGATGGGCCAGCGATGCGGCCCCGCAAGGTTTGCAACTGCACCAAGTCGCAGTGCCTCAAACTGTACTGCGAGTGCTTCGCGAAAGGGGAGTTCTGCAACCAGTGCAGCTGCAACAACTGCCACAACAACCTGGAGAACGAGCTGCTCCGCCAGAAGGCGATCAGGGCCTGCTTGGAGAGGAATCCTAACGCGTTCAGGTACATTATTATAATCATAGTTTGTTACCACTACTGGGATTGTTGGGCATAATCCACAAGCTAGAAAATGCATGTTGGCGTCTAGGCTAGCCTAATATCTCTGATATGACTTAACTATTGTTATCCTGACTTAAAAAAAATAGTATATATAAAAATAGTAGCTAGCCAGGCGGGTTCTCGAAAGTAACTTACTACCATGCTGGGAATTTAATAACGGTGCTACCTTCACCGAAAGCTCAAGCTTCGACCTTGATGTTGCTGTTTGTTGTATGTAAATTAATTGTTAAGTTTATTATAACGGTAAGTGCAATAAAGAGTTATTGTATTGTAATTATGGTGTTAATATGTTCACAGGCCAAAAATAGGCAAAGCGAAAAGCGGCGGGCCGGATATTATAAGACGACACAATAAGGGCTGTAATTGCAAACGCAGTGGATGCCTGAAGAACTACTGCGAATGCTATGAGGTGAAGTAAATATTTATTTTAACACATTAAAGATGTAATATTAAAAAATGTGCCGTGGTGGTACCGAGCTAGAATAGTACTCCCTCATCTCTTCCCGTGGGTGCCGTAAGAGTCGGCTAAGGGACCACGTACCAGAAAGTGGGCAGCAGCGCCTTCTCAGGATTGGATATCATGCGCTCGCCAACCCGCCTGCCAAGCGTGGCGAGAATTGGCAAATCTCCCCTATATTGGATAGGCATATGTCCAGCATTGGATGTCCAAATGCTAAAAAGAAGAGAAGAAGATTAAAAAATATAGTAATCATAAAATTTATACTTTCATGTCTAAAAAAGTTTGATTCTGATGGTATCCAGAAAATGATTTGATGGAATTGTACTAAGCTGAAAGAAATGGTAAGTGTCAAATCAAACAAGAAAGCATATGCATACACACACAATAAAATACACACACATATATATACACACTACACAGTCACAACTTATTAAACATGAGATGCATCATATATGTATTCGTCATTCATGTGTTAATATTAAAGTAGTGTCTTTTATAATACACTTTGACGTAAATTGAAATGAAATTTATTTAGACCAAGGCATACATGGGTCCTACGAAGAACTGATGGCCGTTGGGGCCGAAAAGTTCTAGAATGGAGACCACGGACTGGCAAGCGCAGCATAGGACGGCCACCGACCAGGTGGACAGACGACATGACTAAGATCGCAGGCAAGGGCTGGATGCGGGCCGCTTCCAACAGGTCCTCGTGGAAATCAATGGGGGAGGCCTTTGTCCAGCAGTGGACGTCCTATGGCTGAAATTATGATGATGATGATACATGGGTCTTAATACTAATAATAAAGTATCATAACTTAGCTTATTATATATATATATATATATATATATATACATATATATACAGCTAGTTAATGAATCGATGTAATTGTTCTCTGGTCTCCACACTAGGATTCCCTGTGTTGTGGGGACCAGCATCATACATGGTCAGTTGTTTAATGGTACCACTACAGTGTCCTGGTATCTATAATGTTTAAATATACGGCTATTTAACTTTAGTATTGCGCCATTTAATTAGTTAAGATGTTATTATTAAAGGAAAAGTCATTGTACCTCGAAACACTGTGCCAACTAGCTTGGAGTGATTGGGTTCACAAATGTAGTTGAAACCACAATTAATGTACATATGTAAAATAATGTTATATGTATTGGGTATTACAGGCTAAAATAGCGTGCACGATGATGTGCAAGTGCGTGGGGTGCCGCAACGTGGAGGAGACGCTGGAGCGGCGCCGCGACGCCGCGCGCCTGCGGGACCACCCCGCGCACCCCCTCCCCGGCCCCGCCTACCGCGCGCCGCCACACGACTCGGAGATCACGTCAGTTAATTATTTATTATTATTTATTTTATTAACATTCACATAAGGTCTTCAGGTCACAAACTAGGCAGAGCCTGTACTATGGTAACCTGATGACTGACATACATACATACTTATATACATATACACACCCAGACTCAGGTCAAACAGACATGTTCATACACACAAATGTCTGACCTGTCCGGGAATCGAACCCGGAACCAGCGGCTCAGAAGGCAGAGTGACCACGACCAATGCAACTTGGTCGAAACGTCGAGGTAAATAAATTACTAAATGTTTTTCACGCGATTAAGCCCCGTTTGATTTAATAATAGTATAGCATTCGGCGGTCTTATCGCTAATGCAATCTCTTACACACTACTCTTGCACTCTCTTCATTTAATTACTTATCGTATTTGTTTGTATATAGTCTATATGGTCTATATAGTCATATGGTATAATATATATATATTAGTATATTGTTATTGATATTTTTGTATTAGAATGATTATCAAAATAGACATTTAGTCCAAAGGGGAGGGTGCTGTATGTTGATGCACAGGCGATGAGCCTAGTTCGACGACAGATACCCAAAATATTATATGTGCAATAATCTAGTCATTTCAGATGTATAAAATTGTAAGTGCGCAATTTTTCATGAATAAACTTTTATTTATTAACCTTTAATTATATTCCGCCACCGACTACTACTCACCATGTTACTGTCCATCAAAAGGTTGTCTGGAAGAAATGGCTATAAGCGATAAGACAGCCAATCGTACGTGCCTTAGTTTAAGAATGTATGTAAATTAATAGTAATTTTTAGATTTTCGCGATTCCAACACATTGTTATTAAATCAAACGGGGCTTGATCGCGAGAAAAACATTTAGTAATTTATTTACCTCAACGTTTCGACCAAGTTGCATTGGTCGTGGTCACGAGAAGACTGACAGTCTTCTCGTGACCACGACCAATGCAACTTGGTCTATTATTTACTGTCTACTATGTCTATGTATATACTATATAAAATAAATTACTAAATGTTTTTCTCGCGATTAAGCCCCGTTTGATTTAATAACAAAGTATGTACAATAATTTTTAAGTTTATTTTTATGGTAAGCGCAATTAATAATTATTGTATTGTATTGTTTGTGCAGCGTGACGAGACAGCCGTGCAGCTTCCTGACGCCGGAGGTGATAGAGGCGGTGACGCAGTGCATGCTGGCCAGCGTCACGGAGCCCGAGCCCGGCGCCGGCGACTGCGACCGCGACCCCGTCGCCGACATCCTCATGGAGTTCTCGCGCTGCATGGCCGACATCATCACCGCCAGCCATCACCAGTTATGAATGTCAGTCCATCACCTCATCCCTCTAACAGCTATTCGATGTGTGGGAATTTTGTGAAAGTGCATTAAGATGTTGATGGAAAAAACAAGTCCCGTTTGGGCACCGAGAAATGGTATCATTTACAGTCATCAGTATTTTTTTTTTTCAACATTCACACAAGGTCTTCAGGTCCCAAACTAGGCAGAGCCTGTACTATGGTAACCTGATGACTGATATATACTTATATACATACACATATATATACATATACACACCCAGACACAGGTCAAACAGACATGTTCATACACACAAATGTTTGACCTGTCCGGGAATCGAACCCGGGACCAGCGCCTCAGAAGGCAGAGTGCTACCAACTGAGCTAACCGGCCAGACGACCAGACGACCAGATTGGTCCAGAGTCTTTTGCCCCGGCCGGGATTCGAACCCAGGGTCCCTGGAGACACAGAAGTCATGTCACTGACACTGATCACTGCGCCACGGCGACCGTCGATTACTATCATGCAACTTAATATTTTTTACTTGCTTTTCTACAGTATTTTTTTTTTTTTTTTCAGGTACACCTGCCTGTGATATTGGAAACATACTGGGTGCCAATTCTCTTGTTTGGACAAGCAACAATGCAATATTATTTAAATGAAATCATAAATGATCTTGATGAACCGCTAAAAAACAATTGCATCTCGATTGCATTGTACGTGATTGCGTTGCGGTAGAAATTAGATCTGTGTAGCCATTACAATTGTACTTCACGTCGAATAGCGAAAATAACAATTCATTAAAAAAAATTGAGCAATGTGTTTAGTAGAATTGATACCCAGAACTGTAAATATAGATACTCAATCCAAGTCTGCCAAATCTACGCTTAGGTATAATATATTTAATTAAAATTACAAATATACATATATTTACGCCTCTTTCCCGTAGGGGTAGGCAGAGACCACAGCCTTCCAATATTTACGATTCTGACCCACTACTTTTTTTTTGCGTTCTAACGCAAGCAATGAGTTGCTAAAATGTAAATCAAATTTTATTGACATTTATAAATGCATGAATGATGTTGTAAATAGTATATAATTATTATGTTCATGTACTGATAAGAATACCTTTAGTGTAAGGTAAAATTGTTAATAAATTTATTACATAAATGATTTTTACCTTTCTTTTTGAACACTTTTATGTTTTTTTTTTTTTTTTTTTTATTGGGAATAGGCAGGCGTTTGACCACTATCTCACCTGATGTTAAGTGATGATGCGGTCTACGATGGAGCACGCCTGCCTAGAAGATACCTATTAACTCGTGACTTGAAGATACCCAGGTCGTATTTTTTCGGAAATACAGAGTTAGGCAATGAGTTCCATTCGTTAGCTGTACGCACTAAGAATGTGGAAGCAAAACGCTTCGTGCGACAAGTTGGAACGTCCACCATGTATGGATGTCGCATTGCCGTCCTTCTGGTCGTCCTAAGATGGAATGGTTCAAGCTTAGAAATGTTAACCCACAAAGAAGGCGACACTGCAGTAAACAGCGTAACAAGATAGATAGCTACTAACACTCCTTTGGGCCCCGGAACTATGAAACCTATCTTATTCATTTTATATTCAACACTAGCTGCGCTCCGCGGCTTTACCCGTGTGGTGGTGATTTATGATGATGATGAAAAGTAGCCTATGTGTTATTTCGCGCATCGAAGTATCCAAATACCAAATTTCATCAAAATCGGTGTTGCCGTTTGAGCGTGAAGAAGTAACGAAGATATCAGTGATATTATATGTTTGTATGAGGTAGATGTCGCACAAGCGCACGAAAACTGAGGCGGCAAAATTAAGTCAATTGTAGTAATTTTTAATATGACGCGTATTTCAAGCGCAAGTCTAAACATATAGCTATCCTTTTCTATATTATTTGTACCGTATTATCTGTCGCAGTAAGCAAGTTTATGTCGTAAAGGAACAATGTATACGTCATCTTTAGTAAACCATCATTGGAACATATACGCAAACTTTCTTTACAATATTAGTAGGATAGCCCAAGTCCTGTTCTATGGGTCTATTCTAGGTACACCCGCCGACTTCTAAACTCGTTCGAGCTTCAGGAAACTAGAGTAGGTATATAAGCTGCGTTCCAGAACGAGTACTAGCACCCGGCAAAGAACCATCGGAAGATCAGCCCTGGTTAAATACCAGCATTTGCTGAGATGGGTCCATTTTACGACCTGGGCAGTATTGTATTAACGTATTTTTCTATTCTATATTTTTTATGTATGTATTATATATTATATATTATTATATATTATACATATATTATATTAAAATAAGTATTATATATTAAGACGATCCATTCATAAACAATGCAATAGTCCAAATGTTCATCATCATCATCTCAGCCATAGGACGTCCACTGCTGGACAAATGCCTCCCCCATTGATTTCCACAAGGACCGGTTGGAAGCGGCCCGCATCCAGCCCTTGCCTGCGATCTTAGTCAGGTCGTCTGTCCACCTAGTCGGTGGCCGTCCTATGCTGCGCTTGCCAGTCCGTGGTCTCCATTCGAGAACCTTTCGGCCCCAACGGCCATCGGTTCTTCGAACTATATGCCCTGCCCACTGCCACTTCAACTTGCTAATCCGCTGGGCTATGTCGGTGACTTTCGTTCTTCTACGGATCTCCTCATTTCTGATTCGATCACGTAGAGAAACCCCGAGCATAGCCCTCTCCATAGCTCGTCGTAGTCCAAATGTTATCATACATAAACTTGATACTCCGCTAAAATAACAATTGCATTCGATTGCATTGTAGACAATTGAATTGCGGTAGAAATTAGAACTGTGTAGCCATTACAATTATACTCCACGTAGAATGGCTAAACTAGAAAAAACGACGATTCATTGACAATCTATGAGCAATGTGTTAGTAGAATCGATACCCAGTTTCATTGTTATTCGCATTGTTGAGTGGTGTTACTAAAAATACGTCAGTAGGTGAACTAATTATAGTCTACTCAGTATCAGCTCGTGTGTTGTGGCGTACATTGTGTAAGGATTTATGCGTCTGGTCGATAATAACTGATAGTTATTAAGGCTTAAAATTGTATAATAAATATATTAAGCTAAAGTATGTTGAATTTCAACGCGACTCCAAAGTATGAAGTGCAATGCAGTGAAAAGTTGGGCAGGTAAATTTTAAACTTCATAAAGTTTGAGTCTGAAAACTATCGCGAGTTTCTTCCATAATTGTAATGTAACAAACCGACTAGGACTCACGTGGTAAACACTGGAAAATTACTCTCCGACCAGTTTCGAACCTATTTGCAGTTCTTCATCTGGGAGCTATGATCGTGCCAGGCGGCGAGCGCGAGCCTCAGCACGTAACTGAATTTATAAAGTTTGTATTAAAGATGTTAACGCTATTATATATTCCGCCGAATATTGCTTTGTAACCTTATTTTGTTATTTTATTTTATTATCAAAACAGTTATGACATTTATACATACAATGTTTACCTAACACTATAATACAATGGCTTAATGTATAACCAATTATAGGCTAACACCTCATGCATTATAAAACACGTATGTAAGTAACTAAGTACAGTGAATTATACAGTTATAATAACTAGAGTGAGCTAACTACAGGTTTTGACCAATAATTGATCACAATTTTGATCATGATTCGCGTCAAAGTCGTCAAAATCTCGTAAAATGTTAGAACTTGTAACATTTAATTATACTTGTAATATATGGCTGACGTTATTTATTTATTTATTTGAACTCCAACATAATGTACACTGATACAAGAAACTAAAAAAATGCTATAATATAACAAATGCTTAAGTGTCACTATAATTATAGGGGAAGACAGCTTGCGTAGAAAAGTGAGCGAGCAGTATCTAGCCTACTATTGATGGCCACTGCCACAATGTGGAGTAACATTTAAAAGGTTGGCCATCAATTTACAATACAAAGAGAATATAATTTATATTTTTACAATATTTGAAAAGCAGTAGTTAAAGGTACAAAATAGAAATCAGGATTGTTGGATCGCTAATTTAAATTTGCCAAAACATTCAGTAAATAAGTCCACTCTCTCGTTTTTAGCTGAGCTATTATATTCTCTAATCAATCTATTGAGTGGTGCATTCAGGCCTAAGTTAGATTAAATTGGTGCACTCTTGAGTAAGTCAAAACTACGCAACCGAGGTGTTCTTGTCGGAGCTGAAAAATGTAATTATATTGACTACACCCGGACTAGTGTAGCTTCACCAACCAACAGTGATAGAATTTTTCAAATCGTTTCAGTAGAATCGGAGCCTGTATTCAATGCAAACAAAAAAACAATGAAGAAATTTTACATATAGTTACTTATCTATGAATTTTACGAAATGTTTTGTTTTTGGCAGTGGAGTGGTTCAACTGCAAGCGTTTCTGCATTTAGTTAGACCATTTACTAAAGTAAATACTTTAATCTTAAAAAAGGCCCGCGATAGAAGCCATGCAATAGCTTAAAAAAAATTGAATCCATGCAATCCATAATAATAACTATACAACTTTATCATATAAACGTACTCATTACATAACTACGCTCATAAATGTACTATGATAAATATGCAGTAAATCTCCATATTATGTAGACGTCATATTTTGTGACTGAGGGTTAAATTTAATTGTTAACTTGAGCCCAGGTTTTCTCGATACAGGCTTGCCTAGTGAGGAAACCAAAAGATATTCTCGCTAAGAGATAACATTGTCTGCAAAAGACGAAGCATGTCAAATAGTGATTTTTAGACTTTCGCGATTCGAACACATTGTTATTAAATCAAACGAGTCTTCTCGTGACCACGACCAATGCAACTTGGTCGAAACGTCGAGGTAAATACATTACTAAATGTTTTCTCGCGATTAAGCCCCGTTTGATTTAATAACAATGTCAAATAGTGTCATAATCATGTATGTAATTTAAGTTCTATAAAAGTAATAGCTTTTATAACTTTTGCAGTAATTAATATATTTTTCTTATTTTCATTACTCGCCCTTGATGCTCGGTGACGATGTGGTTGAAGCTGGTAGCATACTAGACATAATAACTGTTTTTAAATGACGTAAACAGCTGGGTACTTGCTGACAAGTTTGCTAATCTTGAGAGCGGCGGTAGCTAGCCAGGCCAGGCTTACAACGCTACCTTTGACAAAAGTTTGGACTTCAAGGTGGGTAAGATTCATCAGCTGACGAAATATCATTGCATGGAATTCACGTAGAGACCGAGAGCTGGATTTGATGGTCGCCGTGGCTCAGTCGTCAGGGCCATGGTCCCCTGGGCCCCCAGGTCCGTCCTCGGGGATCCTGGGTTCGAATCCCGACAGGGGCAAATATTTGTGTGAATAGCATAAATGTTTATTTATATTGTGTAACACGGGATATGCACCGTGATTTTCATTTTCGATATTTTGCCGCGGTTTCATGCATCGTCTCCCTGTAATCTTGGTGCGTAAACGCGGGATGATCACGGGGAGACGCGTGAAACCGCGGGATTAAGCATGAATGCTTGTTGTGATTTCATTGGGTGTGTCCGTGTCGATACATCGATTTGTCTGCCCCGAACCCGCTAAATCTTCTGAGCCGCTGGTTCCGGGTTCGATTCCCGGATAGGTCAAACATTTGTGTGTATGAACATGTCTGTTGGACCTGTGTCTGGGTGTGTATGTATATAAGTATATATATATCAGTCATCAGGTTACCATAGTACAGGCTCTGCCTAGTTTGGGACCTGAAGACCTTGTGTGAATGTTAATAGATTTAAAAAAAATTTACTAAATTTCATGAAAATCGTAGCCTTTTCCGAGATCCAGATTATATATATACAAGAAATGCTCGTATAAAGGTATCAGATTGTTTATTGAAGTAAAAATTAATACATATTGATAACAAAAATATAATTCATTTATTATTATATATATGTGGTATCCGGCTTTACATTCAGTGGTCGCCGCGATCTGGCAGCGTAAACTCACCTGAGGATGAGCATCGGACATGCTCGAAACCTAGGTCGAAACTTCGACTATAAACGTGAGTAAAGCCGGATACCACATATATATAATAATAAACGAATTATATTTTTGTTATCAATATGTATTAATTTTTACTTCAATGTGTCAAACTCACGAGAATTTCCAAACAATTCATTTATATCAGGTTACTATGACACATACACAGTTGATAAGCAATCGAATAAAATAAAATTAAATAAAAGTTAAATTAAATTAAAATAGAGTTAAATTAAATTAATATAGAGTTAAGTTAAATTAAAATAGAGTTAAATTAAATTAATATAGAGTTAAGTTAAATTAAAATAGAGTTAAATTAAATTAAAGTACAGTTAAATTAAATTAAAATAGAGTTAAATTAATTACAATTAAAATTAAATAGTCACGAAAAATTGTTGATAGATTCGCGGTAGCAGCCAAAGATTTGAAAGCGGGAGAGAAGATCCTGACGGACGAGCCTTTCATCCTCGGCCCTAACAGCGATACTTCTCTCGTGTGCTTCAACTGTTACCTTCCGCTGATCAGCAAGTTCGTCGTCTGCAAGAAGTGTGCGGTCGCACCCGTATGTCCCGGGGAAGGATGCCCTGAACCAATGCAAAAAAGTAAGGTTATGATCAGTCAGCGAATTAGGGTGGAATTCACCAAAATTTAATCGTCCGGTTATCAATAACCGTCAGTCAAACTGTATGGTAAAAACTGCTTGACCGACGGTTAAATTAATAATCGGACGTTGTATGTTGGTAAACTCTACCCTTAATTATTAATTAAATAAAGAAAACTTATCATTAATTAATTAGCGAAGAATATGTATAAGAAATGTGGAAATTCGCACAGTCGATTCATTTTGTTTTTTTTTTTTTCTTTATGAATCTTTTTTTATTAAGAAATACATTTTTCAGGTTTTTTTTTTCATTCATTCATTTTGGTTAGAAATTAAAACTACTGTGGTCTGACCACTATGTGGTGAGGGTAAGGTGTAATCACCCTGAACCTAGAATATTAACTGGTTCTCATTAAGAAGTGCTGCCTGAACACACTATGTGTTTGACATAATAAAGTATCTTACTGGAGTTGCTTTAAAACAAAACTACCTAAATGCAATACCACACACTTCAAAACACCGTTGCATTGTAAATAATAATGTAGTAAATTATTACATAGTACCTAAACTTAGCCTAAGTATATTATAATATATTTGGTATGTAGATACTTCAGGTCCCGGTATAACACATAGGATACTTTTCATCATCATTATCACCATCGATCATCACCACGCAGGTAAAACCGCGGGGCGCAGCTAGTAATATCCTACTTCCCACTAATATTATAAATGTGAAAGTTACGTAATTATGTAAATATAATATAATACCGCTTCCAACCGGTCCTTGTGGAAATCAATGGGGGAGGCCTTTGTCCAGCAGTGGACGTCCTATGGCTGAGATGATGATGATGATGATGATGAAAGTTACGATGGATGGATAGATGTTTGTAACTCAATCACGCCAGAACGTCTGTACGGATCTAGATGAAATTTGGTATGGAGATAGCTTATACCCTGTATTAACACATAGGCTTTTCATCATCACCATTTTTCATCACCACGCGGGTAAAACCGCGGGGCGCAGCTAGTAATATCCTACTTCCCACTAATATTATAAATGTGAAAGTTACGATGGATGGATGGATGTTTGTTACTCAATCACGCCAGAACGTCTGAACGGATCTAGATGAAATTTGGTATGGAGATAGCTTATATCCTGGATTAACACATAGTGAACAAACCCCGTGGACTGTATGTTATGCACTCCTCAATTAATGAAAGCCAACTATGGTATCGTATATGAAGATGATTTATTTGAAAACTTTCACCGCCGATATCAACATTGTGTAACAAATGCTTGCGTGTGTTAGCGACATACAGTGCCATCTAGCGTAAGAAACAGAAACTATTTTGAACGTTAACACATAGGCTTATTTTCATCACCACGCGGGTAAAACCGCGGGGTGCAGCTAGTAATATTATAAATGCGAAAGTTTATTGTGTATGTATGTACTTATATTGGTTAATTCTTCACGCTCAAACGGCTACACCGATTACGATTAAATTGATGATATGATATGATGATTGATATGGAGATAGTTTAAACCCTGGATTAACACATAGGCTACTTTTATCCCGGTAAAAGTATAGTTCCCGTGGGATAATTGAGGTAGCGGGAATACCGTAATCCACGCGGGTGAAACCGCGGGGCGCTTCTAGTTATAAAATATGTGAAAGTTTGGATGGATGTTTGTTACTGAATCATGCCAAAACGGCTGAACGGATTATGATGAAATTTAGTATACACATACTTTAGGTCCTGGAATAACACGTAGGCTACTTTTCATCATCATCAATCATCACGACGCGCGTAAGACCGCGGGGCGCTGCTAGTGTTCAATAATCGTTACTATATTTATTATTATTTAAACATTGACACCAATCCTTGCATAACTATAGAATAGTTCATTGTTTACTTGTTTAATGTCAGACTTGACCATACTTCTACTTTACCTCATTTTCTTTACCCTGCTTACAGAATGGCACTCAGAAGCAGAATGCGATTTCTTCAGAACCTTGAAGTTAACTAAAGGCCTCCATCCAATGACAATGGTCCAAAATGTTGGGTCATTGCTAGTCCTACGAGCTATATTGAAGAAAAAATCCGATCCAGAAAAATGGGATGAGTTTTTAAAACTGGAAGCGCATTTGGAAAAACGGGTAGGAACTAGCGTATGGGAATATCATGAAAATACTGTAAAGGTGAGTAATAGTGGCAGTAAAAAAAAAATACCAAAAAATGGAACCGACTTCAACATTCAAAAGTGTAAAAGTTATCTTAAAAATAAAGTTATATTGAAAAAGTTATCTAGGCTACAAAAAGCTAGTGGATTGCACAAATGCTATTGTAGTAATTGCAGTATTGTAATTAGTTATTAGTGTTTTATTTTAATAAAGGCATTTGCCCTATTAAAAAAAAAGTGTGAAATAATTTGTCGGAGCCGGTACCATGACATGAGCACAATATTTTGATAATAGTTACTTTTAACTATCAGTGGTCAAACGTGAGATTTATACAGTATAAAAAAATACCACAAAAACTTTTTACCAAAATATGTAACCGACTTCAACACTCAAAAGTGTGAAATAACTTGTTGAAGTCGGTACCATCACCAGTGGACCCAGTGGAAAGTTATGCGGTAACAAACATTAAAAAAAAACATGCGGGTCGAATAGAGAACCTACTCCTTTTTTGAAGTCGGTTAAAAACGGGTTGCACGGGTCTACTGAAAACTTGCATTGATGTCGTAAAATACAATATTCGGTTATTGCGCTATCGTACACGAACATGACAATAGGGGTTTTAGTTTAAAACGATTTGAAAATTATCATAAATTTTTGTTTCGAGTTAAGTATCAATTTTATTATTTGAATGAACATTTGAAAAGTATTGAAGAATACTCGATAATCTTTGCAAATGCCTAGAACCTACAATTACAAAACAAATAGAAGTTAGTAAAGTATTGAAAATTGCGGTTTGGACGCCATGATATAGACTAGTGCTTGTGTTGGCAGTCAATCTGACGATAGTTGGTTCTATCCCCAACCTTGGATTGCGCTCCGGTGAAGGCAACACCGTCGCGATCCACAGCATGGTCGTAAAGTACTAGTTCCACTAGTTCCTGATCCGGTTATGTAAATTATATTATTTTATTAAACTATTGCATAGCTTCTACCGCGGGCCTTGAGCGTGGAGACCGAATCCAGAAATTCCGTAACGAAAATAACCTAACACCCCCCACTCCGACCGGCACAGCGGTGATACTTTTTAGTTTTGCCATCTATCGATGAATAGCAGAACTTTTAATGACTTTTTGAAATATCACTCTTGTCTGTTTAGTTCAGCAACTCGCCTCTAGATGGCATTGGTTGTATCGGCGTTACTGCATAAGTTATTAATATATTAATTGCATAAGTTGATGAAAATGCTATGCAATAGCTTTACCGCGGCAGTGCCCGAGTGCCACACGTCTTTTTTTATTATATTATATTATTAATTTCTAACTAGTAGGTTAAAGTTAGAAAAGCTGTCACTAAAGACAAGGTGTGTTAAGGCAGCAGTCTTTGAGAGCTAATCAATGTTCTAGGTTCAGCTTGATTCCACCATCAATCATATCGTCACTGAACCTTCAGACGTGTTGTTGTCGTAGCTTGACGACTGTCAAATGCTAAACCTATATAAACTGTAAAATAATGCTTTCTATTTCAGTTTATTGACTCTCTAGGTCTTCTCGAAGGTTTGGTGGACTCGAATCTGATCCAGAAGGTATGCGCTATCATAGATGTGAACAGTTTCGAAGTCCGCGGGCCCCTCATCCCTGGGATCGGAGTGGCGGAGTTATTACGTGGAGTGTACCTCAAGGCAGCATTGTTGGCCCACGACTGTACAGCTAACACCCACATGTCTATCAATGACAACAATATGTTAGTGTGCCATGCCAGTCTCGATATGAAGAAGGGGAGTACTATTTTCTATAATTATACAGATCCTTTGAAGGTTAGTGGGAAAATATTACGGTGCTTCTATTTTATTTTGAAGTTTGAACTTTCTACATTTCTTGCGCGGCTGTGTTATTCGTGGACAGACGGGGACTTCTTTTAATATTTTTAAGCTAATGCATAGCTTCTATCGCGGGCCTTGAGCGTGGAGACCGAATCCAGAAACTCCGTAACGAAAATAACCTAACACCACCTACTCCGACCGGCACAGCGGTGATACTTTTTAGTTTTGCCATCTATCGATGAATAGCAGAACTTTTAATGACTTTTTTGAAATATTACGCTTGTCTGTTTAGTTCAGCAACTCGCCTCTAGGTGGCGTTGGTTGTATCGGCGTTACTGCATAAGTTATTAATATATTGATTGCATAAGTTGATAAAAAATGCTATGCAATAGCTTTACCGCAGCAGTCCTCGAGTGCCACAAGTCTTTTTTATTAGATTTTTTACGTTGAAACGCAAGCTTATAATAAATAAAAAAAAAAACTATCTTACTTGATGGTTAGTGACGATGTGGTCGAAGATGTTATCACGCTAGACCTAGAATGTTAATGGTTTTCAAGGACGGCTGCCTGAATACACTATGTATTTGGTGACAGTTTACAGCTAACGAGTGGAATTCATCGCCTAAATCTGTGTTTCCGCAAAAATCCAATCAGGGTATCTTCGAGTCACGAGGGAATAGGTATATTCTAGGCAGACGTGCTCTATCGTAGACCGCATCATCACTTAACATCAGGTGAGATAGTGGTGAAACGCTTGCATATTCTTAGTAAAAAAAATACAGTTTTTGAAACTTGAGGGTGGTAGCTAGCCAGGCGTTTACTCGAGAGTACGCTACCAATATGCAAATTATTGTTTAGTTGATTATATGATTTTTTTAGTAAAATGTATTTCTCAATGAATAACATATACAGCCTTTACACTGTTTTTTACGGGTGTAACGTGGTACTTACGCGTAGTCGATATCAGGATCGACAATTGTTTCGTTTTCTTCCGGAAGCCTTCATAAGGATCTTGAGTGCGGTGCGTTCGTCGTAACGTCCCGTCTCGCACCGTACCCGTAAAAAACAGTGTAAAGTAATTATGAACGTGAGTTTTAATATTAATAACAGCCTTGTTTTGTTACTAGGGTACGCAGATTCGCCAACAGCATTTACAAATCGGAAAATACTTCCAATGCTCTTGCACCCGCTGCTCTGATGTCACTGAACTCGGGACCTACGTCAGCTCAGCGTTATGTCCTGGCTGTAAGACGGGATATGTGTCAAAAACGGGCGATGAGTGGACATGTCATGGCTGTGAGAAGAAATTCGAACCTTCTATTGTTAGCAAAAAGGTTGAAATGTGTGTGGATAAGTTCGGAGTCATAAGTAAGTGCCGCCTAGTGATACAATATTTCGCCATGTGTAACTTTTTTTTTATTGCGAATAGGCAAGCGTTTATCCATTGTCACTTGATGTTAAGTGATGACGCGGTCTACGATGGAGCACGCTTGCCTAGAAAATACCTATTTACTCGTAACTTGAAGATACCCGGATAGTATTCAAGTGGAAACACAGATTTTGGCAATGAATTCCAGTCGTTAGCTGTACGCACTATAAAAGTGGAAGCAAAACGCTTCGTGCGACAAGTTGAAACGTCTACCATGTATGGATATCGCATTGCCGTCCATCTGGTCGTTTTTGGATGGAATGGGGATTGAGGAATCAAGGTAAGTAACTGCAGAGTGTACTCCCCGAAATGTATTCGATAAAACACCTACGTTTGTCGGTGCTGCCGGTTAGCTATAAAATATTTTATGTTTGGATTATTATATTATGATGTTATTACTTATGTAACTTATATAAAATCAATTCAAATCATTTTATTATTCAGACACAAAAGATCCGTATTTATCTACATGTTCTATAAATTACAAATATATTAAAATTTAAAACTATGATTATTAGCAATCACGGTTGCCTGGTAGAAATCGTTTTCAGCGATAAGGCCGCCTATTGTTTCACTATATTAATTGTTAAGTACTGTAATAATATGTAAAAATGTGTTTGTGATACAATAAAGCATTATCTATCTATCTATTAGGTACCTACTATAGTATTGTTAGGATTAGTTTTGATTCTATTATATATTATAAGTATTCAATTAATTATTTTATTAATATCCTAATGTGATGACCCAGAATAAGGCAGTCGAATATTATAATATATATATATATAGCTGGAATATAAAATAATTAAATATTATAACTATTATCAATGGTACACAACTGTTCACAATTTTGACATAAGTGAGTACCTAAGGCACTCTCATATATTTATATCCTAACACCAAAGTAGCTTATGGATCAGTCAGTTAAAGTGTGTGGTTCGATCACTGAGAAAAAATATCAGATCGTTGCGTTGTTTTGTAAAGTTTTATCCATAAAACATATGCTGCTACCGTAAGAATGTTATGTAATCCAAAACAATGTAAAGCTGTACGTATACCTGCGTACATTAACCTCATAATGATCTTTACGTTACTTATATCCTGTTCGCGGATCACTGCATACGTACATAAACTTCATAATGATCTTTACGTTACTTATATCCTATTCGCGGATCACTGCATACGTATATAAACTTCATAATGATCTTTACGTTACTTATATCCTGTTCGCGGATCACTGCATACGTACATAAACTTCATAATGATCTTTACGTTACTTATATCCTGTTCGCGGATCACTGCATACGTACCTTACGTATACGTACTCGGATATTAATAAGAAGTCCGTGGATATAAATTAACAATTAATGGTAATTTCCTAAGCACATTACAAGCAAAGTCTTTACGCGTAAACGTTGTGACACTTGAATTAACAGCAACATTACACAGGCTCGCTAATCTTTACAGGCAGAGAGGGACGGAACAAATCGTGATGCGTGTTGATTTAAAATATTACAAATATGTACTTTACATAATATAACGTGCGGGCTAAAAAAAACTTATAACATTTTTAGACATTTTAGTTTCCTTTTTTCTGATACAGTCTAGAGTCCAAGCGGATTCGACGTTACCACGAGAATTTCTCTAAAGATAAGTTATAGCTAAAACATTTTCCCACCAAAATATTAGCAAATAAAATCAAATTTTGTCCAATCAGAATTAATCTTCATGAACTGTTCTCATATGTGGTATTTTTTAAAAGTTTATTAGACATAACCACAAAATGAGCTGAAAAGACTCAAACTTGTCTATTTATCAAATGGTTAAGCCTTATGTAATAAGCATTGTACACGTATATGTAATATGTACCTAGGTACTTACCTTTTGTCCTTTTGTGTTGTATGTATTGCTTCCGGGCTGTTTGGCCGTGGTCTATGTGAAACTTTTGTTCCAGACGTTTCGTCGATCACTGCGGTCGACATCTTCAGTGGTTCAGGTCCGAGCGGCGACAAGAGCGTAGAACTCTCCTCCGCGGCGTCTTCTCTGATACTGTTTTCACTTTCACATAGACCACGGCCAAACAGCCCGGAAGCAATACATACAACATGCAACGCCGGCCGTGAAAGCCTTAGAGTTTACATTTTGTCCTTTTGTTCTCAGTAATGAAACTGTCAATATTATTGTAATAAGTGCTGTTTTTGCCAGCGCGAAAAAGTCATTCAGTCATTCAAGTCTCAAGTCTACTAATCATGTGAAATACAAGTATAACCGGCTAAGGCTGCTGTTCACCAGAATTTAAAATGTCCGATTATCTATTTAACCGTCGATCAAACAGATTTTGCCATAGATTTGACCAACGGTTAATTGATAATCAGACGTTTAAATTTTGGTGAACAGTACCCTAAGAGCTTTTTTTACCTTTTTTCAGATAAAAAGGACGAAAAAGAGTTGGAAGAGTTCATTAGAAACGTATCACTTGTGTTAGCTCCGAACCACTATATACTACTCGACGCTAAACAGCGTCTAGCCGGGGTGTTGAGAGATACTATCAGTAGAGAACCGAGGCCAACCAAGAAATTGATGAAAAGGAAAATGGAGCTTTGTAAGGAGATCCTGCCAGTGCTGGATAAATTGGGCCCGGGAATATCTAGGACAAAAGGTAGGACTTTGAGACGGCAGAGTTTGAGCGTGAGACGTAGGAAGCAGACATTTGAGCTTTAATTATCCCATAACAATGCAATTATAAAGTTTAATAGAAGTTTGTTGCATTTTTAATTTTTTTATTTTTTATTTTAACATTCACACAAGGTCTTCAGGTCCCAAACTAGGCAGAGCCTGTGCTATGGTAACCTGATGACTGATATAAATACTTATATACATATACACACCCAGACACAGGTCAAACAGACATGTTCATACACACAAATGTTTGACCTGTCCGGGAATTGAACCCGGGACCAGCGGCTCAGAAGGCAGAGTGCTACCAACTGCGCCAACCGGCCAGTCATTAAATTGCTTACTTTGCAATTGCATAGTTTTGTGAATAAGTAGAATAGAAAAATATTATATAATATTATAGGTACCGTACATTTTTCAGGGAAAAATTATAAATACGGTCCCAGACTATATATAATACTTTTATAATCTCTCTTTTTGCGACATTGTATCCAGAACCATTTAGACGTCACGGCGTGGTTGAGTAACAAACATCCATCCATGCAAAGTGTTGCATTCCTAATTGGTAGTGATTCTTTTGTTCAACCAAACTAAACTAAAATCTGAAAAATAAGATAAGTAAGATCTTTATTCTTATACGGTTATGATAAAGCCCAAACTAGTATGACAATTATTAATGACAACACTAAAATTAATTATTTTTATAAAAATTGGGGGTAGTTTTACGTAAAATAAGTCCCCACTTATCTGGTGCCAACTAAAACTACCCGCAATTAGCCAGCAGTTAATAAGACTCGTCTAATATTTGGGACGTTGTATGGAGTTATACGAAATTGAATTATAGCGTACAAATAAAATATGAACAATTTCATTTTGAAGAATTTTATTGCATTTTAGCTAGTTCGAATGATTAGAGAATAGGGCCAGTAGTAGTAAAATTTCTCTTCGGTCACCGCGAATAAAGTAATTTTTGGATAAGTATACCTATGATCTTAATGTGTGCTTTTTGATTTGATGGATGATATTAGTTGCCAACATACAACCTGATTTTTAGGCATCAACGACGCACTTATAGCCGCCACTAAATCTAGAATATTCCAATATGTTCCAAAATAAAAAATCTTTACAAATAGTTCAATGTTTTTGATTAGGTACACGATTTAACACACAATACAGGGTATCGTCGTTGTTGCTAGTTTTGCTATTCTACTTGGAGTAGAAATGATTGTAATGACTACACAGATCGCCTGACGATGACGCATGACGGTCCCGTGGCGCAGTGGTTTGTGTCATCGACATGAATTCTGTATCTCCGGGACCCTGGGTTCGAATCCCGGCAGGGGCAAACATTTGTGAGATAAGTGTAGATGTTTGTCCCGGGTCTTGGATGTTTGTGTTCTGTGATTGTGTGTGTCCATGCCTCCCGCGATACAGGGAATCCTAGTGCGGGGGTCTGAGTGTGATGGAAAAAAAAAAAAAGATCTAATTTCAGACGAGCAATGACTGCTAGTTTAAGCCATATTTCAAAGCCTAGAGCATCGACTCAAAATGGCTCAAATGTGGCATCAGGTCATATCAGTTTTATCTTATTTTACAGCTATTACGCTATATGAGCTACATGTGGCGAAGGTACAGCTTGCAAAGAAATTGTTCGATGGTCGTGAACTCACCGGTTCCGCTTACATGGTACGCATGGACTTATCTTTTTTTAAACACTGTTCATTGAGTGCATTCTCAGTCCCACAGAGTTTATACTCACGTCCTGCAGGGAATAATAGTAGTTTATGACTGTTTCATAAAAAGACAAAGTTATGTGCAGTTTCGCACACTACTTTAGGTAACCCCATAAAATAGATAATGAAATTTAGGTAAAATTACAGCTGTTTGCATTTATTTTTAAACTTTTAGCGCCAAAATCCATTCGCTGTTCGCGCATACGTGTTGCGCCGTGTCCACAGATTATATGTAGAAAAACTGCATTGCATCCTCATTGGTCCGGCTGACGCTGTATCTTATTGTCAAAATATTGTGCTTATGGTACCGACTTCGACAAGTTATTTCACACTTTTAAGTGTTGGAGTCGGTTCCATTTTTTGGTATTTTTTGTTCACCCTTTTCAGTGAATTTTGCTATTTACGGGATCAAGAGTAGCACTTTTCAGTTATTGGAGTGTTACTCAAAAACCGCTAGTCCTATTTTAAATTTTTGTCCTATTTTAAAATTTAAATTTAAATGGCTATGTGGTACCATGCGGGAAGCACCAGCTTTCAAATAAAAGAATAATCATCAAAATCGGGTTACGCAGTCAAAAGTTCTGAGGTAACAAACAAAAAAAATCATACGAGTCGAATTGAGAACCTCCTCCTTTTTCTGAAGTCAGTTGTCATAGGAGGGCTGTATCATAATGTATTTTTTTTAATTTATTTTGATATTTTGTCTATAAAGACTGTCATTCAAGTTCTGTTTTTAATTTTTTAATCTTTTTATTTCAGTATGAGATTATATAAAAGATTTTTTACAACACCTACTTACCTATATCTAAACTTATAATATAGTACTTATAATTAAATATTCATCTTAACTTTCTACCTTAATTTTATTTCTTGCATTGTAATAATTAACATATTGCTAATAAGGCCCGTTGTCTAATTTAATACTTCTCTTATACGTTTGGGAATTGTATTAAAAATAAATACATTAATATGATTGTTCATAAAACTCGCAGCTAAAAGCAGTAAAATATAATATATCTTGGTTTTCACATGGTTAAAATCTGGGCATCTTCAAGTCACGAATGGACAGGTATCTTCTACGTAGGCGTGATCCATCGTTGACCGCTTCATCACTTAACATCAGGTGAGATAGTGGTCAAACGCCTGCTTATTATAAATAAAATAAAAAAATCTTTATAGCTGTACATTTTTACAGGATGAACTACTATCAGCAGAGAAATACCTCAAACGCTCTTTGGAAATGCTTTTCATCGAACCTGGTAATTCTCCAGAAGGTGAACTCTGTGCTAAGGCCTTAGAGGAGTATAGAGCACTAAAGGCTACTATGGAAAGTGTTTTAGATGGTATTCACGCTGATGGAAAAGCTTATATTACAGAAATTACTGACACAGAGGAAATTAGCGTAAATTAAAGCTTTCTCTAAAAATAATTTCCTTGTATTATTTATACGTAAGTACCTAACCTATCTATTCAATCAAGCGATGTGTTTTACTCATTATATTCTATTCATTATACATTCAAGTCATGCCATTCCGCTAATTAGTACGCGAACGCACCACATATTAAAAATTCTTTAAATTAGTCTATCTATGATTGGCAACGTATCGTAATGCCCCAGTGCTACAGATATTCTAAGCCATAGGCGACGGTGAATACGGTGATCGCTTGACATCAGGTGGCAAGACCGCTTGTTTGTCACCAATTTCTTTAAAAAATACCCTTTAACAGAACGAAATCAGACTGCCCTCTTACTCAATGCCATGACAACCATAACCCCTCTACCTACACAGACTAATTAGAAATACTGCGTACCCCTCTATCAAGAGCGTACCGACTGAGAAGAAGAAGAAAGGAAATTATTGAATCTCTGTTCAAAACTTATCGTTGAAGGTTCACGTTGACAGCTGTGACGTTTTGGAACCGGCTTAATTTCATACACTTGTCATTGACAAGTTGCCGTTAGACGTCAGACATCCCAAATGCTAACTCTAATTAAGATGCTACTCAACACTCAATGCTAGAACAGAGTAATGTTTGTGATCGCAGCCAGTCGTCATATTAACCATAACTTAACAACTTTTTGAATCATTATATCTCTATATGCGTGCTAAATCCTAGACAGCGTCATCACTTAACATCAGGTGAGACAGTTTTCAAACGCAAACTTATAATAGTAAAAAAAAAAAAAAAAATCTCAGAAACGGTGGCTTGTAGGAAAAAAAGTATTGATACATTTTTTATAGGCCCTTAAATTCCTGCACCCCAATTCTAAAATATTTCCGTAAAATGAACTGTTAAGTGTGCGTATCAAAACATCTCTAAACCAAAAACCAAATCCTAAGAGTTGATGTTATACGTCAGCAAGTATAAAATCAAAATGATGAAAATTTCTTTTGAATCGCTTTGTCGAGGCGTTTGTCTGGACCGTACCTTTTGCAGGTATTTTTTTCATGGGATCATTTTACACTTTTCCATCGTCACATTTATAAAATGATGTTGTGGTCATTATGGACATCAATCAAATCCAATATTTGATCGATGACCGATCGAGTTGGCAAACGCTACCCTAAGATACTCTATGGTGAAGTAAGTACTTGTTCTGTGGTTCTTCGGTTTTCCTTTTCTCTTTGTCTTAGGCCGGCTGGCTGGTGTGGTTTTGCAAATTTCTTCCCGAGAAAAATGACTATTAGCGACGTAAAAACCACTAAGGGTCTAAACGACCTGAACCAATATTTGGCTGAGAGAAGCTATATATCTGGGTGAGTCAAACGTAAAATTCTAAGTAAGTTACCTTTCGTTCCACGTCAACCCTTTTACATTCCTAACCTACAATCATTACATTTGAATTGAATTCCTGAAGAGATTGTGTATTAGAATTATTGACTTTTTTTGCGGAGTTTGTTGCTCAGACAATTATCTTGTTGAATTAGATGACCTTGAACTTCAGCTGTTTATAGAATGTTCATGATAAATCGTATCTATTTGCAGCTACACGCCATCTCAAGCTGATGTTCAGGTGTTTGACCAAGTAGGCAAGGCACCAGCCGCTAGTCTGCCTAATGCTCTACGCTGGTACAACCAGATAGCATCATACACACCGGCCGAACGCAAGGGATGGGTTGCCGGTACCAGCCCACTCACAGCCGGAGGCAAACCGACTACAGCTCCCGCAACTGCCGCCAAAGACGACGATGATGATGATGATGTTGATCTTTTCGGGTCTGGTGACGAAGAAGAGGTCAGTAGACGTATGATGTCTTTGTTTCACAATCTTCCAGTATAAATTGTAGCTGACATCAGTTCATATGTGAACTGAAAAATACTCATTTTACATCTAAGCATTTTGCTGATTTAGTACATTTCCTAACCATTTTCTTAATTTTAGGATGCAGAAGCGGCCAGAGTTCGTGAAGAGCGCCTCAAGGCCTATGCAGATAAGAAGTCCAAGAAACCTACTCTTATTGCCAAATCTTCAGTCATTCTCGATGTTAAGCCTTGGGATGATGAAACGGACATGAAAGAGATGGAAAAACTGGTCCGTACTATTGAAATGGATGGGCTTTTGTGGGGTGCCTCCAAACTTGTCCCTGTTGGCTATGGTATCAACAAGCTCCAGATCATGTCTGTCATTGAAGATGACAAGGTTTCTGTGGACCTGCTCACAGAAAAGATCCAAGACTTTGAAGACTTTGTCCAGTCGGTAGACATTGCTGCTTTCAATAAGATCTAACTTCATGATGACCCCATTTGTATTGTATTTATTTAAGCTGGATCTGTAATAAAATCACATTTTCACATCTCTCTTTTTTATTATACTCTTACAAGGACTTTCAATAAATACCAAAAGTAACCTTACATAATGGATTTTCTTAAAATCTAGACATAAATATCAACACTACAACATCATATACAAAGTGTAAAAATATTTAAATATGGTATGTGCTATACACACAAGAATTAGTTATCACTATTAGACCGATGTTATATCTAAGATCTATATAACAATGATAGGTAACTAAAGTAAAGTGTGCGAGTAGAACTTGCAGCTGAGAGCTCCACTATTGTTTACCTATTTATGTGTAATAACAAGAATGCTAGCATTAATTAAACAAGATCACCCTTTCACTATCCATCTTCCATTAAAGTTCCTGCTTTCAAATTAGATAAAAATCAATTGGTTAACAAAATTATTCAATAACATCTTTGTTTTAGGGGGTGAAAAATTTAACTCCAAATAATGGTTTCCAGCTCTCTTATTACAGATTTGATTTAGCTTTTGGTGTTTCATTAAGGTTCAATAGAAACAAGCTATGTATAAATAAGTTTACAAGTGGACTTATGATTTGACAAAGCCACGGTTCTCTTGAACTTCCTGGGTTTTATTGAAAGAATATGAGGCTTATAACCAAAATGAGTATAGTACACCCATGCATACGTCTCAATTCTATGCAAAATCCTTCATTGTTTAAGAATTGCCTGTGGACAAATGACGAGCTAAGTCTATGCCAATCTACAAAAATATCATCATTATCATTATTTCTATAAATACGATGTTTAATGTTGTGACAATGTTGTATTTTTATTATTATTTTTCCTTTTTTTTTTGATAATGTTCCTCACTTTTATTATAAAATATTTAGAAGTTTAAAGCACATATTAAAAATATTTATGTATTAGAATTTGTATAAACACTTGCTCTTGATCTAATTAGTCACAGATGCACTGGTACGTCTGCTCCTTTCTCCGTTACTGTCCATCCAAAGGTTGCCTGGAAGAAATTGCTACAAGCGATAAGGCCGCCTATTGTCGTGCTAAGTATTTAAATCTAGTTATAAGTATCATATTTTATTTCTTTTTGGTACTGATAATAGTATTTGTATTGTATGAGTTCAACAAGTCGTATTGTGTGGAAGAAAAAAATAGCAGCAAACTTTTTCAAATCAAATCAAATCAAACTTATGCCGTTACATAATAAAAGGTAGGGCTATTCATGTTTATGTAATTCTTCCTTAAATCTCTAAAGGCAGGCAGGTCAGTCAGCCAAGACACTAGACAAGATGCATCGCTTCTCTTTCTCTAATAGTTCTCATTGATTCAATTCATTCTCATTGCTCACATGATCCTTGGTTTGTATATAACTTTTTTTGTATTCTCTCTGCGTTATCGCTTGTAGAATGTGACTTTGTCTAGGGCTACAGATGTAGAGAGTTTTTAGTATTTAGTGAATCTGGAGGCTCAATCGACACAAAATGATTCACAGCACATAAAAAAATACAGATTTAATTTCAGCTGTGCGTTTATAATTCCATCAGGCAATAAGAGCCAACCATCAGCCTCATTCTCAAAAGTTACAAGTATCCTAGCCCTCAGCTGGGTCAAGCCCTGATACCAGCACCTCAAATTCTGGTTCGTATAATTACATGCACATATACCTAATTAATATTATTTTAATAATTAACATAACTATCAGGATATTTATTATCATGCATTTTACTTGTTCTTAATGCTCGACATTAAGACACTCGACACACAAATTCTTATTTTTCTATGTATATTTTATTTAATTGCTGGAACTGTATGTACTTATCTCGGAGGGGGGGCGTTGACATCTGTGACACAGTTTCACACTTCTGCTGGTGGCATCGATTCTGAACTATTTATTGTATTTGTAAACTCTAAGGCTTTCACGGCCGGCGTTGCATGTTGTATGTATTGCTTCCGGGCTGTTTGGGCGTGGTCTATTTATTGTATTGTTTTTAATTCTGATTAAATAAATAAACTTAAAACTTGACATTTAGGCAAATTTGCATACTCCATGTTCATGAGTAAGCTCTACTCCAGTTTTAACCAGATTTTGAACATAGTATAATCAACTGTGTCGAAATATTAAGGAACAAAAAATACATGATAAATATCCTGAAAATAATGATAACTATCATATTAGTGAGCATGTCAGTTAATAACTAACAGTCTAAGATCTAATTGACAACAACCTTCACCCATCTGATTATTTGATTAATTTCTTTTATATTATTTTCCAATTTTTAATTAATTATAGTGTGGCCAAGATTATTATTTTTTACCGATTCACTCCCGTTGTGTTTTCTAAAAAGCTATTTTTTAAATTTAAACACTGTTCTAAAAAAGTCGCCAAATCGTTGCGAGCATGGCAGGGGACACAACCAGAGATTCCAGAGATACTGCCAACACAAATACAGGGCATGATATCCTCAGCAACAGAGTAGCTCACAACTGGAACAGGTTGCCCGAGGAAGTGGTCAGTGCTACATCGGTCAACAACTTTAAAAAGTGGCTGAGAAAAGTAAACAATTGGCCCTAATTCTGTTAATCACATAAACTGGCTAAAATTCACTAAAATTCTTCACATTGAAATAGCTCGTATTCTATTTACGCTAACATTTAAATTCGTATAACTCTATACAACGCTCTCACTAATATTAGACGAGTTTTATTCAACTATTGGCCAATTGCGGGTAGTTTTAGTAGGCACCAAATAAAAGGCTACTTAATTTCGCTAAAACTACCCGCAAATTTAATAAATATATTTTAATTTTAGTGATGTTATTGATAAGTCTCATACTAATTTAGACTTTATCGTAACCGTATAAGAACTGATTTAGTTTTCCAAAATTTTAGTTTAGTTCAGTTGAATAAGCGAATCACTACCATTCTCTTGCTAACCTGTGACCAGTGCACCAGTGGAATGTAAACACTGTGGACTGCCTTGTGGAATAAAATTTCGACACAGTGTGATATAGGCACATCAGCATAATGCTGCTTGTCTATTACTCAAATAAATGAATAAATAAAATTAGATACATACAATATTTCATCGAATAAACAGATGGGTGAAGGTCATTCTTAATCAGGGTGTCAAGTCTGCTAATTCAAAGTTCATATTCAGTCTGCTGCGAGGCCGAGCCGATGCCAATAAGACAACGTCAAAAATCCGTAGTCTGCTAACTCATAGCGGCCTGAATCTATGTTGAATCTATGCTCGGACTATGTCGATTTAGTAGGGCGTTTGACGTTTAATGTACTAACAGACTACGGAAATAACGCGCTGTGTCATTGAATCTAGAATTGAATCAAGATTGATTCAATATGGACGAATTAAAAATAGCGGACTACTAAAGCTGTCAAATTCACCAATTGTGAGCCGATCATATTGCCATATTGAATAGTAGACTTAGGCCCCCGATCCTCTACTACAATATAGTGTTTTCTAAAATTAAACATATTGTACACTTATATAATAATTCGGAACCAAAATGTATGCACGGCAAAAGTAGTTATATATTGTATTGAATATTTACTATGTACTTAAAATGAATAGAATCCACGTATTGCGGACAACAGAATGACTAGGTGCTCCAGTAAATCACTGCTAATTTATTCAGTCTTCACTTCTTTGGTTGATGATATGGAGTCCCCAACAGTAGCTTGTAAAAACATATTTGGAATGTCACTGCCAAAGTATATCTTATTGTTTAGGGAAAGAGCTTCATATTTCTTTAACTCCAAGTACTCCCTGGTCAGCAGAACTTTGTTAGCTTCCGCCTGTTTCTTGAGGTGGTAGAAGTCTGCTTCGGCTTTAGTTGTTTGCTTCGCCTTATGAATGCTGTCCTCGATGAGTTCCATCTTCTGTAAAGACTCTTTCTCCATAATTTTTTGTTCATAATGTATTTTCGCCACATGAGCTTCCTTTTCAGCTTCTATAACGGCTTTTCGTCGTGCCGTCTCTGCTTCCTTTTCTACTACCTGACAATAGAAAACGTCTCAGTTATAAGGTATTACACCATGCAGTTTTGGATGGTGGTAGGGTACTTTTGTATACCAGCCTGGCTAGCTACCACCCTCAAGTAGTCAAATAAATGTTGGTAAATTATACAATACCACCCAGAGACTGGGCGTTGGTCAATAGTACAGTAATAGAATTAATACTCAATACTTTATTGCACCATACGTGTACAAAAAAGGTTTTTTTCTTTTTATTACACTTAAACCCCCGCACTAGGATTCCCTGCATCGCGGGAGGCTTGGACACACACATTCACAGCACACAAACATCCAAGACCCGGGACAAACACCTACACTCATCGCACAAATGTTTGCCCCTGCCGGGATTCGAACCCAGGGTCCCGGAGACACAGTAGTCATGTCACTGACACTAACCACTGCGCCACGGCGACCGTCGGTTCTTAAAGCTAATAACATATAGGAACAACATATGACCGTGGTAGGGTGTCGCAATATAAATGCAAACGGACCGATTCATTTTATATATTTTCTTTAATTGTGTCATTGAAAAACTCGTTGATATTGTAGTAAGTTTTGTTACATAGCATGTCTGTTTAGGTGGCTATAAAATGTTGCGTTTTCATCTATAGTTTTAATGTTGTCGGGTAGTTTTTTATTTATTTTTATACACATAGCTTCTATTAAGACATTTTGCAATGCCATCTAGATTATAAAGCGGCGATAGGTCAGCGGCGGCTGTCAAATTGACAGACGCTGGTTCAATCCCCAACAACAGCTTGAGATTCTGCTGACGGTAACACCGTTATCAAATCCCCAGCATAATGGTAGGGTACTTTCGAGTACCCACCAATAATACCACATTGAAAAAATGGTCGACAACAAAAATGAAATGGAAACTAGATAGTGAAATTTACAGAGTTAAGATATATATTTGACTGGCCGGTTGGCGCAGTTGGTAGCACTCTGCCTTCTGAGCCGCTGGTCCCGGGTTCGATCCCGGACAGGTCAAACATTTGTGTGCATGAACGTGTCTGTGTGACCTGTGTCTGGGTGTGTATATGTAAGTATATTAGTATATATACCAGCCACCAGATTACCAGGGCTGCGTTCAGGAGCTTCGTTGGCCAAATATTGATCGACCACTATTTGATCGATGTCTCACGAACGGCTACTTCATAGCATGTTCCAGAAGAAGTCACTTATATTGTTCATGGATCACATGACAGTTACTACTGCATATGCCACTTTTGACAGCCGACCAAGATTTGATCGATTTTAGGGGTAGAAAGATTATGGTCTCGTCGAGCATAATTTTGTTTGACAGGTTGACGTGAACGGTCATGATCAAATATTGGGTGGAACAAATAATGCTCTAGTTGAGTTCGTGAACGCCACACATCCACTGTCAGAGCAAGATATGGCTTGGCCGATATAGCTGTTCAACGCACGCCTGAAGACCTTGTGTACGTTAAAAAAAAAGATGACCTGATGAGATACCTTTTGATGTTGGGCAGCAATGAGTAGTTTTGACTTCTCAGCTTCCATAAGTTCGTAGTTCTTCCGTATCGTCTCCGGTATCTTCGGCTTCGTGACACGGACCGCCTGCACCCGCAGCCCTGGCGCCATCTCGTTCAGATCCATTTGTAATGCCTACGAAAGATTACTTATTTATTATTACTTACTCGTATAGCTAACGAGTGGAACTCATTGCCTAAGTCTGTGTTTTCATATGAATACAATCTGGGCATCTTCAAGTCACGTGTGAACAGGTATCTTCTAGGCAGGCGTGAATCATCGTAGACCGCATCATCACTTAACATCAGGTGAGATAGTGGTCAAACGCCTGCTTATTGTGAATAAAAAAACAAAAAAAAACTTAGTACAAATTACAATACAACAGTCTTGTCATCAGAATACGACAGTCTTGTCACGGTCGTCGTGGCTCAGTGATCAGCGACACTGACTTAGGAACCGCGACCCCGGGTTCGAATCCCGGCCGGGGAAAACATTTCTGTGATGAACAAAGATGTTTGTTCTCGGGTCTTGGATGTTTGTGTCTATGCCTCCCGCGACACAGGGTAACTTGGGCCAAAAATGAACAGTTTCTTTATTTTATTTATTAACATTCACACAAAGTCTTCAGGTTTTTTTTTTCAGTTGGGGAGTGGTCATGCTGTTTAAAATGACAGTGTTCACAAGCGCAGTCGGAGGCATAACACGCTCACTTCTGATCATTTATATTATACTAGCGGCCTGTTCCGGCTTCGCACGGGTGGACATAAGATTTTTTTATATTTTTAGCTTTTATTTCTATATTTATCGCGAAGTTTTTTGTAGATATTAATATGTTATTTAATATTATAGAAAATACTTTTGTTTTATCATCAATAGTTTCCGCAGCGCATGCGACGAAAGACGTTTTAGGGCACTTTTTTACACCTTGGGTTACGTTACTTAAGTTTTAGTAAGGATCCCTAATCTTTTGTAGCAAAAGATATATCCTATGTTACTCAGGGTGTAGATTTCTAACGGTGAAAGAATTTTTGAAATCGGCACAGTAGTTTTTGAGTTTATTCATTACAAAACACACATACAATTTTTTTCCCTCTTTATTATAAACAAGCGGTCGGCTCAGGCTAAACACGGGTAAAAAATTTAAAAATTATAATGATGTTCATTTAAAAAAAATAAAAAAAAATAGCCTATGTTACTCAGGGTGAATGTAGCTTTCCAATGGTGAAAGAATTGTTAAAATCGGTCCAGTACTTTTTGCACCAATACGTTACAAACATACATGACAAACTGACTTACGTAATGGGGCCAACGTTACATAACCGCCTGCCGCAAGAGATTAGACATTCGTCCAACATTGATATGTTTAAGGTGAAACGCTGGCTGATCAATCAAACTTTCTATAGTTTTAAGGAATTCTTAGAGCATAAATAAGTGGGTACTTAAATGAAAACAAATGTATGTCTTCATTAATGAAAAATATGTACTTATTTATGAAATATTTGATTTACTTACGTTATTTATGTATGTTACATAATAACATATAGTGTGCAATGTGAAATATTTGTATGGCAATATTTTTATTTTTATTTTACCAATGACGTGTATAATCTTATACTAATAAAAAACTATGAACTATGAACATAATTACATACAAATCTTTCCTCTTGTGGACCTGGTGTAAATGTTGATTTAACACCACTTTAGTTTTTTTTTTTTTTTTTTGACGTGATAATGTTTTATAAATTGATGAATGCCAAAATGAAAAATAGTAACGTTCCGTGTAGCGTTCCGTTTCCGTTTCCGTCAAAAGTCAAAAGTAGAGTCAAAAGTCAAAAGTCAAGTCAAAAGTCAGAAGTCAGAAGTCAGAAGTCGAAGTCATAAATGATTATGACGTTATCACGTAAATCTATCGTCCGTAAACGGACTTTACAGACAACCAATTTTTTTTTTTACGATCATAAGCTTGCGTTTGACCACTGTCTCACCTGATGTTAAGCGACGACGCGGTCTAAGGTGGAGCACGCAAACTTAGAAGGAACCTATTCACTCGCGACTTTTAGTTAGTGTTATTAAATCACATAATCAGTATCAGTATCTAAATGCATGATGGACTCGACGAAAAATCTATTGATACATTGATTTGATTGATTTTCCAATTTCTTTATTATCATACATATATATACATTATTTGTACATCTCAGCGTTACAATCTAAGTTACAATAATCATAGCATAATAGTCGTTTTACAGACTAGGACCGCCTTTTAAAACTTTCAAAACAATTTGTTGTTTTAGATACATTGAATTGATACATTATGGGTTAAATCTTCTCTTCTTCTTCTCTCAGCCATGTGCGTCCACTGCTGGACATATGCCTCCCCCATATAGGGGGGATTTGCCAATACTCGCCACGCTTGGCATGCGGGTTGGCGAGCGCAGTATCATTTACAATCCTCAGAAGGCGCTGCTGCCCACCTTCTGGTACGTGATCCCTTAGCCGACTCTTACGGCACCCACGAGAAGAGATGGGGGAGTACTATTCTAGGCCGGTACCACCACGGCACCCATACACAAAAACCCATGGGTTAAATACACAAGTATTATTATACAGAGTTTACCAACTATTCTATGGTATATAGATAACGTGACCATACGTCCCGCTTTCAGGCAGACTGTCCCGGTGTCCCCAGCGAAGTCGACATAGTCCCGCTTTTGCAAACAGTTGAAAAGATTATTTAAAATGTATTTTTCCCGCTCGAAGAGACAACACGAACTGCAACTTTGGGGGAAATAAACTCACGCCACTAATGGGGTTTAGAAAGTCGTGCTTATTTAACTAGGTATTTTGTGTTTAGTGCTTTGATTAATTTGTGTTATTCTGTCTTTTATAATAAAAATCTAGTAAAACACTAATAACTTTAAAAAAAATATATAATGCTGCAAATGTCCCGCACTGGCAAAAAAAAAATGGTCACGTTATATATAGATCAACTTGGGTCAATGTTATCTTCATTGACTTAAGTCACTATTGTTGAATTTTTATCATCAAAACGCTGACATATATTTGGATCAACACATTTCTGAAAAGAAAACTTCTTTAGCGGCGCGGCCCTAAAGAAGTTTTCACTTCAAAAGTACACATTCTTAGTGCGTACAGCTAACGAATGGAACTCATTGCCTAACTCTGTATTTCCGAAAAAATACGACCTGGGTATCTTCAAGTCACGAGTGAATAGGTATCTTCGAGGCAGGCGTGCTCCATCGTAGACCGCATCATCACTTAACATCAGGTGAGATAGTGGTCGAACGCCTGCCTATTCCAAATAAAAATAAAAAAAACACAACGCCGCGGTGTTGTGCACTTACGTATGGGGAGAAAATGTGAAACTCTTGTCAGGACAAGTGACACTGATCGAAAACTCGTAAGACGCGTGACGTCATCGACGTCGTCGACGAAGACAAAGGTAGAGTAGACATAACCTAACCTACTAATATTATAAATGCGAAAGTTTGTGTGTATGTTTGTTACTTCTTCACGTTCAAACGGCTAAACCGATTTCGATGTAATTTGGTATGGCGATAGCTTTAGGATAAATAGGCTAATTTTCATCACAATCATCACTGTTTTTCATCACCACGCGGGTACAACCGCAAGGCGCAGCGAGTGTAATATAAATTGACTCGTTTGTGTACGATAGCGCAATAAATGAATATTGTATTTTACCACATCAATGATAGTACTTTTATACTGATAAATAAACCAGTTCGTGCGTAATTATTCCCTAACCATTACAATTTTTTTTTTAAAATGCACAAAGTTCATTTACGTAAGTTTTCACTTTTGCCGGCACTCCCGGAATGCAACCTGCTGTTGTTTGTTTTGCAATCCAAAAAAAAATATGTATAGTATAGTATGTGTATAGGTAGTGCTATAAGTGTTCTGAGTATTCTATCAACTCAACGGGCAGTGATTTAGAACTATCTTTACGCTTACTACTTAGACCACGGCCAAACAGTCCGGAAGCAATACATACAACATGCAACACCGGCCGTCAAAGCCTTAGAGTTTACATATCTTTACGCTGGCAACAGCTAGTGGGTTGCTCAAATATTACTGTAGCATCTGCCTAATAATCTTCTTCTTCTTCTCAGCTATGTGCGTCCACTGCTGGACATATGCCTCCCCCATATAGGGGGGGATTTGCCAATACTCGCCACGCTTGGCAGGCGGGTTGGCGAGCGCAGTATGATTTCCAATCCTCAGAAGACGCTGCTGCCCACCTTCTGGTACGTGGTCCCTTAGCCGACTCTTACGACACCCGGCGGGAAGAGATGGGGGAGTACTATTCTAGGCCGGTACCACCACGGCCAATGGCCTAATAATAAATATTACTTAATGATTGATATCTGTGGAATATCTACTTACAGTTCGTAAATTTTCATCAATTTGATCAAACAGATCAATATATACTTCATGGAGCGTGTGGGCGCTGCAGAACTGGTTCAGCTCGTGGTGGACTTTGTTGAATATCAGGGTCTTGTCATACTCTGCTGTGAAGTTGCGGACCATGTCCAATACTGAAAGCCAGAACGATAGAGATCTTAAAGTGGGTGACACGACTACACTGTAAGGTAAGCACAAGAAATGGGGTGGCAGTGTGACTAAACATAGATATACATTTTTGGTTAAATTCTATTTAATATTTTATATGACACACCACCCTCCGAGATTATTTATTATCAATTATTCTCCATCCGGCTTGACTGGCCGGTTGGCGCAGTTGGTAGCACTCTGCCTGCTGAGCCGATGGTCCCGGGTTCGATTCCCGGACAGGACAAACATTTGTGTGTATGAACATGACTGTTTGACCTGTGTCTGGGTGTGTATATATGTATATAAGTATATATATATCAGTCAACAGGTTACCATAGCACAGGCTCTGCCTAGTTTGGGACCTGAAGACCTTGTGTGAATGTTAATAAAAAAAAAATATTTCCAAAGGTTGTCTGGAAGAGATTGCTCTTAGCGATAAGACCGCCTATTGAACATTTCTCATTGTAAATATTCTTTTTTTAATTTCTGTAATTTTGTGTCAATAAAGTGTATTTGTATTGCATTTGCATTTGTAAAAAACCAGGTTGCACTCCGGGAGTGCCAGCAGAAGTAAAAACTTGAACATTAACGTTGTGAATTTAAAAAAATATTTTGGAATGGTTATGGAATAATTTAGCACGAATTGCTTTATTTATCAATATTAAAGTACATACTATAATTTATGTGGTTAAGTACAATATTCATTAATTGGGCTATCATACACAAACATAGTAATTTATATTACATTATGCCTGCTCTGCAAGTAACTTAAGCAAACATGAACATTATTTCTTGTGTATGTTTCTAAAGCGATCCTTGTATTATTTTGAATCAATAAACTTTTGTATTTGTATTGTATTTTGTATTGTATTTGCTCTCCCTCGGTCATCGTCAACAACTTTTGCAAATTAAATTTGATCCACTTCCCGGTTACCAATTGAGCTAAAAATTTTTATACATGTGTAAATCGCGTGACAATGCAGTATTATGATGATATATAGTCGATCTGATGATGGAGTTGGAAGGTGGCCAAAGGAATTTTGCAATGAAACGACACAACTTCATCGAGTTTGGGCTCATTTGAATCGTCTTGATAAGTAGTTTGTCTTTCAATGGTAACCAGGGTCTAATGATGGAGCTGGAAGGTGACCGTAGGAGGTTCTAAACTAAAACAGATAAACCCATCGAGTATGTGATCATCTAAAAGGGTTTGCTGAAACGATGATGGTGGTCATATTTATTTACGTTCATATATTTGAAGGAAAAAATTCGGCTGCTAGTGGAACTTGAACCCTACGACTACAGAATACCGTCCTGTCGCTTTGTTGTATTTTTTGTTTATGTATTTATTTATACATATAAAAGCTTGTTTTAATAATACTTTTTAAATAAGAACTTGTTTTTAATTTATAATGCTTACCACTAATAGGCTCCAGCTTATTAACCACTTCAATTCTTTCGAAGTAAATCATGACGCCGCCACTGGTGCCGCATGGAACATTTTTCACCTCGTCAGTTTGTAGGGTAGTCTGAAATATAAAAATGGTGCCTTTATGCTTCACCATATATCCCACTACGGCGAAAGTTTGTATGTTTGTTACTTCTTCAGGCCTAAACGGCTGCACCGATTTCGATAAAATTTGGTATGGAGATAGTTTACACATATGCTACTTTCCATCCCGAAAATAATTGCTGTTCCCGCGGGATACGCAAATAATTCAAAAGCCTCTGTTACTCCTTCAAGCACAAACGACTGCGCCGATTTCGATGAAATTTGGTATGGAGATAGGTTCGAACCTAGATTAACACATAGGCTACTTTCATCCCGAAAATAATTGCTGTTCTCGTGGGAAACGAGGAATAATTCCAAAACCTCTGTTACTGCTTCACAGTGAATTTTGGTTTGGAAACAGGTTAGAACCTGGAATAACACATAGGCTACTTTTATCCCGGTAAAAGTAAAATTATCCATGGGATAATTGACTTCAATTGCCGAGCCGGTAAACCGTAATCCACGCGGGTGAAAAACTAAGCAAAACAAAATTAAATTGAAAACAATATCATCACTTAACATCAGGTGAGACAGTTGTCAAACGCAAACTTATAAGATGTAAAGTAAAAAATTTTTTTTTTTTTTTTAAACTATTTTATGAAGGGTCCATATAAAAAGAAATGAATGTCATGAATTTGTAAACAAAATAGGGAATTAGAGTAACATACTTTTGCTATCACGAATTTTCTGCTCATACCGGTATTAATTTTCAGAAATTTTGCATATCTTTAAGTACCTGAATTGATTTATATGATGTTAGAAGTGGTACCATCATATGAAACCCTGGTTGACTTGTGACTGGCAGCAGTGCTCCACCCTGCAAGTGACATTAAAAAATTATTAGTATCAATGTTATGCATAAAGCCATAATGTGTGTCAAAAAGTCACTCCTAATAATTCAAAATCTTTGTCAAATGACTGGGTTAAGCAATTATGTACAATCCTGGAGTCTTCAAGTTGCGAGTGAATAGGTACCTTCTAGGTTTGAGTGCTAAATCCTAAACAACGTCATGACTTAACATCAGGTGAGACAGTTGTCAAATAGAAACTTATGACAGAAAAAAAAGTGTTGTGTGGTCACAATTGGCAATGGGTGACAGATGACTCCAATGGCCTATGTGCTTGTGACGGCTCCTGTTAAGCGTCCTATCATTAGCTGTCAAATAACAGTCATTAGATCAATTTGATTGATCCTTAATGAGTTTTTACTTAGAACATGGTCTCATTTATTTTTTGCAGAAAATAAATGAGCCGTATTATATCAAGGGTAAATATGTCACCAATGAAATAAAAATCATTGACTTTGATTTTGACTCACTCTGTAATACACACCAACATGCCCTTCTTCTACTTTGTGGAGGGAGAAGTGTACCGTCACCCCCACAGCTAGTATAACTAACGCCAAGACTGATGACTGGTCTGCCATTGCTGTAACTCTGTAAAATAATAACAATATTAGTCTTTGCCTATGGGTGCTCCACATTCTCGAGCTCCTGCAAGGAGCCCCTACCTTTGCTCTAAGCTGTACTCAGTGCCGGATCAAGTCAGCACAGGGCCTTTAACAAATTGTATCAAGGGGACGTTAGATTGCTTTAGGATACCAAGTTTATGGTATTATATAAAACTTCCAAAAAATGTGTTAAAATATAAATAATACTGTTCATATTGTAATCCATAAGTAAATTGTGTTCTTAATTTAATATGCATGGTGAAATTGATTGAACTCTAAATACTTGAGGGCAAATTTAACTCGAAGGATACAATTATTTTCTTTAAAAACAAACAATTTTGCGTTCAAAGGTTTTTGAAAACTCGCTTGTTAAAAAATTCGCTTGCCACACTCGGAAATCGTTGGTACGCGGGGCCCTCAAATGTTAGTTTACGCTAGTGGGACTAGCAAAAAAACATGTAGTATTGAGTTCAAATATTTGAAGGAAATAAATTCAGCTGCTAGTGGGACTTGAACTCACAACTACAGAATACCGTCCTGTATTCTGAAGCCGATTTTTTTTCATTCAAATATTTGAACTCAAGTTCCGCCTAGCATGTTGTTAATGCGATACACAATAAAACTCTTAATGTAGTTTTGAATTAAGTTGTGTATGTTTTAATTCAAAAAAACAAAAGCTTTTATATTTAATTTAATTTGAACATTGAATCTGCCTGTGTGCGTCTTAATCTAAATCACTGATTTAGATTTAGATTTAGAAAGGGTCTACCACCCTTTGACCACTGCCAACAACATAATCATTGAAATTGTTTATCAAGGTGTGTCAAAACAAACACTTGCAAAATTCCAAAGTATTTTGTTATTTCATTTATTATTGTTTAATTTTCCTTTAGACACTGGATTGTAAGCACAGTAGAAAAATTATATAGAGCTATGGGTACAACACACACACATTTGGTAACATACACACAACTATATATACCCACAGTCCAGGGTGAAATGATCATCACAGAAAACCATCCCACTACATCCCCCACCCCCTCTCGCTTCTAAAATCAACGTTTAATAAACTAAAGTTGAACCCTCTGAGGTTCCTCTCTTATCGTAATATAAAATAAGAAGCAAATAAAACTAAATATATACGGCACCTTTGTATATTACTTCTGTTGCACTCTGAACATGAATCTATAGTTTGCTCGCTCGTTGAAACAAGGTAATGTTCATTCCATAATTCATTCTATCATCACTCAGCTTGACCCTTGTCCCAGTTGTCCCCAGGACTACATCTTTTACAAATATGATGCTGTGTATGGTTGTAAACCTGTCGCAGCTGGTAGTTTATTTGAATCAAAATGATACGAGACTACAATCACAAGTGAAAAAAATAACTCACTTGTGATAGGACATACAGTGTTCTTGTAAGTTTGTTGTCGCTGGTCGTCTTTTACACACAAATACCGCACAATTTACCATTTTCACGGAGCACTAGTTCGCGACACGATACACGTTAAGTCATCGCGAATAGCCAGTGCACGCCAAATGGCTAGCAGAGGGGTACGCGTTGGGATCTCCAGTGGCAAATGCTCCAAGGAATGATCTAGGCGGTTAATATTAATCTGTAAGGTAAACCTTATAACTTAGTCACATCATTACCGTCCAAAGTCAATGTGTACGCTGATTAGCACCGGTATGTTAAATCAATTATTATTCTCTTCTCAATATATAATATAGTTTCCTTATCCCAGCAGTGTAATTTATAATAAAATTCCTGCCTAGATAGGTTATAAAATGTTTATATTTTATTTCTATTTTTCTCTCAATCAGTGCTGCCAAATGATCGTGTGAATTTCCCCCCAACCTTATTCCCAATCCCCTGAAAATTAGCTTTTTGGAAAAAAATACCCCCAAAACGATTTTTATTTCTTTTTAACCGACTTCAAAAAAGGAGGAAGTTCTCTATTCGACCCGAATGTTTTTTTGTGTTTGTTACCGCATAAATACGACAGAGTGAACGGATTTTGATCGTTCTTCGAAAGCTCTAAGCTTTGAGATCGAATGCTGGTGCTTCCCGTTTGTCCCATTTCATTTTCATTAAAATCGGCAAGCGGCTTTTGATTTACACCCCTATCACTGAAAAGTGCTACGCATACGTCGATGATGTTAAAGTTGCGGGTGGAAAAATCGGTGAATATACACAGTGACAATTGATCCATGAAAGTAGGAAAGGTCACTGAAAAGGGTGAAAAAAAATTACCAAAAAATGGAACCGACTTCAACACTCAAAAGTATGAAATAACTTGTCGAAGTCGGTACCATGCTCACAATATTTTGATAATGGTTACTTTTGAACGATCATGGTAGCGAATCAGTTCGAAACTCTACATGTGCCAAAACGAACGCAGAACGAGAGCGTTTAAGGCGTTTTTAACTGTTCCCCGGCCCATCTCGAACGCACGGATACTAGTAAATAGCGTCCCTAGAGAATAGAATACAACCGTGATAGCTTAGACAGCTCAGACTTACTACTTTTCCCATCGAAATAATATGTACTACATACTTAGTACATATTATTTCTATGACTTTACTTCTAGAAATGTATGTGGTTCTCTGTTTACTTACAATGTACAATAAACTTTGATTTTAGCCTAGAACTAATAATGTACTATGTACAACAATACATATTATTTCTATGGATTTAGTGCTCTTTCATCGTAATTTTGAGAGATTACAATACTACGTAAGGTGCACTGCAAGCAAGTGTCATCTCATCTGTCAAGTTGTCAACTCAGAAATCAATACATAATTTTCAGGAATAGTTTTAGTTTTAGGTACGAATAAAAACGATATTACTCTAGAGATTCGACCGAGTAAATATTATATTCAATATTTCTGCCCAGTTATTATTACTCATCACTATAATCATCCCCTTAGATTTACTACATATGTTTAGGTTAGGGTTTTAACTTATGTAACAATAATAGACGTATTATACACGTATTTCAGCACTAATTGTTAAATTAAAAACTTCAGTTGTATAATAGCACATAGTTAGCTACTTATGCTTGAATCTTATAAATCAAGTGCAAAGCCTTAGGCAGTGTCATTTGAAAAGTGCTCAGTGCGAGGAGTTTGCCCTAGAATGCTGCGCCAGCCGCTATCCCGGGCGCTCGCGCTAAGCTCACCGACGCGCGCGACTCCGCTCGCGGCGCGCCGGTATGCTGATGTGGCCCCACAGCCCGAGAAAATAGAGGTTTTCGTTGATGACAGACCTGTTTATGTAGTACCTGGCACTACTATTTTACAGGTGAGTATTTTGGTATACATTATGTGTATTATTTTTATACGGAATTTGTATAATATTTTTGCGTATTTAATCTGTCTACATCTCTGATTACTTACATACTTTACTACTTTGTTATAAAACAAGGAATATAGAAAATAATATGTTCATTGCACATTTTGCCTTTAACAATTTATATATATATATATTCTATACATTTTTGATCTGTTATACTTCCATGGTTCGAGTCTCAGATAGAGGAGTATATCACCACAATCTAAAGCTCCTTAAAGAAATAAGAGTTGGCTAACAGGCAAGATCTAGTATTTAGTTTTACAACTGCTTTAAGAATAAATACTATTATCCTAACAATGTCTTCATCTAATGACTTTATTTGTCCACTCAAGAATGCAAGCACTCATTGGTTAAAGGGACTTAATCTAATACTTAATACAATTCTTTGTAACCTGATATCTGCTTAATTCAATTTTATAAATATTAAATCAACTAATTCACATAATTATTACTTAAATCTATTCATTATTTAAAATATCTGTTATACATGATTTGTTAACATGGTTACTGTTAAACATGCTTTGTTAAGTTGTATTACTACTGATACTCTTACAAGAGTCTTATCAAACTACACATTTTGTTACAATACTATGTAGTATCAGCTTAAAAATTTAGCTTGAAAGGTAATCAAGGTGTATCGACCAAGGTGTGTTCTCACCTTCTAACAAGGCCGTAGTAGAGTTCTTTTTTTTATTATTCAGTCACTAGAGCTAGTGATGAAATGAGTTACTTTAACAAAAGCATTAGGTATGGTTAGAAAAGGTTGAACAAAGAAAAGGGAGGATGTTTTCTCACTCCTCTTGGAAATTTCCATTTCACACTATCCCATAACATTCTTAAACCTATCAAACCTACTTTCATGTTCTATGGAAGTCATGATAAAAAGGGTATGTTATAATAATTATTACACTTCTCTCACTTCCATCTCCATAGCACTTACTGTTTGAAATGTGCAGAAACCTGAGACAGTTGTCAAACGCAAACTTATAATAGTAAAAAAAAAAAGCTTATCACAAAAAAGGATTGACAAACGCATATATTGAGAGTTGGAAAGGGATCACTTGCAAGGTTTACCCTGTCCCACCTTAAAGTAATGAACTAGGGAAACTTGTAGCATTTAATAAATAAGAAGTACATCAACATTTTTATTTATACAGGCAGCTGCCCAAGTTGGAGTAGAAATCCCCCGGTTCTGCTACCATGAGCGTCTTGCAGTCGCAGGCAACTGCAGAATGTGTCTTGTTGAAGTGGAAAAGTCCCCAAAACCCGCTGCAGCCTGTGCCATGCCTGTCATGAAAGGAATGAGGATTAAAACTAACTCAGATTTGACAAGAAAGGCTCGAGAGGGAGTAATGGAGTTTCTTCTTGTAAACCATCCCCTGGATTGTCCCATCTGTGACCAGGGTGGAGAATGTGATCTCCAGGATCAATCAATGGCATTCGGCTCTGATAAGAGTCGATTTACAGATATTCATTTCTCTGGCAAAAGGTAAGTGCTCCATGCGGAGCTAGGAGTAAACTTGATTGTGTGGTTATTAAACTATACAAGCCCTACATAACAACAATTTTTGAGTACTCATTTATTTATTATTATTTTTTTATATAATATCTGTTCTATATATTGTTATGATTAAAAAAAAACTTTTAAGATAGAAATCATTTTATTATACTTGTAGGACTCGAAGATTCCAAACATTTTTGCCACTGTCATTTTCCATTTCTTTACTTTTTTATTTCTTGAAATCAAATGTACTTCTCCCTATGTTTGTGCAATTGTGATTTGCTGTTACACTGGTTAGATATTGGTACTAGCGTATATATTCTCGTTGTTAAGTTTGGTCTAGTTCTAACGAAAATTTTAGAGCAAAATTTAGCAACAGTGGGGTCCCTCGCCTTCAATTTTAAAGAGAGTAAGAGAGAGAGACTTTATAAAACAATAAACATAATATTTTGGTTATAACGTGTTTTATTCATAAGTTACGCAAAACTTTCAGTGTGTAACCTACGTAGAATCCACAATCCTCCACAATAAAAAGTTTCAAGGGAGATCTTTTATTTGCGTGTACGCTATGTCTGAACAAGCACTTACCGTCGAATTTTATTGACTCGACAATCCATGCTGCGAGCATGGATCGTCGACTCAATAAAATTCGCAGTTTATATTAAGCTTGTATGTTTGCGAGACCCTTTTAACGCGGCGTATTGCCTTACATGGTCTATAAGATTCCGACTATTCTACTAAAAGGATTGAAATTACATTTCTTTGATAAAACCATTATTTTTTATTTTAGGGCTGTTGAAGACAAAGATGTGGGTCCCTTGATCAAGACCATCATGACTCGTTGCATCCACTGCACTCGTTGCATCAGATTTGCATCCGAAGTAGCTGGTGTTGATGATTTCGGTACCACTGGCAGAGGATCTGATATGCAGGTAGACCCATCTCATACTATTAAACAAGATGTTCTTGTAATCTTCCTGAAGACATTCAAATAAGAAAAAAAAAAGTCTGCACTTCAAGAGAGCCGACAGAAGTAAATAATAATAATAAGTTCTTTATTATCCTCCCACATATAATCCTTAACTACTAACACTATATACCAACCCAATAATTATACCTTGTAATAATTTATTTTTATTTTATATGTACAATGTCCATTTAATAGTTGCCTGGAAGAAATCGCTACAAGCGATAAGGCCGCCCATTGTCGTGCCAAGTATTTAAGATTTCTAGTTTTAAGTATCATATTTTATTTCTTTTTGGTACTGATAATAAAGAGTTTACATATAGAAAGAAAGCACATTTATTCAAGACACTCACAGCACACATTACACAAGAGATACATACATACAAACAATATAGAAAGAACAGAATAATAATACAAATAACTTTATTTTACATACATTTGTGGTTTATAATACATATGTAAACCCACACCACTGTGTTTCGGGATACAATGGCTTCTCCTTTAACTACGCCAAAGTATACAATAAAAGCCACTTAATAAAAAAAAATACAAATATGATCAAGCGCATATTCAATACATAGATGTGGCTGTGTAGTATGTGTGTGTGTGTGTGCATGCGTGAGCGTTCTTAACTTAATACAAATTCCCATCAAATCATTTTCTCGATACAATCATCTTTGTTAGCCATGTAAGTATTACTTTTTTAAATTCATTATTCCTATATTTTTAATATTAAAATCTTTATCTATTAAATTATATAATGATGTTGTATTGTAGAAATGTTAAGAAGGAATATCTTTGGAATTAGTGGACAATATACATGTAACTCTTTCTGGACCAGGTTGGAACTTATGTGGAGAAAATGTTTCTGTCGGAGCTTTCGGGCAACATAATAGACTTATGCCCCGTCGGCGCCCTCACCTCCAAACCGTACAGCTTCGCCGCCAGGCCCTGGGAAACTAGGAGGGTATGTATACATTTATTCTTCACTGATTGAAACGATGATAGCTGAGCAGGAGGAGCGTCGCCTGTCAAATTGGACACTGGTTCGATCCCCAACAACGGCTTGAGTTTCCGGTGAAGTTAACACCGTTATCAAATTCCCAGCATGGTTGGGTACTTTCGATCCACGGTTTCACCTAATGTTAAGTGACGATGTCGTTTAAAACTTAGAAGGAACCTATTCACTCGCGACTTGAAGACTCCAGGGTTGTACCTATCGGGGAACACAGACTCAGGCAGTGAGTTCACTCCCTGGCAGTACGCATTATAAACGTGGAAGCAAAACGCATCGTGCGTAACGGTGGTATATCTACCATGTAGCGGTGGCGCATAGTCGTACGTCTGGTTGACCGATGATAGAATGGAGATGGTGGAATTCAATTGTGTAATTCCAGTGCACATTCGCCGAAATGTATCCGATAGAAAACAGATAGGCAAGCAACTCTCCGTCAGCTCTGAGCCTATGTTCGACCATATGTTGCCTATAAGCCTGTGTTCTTGGTTGTGTCAAAACTGTTGACATCACACTATAATGACGGTTTGACGGTTGCCCTGGCGCAGTGGTTAGTGACATGACTTCTGTGTCTCCGGGACCCTGGGTTCGAATCCCGGCAGGGGCAAACATTTGTGCGATGAGTGTGAATGTTTGTCTCGGGTCTTGGTTGATTGTGTATTGTGATTGTGTGTGTCCATGCCTCCCGCGACACAGGGAATCCTAGTGCGGGGGTCTGAGTGTGATAAAAAAAAAAGGTGTGCATCTGCAAACCTACTTACCTTTCTTTTGGCATTTAGATTGATTCCGTGGATGTCCTGGATCCTCTAGGCAGCAACATCGTAGTCGCAACTAGGACTAATGAGGTTTTGCGCATTCTCCCTAGGACCAATGAGGTAAGGTTTAACCTTTCATTTGTTATCTTTATTTCAGCCATACTTTCTGGATATATATGATTTCTTTATTTATCACCTTAAGGACCAGTTGAAAGATGCCCGCATTCAGAAATATTTTAAAAAATTACCAAAAAATAGAACCGACTTCAACACTCATAAGTATGAAATAACTTGTGGAAGTCGGTACCATGATAGTTAAAAAGTAACTGATTTCAAAATATTGTGCTCATGGTACCGACTTCGACAAGTTATTTCACACCTTTGAGTGTTGAAGTCGGTTCCATTTTTTTGGTAAAATTTTGTTTACTCTTTTCAGTGACCTTTGCTACTCACGGGATCAATTGTTATTGTTTATGTTCACCGATTTCTTCACCCGCAACTATAATATCATCGACGTATGCGTAGCACTTCTCAGTTATTGGAGTGTAACTCAAAAACCGCATGACCGATTTTAGTTAAATTTCAATCGGACCACATGGGAAACACCAGCTTTCAAATAAAAAAGAACGATCAAAATCGGTCCACCCAGTTGAAATTTATGCGGTAACAAACATAAAAAAAAACATGCGCAAGCGTGGCGAGTATTGGCAAATCCCCCCTATATGGGGAGGCGTATGTCCAGCAGTGGAGGTACTATGGCTGCGATGAATGAATTAAAATGAAATGAATGAAAGAATGAAATAAAATGTTTACATTCATTCATTCATTCATTTATTCATCGCTGATTTATTTATTTATTATTATGATACGCCAACAGTGTACATATTATATATATCAATGTATCATTAACTCTAAGATTATGACGGAAGTCATATGTATTACATTCTGATATAGTACACCTATTACAGGCATAAACAGCTTACACAAAAATAAGGTAATTTTTGTGTAAGCGATTGTAAGAATAAACTATGTTAAGTGCAGGTGCCTACAAAATATGAGTAGGTATAAAATCATATTCATTAATCAATTCTATTCTTTAGGTTGCCTAATATTTGAATGAATAAAAACATTTACACACAGAACATATGCTAAATTATATTGGTGATGACTATTCATGTGACTTAAGGTTACTACTAATTTTTTTGACGTGATAACGTTTTATAAATTGATGAATACCAGCAACACTCATGAAAAATAGTAACGTTCCGCGTAACGTTCCACCTGAGTTTTGTATTACTTAAAATAATCAAAGTCAAAGTCAAAGTCAGTCAAAGTCAAAGTCAGTCAAAGTCAAAGTCAAAGTCAGTAAAAGTCAAAGTCAAAGTCTGACTAGTCAAAATCAAAGTCAAAGTCAAAGTCATAAATGATTATGACGTTATCACGTAAATCTATCGTCCGTAAACCGACTTTACAGACAACCAATTTTTTTAAAACAGTAAGAGAATCATTAAATATGTCGAGATTGCTAAAGGAAACATTACATTCGTTGTAAGTGCGACACATTCTCTGCGCAGGAGAGTTATGACCCAGGTTAGTTCTGACCGTGTTGCCGCCAAAATTTTTTAATATTTTATGTCTTGGATAGTGATATGGAATGACAATCGAAACATTGGCCAGTATTGATGAACAATCCAATGATCCACCAATTATTTTATGGAGAAATAGGAGTATGATATTAATTGATTTGAACTGATAATAATTGAAATAATATTTTGTGTCTCCGTTGTCCAGGAGATCAACGAGGAGTGGTTATCGGACAAGTCGCGGTTCGCGTGCGACGGGCTGAAGCGGCAGCGGCTGGTGACGCCCATGGTGTCGGACTCCCGCGGGAACCTCGTGCCTTGCGAGTGGGAGGACGCGGTGGTCGCGGCCGCCAGGGCCTTGAAGGGATGCCCTCCCGATAAGGTGATGATACGTGGTTATTGTATTCTATACTGGCTGTAACCTTGCGGATGTAAACGTTGACTACGCGTAAGTACCACGTTATACCCGTAAAAACAGTTTAAAGTAATTATGAACGAGAGTTTTAATATTATTACCTAGCTTGACTAAAAAATTTACTTCTTTAAAATCCTTACTAAGGACTATTTTGTTTGTGGTGTCCTAATGGCGATTTGTGGTATGTACAGTTGCTGGCAGTAGCGGGCGACCTCGCCGACGCAGAATCCCTGATAGCTCTGAAGGATCTTGTGAACAGGCTCGGATCGGAGAACACTTGCACCGAGCAGTACTTCCCTATGGAAGGAGCCGGGACGGACCTCAGGTCTTCTTACATATTGAACACTACTATTGCCAGTAAGTTCGATCCCCAACAACAGCTTGAGCTTCCGGTGAAGGTAACACCGTTATCAAATGCATGCATGGTGGTAGCGTTCCGTCGAATACCCGCTTGGCTAGCTACCACCCTCAAGTTTGAAAAACCCTTACCAAACATATAGTGTGTTCAAGCAGCAGTCCTCGAGAGCTAGGAAACATTCTAGGTCCTAGCGTGATTATATCTTCGACCACATCGTCATTGACCATCAAGTGACATAGTCATACGCTAGTTCTATAAAGTAGAAAAAATGGTTGTTAATATTGTTATTGACGTTCAAATTATTTGGAGGGAAAAAATCGGCCTCGGGGCTTGAACCCACGACTACAGAATACCGTTGTACGGCGGGTACTCGTAACACTCGAACGTACCCTACGTTCGAGTCTTTCGAGTACCCGCCTGGCTAGCTACCACCCTCAAGTTGTAAAACTGTCACTAAACACATAGTGTGTTGAGGCAATGGGTAATGTTTGTAATCTCAGAACTTTCGACTGGGTGAACCGATGTTGATGATTCTTTTTTTTTATTTGAATGTTGGTTCTCGTGTGGTCTCATTAATTTCATAAAAATCGGTCCAGCGGTTTTTGAGCTGCAATCCAATAATGGATAAGTGCTACGCATACGTTGATGACATTATAGTTGCGGGTGGAGAAATCGGTGATCATCATCATCTCAGCCATAGGACGTCCACTGCTGGACATAGGCCTCCCCCATTGATTTCCACAAGGACCTGCTGGAAGCGGCCCGCATCCAGCCCTTGCCTGCGATCTTAGTCAGGTCGTCTGTCCACCTGGTCGGTGGCCGTCCTATGCTGCGCTTGCCAGTCCGTGGTCTCCACTCGAGAACCTTTCGACCCCAACGGCCATCAGTTCGTCGAGCTATGTGCCCTGCCCACTGCCATTTCAACTTGCTAATCCGCTGGGCTATGTCGGTGACTTTTGTTCTTCTACGGATCTCCTCATTTCTGATTCGATCGCGTAGAGAAACTCCGAGCATAGCCCTTTCCATAGCTCGTTGTGCGACTCTGAGCCTGTTCAGAAGGCCCATAGTCAGGGACCACGTTTCAGATCCGTAAGTCATCACTGGTAACACACACTGTTCGAAGACCCTCGTTTTCAGGCATTGTGGTATTTTGGACGAGAAGACGTCTCGTAGCTTCCCGAACGCTGCCCAGCCGAGTTGGATTCGACGATTGGCCTCTTTCTCAAAGTTGGACTTACCTAATTGGACTGTATGTCCTAGGTAGATGTAATGGTCAACAACTTTGAGAATCGAGTTCCCAATTGATATGGGGGCGGGCGCAACATGGGCATTCGACATAATTTTCGTCTTGTCCATGTTCATTTTAAGGCCCACCCTTCGGGAAACTCTGCTGAGGCCTTCGAGCATCGTGCTGAGATCTTCCATCGATTCTGCCATGACCACAATATCGTCGGCAAACCGAAGGTGAGTGATGTACTCGCCGTTGATGTTGATGCCGAATCCTTGCCATTCCAAGAGCTTGAAGGCGTCTTCCAATGCGGCAGTGAACAGTTTCGGAGAGATAACGTCTCCCTGTCTCACGCCGCGTTGCAATGGAATCGCCTTCGAAATTTGCTCTTGTACTCGGACCGACATGGTGGCGTTATTGTACACACACTTCAACACTTCAATATACCGATGGTCAATACGGCACCGCTGGAGAGACTCAAGCACCGCCCACGTTTCGATCGAATCAAAGGCTTTCTCATAGTCCACAAACGCTAGACATAAGGGCAAGTTATACTCCTCGGTCTTCTGTATAACTTGCCGCAGCGTATGGATGTGGTCTATGGTGCTGTAGCCTTTTCGGAAACCGGCTTGTTCGGGAGGCTGGAAGTCATCAAACCTGCGTTCGAGACGATTCGCGATGACTCTTGAAAACAGCTTGTAAACATGGCTCAGAAGCGAAATGGGTCTGTAGTTCTTAAGCAATGTGTTGTCACCCTTCTTAAAGAACAACACCGCTACGCTTCTGTTCCATGCTTCCGGCGTTGAACCTTCGAGGACAACGGAATTAAAGAGCTTCTGAAGGACTTTCAGTATCGGTGAGCCACCCGCTTTCAGAAGCTCTGCTGTGATTCCGTCGTCACCCGGCGCCTTGTTGTTCTTAAGCTGCTTCAGAGCCATCCTAATCTCGTACAGGCTGATGTCCGGGATGTCTTCGGTATAGTGTCGGGTTAGCTTGGCTCTTGGGTCTTTGGCCAAGCTATCAACAGGTTTAGCGACCGAAGTGTATAGCTGCCCATAGAACCTCTCAATCTCTCCAAGCACCTCTGCTTTGGTCGACGCTATACTGCCATCATCTCTCTTCAGCTTAGTCATCTGGCTTTGCCCAATAGACCGGTCTCTTGCAAACACTTTGGAGCCTTTTCTCCGTTCGATCGTATCTTTAATACGATTTGTATTAAAGGTACGGATGTCGTGTCGCAAGGATTTCCATATTCGTCTGTTGAGCTGCCTATATGACGCAGCGTCATCAGATGATTGCAGTTGCAACGAGCGTCGTTCAGCCATGAGGTCAAGGGTATGGCTGGAGAGTTTTTGAGGTCCATTTGTGCGGCGGGGTTTGAAGAACTTAGACCCCACTGCGTGGACAGTTTCTACAAACCTGTTGTTGGTCTCGTCCACCGACGCACAGTTCTCAAGGCAAGCAAAGCGATTGGATAGCTCAAGTTGAAAGCTCTCGGGGTTTTGAATATGGACATCTTGAGGTCGGAGCGTGGATTTCATCAAACGGGACCTCTCAAGTTTAACATTAATATTCAATATGCCTCTTACTATGCGGTGATCACTACCGGTTTTCACCATGTTGATCACAGAGACATCATTGAATATTTGTTTCTTGGTGGTCATGATGAAATCGATCTCATTTCTCGTGGAACCGTTAGGACTCAACCAGGTCCATTTCCTGTGAGGCGGCTTCTGAAAGAAAGAGTTCATCATAAAGAGTCCCTCTTTCTCCATGAAGTCGGCCAGCCTCTGTCCCCTGGGGTTCCGTTGTCCATAACCAAATTGCCCCACTCTCAACTCTCCATCACTTCTTTTGCCCAACTTTGCGTTAAAGTCCCCCATAACAACAGTATAATGGGTCTTGGAGGTATGCATGGCCCTACTAATGTCCTCATACATAGCCTCTACCTCCTCATCGGTTCCGAGTTTCGAGGTCGGTGCATATACCTGAATGACCTTCAACGAATACCTACTTGATATTCTGAGTATTAGGTATGCCACCCTGCTCGAAACGCTATCGATGGTAATAATGTTGTTAGTGAGGGACTTGCGAACGAGAAATCCGACACCACCTTGGGACTTTTGGTCGCCTTCCCGGTAGTAGAGCAAGTTACCGGATTTGAGGGTTATGGTGTCCTCGCCCTCTCTACGGACTTCACATAACCCTAGGATATCCCAGTGTAACTTACTCATTTCTTCTTCCAGCTCGACGATCTTTTCGTCTGCCAACAAAGATCTTATATTGTGTGTTACCAGGGCCAGAGGTCGTTTTTTCAGGGAGTGGTAGCCGGGAATCTGCCGGAGATTCTTAGCACCCCCTGCTCCACCGTTACACTGGCCGCTACCGGAGCCAGCTTTAGCGGAGCTGCCGGGGACTGGGGGCCTGGTCGTATTTTGTACTCTCATAGGGGGGGTTTGCCAATACTCGCCACGCTTGGCAGGCGGGTTGGCGAGCGCAGTACAAATGTGAGTCTCAGAAGGCGCTGCTGCCCATCCTTCTGGTGTGTGATCCCTTAGTCGACTCTTACGACACCCACAGGAAGACATGGGGGGGTACTATTCTATGCCGGTACCCCACGGCAGCATCGGTGATCATACACAATGACAATTGATCCCATGAGTAGCAAAGGTCACTGAAAAGGGGAAAAAAAATACCAAGAAATGGAACCGACATCAACACTCAAGTGTACCATGATAATAATAACCGCTTTTAAAAAAAAATTAAATTTAAGCTTAGCGATGTTGCGGTCTACAATGGAGCACGCATGCCGAGAAAATACCTTTCACTCGTGATCACTTATACTCAAGGTATATGAAGAACTAGCTGTGCCCCGGGGTTTTACCCGCTCTTTAATGATTGATGATGATGATGATGATGATGAACAATAGCCTATGTGTTAATCCGGCACCTGAAGTATCTACCTACCAAATGTAATTTAAATCCGTTCAGCAGTTCTGGCGTGGTTGAGTAACAAACATCCATACAACGGTCCCAACTTTCACATTTATAATATTAGTGGGATTGATTGGCAGTTCTCGGGCCTATCTCAAGTATTCAGTATTCTGTAAACCCAACTAAATATGGTCGGAATTAAAGTTTTATTTTTAAAAAATATTGTTTAACACGGGATACGCACCATGATTTTGATTGAGTTCCCGATATTTCGGCGCGGTTCCACGCACCACGATCACGGAGAGACTCAGTCTCTCCGTGATCATGGTGCGTGGAACCGCGGTTCGCATCCCGTGTTAAACAATATTTCTATTGTGAAAAGCCATGAAAGTTTAAAACAATACTTTATTTTGTTATTAAATCGAATGGGGCTTAATCGCGAGAAAAACATTTATGAACTTACTATTAAGAAAATACTCGATCAAGACGATATTTACCCCACTATCAAAACTGGCTAGACATTTGAGAACTCCGAAGGATTTCATTCCCTTTCAGACACCTGGCGTTTACAAGGTCAATTGCAGCTGCGGTAGTTCATATATTGGACAAACCAAACGCACTATAGCAGAAAGGGTTAAAGAACATATCGCAGCTGTCAAAAATCGCCAGGTGAATAAATCGGCTATCGCTGAGCATTTACTTGACTCTGGACCCAATCATTGGATTGAACTACACGACCCTAAAATCCTCTCCACGGACCGCCATTATTTTCCCAGAATTGTACGCGAAGCGGTTGAAATCAGAAAACATAAAAATTTCAATCGAGAGGATGGTTTTAGGTTGTCTACATCTTGGAACCCAGTGATTTATAGATATTCGCGTCGCGGCGGCTTTCACCCTGAGAAAACTAAAGATACTGTCAGTGTTGTGTGTCGTGACAACCCTGTGCTTTTGCAGGGCTGTGACAGCCCTATAGTTTAATAATATCAAAAGTGGGTAGTTGGCGAAACTACGCGCTCTCGTCGATATTGCCACCCGCATTTCTCCAGTCTTCTCGTGACCACGACCAATGCAACTTGGTCGAAACGTCGAGGTAAATAAATTACTAAATGTTTTTTTCGCGATTAAGCCCCGTTTGATTTAATAACAATGTGTTCGAATCGCGAAAGTCTAAAAATCACAAATACTTTATTTTTTAATTTGTTGTACAGACGTCGAGGACGCCGACTTCATCCTGCTGATCGGCACTAACACCCGGTTCGAAGCGCCGCTGCTGAACGCGCGCATCCGGAAGGCGTTCATTCACAAGGAAACTGACGTCGCACTGGTGGGGCCCCCTGTGGACCTCACTTACCAATATACGGTTAGCACGCAAACCTTAACCATCAGCATCTCAGTCAAATGACGTCCATTCCTGGACACCGAGGCTTCCCCATTGATCTCCACAAAGACTGTTTGGCAACGATCCTAATCCAGCCTCTTGCAATCCTACCTACTGAACCGAAACGCGCCAAAATCGATTTTAGGGCGCTCAAATATACAGTATATAAAAAAAAACTTTTATAACTCTATTATATCTCATTTTGAAGAATGTTGTAGCTCTGGTTCTGTTCATTCTACTCTTTCTCAGAGGAAAGCTACTGTAAAGAAATGATCTGCTTGTGCTATTCTATGTAGACAGCCAGTATAAATTTTTATCTTTGTATCTTTCTTTTTCAGCATGTGGGTGACTCGGCTTCGATTGTCAAAGACTTTGCCTCCGGGACTTCATCTCACGAGGTCCTCAAACGGCTGCAGTCAGCCAAGCGTCCGGTTGTCATACTTGGAGCTGATCAACTGAACTCGCCCGAGGGTGCCGCCTTGTTGGCGTACACACAAGAGCTGGCCTTGAAACTGCAAGAAGGACTCGCTGATAAGAGCTGGAAGGTAGATCTAAGGTTTTTTTTTTTTTTAATAATAAAAACGTTTAACACAAACGTTTACAGATAAAACATAACAGTATCTCAATGTTATAGTATTATTGTTAATAAATCAATCGGGGCTCGATCGTGAGAAAAACATTGACTCCCTTACTAATAAACGTTGCATAACATCTGAATAGTTATTCAGTGTTTTGTCTTTGTCGCTTATAATGACAGTTAGACGTTGAAAGAACGGAACAAAACACTGAATTACTTTTCGCAGGTTATTCAATGTTTATTAGTAAGGGGGTTAGTAATTTATTTACCTCGACGTTTCGACCAAGTTGCATTGGTCGTGGTGATGAGAAGACTGGAATTACTAAATGTTTTTTTCGCAATCAAGCCCCTATTGATTTATAACAATGTGTCCGAATCGAGAAAGTCTAAAAATTACAATTACAGCATTTGTTCGAATGGACTTAATAAGTATAAATTGTGTGTACATTAAACATAAATATAAAGTCAAACTAAGTTATTCTACATAATTACAAATTCATTTTAATGTCATTAATTAAGTCATTTATCATCTAAAAATTCGTTAATACTATAATAACATTTTAATAGTTTGTATATTTGTATATTTACCCACAACGTCAATTTTTTTTAATATTTTATTTTTAATATGGGACAACATTCACACAAGGTCTTCAGGTCCCAAACTAGGCAGAGCCTGTACTATGGTAACCTGATGACTGATATATACTTATATACATATACACACCCAGACACAGGTCAAACAGACATGTTCATACACACAAAAGTTTGACCTGTCCGGGAATCGAACCCGGGACCAGCGGCTCAGAAGGCAGGGTGCTACCAACTGCGCCAACCAATTATTATTTATTTATCGATAAGGTTAAGTCTATAAGTTGTATATTGCTAAAACTTTTGAATAAGAGGTTATTTTGTATTCAGGTGTTGAACGTTCTCCAACGCACGGCGTCCCAAGTGGCCGCTCTAGACCTGGGCTACAAGCCCGGCGTTGGGAAAGCGCTCGAAAGTGGACCCAAAGTTGTGTTCCTCCTGGGGGCGGATAGTGGGGTTGTAACCAGGGAATCGTTGCCGAAGGATGCTGTCGTCATCTACCAGGGTATGATCTTGATAACCGTGTGCAGGAATAATACATATACACATATATAATACATAAAGCCTATATATAACTGCAGATAATATTATGTAGCAGAAACCTTTCAGGAATGTATTTATAGGATGTATTGTCTATAAAGACTGTCATTCAAGTTCTGTTTTTGATTTTTTAATCCTTATATTTCAGTATGTGACTAGATAAAGTTATAATTTTTTGTAACATCTTTAAGATATCATACTCAGAAACATAAAACAATTGATAAGAGAAGTATTATTTAGGCTTTATGTGTGTACTATTCAGGTCATCACGGCGACAGTGGCGCCGCTATAGCTAACATCGTCCTCCCCGGAGCCGCGTACACAGAGAAGCGCGCGACCTATGTCAACGCGGAGGGCCGGGCGCAGCAGACCTTAGCCGCCGTCACGCCCCCCGGGAAGGCTCGGGAGGACTGGAAGATCATACGGTATACATTCATTCATTCATAAAAGAACTGACGCTATGACACTTATTCACTGGCAGTTAGGGTAGTCTTTAATGTGGGACGCTACATGCGTTGACACTTTGGCGCCGTCACATCTTCCCGAGACACATGTTAGGGCTGGCGCCCTAGGGATTATTCGGCGGAGGAATTGAAACGGCGAAAATATGCTAACCTAAGTAGTGGTTAGGTATTTGAACCGTTTGGGGTCGAGACATTGAGCCCGGATTTGGAAAATCCGATGAGCTCCCGGTCGCGGGGACCGGGAGCTCATCGGATTTTCCAAAACATATCAGAGCGTTTGATCGACGCGACGCGTCACCAAAATGCTGACACATATTTGGATCAGCCTTGCAATTCAACGTGGCAATGCTGCTAGCATTCTGGGCACGCTGCCAGCCGGTAACGGGTTAGAGCATTAAAATTTGAGTTATCTATAGACTGACAATAGCTAGTGGATTGCTCAAATGTTTTTGTAGTAGCTGCAGTACTGAATACTGATTGTATATTTTTTATGTATGTTTGGGCATTATAATTCGATTTGCAAAAAATATTTTTCAATCTATGGGATAAACTTTGGCTTAGTCTCAAACAAATTTCATCAATGTTGATCGAGTATTTCTCTGTAATTTTAAAATGACAGAAAACATTCTTTGGATAAGTAGTGGAAGTCGATTATGTAAAAAAACATTTTTATCAAAATTGACAATTTCAATTCAAAAAATTCAAAATTATTTATTTCAGGCAAATTACATCCATTTTTTTTTTCCCACATAACAATCAATGAAATACAATAAAATGTCAGTTCAAAATTATATGTCAAATTCAAAATAGTCAAAGATAAAATAAAAATAATAAAAAGCAATGAAATACAATAAAAATGTATGCGTTACTTGTGTCAAATTTAAAATAGTCAAAAATAAAAATAAGTAGGTCAAAATGAAAATTTTAAAAAATAAAAAGTAAATGTCGATTTAAGTCATTATCTTCTCTCCGGCACTGGTATTGCGATATGTCTATCGCAGCAATGCCGGAGATAAGTTCAGTCGAGTCTGGCTGCAATCATCTTCAGGATGGTGTTGGAGCTGGCCCGAACTCTGCGAACCAGGGACGCGGCACGCAAGCGCATAGTTGCATGAAAGCATGTAGTGTGCGCGTCCGCAAACATGCCGGAGGCGCTGCACCATCGGGGCAGCCGCAACAACTGTCTGTCAACTGTCTGTCAAATGAACCGAGTAATAGACAACTTTTCATTAAAATCATACAAACAAAATAGTTTAAAAACATTATTATGTTTTTGGGTGCTAACAATACTTTTCGATGTAGTTCGATTTTATTTTGTGATTTTAGGGTTCCATACTCAAAAGAAACCCTTATCTTACAGGATCACTTTGTTGTCCGTCCGTCGGGAGTAAATAAAGAGAAATAATGATAACTTGAATGTCGCGTTCTACAGGGCGTTGTCCGAGGTGGTGGGCGCTCGGCTCCCGTACGACAACATCGACGAGGTGCGCGACCGGCTGACCGAGATCAGCCCCGCGCTGGTGGCGTACGGGGATGTACAGAACAACAACTACTTCGCCCAGGCGCGTGCGCTGGCGCAGGTAACGTACTCCCCCCCACACGCCGGGACTCGAACCAAATATAATAATAAATCATCCGTCGACCTAACACAAATGACATTTGTAGAAGATGCTGCAGTTCTTCAGAGACTATTTAACATATCACGGGAGCTTGCAAAGCTATAGTTCAGACAGACTATAAAAATCGACATGACCAGGTAGCTGCAATTATTCACCAATTTCTCGCCTATAAATACAGTTTAGTTAGCGAAATACTACCTTACTACAAATACATTCATTTCATTTTTTATACGCTCAAATTCAAATTCAAATTCATTTATTAGGATAAACACAGGTACAATAATAGTTAGTTAAAAACGGTTGTAGGTTCTCCATGTTTTGCCTTTTCAGGCATGCTAAAATTATAATAAAATAATAAACCTAATAACTATGCGGCTAAGCCCTAACTAACTAATTTTATACAATTAACGATTCAGGCAAACTTATCGCTATGGTATTCATTAATTGAATAATGGCTCTCAACGATACTCTCAAATTTAATCCAAACATCGACTTATTTGCGAGTAGTTCAGCGTCAATACACACGGCACTAACCAACACTCTCGTTGTACCTTACGACATTAGTTAGTTTTTTTTGTATTGTAAAATGTATCTATTTTATCTAGACATATGTACTATTACTGTATCTCCATTATCTGTGGAGGATTGTAAATGGCTCTTCCTTATAATATTTGTTGTGCTAATTTGTAACTTTAGCTGTAAGCCACCCTAAGAAAATAAAATAAAAATAAATAATACAAACCGGAATCAGTACTTGAAAATAGCAACTACAAACTATACTGGGACAGAACTATAATAACAAAAAAAACTATATATCAGTATCAGAGAAGACGCCGCGAAGGAGAGTTCTACGCTCTTGTCGCCGCTCGGACCTGAACCACTGAAGATGTCGACCGCAGTGATCGACGAAACGTCTGGAACACAAGTTTCACATAGACCACGGCCAAACAGCCCGGAAGCAATACATACAACAGACAAAACTATTCATTTTAATAGACCTGACATAACAGTATTATGCAAAAGTAATAAATCAGTATCACTCATAGACATAGCAATTTGTAACACCCATAATCTCCAAACAACACACATTGAAAAAATAGCAAAATACACAGATCTATAGAAATTAAAACACAGTGGAAAGTTCACACCGTAAGGACATTCCCTATAATAATTTCCACTACATGTGTCATTCCAAAAAATATATTAACTTGCCTAGAGACACTCGATTTGACATCATTGACGTACAAACTGCTGCAAATCCGCTGGGCTATGTCGGTGACTTGCGTTCTTCTATGGATCTCTTCATTTCTGATTCGAGCATAGCCCTTTCCATAGCTCGTTGTGTGACTCTAAGGCTGTCCTACGCCAATCAAATTATCCCATATTTTCGTCTGATCTAGGATTAAATAACGATTTTTTCCTGTAAGTTTGTAATTTTATCCGAGGATCAGGTGAAAATCTCGGATAAATTGGTGCAAGTGGGCCTAGAAATATTCTCAAAAATAAAAATGTACTAATTTAGAACGTTACTGATATCCCCAATTAATGTACTATGCGTTTTCCTCCACAGAACCTCCAAAAGCCAGTGTCGGGCAAACTGGACGTACAACTGAAGGAGCTCCAAGACTTCTTCATGACGGACGCGATCAGCAGAGCCTCCCCAACCATGGCCAAGTGCGTGCAGGCCGTTCTCAAACAAAAACAATCGCCGTATTAAATAAATATAGCTGACACATGAGATATATATCAAAAAAAGAATAAACCAAATCACGCAAAAAATATTCAGTCCAAGTTTCAAATTAATCCGACGTTTTGAAGTAAGTAAAAATCAAATATTCCACATGATTTAGGAGAAGTTAAAGTTTAAAAATAAAGTAGTTTTGAAACTTTCCACAGTTAGTCGAATCAAAATCGACGACATTAAGAGATTATAAGAATTAATAATCTAAATAAAACACAGTAAAAATGTTATTATGCTCTAATCGTACAGCAATTCGTCTTTTAAATAATATCCACTAAATCGCGGTGCTGTAAGGCAGGGTTCCGTTGGCTTTCTGTGCGACCCCTTCGTATCAAAACTGACGGAACCATTTCGCAAAGCAAACTCAATATTTTATCTTTACCTACTCATGTGTCGTAATCAAACTATTAAATCAATTTAACCATATTCCGTGCTTCGATCGCTTGAGTAATGGATACAGGTTCAAAAAACTAAATGACTTCAAATTAAATTATTCGCGTATATTTTTTTTATATTATACTAGCTACGCCTGGTGATGAAACATGGCGATGATGATGAGTCTATGACACTCACAAATAACGTGGCTTTGTATTGGAAAAATATTTTTCAAAATCATTCTTTTTTTTTTTTCTTTTCTCAGCCATGTGCGTCCACTGCTGGACGTATGCCTCCCCCATATATAGGAGGGATTTGCCAATACTCGCCACGCTTAGCAGGCGGGTTGGCGAGCGCAGTATGATTTCCGATCCTCAGAAGGCGCTGCTGCCCACCTCCTGGTACGGTATTCCCTTAGCCGACTCTTACGGCACCCACGGGAAGAGATGGGGGGGTACTATTCTAGGCCGGTACCAACACGGCCCGTTCAACATCATTATGTAAATCCAAATGTTACTCCCTACAACCTCGCAAACTTTATCTCTTTATAATATTAGTATACATGTATTTTTTCCCAGACGTTTCATACATTTCTAAATGATCATTCTTGAAGATGGAACAACAAAAAAAAAAATGTCGGTTCTGCAAAAAACGATATGTCCTTTGAAAGTTGTTCAATTTCGACGGTTGCGCCGTATATGCTTTGGTCATATAAACTTTAAACGTAGTGTTCAAGCGATCAAGTTATTTTTAGGGTATTTATTATTATTATTGCCTTTCTGCAATCATTTTTACGAAGTAAATACTACAGGAACGCACTCTGTACGGTCGGTTTAATCACGTTAACCGATTTTTTATTAAATAATAGCACCATTCGACTGCTTCTGATTTAAAAGCGATCTATTATATTATTTAATGGATAAGCGTAAAGTTTCGATACTTTTCAACTATTTTATGTATCAAATTCTTAAACTATATAAAGGAATGTAGCGGGTTGCTAAAGAGAAGATGTTCGGATGTAAGACACAACTTTTGTATATAATTGTATGTTTGTAGAAATAAACGTAGTATAATGATTGTAGATACTAAGTCTTTAATTTTATAACCAGATTAATAATAAATACAGTAGAGATTCACTAATCCGGCACTTTTATAGTCTGGTATGTCCAATAATTCGGTACTTCAATAGTCCGTAACGTCCAATAATCCGGCACTTTGATAGTCCGATATGTCCAATAATTCGGCACTGATAGTCCGGTATGTCCAATAATCCGGCACTTTAATAGTGCAGTAATGTGGCACTTCAATAGTCCAGTACGTCCAGTAATGTGGCACTTCGATAGTCCAGTACGTCCAATCGGCACTTCGATAGTCCGATATGTCCAATAATCCGGCACTGATAGTCCGGTATGTCCAATAATCCGGCACTTCAATAGTCCAGTACGTCCAGTAATGTGGCACTTCAATAGTCCAGTACGTTCAGTAATGTGGCACTTTGATAGTCCAGTACGTCCAATCGGCACTTCGATAGTCTGGTATGTCCAATAATCCGGCACTTCGATAGGCCAGTACGTCCAATCGGCACTTCGATAGTCCGGTATGTCCAAAAATCCGGCACCCTCACCCTCGGCTTACGCCATCGCGTCACGTTTTTTAAAATATTTTCGCTAAAAATGTCAAGTAAACGGTAACATAGGACTCTTATCTTCTTAAAACAACGCTTTATGACATAATATTTTCTATACAATCCAATAATTTTATTTCACTTGTCTTGTAAATTTACGGGAGGTGAATGCTGGTCTCCATAACACCGGGAAACATTGTGATGCCAGTCTCACACTCATGTTTTACAAATATATAAACTTAAAAAAAAAACCGGCACTTACTGGTTTTTAATAGTGCCGGATTAGTGAGACTACTGTAGCTGTAAAACTGTAGCGGTTTTTTTAGTAGTTAGGCACGGGCAGCGTAGAAGCGTCCAAGCAGTTAAGTTTTCTATATTCCTGTAATATAAAGTAATTTTCATTATCTATACAAAATATGTATAGAATTTGACCACCGTCACTTGATAGTGATGATGTGGTCGATGGTGAAATCACGCTACAATTGAGTTGATAGTGGAACAGTTTCTTAATGCGTACTGCCAAGGAATGAACTCGTTGCCTCAGTCTGTGTTTCGCGATAGCTACAATCGCAGGGTCTTCAAGTCACGAGTGAATAGGTACTTTCTAGGCTTGCGTGCTCCATCCCAGACCGCGTCGACACTTAACATGAGGTGGGACAGTGGTCAAACGCAATTTCAATTAATAAAAAAAGTTGCCTCAAAACCCATTCACATTTTAGACTTGATGGTGGTAACTACTCAGGTGAGCACCAGAAAATACCATGTGGTATTTAAAACGACGTTACCTGCATCGAAAACTCAAGCACAAGTTGGGGTGAGGTCCTGATGCAGACAAAGTTTTTGGGGCTTACCTGATTCTTGTTCTTATTATCTAATATATATAAATCTCGTGTCACAATGTTTGTCCTCAATGGACTCCTAAACCACTTAACCGATTATAATAAAATTCGCACACCATGTGCAGTTCGATCCAACTTGAGAGATAGGATAGTTTAAATCTGAAATTAAAGTCGCAATTTTAATTTATTGCTAATCAGCTGGGTCGGTGGTGGTAATCGACTGGGTTGAGTAAGTAATCAATAGATGGCGCCACATGGCCACAGCAACGCTTGGCCGGGTCAGCTAGTATCTATATAAGTTTTACAATTTAAGAGGTTCTATCAACTCATAGCTATGATTATGATTGACTTATAACTCATCCAAATATATGTAAGTGATTAATGGGAATCCTATACCTATTTTGCGATTCATGCGATCGTTTATGTCATATGAAAAATTTTGGGGTTCCATCCTGGTTGCCTCCTCGCTCTTAATAATAACAACATGATATTCTTCAAAAGTAGAGCTAGCAGCTTATGGGACTATGGGCCTTCTGAGCAGGATCAGAGCCGCACGACGAGCTATGGAGAGGGCTATGCTCGGGGTTTCTCTACGTGATCGAATCAGAAATGAAAAGATCTTAGAATAACGAGTCATCGATATAGCCCAGCGGATTAGCAAGTTGAAGTCTCTGTGGGCAGGGTACTTAGCTCGAAGAGCTGATGGCCATTGGGGTCGAAAGGTTCTCGAATGGAGACCACGGACTGGCAAGTGTACGCAGCATAGGACAGCCACAGACAAGGTGGACACACGACCTATCTAAGATCGTAGGCAGGGCTGGATACGGGCGGCTTCCAACCGGTCTTTGTGGAAATCAATGGGAGAGGCATATGTACAGCAGTGAACGTTCTATGACTGAGATGATGATGATGTTGATGATGAGGGCAAGTGTTGGCAATTGTCCCCCGGGATTCAGATAATTCTAGCGTTTTGGAACATTAGATAACTTTTTCACAACTAACATCAACTACTTTCCGTGCGAAGCGTTTATGTTTGATTTCCTTGAGAACGTCATTCGCTTGCTGAGCGAATTGCGCGTGGATTCCCTTCGCGTCGTTCCACGGAGATGGCGTGTTTTGTCGTATCTTCAGTCCTTGTAGCAGTAAGTTACGAGGCGCGAGGAATGGAAGCTTCTCATGTGGGCGGTCTGGAAGTAACACAATGCCGTGCGATTTAGGAAAAAGGCTTAAGACGAGTCTCTGCAAAAAACATGTCTTCCATAACAAATTTGGCCCTATAAAGCTTTTTTTCTTTCTTTCCTTCTGTATGTCACCAGACGGCACATAATAAAATTGTGATGGACATTACGATGAACGAACAGCATTAAAGACTGATGTCTTCCGAACGATGACGAAATAATTTTACATTAAGGCTTTATACCATTTGCTGTATCCTATGACAGGTATTTTTTACTTAAAATGAGATTTCATCCATGTGAATGCAATGTATTTTTTGTGAAAGAAATAAAATCATTTTTTTATTATTTATTCTTCATCTTCTTCTTCTTCTCTCAGCCATGTGCGTCCACTGCTGGACATATGCCTCCCCCATATAGGGGGGATTTGCCAATTCTCGCCACGCGTTGGCATGCGGGTTGGCGAGCGCAGTATGATTTCCGATCTTCAAAAGGCGCTGCTGCCCACCTTCTGGTACGTGATCCCTTAGCCGACTCTTACGGCACCCACGAGAAGAGATGGGGGAGTACTATTCTAGGCCGGTACCACCACGGCACTTATTTATTATTATTATGTATATCTAATGAGACAATTTTGAGTCTTTTCAGTCTACGTGTCTAATAAACTTTACCAACACTGAAAAGAAAGAACCAGAGCATTTATGACTCACTGGTTTCGTCGGTATCACTGGCAGATTTGGATTGCTTCACAGGTTTTTCAACAACTTCGGTTTTAATTCCCGGAGAAAATTTTTCATTGGCGTTTATTTTAGTTTTGTCTGTACCCTCATCGTGATTTATTTTACCAGTTTTCATAATAAGGCTCTGCCGTTCACAGTGGCATTTGTTAGCGCACTTCTTTGCTATTCTATCTTGTTCCCCAATAGTTTTGTTTCTTTGTGAAATCAATAACAATGCGGAACTCTTGGTATTATTTGTTAGTTTCTCTTTGACTTCTTCGTTGGAAATTCTAGAAATGGATAGGTTCATATTAATTGGAAAAGTAATGAGAAACTCAACCCCCATAAATGCGCAATGGCAAATATTAGGTGCATGGTACCCAACAAACGCAGTCACACCGCCTACATTCCATTATAGAACCATCACAATTGATAGGACTGTCATAATCGTCTAAGAGCCGTGGAAGATCGACCTACACCCTTCAGATTCAATCGAATCAATCAATCAAAAACACTTTATTGAACACCTTAACAAAGAATACAAAATAGAATATAAATTACATAAAACATTGGTAGAACAATTGGCGGCCTTATCGCTTACCTTGATGAGACATATTTTTTTATCAATTATTTATCAAATATAAATTTATAACAAACATGCCTATGATAAATATAAATAAATATAAATTCGACAATTTTAATAACTAGTATACGAGTAGAAGTACATATTATATAATTCTTGTAAATATTATATTTGTATGCCTTGACAGGCAAAACATGTTTGTTCAACTTTATTCATAAGATCCTGCATGCTTAAATAATTTAAGTATGCAAACACATGTTTTATGCTAATAAATATTTGATTGATTGATTGATAACTTGCCTATCGAAAAGTGTTCATAGCTATTTTTCAACAAATCAGCTTAAACTATAGCATAGATAGTTATGTTTATTATTATTATTTTTAGTCATGTCTATGGGCACCGACTGAAAATCAGTGACTGAGGCTTTTGCCTTAGTTTTATGCTGAGTCGGGGCCCATATTCATGACACTCACAACATCATTATTATTCCGTTCTGTATTGTTTTTGTATGTATCTCTTGTGTAATGTGTGTTGTGAGTGTCTTGAATAAATGTGGTTTCTTTCTTTCTTTCTTTTTATTATTTTAAAATACGCCCCTGTACTAGGATTCCATGTATCGCGATGGACACATTTACATAACACAAAGAAGTAAGGCCTGGTGAAACATCTATGCTCATCACTTAAATGTTTGCCTCTGCTGGGATTCAAACCCAGGACCCGAGGGTCTGAATGCACTAACCAGACAGTCACAACCACTGGCGACCGTCAATCGTTAATAATTTTTTTTCAGGTCCTAAACTAGGCAGTGCCTGTACTATGGCAACCTGATGACTGATATATATACTTATATACATATACACACCCAGACACAGGTCAAACAGACATGTTCATACACACAAATGTTTGACCAGTCCGGAAATCGAACCCGGGGCCAGCGGCTCAGAAGGCAGAGTGCTACCAACTGCGCCAACCGGCCAGTCGATTTCAAGTAGCAAGTCTTTCCTCAATTACCTTTTTTCATAATTTTCAATTCCCTTGTCTACAAATTCTTCATAACGTTTATTTTCTTGCTTTTGTAGCATATCGATCTTTTTGTAATGCTCTTTCGACCATTTTGTGTCTGGTCTACCTTGATGAACCTATGATCATAGAATATTCCAAGTTTAAATTGTTCAAGTCAGCGTCATTATAGTTTGAAAAAATATGTTGCTTAAATACCTTTTTGAGAACAGCTTCAGTCTTACATTTGATCCTGTCTTGTCCTTTTTTGTAAACTTCTGTCAAAGCTTCGTCGAGTTTTAGCTCAAGTGCTTTCCTTTTTTCAATTTTCTTGTTTTCAACTTCGTATTTTTTTACAGCCCATTCTACACACCGTTTGATATCATCCTAAAATGACAAATCTATAATAAGAACTGTAGTTGTAATGTAACAAACCGACTAGGACTCACGTGGTAAACACTGGAAAATTACTCTGCGACCAGTTTCGAACTTATTTGCAGTTCTTCATCTGGGAGTTATAATCGTGCCAGGCGGCGAGCGCGAGCCTCAGCACGTAACTAGCTTTTTAGACTCAAAGAACTGTAGTTGTAAGGGTTGAGTTCACCAAAATTTAAAACGTGCGATCATTAATTTGACCGTCGGTCAAACTTTTTTTACTAACAGTTAAACTATTTAACCAACGTTTAAATTGATAATCGGATGTTTTAAATTTTGGTGAACTCCACCCTAAGTCGTAGAAAAATAAAACCTTCAAATTCGAAATAAAGTAAGTTTAACTTAAGTATAGGTGTTTTACCTTTTCCTTTTGTTCAATCATACGTACTTGTTTAAAAAGGTTTTCATCTTGAATAGCACATTCTTTTTCTATTTTCTTGATTTGTTGTTCTTTTTCTTGATTTTTTGATACACTAAAAACAAACATATTTTAACAATTTCACCATATAATAAATAAATAAATATGAGTCTTATTTGCCTATCTTGTTGAAAGTCCTACATTTGTAATAAACATAAAAATACCACCAGTTCATGAAGGTTTATTTTAATTAAACAAAATAATATATAATTTGCTAATTTACTAGTGAAAAAAAATTATTCGAGCGACCATATTTTGTTTTTATCAAAAATTCTTGCGATAAAGACAAATGCGCTGATCTGAGTCCTACACAAGAAGAAAGGAGATTAAAGTCTAAAAATGATACGAGTATTTTTTTTGAGCACGTAACTATATCCTCTGTTAAAATACTTTTTTTTATTTTTATATAGAAAGAAAGAAGTAAGAAAACATATTTATTTCTGACAAAAGGCAACACTACACTACATACATAGACACTTACTTATACTTACACAATACACATACATAGACACTTAAACCTACAGACCCCTACAAACAGACATTAAAAATAAACATAAAATAAGCTCAAAATTAAAACAACGTTAATGTAGGTATGTGATGCGCGATGCCAGAAATGAGTTAGAGACTCATTTCTGGCATCGCGCATCACTGCACTCAGCATATGCGAGGGTTTGACAACCTTCGCGCTGTTTTTCAGTAGGTTTTTCAGTATATCATCACGCGTCCGGATTTGTCCAGTTCTTCTGTTTGTCAACTCCCGCGAGCCTCTTTAATGTCATCGGCACTTAGTAAACTTGCTCATAACAGACGGACATGATGACTGAATGAAGAATGAACTTATAGACCGTTTTGCTTCCACTTTCTTAATGCGTGCTGCCAAGGAATGGAACACGTTGCCCGAGTCTGTGTTTCCAGATATGTACAATCCTGGAGTCTTCAAGTCGTGAGTGAATAGGTACCTTGTAGGTTTGCGTGCTAAATCCTAGACAACGTCATCACTTAACATCAGGTAAGACAGTTGTCAAACGCAAACTTATAATATGAAAAAAAAAAAGACTGTCTGATGTGAGCCTTTGCTATTGATGTTTTTGCGATTGCTCTTAGTGTTTGGCTTCTTTTTTACTTTTTTATTTTAAGTTTAAGTTAACTATGGAGTATGTAGAACATGAATAAATAACTTAATTTAATTTAAACCCTAACCCCACCTACTTCTAAAACTTATGCAATTAACATGTTTTGTATCTGAAAAGAGGGTGGCAGAACCAGCCTCGCTCCCGAAAAACGAAATGACAACCCGTTCACATATCCTTTATATATGAAAATTTAGATTATATTTTTGTCGTTTTGGTAAATAATTTGCATAATTTATAAAGTTGGGAATCAAAAGTACTTTTATTCCATATAATTGTAGATATTCGTGTATTTTTCGAACGCACCCTATGGTTTGCAGACATGTTTGTTGCGTTTTTATTCCCAACTTCTAGGAAAGTGATTTAATATACAATATAAAACATATTTATTGCTCTATCGATACGTACAAGTTTCATTCATGTACGCGGTTTTTCTCTTCTAGGCTGCAAATGTATAGGAGTCTGCCATGCTCCTTTGTTATTTTTTTTATTACATAAGTTTTACTCACATTTGTTTATTGAACGTGCTACATTCTAAAGCTGCCGCTTTCTCTTTTCTCCCTCTATCTTTGTCATTCTCATGAAAATGTAAGAAGCCATCTTTGATTAATTTATCTTGCTCTTTTTCTATTTCAACAGCTTTTTCTTGAAGCTGTTTTTGAAACTTGATCTGAGTATCTCTTACTTCCAAAGCTCTCGATTCAAGGAGTGCGCTGTATGAAATGAGTTGGGTTTTTACTACATAGTAATTTACCATAACTAGAAAACTTGCCGTCAGAGCCCATGCTCTATTTGAGAAAATAACAACCATTTGTTTGCTTCCGGGTAGTTAGTTAGTAGGTAGGTTTTCAAGGAGAATACGGGGCGATCCGCGACCGCGACCGCGCGCGCCCCGTATCCTCCTTGATAAAGACCACCGAATGTGGTTGAAACTATAGTCGGAACCCTCTGACTTATTACGTGAGTAATTCCCGTGTTTTATACATTCATAGTTTAACCCTTCTTTACCGTAAACAAATGGTTGTTATTTTGTGCGTGTGGTTCATTGAAGTGTGTTAACAAGAAGGTAGGTTAAGAGTACTCTTGACCTGGCTCTTTCTTAAAAACTTCTTCACTCTAATTTCGTAACGTTTCCCTGGCCCTTCTTCAATGTAACTATTATGTGTTATTTACTATCGCTCTCGCAGTTTAAGGACCAATTGTACTGTTTATGCTACACAGATGCTCATAATAGTTGGTTCATTACGTAGAGCCTTAACTAAACCAATACTGCACTAAACTGTACCTACGTGTCATTACTCCATCTTTGTATAATATCCACAATCCTAGTGGGATAGTATTCCACTAGAAGTAGTAAGCAGATTTAAATAAGCTACAATACCAAAGAAAGACTTTCTATCTGGATTGCGAAGGCTATTGAATTTTTGCTACACCTGAACTCTTATGTTCAAAGCTGATAAATTATAACTGCGATCCCCTTCAGAAATAATCAAATTGTTACGCTGGAAACTTATTTTAAGTGCCAAAACTTTGCCAGGGTGTCAATTCTATTATTTTTGTATAGAACCAAATTATAAGCAATGCTATAGTAATTCAAGTGTAATCATAAAAAAAATTGGTATTCCTGTAAAATAACAATTGCATTTTGTTATTTTATTTATCATTTCGCCAACCCGCCTGCCAAGCGTGGCGAGTATTGGCAAATCCCTCCTATATGGGGGAGGCATATGTCCAGCAGTGGACGCACATGGCTGAGAGAAGAAGAAGAAGAACAATTGCATCTCGATTGCATTGTAGATGGGCATTGCGACATAAATTAGACCTGTGTATCCATTTAATTATACTCTAAGTAGAGAAGCAAAAACGAGAAGCGAAATAAGCAAAAACGACAATTCATTAACAATCTAACAGCAATGTGTTTAGGAGAGTTGACACCTTGATTTAAAAAAGTTACCTTTTCAATAGTCTACCGTAATTGCTGTTTTCAAATATCAATTGCTTGGCTTCTTTTATTGGTCCTGCCGTCTTTTCCTGCTTCATTTTCTTGGCGTAAGCCTTGATGAAAGCAACATTTCCTTTATGTTCTTCTTCTTTCTTCTTCTTGAGATGCGCGATGTATCCCTGAGCAGAAACGAAGAAAAAAAAAAACATTTATATTTATATAGGTAACGTCAAAGCTCCTAGCTTACTATTCAATGACCATGGACCTTGCGAGCAGGCTCAGAGTCACAGATCAAGCTATGGAGAGGGCTATGCTCGGGGTTTCTCTACGTGGTTGAATCAGAAATGAGGAGATCCATAGAAGAACGAAAGTTACTGACATAGCCCAGTGGATTAGCAAATTGAACTGGCAGTGGTCAGGGCACATACGTTATGCTTCCACTTTCTTAATGCGTACTGCCAAGGAATGGAACTCGTTGCCCGAGTCTGTGTTTCCCGATATGTACAATCCTGGAGTCTTCAAGTCGCGAGTGAATAGGTACCTTCTAGGTTTGCGTGCTAAATCCTAGACAACGTCATCACTTAACATCAGGTGAGACAGTTGTCAAACGCAAACTTATAATAAGTAAAAAAACAAAAAAAAAAAATACCTCGAAGAAATGATGGCCATTGTGGTCGAAAAGTTTTCGAATGGTGTTCTCATGCGGGCCCCTTCCATCCGGTCCTTGTGGAAATCATTGGGGAAGGCTTTTGTCCAGCAGTAGACGTCCTATGGCTGAAATGATGATGAATGTCAAAGCTTATACCTGATTTTTAAGCAAGTAGTAGACTGCTTCCTTTCCCGACAAGCTACTGGGTATCAATTCTACTAGCACATTGCTCATAGATTGTTAATGAATTGTCATTTTTGCTACTTTTGCTATTCTACTTGGAGCATAAATTGGAATGGCTACAGAGATTTTATTCCTACCGCAAGACCTACAATGCAATCGAGATGCAACTGTTATTTTAGCGGAATGCCAAGCTTTATTACGATAACATTTGAATCGATATTGCATTGTTTATGGATTGCTTGTCTTAATAAATAAGAGAATTGCCACCCAGATTATAAGTCCAATTGAGTGACGGACAATTTACTAGTCTAATTCGATGATGGTAATGACTGGAGTGAAGGTTAATTCTCAAACTTACAGAAACAGTATCCGGCCAAGTTTTCATCCACTCCTGAGATTGCTCTGTCAGGGCCTTCAAATATTCCTTTTTCGAATTTACAGGGTCTTCTGGTGGAGGCCCAACTTGCCTTTTGATTCTTTCCCATTCTGTTCTGTGGAGTACTATATACGTTGGACGGACCATCATTATGAAACTAAATGTCAGTGTTTTTGAAACATCGGGGTATTTAAAAAAATCTATGAAGCCATGGTTCTTTGTATCACTTTCAGGGCGACCTCGTGTTTTTAATCGACTTCAAAAAAAAGAGGAGGTTCTCAGTTCGACCCGTATGTTTTTTTATTTGTGTTTTTTACTGCATAACTTTCGACTGGGTGAACTGATTTTGATCGTTCTTTTTTTATTTGAAAGCTGGTGCTTCCCGTGTGGTCCCATTTAAATTTCATCAAAATCGGATTCACTTTTTGAGTTACAAGTCAAAAACTGAAAAATACCTACACGATATTATAGTAGCGGGTGAATACATCGGTGAACATACCTACACCACAATGACAATTGATCCCATGAGTAATACAGGTCACTGAAAAGAGTGAAAAAAAAATTTTTTACAATAAAATGGTACCGACTTAAAAGTTATTTCATACTTTTCAGAGTTGAAGTCGGTTACATTTTTTTGGAAAAATTTTTTAGGTGTATTTTGCCTTAAAACTGTACTGTGATATTAACTAGAAGAAATATATATTTTTGACCGATATAATAATTTTTTTATCATTCCATATTGTTATTTGAAAATGAACACGAAAAAATATGTGAAATGGCGCGAAATCGAAAGAAGTTTTGTAAATAATAAACGCATTCCAAATTCAAAATAATCAAAAAGTTTTAAAAAAATAAGTTTACGGTCAGACTACTTATTTTATACAAGAATTGCTTGATAGGTATTAGATAGATAGAAAAATTGCAGTTAATGCTGAGTTCAATTGTTTCACGTTATGATACGAGAGCGCTGCGACTTCTATAATCCTGCTTCACAGATCAAACTGTCGTTGACGATTCGATCACTGCATATTGAAACTCCGAAGAAATCTTATATGGACAGAACAATGATGTTTTACTAAAGATGACGTATATTCATACTGCGCGGTGCTCAGATTTTGTTCCTTTACGACATAAACATGCTTACTGCGACAGATAATACGGTACAAATAATATAGAAAAGGATAGCTATATGTTTAGACTTGCGCTTGAAATACGCGTCATAATGAAAATTACTACAATTGACTTAATTTTGCCGCCTCAGTTTCCGCGCGCTTGTGCGACATCTACCTCATATAAAATATAATATCATTGGGACAGAATATGTCCATCGACAAGCAAGCAAATTGCCTAAGTTTATCTCTTTGATAGTTATTTCTGTACGAATTAACGTAATTACATCAAGCAAGCCGAGCGAGATAAGTGATTGAGCGCGACTTCACCCGCCATTTAAGCCCGCGCCGGGGTTCATTTGTCACTGTCACGCGGACTTTGCTGTATATTTTTGCATAAAAATCACTAAGGAAATGCTGCGGCTATGTGATGATGATCGGGTTGTGTAACAATGCTTATTTATGTATTTATTTAACATAGGTACAGTTAATCATGTAATGTGTAATGTGTGGCCAGTATTTCAACATTTACAGATGTATTAAATTTTAATTAATCATTGTATATTTTTAGAGTTCTACTCTACTCTACTTCCCATTTCCTCATGTTATGGACTTCATGTAGCGATAAAAATACCGACTTCGACGAGTTATTTCACACTTTTGAGTGTTGAAGGCGGTTCCATTTTTTGTAATTATTTATACTAATATTATAAAGAGGAAAGATTTGAGTCTGAAAACTATCGCGAGTTTCTTCCATAATTGTAATGTAACAAACCGACTAGGACTCACGTGGTAAACACTGGAAAATTACTCTCCGACCAGTTTCGAACTTATTTGCAGTTCTTCATCTGGGAGTTATGATTGTGCCATGTCTATGTTTACCACGTGAGTCCTAGTCGGTTTGTTACATTACAATTGAGGAAAGATTTGTATGTAAGTATATTATATAACCTCATCCTTTCTTAATGTCGGTTAAAATACGCCACAGCCACTATAATTGCATTAAGATTCATTCGAGTCTAGCTCGGAATTGCCTTTATTTTTATTTCAAAAAATGGTTATCGGAAATGGAACAGTTGATGAATGCTGTCGATTTGAATAGTCAAATTGAAACAAAAACAACGCCACCCGCTCGGACCGGGGACGGCCAGGGCAGGACAAATGTACACATTGCAGACAAACAATCAGACCGCCCAACACATGTGTGGCGTGGCGCCCAACATTTTTTACCGTTACCCCTTTTAACGTGGATACTGACCACTGGTGGAATCAATGAAAACGGATATTGGACTATTCAAAAAATTAAATATTATTTTGTAGCTATTTCGGGTGTGCGTTTGTTGAAATAAAATACTAATAACTAATTACAATACTACATCTACAACAATAACAGTTGAGGAATCCACTAGCTGCTGTCAGCCTATAGATTTAACTCAAATGCTCTAAGCCCGCTACCAGTTGGCAGCGTGTGCCCGGATTTTGGTCACACGTCGCATAGATCAAGCGTTCTGATAAGTTCTTGAAAGTTTTTAAAAAGGCGCCGCCCAACGCGTGTCTAGATATATATAGGCGGTCTGATTACCTACCTGTCTGCAATCTGTTCAATGGTCTGGCAATCCGTTGGTTCAGCCCCGGGGTGCGCGGCTAGCAGTGTAATGTAATGAATAAGCTTTACTCAGTATCAGAGAAGACGCCGCGAAGGAGAGTTCTACGCTCTTGTCGCCGCACGGACCTGAACCACTGAAGATGTCGACCGCAGTGATCGACGAACCGTCTGGAACACAAGTTTCGCATAGACCACGGCCAAACAGCCCGGAAGCAATACATACAACATGCAATGCCGGCCGTGAAAGCCTTAGAGTTTACAATAAGCTTTAAGTTCATTATTAAATGAGGCAATAAAACAAAATTAGATTCACCCCTCACCCCTTCTCAAATGTAGCAACAAGAAGCTGGGGGAGGGGGGGGAGAGCCCAGAGGAGCTTGACTTGGTATGGTGCAAGAACAGCTTCTTCCCGGCCCGCTTGGGGTGTAGGTATTGCGGTGTTTGGTGACAACAACTCTACGTATTTGGTGACAGTTTTTCTAACTGATCTAATCCAACCACCGTTTGATGGTTGGCGGACAGTCACTATACCCTCAACCAGACGTAGTAGACGACAGTAAGTCCGCAATTTACTGGTCAAATATACCATTCAGGCTAATCTCTTTACTAGAGTGGCTGGACCCTGTTCCGGATCGAAAAACTGGGAGATATACGATGCGGCCCACCTATCCTATTGCGCAGAGTGCGAGTAAATTTATTCATGAAAATGAATTCCTATGCATTGCCGTTGGATCCTGCAATAAAACTAAGTAACGTGTTACATTATTGTACACTAGTAGCGGCCCGCGGTTTCACCCGCTCGGATTACGGTTTGCCCGCTACCTCAATCATCCCACGGGAATTATACTTTTTTCGGGATAAAAGTAGCTCTGTTAATCTAAGGTTTTAAACTATCTCCATACCAAATTTCATAGAAATAGGTGTTGCCGTTTGAGCGTGAAGAATTAACAAACATACACACATACACATTTACACATATACACACTTACACATATACACACATACACATAAACTTTCGCATGTATAATATTAGTAGGAAGCATTACATTTGGTATCGACCGCGAAGAGTATTTTCCATGCATCCAGAACATTTTATTGTAACGAAACGGTAACTGGGGTTAGTGAAAATGCCGTTTGAACGTGAAGTAGTAACAAACATACACACATACACTCAAACTTTCGCATGTACAATATTAGTAGGAAGGATTACATTTGGTATCGACAGCGAAGAGTATTTTCCATGCATCCAGAACATTTTATTGTAACGAAACGGTAACTGGGGTAAGTGAAAATGCCGTTTGAACGTGAAGTAGTAACAAAAATACACACATACACTCAAACTTTCGCATGTACAATATTAGTAGGATAAGAACTTGATGGAATCTACCAGGTACTGTAGAAGCTCGCTGCTGTATTCGATACTTATTATACTTCCACAAGTTACTTCTGATAAAGAAAAAGTGTGGTCACTCATAGTGTCGTGGTTTTATGATAGAAGTGTTGTTTGCATCTTTTCTCAGCCATGTGCGTCCACTGCTGGACATATGCCTCCCCCATATAGGAGGGATTTGCCAATACTCGCCACGCTTGGCATGCGGGTTGGCGAGCGCAGTATAATTTACAATCCTCAGAAGGCGCTGCTGCCCACCTCCTGGTACGTGATCCCTTAGCCGACTCTTACGGCACCCACGAGAAGAGATGGGGGCGTACTATTCTAGGCCGGTACCACCACGGCACGTTGTTTGTTTGCATAAAGAGAGCAATTTAATTTGTGATTTGTGTAAGCAGGTTCTATGTGCCTAATTTAATTACGGTAAAATGTTTGATTCCCGTGGAATAATTCATGTCTGCGGGGCGCTACTAGTATTATAAATGTGAAAGTTTGGATGGATCTATGTTACTCAATCACGCCAGTACGGCTGAACGGTTTTGGATGAAATTTGGTATGTAGATACTTCAAGTCCGGGAATAACATATAGGCTACTTTTCATCATCATCATCATCCATGATCACCACGCGGGTAACACCGCGGGGTGCAGCTAGTTTTTAATAAGCCCACAGACAAACAAATATACATTAAAATAAAAACATATGGGTCGAATTGAGAACCTCCTCCTTTTTTTGAAGTCGGTGAAAAATTAAATTAAATCAAAATCTTATTAGCTATCTTATTTTATGGACATCCGTCCAGCATTTGTGTGATTGAGGAAGGTTAGCTGGCGCCTGCCAACTCCTCTCAAGTGCCTCAAGTGGACGGCGCGGCGTTTCTTATTTGTCCTTCGTCCTGCTCGCAGGTAGCTGATAAAATTTATATTTAATTTACTTTTTCGCCGACTTCAAAAACAGGAGGAGGTTCTCAATTCGACCCATATGTTTTTAATTTTAATTTATGCTTGTTACCTCAGAGCTTTCGGCTGGGTAAACCGATTCAGATAACTATTTTTTTATTTGAAAGCTGGTGCTTCCCGAGTGGAATCGGTTTTTAAGTTACACTCTAATAACTGAAAAGTATTACGTCTACTTGGACGACTTCCTAATTTCTGGTGAAGAAATCGGTGAACATACACAATGACAATAATTGATCCCGTGAGTAGCAAAGTTCAATGAAAATAGTAAAAAAAAAAACATTTAATGGAACCTACCTCGTAGTTGAAAAGTGCTACGCATATCTCGACGATATTATAGTTGTGGTTGAAGATATCGGAAAAAATACACAATGACGATGTCACCACCTAGAATGCTCACTGGCTCTCAAATACTGCTGCCTGAACACACTATGTGTTTGGTGACAGTTTTGCAAACTTGAAAGTGGATACTAATTTATATCATACTATGTTAAATAATCTATCACATAAAAAAAAAAATTGGTTGTCTGTAAAGTCGGTTTACGGACGATAGATTTACGTGATAACGTCATAATCATTTATGACTTTGACTTTGACTTTGACTTTGACTTTGACTTTGACTTTGACTTTGATTATATTATCTAGATCTAGATAAAACTCAGGTGGAACGTTACGCGGAACGTTACTATTTTTCATTTTGGCATTCATCAATTTATAAAACGTTATCACGTCAAAATGCCATAATTCTTTGGTCTAGTTCAAGGGGTTATTTATATGGACAAAATTGCTTAACAAGCAACTTGGTGTCTATCCATCATGATCAAAGGGTACTTTAGCAAGCTATAATAAATCAAAACGCCAACTATAAATTAATACAAATACGTTTATTGTTTCTTACTTTGGTACAAAGATATAAAAACATAGATAAAAAATATTGCCCGAACCAGAACAAGTCCCCACATGATGGGAATCCATTATGTAGTGTTATGTGGGTACTCACACATAAATAGCAATAATATCCCACTAATATTATAAATGTGAAAGTTACGATGGATGGATGGATGTTTGTTACTCAATCACGCCAGAACGGCTGAACGGATCGAGATGAAATTTGGTATGGAGATAGCTTATACCCTGGATTAGCACATATGCTTATTTTCATCATCACCATTTTTCATCACCACGCGGGTAAAACCGCGGGGCGCAGCTAGTAATTAATAAACGATATAATTCAATACTAGCAACAGAAATTATGGACTGACTAAAAAATTGTCTAATGTCACGTAATATCTTTGTATTTATCCCACTATATCGTACTAATATTATGAAGGCGAAAGTTTGTATGTATGTGTGTATGTTTGTTACTCCTTCACGCTCAAACGGTAGCACCGATTTAAATGTAAAGCTACAGATTTTATTCAGATGTTGTATCCGATAATCACATTACCATATAAATAAAAAAATTTTCACTCATTTTAGTGACCTTAGTTACTCATGGGATCAATTGTCATTGTGGTGTAAGTGTGTTCACCGATGTCTTCACCCGCTACTATAATATCGTCTAGGTATAAGCACGCACTTTTCAGTTTATTGGAGTGTAACTCAAAAACCAATGGTCCGATTTTGATGAAACTGGACCACGCGGGAAGCACCAGCTTTCAAATAAAAAAAGAACGATCAAAATCGGTTCACCCAGTCGGAAGTTATGCGGTAACAAACATAAAAAAACGGGTCGAATTGAGAACCTCCTCCTTTTAGAAGAAGAAGAAGAAAAATCATTTATTTTGGAAAACACAAACAACAAAAATAAAGAAGAAAAACAGATACAGATTCATAAATAACATACTAAATAATAATTAAACAATTCTAAAATATATATAGATAGTAGAAGTATCATTTCTGCATTGTGTAGTTCAAAAATGTACCTACTTGGCTCAGCAAAATGCTGCCGGATAGTCCCACAGCGCTGATTTTCAGCCAAGACCCGAGTGTCGTGGGCATCTTCAAGTCACGAGTGAACAGGTATCTTCTAGGCAGGCGTGAATCATCGTAGACCGCATCATCACTTAACATCAGGTGAGATAGTCGTCAAACGCCTGCCTATTGTGAATGAAAAAAAAAAAAAGTATCATTTCTGCATTGTGTAGTCCAAAAATGGACTTGGCTCAGCAAAATGCTGCCGGATAGTCCCACAGCGCTGATTTTCAGCCAAGACCCGAGTGTCGTGGACAGACTACAAATATAATAAATAGAACAAAAAAACGAGTAAATAAACATATCTATTTAAAAAAATTACAAATACAATATTTGAATACAATCTGGGCATCTTCAAGTCACGAGTGAACAGGTATCTTCTAGGCAGGCGTGAATCATCGTAGACCGCATCATCACTTAACATCAGGTGAGATAGGGGTCAAACGCCTGCCTATTGTGAATAAAAAAAAAAAAAAACAATAATATTTACTATAATAATATAAAAGTGAATGCGTGCACTATATGTGCATTACATAATCCCTCCGCAGATTGCACAGATTCGTATCGAACTAGTCATATATTATTTTTTATGAAGTTGGTTTATAACACGTAGAGCAGTCAAGTTCGTAGCGTAATTTAAACTGAGAAATAATAAATTTTACTTTGCAACGGCGACTGCAGAAACTCAATGGTAAACTTTAGGAAAATACTGGGGCTTGCGACTTCTAGCACACTTTGGTAGGGTAGTATTTTACAAAGTTTCACTTTACAGACCAAATGGGTAATCATTCTAGAGCTTTCTTGGGGAAGACAAACAGTTCTGATAAACTTTTTACAGAATTATTTAGAGTATAGTAAGTTTGTGTTGCAGTGTACTTAGTATAGTGTCGTGGTTTTAAGATAGGAAGTGTTGTTTACAGAAAGGGAGCAATTTAATTTGTGATTTGTGTAAGCGGGTTTTTGAAAGTAAAAACTTCTTTAGCGGCGCTGTGCACCTTTGTATGGGAAGAAAATGTTAAGCTCGCGTCATGACATTTCGCGTCAAGACGCGTGACACTGGTCGCATCTTTCGATGCGATCAGTATTTTACAAAGTTTCACTTTACAGGCCAAATGGGTAATCATTCTAGAGCTTTCTTGGGGAAGACAAACAGTTCTGATAAAAAATCGTGAATACGCGAATCTGTATTAGGCAACAGGCGACTGCGGGCTCCCAAGATACAGGCCACGCCTAGTTTGGGGCCCATTGTTTTCAAGCTTAACCTGCTATTATATTATTATCTAGAAATATTGTAATGTTATTTAAATTTGTAATGTCATTATTGAAATAAATTATCTTATCTTATCTTAAACTTTTACAGAATTATTTATAGTATAGTAAGTTTGTGTTGCAGTGTAGGTACTTAGTATAGTGTCGTGGTTTTGAGATAGGAAGTGTTGTTTACAGAAAGGGAGCAATTTAATTTGTGATTTGTGTAAGCGGATTTTTAAAGTGAAAACTTCTTTAGCGGCGTCGTGAAAGAAAGAAAGAAAGAAAGAAAGAAAATACATTTATTCAAAACATGACGCAACATTACAATAAACAACAATTACGATACATTTACATACGACACATTAGAAGACACACACAATAGTACTGTATTGTTGCGAGATGTCAGGAATGAGTCTCGACTCAGCGTTCGCTAGGGTTACCCCTGACCACTGATCTTCAGTCGAAGCTCATTTCTGACATCACAAACGTACACATGACAGATATCTATTTATACATTTTGTTAAACTCGTACTCAGTTTTGGCTATAAATTAAAACATAAAATATCTAATTTAAAAAACGTGCACTTTTGTATGGGAAAAAATGTTAAGCACGCGTCATGACATTTCGCGTCAAGACGCGTGACACTGATCGCATCGAAAATTCGTAAGGCGGAGGGAGAGTACTTCAAATTTAAACTTGAATGTGTAACGAGGAGCATTTTCGTTTGTTGGTAGGACCTTTTTGAAGCAGACCGCGCTCACCTCGCTCGCCCGTTTAACATGTTGATTTTGACTTCATTCTATTGTATGCTCTATCGCCCTTACTATAGTGTTTAATGTGTAGATACAGACTGGCCGGTTGGCGCAGTTGGTAGCCCTCTGCCTTCTGAGCCGCAGGTCCCGGGTTCGATTCCCGGACAGGTCAAACATTTGTGTGCATGAACATGTCTGTTTGACCTGCGTCTGGGTGTGTATATGTATATAAGTATATATATCAGTCATCAGGTTACCATAGCACAGGCTCTGCCTAGTTTGGGACCTGAAGACTTTGTGTGAATGTTAATAAATAAAAAAAAAAAAAAAAAAAAAAAAAAAGAACCTATTGTCATGCTTGCGTACGATAGCGCAATAAATGAAAGAGAAAAAAAGTGAAAACTTGCATTTATGTGGCATAATACATTTTTACCACATAAATGCAAGTTTTCACTTCTGCCGGCACTCCCGGAGTGTAGCCTGTGTGTTTTTTTTCTAGTTGTACCTTATGACGCGCTGATATTTTGGTTTGCATATGTAATTAATTGTAAACCTAGGTAAGTATATAATATGTATTTGTTTTTCTTCTCGCTTGTTGTTTGTTGAGTAATCTGTGTATATAAATATAAATCCTTTTCCCCTTAGTCCTTTCCTTGGTAACATCATGCGTGAATAGCTGGGCCAATTTCGATAATTCTTTTTTTTGTGGTTGCTGTAGTCAGGAGAAACATCTTATGAAATAAAAAAAAATGGAACTTGGAAGGAAAATTTAAGTAAACTTGGAGTTCATAATACATTTTTCATATGTAACGTTTGTGCTTTCGACAGTCCAAACTTTTCTAATTTAACCTTATAGTGTTTGACATAACCATCAGTTGTTTGACTATGGTACGGCTAATTACGTAATAAATGCTTTCTTCTTCTTCTAAATCACACTAATCTATACACATCTTACTCTCTTGCCTTCTCTATGGTGATCATCGTATGATAGCTTCGGTGTTCAAGGCTTCAGAGCCTTAAACACCGGCGTAGAGTAGCAATATGGTAGATATACCACCTATACGCACGAAGCGTTATGCTTCCACTTTCTTAATGCGTACTGCCAAGGAATGGAACTCGTTGCCCGAGTCTGTGTTTCCCGATATGTACAATCCTGGAGTCTTCAAGACGCGAGTGAATAGGTACCTTCTAAGTTTGCGTGCTAAATCCTAGACAACGTCATCACTTAACATCAGGTGAGACAGTTGTCAAACGCAAACTTATAATATGTAAAAAAAATATATTTAAATAGCTAAAACACTACTAATTAATGCAAGATTTTTTCATAATTTAAAAGTATTTTTTTTGCTTTTTCACCGTCACAAAACCATTATATTAATTTGTATTGTGTCTTGAACGCTATTAATATAAAAATGTCTACTATTGGTAAACAATTTTAAATTCGGAAATTCTATTAACATTGTGAAATAAGGTATAACTTTATATCCATTTTATAGGTTTCATAAATTATTCAAACACGTCGCCATAAGTACAGACAATTGAATTATTCAAGAAACTTCAAATAACACTTTATGAGAAATACAAAATATGCGACATCTGTGCACTGTTTAAATTAAAATTAATTTTCTTATGCAGAATTAATTAATGACTAACGAGCTCAATAGGGTTCATCAAGCGGAAGCGTGCGATAGAGACGGCTCCATGCCTTATCGTGAGTACGAAAGAGATAGAAGCGTCAGAGGCTGGAGTTGAATGAATTTATGTCGCTCCATTTAGTAACGCGTGAATTTGGCGCGAGAAAGGTTGTACGCGGTTAGCTCCTAGGCACTGGATCAAAAGCGCGCGAAGTACGTGTTGTGTGTTGGATAAAAAAATAGATTCATACATAACATTATGAGTGTGACTTTAAGTAAATATGTGATATAGTGTGGAATTTTTATAAAAAGGTAAGAAACAGTTTAGTCGTTTTAACAGTTTTATACATATATCTTATGTAGGTATACCTACCCTACGTTTCATCATCAATTCAAGAGTAGATATTTGAATCGTTGATTCGTATGTTTGTCGAACTTTGGACAGTTTTTCTTAGTATTTCCTTGAATTATGTATTGTGTGCGGTTGAGGGTTAAAAAGTTGACGGAATATTAGAAGGAAGGCAAATAACCTCAAAAATGTCTATCTTTGAGGAAAATTTGTTATTTTTATAAAATGAATAATTGTTATTTAAAAAAAAGTATATATTGTCTTTAGTACATGAACACAATCTGGGTCTAGCGTGATAACTTCTTCTACCACATCGTCACTGGCCAACAATTGATATAGTGGTCAAATGTTAGATCTATACAGTAAATAAACATGATTTTTTTAATGTCTTTTGCACATTACCTTACATTTTATTTTATAAACTGTTACAGTGAATTTCACTTATCTTTGAACTAATATTATAAAGAGGAAAGATTTGATTGTTTGTTTGTTTGCATTTAATCGGCACCGTCACTACTGATCCGATTTGAAAAAATTCTTCAATGTTGGGAAGCTACACTACCGCCGGTTGACGTGGGCTATATTATAGTTTAAAAAAAATTAGGGATCGTTATAATTTTTCATCCTAGCGAAGCCGGGGCAGACTGCTAGTTATATTATAATGAATAAACTTATAATGGCGGTATGTAAGTAGGTACGTACCTACATAGTTACGGCAAATTCATCCGGTGACTATACTCTCGGTTATTGTATAATTAATGTATTTATTTAACAAGCTTCCTTATAACTGATAAAACATTAGTAGAAGGTATGTACATTTGTGTAGTATAAGTTAATATTTAGTCTATTTTAATTACCTATTTTGTAATTATTTAATTTCTGTAATTAAAAAAAAAATTTTTTTTTTTTTTCACTCTTTTTAGTGACCTTTGTTATGTGCATATAAGGCTTGAAAATATAAGGCTAGAAAGTACATATTTAAAAATGAATTTAATACAACATTTCAGTTAGAAGCGCCTTGGTGAGTAAATCAGCTTTATTTATTAGACATGGGGTAGGCATATGTCCAACAGTGGATGTCCCATGGCTGAGATGATGATGAGGATGATTATTTAATTGACAAAACATCTAGAACCTATCTATCTATCTATCTATATACATAGTTTTCTATTTGTAAAAAGCTGTAAGTAAGTAGGTAGTGATACCCTATAACACCTGAACAATGTGTCTTCCCTTTATTAAAGACAATAAGATAGGGTGTTAATGTGCATAATATTATTTTTATTTAAGGCTACATCGTAATTGAGGATTAATAAACGAGGCACACGTGCAATTTTTTTTTATTAATTACTAGCTGCGCCCCGCGGTTTCACCCGCGTGCACTACGTTTTTCCCGCTGACTCAGTTATCCCACGGGAACCATACTTCTTCCAGGACAAAAAGTAGCCTATGTCCTTCTCCAAAGTCCCATGTATCTTTATACCAAATTTTATCTAAATCGGTCAAGCCGTTTTCATGTTATGTCGTGACAACGGAAAACGGGTTTCATTTTTATATATATAGATCATTAAATGTTTACAATCCTTTGTTACTCATGGAATCAATTGTCATTGTGGTGTAGGTCTGTTCACCGATGTCTTCACCCGCTACTATAATATCGTGTAGTATAAGCACGCATTTTTTAGTTTTTGACTTGTAACTCAGAAAGTGCTCGTTTGATTTTAATGAAATTTAAATGGGACCACACGGGAAGCACCAGTTTTCAAATAAAAAAAGAACGATCAAAATCGGCTGACCCAGTCGGAAGTTATGCGATATAATATCGTGTAGGCATAAGCACGCATTTTTCAGTTTTTGACTTGTAACTCAAAAAGTGCTCGTCCGATTTTGAGGAAATTTAAATGGGACCACATGGGAAGCACCAGCTTTCAAATAAAAAAAAACGATCAAAATTGGTTCACCAAGTCGGAAGTTATGCGGTAACAAACATAAATAAAAAAAAACCATGCGGGTCGAATTGAGAACCTCCTCCTTTTTTTGAAGTCAGTTAAAAATGAGTCGAAATTCATCACACATTTAGAACAATTGCTTTTAACGAAATACTATTTCAGCTTGAATGAGTTTTTCAATGATAAATTTGATAACTAATAAATAAATCGGTGGCTCCAGATTGCTATACCCTACCAGGGTCATATGTACGCTGAAAAAATGTATTTAAGACCTGCATGTAAATTCATATGAATGCAATAAACTGTTGAGTATTGAGTATTCTATGATACCAATGTTATGAACACAACATGGTGCCGTGGCGGTACCGGCCTAGAATAGTACTCCCCCATCTCTTCCCACGGGTGCCGTAAGAGTCGGCTAAGGGATCACGTACAAGAAGATGGGCATGATGGCCTTCTGAGGATTGGAAATCATACTGCGCTCGCCAACCCGCATGCCAAGTGTGGCGAGTATTAGCAAATCCGCCCTGTATGGGGGAGGCATATGTCCAGCAGTGGACGCACATGGCTGAGAGAAATGTTATGAAAAGTGAAGAGGAAATATTAGGCTAGACACACACGATAAAGATAAAGACATGTCCGGGAACTTGCTTTGAAGTGATATAGTAGATGGCTCGCACCGAAATAACTACGGCGTTGGAACAACAACGGATTTGGTCTATCAAAAGCAAATAAATTTTTAATATAATTTATATCTCTTTATTTCCTTTTTTTTCTTATGTTTAGTTTTTTCATCTAAAACAAAAATTAATAAAGATATTATAAAAAACCTAAACCTAGAGTTCCGCTAGCAGCGGGGCAGGGCCCAAGCTACCGGTGGTTAGGGCCGCAGAGTGAGGAACTTCCGGACAATACGCGCCGTTTCAAGGAGTACCGCCGTCTGTATCTGACCCTTGATCCAACCGTCTAGCGAGAGCCTCTTAATATGTTGATCGAGGCTCTTCGCTATTAAGCCGTTCGTCGAAACGACTAGTGGGACAATGATCGTCGAGTCAATATCCCAATATACTATAATTTATATAATTATTATGTCACACACAATAATTTCATAATTGAACACACTTGTTTTTTAACCGACTTCAAAAAAGGAGGTTGCAAATTTCAACCGTAATTATTAATTACGTTAGGATTTCAGCTACCTTCATACAAAATTTCGCCAAAATTGGTGCAGCAGTTTTACCGTGAAGAAGTAACAAACATACAAATGACAAACTTTCACCTTTATTAACCGACTACAAAAGAGGAGGAAGTTCTCAATTCTTCTGTTTTTTTTATGTTTGTTACCTCAGAACTTTCGACTGGGTGAACTAATTTTGAAGATTTTTTTTAAATATATTTGTGTGTGATATTGTTAAGTTGTTTTGAACGCATCTTTTTTTTATAGGTGTATTAAAAGGATGCAAAAATGGATCAACATGTGCTGGGAATCGGGAGTCGAGGACAGCTTTGGTTGAAAACTAAGCTCTTTGTCACCGCGATTGCTTTGGCGTACGTCAATTCACAAGGTGCGTTGGAAAAACTGCTTAGTTGTAAATGATATAAGATCTATTTAATACCAGCTGTGCCCCGCGGTTGTACCCGCGTGCGTGGTGATGTAAACCGGTGATGATGAAAATAAGCCTATGTGTTAATCCAGGGTATAAGCTATCTCCCTGTGTTGTATTTCTTTTCGTTTTTTGAGCTAGCAACATGATCAGCGTCATCGGATGATTGTAGTCTTAGGATACATTGTTCGGTCATGAAGGTTAGGTATGTTATTTTTAAGCTATTGCATAGCTTCTATCGCGGGCCTTGAGCGTGGAGACCGAATCCAGAAATTCCGTAACGAAAATAACCTAACACCCTACTCTGACCGGCGCAGCGGTGATACTTTTTAGTTTTGCCATCTATCGATAAATAGCAGAACTGTTAGTGACTTTTTTGAAATATCGCGTTTGTCTGTTTAGTTCAGCAACTCGCCTCTAGGTGGCATTGGTTGTATCGGCGTTACTGCATAAGTTATTAATATATTAATTGCATAAGTTGATAAAAAATGCTATGCAATAGCTTTACCGCGGCAGTCCCCGAGTGCCACACGTCTTTTTTTTAAAAGATTTTAAGCTTACGTTTGACCACTGTCTCACATGATGTTAAGCGACGACGCGGTCTAAGGTTGGAGTTGGAGTTCTTAAGGTCTACCTTTCGGCGAAACCTAAACAACTGAAAACGTATGGATTATGTAGAGTTTTTGCTAATTTTTCATTCAAATTGATTTGCCATACTCATACACGAGCTCGTATTATTCAAAGTTTTGAAGAAAAATCTCAAAGCTACTTATGGGATTTGAATCTACGACTACGAATACCGTCCTGTCGCTCTGCATGATGTTAATGCAATCCCACTAATATTATAAATGTGAAAGTTTGGATGGATGGATGGTTACTCTTTCACGCAAAAACTACTGAACGGTTTTGGATGAAATTTTCTATGGATGGTCGAAACTCTAACCTATCTCAGGTTACAGCTTGGAATAACACAAAGGCTACTTTTCATCCCAAAAATAGTTGCTGTGTTCCCGTGGGATAAGCAAATAATTCAAAAACCTCTGTTACTCCTTCACACTCAAACGGTTGTAGCGATTTCGATGAAATTTGTCATGGGAATAACACATAGGCTACTTTTATCCCGAAAACATATACTATATATACTATATTCCCGTGGGATAATTGAGGTAGCGTGAAGACAGTGATCCACGCGGGCGAAAGCGCGAGGCGCCACTAATGAACCATAACACATTTAAGTCTTAATATGGCACAAACGTTTTGTATAATCATGGCAGTGATTCGCTTATTCAACTGAACTAAACTAAAATTTTGAAAAAATAAATCAGTTCTTATACGGTTACGATAAAGTCTAAATTAGTATGAGACTTATCAATAACATCACTAAAATTAAAATATATTTATTGAATTTGCGGGTAGTTTTAGCGAAATTAAGTTGCCATATATTTGGTGCCTACTAAAACTACCCGCAATTGGCCAACAGTTGAATAAAACTCGTCTAATATTAGTGAGAGCGTTATATGGAGTGATACGAATTTGAATTTTAGCGTGAATAGAATACGAGCTATTTCAATTTGAAGAATTTTAGTGAATTTTAGCTAGTTTACGTGATTAACAGTTAAAGTTCATTAAACTTAAATTAGGTGTTATAAAGACTAGATCATACAAACAATGTCCTAATTAGATGACAGTTTAATTGATGATTTATTTAGAAAAGTTATCATTATAACTAAGTTCATATTGCGTCAATCAGATAACATTTCTTCGTAGGAGACTAAGATAATAATAATAATAATAATAATAAAAACTTTATTGACTTTTAATAAAGGTTTACATACATATTAGTAATCTTAAACTAGGTATGCACACAAGGATAGTATATATATATAGACCGTTGATGTCTGTGGTAGTTATAAACTGTATTACAGACACCAGCGCCCTCCGAAAGGATTAATGACCTATGTAAGTACATTATAATATTTTATAATAAATCTAAGTAGCATTAGGAATATCAAACTATTTCAGTTTTTAAGCTGGTTATACATAAATCACTGTCGCGCATCAGTGTGTGTGTGTGTGCAAAGGTTTAAAAAAAAAATTACCAAAAAATGGAACCGACTTCAACACTCAAAAGTGTGAAATAGCTTGTCGAAGTCGGTACCATGAGCACTACTACTAGTTTTGATTATGTTTTCGTTGCATCTTTTGATACGGTTGTATGCGCCATTTCTTGCCAAATCTTCATCATCATCATCATCATCATCATCTCAGCTATAGAACGTCCACCGCTGGACATAAGTCTCCCCCATTGATCTCCATAAGGACCTCTTGGAAGCGGCCCGCATCCTGCGGTCTTAATCAGGTCGTCCGTCCACCATGTCGGTGGTCGGCTTATGCTGCGCTTGCCAGTCTGTGGTCTCCATTCGATAACCTTTGGAGTCAGTTCTTTGAGCTATGTGCCCTGCCCACTGCCACTTCAACTTGCTAATCCTCTGGGCTATATCGGTGATTTTCGTTTTTCTACGGATCTCCTTATTTCTGATTCGATCGCGTAGAGAAACCCCGAGCATAGTCCTCTCCATAGCGCGTTGTGCGACTTTGAGCCTGCTCACAAGGCCCATAGTCAAAGACCACGTTTCAGTAAGACTATTAAATTGATACAGAAGTAATTTGCTCCGATACCAGATAGAAAGTAAATGAGCCTAGGTGTCTGCAGCCACGCCTGCGGAGGACTATTTCAATAACAAATCACTTCAGATGCCAATTACTTGCAAATAAGTTGCCAAGCTGGGTTTACATGGAGCTGGAATAATCAAGTTTCGGAGCCTTAGTTATCACACTAATATTATAAAGGCAAAAGTTTGTTTGTCGTTTGTAACATACAAACGACAAACAAACTTTAGTCACTCCTTCACCCTTAAACGGCTGGACAGATTTGCATGAAATTTTGAATGATGATAAACTATTTCCGGTAATTTTAATCAGACCTGTGTACGGTGAAGGCATAGAGGCCACTCTCGTCCGGTATCACGGCGTAGATCCATTTTGTTTGTTACTCGTTCACGCTCAAGTAGCTGCACTGATTTTGATGAAATTTGGTATGGAGATAGTTTAGAACTTGGAATAACACATAATAATATAAGGTACTATTCATCCACAAAAAAATAAGTTAAGGAATTCTCTCAAGAAATATCTTGAGAGAAATCTTTTATCATTTCTAATGACGTCGCTGCCGGGTCGACGAGTGGTCAGTTACTTGATTTCCGGGATCCTGGGTTCAAATCCCGGCAGGGGCAAACATTTATGCGATGAGAAGATTCGAGACCCACGACAAACACTTACAGGTGTTTGTCCCGGGTCTTGGATGTTTGTGTGTGTCCGCGCTTCCCGCGACACAGGGAATCCTAGTGCGGGGGTTTGATCGCGAGAAAAGAAAATAACAAGAACATCCGCGGGCAATACTTAGTATTACAGCGTCTCTACTGAACTTAAACGAGGAAGTAAAAATGGACTGTTTACTGGGTATATTTTGCATAATAGACTTCAATCAACGGGTTAGGCATTAGCTAAGTGCTAGAACACTTAATACTAGTACTTACGGGCAGTATGTTGCGCAATACGACATAATTATACAGGTATAATATAATCGCGTCCGTGGAACTCTGTCCCATCAATATATAGCTGAATATATTATAACCAGATTGTAAGCCACTTTGGAAACGTTTACATGTTGCAAACAATTACATCTTAGGTCTACGGTGGTCTACGCTTACCATCAGGCGGCCCGTCTGCTTCCTTGCCATCTATTAAATTATATTATATATATTACATACATTAAAAATAAAAATTGTTTTTCCAAGGTCCTATCCACGACTGGCCGGTTGGCGCAGTTGGTAACACTCTGCCTTCTGAGCCGCTGGTCCCGGGTTCGATTCCCGGACAGGTCAAACATTTGTGTGTATGAACATGTCTGTTTGACCTGTGTCTGGGTGTGTATATGTATATCAATATATATATATATCAGTCATCAGGTTACCATAGCACAGGCTCTGCCTAGTTTGGGACCTGAAGACCTTGTGTTAATGTTAATAAATAAATAAATAAAAAATCTCTCTAAATTCATCATACTTAGTTCAGCGGCTTGTGAGTTCATTCATTCATTCCATCGCAGCCATAGAAGTCCACAGCTGAACATCTGTCTCAGCCATAGGGCGTCCACCGCTGGACATATGCCTCCCCATATAGGGGGGAACTTACCAATACTCGTCACGCTTGAGAGGCGGGTTGGCGAGCGCAGTATGGTTTCCTATCCTCAGAAAGCGCTGCTGCCCACCTCCTGGTACGTGATCCCTTACCCGACTCTTATGGCACACATGGGAAGAGATGGGGGAGTACTATTCTAGGCCGGTACCACCACGGCACGGTTTGTGAGTTACACTCCAATAACTGAAAAGTATTACGTATACTTGGTAATAGAGGGTGAGGAAATCGGTGAACATACACAATGACAATTGATCCCGTGAGTAGCAAAGGGAGAAAAAAAAAAGACCAAACAATGAAACCAAAATCAACAATCAAAAGTGTAAAATAACTTGTCGAAATCGGTATCATACTCACAATATTTTGATTATAATTCGAAAGTTCTGAGGTTACAAACATAAAAAACGTCCTTCTTTTTTTGAAGTTGATTCAAAACTACCATCGCACCGCGGGCAACACAGCGCGATGCAGTTTATAATATTAGTCAGTGATATTATATGTATATATGAGGTAGATGTCGCACAAGCGCGCGGAAACTGAGGCGGCAAAATTAAGTCAATTGTAGTAATTTTGATTACGACGCGTATTTCAAGCGCAAGTCTAAACATATAGCTATCCTTTTCTATATTATTTGTACCGTATTATCTATCGCAGTAGGTATGTTTATGTCGTAAAGGAACAAAATCTGAGCACCGCGCATTATGAATATACGTCATCTTTAGTAAAACATCATTGATATTAGTGTAATATTCTGCTACTTATTTCACAAGTGAAACAATTTAATTAGTTCAAGCAGATGATGAAGCACATGTCGCAATGGGAGAATGTTATTAAACCAAACCCGACTGAGTCACATATGAGGTAGTAGTAACTTAGTCGTTAGAGGCATAGATCAAAGCTCCACGCCGGCATCTGCATATCTGTCACAAGTTGTAGCACACTCAGTCGGGAGGAACTGCTGGCGCCAGCTGTTAGGTGGTACCTATTACTCAATCTGTGCCATCTGTAAGCTCCATTTTGCTTGGACTATTCCTTTGGTATTTGCTATGTAAATATGAATTTGATTAGACCGTAGCAGTTTGTGAGGGGATAGCTTTGATTTATTGTGGCTATTTGGGTTAACTTATTTTAACATGGGTTTTTAATAAAGAAAGACGCTGGAAATACACGCGTTTTATTTAGTTACACATTTATTTTCAATCTACAAAAATCTAACTAAACTACTAGTAAGTCTTTACACGAAGATCTACTTACAAAATCTCTTGACATGCTTTTTTTCAAGATGCCAATTCTCTTATTTATTAAGACAACCCATACATAAACAATGCAATAGTCGTTCAAATGTTATCATAAATAAAATTGATATTCCGCTAAAATAACAATTGCATTCGACTACATTGTAGACAATTGTATGGCGGTAGAAATTAGATCTGTGTAGCCATTACAATTATACTCCTAGTAGAATAGCAAAACTAGATAAAAAAATTTTACCACAAAATGGAACCGACTTTAACACTCAAAAATAATTTGTTGAAGTCGGTACCATGATAGGTAGATCAAAAGTAACTGATATCAAAATATTGTGCTCATGGTACTGACTTCAACAATTTATTTCACACTTTTGAGTGTTGAAGTCGGTTCCATTTTTTGGTAAAATATTTTTTTAATTTTGCTATTCTACTTAGAGTATAATTGTAATGGCGACACTGATTTAATCTCTCGGTTCCAATTTTTGGAAAAATATTTTTTTTCACTCTTTTTAGTGACCTTTGTTACTCATTAGATCATTTGTCATTGTGGTGTATGTAAGTATGTTCACCGATGTTTTCACCCGCTACCATAATATCGCATATATGTATAAGCATGCATTTTTCAGTTTTTGGATTGTAACTCAAAAACTGCTTGTCCGATTTTGATGAAATTTAAATGGGACCACATGAGAAGCACCAGCTTTCAAATAAGAAAAGAACGATCAAAATGGGTTTACCCAGTCGGAAGTTATTCGGTATAATATCGTATAGGTATAAGCACGTATATTTCAGTTTTTGACTTGTAACTCAAAAAGTACTCGTACGATTTTGATGAAATTTAAATAGAACTACACGGGAAGCATTAGCTTTTAAATAAAAAAAAACGATCAAAATCGGTTCACCCAGTCGGAAGTTATGCGGTAACAAACATAAATAAAAAAAATAATAAAAAAACATACGTGTCGAATTGAGAACCTCCTCCTTTTTATGAAGTCGGTTAAAAATAATTGATCACCAACACTGTTATTGTTCCAGACATATCAGCATGCTGTTCAAAAGTGACAGGATCGTGTTCGAGAGTCTGCGAAAAGGTAAGTTTAATTCAATAGAATCATCAATTGACAGCTTTAAAATAATGCATTTATCTCATGGATGATGTGACAAATGTTAAAAATACATATAAATAAATAAACTTGCCATATAGCCCACCCGTTAAAGTTCCTGCTGCAAAGGTAAATAACACTGCGGCTGCATCACCACGCTGAATGGCAATCGCGGTCACCAGTCTGGTCGCACCAGAAACGAACCGGAGCGGGAGACACCACCCAAATCTCGTATTCTTCAAATTGTTGGACATAATAGTTTCAAAATTAATTGTAGAAAAAAACATATGTACGGTCGAATTGAGAAACCTCCTTTTTTGAAGTCGGTTAAAAAAAGGAAATAAAAACAAACCAATGAATTTGCACTCACAAATCTCCTATCCCTCCGCTGAATCTTCTAATCTTTAAGGATTCTCAATCAAACTTTTCATTGGAAATCTCAATTGACTAATTAAGAATATTTACCGCTCAGATAATAGTTTCAATTAAATATAGAAAAATACAGACAAAAGACAATTTAAAAAAAAAGACGTGTGGCACTCGGGGACTGCTGCGGTAAAGCTATTGCATAGCATTTTTTATCAACTTATGCAATTAATATATTAATAGCTTATGCAGTAACGCCGATACAACCAATGCCACCTAGAGGCGAGTTGCTGAACTAAACAGACAAGCGTGATATTTCAAAAAAGTCATTAAAAGTTCTGTTATTCATCGATAGATGGCAAAACTAAAAAGTACCACCGCTGTGCCGGTCGGAGTGGGGGGTAATAGGTTATTTTCGTTACGGAATTTTTGGATTCGATCTCCACGCCCAGGGCCCGCGATAGAAGCTATGCAATAGCTTAAAAAGAAACCAATGAATTCGCAATCACAAATACCCTACCCCTCCGCTGAATCTTCTAATCTTTTGAGGATTCCCAATCAAACTTTTCTTTGGAAATTTCAATTGACTAATTAAGAAGATTTACCGCTCAGATAATAGTTTCAATTGACTATAGAAAAATACATACAAAAGGCGATATAAAAAAGAAGAAACCAATGAATTCGCAATCACAAATACCCTACCCCTCTGCTGAATCTTATAATCTCTTAACTTAAGGATTCCCAAACTTTTCATTGGAAATCTCAATTGACTAATTAAGAAGATTTACCGCTTCCCTCAAAAACTTTTTTCGTCCGAGTTATTTTCGTAAACGTCGAGGTCATTCAATATTTTGTTCGACACATAGCGCTGGTACAAACAACAAAAGAATCGACGCTCTTTGATTTCCGTTTCTTTTGATGTGACGTTTAACTTAAAACAAAACATAAATGACCTGAATGGGTAAGCGTGCGTGTTTTGGTCTATCGTAATTCGAAATTTAAATTTACCTTTGGTAACATTTTGTCTTAAACTGAAACAGGCCATTTTCTTATCTCTGTGGAGACTTTTATACACAAATACACATAGTTAAAAGCGTGCGTGTTTTGGTGTATCATAATTCGAATTTTAAATTTAATAACATTGTTGTCTTGAACTGAAACAGGCTCTTTTCTTATCTACGATGAGTCTAGTATGCATAATATTATGGTTAAAAACGTGCGTGTTAAGGCTTGTCGTAATTCGAATTTTAAATTTTAAATATAGTAACATCTTGTCTCACACTGAAACAGGCCATTTTCTTATCCCTGATGAGACTATTATACACAAGTACGCATGCGTGTTTTGGTATATCATAATTCGAATTTTAAATTTAATAAACATTGTTGTCTCAATCTGAAACAGGCCATTTTTTTTATCTCTGATGAGTCTAGTATACATACTATTATAGTTAAAAGCGTGCATGTTTTGGCCTGTCGTAATTCGAATTTTAAATTTTAAATATAGTAACATCTTGTCTCAAACTGAAACATGCCATTTTCTTATCCCTGATGAGACTATTATACACAAATACGCATGCGTGTTTTGGTCTATCATAATTCGAATTTTAAATTTAATAAACATTGTTGTCCCAATCTGAAACAGGCTATTTTTTTATCTCTGTTGAGTCTGGTATACATACTATTATATTTAAAAGCGTGCGTGTTTTGGCCTGTCGTAATTCGAATTTTAAATTTTAAATATAGTGACACTTTTGTCTCAAACAGAAACAGGCCATTTTCTTATCCCTGATGAGACTATTATACACAAATACGCATGCGTGTTTTGGTCTATCATAATTCGAATTTTAAATTTAATAAACATTGTTGTCTCAATCTGAAACAGGCTATTTTTTTATCTCTGATGAGTCTGGTATACATACTATTATAGTTAAAAGCGTGCGTGTTTTGGCCTGTCGTAATTCGAATTTTAAATTTTAAATATAGTGCCACTTTTGTCTCAAACAGAAACAAGCCATTTTCTTATCTCTGATGAGACTTGTATTATATGTTTATACAGTATGGTGGGTGGCACCAAAAGACAATAAATCTAACAACATTCCAGGCTGCACTCGTAACCGATTGTAGCTCGCATGTCTTCCTTCGTTATCGAAATATTATGCTAAGGAAATCGTCAGCGGCGTCGCGCCCATCCTAATCAAGTGACGGTTCTGGGAATACGCGCCGAGTGAATAAAAGGTGAAATTATTGTAAGAGGAGAGGAGTACAAATACGATGGTTTAATTCGGTCTGGTTGGGGAACGCGCTGCGTGACGGCCGCTTCCTCCCCGCGACGCTGATGGAATAAGTTACCCGATACATTGATACTTTCTACCCGTACAGATGGAAGGATTAGATAAAAGCTTTATCACGACCATGTTTTTTTTATTATTGTAAAACCAACAGCTTATTTATTGTATCTAGGTAGGTATTTAATAAATATTTTTAAAATTATGAACTTACTAGTAGCGCCCCGCGGTTTCACGCGCGTGGATTACTGTTTTTCTGACTATACCAATTATTCCACGGGAATCATACATTTTACCGGGATAAAAAGTAGCCTATGTGCTATTCCAGACTATAATCTATCTCTGTGCCAAATTTCATATATTATTTATTATTAATATTCACACAAGGTCTTCAGGTCCCAAACTAGGCAGAACCTGTGCTATGGTAACCTGTTGATTGATATATATATTTATATACATATACACACCCAGACACAGGTCAAACAGACATGTTCATACACACAAATGTTTGACCTGTCCGGGAATCGAACCCGGGACCCGCGGCTCAGAAGGCAGAGTGCTACCAACTCGCCACCACCAATATAGATCCGTTCAGCCGTTCTGGCGTGATTGAGTAACAAACATCCATCCAAACTTTCACATTTATAATATTAGTGGGATACACACTTAGATTAGAACACCCGATCAAGTCAGCTCTAAAACAAATCAATGTAAATTAAATGTGAGGATACCGACTGCGCGAATGCAACTTGTTTACTTAATTTAAAACAAATCTGCGGGTAATGAAAGATTGATTACTATCCGCGATATCACCAAAGATCGCCTTGTCGAACCTTATTTCGATGCCAGGATATCTCTATCTTCATTCCAAATTTTATGCAAATCCGTTCATCCGTTTCAGCGTGAAGGAGTAACAAACATACAAACTACAAACTTTCACTTTTATGCCACTATGACGCCGCGCCGGTACTAAGCACGACGAGCTCTGATCTATCGAAACAACTTTTGGTGCCTATTATCTGAACCTCTAATTGGCCGGTTATAGTATTGGTTTGTTTGAAACCTGCCGGACCTTCAATTCATCTTTCTATGTGCTCGAAGCGACTAAGACAATAATTTCCTGTTTTCAAACCTAAATTCCGACCAATAGCCCTCTGTAACTGCTACTAAATGATTCCGACATGTCTCAACCCTAATTCATCCGGTAATTTTTAAATGTCGCTGCTCGTAGAGAGATTCGAGAAGACAAACTAAATAAAGTGGGTCCTCGTTAAACCCAGCATTAAACGAGCTTAGCCCCCCCTAAGCGTCCATTTAATAATTAATTGAACAAATGACGAGTAGTACACTGCCATGAATAATTTGAGAGCAAGCACTACTAACAGAGCTTATCCTCTCTGTCGCCAAGGACAATAGATTACGTGAACATCCTTTACCTAAAATGCGCCTTGATGATTATTGCGAGTTGCTAAATTAAATTTAAATACATACATAATTGGAATTTGGAACGCTTAGCTTTGGCTTAGTCTGGTTGTAAGACGCTTACTATACATTTGAAGATTTTATTCTTATTCAGAGAGCAATATTTAGGGGGGGGGGACTAATATTAAAGGGGGGGGGGGGGTCTACTGGTTTTTTTTCATACTTAATCCTATATCTATGTAACTTTTAAATTGTAAGAGGATTATCAATGTGATTTTAACGTTTTTGGGATCGCCTCCTCGTACCACCCTCGAACCGCCACTGGTAAGAGGTGCTAAGGTTCGTTCTCTGATGTTATAATTACCTTGCACGATGACCGCTAGTCACATTTATATCGACGCGCTTCTGTGCTTCGCAGAGCATTCCTTCGCGTAGTCCCGATTTTTGTATTATGACTACAGTCGTGGGGCTAACGCACTGGTCATCGAGGGTTTAAAAACTCTAACACTGGATTGTCGATGCAGGTGATGAGCAGGTTGTATGAAATACATTTTTCCACATAACCTGATCTCCAAAAGTAAATGCTATTTATCATCATTTCGCTTGAATCCGATCACACTTTATACTATCTCACTCACACTAATGTTGTAAAGGCGAAAATTTGTCTAATATTAAATTTAATTATACTAAATTATGAATACATATTGAATTATTATCTTTATTATTTTATATATAATTAATATTCGTTTGTGTACTGTATTAAAGCACTTATAAATAAGTTATTTTAAATATTTGTAGGACATGTGTCGCGCTGGCTAAATATAAATACCACATTATATACTTTTTGTACATGTACACATACCATGTTCATAGAAATAAAGTATTCTATTCTATTCTATCGTTTTTCGTTTGTATATTTGGTACTCCTTAACGCTGAAACGGCGATTTAAAAGATATGATAGTAGATAAGGAAAATGGCAAACTCTTTATTAAGTATTGTATAAATATAGCAAATAAAGTGATTGCCAAGAATAAAAAGTAGACAATAAGTAATGCCTGTACTATATATTAAATGATATATTAACAGCATTAGGAAATAAGAGAAAAAAAAAAAAAAAAGTTTGTAAACAATTGAAAGGAAAAAAAAATAAATAAAAAAAACAATAACGAAAAGAAAAGAAAAGAGGAAATACAAAAAAAACAAAAAAAAAAAACTATATTTCCTTACTCCCTACCTAACCCACATGTTTTTATTTTTTGACTGTTTCTTGTTCCATTCGGAAGACTCCCTTGAGTTTCTCGACCAGTAACACAGCAAATTGAGTTAATCAAGGTGTGACCGCTGCAAAACGACTCTGACCCCATGTCAGAGGAATAACCAGTATGCATACAAAAAAAAAAAAAAAAAAAAAAAAAACGCTGAAACGGCGAATGGATTCACATATAATAATATTATAGGTACCTTCTAGGTTTGCGTGCTAAATCCTAGACAATGTCATCACTTAACATCAGGCGAGACAGTTGTCAAAGGCAAACTTATAATATGTAAAAAAAACATGATATTTGGAAGACAGCTTATATCCTGGCATTAACACATTGGCTACTTTTTAGCCCTGATAAAGTATGTTTCCTGTAGGATAATTGAGATAGTGTGAAAACCTAAAGAAACTTCGGTTGCCGAAACATTATTTCTTGCTCTAAATTGCGATCGAAACAATTAGGTATTGATAGGAATCACTTTGTTTGCTGAGTCCTTTTGAATCGATGATAGCTCAACGGTGGGAGCGTCGCCTGTCAAACTGACGGACACTGGTTCTATCCCCAACAACAGCTTGAGCTTCCGGTGAAGGTTACACCGTTATCATATTCCCAGCATGGTGGTAGGGTACTTTCGAATGGTTGCCTGGCTAGCTACCACCCTTAAGTTTGAAAAACTGTCACCAAACACATAGTGTGTTCAGGCAGCAGTCCTTGAGAGCCAGTGAGCGTTCTAGGTCTATGATAACATCTTCGACCACATCGTCACTGACCATCAAGTGAGATAGTGGTCAAACGCTAGATCTATACAGTACAATATAAAAAAGTCTTTAGACTGACAAATTGAAATAATACATTTAGAAATAAATATAAATAATATGGTAGATATACCACCTATACGCACGAAGCGTTATGCTTCCACTTTCTTAATGCGTACTGCCAAGGAATGGAACTCGTTGCCCGAGTCTGTTTTTCCCGATATATACAATCCTGGAGTCTTCAAGTCGCGAGTGAATAGGTACCTTCTAGGTTTGCGTGCTAAATCCTAGACAACGTCATCACTTAATATCAGGTGAGACAGTTGTCAAACGCAAACTTATAATATGTAAAAAAAAAAAAAAAAAAAAACATTCGAAATAAATAGACAATGTTTACTGCGTAGGACAGGAAGGGTAATTACCCTTTGGATGAGAGGGCAATATCACCCATGTAATAGCTTAATGACGATGGGCGGACGGGTTTTGACTAATGACATTTGAATGCATACGTAATAACATTCTGTTCAGGCAATTTTCATTGGGAATTTCCTGAAAATATCGTGTCATATGCGGATGATACATTGATTGTTCAGTTTTATGAATTATCCTACTAATATTATAAACGCGAAAGTTTATGTGTATGTGTGTATGTTTGTTACCTCTTCACGCTCAAACGGCTACACCAATTTCGATGAAATTTGGTATGGAGATTTTTTAAATCACACTCAGACCCCCACACTAGGACCCCTGTGTCGCGGGAGGCATGGACACACACAAACACAGCACACAAACACCCAAGACCCGCGAAAAACATCTACTTTCATCGCACAAATGTTTGTCCCTACCGGGATTCGAACCCGGGGTCCCGGGGACACAGTAGGCGTATCACTGACACTAACCACTGCACCACGGCGACCGTCGAGCTTAGATCCTGGACACATAGGCTTATTTTCATCATCACGATCATCACTACGCGGGTACAACCGCGGGGTGTTACTAGTTATAAAATAGTTTTAATAATAAGCACAGACTTTTATTAGCTTAGTAAACAGTTTTGTCATATTTTAATGTCCAAAATTTCTTTTCAACTGTAGAAACTTTAGAATATATTTATATCTTAGAGCACCATCGCTCCATCACCTCTGCTACACTGCAATGTTGAGCTTATTACAAACGTAATGGACTGGCAGATATGTAAACATACGTATTTATTACTAACAAGACGTGCGATCTTGTTCTGTTTTTTTATACCGTTCCGCTCCCTATAAACTATACATATAAATATTTTTATGCTGATATTCAGGTCAGCTTCAAAAGCCTAGTTCAAAGATAGCGGCGACTTTGATGGAGGCGTGCACTTGGCTATCGCGATTATGACTGTATTATTTTTGTTGAATGATAAATATAATGTATAATGTAAAATGAGTCTTGTTAATGCCAATGGTATGTTTAAGATTAACGTATTTATGAGAAGTTTTTTTTGTGTTCGGCAGTGGAGAAGGGAGAAAGCACGCGTTTTGTTGATGTCGCTTCTATATTTTCTTGGCGTTTGAAGGATTTTTATTGTCAATAAGTTAAAGTTTGCTTTTGCTGTTTTTTTATTTATTTTTTATTTACACTCATACCCCCGCACTAGGATTCCCTGTGTCGCGGGAGTTGTTTATTGTCAATAAAATAATATTAGTTTTTATTTAATATATAAAAATAAGTCAGCAGAATTTTTCATCCGCGCATGCAATTAGTAGTAACCTACTTAGTCATATTATCTATAAGTGTCAGTAATTAAACATAATATTATTTCGTCTTAAAGGGAATTTTGAGATATTTAGCTTCTAAGTCAAAATGACCTTGATTCTAAATTTTCAGTTTTAAAGTTGAAAATGTTAAGGGAATTTTGCTACGCATTTCCCAATTATTTTATTATGTTATTAGCTCCGAGTTTGTACCCGCGTGGTGATAAAAAACTGAGATGATGGTGAAAATAAGCCTATGTATTAATCCAGGGTATACCTAAGCTATCTCCATACCAAACTTCATCGAAATCGGTGTAGCCGTTTGAGCGTGAAGAGGTAACAAACAGACAACCCAACACACATACACACAAACTTATATACACTCGCCTTTATAATATTAGTGTGACTAGTGGCGACCGCGGTGTTACCCGCGGTGAAATGGTATTGACGGTTTTTGTGTCATCCCATCATACCACGGGAACAGTCACTACTTTCGGGATGAAAAGTAGCTTATGTGTTAATCCAGGATCTAACCAAATATATAAGATAATAAGGCATAAGCCCATTAAAAAAATGAAAGGATCTAACCTATCTCCATACAAAAAATTTCATCGATCAATCAGTGCAGCCGTTTGAGCGTGAAGGAGTAACAAACATCATCATCTCAGCCATAGGACGTCCACTGCTGGACATATGCCTCCCCCATTGATTTCCACAAGGGCCGGTTGAAAGCGGCGGTAACAAATATACACATTACAAACTTTCGCCTTCATAATATTAGTGGGATTATCGTCGGTATCCAACTGTGAGAACTACACTGTTGTCACGTAACGCCGACATACCTTAGAAGCTGTCAATATGCGCGACATTATTCCGACTGTCCGATGTGACGTGCTCAATGCAGCTATCGGGAATTCGAAATTCGTGATCAGGAATCAGGATGCCACGGTATTTACAGACTGGGCGGTCAGGAAACTATTTCATGCTGAGCACGTAGCTACACCAACTTTGGTCGTGGTTACCCTACGCCCGCGGCTCTGTGATTGATTTGATTTCGTTTTTTGTTAAAGAAGAAGTTTTGGTTATGGAAGTTTGTATTACGACCCATGGGCTAACGAAGTTGTGCGCAGCTGTGGAAGTGCAGGGGTGTTGATTGTATGTTAAGTGGTTTCAGTTTTTGTCATAAATATACCTATGGCATCCTACTAATATTATGAATGCGAAAATTTGTGAGTATGGATGTATGTATTAATCTAAATTAAATAAGAACCAATTTCGATTGCAAACGCAAATCATTTTCAACTATTTCTACACGTATGTCTTGACAAAAAATTACTGGATCAAATTCAATGCATTGTTTATGGAATTAATTGTTGTTGTTTTATATTACATCAAATTAATCTGATAATGTATACGAATATTATACTTTCAAACTGGTTCATAAATAGCTGAGATGTTTTTTAACTAGATGTAAAGAGGCACAATTTTGATGTAATATAAAATATGTTTTTAAGGTATTGCATAGCTTCTATCGCGGGCCTTGAGCGTGGAGACCGAATCCATAAATTCCGTAACGAAAATAACCTAACACCCCACTCCGACCGGCACAGCAGTGATACTTTTTAGTTTTGCCATCTATCGATGAATAGTAGAACTTTTAATGACTTTTTTGAAATATCACGCTTGTCTGTTTAGTTCAACAACTCGCCTCTAGGTGGCATTGGTTGTATCGGCGTTACTGCATAAGTTATTAATATATTATTTGCATAATTTGATAAAAAATGCTATGCAATAGCTGTACCGCGGCAGTTCCCGAGAGCCACACGTCTTCTTTTTACTACTAATAAGATAAATATTTTAATTATTTGGTGTACTTCACAGTGGCCTCTAAAGGTCTCACAAAACACATGAAATCAACAGCAATTACTAAATGAATAGGCCAGTACATAGCAACAGCAGCAGTAAATAAATAATTAACCTAATCCACGGATCTAGTTCAATAGTCATCAGTGGAGAGTTGCAAAAGCAAACAAATGGTAGAACTATACCGCTGCCGTCGGGTGTCGCCGCCGTTCAAAGGAGCTAAAATAGATACAACTGAAACCCTTTCATGTCGTCTGTCCCTCGTCCGCGACACCCGCCCACAGATCAACAATATAATTAACGCTTTCACAATATTGGAATAAGCTTAAAACGATCCACGAAAAAAGTTTTGAAGTGAAAACTTCTTTAGCGGCGTTGTGCACTTTTGTATGGGGAAAAAAATGTTAAACTCGCGTCAGATCGTCAGATCGTCACCGCCGTTGAAATTTATACTTGTCAGTTTGACAGGCGACGCTCCCCCCGCTGAACTATCATCGCATCTTGGAAAGGACACTGTACATACGTTGGGCTGAAAGCAGCGAGGCGGGGGAACAAGGGGCGCACAGCGCGCCCCCTAGCGGAGAGAAATGGAGGAGGCCTATGTCCAGCAGCGGACGTCCTATGGCTGAGATGATGATGATGATGATGATTTCATAAAAACAAAATTACGAAGGGTGGAGTTCACCAAAATTTAAAACGTCCGATTATGAATTTAACCGTCGGTCAAACAGTTTTTACCAAACAGTAAACCGACGGTTAACTGATAATCGGACCTTAAAATTCTGGTGAACTCCACCCTAATCGTGGAACCGACTTCAACACTTTTCAGTTATTGGAGTACGAGTATAACTAAAAAAGACCGCTTGACCGATTTTGATGAAATTTTAATGGGACACGGGAAGCACCAGGTTTCAAATAAAAAAGAATCATGAAAATCGGTTCACCCAGTCGAAAGTTCTGAGGTAAGAAACATAAAAAAAACATACGGTTCAAATTGAGAACGTCCTCCTTTTTTTGAAGTCGTTTAAAAATCAAGCAAGAGGAGTTTGATTGGAAACACCGTGACGCGAAATTTTTATATATTAGATAAATAATATAATAAATAATCTTCTAGGCAGGCGTGCTCCATCGTAGACCGCATCATCACTTAACATCAGGTGAGATAGTGGTCAAACGTCTGCCTATTCCCAATAGAAAAAAAAATAAAATGCTATAACAGTACACATTTAGTAGTCTTTTAGAAGTTATGGAATTATTTAATCAATTTTTTTATTTATTTTTTATTATTTTTTCTCTATTTATTTATTTATTTATTAACATTCAGACAAGGTCTTCAGGTCCCAAACTAGGCAGAGCCTGTACTATAAATATAATAATAATAAATGTTTTATTGTTAAACAGTAAGTTACATGGTGCACTAATAATAATATAATAATAGTAATAATAAATTATTAATATAATAGTAATTTAAGTACATACTAGTTGCGCCCCGCGGTTTCACCCGCGTGGTGATGAAAATTGTTGATGATGGTGATGAAGAAAATAAGCGTGTGTGTTAATCTAGGGTATATGTTATCTCAATACCAAATTTCATCCAAATCCAGCCTGCCGTTTAGGCGTGAACGTGTAACAAACATACATCCATAGCCTCTATAATATTAGTATGATTATTAAGGACGTGTTAATGTATTTTTAAAATTTTATTATCGTTTGAACATAAAATGCTGCCGTGGTGGTACCGGTCTAGAATAGTACTCCCCCATTTCTTCCCGTGGGTGCCGTAAGAGTTGGCTAAGGGATCATGTACCAGAAGGTGGGCAGCAGCGCCTTCTGAGGATAGGAAATCATACTGCGCTTGCCAACCCGCCTGCCAAGCGTGGCGAGTATTGGCAAATCCCCCTACATGGGGAGGCATATGTCCAGCTGTGGACGACCTATTGCTGTTATGAATGAATGATGAAAATAAAATGCTGCTATTTTACACTCGTCAGTAAGACGCGTGCCTTTATGCATTGATTGCATCCTAAAAACTTACAGTGATATTCATCTCCAATTCCTGAGGGCGTGCTTGCGAATTCGAATGTAACTGCTTTTTACAGCTTCCTCGAACAATTCTGATATGATCGTAAACGGGCGTGAGAGGGGTGGGGCGGGAAGGGGGGGGGGGGGGTGTAGTGTCATCGTATCTCGTCGTTAATCACGATGTCACGACGAAGTGACGGCTCTAGTGTTTTGGCTGACTGAGAGCGCGTGACACACGGGCGGGTAGCCCAGTGAGCATTGGTTTGACAAATTTACTAGTTTAGTGAAATTACGTTTTCAAGAAAGATACTCGTAATACAAACATAGCATACATAATATGTGTGCTATGTTTGTATTACGTTATATACTCCTAGTAACGCGGCCCTGCTTCGCATGAATGTAATTTCAATTTCATACAAAGTTTAATTTACGATGCTGCACTAATATTATAAATTTTGTGAAAGTTTCGATGTTTGTTACTCAATCACGCTCAAACGGCTAGACAGATTTGGATGAAATTTGGTATGTAGATACTTTAGGTCCCGGAATAACACGTCCTACTTTTCATCCTCATCATCATCTCAACGCGGGTAAAACCGCGGGGCGCAGTTAGTAATATTTTAAATATGAACGTTTGGATGGCTGGATGCTTATACCCTGGATTAACACATAGGCTGTAAGTGGTATTTCCCTTAATAAATAGTGCATTAAGCAAACTAAGCTACCTAGATACTAAAACGATTCGTTATAATGTAACTATTCTTGGTGAAATCAAATAAATAAATAAATAAAATAAATAGGCTTATTGTCATCACCACCATCATCACCACCACGAGAGTAAAACTGCAGGGCGCAGTTAGTTTTTACATATAATATATATGTGTGTGTATATATATGTGTGACTCTGAACATGTTCGGAAAGCCCATAATCAGAGACCACTATTCACGCTAAGCTTTTTATGGGCAGTAGCACTCTATGTGAGGGTTTGCCCGAGGAAGTACTACCACTAAATCTATTTCTACCGCCAGGCAGTAGTGTCCACATTACTGTGTTCCAGTTTGAAGGGTATGGTTTCCGGTAAAATTACAGCCTACGACATTGTTGTCGTAGGCTGACGGGCGCAGTGCAGTTCCGTACGAATTGTATCTCTCTATAGACACTATACTTAACATCTTGTGGCCCGTTGGCTAGTTCCGTTATCTTATTAAAAAAAAAATTTGGTTGTCTGTAAAGTCGGTTTACGGACGATAGATTTACGTGATAACGTCATAATCATTTATGACTTTGACTTTGACTTTGATTATTTTATGTAATACAAAACTCAGGTGGAACGTTACGCGGAACGTTACTATTATTCATGAGTGTTGCTGGTATTCATCAATTTATAAATCGTTATCACGTCAAAAAGATGTAAAAATGATGTGTTCGCTCGTGAGCTTGTACATCGCACGTGTGTCACCAACTTTATTGCTGTTTACAAGTATAGTGAAAAAGACATCGGTACGTTTGCATCGTAAATGTCTCCCGTTTTAAAATAAGCGTTTTACAAATAACTACGGCTTAGCACCCTCTTCAGCTTATTAGGGCTTTGTGTCTTTAATGTTGTCCTGAGATTCGTGAGGTCATGTCTATGGGCACCGACTGAAAATCAGTGACTGAGGCTTTTGCCTTAGTTTTATGCTGAGTCGGGGCCCATATTCATGACACTCACAACATCATTATTATTCTGTTCTGTATTGCTTTTGTACGTATCTCTTGTGTAATGTGTGTTGTGAGTGTCTTGAATAAATGTGGTTTCTTTCTTTCTTTCTTTTTTCTTTCTTTAAATTAGAACGGTTTCAGTGCAAATTAGTCGCACATCATTATTGGCCCTAATTCTGTTAATAACTCGAACTGGAAAAATCCCACTAATATTATAAATGTGAAAATTTGGTTGAATGGATGGATGGATGTTAGTTACTCAATCACGCCATAACGGTTGGATTTGTATGAAATTTGGTATGTAGATACTTCAGGTCCTGTAATAACACATAGGCCACTGCTGGACATAGGCCTCCCCCATTGATTTCCACAAGGACCGGTTGGAAGCGGCCCGCATCCAGCCCTTGCCTGCGATCTTAGTCAGGTCGTCTGTCCACCTGGTCGGTGGCCGTCCTATGCTGCGCTTGCCAGTCCGTGGTCTCCATTCGAGAACCTTTCGGCCCCAACGGCCATCGGTTCTTCGAACTATATGCCCTGCCCACTGCCACTTCAACTTTTATACAATTGCTGGCCAATTGCGGTTAGTTTTAGTCGACACCAAATAAGTGGCGAACTGAAAAGTGCGTGCTTATACCTAGACGATATTATAGTAGCGGGTGAAGACATCGGTGAACACACCTACGCCACAATGACACTGAGTAACAAAGGTCACTAAAAAGAGTGAAAATAAAATTTCTTCCAAAAAAAATTTTTTAACAAAAAATGCAACCGTCTTCAACACTCAACAGTGTGAAATAACTTGTCGAAGTCGGTACCATGAGCACAATATTTTGATATTAGTTACTTTGAACTATCATGGTACCATGGTTCAATACGATGACAGATATAGGTCTTTTGAGGTGTTTTTTTAAAAATAGGCACAGACACGTTTTTCTATAAGTTAAAAAAAGGGACATTCATTACCAACTCTCATCTTCTCTCAAGTGTCATCTTTCGTGTCCGATTCAAATTAACATATTTAATTATATTATATTAACATTAGAAGGATAATTTTCAAAAAGTTTATATCATTGGGCACAGCAATTAGAAGAAAATACTATATTTAAAAAAAAAAACATGTACATTTAATATTTTTAATATCCTTAAAACCGGCAATGTTACTATTGCAATTGGGCCGATGCATTATTAAAATAAAGTACTAACAACTAATTACAATACTACAGCTCCTACAAAAACATTTGAACAATTCTACGACAACTAAACATTATCAGTCGATAGATAACTCAAATGCTCTAACCCGCTACCAGTTGGCAGCGTGCCCAAAATGCTAGCAGCATTGCCACGTTGAATTGCAATAATGCAATAGTAAGATTGGATATGTCTTATTCATATACAAATTTCTAATTAGACAAAATATTTTGTCTTCCATCATTTCATAAAAACAGATAGATACACGTATCTGTTTTTATAAAATTATTAATTAATTCACTAAAAGACTAGGCACAGTATACATAAGGACGTATGCTTATATCTGTGGATTAGGGCTATGTCCATACATTTTTTTAAAAACGTTATAAGCTCACGTTTGACACCTGATGTTAAGTGACGACGCGGTCTAAGCTGTGGCACACAAACTTAGATGGTACCTCGCTTAGAATTCACTTGCGACTTGAGGACTCCGGGGTTGTACCTATAGGGAAACATGGAATCAAGCAGTGAGTTCCACTCCCTGGCAGTACGCATCATAAAAATGGAAGCAAAACGTTCTGTGCGTAACGGTGGTACATCTACTTCTTCTATTCTATTTCGACTGGCCGGTTGGCGCAGTTGGTAGCACTCTGCCTTCTGAGCCGCTGGTACCGGGTTCGATTCCCGGACAGGTCAAACATTTGTGTGTATGAACATGTCTGTTTGACCTGTGTCTGGGTAATGTATATAAGTATGTATTTAAGTATATATATCAGTCATCAGGCTACCATAGTACAGGCTCTGCCTAGTTTGGGACCTGAAGACCTTGTGTGACCGTTGTCCCATACTATTATTATTAATTTTCTAATTGCACGTGCGGTGATAGACGTACGTAGATGAAGCATTTCTTGGTTGTGGTTTTCTGGAAGTGGTCTGAGGGTTAACTAGTTGATAGTTTTAGATTGCACAGAGTAAGATGCTTTACGAGCGCTTCATGTAAGCGCTGACGTGAGACATGTTCGCCGCTGGATGTCCACCACATCAAAGCGAAACGATGGTATTTTGATTCCCTCCTTTGATTATGGAGAGACGCGCTGACTATCGCGTTCGCTATTTTAAACTACTCAGTGAAGTCTGCCCGTTGATTTATTACCGGACTTGGCAATTACACCACAGAATTCATACGATTTAATTTGTTATTTAAAGAAACTCTTATAATTTGACTTCTTCGTTAGCAAGAGAGAGGCGTAGGTAATAAGTAGGAGAATTTTTCACTCAAACAACTTATACAATTTATTATCTTCTTATTTTCTTTTGACGTGATAACGTTTTATAAATTGATGAATACCAGCAACACTCATGAAAAATAGTAACGTTCCGCGTAACGTTCCACCTGAGTTTTGTATTACATAAAATAATCAAAGTCAAAGTCAGAGTCAGTCAAAGTCAAAGTCAAAGTCAAAGTCATAAATAATTATGACGTTATCACGTAAATCTATCGTCCGTAAACCGACTTTACAGACAACCAATTTTTTTCTTACGTTTAGTTTTTTTACAGTATAAATATCTAAAACAAAAATTAATAAAGATATTATAAAAAACCTAAACCTAGAGTTCCGCCAGCAGCGGGGCAGGGCCCAAGCTACCGGTGGTTAGGGCCGCAGAGTGAGGAACCTCCGGACAATACGCGCCGTTTCAAGGAGTACCGCCTTCTGCATCTGACCCTTGATCCAACCAATTATTTTTTTTTTTTTTTTATTTACTATTTTTTTACTATCTCAATTATTATTAAAATGTTCGGCAAACCACGTATGTACACCTCGACAATGAAAGTAATTCTTAAGTTTAGGTAGTCTTAGCTAACGTAACAATCTTCCGACACTGACTAACCTAGGTGACTGCTCTAGCAAGACTGCCTATTGAATCCTATTCTTCTAGTCCTTTTCTATCTAACATCAATTCTTGTATGTATGTGTATAATCTGAATCTCGAAAACGGCTCTATTTTCATGAATAAATCCTGACATCTATTGGCAAGTAGTAATACAATTTAAACAACAACTAAACTGTAAAATTAAAACTCACGTTCATAATTACTTTACAGTGTTTTTTACGGGTATAACGTGGTACTTACGCGTAGTCGATATCACGATCGACAATTGTTTCGGCTTCTTCCGGAAGCCCTCACAGGATCTTGAGTGCGGTGCGTTAGTCGTAACGTCCAGTCTCGCAAGATCCTGATGAAGGCTTCCGGAAGAAGCCGAAATAATTGTCGATCGTGATATCGACTACGCGTAAGTACCACGTTATACCCGTAAAAAACAGTGTAAAGTAAACTGTAAAACTTTCACAAAAATTTAAATCGTCCGATTATCAATATTCGTCGGTCAAACAGTTTTTACCAAACAGGAACTGTTTGACCGACGGATAATGATAATCGGATGTTTAAATTTTGATGAACGCCAATAACGCTATAATGAGTGTTTGGTTTATGGTAAAACTAACGGAAAACCGAGCTAAGCTCTTTCACCCAGATACTACTTGATCATATTCTAAATAGACAATTTTGGGTCTTTTTTGCTGAAAGTCCTATATTATGTCTCCTGAACTTAAAAAAATACCAGGAGAACAGTTCATTGAGATTAATTCTCATCATCAACATTAGAGGCCACACACCTTGGGGAGGGCGGGGCTAGCGAAGTTTGACATAGTGTGATAGGGGGGTGGGGTCTTAAGCTCTGTGACGTCACATGTCAAATTGTTCGGCATTTTTTTTTAAATTTATTTATTTATTTATGCTCTGTGACGTCACATGTCAAATTGTTCGACACTTTGCCAACGTCGGTAAGCGCCGATAAAAAATCAAAGGCGAAAAATTCCAATTTACAATAAAGGGATCTCAGACAACAAGGAGATCCGAAAATATCAAAATATTTTTATAATAATTTCGAGATGATAAATTACTTAGTGTGTGACGTCACACACGGGGCAGGGGTGGTCACAAATGTAACCAAGTGTAACAAAAGTTGTCAAAAAGTTATGAAATCGGTGTGGCGTAATTTATGAATTGCCTTTCAATGATTGAACAAAATTTGATTTGATTTTCCAATTTAGTAGTGAAAAAGTATTTTCAAGCGTCCATATTTTTCCTTTATCCAACATTCTGGCGGTAACGTAAAATGTGCCTTACACCATGGGCCTTACTATTAGCTTTGTAAAAAAACCATGCAAGTTCCGAGCAGTTCTAAATCCTGGCTTGAACATGCCAGAGACAACAATAACCGTTTACCTTTGAGGATATCAATGTTCGAACCGTTCACCTAAAGGAGCGTAATGCCGTGGTGATGGTATGATTTCACACTAAGCGGTTTACATTTTAGAACTGCTCGGATCTTGCTTTGTTTATACAAAGCTGATAGTAAGGCCCCAGAGGAAAGATGAGATGAGAGAAAAATATATTTAAAGATTTTTATAGATTTTAATTTAATCTATAAAAATCTTTAAATATATTTTTGAGATCGTGGGTCTTTTAATAAATACAGATTTGTAATATTTTAAATCAACACGCATCATTATTTATCCTGCCCTCTCTGCCTGTAAGCACCCGCGAGCCTTTGTAATGTCATCGACATCTGTTAAGCCCATAAATGTCGTTATCTGTCTCTTCAGCGACGAAGTGACACTTGATATTTTTATTGCATTTTATTATTAGCTTTGTCGGACATCCATGATTTAATTATATTGTTTGAAATTATAAATGTAAGTAATAAATTTGATTGCAGTAGATGGACTACTGACTGTCAGTCCATGAAGATAATGATAAAATTTAATTTACTTTTGTTCCGTGATTGATAAAGCTTGCAAACAGTAAAGAATTAAAAGAATCGCAAAGTTTGCAAAACAGTCCAATCACAATCAACTACAAATGAAATGAAATCAAATGATTCATTTCATTTGATTAAAAGAATCGTAAGGTTTGCGAAAAAGTCCGATCACAATCAATTAGAAATGAAATGAAATGAAATTATTCATTTCATTAGAAGAATCGTAAATTTTGCGAAAAAGTCCGATCACAATGAACTAGCTTTGAAAAAAAAGATTACTATCGTGACAAATAGAATCGCCAGGTTTCACCACCATTTTTTATGATTATACTAGCTGCGCCACCCCAGAAGCTTACGTTTGACAACTGTGTCAATGATATTGAGTCCATATGAAAAGTGATTGTTATGTATGTGATGACAGCTGACACTCAGGCCTTAAATGCTGTAAATAACTTTTTAATTTGAAAACACAAAGACGAATATTTGAGTCTGTGTCGGAGTGACCAAAGACTCCAAGGTCCATTGCTAGTTTTCAACATTGAGCTCACTTTTTATATTACAAACTTACAACTTGTGTATAAATACTTTGGCAAAATATTCAAATTAAGCTTACGTTTTTTTTTACGATCGCCATGATTCAGTGGTCAGAGACATGACTTCTGGCTTCCGGGGCTCTGGGATCGAATCCCGCCAGAGGCTGTAACGTTATGTTCACTTGAAGGTGAACGAATGTCACAAGTTATTTAAGAGTGAACCTTTCCTTTTCTATTCGATACCTAGAGGATCCTTAAGGTTAAATAGAACCATAGAAATAAAAACAATAACAGTATATGTTACAGTAATACAGTAAATACAATAACAGTATATAGTACAGTAATGTTGGTCTATCAGTCCTATTAATTAATTGTTCATACAATTAAGGGTAGATGGCGCTAATAACAACATCCCCTCAGATGTTAAAAAGGAAAGAAGTAATTCGGCCCTAGTGGTATGGGCTGCTATAGCTTACTTGGACAAAGCGACGGTATTCTGTAGTCGTGGGTTAAAGTCCCACTAGCAACCGAATTTTTTCCTTCAAATATTTGAAAATAACAGTATATTTACATAAATGATAAACTAAAAATCGCAACACGTATATTATAATTTAAGAGTTCAGAAGGGGAAAAGGGTTCGGTTCAAGAACACAGGAACAGCTTCAGCAGGGGGATATTTAAAGTAGGTACACAGATTCACAAGGGCGATATTAGAAGTATCAGGATTGTTGGAAGACAGTTTCTCCAGGGATATGTCTGTCGTACTTTACTTTCTAATTACGTAATCAATATCGCTTGTCGTCGAACTCATAATTTAATTAAAACATAACCTGGGCTTGAGAGACATCCATTCTAATTCCACTTTAGGAATGCTGCTGCAGCTGCGATTTGTAGAAGATTTGTGCCGCTATCTCAAAGACGGATCGGGAACGATAGCGAAAATAGTTTCCTATCATTCCTGAAATATCTTCTACTCAGATCTCTAAAACAAACACACAATGGTTACAGCCTATAATTGAGAAGTGTAATATAACGCAACAACTATAACATATACTGTGATTTTACGTAAATTTTATTATCTATTTGTATGGGATTAGATAAAGTAGTGTATGAAAATAAACATAAATTGATCTTAAAACACTCATGTAACGCTATAAAAAAGCGAGTAGTATCGTTTTTAATGAACCCTTATTATGGTACAGTTAGTAGTTTATGAAACTGTAACATAATAAGGGTTCTTAAAACACGAATGTAAGTTATATAAACGAGCCGTAGGCGAGTTTCTTTATAGCATTACACGAGTGTTTTAAGACCAAATTATGTGCAGTGTATCATACACTACTTTATTTAATCTCATAAAATAGATAATAAAATTTACGTAAAATCACAGCATAGGTATGTTTGCATGTATTTCCAAACGTTTAGCGCCAAATTCCATTTGCTGATCGCGCATGCGTGTTGCGCGGCGTCCACAGACTATGTGAAGAAAAACTGCATTGCAACCTCCTTGGTCCAGCTGAAGTTGTATCTTTATGGAAAAAAAGTTGTAACGAAATGTTATCTTTTTTAATTTATTTCGATGTATTGTTTATAAAGACTGTCATTCAAGTTCTGTTTTTGATTTTTTAATCTTTATATTTCAGTATGAGATTAGATAAACTACTATTATTTTATTGCACTGTGGTTTCTTTCTATTGCAACAATAGTCTGTCGCGACATGGTTGCCGGCGCGTCGAATGAATTCTAATCTGGGGTTCTAACGCGAAGCCATTTGTCACGTGGGGTCGAGGACCGGCGTATCAGCACTGTCTATCACCAGATCATGCTACCGGACTTGCAAATGACGACCAGGGGACTCGGAGTACGATGGAATGCGGAGTGAACTCGTGTTATGTTTGAAAGCAAGGATGTTACGGAGTTTCGACTCCGACCCCAGAGTCGGTCGCTATTTATTATGTTGAAAAATCCGATTGCTATTTCAGATACCTATATACCATTTTTAAATTGAAGGTTAGTATGTACGTCGCACTATCTGGGGGGGCAACCACGAATGATATAATATGTTTATATGAGGTAGATGTCGCACAAGCGCGAGGAAACTGAAGCGGCAAAATTAACCAATTGTAGTAATTTTCATTACGACGCGTATTTCAAGCGCAAGTCTAAACATATAGCTATCCTTTTCTATATTATTTGTAACGTATTATCTGTCGCAGTAAGCATGTTTATGTTGTAAAGGAACAAAATCTGAGCACCGCGCAGTATGAATATACGTCACCTTTAGTAAAACATCATTGGCAACCACCATCTCATATAGTAGTGTTATTTTAAACTTACATTGAATTGTGGTTTTTTTCGTTTAAGCAATGCTACTTTAATCCTACTAATATTATAAATGCGAAAGTTTGAGTGTATGTGTGTATGTTTGTTACCTCTACACACTCAAACAGCTACACCGACTTCGATGAAATTTGGTATGGAGATAGCTTATACCCCGGATTAACACATAGGCTTATTTTCATCATCACCGTTTTACATCACCACGCGGGTACAACCGCGGGGCGCAGCTAGTGTTACAAAGACAAAGCAGTTTTGTGACGTCACTCCATTTTGTTCACTCAAAGCGTAGGTACTATGAGCTGTCTTTAACAGCAAGAAAATAGTTCTATTAGTCAACATAAAAAAAGTTGCTCTTTCGCTTTTTATATCGCAAGGAGTGTAAATAAAAAAAATATATCAGGTACACGAAATATTTTAATATTCAATAAAAAAAATATTTCTGGTACACGAAATATTTTTTTTATTTACACCCCTTCCCCCAACTCGAAAGTGCCCTACCACTATGTAAAGTTATTTTGATTAAACAACAGGATCACTTCAAATGTATCCTTGTTGATAAATACCATTTAAGACACAAGCTTATGGATCAATTTGATCTTGATACTCCTAGTGTTGCTATGCTATCCACGCACGATGCAGGACGTGTCACTGGCGTTTCGTGCATGTCGCGCGATGATGTCAGCCACTTCCGATTGTGCTAGGATTGTGCATATGCTAATGTTGAAAGACTATCTTTCTATATAATCTTTATATTATGTACAACTAGTAGCGCCCTTCGGTTTCACCCGCGTGGATTACGGTTTCCCGCTACCTCAATTATAATAATAATAATAACAAAACGGAATTATCCCACGGAAACTATACTTTTTCCAGGATTTAAACTATCTCCATACCAAATTTCATCGAAATCGATGTAGGCGTTTGAGCGTGAAGTACCTGCCCAGAATATTTTGATAATATTTTGAACGATCATGGTACCGACTTCAACATGAGTATTTTTTTTTATTTTTTTTGTCGCTTGTATATACTGTAGTTAAGAGATACGAGACTATGGTGAAAGATATGCGGAAAGATAAAAGGGTGCCAGTTACATAATGTATTAGTCAGTAACCGACGTACGAGTCAAAGTACCTGCTTGTCACATAATAATATAAGAGCACTTTTTATTCCGTCACCATTGACAAATGTGTCTTGCGCATTGAATAATAAACGATGTTTTTGAATACCAGAGCGATGCATGAAAAAATAATCGGCTTACTTTGAATATAGCTTGGAGCGCATCTACTCAGAATTCACATGTTTTGAAAAGATTATTTCAAAGCTGGCGGTGAATTGCACTGGGATTCTTCCTACAACTTATTTTAGATTCAGTATTGAAGTCTGATTTTAATTGTTGCAATATCTGTTTACTAGTACCTAGGTCTCGCGGTTTCACCCGCGTTGATTACGGTTTTTTATACGTCAATCATCCCACGCGAACTATACTTTTTCCGGGATTAAAGTAGGCTATGTGTTATTCCAGGGTCTGAACTATCTCGATACCAAATTAAATTGATATCGGTCTTTTAAGTGTGAAAAAGTAACAAACATACACACATACACACAAACTTTCGCATTTATAATATTAGTACGAAGGAAAACCAAAAAGAAATAAAAGTGATCCCTCTTAAACGAATCATTACTTCACTTCATATTCTTTTTAATACTATATGTATAGATCTAGCGTTTGACCACTATCTCACTTGATGGTCATTGACGATGTGGGACGGCCACCGACAAAGTGGACAGACGACCTGACTAAGATCACAGGAAAGGGATAGATACGGGCCGCTTCCATCCGGTCCTTGTAGAAATCTAAAGGGCAGGCATATGTCCAGCAGTGGACGTGCTATGGCTGATATGATGATGATTTATGAAGCACTAAATACTTTACATTAGTTAAAATAATATATCTCACCATCAAGTGAGATAGTGGTCAAACGCTACAATATCTATACAGTATAAAAACAAAAAGATAGTAGACAAACGTTTGCCAACCTTTAAAAAAAATGTAAAACTTCATGATTTCACCACAAAATAAATATATTCATAGAATAGTAGCGGAATAGAGTCACTCAAGAGCCACTCACATTAAGATGTGGCATTAACAGAATCGAGAATGGTGCCAACGTTCTATTGCCGATGGATCGCTCAGCCATCTCGAGTGAGTCATTTCATCGAAGAGATCGTTATAGGAAAGATATAAGACGTTGTAAAAACAACTCAATTTGTATAGCTGAAAGATATTAGGATGTGAAACAAAACAGTTTAATGTTCTGAATACAATTTTTAAAAAAATATCCTAGTGTGCATTGGGCTCATGCATTGATGATTCTATACTTAAATGTGCAGAATTATTTGTGTTGTGGGCTTAGAAAATCTTCTGAGTAGTTTCCAATTTTGAAACGGTCTTTTGGTGTATGAATACGGGGAAGTCGCAGCCATTCCTGTGATGTGTCAAATGTGTGAAGCAATTGCCATATTCATCGGTTGTATCCTGGGTAAATCCTACTAATATTATAAATGCGAAAGTTTGTGTGTATGTGCATGGACTAAATACTCCAAAGTATTTAGTCCATGGTATGTGTGTATGTATGTTTGAAAACTATCGCGAGTTTCTTCCATAATTGTAATGTAACAAACCGACTAGGACTCACGTGGTAAACACTGGAAAATTACTCTCCGACCAGTTTCGAACTTATTTGATTTCTGTGATGTATTAATTAATAATTGAGGGTAGTTTTATGTAGGTATGCTTCTAGAAATTAAACAAACAAAAACATCGTCAGTCTGTGAAGCTGATTGAATCGCACAGCTGTGTTTTATTTATCTCTCCGTATATATGGATAGTATTCGGTAGTTTCTCAGACTCAACATTGGCGACGAGTTGTTAACGTTATCTACGTGTGTACACTCACTGTAAAAAAGTGTAAGGTGAAAAATAACAATGTCTGGTAGTGTCGGTAAAATGGGTTCGTTCGATCTCACGATGGACAATTGGGAATCATATGTGGATCGGTTAGAACAGTATTTTATCGTAAACGATGTTAAACCGACGTTGAAAGTGGCTACATTGATAACCGTCATCGGTAATGAAGCGTACGAGCTGTTGGTCACATTATGTACGCCGGAAAAACCATCTACGAAATCCTTTGAAGACCTAGTCGCTGTCATGAGAAGTCACCTCCAACCAGGTCGGAGTCTGTTAGCTGAACGATTTAAATTTCGACAACGTTTACAAAAGAACGAAGAGAACATCGCGGATTATGCAGCCGAGTTGAAGAAATTGTCGAAACATTGCAAATTTACGGCGGATACCCTAAAAGAGAATTTACGTGACCAGTTTGTTTGTGGTTTAACCAGTGAGCACATCAGGCAACGGCTGTTCGTCGAAGATGACATAACATTCGACAAAGCCTTCAAGTTGGCGAGTTCTATGGAGGCAGCGGAGCTAAATGCAGCTTTGGTGGAAGACTGTGCCCGCGGACGGGGTGACAGTACATCATTGCAAGCCGGCGTCAATCAGCTGATGATTCCGGGTACTAAGCAGCAGGGTGGACAACGAGCTACGGCAATCAATCAAACCTATTTTTCTGGCGTGCATAGGCAGCAGAGCGGAATGGTGGGTGCTGGCGCCGTCGGTCCAAGTAGTACGAGCGGAGCGGGTCGAAGGAAGCGGCAAGATACAAATCGAAGTTTTACAACAAAAGGACAGAGGGATATGGAATGTAAAGTGTGTGGAAGTGGCCATGATAGTAAGATCTGTAAATACAAGTTGTACGTGTGTAGAATATGTAACAGAGAAGGGCATTTAAAAAGAATGTGTCCTAAAATAAAAGACAGTGCGTCATTTCACAACGTAGTCGAATGTAAGAATTCGTACATGGACCATTCGAGCAGCGAAAGTGATGAGGTAAATAATTTTTCTATAGACGCTAGCAATGTGAAGCTGTTAGGACCATACATACTGAATGTTTGTGTTGATAACATTCCACTTGATATGGAAATTGATACCGGTAGTGCAATTTCATGTATTAGCTACGACTGTTATAAACAAAAGTTTGCCAACTGTCAAATTGTTAAAAGTGATTTAGTATTGCGTTATTATACGGGCGAAATTGTGGTACCTAAGGGTAAAATTAAGCCCTTAGTAAAATACCAAAATGTCAGTAAACACTTAGATTTGTATATTATAGATAGTGCAAAAACTAGTTTGATGGGCCGGCAATGGTTACACGAATTACGTATCAACTTATCAGTAGCGGGTTGTTTTCATGTCAAGAGTCCGAGTGTAATATTTAATATTGATGAATTCAGTTCCAGATACTGTAAAGTGTTCGAGGATGGCTTGGGGAGGTTCACCGGTGGGAAAGTTGGTTTTCGTCTACGTGACGGCGCGAAACCCGTGTTCTTACGAGCGCGGCCGGTGCCGTACGCTATGCGCGAGCCGGTAGGTCGGGCGCTTGACCAGCTGGTCGTCGACGGCGTATTGACGCCCGTCTCCTCGTCCGACTGGGCCACCCCTATTGTACCGGTGATGAAAAAGGACGGAACCATTCGGGTATGTGCCGACTATAAATTAACATTGAATAAAGTTCTCGAAGTGGACCGTTTTCCTTTGCCAAGAGTAGACGATCTGTTAGCTAAGCTGCATGGGGGGGAGAAATTTACGAAGTTAGATTTGTCCCAAGCCTACGCTCAATTTGAGCTGGATGAGTCCAAGAAATTTACAGTTATCAACACGAGTAAAGGGTTGTATATGTATAACCGTTTGATATATGGATTAGCTTCAAGTCCAGGAATATTTCAGAGGAAATTAGAGGAGATGTTCGCTGACATACCTAGAGTAGGGATATTTCTTGATGATCTGATTATTACAGGGGTGGACGATAAAAGCCACCTAGCAACCCTACACACAGTTTTTGACCGCCTTATGAAATATGGTTTAAAGATAAAACCAGAAAAATGCAGTTTTTTCGCAGACTCAGTGACTTATTTGGGATTTGTTATTAATAAACAAGGTGTTCACACTTGCCCTGATAAAATAAAGGCGATAAAGGAAGTTAAAACGCCAAGTAATGTGTCAGAATTACGATCATTCCTAGGTCTAGTTATGTACTACGCAAGATTCGTGCCCGACATAAGTACTGTTTTATCTCCATTGTATAATTTGTTAAAAAAAGATGTGAAATTTGAATGGCAGGAGAAACACGGGCAAGCTTTTGATAAAATTAAAAAGCTACTGACATCCAGTAAAATACTAGCGCATTACTCAGCCGAAATGCCGCTAGTACTGACGACAGATGCCAGTAGCGTAGGGGTGGGCGCGGTCATCTCGCACGTCACGCCGGACGGAGGCGAGCGTCCTATTGCATACGCGTCGCGAGTGCTTACTTCCGCCGAGAAGGGTTACTCTCAGATCGAAAAGGAAGCTCTGGCGATTATCTATGGTGTTAGAAAATTCCACCAATATTTGTACGGTCGTCAATTTAGACTAAGAACCGACCATAAGCCGTTAGTCACTATTTTTGGAAATAAATCCGGTATCCCAGTGATGGCTGCCAGTCGGATGCAACGATGGGCTGTCATATTATCCGGATACTCATATGAAATAGAATTCGTAAGAAGTGATAAAAATGCAGCAGATGCGTTGTCCCGCCTACCCATCGGCATAGAGAAACCGGGGAAAACTGATGTAACATATCTAAATTTTATACAAAATCACTTACCGATCACTTGTGAAACCGTCCGAGAACATTCGTCTAAAGATGATTTGCTTAGGAAAGTATTAATATACCTAAAATCGAGCTGGCCTAGTTTTTGTAAAGATAGAGATTTATTACCATATTTCAATAAACGCAACGAGTTATACTTAGATAAAGATTGTATCGTGTGGGGATATCGTATTGTTATACCGAACGCTTTAAGAAAAGATATATTAAATGAATTACACACCGGTCACTTAGGCATCGTGAAAATGAAAAGCTTAGCGAGAAGTGTAGTATGGTGGCCAGGTATAGACACAGACATCGAGAGGGAATGTCGTGAGTGCGGAACCTGTGCAGCTGAGAGTTCGGCGCCACCTCGCGCGCCACCCACACCGTGGCCATATATACCAGAGCCGTGGTCTCGCCTGCATGTCGATTTCTTAGGTCCAATTCATGGCAAAACCTTCCTCATATTAATTGATTCTACAACTAAGTGGATAGAGGCTTTCCAAATGCAGGGAACGACTGCCGGTGCAGTTATAAAAGTGTTGAGGGAAACCTTTGCCCGATTTGGCCTACCGAGGGAAATCGTGTCGGACAATGGACCACCCTTCTCTAGCAAGGAAATGGCTGAATTTATGAGGAATAACGGAATCAAAATGATATTTACAGCTATATATCATCCATCCTCAAACGGAGCGGCGGAAGGTGCCGTTAAATTATGTAAAAGGGCTGTAAAGAAGTCATTGAGAGATGGAAGTGACCTTGACTCTGCGCTACAGACCTATTTAATGACCTATAGAAATGTCAATCATAGCACCACTGGCAGTTCACCGGCAATGTTATTGCAACGTAGAACGCTACGCTCTAGGCTAGATTTGTTGAGAGGTGATCTTATACATCAGGTAGTGGATAGGGTGCAGGAAAGACAACAAAAACAAACGGCATACGCAGGCGGTAAGGAGCGACAAATTGAGGTAGGCGATCGTGTGTGGGCTAGGAGTTATACGGGAGGGAAGAAGTGGTTAACTGGCCAGGTAATTAATATAAAAGGTTCTCGGCATTTAATTATTGGCAGGGAAGATGGTCCACCCATGAAAAGGCACGTAGATCAAGTTAAAAAAAGAATAGAAGGCTCTATGTGTTTCCCGTCTTCAGTCACAGATGCAATTGGGGATGACGATAACAGTCAAGGACGAGTAGACGAGCCTGGTACCACAATGGTTGCTGAAGAGGGCTCAGAGCTACAAGACGGTAACAATGAAATGTGCAATAATTCCCCGGCGGTGCCACCCAAGCGATCTCGAAGACCAGTTATAAGATATGGATTCGAAGTTGATTAACGAACAAGCAACTATTGTTTTTTTTAAAATAAATATTTAGTATAGTACATAATAGGAAATATTAACTTTGTCATAAATAAGATTAATAATTAAGTGATTTCATTAAGTAGGTAGGTAGTTAAAATATTTTGTAAATAGGGGTGGAGGTGTGATGTATTAATTAATAATTGAGGGTAGTTTTATGTAGGTATGCTTCTAGAAATTAAACAAACAAAAACATCGTCAGTCTGTGAAGCTGATTGAATCGCACAGCTGTGTTTTATTTATCTCTCCGTATATATGGATAGTATTCGGTAGTTTCTCAGACTCAACAATTTCAACGCCACTTACGTGCTTAGGCTCGCGCTCGCCGCCTCGCACGATCATAACTCCCAGATGAAGAACTGCAAATAAGTTCGAAACTGGTCGGAGAGTAATTTTCCAGTGTTTACCACGTGAGTCCTAGTCGGTTTGTTACATTACAATTATGTATGTTGCTACATCTTCACGCTCAAACGGCTACACCGATTTCAATGAAGTTTGGAACACAGATAGCTTATACCCTGGATTAACACATAGGCTTATTTTCATCATCACCGTTTTTCATCACTACGCGGGAAAAACGGATTTGGATGAAATTTGATATAAAGATACTGAAGGTCCTGGAATAACACATAAGCTATTTTTTATCGTCATCAATCATCACCACGCGGCTGAAACCGCGGGGCGCAGCTAGTGAACCATAAAAGAATAATGTTACCGTTTGTTCGTTATAAGTTGGAGTAGAAGTAGAACTTGGATTTTTAACCGACTTCAATATAAGAAGGAGGTTAATTTTCGACGTTTTTTTTTATGTGTGTTCGCGGATAACTTCGTCGTTTATGAACTGATTTTGATGATTCTTTTTGACGTGACAACGTCTTATAAATTGGTTTGCCGGGTGACACTTCAAGAAACTGCGTTACGCTCCGCTCACGTTATGCGCTCACAATGAGAGCGAGTGAGAGGCACGCGTCCCTTCCACTCGGGCATGGTTAGCCCGCCTAAGAGCGAGAGAGACAGACATAAAAAGTGAAAGGCACTCAAAGTCGTTGTCACGTAAAACTTTCGCCCGTATACCGACTTTACAGGCAACCAATTTTTTTTTTGTTTGATAGGGTATACTTCCGAGGTAGTCCGATTTAAATTTCATTTAAAATCGGTCAAACGGTTTTTGAGTTACACTCAAATAACTGGAAAGTGATCCGTCTATCTGGATGACTTCTTTATTGAAGCTGAAGAAATCGGTGTATATACAAAATGCATAATGAAAATTGATCCCGTGAGTAGCTTAAGGCTCTCTTATAGCAAATGTTTAGGTATTTTACGCGCGTTAGAGCAGGACAGTAGCGGAAGCGGCGCACCGAAACGCCCCGCGCCGCCGGCCTCGCGCCGTACGCACGCACGGCTCCAAGAGAGAGACAAAAGACGACAAAATACACCGAAAAGGGTGAAAAAAAAAGTTAACCAATAAAATGTTAAACGTTATGTTAACCGTTAGTTGTTAACCGACTTCATCTCTCAAAAGTGTGAAATAACTTGTTGAAGTCGGTACCTACCATGATAGTTCAATAGTAACTATTATCAAAATATTGTGCGCATGGTACCGACTTTGACAAGTTATTTCACACTTTTGAGTGTTGAAGTCGGTTTCGTTTGTTTGGATAATTTTTTTTTTTGTCATCTGATGACGCGGAAATAAGCAAAAAAATCCTCTCCACATCTAGAGAGTATAACAGGTACATTTAAAAATATTATTCTTTTCCGTTTCCGTTCGCGATAGACTTAAATGATGAAGGCATAATTGTTGCATAATTCATAGACTTTTTGTAACATGACAAACCAATGAATTAAAGATGAGTTAATCGCGATTTTACACCACGTTGGTGCATATTAAGTTGACACATCAAAGCAATTGTGGAACAATAAGCTCGATTGGCGTGTGTGGGTTTCTCGTTGGACTGATTTGTATACAATGGATATTGTTTCACACCTTGTGGTGGGCGTGATTTGCCAGGAGGTTAATCGGTGGTAAATCGGCAATTTCAGCACTTATGTTCTAACATGACACTGATGGTAATACAGCATGAATTCAGCGATTAGCGCTGTACAACTACATACATCATAGTAAAGTTAGTTCATCACATAAATTGTAGATGGCGCTTTCCAATGAGCGGTTAAAATTCCGAATCGCGGTGACGTGATTCTCCGTGTGTATCATGTACGTTTTAAAATTAAAATAATTAATTGGCGAAGATTATCTGATGTTGACATTTCCTTGTTCAAACCTTTACATATCTAAAAGACTGATGATGTTCTGTGCGCTTGCGCCGGTTCGTTCAGCGCATATCGTCTGTTGATCACAAAATGTAAGCATATTTACCTACTTAAATAAAGGTTGCTCTGTCGCTTCGCTTGACTACTTAATATTCTGGGTACCGTGCCCTGGGGGTCATCCGCTTAAAAATATTGCTTTGACTATAGCTTTTGATTTTTTCCGTCCTTTTGAACCTGAGAAAACTTCAACAATTGATAAATTGTTAATATATTAATTTTATAATTAGTTTATAAATAATTAATTGTTGCAGCTTTCTTAGATTCGAAAGAAGGAAAAAGGAAAGGGCTGGATGCGGGCCGCTTCCAACAGGTCCTTGTGGAAATCAATGGGGGAGGCTTATGTCCAGCTGTGGACGTGCTATGGCTGAGATGATGATGATGTACCATTTTTGATCTGACATTTTATTGTATTTCATTTGTTTTATCATATGGACTGAATGGGTGTAATATGGCTGAAATAAAATGATTTTGAATTTGAATGTGAATTATGTGGCTTACGTGACGTTTGCTGGAATATTACTCTCCGACCAGTATCAAACCCATTTGCAGTTCAGCAGTTTAGACCGTTCCACGCTTGGAATACGCTTGAAAAATTGCTGAGGCTGTTTTTCAGCAATTTTCCAGCAAACGCAACGTGAGTCCTAGCCGGTTCTTCAATAGTAATTATGGACGAAACTCTCGATAGTTTTCAAACTTGATTGACACGAGGGAAAAACGCCGGCGTGCAGCTAATAAATATTGTTGAACGATATAAGTATTTAAGCATATATACTACCGTTATCAATATTACTGAACCCTGACACTACTCTTAATGAACTACGATAACCTTGCCACTTCGGATGTGATAAGTTGAATACACAAGATGTCGTGTGTTTATTTAGGAAATGCCGTGTTGTGAAGTTATAAAATATAGGACTAATGTTATGATTGCCAGTACAATAAAAGACAAAATACTCCGTTTAGTTAAGATTAGATTTGAAATTTTTTCACGGGGCAAATGCCTTTATTATAATAAAACACTATACAATACTGCAGCTACTACAATAACATTTGAGCAATCCACTAGCTATTGGTAGCCTATAGATAACTCAAATGCTCTAACTCGCTACCGGCCGGCAGCGTGCCCAGAATGCTAGCAGCATTGCCACGCTGAATTGTAATGCTGATTTGAAATGACATGAAATATTTTTATTTGACAATAACTTACAGAACATATCTAACAAATTCACACAAATTTTAGACTAATTAATGGGATGGTTTTATTAAAATAAAATGCCGATGCCTTTATTAAAATAAAATACTATTTACAATACTGCAGCTAAATTAACATTTGAGCAATGTACTAGCTATTGTCAGCCTATAGATAACTCAAATGCTCTAACCCGCTATCAGTTGGCAGCGTGCCCAGAATGCTAAAATGTCCTAAGACTGCAGTACCTACTCTGTGAAGGCCAATGCTCGAAAGTCTCTGAGCGATTTTTAGTTCTTTGAGGATAGAGCTGTTAGTTCTTAATACCGTCCACGGAATGCGTAATTTGATATAGAATGTATAAAACACGGGTTTTTTTTACGTTAGACCACTGTTTTAATTACTCAGTACTAGGCGAACCGCGACCGCGTCCTCCTTGAAAAAGACCACCGAATGTGGTTAAAACTATAGTCGGAACCCTCTGACTTATTACGTGAGTGATTTCCGTGTGTCATACATTTATTATGTGTCAAAACCACGTCACCTTAAAGATTATATTTAAGTCTTGAATTAATGGCTATGTAAGTGTTAAAACTCATATTCCGAATAAAGAGTATTTTCTACATATCGAGCTGGTCTCCAAAGCCCACGATATACCATTGCACTTACAGGTAACAAAAATCGTATATAATTTGGTCCAATTTTAAGGCGAACAGATTTTTAATAAAATAAATTAACTTGCTTAAAACCCTGCTTACACTTTCCACTAAACTTGAAGAAACTGTAAGTTGTCATCATTATCATCTCAGCCATAAGCCAATCACAAACTCAACATTCTTATAAATAAACATATAATTTCTATTATAATTGAATAATCATAACGAAATAGTAACGAATACGTTATCGCTTATTTTTATAACATCCCGCCAAATAAATCAAGCTAAAAAATACAAATTTAATTATTGAAGCTACCTACCTACAAGCAATCGGATATTTTGAAAGGGCCACGCAAGCGTCAACTGGAAGTGTCGTTATCTATTCATACTATACAAGAAATTTCATGTAATTATGAAACTTTGATATTAAAGCTTCTGAAATTAAGTTTCACTATCGCTTGACTGGAAAATCAACATAGGGTCCTTTTACTTGGGCCTCATTTATCGGGCTGATGATAATTTAGAGTTTGATATTGGACTTTAATACGCAGACATTAAAGATCAAATTGTGATGTTTGTCGTGTCAATTAATATAATTAAGAGTGATGTAGACCAATAACGGGCCTAACATGTGTTTACACCCGATCTAAACATATTCGACGCTCGTTGCGCAAGTTTTATTACAGCTTCAGGTTTGTGGTTTTGTTTAAACTTTAATTCAACACTTTTATGTTAGCGTTTCGAGGTTTTAATAATGATTCATAAGTGGTTCCAACTTAGTACACGCGTACTATTTTAAATCTGCTTCTCTTGTTGGTTACATTGATTTTTAGCTCTGAAGTGATAAACGTACCTTTAAGCCTCTGTTACACTAGAATAGTTAATCGTATGCGAGAGGCAGTTTCTTGCTTTGCAATAATCTATCAGCTAGTGTACACCAATGATATTTTATGTTTATATGAGGTAGATGTTGCACAAGCGCGCGGGAACTGAGGCGGCAAAATTAAGTCAATTGTAGTAATTTTGATTACGACGCGTATTTCAAGCGCAAGTCTAAACATATAGCTATCCTTTTCTATATTATTTGTACCGTATTATCTGTCGCAGTAAGCATGTTTATGTCGTAAAGGAACAAAATCTGAGCACCGCGCAGTATGAATATACGTCATCTTTAGTAAAACATCATTGAATGTAAACCATGTTTATGCCATGCGAGAACTCTCCGTGCGAATATCTCGTGTGGTTATACCACACGAGATATTCGCACGGAGAGTTCTCGCATGGCATAATCGCATTCGAATTCTCGACAGTCGCATCCGATAAACTGTTATTGTGTAACTTCCGCTTTAGAAAGAAAGAAAGAAAGATCATTTATTTTGGAAAACACAAACAACAAAAATCAAGAAGAAAAACAGATACAAATTCATAAATTACTAGTTAATAATTACACAAATCAAAAATATATAGACATAATAAAAGTGTCATTTCTGCCTTGTGTAGTCCAAAAATGTACTTGGCTCAGCAAGATGCTGCCGGATAATCCCATTGCGCTGATTTTCAGGCAAGACCTGAGTGTCGTGGACAGACTACAGATATAATAAATAAAACAAAAAAGAGTAAATAAACATATCTATTTTTAAAATTACAAATACAATATAAATTAATATAATAATATAAAAGTGAATACGTGCACTATATGTGTATGTGCATAATCCCTCCGCAGATTGCACAGATTCCTTTAGTATCTGCAAACCTCAGACCAAAGAAAGGAATGTAAACTCTAAGGCTTTCACGGCCGGCGTTGCATGTTGTATGTATTGCTTCCGGGCTGTTTGGCCGTGGTCTAAGTGAAACTCGTGTTCAAGACGTTTCGTCGATCACTGCGGTCGACATCTTCAGTGGTTCAGGTCCGAGCGGCGACAAGAGCGTAGAACTCTCCTTGGCGGCCCGGAAGCAATACATACAACAAAGAAAGGAATGATAAGCACTGGCAGATATATAGCGTGGCTAGCTGTGCCCCGCGGTTGTAACGCGTGGCGATGAAAAACGGTGATGATGGTGATGATGAAAATAAGCCTATATGTTAATCCAGGGTATAAGCTATCTCCATACCAAATTTAATTGAAATCGATGTAGCCGTTTGAGCATGAAGAGGTAACAAACATACACACATAAACACTTACACACATACACTTACACACATACACTTACACACATACACTTACACACATACACTTACACACAAACTTTCGCATTTATAATATTAGTAGGAAGTAGGGTATCTAAGCCCTGATGTGATCAATACAATTATGTATTCCCTTTAAACTTGTTGTTGTCTTCTTTGTCACAGATGTCATTGATGGACATAGTATCGAAGCCCAAAGAAACGTTTATGGAGGAAAGAATACCTAACATATACAAGTTTTGTTCACCTACATTGGTAAGTTTTTTAAAATACTATACTGTGCCACATATATATATGCTTATCACCTAACTGCTTGCCCCAACCGGGGTTTGAACATTCAAAGTACTATATACTATAAGTATTATAATTATTTTCGGTACAAAGAAGAATTTTTTGATTAATTACAGATTCTCATTCTTTTCTGAAATACGATAATTCTAAGTTTGAAATTTGTCGTCTACTATCACATCGTCGCTTACCGACGCATGCAAAATGCGGACTTTTAAGGGTGTGTTTCATATTGAGCTATGAGCGCTTTGAGCACAGACAGCGTGCTTAAAGTCATTCCAAAATGCACTGACAGCTGCACACAAAATGTATATGACGTCATCCATGACGTCATCACCCTGTGCTTAGAACGCTCACGAGTACGACGTAGAGCAGTGTGAGCGCTGTCAAACACATAGATAAGTAACTATGCACTGAGAGTTAAACATTTGACTCATTATGAGAATCTGTCGAAAAATTGGTAGTTCGTCCACAAAAAATTAAAAACGTAATTTTATATATCAGAAAAAAATTACCCATTTAGTGCCCATAAAGTACGGAAGAGAATGATTTAATATGAATTTAATGGTAACTGACATTTAAAGTATTCGCGCGCATTCACACACAAAAAGCCGTTCCGATTTGCTTACGAGCGTCAGCACTGTCAGTACTAAATTCATCTCGGAACTGCCAAATCCTTACGTACGAACGTGTGCACTGTGAGCACAAATTGAAACGCAGCCCAAGTGTTAAAAGAAGAATTTAATATGTGACGTCACAAAGCTTAAGACTCCCCCCATCCCTTATCACACGAATTTTATGGATGGCGTAGAGAAATTGTACGTGTATAAATGTTTTTCTTTGCATAATTATCATCACAATACACAATACATATCATCACAGTACCTATATATATTATGGTAAAGTGATATCACACAACTAATGCCATTCACTTCCATCCTTTGTTCTGTCCCATAGACCCCATAGAAATAAATCTTCTTCGAGTACCGTCAATAAACCGCCTATACTCATTGTATTGTAATTGGCGGGGGTTTGGGTTTCCTGTTGCTTCAAAGACAACTATCAAATTACTTTTAAGTATAGCGCACTTAATTTCGGTATTGATTGAGTCTCTTTTGTTTTTCAGACCGAGTTCTGGATATGTATGAACCATACGATACAGGGTAAGTTGCTTTGATTGTGATTTTTTTAAATATTATTATTATTATAATTATTTTTTTTTACATCATTCACACAAGGTCATCAGGTCCCAAACTAGGCAGAGCCTGTACTATGGTAACCTGATGACTGATATATACTTATATACATACTTATATTATATACTTTATTCAAGGAAACATTAACATAATTTAAAAATAATTCAGAATAGCAATAAAATAATCTAACTTAAAATAAAAACCTTAAACATTTAATAAAAACTAAAATAAATCTAAAACGGGCCCCTGCGGCATTGTACCCAAGATGCTGGCAGCGTTTCCTCTTTGTATTGCTAGGCTAATACGTTGAGCGAGGAAGCTGCCAGCTCTTCGGTCTCCTGAGACGTCAACCAGTCTCTTGGAGATTTCCTTGAAGAAGTTGAGCGCGCTAGGACCCCACGGGCCAAGGGTCTCGACACCGAAAGGAACAAAATTGTATTCCGCGCCGAGACCGCTGTATATTTATATACTTATATAAGTCTGGGTGTGTATATTTATATACTTATATAAATATACACACCCAGACACAGGTCAAACAGACATGTTCATACACACAAATGTTTGACCTGTCCGGGAATCGAACCCGGGACCAGCGGCTTAGAAGGCAGAGTGCTACCAACTGCGCCAACCGGCCAGTCAAATAATAAATTAAAAGTAAATTGAAAATGTTGTGTCGGCATTTGTTTTTCTGTTAAAATATTTAGTTTTGGCTTCGCTAGACGGATTTGCGAATTTCTTGCTATCTAAAAGTGTTGAGGTAAGCTTCCAGATTGGTCTTATTAAAATTTCATTGAAATCGGTTAAATATTTTATAAGTATATATCAGTCATCAGGTTACCATAGTACAGGCTCTGCCTAGTTTGGGACCTGAAGACCTTGTGTGAATGTTGTCCCATATTACATATATTATATTTTATTTTGAAGCAAATCATTCCACCCTATTTGGGAAAACGGTATTTATAGTTTATAAAGTACATTTTTCTCGATGTTTTTTGTATTGTTTGGAAATATTTCATGTTTATTCGAAGACTCGCAATAGTGCCCGTAATTGACATTTTAAATTATGGAATTCCATGAATTGCCCACGATCGACGATTGACCGATTGACATATGTTCAAGTCATCTGTTACCACTGTTCGAATGCAGTACTATCACAAAATAACAGATGGCGCCACCAACTATTCTACATCGCGGTAACAAGATTCTCCGGACACAAACATTAGTTTAGCGCAAATTATCTTAGGTCATCCTCGGATCAACTAAACTGATTCTTTAATAATTTTCCATGATTAAATGATTCTTAGATACTTAATTACATAGCTGTTACAATCTATTGAGTGTATTATTTTGGGACCTGCTTCAATATGACCAATCTTTGGACAGAAGTAGTATCCGGTTCGGGGTGGTGGGGCCACGCGTGCTGTGCTCTAGCCCGTTCCACGTCTTGTCGACAAGGGTGCGCGAGCGCAGTGAACGCGACCACCCTCACTGACGTCTGTCGGCGAAGCGACGAGATAGAATTCTTCGACTGCGTGCAGAGGCAGCAAGAAGCGCAGTGGTGTTGCTGTAAGTCTTATACAATAATATACACACACAATACGAATACACTTTCATAATCACATAATCTCAGCCATCGGACAGTGAGGTTATGGCATTCTGATAAGAGTTCACTCGAGAAATAGAGCACGGTCCTAGTGTACTATGATCGCAGACAGGTACCATCAGAGTGGCCTTCAGAGTGCACTACGTCAGAGTCAACTCTTATCGTCAAAACGCGGCTTAAGACCTATACTTAGGGACCATGGTTCCTCTATACGTCAATTAATCTTAAGGCACTTCATCATCATCATCATCATCTCAGCCATAGGACGTCTACTGCTGGACACATACCTCCCCCATTGATTTCCACAAGGACCAGTTGGAAACGGCCCGCATACCTTGCCTGCGATCTTAGGTCATCTTTTCCATCTGGTCGGTGGCCGTCCTATGCTTCTCTTGCGCTTACAATACACTTTATTGACACAAAAACAATGAAATATTTAACAATATGTTTGTACAATCTCTTCCAGACAACCTTTGGTAGAAGAAGAATCAATAGATAAGGCATGAAATTGTGCCATATAAATATTTATTTTAAAATTATTTAAAAAAAGTTTTTTTGCGAATTTACGAAATTTACGAATTGCAATACTATAGCTACTACAATAACATTTGAGCGCTATCCACTAGCTATTGTTAGCCTATTAGGTAACCTAAATACTTTGACCTAGAATATAACCATTCAGTATTTAAGTGGAAACACAGATTTAGGCAATGAATGCTACTCGTTAGCTGTACGCACTATGAATGTGGAAGCAAAACGCTTCGTGCGACAAGTTGGAACGTCTACCACGGATGGAGCGAAGCGATGATAGCTCAGCGGGGGGATCGTCGCCTGTCAAACTGACGGACACTGGTTCGATCCCCGACAACAGCTTGAGCTTCCGGAGAAAGTAACACCGTTATCAAATTCCGAGCATGGTGGTAGGGTACTTTCGAATACCCGCCTGGCTAGCTACCACCCTCAAGTTTGAAAAGCTGTCACCAAACACATAGTGTGTTCAGGCAGCAGTCCTTGAGAGCCAGTGAGCATTCTAGATCTAGCGTGATAAGTAGCAGATGTAGATCATCACTGACCATCAAGTGAGATAGTGGTCAAACGACTAGATCTATACAGTATAAAAAAAATCGCATTGCCGTCCGTCTGGTCGTTCTCAAATGGAATGGGGATGAGGAATTAATTTATCTTACTCCAGAGCGGACTTTCCGAAATGTATCCGATAAAACACTGATAGACTTTAAGTCGCTAATATACGAATACGTAGGTCTCGTACTAGTGAGGTCTTTCATTAGATGCATGACAAATATTTCTGTTACCATTCTGTATATTAGTGTTACCAGTGTATGCCTTTTTATGTTTCAGCTAAAACGCAATCATTAAAGTGCCACGACGCGTGTCGTAAGGAGCTCTGGCGAGTGAACAATACAATCGTGGAAACAGAAGCCAGGGACAGATTGTCGAAAGTGTGCTACCAATCGCCGGAGATCGTAGACTGCTTGAACGAGATCTCTGAACCTACTGATCATATTGATACTTCAAAATGTGAGTGGATTTACAAACTACAGACACTGGTTCGATCCCCAACAAGAGATTGAGCGTCCGGTGATTGTAACACATCAAACTTCAGCATGGTGGTAGGGTACTTTCGAGTACACGCCTGGCTAGCTACCAGTCTCAAGTTTGTAATACTGTCACCATACATAGTGTGTTCAGGCATCAGTCCTTGAGAGCCAGTAAGCATTCTAGGTCTAGCGTGATAACATCTTCAACCCGTCACTGACCATCAAGTGAGATGGTGGTCAAACGCTAGATCTATACAGTATAAAAAAAACAGCAAAACAAAAAATAAATACAAATTGATGTCCACTTATTATCCACCATATTTTCCAGCGAAGGAATAATTTTATGATCTTTTTTTTAAGAATGGGCAAGCGTTTGTCCTTCAATCAAAGGACAGCATTGCGCAAATACACGATACCGGATCGCCGCGCGCCGGCTCGAAAACGGCAACGACAAAACAAGGCATTTGCCTTGTTTTCCTCTCAGTTGCGTATGACCGCGCCAATCGTATGACGTGTTGCGATGCTGAAGTGAAAATGCAAAAATTAATAGTCGTAAACTCTTACAAATGTTTTACAACGCTATTACTAGGGCGTTAAGGTTAATTATTACAATGAAACAATATCCGCATGTAAACTAAATTTATATATTATAGACTTATCATGTTGCCAAGAAGTGGAAGATCCAAAATGCAAGAGCACGTGCGAATCGGCTTTGAAACAGATCGACGATACTCAGAAGATCGCGCAAGTGCTCGAGAACGATTGTGGACCTCCAGCGCTGGACAGTAAACTGTGGCTCTGCTTCTTGAGAAATGACCAGCATCCGGACCCTAAGGACTTGATACCGTATGATGTCGCTAAACTACATTGTTGTGAAAAGGTAACTCTACTTATTGAATTAAGAAATAATTTTTGACACTTATATTATTTAAATGCAATGCAATGTGATTGTGATTATCTATTTTATACCTACTTGTCGTGGTGGTACCGGCCTAGAATAGTACACCCCTATCTCTTCCCGTTGGTGCCGTCAGAGTAGGCTAAGGGAACACGTACCAGGAGGTGGGCAGCAGCGCTTTCTGAGAATAGCAAAACCATACTGCGCTCGCCAACCTGCCTACCAAGCCTGGCGAGTATTGGTAAATCCCCCCTATATGTGGAAGCATATGTCCAGCAGTGGACATCTTATGGCTGCGATGAATGAAATAATGAATTTTATACCTACTAAGGTTTTAAAGCAGGAAAGATTTGTTTGTTTGTTTGCATTGCATAGGCTCCGAAACTACTGAACCGATTTAAAAAAATATTTCACAATTGGGAAGCTGCAATATCCCGGGTGACATAGGCTATATTATATTTTGAAAAAGTAAGAGATTTTTATAAATTATAATTTTGAAATTTTTTACTCGTGCTAAGCCGGGGCGGATTGTCTTTATCACACCTAGACCCCCGCACTAGGATTCCCTGTATCGCGGGAGCATGGACACACACAATCACAGCACATAAACATCCAAGACCCGTGACAAACATCTACACTCGTCGCACAAATGTTTTGCCTCTGCCGGGATTCAAACCCAGGGTCCCGGAGACACAGAAGTCATGTCAATGTCACTAACCACTGCGCCACGGCGACCGACTTTAAAACTCAAAAACACGAAAGCGATTTTAAGTTTATTTTCTAAAAACAAATATTAAGGCATGCAAAAGTAGGTAAGATACGATTATTAACACTCATGCATTGTAACCAGAATGCACTAAAAGGATCAGCTTTCAAATAAAAAAAGAATCATTAAAATCCGTTCACCCAGTTCGAAAGTCCTGAGGTGAACTTTCGACTGGTATGAAGGTTATGAAGGTATTTACCTTCATAGCGAACCCGGGGTCTCGGTTCTGAAATCAGTGTCATTGAGCCACGATGACTGTCAAAAGTAAACAGACTATAATTTTTATTTTTGCAGGCGTCTACAATAAACTGTAAGCGATTGTGTTTCCAAACTTTTAACAACGGGTGGCAGAGCAACTGGCAGCGGTTCCATTCCGAATGTCTTAGTGATCCTCAGGAAGTCAATTTGGCAGAATGTATTGAAGAAGGTAAATAATAACTAAAATCTTTATTGTTCATAGATACATGACTTTTTCAATAAATGGTGCACCTGAAACCTTATCTAGGTTTGGAACCCGTGGTATAGGTCTCAGGACTCTAACGTCGTCAGTAGCGATGCCTCTGTTCTTATTGAATCAAAATCATTTATTTATTTGCAAGATAACAAATACATTTACAAAAAACAAAAGTTTATTGTTTCAAAATAAGACAAGGTTCGTCTTAGAAACATACACAAGAAATAATGTTCAAATTTGCTTATGTTTACTATAAGAAATGACATACAGAACCCACACTAAAAAAAGTTCTTGTATCGTGGCTGTCTGCTCCCTTCAAGGTTCAAAATTTTATATAAATCGGCCTTAACAATATATTTACGAACATAAATGTAAGCAATTATCAAATTTATTTGTGTATGCGTACCGGCATGTGGTGTGTGTGTGTGTGTGTGTGTGTGTGTGTGTGTGTGTGTGTGCGTGCGTGTGTGTGTGTGTGTGTGTGTGCGCATGTGTATCTGAAAACGAGGGTTTATCACTCAATAAACAATGTCATATCTTAGGTCTAACACAAATTATACCTGTACAAGTTTCAGCCTGCAAGCAGACGTGCAAATATTTTAATTTAATTTTTAATAGGTATGATTTTAGGTTATATCAGAATATAATCTAAAATCGAACATTTGCGTACTCCAAAACAGATCCATAAGAGCTAGGCACTCAAATTATTCTTCAATTTATTACCATCTAAACACCTTAAGTTTGGCAGGAAGTCTGTCTTTGAGAGAATGTCTTTGTGACAAAGAGGTTGGTATATTAGTCCCCCTAAGAAGGATGTATGTATCTTTTAAACTCCTAAATTACCGTGCCTAAATTGTCTACCAAAGCTATTCAGACCTCCCAAGACAGAAGCATGTGGAAGAGTTTACTACATTGAGTGATCACCGTTTCAAACTAGACACGACCTTCAGAAATGAAGATTCCGACTCCGAAAAGAAGAAGAAATTGTTTTCAAAGGAGTATGCCTGTTTCCAGTGAATTCTCCTTGCACCCTGGGATGTGCCGGGCTGACGTACTGCAGCCAGCTGAACAACCGTCCCACGAGTTTGTTCCGCTCTTGTACCGGGCAGGCCGACGTTGGAGCACATCTAGCTGTCTACGAGCAGAAAGGAAGTGGGTAAGAATCCTTTATCTACTGTATGATAGCAACTCTAGTTCGAGACTGATCTCCTGCAGACAGGGGGTCATTCGCCTAAAATTATTGCTCTATAGTTTCCAACTTTAATTCCGTCTTTTAGAACCTAAGAAAGCTACAACCATTAATTAATGGTTAATTAATGAAATATATAATTAATTAAAATAATTAAAACAACTAATTAATTATTAATTATATAAGTATATACGAGTATATCAGTCATCAGGTTACCATAGTAAAGGCTCTGCCTAGTTTGGGAGCGGAAAACCTGTGTGAATGTTTAGAAAAATAAAAATCTTTTATTTCAGACCAGCAGACTTAGTCTTGACACTCGATTCCGATCGTTAATTGTAATCTCGATCAATTGATAGTCTTGAACGTATCACTTGCGCACGATTGGAATCGAGTTCGATGGAATTTGACGTAAATACAAAATTAAGTTGAAGGAGATTGGAACTGATTCGGATTACAATTAGATTGACATTGAAACTGTTCAAGAGTTGCTCAACAGTTCAAGAGTAAACAACCAGTTATCCATAATGTGTTAGAAGCAAAATATGTAACTTAAAATTACGTTACAATACAAATCCAATCAATGTGTATCTATTCGTCACTGAGACACCAGTCGAGCGATTGGCTGAAGCTTCGTCAAACGCTCTCATTTTATTTTTTTATAATCTTTATTTTTTATACAGGGTTTTTTCTTAGAGAATATGACACCCTTATTGATAATCAAATTAAGCTACAGGCCCAGTCTTCACGACTGCGTGGTACAATGCATACACTTTTCTGGCATCCGCAGAGTCAGGTTGCGACAGCACCCCGCTACAACCACCTACCTGCCAGAAAGCATGTTCAGATACAAATAATTGCCGTCGTAAGGCGTAAAAAAAAAACACTCTCATTCATCAGCCAAACCATTAGTAGCCAGGATGCTGTTGGGACTGCCACAAAAGTAATCAAAATATTTAGAGGGTGGCATATAAAGAGACAGTATTTTGTAGTCATTGCATACCATCGAAAGACAATCTAATATTTAGGTTCCATACGATGATGTTCTGTGGAATGGTGGTAACTTAAAGCAACTTTACTAGATCAATAGAACTGAAGATCGGTCTCTGTAGCGTACAAAAGAGAATCTACCAGAGGTAGATGGCGAAACCAGAGCAATCATAATATTTTTCTATAATATAATAATATAATATGGGACAACATTCACACAAGGTCTTCAGGTCCCAGACTAGGCAGAGCCTGTACTATGGTAACCTGATGACTGTATACTTATATATATATATAAGTGTATATATATATTATATATATTATATATATATATATATATATATATATATATATATACTTATATACATATACACACCCAGACACAGGTCAAACAGACATGTTCATACACACAAATGTTTGACCTGTCCGGGAATCGAACCCGGGACCAGCGGCTCAGAAGGCAGAGTGCTACCAACTGCGCCAACCGACCTGTCAAACCCTGTTTTCTAAGATTTGAACACTCCGCAACAACCAGAATCTGTGAATTTTCCAGAGTTGTTTCCGTGTTGGATCTTCAGCTGCCATTGAAGAATTCCACCCACTGCCCAACGGAAGTTTGGAAGAGTGTCGCCTGCGCATTACACGTCAAACCGTGCACATCAACGGTGGGTTTTGATATAAGTGTAATATTTTTTAAAGTCATTTGTGCACGCCAACGTTTGTAAGCGGGCAGTCTCGTAAACATTCGTTTGCTTCGGAATTATTTGCCTGACTTCTGATTTTTTCAGTAACGTTATAAATTAATCACAGATATTTTTATATAGCAGCTACACTTGTTGTGATATCTACCTTTCATGCACACGATAGGTACATTGTTTTCTTTAAAATGGACATAACATGTTTTTAGGTTTATAACAACCTGTTTTGTATAATTCTCCTCTCAGGCAACTTTATCATCTACTTACATTTATAATCTGGGAAATTCCTTCTTATTTAGATATTTAGAAGTTCGATGCTGGCCACTTGAGGGAAAAAAACCATTATGCGTAAAGAATGTATAACTTTCTTTTTAGTGAAAAATTTGCAAATATGCCATATTATAATCTGAATCTCAGAAACGACTGCCACGATTTTTGTGGATATATGAATAATGAAGTGGCTTTTGGGGGTGATAAATCGATCTAGTTATGTTACATTTTTAGAAAACCACGTCATAACCGTGTTTTCAGGCAATGAAAAACTGCTAGAATATCATTATTAAACTCTTCCTGACATCTATTGGCGAGTAGTAATACTATTTATTTATATAAACTAGTTTAACCACACAGCAACACTAAAGCTTATTGACAATAGATGGCATTATTAAGCAACACTATGTCTTTTGGTAAGACCAAGAAAATTAATGCCAGAATTGTGACTAGTAGCCCCAGAAGCCATAATTTAGAAAAAAGAAAATAATCAATTCTTTACTTATATTATTGAAAAAGCGAGCAAAGCTTGGTCATCCAGGTACTTAGTTAATAAGCGCGTCCTTGACGCTTGATTGTGTATTATTATGTTGTAGTATATACAGTATGCGTGTATGGTCATGGCAGGGGCACAGCACGCTGCTGTGCGAGGAGGACTGCGTGGGGCTGGTGTCGCGGTGCGTGGAGTGGTCGCGACACAACCTCACCGCGCGGGCGCTGTGCGCGCGACTCTCCCCGCGCGACCGCGACGCGCCCTGCGTGCCTCTGCGCCACTACATGGCGCCCAGTCAGTACAGATATAACAATATACCTACTTACTATAGACATGCGTTACCATCATATTATAATTTGTGCTATAGACCAACCGCATTCTTGTCGAATCTCATTTTACTACGCCGCGGCGTAGCGGAGGGCGCGCATAGCACTACGGCGGGCCGAAGTGCTATGCGCGCCCTCCGCTCCCCGTGGATGTCGTATCCCCGCGCCCCGCCACCCCGCCCGCGTGGATTTATTAAAGCGGCTTACCTATGCATTTATTTACTCGTTCATTTTTTGGTCAGAGAAGTCTTTGAATCCATGCAGCCGTGTCATTCTTTGTCTGCAGGTTGTATATGGTTCAAAGTGGAGTAGTTTGGAGAAATAGATTAGCATATATTACAGCCTAATCCAAACTTATAGGCCTGTTACCTTATAGATAATGTTGCTTATGATTTAATTTTACCGTTTGACCGCTATCTTATTCTAAGATCAGTGACGATTTGCCCCATAGTGAAATGCTAAGTCTTCGGTACCTCGGTCTCTTGCTGCCCTCAAATTCGTTAAACCAAATTGTGACGCGTTTGCCGACCACTGGGAATCTCTTGAAAATCATGAAAATATGTTGTAGGTATGTAAATTTGACTTCAGGATTAAATGTTGGTACTTTTAATTTGTATTCTATTTCGCAATTGTTTATTATGTATTTTATATTAAGACTTATAATTATTGTTATTGGCTCAAATCCATTCTAATTTATTAAATAAAATAAAGTAAAAATAAGTAATGCACCAATGGGCACTAATGGGCATGTAATTTTAAACTGTGGTGAAATATGTATAAAGATGCAAGATTTATCAAACTTTGTATTAGGTATTACGTATATAAACATAATCGAGTACTCTTACGAATGAACTCTTAATTTAATAAAGATAATTAGTAATCTACCATCACACATTAATACTGCCCATTTGTTTACATTTACAAGCACATTGAACTTTAAGTGTTCGTGTGAACAGTGTAGAAAGTTAAAACATATTCGTTATTATATTTCTCTCTTCAATCACAAATTAAAATCAGAGACCCAAAACAATATAAGCAATCAAAAAATAAATCAACATACTATAATTATTTCGTGAATTTTGATCTTTAAAGGTGCAGAGCCGGCACTTCTATCTGCCAAAGAATCTGTGACGTCACCGTGTGCGGGCGCGCCGTGCGGTGAGAACCAAGTGTGTATCATCAATAGAGACTGCTTGCAAGGAGATTCTTGTCCAAAATATACCTGCGTCGATGGCTGTAGACTCGGTAATTTATTTACTTTACTAAACACTAGCATTCCGCTCCGGCTTCGCACGGGGAAAATAATTTAAAATTATAAGGATCCCTAATTTTTTTGAAAACATAAATATAGTAGGGAAGCTACACTATCTCCGGGTGTCTTAACCCGGAGATAGTGTAGCTCCCCAACAGTAAAAGAATATTTCAAATCGGTTCAGTAGTTTCGGTGCCTATTTAATGCAAACAAACAAACAATCAAATCTTCCCTATTTATAATATTATTAGTAATAATAATTTCTGTATGGGTGGATTTATGGAACTGTTTAATGCCAAAACTATTATACCACTATCTCATTTGTTGATCAGTGAAGATGTGCTTGTGGGTAGAATCGCGCCTAGAATTATAGATACTTTAGGAACTTAGGATAACTTAGGACTCAAACCTTATATTGTGTATCGGTCTCAAAGAAAAAACAATATAATAGATAGGTACGTGCTTGGTGATAGTTTTTTTCAAGGTTCAGAGTGGTAGCTAGCTATTCGGGCATTAGTAGGTGATAACGATGTGACCTTTACCGAAAGTTCAAGACCGAGTTGGGATCGATCTAACGAGCTTCTAATTGACAAATTACGTAGAACCTCAAAGTGTATCATCATGAGTCATGACCTTCAAGTGAAACACGTTTCATGAGGTATGGAATCTCAACTAGTCGCGTTTGCGTATCACGCGTAGACAGAATAGGCAAAGAGAAATGGCATACTGGGTGCTAAAGGTTTTGGTAAAATTCCGGAAGGTTTATACACTATGTAAATACGTCATGTAATAGTAAACGAAGGATTTTTGGTATATGCAATTTGTTTATATTTTGCAGGAGCAAATAGTCCATACATAGTGCCATTGGGTTCCTGGGTCCGAATTCAGATGTCACTTCATCCTCACAAGTCCTGTTTCAAGATCTGCAATTGCACTAAAAAAGGGTTGAGCAATTGTCAGCCACTGCCGTGCGTTGAGAGGGAAGACTGCGTGCTACACGATAAAATTGTAAAACAAGGTCAGTCTTTAATATTTCTTCACCCGTGAATACCCACGTGTCTTGAATCCAAAACATGTAAGTATTTGTCTTACGTAGCAAAAGTTATTTATGATTAGTTTCAAGTGATTGCCTGGTCTTCTTCTTCTTCTATAGATGTATGGCGTCTATAGTTGAATTGTCAATAATCTGCCAGTGTCAGCGTGAGACCAATTTAAGGTATATAGAAAATAGCCGGTCTTATTTCAGTACGTTTGCCTAGAAAGAGAAGTGACGTTTGTGATGAGTTTGTGTGTTCTCCACTAAAATATGTCCTGCTCCAAGCATGATATAGTACAGATATTAATCATTATTGTAATGAGTAGTGAATTGAATTTGTGAAAAACGAATTCTATCCTCCTAAAGAATAGGCGCATTTTAACAGCCGCTGCAGTATGATATCTGTGACTCGGGCTAAAGAGACGTGATCGATTCCTCAGGAGAGAAGTACTACATCGAGTGCAATGAGTGCGTGTGCATGAGCGGCGAGCGCGTGTGCGCGCGGCGCGCATGCGGGCGCGGCGTGGCGGCGCTGGTGGCAGGCTCGGGGCTGCCGTGCAACTGTCCTCCGCACCACTTACCGGTGCACGCGCGCTCCGTGCACTATCCCAACGCCTGCCTCGCCAAGTGAGTACTTATTCATCTTATGTTACATCTTTTATCACCAAATGTCTTGATGGAGGAGAAAAATGTATCAGGCTTTCTTTGGATCTACAAAAAGCATTTGACACCGTCTAAATACCTATACTACTAGCCCGATTAGAAATACATGGTAAAAGAGGAAATGTAAATAGTTGGCAGATTACTTTACTGATCTTAGGCAGCAAATAAGAGTCGATATCTTTGAGAGTGACAATTCTGTTTGCAATTATGGGGTTCCGCAGGGTAGTACGCTTGAGCCTACGCTATTTTTGATATATGCAATTGGATCATTTATTTTAATTGTGTACACCAGGATCAAATACAAATATCCTAAGTAATATATTAACAAAACATTTGTGATAAAAGATATAGAATACTTAAATATACCTAGGATGGTCATAGGTAGCTGTACTAGGATTCCCTGTGTCACAGCTACCACGATACCAGCCTCTGAGCAAAAGCAAGCTGCTACAAAGGTATTAATTGCACTTCTTGTTGAATATAATTAATATTAAACTAATATAAAACATTTTTTTCTCTTAATTTTTGGATTCTAGAAGGCAAAACTACAAAATGCGGATATCCTAATGTCCGTCCTACTTTTCATGTACCTAATAAAGTACTATATAAAATTCTAAAAAAATAGCCATGAAAGGATTGTCTTTTACAACAACACGGTTGGAACTGTTGGAAGACGACCTTTTGTCTTTAAATACAGATAAAACCAAATACATATGTTATAGGAAACCTGAAGCGAATAAAATACCGCCGGACATCAAAATGTACACTTTACTGCACATATTTTACTACACACTTTTCCATCCAATCGTAATTATAATACACATTAACTGTACATGTGATATAGTGACAGCTGTTGACAATGCTAAATATCTTGGAGTGACTATAGATATCAAAATGGCAGTGGCACAGCATATTGAGGTCGTTTCAAAACGAATTAGGAGACTCTTTTTAAAACACTCCGTCCAGTGGCGGACAAACTTGAAATTTGTATTGTATTTGTATTTGTTGTATTTACCTTATTGAAACCAGGATGCCGATAGTTATCATTACAATTAAAGTTTATCATTTTTATCAGTTACCCTGAATTTTACTTAGCATCTGAAATAAATTAGTTTTATTTTATACTTCACATAGGTCTTATGTTAACCTAGTACATGTATCTATTTTGAGTTGTTAGTGCTATATTGTAAACAGTATTGATGTAATTTGGGGACAATAAACATTGATTTATTTTTATTTATTTTATGCTAGCTGCGCCCCGCGTTTTCACCCGCATGGACTACGGTTTTCAAGCTACTTCTATTATCCCACGAGGACCTATATAATTTTATCGGTATAAAAAGTAGCTAATGTGTATCCCATGGTAGGTCGTAATTCCAAATTTTATGCAAATCCGTTCAGCCGTGTCAGCGTGAAGGAGTAACAAGCCTACAAACGATAACCTTTTGCCTGTATGATATTAGTGTGATAAATAGGCTTTCAATGAAGATATCTATATCCAAGGTACAGAAGTCACAACGGAATTCATCCGCATGAAGAAACGCAGTACCTATTTCCAAGTAATACTAGTCACTCTGAGCCAGTTTTTATCAGAATTAAAATATTGAATAATTTTATAAAATGACTGATGTAATGAAAACTGGCCAAGTCAAATCTAACCTACCTACTATAAGTTCTCACATTTTTAAATAACAGCAATTGTTATAGGCAGCCAATAAAACAAAGAAATAGAGTTTAATACTTGTTCATAATGTTATTTTGTTCTTATAAATACATATTTCGATTTTGCATAGAATTTGGCACTCATTTAGATCTCCATTCTTTTTGCGGCGAAGCCCACAGCTAAGCATAATTTTTGTATTGAACTTGGCTCTCCTTTTTTACATTTATGTTTTTGGTGGGATATTGACAATCCTGGAGTCTTCAAGTCGCGAGTGAATAGGTACCTTCTAGGTTTGCGTGCTAAATCCTAGACAACGTCATCACTTAACATCAGGTGAGACAGTTGTCAAACGCAAACTTATAATAGTAAAAAAAAAAAAAAAAACAAGAGACTACGCGTAAGTTTTCACGCTAAACTCGTTTTAAATATAATAAAATATTCAAGTACTGTAATGACACTTACGTTTCAGATGTTCAGGCGCAACTGATGCTGAAATCCAATTTCGTCCCGAGAACCCGTGTGGTACCGAAGCGTGCACTGCTTGGCGGAAATGTCTACCTATCGCCAACGTCTGCCTCTCCAAGTTGCAGTATTCATGTCCTCAATATATTTGTTGTAAGTGTCTTAACACTTACATTACACTTACATTGATGGTAGTAGACACTCACACTGAATCAGTATTTCTTTCTTAACACACAATATATAATATAATGCTTGCTTCATCACCGTCCAATGTCTCTTGAGCAGCAATTTGAGTGACTGGCCGGTTGGCGCAGTTGGTAGTACTCTGCCTTCTGAGCCGCTGGTCCCGGGTTCGATTCCCGGACAGGTCAAACATTTGTGTGTATGAACATGTCTGTTTGACCTGTGTCTGGGTGTGTATATGTATATAAGTATGTATTTAAGTATATATATCAGTCATCAGGTTACCATAGTACAGGCTCTGCCTAGTTTGGGACCTGAAGACCTTGTGTGAATGTTGTCCCATATTATTAAAAAAAAAAATAATATATTTTCTTGTAGTACCTATTCGCTGCTTTTGATAAAATCTATTAACATTAGTAGTCCTAGTGATTAAGCTTCCTTTCTAACCTACTTTAAGGACATATGGTATTTATTTACAGTAATGAACATACATAGACATAGGTGAACTAAAGCGTAAACAAATTCTGGTTTGTTCTGTTAGACTTTATGTAATTATTTATGTTATTAATCTGTGGTCTACGCTGTTGGTACATCAACTACCTATACTTATAGTTTTCGCATTCAATTGTAATTTTTTGTTATGTACTGTAGAAGATCCTTAAATAAATAAAAAAAATAAATAAAAAACAAAACTTTGCATCAAATTAGCTCTACAGTTCAATCAGCTCAATTTTATGAGAAAACTTAAACTCTGAATTATCTCATACCTAGTTACTTCCGCAGTTCATTTTTTCATATGTTCCGTCATTTGTTATCAGATTAGAAAACATATTTATTCATTCGGTAGGATAATTTCTGCATTAGTCCCATAAAAGTTCCATCAAAATCGGATTGAAAAATAATGTTTAAAATATTTTACGGATAAGTAGTAAAAATCAGCTTTTCAAAGTTTAAACTACGCCATTTGACATACAATCATTGTCGTAATCGAACATCACATGAGGGTATATATTTCTTAGCCGTGTGGGGGTAATACTATAGCTTATTCATAAAAGGGACAGGAAGCCGCTATTACAATAATATTAGCGGGTAAAGCCTAAATTGTAGGTAATATTTATTTTTTACTGTTTATACGAGTAAAACATGACACTTACGCGTAGTTGATATCGCGATAGACAATGTAGCCCATTGGGCGGCAGCCCGCAGTGGGATCTTACGACGAACGCACTGCACTCAAGATCCTGATGTAGGCTTCTGGAAGAACTACCTATCGTGATATCGACTACGCGTAAATGACGCGACACTTACGCGTAAATGACGCGACACTTACGCGTAGCCGGTATCACGTATATAATACCCCTATAAACAGTATACAGTAATAATGAGCGTGAATTTTAGCACTTTTTGTTCTAAAAGTTTCATGTTTGTATTAAAATTAAAGCTGTTCTTAACAATGTTATTATACTTATTATGTACACAGTAAACACCTATGATGACTGTGAGAACCAAGCGTCGATGCCGATCTGCGACTCCGATGGGCGAACGCATGCTAATCCTTGCTACTTGATCAACAGTCCAGGAAAGAGGATGGCATATTGGGGACCATGCTTGAAGAGGTGTGCCAACGTAAGTTTAAATATCATTATCGCCAAATTTAGCACACCATAATTATTGAGCAATTAACGCGGGATCTGACTCAGTGAAAAGGTCAATGCTTAGGTAGGCATATTAAATCAATGTGGGTAGACAAATCTCTATTTTTAATAATGTATTAAAAATCATGTGTAACAGACATAACTTTAATTTTTTCAGTTTTAGTATCTTTGGTTAATTGTTAAAATTTGGTTATCTTTGGCGTAACATGAATACCAATCATGTATCCATTCGTGAATTCGTTAGATTTGTATAAATTAGGACAATTTGTAGCCACTTGGGTGGTCTCAAAACTTTCAACATTTGGCTGACCACTCTTATCAAAATTTCTACCAACTCTAATTGGTCAATGTAAACTCTAGGCTTTCACGGCCGGCGTTGCACGTTGTATGTATTGCTTCCGGGCTGTTTGGCCGTGGTCTAAGTGAAACTTGTGTTCCACTGGAACAACATTGGTCAACATTGTGGATTATGCCCAATGCTCCTTTCGGCGGGGAAAATACAGTGGGAATGTATTATACCGATTAGTAAGACGTTTAGTTCTACAACTGATTGTATTATCATTAAGTAAAGTAACAAAGCACGCTTTTTCCTTTACATGAGACCAAACCGATAACTTGCAAAATATACGTGTTCATTTTTTTTTTAATCACACCTAAATCCTTGCACTAGGATTCCCTGTACCTATCGCGGGAGGCTTGAACACACACATTCACAGCACCCAAACATCCAAGAGCCGGTTCAAACATCTACACTCATCGCACAAATGTTTGCCCCTGCCGTGATTCGCACCCATGGTCCCGGAGACACAGTAGTCATGTCACTGACACTAACCACTGCGCCACGGCGACTATCACATTATCATTCAGTTTTACCGACCTAGATTATATATATCACTAGCTGATACGGCAAACGTTTTTCTGCCATTTAATGGAGGGTGGGGGTAGGAGAATGAAAAATACTTTACGACCTATTCTCATGTTTACCAAATATAAAAATATAAACATTAATCGATTGAGCCGCTTTAAAGGAATAAGCGAGCACTAACACTTTGACACTAGATTTGTATATCTAATATATTTACCTACTACTAATATTCGCAATGAATGTAAACGATGTTGTTAATTTATGACATAAAAAAAATAACATTTTGTTTACAACTATACCTTTAATATTTTTCAGAATGGAACAGTGTGTGGAGTAAATGGCATTACATATAACTCGGAATGTGCGGCATGGGCTGAGTATGTGACCATAGATTATTACGGACCCTGTTACGCAGTTGGACCAATATCAAACCTCATGGAGCCTAAGTGCGCTATAGATAGAATACTATGCCCTCCATTGAAGAAATCCGATTGCGTCGGATTCACTGCTCCAGGCGCCTGTTGTCCTAAATGTGGAGGTGCTCTACGGATTCTATATTCTCAGAAACAAATTGATAGAGCTTTGTATGGAACAAATATATCTGCAACGGTCATTAATTTGCAAAACATTTTAAAGGCACTAGATAGACATGTTAAAATAGCGGAGTGTGCGCTGAGAGGTTATTTAACTATTGAAATGGAAATTTTCCTTTCCGTTGAAACTATCTTACTAAATCCAACAGACTTGCAGCTCAAAGTGTGTGTTTTAGAAGCTGAGAAAATTGCTGATATGGTTAACAGACAAAGCGTTTTAATGACTAGTGATTTAGGTCTGAGTGCATTATCGTATGCAATTCCTGTGCATACACATATGACTCAAGGTGCAGATAGTATAAGTTTATCGATAAATATATTTTTACTGTTGATCATAACTTTGTTACTGAGGTAGCCTTTTGTAATATTGTAAATATATTATCTTGTATATAGTTATGTGATATTTTCTATGTAAATAATGTAATAGTTATAGATACCAAATAGTTAGTGCTATCACATTTAATATCAAATGTATAATGCTTTGGTTTGCTTTAACTTTATCGGGCACAATATTGTAGATGTACGATTTTTGTGAGTTCATTGTGCCATCTAGTTTTATGATAAGAACTTTTATATGATTTGCAATAAACTAATAGACTGCGAGCATTTTATACCAACAAAAAGACATTATGAAGTAGTCCTTATACCAAATAGTTCGTTAGTTAGAATTTGTTACAGTTTTTGAATGTTTGATTGTAATTATGAGATTTTTAAGCGCTTTAAGCAAACGATTTATTAAAACAAATATTTGAATAGATTATGATTTTTATTTTCACATAACACTGAATAATGGAGGAATATAACCGGAATTATAATGTTACTTATGTTTATTACAACAATAATTGATCACTTATCATTATTATATTCAGATAAATCTTTTTTATCGAAAAATATATTGATTCTGTCGAGGAACTGTGGGTCCGTCACAGTTTTTGCCAGTTGTATAAAACCGCTCTGTAGCACCGGTTGAATCAGTTGAAACCTTTCCAGTGAGAATGTGAGGACCAGTTCGAGATATGCCATGAGAATGTTTTGGAAGCAATTCCTTTGTATATCAATATCCTGAAAAAAAAGTGAGTTATCAAAGCTTAATAATTGACCATATTACTAGGTTTTCCTCCTCTACTTTCGAAGTCAACATGATACATTTTTTGAGTTTGTAATTTAATATGAACCTTACCTTACTAATACTAAGAGTTCTTTGTTGCTCAATTTCTGGTGGCACTGGTTGTGGTGGAATCAAAGGTTCAACATTTTTAGTTTTATCATATGTTTGTGTATCACTTATAATAATATTAATTTTTCGTGTATCCAAGTGTGTATCTAGAATATCTGAGGCACTCACTTTTTTGTCCTTTTGTGGAATACCATTGATCCTATCTAATTGACATTCTTTTCCATCTGATCTGTCAATCTTTTTCAATGTCACTTCTGTCGGTTCATCATTATATACCGTTTCGTTGACCTTTTCATCAATAGAATTTTCAATATTTTCGAGCTTAATATCTTTATCATTTTCTTTATGTATCTCTACACTTATAGAAGCTTGTGTGTTAGCTTTAAAATCAGCAAAAGTGAATGGTTTTGGTCGTTCTACTGAATCTTTGGGTGTTGGGTGTGTCTCAAAGTTGTCTTCCATTTTAATTGGAATGTCAGACTCATATTTGATTTCTCCATCTTCTTCTACATAATATTGTTCATAATGATTCGACGATGAGTCGGATTCTACAGAACTACTGTATGACATTCGATTTTTTCTAACATCAGGATCGTCGAAATCGGAGACGTCAATCAGGTGTTTTACATAATTATAGCACAATAACTCCCACGTATTCTTCAAATCAAAAATTTTTGTCATAAAACAATCGTATTCAAGTGTTAAATTTAATGAAGTTGTGTAATTATGTAAAATTATGGAAATATCAGCACTTTCCAGTTTAAATTTATGTACCCCGCTAAAAAATATCTCTGTGAGTGCGATAATTTTAATTAGCCATGATGACGTTGTTTGCTTGTAAAGATTTGCAGCATGATCCAAATTAGACACCTTTTGGACTAGGAACTTTAAACCTGGTCTGGAGTCGAACTGCATCGCTCTCCTGAATGATAATTCCAAACTTTTCAATAGCAGCTCTGTATTATCATTGTTTAGGAAAAACTTGTAATTACATACATTGGCACCTGTTTTCAAACTGTCAAACAAGATGCCATTGATCCCTTGGAACACGTCTGAAGAAGCTTGAATTAAAATTGTAGCAATTATTTGAACAAGTATTTGATGAGCTAAAAGTCCAATGACTAATCCCCTATGAGGAATTCTAACTGTATACAACTCCGGGTTGAGAGAGTTGACAGATTCATGCAGGTAAATGAGAAAGATGTAACTCCTGTCATCTATTAGCAACAAATTTTGTGATGAAGTTTTAGTCACCAGTTTGATTGGTTTTTCTCCTTTTGGTTGATCCGTTAGAAAAACTTGTTGAGCCATCGCGTGTAGTCTGACGTTATCGTTAACTGAACAATCTCTACGAGCAGCTACTTTTACGATAGCCAAATCCCCATAAAAGCTGTTCGAGTTTTCTTTAAAAGCATACGTCAGTTGCTTCAACGGAGTCAAACTCACGTTACATGCCCTATGCAGGCTTGTACTCACGATTTCCCACTGATTATCGGTCAGTAAATGTCCTGATGTCAAAATTATATGTCGTATACAGGATGCTCCCAATCTCGCTATAGGTTCTTGGGGTTGAGCTATACATTCAACTAGAATTAACATTATTTGTTTTATAGCAAATGTCGCTTCTGGACTTTCAATAGGTTCTATTTCAACCTCCTCATTGTTTTCGTCGACAGTTGATCTTTCCACATTAATTTGTTGTAAATGATGCAGATATACGACAATGGTATCCGTGGTCATCCCGCAGCACTGTTTGAAGTTCGGCATGGCGCTATCTAAGTGTGTATTAACGTTGGAAATCTGTCGAAGCCAATTCTGAACTGTTGGTAAAAGAAGATGATTTATGCAGTGTAGACCAAAATAAGTTCCAGGAACATTTACAGTGTTTTTCAATAACTTGAACAGAGTTTCCATTGCAGCTGGTTGGTTTTTTTTCGAACAAACGACAGTGGCCGAAATCAGTCCTTCGATCAAGACATACCAAACTTTCAATATATTGCTCGGTTTATCTAGTTTTAATAAACAAGAGTTTGTTGTGTTTGAAATAGGCAAAGTAGTCGACAATTTTCTGTAAGATATCAATTCTTCATCACAAAGTTCATTATTAATGTATTTGGTAATATCTAGTGACGTGCTCGGGATGATCGGATCTACGACCGACAATGGCATGTCTCCTTTGATTCTATTTCCTGTATTAAAAATTGGACACTTCGGCATGTTGTACATCATTGTCAAAATATCTGCACAATTCTCTAAATGATACAAGGCTTCTTTGCACATATCAACAATAACCTTTTCGGATTTTTCTTCGCTGAGTGGAATAAATTTACTATTTTTGGAGAATTTTAATGTTAGACTTGGTTTGGGCTGTGAAGTAGCCGTCTTTTTTGGCTTTGGCTCTGTTGGTTGTGTTTCATCGTAATGCAATCCTTTTATGTGGCTTAATAGACATAGGATGCAATCGAGTGCAGCATTAGCAAAAACTAGCGTATTATCAGTGCTGAGGAAGACTTTGAATATTTCCAATATAGCAGAATATTGGTTAGAATTATTAGCCGCGCGGAGAGTGTTAAATAGTGGACGCCATCCTGATCTGATTTCCATTCTGTTTGTCTCAACAAACTCACAGATGCAAGATATAATTTGTTCCTGAGAAAATAAAAGGAACATTACACAATATTCCTTAACAATCATCAAAGATGTTGGTAAATGTAGGGTTGGTACCTGAATGTCGTCATCACAAAGCTCTAAGCATAAAAGATTTTCAAATGGTTTCAAGAGAGCTTCGTTAAAATGGAAATGTGGCAGCTCCACTTGTTGGTTCAGTAACGCAGTGGCACAATCGTGGAGACATTGGATGCCAAGACTCGATATTTGAATGTCCTTGTGGCATGCCGCCTAAAAGAAGTTAGGAAGTTTAGTTATTAAAAACAAAAAATATTATTTCCTATATGTACGATACAGTATAAAAAAAGACCGACGTAGGTATAGGAAAGGTCAGCCCTTTCCTATACCTACGTCGGTCTTTTTTTATACTGTATCGTTCTAGACGTAACCATCATCTTACTTGATAGTCAAGGGTTTTTATTTAAAACTTTTACTAAACACGCATTGACAACTTGGGAAACAAACATGACGTAGTTACATTATTAGGGTTCTGTTTTTACCCTTTAATACCTCAAAAGGAAAAAAATGGAAAACGAGAAAGAAAAGCGTGTAACCTGCATGAAATGGGGTCCGACGACTGTCCATATAGCCATCCGATGCGCCAGCGGTCTCGCCGCCCTGAGACAGCGCAAGGCGACATCCCCGGCGCGGCACAGAGCCCTCGCCGCTTCCCCCCCGCCCGCACCGCTGTTCTTCCCCCCTGCTCGCCGCCACCAAACTGTGTTATTGTTGGCTACGTCTGGATCCCAGGAGGTGAACAGCTGATCGTGAAACATGATTGATTGATTGACACTTTATTGAAACACCATACCAAGAAAGCATATATTACAATAGTAGTGTATCTTCTTTATATATATAATTATACTGTACGTGTGTATGTCACAGCCGTGCCGTGGTGGTACCGGCCTAGAATAGTACTCCCCCATCTCTTCCCGTGGGTGCCGTAAGAGTTGGCTAAGGGATCACGTACCAGAAGGTGGGCAGCAGCGCCTTCTGAGGATAGGAAATCATACCGTGCTCGCCAACCCGCCTGCCAAGCGTGGCGAGTATTGGCAAATCTTTCCTATATGGGAGAGGCATATGTCCATCAGTGGACGCCCCATGCCTGAGAGAAGAAGAAGAAGTCCTCCTAAACGGCTGGACCGATTTGAATGATTTTTTTTGTATTGTGTGCGTTTGGGTGGCGCCCTGCATGGTTTAGATTCACAAATCAGCCCGGCAGATGGCGCTTCAGGCTGACATATCGGAATACCATGCAGGAAAACGTCGGGTCAAACGACTGTCGGGTCCACTAGTAATAGTATATAACCAAGGAGTAACAATGAGCGATCTTCTGAGAGCAATCTCTTCCAGACAACCCATTTCCATAGGAGATTAGAGTGAAAGGGTGGACGGTGTCTTAATTTCCAAGTAACAAGAAAAATAAATCGGAGAGAAAAACCAAGACAATACTATAAAACAATAACTTAATATTAAATCATATTCTACTAATATTATAAACGCGAAAGTTGGTATGGATGTATGGATGTTTGGTCCTTTTTCACGCTCAACCGGCTGGACGGATTTGGATAAAATTTGGTATGATATACTTCAGAATAGCACATAGGCTACTTTTTTCATCATCAATCATCACCACGCGGGTAAAATCGCGGGGCGCAGCTAGTAAGGTCTAAATGATCAACGTGAAGTGAATCTGTTTGGACAATATAACCTAAAAATGTAAAAATGTACACCAGTACTTGCTGTGGTGGTACCGGCCTAGAATAGTACTCCCCCATCTCTTCTCGTGAGTGCCGTAAGAGTCGGCTAAGGGATCACGTACCAGAAGGTGGGCAGCAGCGTCTTCTGAGGATTGTAAATCATACTGCGCTCGCCAACCCGCATGCCAAGCGTGGCGAGTATTGGCAAATCCCCCCTATATTGAGGAGGCATATATCCAGCAGTGGACGCACATGGCTGAGAGAACCTAAAAATGTAGTCTCTTGCTCTGGACCTTGTAAGGAGGCTCAAGGTCGCACATCAAGCTATGGAAAGGGCTATGCTCAGGGTTATCTACGCGAGCGAATCTTTTATGAATTCACTCGTGTATTTTGATGACGTTATGTTTGTGTCAAAATCCCAAAAGACGGTATCAATTCTACTAACACATTGCTAATAGATTGTCAATGAATCGTCGTTTTTTCTAGTTTAGCTATTCTACTTAGAGTATAATTGTAATAGTTACACAGATCTAATTTCTACCGCGATTCAATTGTCTACTGATCAATCGAATGCAATTGTTATTTAGGCGGAATATCAATTTTATTAAGCTATTGCATAGCTTCTATCGCGGGCCTTGAGCGTGGAGACCGAATCCAGAAATTCCGTAACGAAAATAATCTAACACCCCCCACTACGATCGGCACAGCGGTGATACTTTTTAGTTTTGCCATCTATCGATGAATAGCAGAACTTTTAATGACTTTTTTGAAATATCACGTTTGTCTGTTTAGTTCAGCAACTCGCCTCTAGGTGGCATTGGCTGTATCGGCGTTACTGCATAGGTTATTAATATATTAATTGCATAAGTTGATAAAAAATGCTATGCAATAGCTTTACCGCGGCAGTCCCCGAGTGCCACACGTCTTTTTTTATCTTAACATTTGAACGACTATTGCATTGCTTATGAATGGATTGTCTTAATAAATAAGAGAATTGGCAGCCAGACTTGGAGCTTACCAATCTATGCTGATGGCCAACGAGTCTTTGCAGAGCTGCCTTCAGCGTTGGCAGCGTAGTAGTGGCAGCTAGTTTCGTAAACAGAGTATCAGCTGCAGAAGAGAGTGCGCAGCAAACTCGGGCCGCGCCGGCCCCAGATATTATATTACCACCCTGTTAGAAGAAAAACGACAGTTAATACTACACTATATTGCACTTCTAAATATTGTACACGACACTACAAAAGACGTGACAAAATAGACAATTGAAAACAAAATACAATGGGTGCTCTTATCGCTAAAAGCGTTCTGTTCCAGACAACCTTTAGATGGATAGAGATTTTGCATAACTAAGGACAGTGGTGGCTGCTTATTAATAACTACTTATTAATAACTAATTATACTATCAACAACAAATTTAATAAATGCTGGTGAAAATTCAAACATCTTTTGTGTCTTCTTCGCTTGAGTCACTCGTCACACACTCGCTACGTCAGATGGGCAGGCGTGATCATCGTAGACCGCATTATCACTTAGCATCAGGTGAGATAGTGGTCAAACGCCTCTATATTGTGAATAATAAAAAAAGAAGGACGGTATTCGGTAGTCCCGGGTAAGTATTAGTATTTTAAATAACAAAGTGTTTGATAAATGTAACTATAACCCACCGATTTGGTTACAACTGAATAAATAATACAATAAATTGTTTTTTTTTATGCTGTAAGTATAGATGACCACTATCTCACTTGATGGTCAGTAACCATGTGGTCGAAGATGTTATAAAGATAGAAGAATAAGATAAGAGATAAGAAGATGTAATAAAAGAGTTATCAGAGGGTCTAGTCGAAGCAACGCGTGACCAAAATGCTGGTCTTTATCTTGCACAAAGAATAAGCATTGCAATGCAACGTGGCAATGCCGCCAGCATTTTGGGAACTTTACCAACTGGTAGTGAATTGTTAGACTAAAATGTAGAAAGTATGTACATTTGTATAGTAGTATATGTTTATATAGTTTTTTTTTTTTTTTTTTCCACACACAGACCCCCGCACTAGGATTCCCTGTATCGCGGGAGGCATGGACACACACAATCACAGCACACAACATGATAGGACAAACATATACACTTATCGCACAAATGTTTGCCCCGGCCGGGATTCGAACCCAGGGTCCCGGAGACACAGTAGTCATCTCACTGACACTAACCACTGCGCCACGGCGACCGTCGATTGTAGTTGTATATATATTTTGGAATGATTTGATTGAGTAAAACTATGACATAACAATTGACAAACAAAACTTTGAATTGGAAAAAGATATATATACTTTTTTTTACTTTTTAATTTTGGAAAAACAGAAGCATTCACATGTTTGCAATATAATACGAGTATTTACCTCTTGGCGACAGGTTTCGACAATTTTAGACACCGACATATCGTGGTTAAGGTTGGTTTCCATCACGGGTTGCAAGAAGTTGAATACGTCCACACTAAAAACGCATACGGATTAGATTGATAACGGAAATTAGTTCTTATAACAATGAGCGTAGATAATATAATCATTTCAATCAATTAAAATCTACGTCAGCATTTTTGTATTTTTTGGATTTTCTTCTGGCTTATTGCAATAAATACAAATTACTGCACATACATTACACACACAAATACACACATTCAAAACACTTCCAGAAACATGACACACACACACACACACTAAACAAGTTGTTTTTATAGCTGTTTAAATTATAAATTATGTATTTACGTGACGTAAGCTAAGTCTTTTCTGGGAGAGGCCATTGGCTCCTGAAACACAGTCCCACTAGTTCAGGAGTCTTTGGGTTCACTATTTGTTTGTACACGAACTATGTCAATAAAGTATTTTTGTATTGGTATTTGTACTGATTGAAATTGGTCGTAACTCTGTTAAGGAATCAAATTAGCAATTTAAAAACAATGAATAATAATAATAATAATAATATGGGACAACATTCACACAAGGTCTTCAGGTCCCAAACTAGGCAGAGCCTGTACTATGGTAACCTGATGACTGATATATATATACTTAAATACATACTTATATATATATATACTTATATACATATACACACCCAGGCACAGGTCAAACAGACATGTTCATACACACAAATGTTTGACCTGTCCGGGAATTGAACCCGGGACCAGCGGCTCAGAAGGCAGAGTGCTACCAACTGCGCCAACCAGCCTGTCAATGAATCACTTCGGAGTCGCACAACGAGCTATGGAGAGAGCTATGCTCGGGGTTTCTCTATGTGATCGAATCAGAAATGAGGAGATCCGTAGAAGAACGGAAGTAAAATATAGCCCAGCGGATTAGCAAGTTGAAGTGGCAGTGGACAGGGCACATAACTCCACAAACTGATGGCCGTTGGGGTCGAAAGGTTCTCGAGTGGAGACCACGGAATGGCAAGCGCAGCATAGGATGGCCACCAACCAGGTGGGCAGATCACCTGACTATAATCGCAGGCAAGGCCTGGATGAGGGCCTTCAGTTTTTCACCCTTTTCAGTGACCTTTGCTACTCACGGGATCAATTGACATTATGTATGTTAACCGATTTCTTCACCCGCACTAAGGAAGTCGTCCAAGTAAACATAACACTTTTCAGTTATTGCAGTGTAATTCAAAAACAGCTTGACCGATTTTGATGAAATTTAAATGAAACCTCGACAGTATACTCTATTAAACAAACAAAAAAGAATTTTGAGAATCGATCCACAAATTGGGGAGAAATCGGTGAACATACATAAAAAATACATACAGTAGAATGTAGAACCTCCTCTTTTTTGAAGTTGGATATTATTAATAGCGAATTTGCTAAGTAATACTCCGCCTTATTGAAATCTGTCATTCGGTCTCATATCACACGGCCATGATAACTGTCTGATATGAGCCATTGATATAGATGTTTTTGCAATTGCTCTTAACGTTTAGCTAAGTTAATTTATTTTTTTATACTGTATAGATCTAGCATTTGACCACTATCTCACTTGATGGTCAGTGACGATGTGGTCGAAGCTGTTATCACGTTAGACCTAGAATACTCATTGGCTCTTAAGGACTGCTGCCTGAACACACTATGTGGTTGGTGACAGTTTTTCCAACTTGAGGGTGGTAGCCAGGCGGGTATTTGAAAGTACCCTACCACCATGCTGGGGATTTGGTAACGGTGTTACCTTCACCAGAAGCTCAAGCTGTTGTTGGGGATCGAACCAGTGTCTATCAGTTTGACAGGCAACGCTCTTCCCCCTGAGCGATCGCTTCAAAACTATGGACTATATCTGAACATGAATAAATAATTTAATTTAATACCCAATGTTAGATTTAAAAACAACTTACCATGTTTCATCATCTCGTCCGTCTAACCCCAATTTAGCATCTGCCTGGAGAATGGAGACCGTTTTATTCCTGCCAGTTTGCATGGTGACTATAGGGGTGGCGTTATTGCCTTGGTGACCAAATAAGGCGTGCTCAAAGCTTGACACGTATTGACATGCGGAAAATATGTGCTCCCAACACTCTGGTGCTTTTGAACCAAGCTCTAGTCCGTCTGAAATATAGCATTTATTTGATCACAAAAGACTTAGGCTATACACCACATACAAGACACAATATTATAAAAAAAGAAACGATAAATATTTTTAAGGTTAAATTAAAAACATTACTTATTAGTAAAGCCTACTACTCAACGACAGAGTTCCTTAAAGATAAATGGAACTAAAAATAGAAATTAAAAAAAAAACTAAACGTTTGAAAACGTTAGCATTATAGGCATATATAGCATCATAGCAAAACTTATTATTATTATTATATGGAATGTTATTTTATCTAGAATAAGTGACTTGTATATTACTATTTTACCAATAAATATCTGTTTCTGTATCTGTATATGATATATACCAAAAATGGAACCAACTACAACACACAAAAGTGTGAAACAACTTGTTGAAGTCGGTACCATGATAGTTCAAAACTAACTATTATTAAAATATTGTGCTCGTGGTACCGACTTCGACAATGTATTTCCCACTTTTGAGTGTTGAAGTCGGGTTTTTGTGGTTAAACTTTTTTTTTCAAACACTTTTAGTGACCTTTGCTACCCACGGGATCAATTGTCATTGTGTATGTTCACCGATTTCTCCACCCGCAACTATAATGCCATCGACGTATGCGTAGCACTTTTCAGCTTTTGGAGTGTACCCAAAAAACCGCTTGACCGATTTTGATGAAATTTAAATAGGACCACACGGGAAGCACCAGCTTTTAAATAAAAAAAGAACGATCAAAATCGGTTCCAGTCGAAAGTTCTGAGGTAAAAAACATAAAAAAATGAAATGAAATGAAATGAAATTTATTTAACCAAGGCATACATGGATCTTAATACTAATAATAAAGTTTCATAACTTAACTTAGCTTTAAAAATATTATATATATACTATATACAGCTAGTTCCCAAACGATGTAATTACATATAACATAATAACAAAAAATAAACATATTGGTTGAAAATGTTTGTGAGTTTGACACATTATTATATATTATATGTGGTATCCGGCTTTACTCACGTTTATAGTCGACCTAGGTTTCGAGCATGTCCGATGCTCATCCTCAGGTGAGGTCGAACTACAACCTAGGTCGAAACTTCGACTATAAACGTAAGTAAAACCGGATACCACATTATATATAATACTGGTTGAATTGAGAACCTCCTCCTTGTTTGAAGTCGGTTAAAAACACCAATACACTACTGACTTTACGTCGGTGCTGCAGGCTTTGAAGTCTCCTATCCTATCCTCTCGGCACTATTGCGAATCGCCAACGTAGATAAAGATACATATAATTTACAGTTACAGGCAAATTTATCCAACTACTTATTACAACTATTTAATTTTATAATTTGCAAGAAAAGTTTATTAGTTTTTTTCATTCAGGCTTAAATTACAATCACTTTGAAGCCTTCAAAAACTTATTGTTACATAGGAATTATTGTTTCTGATATCCGGGAATCGAACCCAGGGTCCCGGAGGCACAGAAGTCACGTCACTGACACTGACCACTGCGCCACGGCGACCGTGTAATACATTAGATAAACGATTTAAGCTTACCGGTTATCAAGATGTCCAGGGATAGAGCATGCGTTGAAAGTATTTTGCCATTCGGCGGCTGAGATATGGCAGAGTTAGCCAAAAGCGCAAGTACGCTGCTGCAACGGTTTTGTAGACCTAAAGTGTTGCTTACTCTTGCAGCCTGAGAATAATAATAAAGCGCGGTTATGTCTTAGTTAAAATAAACGATTTTAACATTTAAGAAAATATATTAACTAAATAAAAAACACCCATGACACTTGGGCTAAAAAATTTAAACATCTCATTACTGTTATTATGTACAATGATTGATTTATGTGACTTTCACCAATAACATGTAAGTAACTATAGCACTTCGATAGTCAGCATGTGATTAGTACTCCTATTAAATTATTATATTATTTTTATTATCTCGTCGCGTTATCTATAAGGGTCGCTTGTTTATTCTAGTTCCAAAAGTGAAAACTATTTAAGCATATTAAGCAATGACATTTTTTTTGAACTGAGAAAATACACAATAAATTAGTCCTAGCCTAGTGTTCACCCTTACTGCAATTAACTTATCCATAAAACCGTCACGTTTATATCAAAACACAATAAAGCCTATTTAAGGCTGAATGTAAACTTGTCATCATGAACCTACAATCGTTTGTGAAGTAAAGCTGTTTGTTTTCCATGTAAAATAAAATAAAATAAAATAAAAATTATAAAAGCAACATTTTTTTTTATATTTGACTACGGAGTCAACTTTGCATTGTTACATTATTGAAGTTTTACCAAGGAATCCCAATTTTTATAGTAATAAAAAAAACTAATTTTATATTTATATGTATATATATATTTTAATAAATATCTACTCTATATTATGTTACTCAGGGATAATGTTTGACTAGCCGGTTGGCGCAGTTGGTAGCACTCTGCCTTCTGAGCCGCTGGTCCCGGGTTCGATTCCCGGACAAGTCAAACATTTGTGTGCATGAACATGTCTGTTTGACCTGTGTCTGGGTGTGTATATGTATATAAGTATATATATCAGTCATCAGGTCACCATAGTACAGGCTCTGCCTAGTTTGGGACCTGAAGAGCTTGTGTGAATGTTAATAAAAAAAAAAAAAAAAAAAAAAAATGTAGAATTCTAAAGATGGGAGAATTTTCTAAATAAAGACCTATTTCGGAAATTCTTCCACGTTTAGAAAACTACTAGACAGTAGTTTTATGGTTTATTCATTCTTCTCTTCTTCTTCTCTCAGCCATGTGCGTCCACTGCTGGACATATGACTCCCCCATATAGGGGGGGATTTGCCAATACTCGCCACGCTTGGCATGCGGGTTGGCGAGCGCAGTATGATTTACAATCCTCAGAAGGCGCTGCTGCCCACCTCCTGGTACGTGATCCCTTAGCCGACTCTTACGGCACCCACGGGAAGAGATGGGGGGGTACTATTCTAGGCCGGTACCACCACGGCACGGTTTATTCATTACAAACATACAAACATGGGTGTTAGTGTTAAGTGTGGGTATTAACTTTACTTTCATAAATTTGCCGGGGGTTACATTTGGATTTTTTTTTATTACAATGCAAAGGATTATTGACGTTTAATTGACGAAGCACAACGTAGAAAAAATCATGGAAGAAGAAACGTTAAAATGTTGGTGTCAAACTCAATGTCAGAGTTTACCTTATGAAGCCCTTCAAGACATTGGATAGTCAATCCCTCCCAAGCGATGCGTTTCCTTTTACCAAATGTATTGATTTTCTTCGAGATCATTCCGTGCAACTTCTGTTTTCTGTTTTTATATCCCGCTAAAGGCACGCTCAGTACTGTCACCATTGAATCCCAGATGCATGTCAAGATTCTGAAATGTTTTATTTAAATTTGTATTTATAATATTTACAAAAGTTATATAAATTCTAAAATGATAATGATAAATTTATTTATTCACAAAACACAGTGACACTTATTGTTAATAATAATATTTGTGATCTCTTATGATCTAAAGATCTTATCTAATTTAATTTAACTTACATTAAATTAACTTCTCGAATAACGAGCTCCTGTCCCAGTACTAGTTGAGAACTGTGTTACAGGGTACAGAGCCTTCCCGTTTAAGGGCTTTTATAATACAACTGTATGGATAGGTATATGATCTATGTGATGTATCATGTAATGTAAAATGTAAGCCTGGTACCGACATAGAATAGTACTCCCCCATCTCTTCCCGCGGGTGCCGTAAGAGTCGGCTAAGGGAACACGCACCAGGAGGTGGGCAGCAGCGCCTTCTGAGGATAGGAAACCATACTGCGCTCGCCAACCCGCCTGCCAAACGTGGCGAGTATTGGCAAATCCCCCCTATATGGGGAGGCATATGTCCAGCTGTGGACATCCTATGGCTGTGATAAATGAATGTGTTGTGTTGTCTTGTATTGTATTGTATTGTATAATAGAAAAGAAAATGTTTTCGGTGAAAATATACATAAATATACAAGTTAATGTTGTCCTGAGGTTCGTGAGGTCATGCCTGTGGGCACCGACTGAAAATCAGTGACTGAGGCTTTGGCCTGAGTTTTATGCTGAGTCGGGGCCCATATTCATGACACTCACAACATCATTATTATTCTGTTCTGTATTGTTCTTGTATGTATCTCTTGTGTAATGTGTGTTGTGATTGTCTTGAATAAATGTGGTTTCTTTCTTTCTTTCTTTATTGTATAGTATTGTACCGTCTTACCGTCGTGCCCATCGCAAGCTAGCTTGCAGTTGTGGAGAATCTTCTGTAGCCTGGTACAGCATGGACACTTCCTTCAGCTTCTGCCAATCTGACATCACTGGACTCTGATCCAACCCGCCAAGATCTGTAATTCAACAATTTTAAAAAAATTGGTTGTCTGTAAAGTCGGTTTACGGACGATAGATTTACGTGATAACGTCATAATCATTTATGACTTCGACTTCGACTTCTGACTTCTGACTTCTGACTTTTGACTTTTGACTTTTGACTTTTGACTTTTGACTTGACTTTTGACTTTTGACTTTTGACTTGACTTTTGACTTTTGACTTTTGACTTTTGACGGAAACGGAAACGGAACGCTACACGGAACGTTACTATTTTTCATTTTGGCATTCATCAATTTATAAAACGTTATCACGTCAAAAATATATTTTATTGTGTATCGCATTAACATCATGCTAGGCAGAACTTCAGTTCAAATATTTGAAGTTCAAGTCCCACTAGCAGCCGAATTTTTTCCTTCAAATATTTGAACTAAAAAAGAATAGTTTATAGCTACGTATATTTTGGATAACTAGAATTGGCTATGTATTTTTAATGGATTTGTATACTTGTATATTATGTTCGTGGTATTTTTATGTATGTAATAAAATTATTTAAGTTTTGACATTGATATGACAGAGGTACTGTTAATTTATCATTGAGATTTTTGGAATTTTATAAATAACTAGTAGAGATTATGATTTAGAAATATGTAGTTGATTTTAATGTGTATTTATACTTGTTTAATTTTGCTAAAATGATTTAAGTTTAATAGTAAATATTATATATTATATTAAGCATTGTATATTGACTTGCCTAATATAACGGTCATAGTTATAAGGTTAAATAAAGAACCTGAATCTGAACCTGCACGTTTGACCAATATCTTGATGGTCAGTGACGATGTGATCGAAGATGTGATCACGCTAGACCTAGAATGCCTACTGGCTCTCAAAGACTGCTGGTTGAAAGTGTTTAGTGACAGGTTTGAAACTTGAGGCCGAAATCTAGCCAGGTGGATTAGAAACTACTGACTCAAAGGTAACATGCTGGGAATTTTATAACGGTTCCACCTTCACCGGAAGCTCAATGATTTGAAAGAGTACATGAAGAAACATCAAAAGTAAGAAAGTAATTCCATGAGATGACCTCCAGCCCCAGCATTGGGAATCGACTAGAACAGGAAGAAGAGAAGGATAGGATGACTTGCTACAAGCTAGCCATAAAATTAGCCTATATATTATTCCAGGGCTAATCTATCTCCATACCAAATTTCATCAAAATCGGTACAGCCGTTTGAGCGTGAAGGAGTAATAGAGGTTTTTGAATTATTGCTTATCCCATAGCAAAAGCAATTATTTTCGTGACGAAAAGTAGCCGATGTGTTAATCTAGAGTCTGAGCTATTTCCATACAACATTTCACCGAATTCGGTGTAGCCGTTTCAGTGTAAAGGTACAGGTAGGTAACGAACATACACAAATACAAACTTTCGCGTTCATATTATTCGTGGAATATTTAAGAAGTATTTACGCTTTTTATTTGGGTATAAGTTTAGAGTACGATGAGGCTGGCATAACATCTTGGGGAAATCCCATAAATAAAATTTTATGAAAAAAAGAACAGTATGTTAAAATTATTACGCTACTAGCTGCGCTCCGCGGTTTTACCCGCGTGGTGATAATTGATGATGATGATGATGAAAAGTGGCCTATGTGTTATTCCGGGACCTGAAGTATCTACATACCAAATTGTTAATAAATCAATCGAGGCTTGATCGCGAGAAAAACATTTAATTAAATTAAATTTTTAATTAAATTAAATTTAATTAAATTAGCATTTAATTTATTTACCTCGACGTTTCCATCAAGTTGCATTGGTCGTGGTCTCCAGAAGAAGAAGCCCAGGTCTTTTCGTGACCACGACCAATGCAACTCAAGCAAGTCCCGATTGATTTATTAACAATGTGTTCGAATCGCAAAAGTCTAAAAATTACAATTACATACAAAATTTCATCGAAATCGCCGTTTGAGCGTAAAGAAGTAACAAACATATGCATAAATTTTCGCCTTTATAATATTATTATTATTACTCTGAACGCTTATACTTTTAATAATATGTAATCTGTATGATTGACTTTTTTTTGTTTCATATACCTTTATATGTATTTTAATGTTATAATAATTAAGGATACCATTTTGACATAATAAATAATTTGTATTTTTAATGGTAAAATTGTCAAATAGAAATAATGTGATTAGATTATTATGTTATAAATTAGTACCAATTTGTAACGCATTGGTAAACCAACTGTTATGTTACTTATTGTTATGAAAATAAATAAATAAAATATTAGTAGGAAGTAGGATAGCCAGCTAAGGGTCACGAAGGAAAAACTATATAGTAACTAAGTACACTTACCAGATAGCAAATGGATAAGTGGATGCTCAGATATTGGCGCGTCTTTCAGAAGATCATTAGCCAGCACTTGCTGGTAAAGCTCCCGGAGCCAAGTCGCTGATAGGTAGACAAGCACTCCGCTACCTTGCACTTCTTCTACGAACTCGTCTTCAGTTAAAGACACTTGTACCTTCTGAAAAGTAACCACACTTTTGACCAAACTCTTGAAGATGTAATTACAAATCCATTTCATTCGTGTCTGTAATGTACAAAGGCTCTTACGAGGCACAATTGTTGGAAACATTTAATCCTCGCCTCGCTGCAATCAGATTTGTTTTCTTGTCCATATCCCCACAATAAGTGGGGTCGGCATTTTTTCCTCTTCCATTCTCTTCTATCATCAGTCATCTCATTGCTCACACCTTTCATAAACATATCATTCCTCACACAGTCCATCCATACCTTCTTCGGCCTTCCTCTACCTCTATATCCATCCACAATCAAGTTAAGTACTCTTTTTGTTATTCCGCCCTCCTCATGACATGCCCATACCAAGCCAATCTATTCGCTTTCAGCTTATCATTCACAGGTGCTACTAAAAATTTAGTTATCAAAATTACTGAATTTGAACGATATCGCTAAGAATGTTTTACCAATACCCAAAACGCGCCAGTGCGAATATTTGGCCAACACTGGTTAAACAGAACGGTACGGTACGATTTTGGGTTTTTTTTCTTACGGTCTATTGCTGTTCGGCATTTATAGTTTCACCGGAGGGGGGGGCGAGCACAGATGATGCTCAGCCCGGTATTTGTGCGGGCGCAGAAGGCGCACCGCCTAGTGAGGCTAGCGCTGACGGTGCTGTGCCACTAGGAGAGGACGAGGCGACTAGCTCAAGGGCACCACTGAGGTTCGGATCTCGGCTTGAGCTGACGCCAGGACAGGGAGATATCGGATCGACTTGGAGGAGGACTCGGATGGAGGGGGGGGGGGAGGAGTGGAAAAGGAGGAGGTTCTCAATTCGGCCCTTTTTTATGTTTGTTATTGCGTAGCTGTCGACTGGGTGAACCGATTTTGATCGTTCTTCGCATGTAGTCCCAATAAAATTTCATCAAAATCGGTTAAGTCGTTTTTGAGATACACTTCAATAACTGAAAGTGCGTGTTTATACCTAGACGATATAGTAGTAGCTGGTGAAGACATCGGTGATCAAATTCAAATTGATTCAAATAATCCAAGGATCGCTTTATAAACATACACAAGAAATAATGTTCGTGTTTGCTTAAATTACTTGTATAGTCTAAGAAATGACATACAGAACCCACACTAAGAAAAGTTCTTGTATCGTGGGTGTCTGCTCCCTTCAAGGTTACAAAATTTTATATACATCGGCCTTAGCAATATATTTACGAACAATAAATGTAAGCAATTATTAAATCTATTTGTGTAGGCGTGTCGCATGTGTTGTGTGTGTGTGTTGTGTGTGTGTGTGTGTGTGTGTGTGTGTGTGTGTGTGTGTGTGTGTGTGTGTGTGTGTGTGTGTGTGTGTGTGTGTGTGTGTGTGTGTGTGTGAAAGTGAGGGTTTATTCGTTACTCAAAGTATCTTCTTAATTATATCACATATTTTAGTAAATTTTCTGTTTCATCATAACTGAGCTTAAGCAACCAGTTATACAGCGCGACTCTGGTTTGTCTATTTGTTAAAGTTAATAAATTTGGTATTTCTCTACAAGCTTTATTATATAAGTAGGGACTTGTAAAACACTGGTGACGCTGGGCTAATTTCGTATTTAGTTTTGGAAGAGAGAACACTCTATCCTTCCTTCTTTTATTAGATGATATTAAAATTTCGTTTAAAGTTGTCTGTTTATGTTTAGCTGACAAGAGATTCTGTATGAACAGTTGCCGAACTGTTAACACTCCACATTCTTTGTACAATTCAATGGTAGGAAACATCATGGGCTTACAAGTTGCCACCTTTAATACTGCTCGCTGTCGATCATACCTACGCCACAATGACAATCAATCCCGTGATTAGCAAAGGTCACTAAAAAGAATGAAACAACTTTTGAACTATTATGGTACAGACTGCAACAAGTTATTTCACATTTTCAGTGTTGAAGTCGGTTCTATTTTTTGGTATTTTTTTTTTAAGAAAAGAACTTACAGCAGGTTCGTTGTAAAAGTTGGTCCGTCTCTGTTTCAAAGTTAACAGTAATGCCCCATAGGTGGCGAGGTATACTCCGTCTGCGTTCATGATACAGGCTGTGGAAGGTGGTTGGGCGGCGTTGTGTTGGCAACATTTAGACGCGAATTCTTGCATCGCTTCGTCTACCTGAAGATAAGAATTCGACTCTAGAAAATGTATAAGTCTTCTTTTTATTTAAACTAACTCAATCAAAACATTGTGATGGAAGAGATCGCTGACAGCGATAAATCCACCGATTGTTTGAGTAGTAATTTTGAAATTATTTTGTTAATTATTATTTTGTTTACTGTGTTCAATAAAGTAAATTGAAGTAAATACAGTTTCAGATACATTTCAAAAGAATACGGAATTCAAATTTTTATTTTCATCGAAAGTGCCCTACCACCACGCTGGGAATTTGAATACGGTGTTACCTTCACCGGAAGATTAAACAGTCGGTGGGGATTGTACCAGCATCTGTCACTTTGACAGCCGACGCTCTCACCGCTGAGCTATCATCGCGTCAGATATTAGTAAGATAGAAAAAAAATCTAACATCAACACTACAACATTTAAAACAAAAGAAAGGCACAGGTAGGCCATACATAAATAGAACTTACCTGAATAAAACATTTAAAGAAGAAGAAAATACAAAAAAATAATACAATGATTTAAAAATAAAACATTGCCTACTTATCAAAGCAAAGTAGCTACATTGTGGTGTTACGTAATGCCAGAAATGAGATAATAGATTTTAAATTCTTCGCTATCACTATATTATAATAATAAAATTTAATAAAAAAATAATAATTTACTCATATACATTTTCTCAGTCTTTCAGTAAAAAAAAAAAAAAAATTGAGACTGATCAGTTGATCAGTCTCAATTAGACAAGTGTGAAGAGACGTGCCGAAGATAATACATATGTGCGAGTGAGACAGAGTCATCGGCTCCGGTCGAATGTTCACGTATCTATCTTACAAAAATGGTGAATTTACTATTGTAATTTACAACTAATCCCGTGTGACTGGTTTTTATTCCTAGAGTGTTTAAAACACTTTTAAAATGCACAAGAGGGCATTATGATGGATATCGTTAGCGAAAATGTAAATAATCGCGATGGAGTAATAAGTAGTTTCGACAAGCGTCCAAGTCGACGTTCCGCGAGCGACTGTGTTCAGGTGAGATCACAGGACTCACTTGAGTAGGCACAGGCAATGTTAGAACGTCTCCCCATTTTAATACTATCAATGTTCCTAGCACTGAATTTTCAGTTGAAACTGAATTTCTGACACGAACTTTGATACATACTTCAATGCAAGTCCTGAGATGGAGTAGCTTCGGAAGGAGGGTATTTTGCAATGTTTTTATGAATTGCCGTGCGTTATGTCTTTCCAAGTCCACGTTGCATTCAGTTATCGTGCATCTGAAAGAAACAGAAATTGTACTTCTCATCATGTATTAAATAATTATAAGTTATGTTAAGTTCAAGGCTAACTTTTTGAAGTGAAAAGTTCTTTAGCGGCGTGAAAGAAGTAACAAGAAGAATGCACATGAGTTGCCTTGCGAAATCCCGTACCTACACAGTTCAATAATATTAACTTTAGTTCAAATATTTGAAGGAAAAAATTCGGCTGCTAGTGGGACTTGAACCCACGACTACAGAATAATTCTGTAGGCACGGGTTTTTTTTTTTTTTTTTTTTTTTTTTCGAATTTTTTCCTTCAAATATTTGAACTGAGGTTCTGCCTAGCATGATGTTAATGCGATACACAATAAAAATCTCTTAATATTAACTTTAATATTAAACAGTGTTATTTTTTAATTTTTTTTTTTTTACTTTTGTAATGTAACAAACCGACTAGGACTCACGTGGTAAACACTGGTCGGAGAGTAATTTTTCAGTGTTTACCACGTGAGTCCTAGTCGGTTTGTTACATTACAATTATGGAAAAAACTCGCGATAGTTTTCAGACTCAAATATCTGTTATATAAAACTAATATTAATTGTTGTTGAATCGTGCCGTGACGTCATTTTACTGGGACCCAACGGAAGACCAGCGCTGGTTTAAAATCTAGCATATGCTGAGTTGGGGACCAATTTATGACATACACTATATCTTTCTTTTTGTTATTTTTCTTTCTTATTGTGTTCTCATCACCTGTGTGTCATGTCATAAATAAACGTGTTTTCTTTCTTTTTTATATTTTTTTATACTGTATAGATAGCGTTTGACCACTATCTCACTTTATGGTCAGTGACGATGTGGTCGAAGATGTTATCACGCTAGACCTAGAATGCTCACTGGCTATCAAGGATTGCCGCCTGAACACCCGAAAGACAAGGACAGAGAGAGGTTTTTATAATTATTGTGCTATCTAACAGTAAAGCTACGAGGCTTAGCTCGCCAACCCACGTGCAATTGCTTTATTAACATTTAATCCTTCTCATCATTAATAACAGATGAGGGTAGGTACATATTTCTTAAGCCGTATTACCACTCAACTTTTGAGGATTTTGTTGCTGGGTTTCATAACCGCAATAAAATATAGCAATTTTTTAGAAACAAAACTACAGTAAATTATTCATTATCTCAGTTATATGACGTTAATTTACATAAATTTATTTAATGTATGGAGGGTAGATCAAAAATTTCTAAAAGGCTAGTTATAAATACTGGTATAACAGAGACTAATGTTAAAACTCACCAGCCTTTAATTCAAGTTAATGAAATCTATTCATTTAAGACCTGTTTTGTATGTAAGAAGGGTAGTTTTAAAATTTCAAAAACATTATTTTAAGTGTTTGTGACAAATCATAACTAATAATAGTGTATAGGTACCTTCTAAGCTTACGCGCTTGATCTTAGACCACGTCAATACTTAACATCAGGTGAGACAGTGGTCAAACGCAAGCTTATTTAAAAAAAAAAAAAAAACAAAGTGTGATACTCACCTGCCAAGATTTAAAGTTTTGGGTATGGCTTTAGTTTTGTCACTAATAGAATCTTTATCGGTGTCACTGCTTGCGGGATTGTTCGTTCTTGAGGGTAGAAATACATTATCAGCGTCGGAATCCGCTTCACCATCACTGCTTACATTTTCTGGACCAGATGTGTCTGTAATACAATGGTAGTGATTCGCTTATTCAACTGAAGTAAACTAAATATTTGGAAAACTGAATCAGTTCTTATACGGTTACGATAAAGTCTAAATTGGTATAAGACTTATAAATAACATCATTAAAATTTAATGTATTAATTAAATTTGCGGGTAGTTTTAGCGAAATTAAGTCGCCACTTATTTGGTGCCTACTAAAACTATCCGGAATTGGCCAGCAACGGAAAAAAACTCATATAATATTAGTGAGAGCGTTGTATGGAGTTATACGAACTTGAATTTTAGGGTAAATAGAATACGAACTATTTCAACTTGAAGAATTTTAGTGAGTTTTAGCTAGTTCGTGGGATTAACAGAATTAGGGACAATATCTGCTATCTTTATATGTTTTAGCGTTTATATAATTACTAAAGCTGCGCCCTGCGGTTGACCCGCGTGGTGATGAAAAACGGTGATGATGGTGATGTTGAATTTGAAATAAGCCTATGTGTTAGTCCAGTTATCTCCATACCAAATTTCATCGAAATCGGTGTAGCCGTTTGAGTGTGAAGAGGTAACAAACATACACACATACACACAAACTTTCGCATCCCACTAATATTATAAATGTGAAAGTTTGGATGGATGGATGGATGTTTGTTACGCAATCACGCTCAAACGACTGGACGGATTTGGATGAAATTGTGATGTGTGTGATGAAATGGTATGTAGGTACTTCAGGTCCTGGAATAACACATAGGCTAATTTTCATCATCAACTTCATCATCATCAATCATCACCACGCGGGTAAAACCGCGGGACGCAGCTAGTATACAATAACACAGTCACATTTAGTTTCCAAATGATTGGCAGGTAGACTAGTTGACAGCACCAGACTCATAATTTTTTTCGAATACAAAAAATGAATATGAAAGAAATATTTTTTTTATTTCATTTTTGTTTCTAATTATCAATTGTTTTCTACGGTTCAGTTAACGTGTTCATAGTTTAAGTGTTGAAAATTATAAAGCAACATAAAATATCTACTACACAATATCGCAGACACAAAAATCTGATTTAAAAAAAAGACGTGTGGCACTCGGGGACTGCCGCGGTAAAGCTATTGCATAGCATTAATTTATCAACTTATGCAATTAATATATTTATAACTTATAACGTATATATACTATATACAGTAACGCCGATACAACCAATGCCACCTAGAGGCGAGTTGCTGAACTAAACAGACAAGCGTGATATTACAAAAAAGTCATTTAAAAGTTCTGCTATTCATCGATATATGGCAAAACTAAAAAGTATCACCGCTGTGCCGGTTGGTGTAGGGTTATTTTCGTTACGGAATTTCTGAATTCGGTCTCCACGCTCAAGGCCCGCGATAGAAGCTATGCAATACCTTAAAAAGGGGTTTAATATGCAACATCGTGAAAATGGTTTTTTTTAACTGCACCGATGCCTTTATTAAATTCAAATCCTAATAACTAATTACAATACTACAGCTACTACAAAAACATTTGAGCAATCAATTAGACATTGTCTAAAATGGTTATTGTTTGCAATAAGAACTGTCGTTCAGTAGCTAGGCGCGTGGATTTGACAGTTAACCTGGGCTAGGTGAGGCGCGGGGGGTAAATTGGAATTAGGTACCTATATTTTTTATGTGTTTAGTTGAAAACTAATACTGCTTACCTGACGAATCGTGGTCTTTGCTTTCATTGCTTTGTAGAACAGCAACTACATCTCTGAAATTTAGTAACATTTCATTTTATAGTGCAATTGAAAGTCAGCAGAGATCATTATTTGAAGAAACCAGATATATGTTTTGTTGTTGATTTTTAAGAATATTGAGCCACAAGATGGCGCTTTTAAGTCAAACATTTCAGTTGCAGGAGATCCATTGCTTTGTTTATCATTTCTCTCCAATTGGAAGTATTTCGTTATTAACGCTGAAGTGGTTTTGACACAGTATGAATGTATAAAACACCGGAGTTACTCACGTAATAAGTTAGAGGGTTCTGAATATAGTTTCGACCACATTTGGTTCACTTTAAAGTTACAAGCATCACAACCAGTCAATATTTGCCAGATACTGTGGTTATTTAAAGTGAATATTTTCCAGAAAAACGTAATATATATATATGCAGAAACACTGTCAGGATTCATTATTGTTATTATTTTTTACTATTTATTATGTACCTACAAAAAACCTGTATACACTCAACAAAAATAATCGTCGCGACACCACACGGTTCAATCCGAAATAGAAAGACGAAACGAAAATAACTGGCTTGCTTTCTATGAAAGAGAGAGAGACACAGATAGAGAAACACGCGCACGCCGCACGGCAACTATAGCAAAAAGTGTCGTTACAACTTTTGGTCTTTATTTTTTCCGTCTAGCCCTCTTTTGCAACGCGCGATTGAAAACGAATAAAAATACGTTTAAGTTTAAAATACATCATACTCAAGCGATTGACATTATAAACACTTTTTTTTTAATTTAGAGAGGGAAGATTTGCCCCAGAACGTAAGTACTATCAAAACATTTACAAAATCTCACGAGCTCCAACTGTCTCTATCTGTTGCATAGGGGGTTAGGAATAGACGCCGAGATAGCAATACGTTTGATTAATACCTACAACGCGAAAACAGTATTTGTTATAGAATTCTCATCTTCGTAATTATTTACCTGCATCGAACTTATACTCTATATATTATAGAAAGTGTTTTACCTACAGCGCCATCTTCCAGACGTAAGCTACAAATTAGCTGCGTGTGACAGTTTACTTGACTCATTACGCAATGATGATGTACCTAACGAAGCTATAAATAGCTTCATTAAAATGGCGTATATGTCGCGCGTTCACTAGGCTTCTATAGAGGAGTATATAAGTTCGATGTTTACCTTTTTTTTTTTTTTTTACATATTATAAGTTTGCGTTTGACAACTGTCTCACCTGATGTTAAGTGATGACGTTGTCTAGGATTAAGTTATTACCTGTAAGGACTGGGCAGTCTGGCCAACGTCTGATACGTCAGAGGTCCCGTGTAATCCGCGTCGTTCAACTTAGGCCAATACCCTAGTATGAGAGTGGCAACATCTGTCGGTATGTACTCGTTACTTCCAGAACATAGCTTCTCCAGGGCATCAAGAAGAGACACCACGCATTCTACTGCAGCAGCTACTACTTCGGGGGTGCCGCTGCGGCCGGATTCTTCTATGCCATCCATTATGCTGAAAAAATTAGTAATTGTTGATGCTAAACAGATTTATTGGGGTACTAGTAGCGTCCCGCGGTTTCACCCGCGTGGATTACGGTTTTCTCGCTACCTCAATTATCCCACAGGAACTATACTTTTTCCGGGATAAAAGTAGTTTATATGTTATTCCAGGGTATAAACTATCTCCATAGCAAATTTCATCGAAATCGGTTAAGTTGTTTGTGCGTGAAGAAGTAACAAACATACATACAAACTTTTGGATTTATAATATTAGTAGGAAGTAGGATTTTACACGAAAATTTATCACAAAAGTTGTTTGAAATTAAATTTTCTATAATTTTGGTTCTCATATTTTTTTCGTAACATCAATATTTTTCGTTTTAATAAATAATTTAATTCGACTGGCTAAAATAGAATTAGAGCTTTTGGCTTTTAAACTGTTGAGAATTTGCTAATACAACTGACGGTCGTCGTGTTGTGATTGTTTGTGTCTATGCCTCCCGCGACACAGGGTATTCTCGTGCGGGGGTGTGAGTGTGTGTAAAAAAAAAACTGTTGCTCAGTTCTCTTGCAAATACTCAGGCAGTCTATTTGAAAATGGCGGAAAAGAAGAAGAATCGTGAATCGTTGAGATATACTTACAGTCTGATGATAGCCATGTCGTCACTATGCCTTTCTAAATGATCAGCCCGCTTCATCAGAACCAGTTGGCACAATCTCTTTGGGTTCTGTAGCAGTTCTCTGGCACTCCTCAAAGGTTCCACTCTGTGAGTGACCGGCGGGTACAGAAGCATCCTATGGTACAGAGCTTCAAGCACTGGTCGAAGGTTTGAGGTGGAACCGACCAGGCGGACTAGTTGATTTGCAATACTGAGGAGTGAAAAGGCAATAATTTGTAAGCGATCAGCTAGAAGGCGCATCGACTGAGCTAACAAGAATCGACGGTCACCTTGGCGCAGTGGTCAGTGACATGACTTCTGTGTCTCCGGGACCCTGGGTTCGAATCCCGACAAGGGCAAACATTTGTGCGATGAATGTAGGTTTATGTCCCGGTTCTTGGATGATTGTGTATGTCCATACCTCCCGCAACACAGGAAATCCTAGTGCGGGGTATTGAGTGTGAAATAAATAATAATAGTATAAATTATCTACATTATGATGATGGATCAAGATGAACTTTTTTATACTGTATAAATCTAGCGTTTGACCACTATCTCACTTGATGGCCAGTGACGATGTGGTCGAAGATATTGTCACGCTAGACCTAGAATACTTACTGGCTCTCAAGGACTGCTGCCTGAACACACTACTATAACTTAGGTGACAGTTTTTCAAACTTGAGGTTACTTTCGACCTACCACCATGCTGGGAATTTGATAACGCAGATCGTGATACCTTCACCGGAAGCTCAAGCCGTTTTTGGGGATCGGACCAGTGTCCATCAGTATGACAGCCAACGCTCCCTCCGCTATTGTCGTGATAAAATTCAAATGTACCTGTAAATAGCTTTAGCCTGCTTGCCGTTGAAACTTGGCGCTGAGTTGAGCGCGCCAGACCCTCTTCCGGAGTCGTCTACCAGGTGACCCTCGTGTTCTCTGAAACAATGAACATAAGAATCCGGCTAGAAGGACCAAAAATAGCTTATATATCTGTAATAATGTTATAAAGAGGAAAGATTTGATTGTTCGTTTGTTAGCATTGAATAGGCTCTGAAACTACTGAACCCATTTGAAGAAATATTTCACTGTTGGGAAGCTACACTATCCCTGGATAATTGTCTTGTTCAACTAAAGTTCTAGAAAATATGATTAACCAGCTGCGCCCCGCGGTAGTTTCACCATGGGGGGTGATGAAAACCTGTGATGATGGTGATGATGAAAATAAGCCTATGTGTTAATCCAGGGTATAATCTATCTCTATACCAAAATTCATCAAAATCGTGAAAGCGCAAAATTTTCACCGATTTTACATTCATAATATTAAGATGTAAGTGTATACAGCCATACAGTAAATTCATACAGTCGTAAACAATGTTTAATAGTCACCTGTATTATAAAATCCTTCAGTTAAATTTAATTTTGTGATTCATCAGTCATTTCGAATGGCGCAATGCTAAAGTTAATAGCTGTAAACCTACGTAAACATTATAGATACCAAGACACTTTAGTAGTATTATTAAACAACCATGTATGATGCTGGTCCCCACATCACAGGGAATCCTAGTGTGGAGACCAGCAAACAATTAAATCGATTTGTGAACTAGCTGTATATAATAAGATAAGTTAACTTATGATACTTTATTATTAGTATTAAGATCCATGTATGCCCTGGTCTAAATAAATTTCATTTTATTTCAATTTTATATTTACCTGGACTTAATATTCTTGTCAACTCTCGGCGTTCCCAGAAAGGATATGAGTGAAGGGCAAAACTTCTGCCAGAGAAAGGTGGTAAAGTGAGAGTTCCCACTGACTCTCTCCGACAGACTAGACATGAGTGTCAGCAGGCAATCCAGGAAGAACAGGGCCAGCGGGTTTTGTTTGGGCGTTCTGGAAGCAATCAATGTGGTTCAAATATTTGAAGGAAAAAATTCGGCTGCTAGTGGGACTTGAACCCACGACTACAGAATACCGTCCTGTCGCTTTGTCCAACTAAGCTATAGCAGCTCATACCACTAGGGCCAAATTACTTCCTTCCTTATTAACATCTTGCGGTGATGTTATTAGCGCCATCTACCTTTAATTGTATGAACAATTAATTAATAGGAATGATAGACCAACATTACAGTTGATATCGTATCAAACGAAGGCACCCTACCCTTATTTTAAGATATTTTATTGTGTATCGCATTAACGCTATGCTAGGCAGAACTTCAGTTCAAATATTTGAAGGAAAAAATTCGGCTGCTAGTGGGACTTGAACCCACGACTACAGAATACCGTCCTGTCAGCAGTCAATGTGGTTTTCTATCATTGTCCATTTTCTGTAGTCCGTCATAATCAATACCGGTTAAAGTAAAAGGACTACACGAACTACTTTACTATACTGCAATGATATTGCGTAGCATAAACTTATTTTAGAAAAAACTATTATTACTATTTTTTAATTAACAATAATAATTAAACCACCTTATTTTAAAAAGAAACAGCAGATAGTCGCCGTGGCGCAGTGGTTATTGTCAGTGACATGACTTCTGTGTCTCCGAGACCCTGGGTTCGAATCCCGGCAGGGGCAAACATTTATGCGATGAGTGGAGGTGTTTGTCCTGGGTCTTGGGTGTTTGTGTGCTGTGATTGTGTTTGCCCATGTCTCCCGCGACACAGGGAATCCTAGTGCGGGGATCAGAGTGTTAAAAAATAAATAAAAACAGCCAACTGCGAGTTGGACAGAGTTTAGGATTCCATACATTTTCCTTATCTGTGCCAAAAGATTTCTTGCCAAATTGTATGGTTCACGCTAATATGAAGTAATAGAGATCGTTTAAGGCAATAAGACTGCCATGTATTTATCTTTATTTGTGTTATATACCCAAGCTTATGAACCTATTTTTATATTTTGCATAGCAAATATCGTGAACTCACTGTTGCGTTTCCGAAAGTCTTCCGCATAAATACTGGATAACAGGAATTACTTCGCTGTAGCATCCTACAGCTACGATATGGTTGCGACCAAGCGGGGATCCTTCAGATAGAAGCTCCTGGCATTCTTCGTCTGTAAATGCACAAAAATGTCTGAAGTTTTCGAACCTACAGCTTCAAAGACTGTTATTAGACTACGGGTGAGAGTGTTGGCTTTTGAGACAGACGTTTACAATCTCTACCAACGGCTTGAGTTTCCGGTGAAGGTAACATCGTTATCAAATCAACACCTTGGTGGTAGGGTACTTTCCAGTATGCACTTAGTTAGCACCCTCAAGTTTGAAAAACTGTCACCAAACTTCTACGTTCAAGCAGCTGTCATTGAGAGACAGTTTACAGTCTAGGTGTAGCGTGATTCCACCTTCCACCTTCGACCACCTCGTCACTGACCATCAAATGAGGTAGTGATAAAAAGTAAAACATTTAACGCTTTTTTTCGAACTGCATATGAGTTCGAAACTGGTCGGAGAGTAATTTTCCACCAAATATAACCTGAGTCCTAGCCGTTTCTTAGATAATAAGATTAAAATTATAATATAATAAATATAATATAATATAATAAATTTGACTGGTCGGTTGGCGCAGTTAGTAGCACTCTGCCTTCTGAGCTGCTGGTCCCGGGTTCGATTCCCGGACAGGTCAAACATTTGTGTGTATGAACATGTCTGTTTGACTTGTGTGAATGTTGTCCCATATATATTAAAAAGTAGTCTAACAAATATTATAGAAACAAGTATTACAATCTGTTCGCCATTAAATATGTAAACTATTAAATTCAAATTTCGACAATTTTTATACGTCTTCTGAAATAGAGTTTTGGACAGTATGTTTGTTAATGTTTCGCGTGCAGAGACGGAATCAAGGATTTGCATAGGGTTCGTATGTATCCTCTCTGTTTGCAATAGAAAAACAAAGAAAGATTGTTATTAAATCAAACAGGGTTTAATCGCGAGAAAAACATTTAGTAATTTATTTAACTCGACGTTTCGACCAAGTTGCATTGGTCGTGGTCACGAGAAGACTGGAGAAATGCGTGTGGCAATATCGGCGAGAGCGCGTAGTTTCGCCAACTACCCACTTTTGATCTTCTTAAACTGTAGGGCTGTCACAGCCCTGCAAAAGCACAGGGTTGTCACGACACACAACACTGACAGTATCTTTAGTTTTCTCAGGGTGAAAATCGCCGCGACGCGAACATCTATAAATCACTGGGTTCCAAGATGTAGACAACCTAAAACCATCCTCTCGATTGACATTTTTATGTTTCATCATCACAAAGAAAGATAATGGGTAAGTATAATAAGAAAAAAAAATAACAAATAGATAACTCAGCGAAATTAATGCCCATGGTAAATTTTCCATATTATTTTTGCACGACATCTTCATGACGCCAAGTTGGAGGTGTGACTTAACGAAAGCGTGTCTAGCTAAAGTGCTGGGAGAGCATCAGAAAGAGAGTGTGTGATGTGTCAGTGCGAGCTTACCAAGCTGAGCGCAGTAAGCCCTGAGCGCTTGTGCGGCTGCCGCGCGCGCCGCTGCGGCCACGTGCGGCGCGGCGGCGGCTGCCTCGCCGCAGCGGCCGCAAGCCCACACGCATAAACGACCGTTCAGCGTGCGTCGCGGGGACAGTGCCAGGGAAAGGTACATGCGAAATATTTGCACCTGGGAAAAGTAAGGTTTTTTCGAACTTGCGCTTCGAATGTTACTACTCAGTACCGTAAGAGCAGATATTTAAAGGCTTACAGCAATTATGTTTATATGAGGTAGATGTCGCACAAGCGCGCGGAAACTGAGGCGGCAAAATTAAGTCAATTGTAGTAATTTTCATTACGACGCGTATTTATAGCGCAAGTCTAAACATATAGCTATCCTTTTCTATATTATTTGTACCGTATTATCTGTCGCAGTAAGCATGTTTATGTCGTAAAGGAACAAAATCTGAGCACCACGCAGTATACGTAGAGAATATACGTCATCTTTAGTAAAAAATCATTGGTTTTCGGGCTATCAAATAGGTTTAAAGTACCTTAATATCATACATGTACTTTAAAGTATTATTTGATATATAAAAAGTGAAATGAGGTCGTATTCCATAAATTTAAGCGATTTTGAAGCGATGATAGCTCAGGGGTGGGAGCGTCGGCTGTCAAACTGATGCACGCTGGTTCGATCCCCACCTACGGCTTGAGCTTCCGGTGAAGGTAACACAGTTATCGAATTCCCAGCATGGTGGTATCCTACTTTAGAGTACCCGCCTGAGTTACCACCGTGAAGTTTGAAAAACTATCACCAAACACATACCTAGTCTGTACAGACAGCAGTCCTTCAGAGCGAGTAAGCATTTAGGTCTAGTGTGGTAACCTTGACCACACAGTATCTTCGATCACATGGTTCTAATCATCTAGTGAGATAGTGGTCAAACGAAAAATGAATAAAAATCACACAATCTTATCTGCATTCTATGCAGTGTAAAAAAAAATGAAAATGTGGCTGCTTGTTTATTGCATTGTACCTACACCGAATTGAAGAGATTTATCAAAATATATAATTAAAAAAAAAAGATATCAGCCAAAACGTATAACAGATGCTTACCTACATATTGGTAATGATTCTCTTGTTCAACCAAACTAAACTAAAATTCTGAAATTAATATGAGCGAGATACATTTTTATACGGTTATGATAAAGTCCAAATTAGTATGACGTTAAATTTTATAATATAATATATTAGTTATATTATAAATTAATGACAACACTGAAATTAGGTCTTCCTATTAAAATTTCGAGTAGTTTTACGTAAAATAAGTCGCCACTTATTTGGTGCCACTAAAACTACCCGCAATTGGCCAGCAGTTTAATAAAACTCGTCTATTATTGGAAAAAGCGTTGTAGGGAGTTATACGAATTTGAATATTAGCGTAAATAGAATACGAGCTATTTCATTTTGCAGAATTTTAGTTAGTTTGGTCCTTCGAGCCGGATCGTTAAGGATACACTGTCGATAAAAATAGCCAAAAGAAAAGACATCTTACCTGGGTATCGGGTAACTGATACATGACGGATGCTGTAGCGCACAGAAGCTGAGAGGGCATCCACAGTGAGTCGTCTTCTGGCTCTATACCCCGATGGAATCGATCATCTCGCAAGATTTTCTGTAGTAGAAATATCATTTCAAAATTTAGCCTGTTGACATTTTTAAGGAGCTACGGGGTGTATATGCTACTTTCTGTATTCTTAAACTGTTTCATCTCTTGATTTATTCTTTAACATCGATATCTTCCATACTTCAACATATGGTTGTCATATATAACAAATGTAGGTAGTTGGATTTTTCTATCTTATTAATTAATAAAGTAGATTAAGGGTAGGACATAAAAAGATATCCTCATGTGTTGTGTTGTAATGATGGCTACCTGGCTGAATATAGGCTTCCATATTACAAGGACTTTTATTTAACATCATAATAATGTTCTTATAATTACAACTGTTCTAAATTTCAATAGAATAGAATATTATTTCTTTGCTTCAAATGTAAAAATGTAGAAAATAGATGTTAAGACAATATCGGGGAGCTTAGGTACATATTTTGCCATTTAATTGGTATGCAAAAGTTATTATTTTATTTTAGCTACATACTTCCAGAACAACACTCCGACTATACAAAACTAAAACGAAGACTAATACATTTTCCAACTTCTTTCTTTCCTCTTTTAACTCGATGCAAAGTAGTCTAGAGAGTAAAATGTCAGTAACCAGAAGCGATGATAGCTCTGCGGGGGGAGTGTCGCCTGTCAAACTGACCGACACTGGTTCGATCCCCAACAACAGCTTGAGCTTCCAGTGAAGGTAACACCGTTATCAAATTCCCAGCATGGTGGTAGGGTACATTCGAATACCCGCCTGGCTAGCTACCACCCTCAAGTTTGAAAAACTGTCACCAAACACATAGTGTGTTCAGGCAGCAGTCCTTGAGAGCCAGTGAGCATTCTAGATCTAACGTGATAACATCTTCGACCACATCGTCACTGACCATCAAGTGAGATAGTGGTCAAACGATCTATACAGTATAAAAAAAATAAAAAAACGTTTTCACATGCATTTGCCTACCCCATTGATTTCTACATGTACCGGATGGAAGCGGCCCGCATGCAGCCCTCACCCTGCGATCTTGCTGCGCTTGCCATTCCGTGGTCTCTATTCGAGAACCTTTCGACCACAACAGCCATCGGTTATTCGAGCTATGTGTCCTGTCCACTGCCACTTCAACTTGCTAATCCGCTGGGCAATGTCTGTGACTTTCGTTCTTGTTTAAATTATAGAGGCATTTTTTTTAAAAAAAACCTCTTACTGAAATGCCTCTTTAAATTATAGAAAACGGACCTTTCGATCAGAAATCACATGAGGAAGTAGGTAATACTAACGGTTAGAAAAATATACGGTGTGTCCAAGAAGTCATGTAAAAAATACTAAGGCAAAATGAATTTCGTGGGGACAGCTAGTCTGAATTAAACTTACATGAAATCCTTGCAGTGCAAAACTGACCAGCCTCGATCGTTTGGACTCGAGAGCGATTTGAAGAGGCAGAAGGCAAGCTCTTCTCAGCTCGTATGATGGTCGTCGGGCGTTAGTGTCTTGGACGCATAACATTTCTGAAAAGTATCACTGGTATTACTCGCAAAGGCAAATGGTATTGATTGATTTGTACGTTTTAATGTATCAGATTTCATTTCATGTATATACTTCCAATGAGCTTGACTTCTACAACGAATAATTGTAGCTGCAAAAGGTAAACATAATTGAATTTGTGTTTTTTATAAATTTAATAAAAAAATTATATAGCTTGCACTTGCAAGCGATGATAGCCCAGTAGTATATTTGGAGAATCGGTCAAAGAACATCTTACATAGGCAACCGAACTAAAATAATTTATTAATAAACATTATGGTGATAAGAGTTTTATGGTTTATTGCATGAACGACATGCTAGTCGGAACTTACGTTTAAATTATTTGAACGTAGGAAGGTTGATAATGAATTGTTCGTATAATTAAAGGTAGATGGCGCTAAGAACAACATCCCTCAGATGTTAAAGGAAGGGATAAATTCGGACCGCTAGTGGAAGGCTACCATAGATTAGTAGGACAAAGCAACAGGATGGTATTCTGTAGTGATTCTTGAACCCGTGGGTTCAAGTCCCACTGGTAACCGAATTTTTCCCTTCAATTGATTATGGTGATAATGCACCATACTCTATTTAGTTTATTACTAGCAGGTTCTAGGGCGTGCCCATAGCTGCGACTAAGAAGTGAAGTATGACTGGCCGGTTGGCGCAGTTGGTAGCACTCTGCCTTCTGAGCCGCTTGTCCCGGGTTCGTTTCCCGGACAGATGAAACATTTGTGTGTCATGTCCGGGAAGCACACATGTCTGTTTGACCTGTGACTGGGTGTGTATGAACTCAAAATAAGAAGAGATACTTAGACGAAAAGATTTACAAACGAACGCATCTGGTTTATTATTCAATCTACATAATATTCACAGTAAGTATGGTGGTCACAAATTTCCAGTGTGCCATTCGGTAGTTACTCCTTTTCACTCCGCCTTGATACATCAATTTATTATCAACACAACATTAAATGTGCGTCCAGTACCTACATACCCCCTCCCAGAGCTGGGAGTTTCCCAGATGACGCATAGTTTCAAGAAAATAAAGAAGTGTATATAACTTTTTTAAAAATTTTATTAATACGCATACATCATCTTACCCTATAACATAAATCATTTTATTAAAATCTTCATAAAAACTTACCTAAACCACCTTCACATGCTTTCCTCAAAGCCGTCAACTTAGGCCCCGTCGCTTCCTTAAAAATGTCTTGCAAAAGTTCCTCCATCTTTACTCTGTTTTCTCAATAACTGTATCTCATGTTTTAAACAAAATTACACGAAAACACAAAACATTGAAACTATTACTTAGTTTGTTATAATAAATAATGATGCTAATAAGCGTGGGAGTGAATTGTAATCCTTATCTACAACGAGCGACGCGGCGACTTGAACACACTGCCGGAACATGCCCAATGGAAAAATCAATACTTGTATCTATAAGGGAGATGCGTAGTTATGTTTGGTTTGGTACTTAAAAAACATAATCAACAGGTGGCTTTGTAACTGTTTGTTTTTTTTATGTATTGGCTAAAAGAACTACACGATATTAATCTATTTTTATGCAATGATGTTTTACTAAAGATTACGTATATTCATACTGCGCGGTGTTCAGATTGTGTTCCTTTACGACATAAACATGCTTACTGCGACAGATAATACGGTACTAATAATATAGAAAAGGATAGCTATATGTTTAGATTTGCGCTTGAAATACGCGTCGCAATGAAAATTACTACAATTGACTTAGTTTTGCCGCCTCAGTTTCCGCGCGCTTGTGCGACATCTACCTCATCATATTATAATATCATTGATTTTTATGTATGATTATGTACTGTTTATTTCTGCTCCTCAAGCTTTACTATATTTTTGACCTAGTTTGCACACAGTAAGTACATGGTAAACACAAAGTCAATGGTACACGCTTTAATTAAGGATTATACGGATCATACGCACATAATAATACTAAAGATTAAAATATGAAATGAATAAAAATGTATCATATAGGTAGTAACTTTTTTAAAGTTCGCGCCATCACGTTAGTATCTTAACCGTGCGCTCGAGATGGGCTAGGGAACAGTTTTCGTTCACTTTTGCCGAGGCTGGGTTATGGGCTGGGTCTTTTGTGAGCTGTTTTTGACAGCTGAGAGATTGACAGCTACAGCTGATGTGAATAGTTAAACAAACTTGAAATAATGCGCTAGTTTAATGTTTTCTTTCTATTTACAATACGAAAATGTAATTCTCTTTAAGATTTAAGCTAATATTATAGGTAATGAAGCAATTTTACGTCATGAATATTCAAATGAATCGTCGTACTTCACAGCTCTCGTGTAAATGACGTGTATGCGTCAGTTGAGTTGGGAAAGAGCGTTATGGCCACAAATGCCACATTCCCAAATCGAAATACATACAACTTTTTCAGTGTACACTGTTAAAAACGCTACTTGTCCATCTCGAACACGCCTTACACAAACCAATGGCAATGAGTAATTGACGACTGCCGAAAGTGTTTTTTTTTTTTTTAATTTACATTCATACAAGGTCTTCAGGTCCCAAACAAGGCAGAGCCTGTACTATGGTGACCTGATGACTGATATATATACTTATATACATATACACACCCAGACACAGGTCAAACAGACATGTTCATACACACAAATGTTTGACCTGTCCGAGAATCGAACCCGGGACCAGCGGCTCAGAAGACAGATAATCGCATGTATAAATTCTGTTACGAAAGCTTCGCGTATCAAGGCTTTCGATTGGAATATTTTTATCTGGACGTTGAGCCATTCGCCAAATTTGTTGGAACATGCTACGTAATTTCGAACACAGTCCGAAACCAATCTGACACCAGTCAAGTTAAGCGTCCGTCAGACTATCTATAGTCACTAGGCATGGCAATGATTGATACTCTGATTCATTTTCCATTTGTAAAATTAACCATTTTCCCTAATAAGATTTTGTGAAACTAGCTATGTAAAATATCACAGACTAATAATTCACGATGAAGCCTGTACGATCTCGAAGTCAGGTTGTTGTTTCACCGACAAGGCGACTGTGAACAGTAGCATGAGTGACAAGGGTGACATTTCATTTAATATGAATTAATTTTAAAAATGAATTTATGCGCCTTAGTACCATGACTTTTATCCACATCATTTGTTGTGTCCCTATCTTTATAGTTCACATTAAATAAAATTGACAGTCTATCACACAGTAATGTGTGCACCATTTTGGTGTGTCCAGTACGTATGACAAGGCGGTATGGTTTTAAAGACGTTAACTTATCCCAATGAAAGAATGAATAAAAGGCTGCGTTCAGGAGCTTCGTCAGCCAAATATAGATCGACCAATATTTGATCGATGTCACACGAACGGCTACTCCACAGCATTTCACACTAGATGAAGAAGAAGTCTTACATTGTTAGTGGATCACGTGATAGTTACTACTGCTTAAGTCACTTTTGACAGCCGACCAAGATTTGATCGATTCTACAGGTAGAGGTAGAGAGGTAGTCTCGTCGAGTATAATTTGGTCTGACAGGTGAACGGTTTATAAGGAGCAAATAATGCTATAATTGAGTTCGCGAACGCCGCACATCCGCTGTCAGAGCAATATATGGCTTGGCCGATGGAGCGGCCGAACGCATGCCAGCATAGCTGTCAAATCAAATACTGTCTCCTCCCACGTCACTGTCAAATTTAGCAAAATAAAAATGGTATCTTGGAGTTGCCTCGGCCGTTCTTTCGGCATAAATTTGTTGAAAAAGCAAATAAAATCCCCATTTACTGCTCAGAATATAGCAATTTCAACTACCAATGCCCTAAAAAGTGATCACCGAACCTTTGCCCTACAACCATCAAGGTAGGTTCTAGATACGCCAATGATAGTGGTTACCTAACCAACTTTCAGATATTTTTGTTTATTTTCGAGCAAATTTTTATAGGTAAGTTAATCAGTGGGTGTTTCATGGTATTTGCTATCGGTGTCATGTGATCTTTTCTTTCAAACGGATTATTTTGAAAATTATTAACCTCACCCAATATTTCCTTCTACAGATGGCAATGGCACAAGTTCAAAGATATGGCGCACCTCTACTTCATGGTTGGGCTTATCCCCGTCAGTATCATTATATTCTACACCAACGTGTTTATTGGACCTGCGGAGTTGACACCTATTCCTGAAGGATATAACCCTAAATATTGGGAGTACCATCGCCACCCTATTACTAGATTCATCGCTCGTTATATTCACAATTCGCCACAACAGGTAATTAAGCTTTAATATAATTTTAATCTTTGCTGAGCATGTGGCAGCCCACATGCTCATTGCTGTTCCATGAGCACTAATTACAAATTGTTAAGTTACATACATAATAATTAGACTCACATTTTGGTTTGAAAGAAGTTCGGAACTCTATAACACATTTATTATTTAGACCCCTTGAAGAATAAATATCCTATTGATTTTTTTAAAAAAATATTTGAATCATTACACTAGCAATTTTAGAAATAAATTTTGAATGATAAATGTAAATTAACCATTTATTGACTGCCAGGAACAATGATTTGGCTGTATTTTGTAATTAAATACGTTAAAGTGGTGAAGAGGATAATAGTGACCACAAAATGAACATATGATAGAAGTATTGGTTCCTACCTGTGGACATAGTCAAGTACACAAAACATGCCAACCATATGATGTCCATAGACACAAGCCTCGCCCATTAATCTCCACAAAGACTGATTGGAACTAGAATGAACAAATATTCTAATAATATCAACAAACTCTCGGGTGACTTCAGACAACCTTTGGAAGTGTTTACTTTAGACTATGCAGGGCGATTCCAACAAAATCTGCATCTGATTGTCATTGATCCATATTCCAAGTAAACTGAAACTCATCAGATCTATCTATAGGTCACAAAATGTCTAGTGAAGGTGTGATGGCTTTAAGAAACATGTAATGTAAGACTGGAGCAGCTGTGCCATCAATGGAAAGTTATACTCCAATATATAAAGGACCGATGATGGCTGGGGTAGTAGGCAGAGGAAAAGCACAATACACCCCAAACGGGACATCAGTGCAGCTGCATTGCCCCTACATAGAATTAGAGGGTGTGATTAAGTCACTAAGAAATGTACCAATTTGTAGAACAAAGTTTGCCAAAAGTGTTAGTTTCTCTTAATGGCACAGCCTTTACATCTGAACCATTCAAAAACTTCATTTTTTATAATTGGATGAATTATGTTAAAAATGTATCGAATAAGTATTGCAAACAGATTCTGTTGTATCATAAATCATTCATTAGATAATTGTGGTGCTCATAATGTCAATGTTTCGTTTCTCCTAATATTCTTTGTCTAAAGTTCTTTGTTTTTTTAGGGAGGCATAACATTAGATACCTTTCTTAAAATAAAATACTAATGACTAATTACAATACTGCTGCTTACTGTAATAAAATTTGAGCAATCTTATGAAATAAACAAATATGAATATACTAGCTATTGGCAGCCTATAGATAACTGGATTGCTTTAACCTGCTACCAGATGACAGTGTGCCTAGATTGCTAGCAGCATTGCCATGTTGAATTACAATGCTGATTCTTTAAGCCAAATATGTGCCATCATTTTGGTCACTCCTCGTATCAATCAAAGTTTTGGAAAATCAAGTCAAGACAATCAAGTTTTAGAGTCACCAAATTTATCTATATAATTGATCATTGTTGCTTTTGTATAAATTGCATCCAATTTGTGAAATCTAATTGCAATTAAAATTTATAATGTCTTAGCAAATGGGCATACACTTAGGCTGACTGTTTTTTTATAAAGAAGAGACAGCTTAAAATCCTTGTAGAATGCATAAATGCATGCAAGTTTAATTTGTTGTTCATACATATTAAATAAATAAAATAATATATTATTACTTGTAGCATCCTGAGGTTTCTCAACGGGAAATCTCCTCAATTTTTACATGGGAACTGTACTTTTCCTGGGATAAGAGTAGCCTTCGTGTTATTGTAGGGATAACCTATCTCTATACCAAATTTCATCAAAGTCGCTACAGCTGTTTGCGTGAGAAGGCGTAACAGAGGCATTTTTTAAATTATTTGCTTGCCCAAATATTTTGGGACTTATTCCCAGACCTACCAAATGAACACAAAAAGTTGGTGGTCTAACGAGGTGTCTCGAAGGAGTTCGATAACAAACACTGTGCTTGATACAAGTTTTTTTTCATATTAGGTCAAATTTGTGTTGTGTCATAATTGCAATTTTAAATCTTCACCACAATTACTATCTGCGATCATGAACTGTTTTAATTTTGTGTTTCTTCATTATTTTCAGGATTATGAAAAATTCATGCACTGGCTGGATGAGGAGAAGCAGAAAATGAAGCTGCGTCAGCTGGAGAAAGACATCATTAAAAAGATGGGTGAACGCCAGGACTACCAGGCATATTACTACAAGCCCATGGTCAATAAATACCTGCGCCTGAACAAGAAGACCGGTGAGGAGTTGTACGAGCGTCTCGGTGACAATTACTCGGAATAAATGTGCAACCAAAAACAGTGTTAGTATTTAATAATCAAGTGAATTTTGAATAATTCAGTGTAGATAATAAAAACTTTAAGTTGTTATCACCTTTTTTTTTTACAGTCACCAGAGTTTGTAAATGTATTGTTTAACTTTTAAGATACCAATGCTTTTAAACAACACCTCGGTTTTCTATTCAGTTCTTACATTTGACATGTGATATTTTTTTGGGGTAAATAAAAGAATAAGGCTATGGTAACATTGTAATTTATTTTACAGGAATTCTAACGATTGACAATAATAAATTCCGAGGTCCGTGGAACCTTTACAAAATTAATGTCAACCCTTATCTAGCGTATGCTAAATACGATCTGATATGATTCTACATTAGGAATTCGCTAAGGATTCAAAATATTAAATAGCTATGGTTATGTAAGGGGATTGTGATAAGAAATTTAGTATATTAAAGTTTATTGCTGCAATTCTCACTTTATGGGTATATAATAGTTTTAAGTAGAAACATTTTTAAGCAATATTGACAATTCAATGTTAATAATTGTTTAAAAGATGCCGGTCTTAATAAGTAAGCTTATCATACTAGTGTTCACTGATTCCCATAGTTATGACACGTTTTTATACACGGTTTAGTATAATTCTTTTCAAACACTATATTTATTTATTTGATCACAAAAGACTTAGCATAATGGGCAGAGCATTATTAAGGAAAAAATTACAAATAAGTAATACTCGGTGCTGGTCCATGAATTTTTTATTTTATGTTTTTATTCACAATAGGCAGGCGTTTGACCACTATCTCACCTGATGTTAAGTGAGAGGATAGAGAGGCGTGCCAAAAGGTAAAAAGGATGCTTTAGTCGAGACACGACTTCAAAGCCTGCAGCACCGACGTAGAGTCGCTAGCTTATCGGTTTTTTACCGGACACATTTCGGGGAGTGTGCTCTGGAGTTACATAACTTGGTATCTCCTTCCCCATTCCATCAAAAAACGACCAGACGGACTGCAATGCGACATCCATACATGGTAGACGTTCCACCCTGTCGCACCAAGCGTTTTGCTTCCATATTCATAGTGCGTACAGCTAACGAGTGGAACTCATTGCCTAAGTCGGTGTTTCCACATGAATACAATCTGGGCATCTTCAAGTCACGAGTGAACAGGTATCTTCTGAAATTGTATTATTAGTTTGTATTATGTTTTGGGAAGAGCGTGAATTCCACATTGGGGTCACTTGTGTTGTGGAATTCACGCTCTTCCCAAAACATAATACAAAATGTGTACAAAGTACAGAGATATAGATAAATATTTGGCATTTCATCTAATGCAATCATAAATGTGCAATTTTTGCTGACAAATCTGAGATCAAATTTTCGCAATAAATTCACCAGTTATGTTTTTACAAACATAATAACAGTTTATACATGCTTGATCCGTTATGCCTTGATGTATAATGACTAATATCGGTAGAAGCGACGGCAATCAACCTGATGGAAGCTGGTTCGATCCTCACCAACATATCCGAGCTTTCGGTTAAGGCAACTCTATTATGAAATATACTGCATGTAGGTAGGGCACTTGACAGTATCCCCCTAGAAAGCCCTCACAACTCAAGTATGAGAAACTGTCAGTGTGTTCACAATAACAATTCAACACCGTCAATACAAATTGATTTTTAAATATTATTTATTGTAAATTTATTTAAAAGTAGTAATTTCTTCATTTGTTTCAAATTTATCACTTGCCGAAAAATGCTAAGTATATCTTATACGTCGTATTGTCTGTGTATAAAATATTACTTAATAATGATAAGTACAACAATAACGGCTTTTAGTAATTACAAAATATTGCCAACTAGCTGCGCCCCGCGGTTTCACCCGCGTGCACTACGTTTTTCCCGCTGACTCAGTTATCCCACGGGAACCATACTTCTTCCAGGTCAAAAAGTAGCCTATGTCCTTCTCCAAAGTCCCATGTATCTTTATACCAAATTTTATCTAAATCGGTCAAGCCGTTTTCATGTTATGTCGTGACAACGGAAAACGGGTTTCATTTTTATATATATAGAGATTCGTGAATTGAATTCGTGATCAATATCATTCTTCATTTGCATGCCAGGGTATTGTATTTCCAAACCAACCATCAGGTGCTTGAACATTTTTGGAAAGCTTGTCCAATGCTTCGTAGGTCTCGATTACTTTACCAACGACAAAGTCTCTTGTGAGACTATCATCATGCCTATAATTTTATTGTGAAGGTAGTTTTTACACTATTTTTGTACTTGATACCCTAAAACCGCTTCAAACACACTTTGAGGACATCTCGTGCAAGTTTTCAGAAAAATGTCGAATTCAAAGTCCCGTACCACCAAATTGACTGTGGGTCATTCAATAAAACACCTAGCTGTATTCCACGGTAAAAAAATTGCTTCAACTTTGAAGTTGGCCAATCTCTTAAGTATTTAAACAGATGAGAATCAGTGAAAAATAGTAGCCTATGAGTAAGTAAGTACCAAAATAATTCCAATTTTATTAAAATGAATTAGAATATGAATATTGTATATACCAAATAGTATTGTCCAATTCATAACAGCTATTGCCAAATTGTAAGTTACGTAAATAATTGCTAAATCTAAGCACCAACTAGAGAAACTAAGTACGCATCTAGCCTACGCTAAATTAACATAAAAGCTGCTTAAATATAATACTGTAATATTCTACGTTCCTGAGGTTCAAATCACGCCAGAAGCCCTGTAGATATTGAAAGAAGTTCTTGCAGAAGAACGCAGAATATCAAAACAATATGGCCAATCTTAGCGGTGTCGGAATTCACAAAACTCTTAACTACACTTTTACACAAGTAAATTACAAAACGATATGATTTCATTAACCCATTCGTTCAGTCTTCGCAGTTTGTAGATTTCCAACTATGATCCAACAACTAGATAGCTATAACATTTCGACATTTAAACCTATTTACAACGTTCCTATAATTCGAGTAAATAACGCAACTAAGCTACGTAACATATCAACACAATTTGTAAAAATGAGTATCAAAGCGTAAAAAGTAAAGAAAATTAAATATAAATATAATATATTGTAAAATAATTTATGTTACACTATATGGACTACTGGACTAAACTTTTAATGTTCTTAAACGCTATTTAAAATTATTCATCAATGATAACAATTTTATTTTAAAATCTAATAGTAAGACGGCTACGAGTTTCTACTTAAAGACAATGTTTAATAGTTTAACATTATTTATTTTTCTCCTTTTCGGCTTGCGCAGCCAGTTTCGCTTCTTTTTTGGCTTTCTTCTTTTCCTCCTTTGCTAGTAATTTAGCTTGTTTTTCTTCTTCTTTGGCTAAGAGCTTGGCCTGTTTCTCTTCTTCTTTAGCCTGAAGCTTAGCCTCTTTCTTAGCCTCCTTTTCAGCTTTCAGCCTCAATTTCTCTTCCTTTTTTTTCTCCGCTATTTCGTTCTTTCTGTTGTCGTTTGTCTCGTCTTTTTTGTTTTTGTCTTCTGATTTGTTATCTTCGTCTTTTTTTTTCTGTTTTGTTTTGGGGTTATCATTTTTTCGTTCAGTCTCTTTGCTATGGTCTCTTGATTTGGGCGGGTCGTCCTTGTTTGGTGTTTTCAATGGCCGGAAGAAGTGTTGGTTATTCTTTTGCGGTGATGTCTCTAGCTGGGTCACTATTTTCTGTGCGCAGCTGTAAGCAAATATAATATTTTAATTACATCTGTGATTCACATTTGCGTGTCACAAGTGTAAGTTGGGGATGGTGACAACCGTTAATGCAAGGTAAGCTGTTTGAGCCTCGTGATTCGAAATCCTACTATACTATTATAAATGCGAAAGTTTGTGAGTATGGATGTATGTTTGTTACTCTTTACACTTAAATGACTGCATGGTTTTAGATGACATTTGGTAGGGAGATAGCTTATACCCTGGATTAACATATAGGCTTATTTTCATCATCACCATCTTCACCCCTTTTCATCACCACGCGGGAAAAATGGATTTGAATGAAATTTGGCATGTAGATACTTCATTCCGGAATAACACATAGGCTACCTTTCATCAACATCACCACGCGGGTAAAACCGCTGGGCGCAGCTAGTGTATCATAAAGTCTACAAGTCATTGACTCTCAATATTTCCGTTCAAGCATTTAGAACAATAAACCGAACCCATGGGAAAAAGCTGATATGTAAAGAAATTACGCCTTTATGAATTCGTGAAACAATTATAATCAATAGTTTGTAGATGCAAAATACGAGGAGTTTAAGTTGAGTGTATTGGTATTATTGGTTAGGTGTAATGTAACCTAACATATACACCATACTTGTAACCTGTAGACCGTGATTTGACGGTCGCCGTGGTACTGTGGTTAGTGACATGACAAACATTCATAGACAAACGTTTGTGTGCAAGGATGGATGTTTGTCTCGGGCCTTGGATGTTTGTGTGATGTTTTTGTGTGCGTCCTTGCCCCCCGCGACACAGGTAATGCTAGTGTGGGTCTGATACATTAATAAACTGTAAGTACCTACGGGGTCCTTCGCAATTATGCTCATAAGAATTGTGTATTTAAATAATTCCAAATACAGTATAATCTCACTAATCCGACACTATTAAAAACCAGAGGGTGCCGGATTATTGGAATGTTCGGATTACCTACTGGATTACAGAAAAAAAAATCATAATAAATAACATAGCATTTCATAAAGATAATGTAATGTATGTATGTACATATTTGTGTTCTTGTTCGACAGGTTTTATTGTAACTGTAACATATATCATGATAAGTTTTGAGGTTAGACTGCTAGACGACGACGCGGTGACCGACCGCATAGGCGTAGAGGGACGAGGGAGGCGCGGACGGAGAGTGCCGGATTATTGGACGTATCGGTCTATTGAAGTGCCGGATTAGTGAGATTATACTGTATACATATACTGTATATTATATCTGACATGTAACTATATACCACTGTGTTGGCTTGTATAGGTAATGTCAGCGCCACCACTTGTAGTTATAATAAAATAGGTCTTTGCTGTTTTTATAAGATCCTCGTCCTACTTATCCTACTTCGGGCGGAAAAAAGGTGCAAATAATAGCTACGTTAGAAGTACATGTTCCAGACCACAGTTCTTCAAATCAGACAGAAGATTAGGACCCCGACTCAATTCAGAAGAGGCGGTTTCGAGTTTTTTCATATTCCATTTTTGACGTGATAACGTTTTATAAATTGATGAACGCCAGCAACACAAATGAAAAATAGTAACGTTCCGCGTAACGTTCCACCTGAGTTTTGTATTACATAAAATAATCAAAGTCAAAGTCAAAGTCAAAGTCAAAGTCAAAGTCAGAGTCAGAGTCAGAGTCAAAGTCAAAGTCAAAGTCGAAGTCAAAGTCAAAGTCATAAATGATTATGACGTTATCACGTAAATCTATCGTCCGTAAACCGACTTTACAGAACCAATTTTTTTTTAATTGTTTTAAGACTGAGCTTACATACGGCATCAGAGATAAATAACGGCCCTTCAGGTGGAAATTCCACCAGCGGTCACCCTACCAAGTAATAACAGCAGCACGTGTTGCTTAACCTACTAAATAGGTCAAGATCGAATAGGCAAATTCCGTAGGATTAAAGAACACCGTTCGTATTGGCTACTGGAAAACCAAATCGGTTTTTAAATCATCATCAACTTAGCTATATGGCGTCCGTTACTAAACATACCTAGGCCCTTCATTGAACTGTACAAGAACCGGTTAGAACTGGCCGGCACCCATCCACTTCCTGCGGTCCTGGTCAGGTCGTCTGACCACCTACAAAGTGGAAAAACGACCTACGATGTGCTTGCAAGTCCATGTTCTGAACTCGAGAATCTTACGTCCCCATCGCCCATTAAGTTCTCTGATATATGTGCCCTGCCCACTGCCACTTTAACTTACTACTCCACTGGGTTACGTCATCCTTCAGCAGATTTTTGATTCAATCTCGGAGAGAAACCCTAATTCTAATTCTACGTGGGGGCGATACGGCCTGCACTGGCGTTCCGCTTGGGCTGTTAACGTCCCGCTAGGGGCGTTGACGTCCCGCTTGGGGTGTTGACGTCCCGCTTGGGGTGTTGACGTCCCGTTTGGGCCGTTGACGTCCCACTTGGGGTGTTGACATCCCGCTTGGGGTGTTGAAGTCCCGCTTGGAGTATCGACCCCAATCATAGTTCCCCATTAGTTCCCAGATGTCTAAGAATACTTCAAATTGATAATGACCGTATTCTAGTAGAAGCAGAAGCGGTCGCCGCGGTGCTCTCACGACGTCCCTCTCGGAATTCTCGTTGGAACTCCCTGATTGGAGGGAGCCGGCCCGAAGACTCACCGGCTGCCGGCCCCCCGGTGTAGCTCATCACTTGATACTCTTGTAGACGTGCCTGGAAGCAAACGTTATGGTGCCCTTGTGATAACGGTCAATAGGTCAGTGTTCGTCTGGTGACTTCTGCACTTTGTCAGGAGACATTTGGTTTGTGTATGCAGTTATATTCATTATCTTATTGATTAATTATTATTCCAATATTGATTTAATTTTCTCTAGTGTATGTAATATGTATCCGGAAAAATGACGCGCCCTCCTCTCTTCTAAAGTTGCTGCCCGACAGGGTCTCTAATGAACTGTATTTTATTGTAATACCACGACACTTGTACTATTAGAGATTGCAATAAAGTTTTGAATTGAATTGAATATTATGTAGTGAATATTTCATTTAATATTAGGTTAATAAGTGCGAAAATATGTGATTACAGCATCACATATTTTCGCACATACTAACATGTGTTTCGGTCAAAGCAATTAAATAGTTACATAGGTCTAGTGTAATTATGTAAGTGAAATTAATATTATGTATGTGAAAAGTAAACTACGAAAATTGTACGTCCGAAATGGGCAAACTGTTGAAACTTATATTATAACCTTGACCATCTTATGTACACAGTTATATTCTGTTAGTCTCTTGAACTTATGAGACTAGGTTATATGTTGATCTAAGTAATTATTTTGTGTATTAAATCACAGCTGGTCTGGGATTACTTAATTTAAAGTTTACTGTAAAACCATGCGTCGATATGCGGTATATAATTTGATTTCGAATATTTACAAATATAAACTGCCGTTCAAATTATTTGAAGAAAAAACCTAAGTTCCGCTATTTCATGCTAATGACATAAACCATAAAACTCTTATTATAACATTCTCTTTTAGTTATAATTAAATATTATTTATAAATAAAATATAGGTTAACTTAGGTACGCTATTATACTAGCGGACCCGACAGACGTTGTCCTGCTTGCCGACTGCAACGCCATCTGCCGGGCCGATTTGTGAATCTAAACCATCCATAGGGCGCCACCCAAACGCATGCAAAAAAATTAATTGAAATCGGTCCAGCCTTTTAGGAGGAGTTCAGTGGCATACACACGTACAGTAGAATTATATATATAAAGATAATAACAGGTAAGGTAAACAAAATTTTTCATGAACAATATATATATATAACAATATATATTCTATGTAAACTCTAAGGCTTTCACGGCCGGCGTTGCATGTTGTATGTATTACTTCCGGGCTGTTTGGCCTTAGTCTATGTGAAACTTGTGTTCCAGACGTTTCGTCGATCACTGCAGTCGACATCTTCAGTGGTTCAGGTCCGAGCGGCGACAAGAGCGTAGAACTCTCCTTCGCGGCGTCTTCTCTGTTACTGATCTGATCATCAGTAACAGAGAAGACTCCGCGAAGAATTACGTACAACAATATATATTCTAAATTCCCGATAATTTATGATGAAGTGCAGCAATCACCTTCATGCTGTGATGCTGAGATCGTCTCAGCGAGTTGGAGGCAGGTTGTCGCGGCTTAGGCGGCAGCGATGATGGTGCTGATCTTGGCACTGCCCCCAGGCAAGCACCCCCACATTTGGCTCCACCGCAAAGCTTCGTGGAACAGCTGCTGGGGACGTTGCCTCCACTGATTGATGATACGGAGGACACGCCTTGAACAGAACAATAAAAATGTTATATAGGGGACGGACGGGCAAGGAGAGGTCGGGCAAGAAGAATACAACCGTTAAATCGTTCCTTGATCGAAATAAATAAATAGCGCTGGTACTGCTCGACGCACTAGACGATAGTGTACCGCCGATCGATTCGAAGTGTAACTGATTATACTGATTAAACAATAATCGAATAATCAAACAAATTTTCAGTATCTGCATAAACTAGTTTTTGTAGCCAGGACTGGACAGCGCACTTGCACTGTCTTTTTGATAGTGGGTATATATCAATATATTTGCTTATTTGGTTGTATATACGAGGGCCCAAAACGTTGAAATGTCGTCCAGCAAGTTGTGTTCTATGTGAAACTATGCTGCAAATATTATGTTTACAACGTTTCAACTTGAGATTTCCCGGATCAAAAGAAATCCGGATCAGGATAACCACCTGAGGCTTCTTCTACACTGCACTTTTTTAATTCAACGTTGTTTGCATTAAACAGGTGCAGCTGGTACTGCTGTATTTCACAATCACCTGATAGGGAAGACTCTCCGCTTGTGACAGAGTAAAGCGAGGCGGAGGCAGGCACCGACCGAGCCCCCACAGAGTAACTGGACACTGAGCCGGGGACTCCCCATGATTTTCCACTGCTGCTCGACACCTGGAAAACAAGGTTTTTAGATTTAACTACGGTGTAACGTACGTATATTAGTCGAATGGGACTGCACAGACGCAGCCGAGAGCGCATGATCTTTATGAAAAACCCGCCCAAGTGCGAATCAGACTCGCGCACGAAGGGTTCCGTACCGTTATCTATAAAAACGGCAAAAAAATCACGTCTGTTGTTAAGAGCCCCCTTAAATATTTGTGTTATTTTAATTTAATTATTTATTCAAAAAGTGAATATATACATAAATATTCTATGAATATTTCTAGCGTCTACCTGTTGCTGTTATCAATATCGAGAATAAACGAGCACAAAAATATCATGTTTGTTGTATGGGAGCCCCCTTAAATATTATTTTATACTGTTTTTTGGTATTTGTCATAGCGGCAACAAAAAAACATCATCTGTGAATTTCGGACAGCGGAGTGTTAGTAATAGGGTCAGGTTTTACCCTTTGGGTACGGGACCCTAAAAAGTGACTCGGTGAGTTCGTTGCTATGTCCCGTCTTGTACTCAAGATCCTGATGAAGGCTTCCGGAGGACGCCGAAACAATTGCCTATCGTGATATCGACTACGCGTAAGCAACACGCTATACCCGTAGAAACAGTGTAAATCAAGGTTATTTACGCCGCAGTGATCTCGGAAAAACGTTATCTAAATGCAACAATGTGCACTCGTTCGGCAAAATAATAATGCAATAGCAATGATATTATAAGTTTATATGAGGTAGGTTATTTACTTGTAAAAATGCAATAGAATACACTTCGGAATCTGAATAGACCAAGATTGAACGAAGACAAGATGCGACGATTTGTGACTCAACAACTGAACCCACCGTTACACATGACTGTTGCAAAAGTAGCATTATTTTTTTAGTTTTGTATATTTAATGTACCTACATAAGGAACAGATGGACATTGAGATAGGCAGGCGTTTAACTTTTTCTTTTTTATTAAGACATAATCATGCGGTTTAAGGATGCGTAACGATTGCCTAGCTAGAAGATGCCATTCACTCGTGCCTTTAATTCACGGAGATTGTATTAGAATGTTGAAACACAATGTATATTCCGCTCATTGACTTGTGCGTTATAAATGTCAGATTGCATATAATAGGTAATATGAAAAACGGATAGGGGATTCAAAGTATACCTACACATAATTATTTACAAATAATATTAATATTTACACATAATATTTTACAATTTTGTTTTTATTGTATACATGTATGTATATAATTTATATACATACATGTATACAATAAAAACAAAATTGTAAAATATTATGTGTAATTGTAATATTATATATATATATATATATATATATATATATATATATATATATATTATTTGAATGTATTCCATTAATATTAACGTACACCCTATTCCTTTTATCACTTTGTTTGACTCCTTACCAAGGTTGACTGGAAGAGATCGCTTTCAGCGATAAGTCCGCCCTTTGTACTGGATTGTTAGATTTAAAATGTATTTTTGTATTGATTTTCCCTGTGTGTACAATAAAGTGTTTTGTATTGTATTGTATTGTATAATTAGGTTTACGTCTTTAAGGGTGTACCTACTACCTACGCATACTCTATAACGAAAGTGATCAGCGCACTTACCTACTCTTGACCCTCGGTTCCAATCGTAAATTGTGATCTCGATCGATTGACGCAATACTAGCACCCGATTGGAATCGATTTTAATTGAATTTTACATAAATACAAAATTACGTTGAATGAAATTGGAACTGATTCTGATTGAGATTGGAACTGATTCTAATTGAGATTGGAACTGATTCTGATTGAGATTGAATCTGTGTTCAAGAGTAAGCCAGCAGATCAAGCGCATAATCAGGTTACCATAGTACAGGCTCTGCCTAGTTTGGGACCTGAAGACCTTGTGTGAATGTTGTCCCATATTAAAAAAAAAAAAAAAAAAAAAAGTAACAATTAAAAAGCTACAACACAATAGGCACGCGTCCAATTTGTAAGACCTATGCACAAATTTTGTATTTGAAAAGGCTGTGCCAAATAAAATATATGTGGTAGAATAGAATTGAATAATATGTTGGCTTTATAAAATAAGTAGCTATTCTGGTCACATAATACAATACTACGAAAATAACGAATTTATAGAAATCAAAAGTTCACTAATCGTAAAATTAATTGTACTTAAGAATTATTATGTAAAATGACATGCATATATATGTATTTCAAAACTAATAAATAAAGGCTTATGTTTAACTGTTTACCAAATATAGTAAAATATAGCATCAAAAAATACTTTTGAGCACCAAAGTTAGTTAAGTCATGATTAGATTTAAACAAGTCACAGTAACCTACAATCTCTTGTGAAGATTCCACATGATGAAGATTTAGAATAGAATAGAAATTTCTTTTTTTATGGCAAAAACCATAAATTAAAATTAAGCCAATAAAATTAAGCCACATAAAAAAAAATTTTTACAAAATTCTTGGATATTCAGTTCCCTGCCAACGGTCCTAACTCAGCATGATGCTAGTTGTAGACAACTAGAGCTGGTCTTCTTTAGAACCGGTCGGTGACGTCACGCGCGTACAGATACATAGGTACCAGTGTAATTATCGTAACAGAATATTATATATTTATTTTACCTACATTAATTTGTATGTTTTATTTATCACACTTAGACCCTCGCCCTATGATTCCCTGTGTCGCGGGAAGCATGGACACCAACAATCACACCACAAACACCCAAGACCCGCGACAAACATCTACACTCATCGCACAAATGTTTGCCTCTGCCGGGAAACGAACCCATGGTCCAAGAGACAGAAGTCATGTCACTGACACTGAACACTGCGCCACGGTGACCGTCAGCAGATCACATAAGCAGTTTAAGTTATTTAATACATATAGCAACATTTACTATACATATATAACTGTTTATCTAGATCTTGACTATATTAATTAAAATGACGAATTATTTTAAGGCAAGGTCTTCCCGCAGAGGCCGCGCTCTTGAGTTTTTTAAAACCATCTCAGACAAAGAATATAGTGTTTTTAATTTTGAAAAAAAGATATGTATTAGTTAAGGATCTAATCTAGTCAAAGTCGCATTCAGTCACAAAATTTAATGAACTTCACTCGATAGAAAAAAATTCCAAAGTTACCTCTTTTTGTAATGTTTTTTTGAATATTATGACTAAACTACGGATAATTTACATTTAATTTTTATACTCAACCATAGACATTAAATATTTCTAGACAAATTGGCAGAGTTTGACTTGATACAATAATTTTGAGTAAAGTGGGGTTAAACGTAAGAAATTCCTGAGTTTCCTCTTAAAATTATGATTTTACGACACACACTACAGTCGTCCAACAAAATCATTTTTTATTTTTTATTGAGAAATCTACACAATACAGACTCAACGGTCCGTACCTTATTTAATTACATTTGATTTTTTACTATTATTCGTACTACACAACAGGTGTGAAATTAATCTAGATGAACTAAATAACAACTAAGTGAAGTTACAAACTAAGTGAGTTTACACTATATGATACTATAAGAATATTTTCATATTTAATTCTATAACAAAATCATATTACCGTAGCGTGGGTCGTTCCACAAAATTGCACTAATATTGTGAAGGCGAAAGTTTGCTTGTCGTTTGTATTTTTGTTACTCTTTCACGCTATAACGGCTGAACGGATTTGTATGAAATTTGAGCGAAGATAGCTTATGGACCATGGACACATAATACTTTATATCCCGAAAATTTTGAATACTCGTGGGAGGATGAGAAGTCACAAAAATCGTCCATACCATGTACTATTTCACTTCAACTTGGATTATTTTGATGCTTTATTCTTATTAAAGTGCTGTATTAAACGGAAGGTTTCCTTTGATTTCACTGATGTCCACCGGATTGAGGACGGATGAGGTCAACTTCTCCGAACCTTTCAATAGAATGGGATACTCAAATCAGTCCAGCTTTGTATACTTAATTATTATAAACGTACAAAAATACGGTTGAACCTGCAACCTCATCCGTGTATGAAACACATAGATTTTGGCGGCGGCAGACGTTCGGTTTCCTGATTACGTTGCCTGATCAGGAATTCAGATTTGGAATTCTGTGAGACTATACGAGAATATACGTCCAGTGTTTTGTATTAGGAACTTTATACTATATACCTATTTTATTCAACGTCAGATTTTTTGCGTTCGTAAAAAGTAAGAACATGTGCTCCTCATTGAAATTTTTTTATGTGAGTAGAGAATTTAGGTTTCCAATCCTGAATTCCTGATCAGGTAACCGAACGTGTGCGTCAGGGCTTAAGGTGACGGATATTGATCGGGGGAGTAGAGATAAAAACTGAATAAGAAGATGTCGTCGCACCTGCCAGCTCTTGCTAGTGACGAGCGTTGGTGCCTGCCGTAGTCTCAGGATCTTGGCGCGGCAGATGACACACCGAAGCGGCAGCAGACGTTGGCTGACTGCCATTTGGATGGTCTTGACGAAGCACCGCCGGCAGACCACGCGGTGGCCGCACGGCGACGTTTGCATGGTAGCTTTCGCATTTACACATATTACACACTGGAAAGTAAATAAGACATTTTATTTAAAATGGTATGAAAGTAATTATAGGAGAACAACGTTTGTACAAATCTAAATAGGTACCTATATCAAACATTTAAACTATCTATACTACTATACTTTGACTGGCCGGTTGGCGCAGTTGGTAGCACTCTGCCTTCTGAGCCGCTGGTCCCGGGTTCGATTCCCGGACAGGTCAAACATTTGTGTGTATGAACATGTCTGTTTGACCTGTGTTTGGGTGTATATGTATATTTGGTATATTTGATTGCGTATATGTATATAAGTATATATATAAGTATGTATATAAGTATATATCAGTCATCAGGTTACCATAGTACAGGCACTGCCTAGTTTGGGACCTGAAGACCTTGTGTGAATGTTGTCCCATATTATTATTATTATTATTATTATTATTTATTATCCTACATTTTTTTTAAGTTAAGTAGGTACCTAACTATTTCAAATCAGTGTAGGCTTAGGGGGTGAAACCATTAGGGCATTCTTACAACTCAGAAACATATTTTTTAATATAACTAACTAGGGTCCGCCCCGGCTTCGCACGGATAAAAAAATTCAAAAATTTTTTTGAAAATATAATACAGCCTTTGTCACGGGGATAGTGTACCTTCCCAACAGTGAAAGATTTTTTCAAATCGGTTCTGTAGTTTTCGAGCCTATTCAATGCAAACAAACAAACAATCAAATCTTTCCGCTTTATAATATTAGGGTAGATTAAGTAATGAGGTGTAATTGAGTTGTTTCGACATCTTAAGGTAAGCGAAAAGTGAATTGTGAATTAAGATAACAATATAGGAACGTATCAACATTTTTTATTTTTATAATAACACCGTGAAATGTAGGCTACAATGTAAATTTCAATAGTCATTGTTAAAAATTTAGAATTATCTTCATTGTTCATAATTAAGCGTCTAAATTTACGTAATTCGTCCGTACAACGGTAATTTCCACAGTATTGACCTAGAAATGTTGTCTAGGTCAGGACTGAACTTTTATCTATCACTAGCTGCGCCCCGCGGTTCTACCCGCGTCGTGATGAAAAACTGTGATGATGGTGACGATGAAAATAAACCTTTTTTTACTGTATAGATATAGCGTTTGACCACTATCTCACTTGATGGTCAGTGACGATGTGGTCGAAGATGCCATCACGCTAGACCTAGATTTTTGCCTGCGAATTTGCGATTTAAGCGCAGATTTCGTTGTTGCGCCAATTTTTTAGTTGGCGCAAGAGAGCCTAAAAACCCAAACTATTAAACAGCCTATCTTAGCGGCTGGTAATTAGCTGGAGTTATTTATGATTTACTAGCTGCCCCCAGTGGATTTGCCTGCGAGGTGATGATGAATCACTTCATCATCACCTCGCAGGTGATGATGAAGTGATTCATCATCACCTATAAATCTACGTGTTAGGCCAGATTCCAGCTATCTCCATACCAAATTTAATTCAAATCCATCCAGACGTTTAGGTGTAAAAGAGTAACAAACATCCATCCAAACTTCCACATTTATAATATTGGTGGGATTGTACGAGTCACTTACCTCTTCCTCTGGCGAACTGGCTAACTCCGGCTCATTTTCTTCCAGCTTATTGAGCAATTTGTCCTGTAACAAAGAAACACTTAATACATAATTAAGTCTTGTATAGAATAAGCGTTTCAATATACGCGTAATCTAGTCTTTAACCTTGTGCGGGGTGAAAAAGGCGCGTTAGGAGACGCCATGTCTGTCGTGTGCGAGATGCGATACGCATATAAAAGTACTCAGTGCCCGCAAACCAAAAGCCGACTGTACGTCTCGCCCCTCATGGCTGCGTTCAGGAGCGGCTTCGTCCAAATATTGATCGACCAATATTTGATCGATGTCTCACGAACGGCTACTCCATAGCATGTCACAGAAGAAGAAGAAGAAGTCAATTACATTGAACATAGATCACGTGATAGCTACTACTGCATATGTCACTTTTGACAGCCGATCAAGATTTGATCGATTCTAGAGGTAGAAAGATTATGGTCTAGTCGAACATAATTTGGTATGACTGGTTGACGTGAACGGTCATGATCAAATGTTGGGTGGAGCAAATAATGCTCTAATTGAGCTCGTGAACGCCGAATATCCGCTGTCAGAGCAAGATATGGCTTGGCCGAAGCCGCACCCGAACGCAACCCTTGTGTGCTCAAATTCTATACATACACATTGCTGTAGGTTAAGATTGCCATCTCTAAAATCTGCCAGGACAAGATAAGTGAAAAGCCTGGATTTAGGAGCTGAATTCAGCAGTTTTTTTAAGTTACCTACCGCTCAACTAAAACTAAAAATAACACGTCCGGACGCCCTGTCAAGTAGGATAAATCCGGGGATACCTGGGCGGATGGCAAGCGTACTGTTGGTTCGGTTCGGAGTAACGTTTATGTGTACGCGTTACCGACTTCGCTTGCATACATTGGAACGTTTAAAGTGGTTACAGCATTGATATTATAAGTTTATATGGGGTAGATGTCGCACAAGCGCGCGGAAACTGAGGCGGCAAAATTAAGGCAATTGTAGTAATTTTCAGACGCGTATTTCAAGCGCAAGTCTAAACATATAGCTATCCTTTTCTATATTATTTGTACCGTATTGTCTGTCGCAGTAAGCATGTTCATGTCGTAAAGGAATAAAATCTAAGCACCGCGCAGTATGAATATACGTCATCTTTAGTAAAACATCATTGGGTTACAGGGCTTATTAGTCATTATACTTCTTAATTTAGCGATAGGATCATCGTTAGATATATATCTCAATCCATAGATTATGTGTTCACGTGGTTCACTGTAGACATACAATATACCGACAACTCTTTAACTGACGGTGTACTTTTACTGATAGAAGATAGGTATTATTATTTTTATAGGTATTATGATTTTATTTTTACATATGCTACAATAATGGTGATAATTTGGCATTTATATTAGCTGTTCTAAATACCCGACATTATTGTGATTTGAATATCATGTATAATTTCTAAGTGTTCATATTATGAATTGAATTAATAATATGAACTTGAAAAAAAGTCAAATGTCAAATTAATTGAAATTTGACTGGCCGGTTGGCGCAGTTGGTAGCACTCCGCCTTCTGAGCCGCTGGTCCCGGGTTCGATTCCCGGACAGGTCAAACATTTGTGTGCATGAACATGTCTGTTTGACCTGTGTCTGGGTGTGTATATGTATATAAGTATATATATCAGTCATCAGGTTACCATAGCACAGGCTCTGCCTAGTTTGGGACCTGAAGACCGTGTGTAAAAAAAATAAAAAAAATAAATAAAAAAATAAATAAAAAAATAGGTAAAAATATTAAATCGTGACATAAATGTAATTGTTCATCCGTTTATATAGCAATAAATAATTTTAGTTTAATTTTAATTTCAATTTAAGCACAGTTAAGCGACAAGATGCTTCGTGACAGATTGAACATGTTCAGAAAATTGAGGATGGTTGACTAGCTATTACACGCGGGCTATTGTAATAATAAAGATATTACAGACAGACAGATTTTCAGGGATTTGATTCAATAAACTTTATTTCATACTTCGATGCTGTCGAAATTGTAATCAGGCTAGATTTAGAATGTTTACTGGCTCTCAAGGACTGCTGCCTGAACCCACTATGTGACAGTGGTTAGTTGATAGTTTTTCATACTTGAAGCTAGCTAGGAAGAAATACCATGATGCAAAATCACTAATTTTGTAATAGGCAATTAAAAGAAGAAAAAAAAATGTTATAATCCCCACACAAATTAATAATTTAAGCTGTAATTAAGGTTTAGCTCTAAAATTACTTTTTCATAAGCTGGATTTTCGCAGGATAAATATGCAGAATTGGCTTAATATAACGTCTACCACCGTAAGGTTGATTTTCATTTGTCATCATAAAACAACGAGACCATTTTCCCGCACCCCTGTTTTATTGTTAAATAAGTTCTACCTTGTCGACATTGTGATTACACAGAACCTTTTGTCAAAAGTGGTTGTCCATTTTCACATTTTCAAATTGATACCAACAATCTTTCTACGAGTGTGAATGTTGTATATAGTGACAACCCTGTATTTTTTTAACAACGCTGTGACAGCCCTGCCGCTGCCGATGTTGGCCGTAATTCTGTTAGGTAATTATTCAAACTCGCTAATATTTTTTATTTTTTTTACCACGAATATAAATCCTATTCTATTTACACTTGAGTTCAAATTCATATCACTCCTTAAACAACGTTATCTCTAATATTTTAAGAGTTGTATTGAAATGCGGGCAGTTTTAATTGGCACCAAATAACGTGGCGCCTGTTGTTACCTAAAACTACCCGCATTGGTTAAAAATAACTAATTTTAGTTTTGTCAATCATAAGTTTAACGTAAATATATATAAATGGACGAAATTATACACAATTTTAGTCAGTTTGATTGAACAATAGAATCTCTTACGTTCAACTATTTTTTATGGAAAGAATGCAGCTACTAGTGGGATTTGGGTAATCAGGGTATGTTGCCTTTGCTCGATACGTTTCCAATTGCAATGTTGGTCTATCAAACATATTGAAAGTTCTTTCAATTAAAGATAGATGGCGCTATGAAAAATGCCCTCTCAGTTGTAATAAGGATGGAAAAATTTGGACGCCTAGTGGAGTGCTACTATAGCTTAGATGGCAAAGCGACAGGACGGTATTCTGTAGTCGTGGGTTTCATCCTAATAGTTGTCAAATTTTTTCCTTCAAAAATTTGAACGTATATTCCACATAGCATGAAATCAATGCTATAAACCATAAAAGTAATAGAATCACTACCATATCATTTCCCGCCGTTTCGTGATTCTTCTTGTGATCACGGCCAAATCTGTCCCCCGGGGAGACAGACGGTAAAGTTTTACTTTTAACATGTACCGTCTGTCTCCCTATCGCTCGTCGGGGGACAGCCGGTAATTTTTCTTACCGTTTGTCCCCATGGGGGTCAGATCTTGGGGACAGACGGGAATATTCCCCCGTTACATTTTGCGAACTAAGCTATTATTATCATCATCACCCTGTTGTAGTCCACGACTGGATATATGCCTCTCCCTCAAAAATCCCTTCTCTCAAAACTACTATAGTATTGCCTAAATGTGCCCAGCCCGTGATTGGGTAATCATGCGGCTTTCTTATCTCAAACACATACCGATTTTACCCTTTCTTTGATCTACCCTTATTCCGTTACGCGGGGAAGCTTTCCCAATCATGCGACGCCATTTGATTAGGTCTTGTTAAACCGTTATACTCATCTCAATATCAAACTATAATTGGTATGTTGAAAATGAAATTGACGTAGCATTTGAAATGTAATAATGTGAAATGTCTTATTATTTCACGTAATATAAAAAAAATCCTAGAAAATGGAATCGACTTCAACAGTTAAAAGTGTGGAATAATTTGTTGAAGTTGGTACCATGATAGTTTGAAAGTAACTATTAACTAAATATTGTGCGCATCGACAAGTTATTTCACACTTTTGAGTGTTGAAGTCGGTTCCAATTTTTGTAAAAAAAATTTTTTCACCGTTTTCAGTGACCTTTGCTACTCACGGGAACAATTATCATTGTATACTAATAAGTAGGTCATCCAGATAGACGTAACACTTTTCAGTTATTGGAGTGTAACTCAAAAACCGCTTGACCGTATTTGATGAAATTTAAATGGGACCATTTCGGTAGTAGGTACTTAATATACTCTATCACAAAAAAAAGAATCATCAAAATCGGTTCATAATCGACGAAGTTATCCGCAAACACACAGAATATATACGCTCGAATTAAGAAACCTCCTCCTGTTTTTAAAGTCGGTTAAAAGTAATAATAACTATATTACAATACTACAGCTACTACAATAACATTTGAGTAATCTGCTAGCTAATGTCAGCCTGTAGATAACTCAAATGCTCTAACTCGCTAACAATTGGCAGCGTGCTCAAAATGCTAGCAACATTGCCACGTTGAATTGCAATGCTGGTTCGTTGACCCAAATAATGTGCCAGCATTTTGGTTGCGCGTCGCAACGATTAAACACTGATTTTATCTGATATAATTACATCTTAAAGATAAGCACTTATAAAATACAAAGAGTTTACATGTTTATGAATAAAAAAACACATATACATACTACCAGCGCTCATATTATATATATATATATTTTTTTTTTAAATCACACTCAGACCCCCGCACTAGGATTCCCTGTGTCGCGGGAGGCATGGACACACACAATCACAACACACAAACAACCAAGACCCGGGACAAACACCTATACTCATCGCACAAATGTTTGCCCCTGCCGGGATCCGAACCCAGGGTCCCGGAGACACAGAAGTCATGTCACTGACACTGACCACTGCGCCACGGCGACCGTATCTGTGTCTGCAGTGCGTACACAGTACAAACCCATAGTAGGAAGTTGTCCATAACTGACGTAGATATTAGATATAATAACTTGTTTCAATATCACACGTCAATTTTGCTATTATGACCTTTACAAATATGAGTAATGTATTGGTAGTGATTGTCTCACTAAAATTGTGAAAAAAAAATAGCTCTTATATGGATATGATAAAGTCTAAATAAGTTCGACACTTATCAATAACTTAATATGTATATTTAAAATTGTTTGTAATTTTAAGTAAAATAAGTCGTTACTTTTTGGTGCCGACGCGCAATTTTTTTTTTTTTTTTTCCATCACACTCAGACCCTCGCACTAGGATTCCCTGTATCGCGGGAGGCATGGACACACACAATCACAGCACACAAACATCCAAGACCCGGGACAAACATTTACACTCATCGCACAAATGTTTGCCCCTGCCGGGATTCGAACCCAGGGTCCCGGAGACACAGAATTCATGTCGATGACACTAACCACTGCGCCACAGGACCAAATTGACTAGCTATTGAATGAAATTATTGTTTATTCTGTAAAGACTATTTGCTTTGACTTAAAATCATGTCATTGACTGACGCTTCCATCCGGTCCTTGTGGAAATGAATGGGGGAGGCGTATATGCAGCAATGAACTTCCTATGGCTGAGATGATGATGATGATGTAATCTCAAGTAGAATATATTGCAACTGTATAATGATGAGGTAGATGAGGTGATATCAAACCTATTTTCAATACTCAATAGTTTATTGCATTCATATGGCGTTACATGCAGGTCTTAAATACATTTTTTTTCAAGCGTACATATGACCCTGGTAGGGTATAGCAATGTGGAGCGACCGATTTATTTATTAGTTTTCAAATTTATCATAGAAAAACTCATTCAAGCTGTAATAGCATTTCGTTAAAAGCAATTGTTTTTCAATTGTACCTACTAGAAGTAACCAAAGTAATGTTATCATTATGACTCGATTGCCAAGACAAGCTAATCGCAGAATCGATACCTCATTAAAGTGGATGATTATAATTCGAAGTCAAGTTCGATATTTCGCAAGATCGTCGCTTGTCTTTGCCCGATAGTTTAGCAATTTGGCGGTTAAAATCAATTCTAGTGAAATTAGTTTGGATTACGGTGTTACGTAATGCGCCATAGGCAACCGTCAGTCACAAAGTAGCCCTCAAAGAGATAACAAATTCGTTAAATACTTAACCTAGAAATAATGGTTTTAAAAATATTATTACGGCTGCATTTGAGATAAGGTATGTCGGAATAAGTGTTTTGAAAGGCGATAAAGACGTTCAAAATCCTAGAATGCACCGCTTGCGGAACAAAAAGTTCTTATAACTAGTGGTTTAATAATTTGGACTAACCATTCTCCTGAGTAGAAATGTTAGGTTACGGTCGTGTGATCTCAGTGCATATGGAATATTAAGGCCCGGTTTTCCGGACGTTTGTTAATCGAAAAATTCCCGCAGAATAAAAAAGTTTCAACGAGCTCCGAGCATTGTGCGGAATTGCGGACCCTTTTGTGCATCGGGAATTTAACTGAAGGCGGGAAAATGCGCCGTCGCGTTGAGATGAATTTTACTACGTCAAGTTGAAGTGTTTTTGAACGTAATGCGCTTTCGTTCGGAAATATGGCAGTAAATAGTTCGTATTGTCAGATTGCGTCCTTTTTTATTGGTGAGTTTTTTATAGTATATGTACTTATACCTTGTATTGTACCTATTTCATATTCTATTGACACCTATTACTGACAATATACTGCAACTTCCAGAAACTTATTATCTAGGTACTGGATATATTTAGAAATGAATATGAGCCAAATATAAACACATAATATCACTGGTTATGAGCATTGTTTATTGTGACACAGTCACGCTATATTGCTGTCATATATTGCAGATAGACCTATACAAGACAGCCGTAATTTTACTGATAAATTTCTTAAAAAAAACATCACATACGTTGCCCTGAAATATTAAGCCAAATTGGTACAATGCACACAGCCGATTTTTCCGTAATAGGCCTTATTTTATCTCCCTCCTGTTACCACAAACTACCGACAGAATACATAGGTACTTATACCGAGGGTGCAAAATCTTTAACGACTACAATAACCTGAAATCAGAAATCAGAAATCAGAAATATTTATTGAACAACTGTGTGATATAACAATAGTAAAGATGTTACAATTTAAAATAGTTTCCACAGCCTGCCCAGTTTGAGCATTCAATAGTGGTCTTTAATATTATATTTTTTATTTACAAATGTTATATTATAAAAGTTACAAATTTTACATACTTTACTACTACTTAACTTTACTAATTATTCTACTTAATTATACATATTTGTATACACACAAAAAAATTATACTTAATCACAATTACATATATTACAGTTGAACCGTGAATAATCATTAAAGAATTATTTTATATTATAGTAGGTTTTGGAGATCTGCCACGATTTTAATTTACGCCGGAACAGCTCGTTGTCTAATACCTTTATTTCCGTAGGTAATCTATTGTAAACATAGAGAGCCATAACATATGAACTGTTCCGAAACGTTTTATTATTAATCTGTGGTACAATTATATTATATTTATGCTTAGATCTTAATATATCCGCACGGATTGACTTAGACTCAAAGAAATACTTTTTACTAGATTTAACAAATAAACAAAGTTCATAATAAATACAGGTGAGAGTTAGGATATTATTAGTTTTAAATACATCACGCAAACTGTCCATACTATCCAATTTATATATAATTCTCAAGCACCGCTTTTGTAAAATAAATGATGATTCGATTTCAAGTGAGTTTCCCCAAAATATTACTGCGTAGCTTAGCTGAGTAATTTCGATTTCGATATTTATACATTTAGTCTTTCATCAATTAAAACTCAACTAAGCTTTCTTTCTTCTTCTTATTCTTTCTTCTTATTTGGCTCAAAGCAGGTGAGAATGGGAAATGATAAAAGAAAAAATGTATAATTGTGTGCACTACTTAATCTTTATCACTCTTTAGTTTTTTTTAACTTTATTTTTTCTTTAGTTTTTTATAGAACTCTAATAGATACTGTACATGGTAACATTAACATAATTTAAAAATAATTTAGAATAGCAATAAAATAATCTAACTTAAAATAAAAACCTTAAAAATTTAATAAAAACTAAATTAAATCTAAAACGGGCCCCTGCGGCATTGTACCCAAGATGCTGGCAGCGTTTCCTCTTTGTTTTGCTAGGCTAATACGTTGAGCGAGGAAGCTGCCAGCTCTTCGGTCTCCTGAGACGTCAACCAGTCTCTTGGAAACTTCCTTGAAGAACTGTAGTAATATATAATATATTAATTATCTTTAAGTACATACCTCAAATATTGTGTGTGAGTTCATAAATTTCATTATTACGCAATCTGTTATGTGTATTCGAAATATATATATTTTTTTAATCGCCTTATTGTAAAACTAGTAGCGTCCCGTGGTTTCACCCGCGTGGATTACTGTTTTCCCGCTACCTCAATTATCCCACGGAACTATACTTTTTAGGGATAAAAGTAGCTTATGTGTTAATCCAGGGCTTAAACTATCTCCGTACCAAATTTTATGGAAATCGGTGTAGCCGTTTGAGCGTGAAGAAGTAACAAATATCCACACATTCTAGTCATAGAAGTCTTCATATCAAATTTATATTAAATACATTTGCATTCAAGTTCCGGCTGGCGTGATTGAGTCACTTTAGAAGCGATGATGGCTCAGCCGTGGGAGCGTCGGCTGTCAAACTGACGGACGCTGGTTCGATCCCCACCAACGGCTTGAGCTTCTGGTGTAGGCAACACCGTTACAAAAATACCAGCATAGTAGTACGCAGGATGGCCACCGACCAGGTGAACAGACGACCTGACTAAGATTGCAGGCAAGGGCTGGATGCGGGCCGCTTCCAACAGGTCCTTATGGAAATCAATGGAGGAGGTCTATGTCCAGCATGATGATGATGATGATAGTAGTAGGGTACTTTCAAGTACCTACCTGGCTAGCCACCACCCTCATGTCTGAAAACCTGTCACCAAACCCATAGTCCTTGAGAGACAGTAAACATTCTTTGTTGATTACATCTTCGAACATCAAGTACGGTAGTAGTCAAATGATCTTTAAAGATTATAAAAAATAGTCACTAATTCAATTGCTGACCCAGAATTGCGTTACCTAATCCAGTGTAGGTCAGTTAAGATCACGTAAGTTACAAGCGTTTCACCGGTCACCGCAAATGTCGCATAACAAAATTTTTTACCAAGAAATGGAACCGACTTCAACACTCAAAAGTATGAAATAACTTGTTGAAGTCGGTACCATGATAGTTCAAAAGTAACTGATATCAAAATATTGTGCTCATGGTACCGACTTCGACAAGTCATTTCATACTTTTGAGTGTTGAAGTCGGTTCCATTTTTTGGTAAACATTTTTTTTTTCACTCTTTTTAGTGATCTATGTTACTCATGGGATCAATTGTTATTGTGGTGTAGGTATGTTCACCGATGTTTTCACCCGCTACTATAATATCGTGTAGGTATAAGCACGCAGTTTTCAGTTATTGACTTGTAACTCAAAAAGTGCTCGTTCAATTTTGATGAAATTTAAATGGTACCACACGGAACGCACCGTGCTTCCAATAAAAAAAGAACGATCAAAATCGGTTCACCCAATCGGAAGTTCGGTAACAAACACAAAAAAACCATACGGGTCGAATTGAGAACCTCCTCCTTTTTTTGAAACCGGTTAAAAATGACGCATTAGTTGCATGCGTGCTTCTAATGCATCAATAATGCAGTGCAATATAATGATACGACACTCATGGCCTGACCTTTGATGCCGTAATGTATTATAATAGTATAATCATAATCAAATCATATGACTGGTAAATAAAAACCCAACCGTAACTGTATTTCTCATTCGTTCTTTATGTCACGAGTGAATCATCATTATGTCAGCCATAAGACGTCCACTGCTGGACACACGCCTCTCCCATGGGAGGTTTTGCCAATACTCGCCACGCTTGGCAGGCGGGTTGGCAAGCGCAGTTTGATGTCGTTGTACACAGAAGGTGCTGCAGCCCACCTTCTGGTTGTTTATCCCTTAGACACCTCATACGGCACCCACGGGAAAATATGAGGGGGTACAATTTTAAGCCGGTAGGTACCACCACGGCCAAGAGTGAATGAATATTTACTAGGATTTTTTTTTCTTCTAACGGACTAATGCTGTTTGCCTCTACCGGCATTTACAGCTTCACCGGAGGGTGGGCGAGCACTGATGGTGCTCAGCCCGGTATTTGTGCGGGCGCAGAAGGCGCACCGCCTAGTGAGGCTAGCGCTGACGGCGCTGTGCCACTAGGAGAGGACGAGGCGGCTAGCTCAAGGGCACCACTGAGGTTCGGACCTCGGCTTGAGCTGTCGCCAGGACAGGGAGCTATCGGATCGACTTGCCCCGGTACCAAAGTGGTCCGTAAGTGGGCCCTAAGGATGTTTGCTCTTTGACTATTTGGAGAGAATCTAACCAGGATGTTTTTGCCTCGAGCTCGCCGTCGAGCTCGGTGTCGGACTGTGTATACCAGGGACTCTCGACCTTGTATTCTACCGGGATGACCGTGGGACGACGCTAAAGCTAGCGACAAGGCGACAGAGATGGGGTCGTCCGGGTCATCCAATACATGCCTAGGGCGGCGTCGTCGGGGGGGGTTGAAGGTGCGGGTGTGTCGGGGTGGAGGTCGGTTACTAAGAAATATGAGCAAATACATATTTATATGTAACAATGAGTTAAGAAGCTAACGTTAGTACTGATTGACTGATTCGCTTATTCAATTAAAATAAACTAAAATTCTGGGAAATAAGTTAAGTTCTTGTACAGTTACGATAAAGTCTAAATTGGTATGACACTTATCATCAACACTAAAACTGCGTGGTATTATTAAACTTGCGGGTATTTTTATCTAAATTAGTTGCCAGCTATTTGGTGCCTACTAAAACTACCCGCAATGTACCAGCAATTGAATTAAATCTCTAATATTGGTGACAGCGTTATATGGAATTTTTGGACCGATTTCGATGAAATTTGGTATGGAGATAGTTTAAGCCTTGGATTAACACATATGCTACTTTTATCCCAGAAAAAGTATAGTTCTCGTGGGATAATTGAGGTAGCGGAAAACCGTAATCCACGCGGGTGAAACCGCGGGCCGCTACTAGTCTAAAGTATGTTCGATATTTAGAGCCTTTAATGTTAGCAAATATTTTCGAATTGAACCGTAATTAAAGTAAAGATTTGAAAATTCTTTAACTGTTGGGAATCTACACTAACCCCGGGTGGAATCGACAAAAAATTAGGGATCTTTATAATATTTAATTTTGAAATTTTTTACCTGTGCGAAGCCGGAGCGGACTACTAGTATTAAATAAGTATAACTACTATGAGTTAATTTCCTATTTAGCTTGATAAATATTTAATAATTTATTATGTTACAACATTTTGTAGAGTGTAACGTTTAAAATAAATTAGACTTACCAAAAAAAAAATACGCACACTATTATAGAAGCCTGACCTTAACTTGTATGATTAATTAAATGTAAATTGATAAGTAATATAATTAAGTAATAATATAATTGATAAATTGTTGTTAGGTCAAAAAATATAACAAAAAATCAAAATCAATAGATCTAACCAGTATATAATGTTTTTGTTATTGACTTATAATAGTAATCATAATAATTATAAAAACCCGTCAGACAGTGAGTTCGTATGCGAGCTTGAGGTAAAAACATCCTGGTCAGATTCATTCTAAATCAATGATATTATATGTTTATATGAGGTAGATGTCGCACAAGCGCGCGGAAACTGAGGCGGCAAAATTAAGTCAATTGTAGTAACTTTCATTATGACGCGTATTTCAAGCGCAAGACTAAACATATAGCCTGCTATCCTTTTCTATATCATTTGTACCGTATTATCTGTCGCAGTAAGCATGTTTATGTCGTAAAGGAACAAAATCTAAGCACCGAGCAGTATGAATGTAAAACATCATTGTTCTAAATAGTCAAAGAGGAAACATTCTTAGGACCCCTTAAGGACCACTTTGGTACCGGGGCAGTTCATTCCAAATTCTCCCTATCCAGGCGACAGCTCAAGCCGAGGTTCAGACCACAGTAAAGCCCTTAAGCAATAACTTAAGGCCTATATTTCCCCTTTGAATCAGCTACATAGTAGGCACTTTCCAGAAACTTTACTTGGAGATGGCGCAATAAATAACCGAAGAGGTGCCGTATCGCACCTTTTTTTTTTTTTTTTTTTTTTTCTTTACGTGGGGAAAAATGCATTTACGCACTTCCGCCTACCGGGACAGTAGGCGGGGTGTGTCGGGCTCGCTCGAGCATCACCGCTCCCTGGGGGGCCTCATGGCCCCCAACCCTAACTGCACCCACAGCAGCCAGGGTCCACTACCGACTAAAACCCACGGTGTCCATCCTGCCGCTAGAACGGAGGGAGCGCGGGGTACATTTGCATACCGCGCCCCCACCACGGCCGTCCGTTTCCGGACCCCTCCAGGGGGGGAGGATGACCCTCCCCCTCGCGACCGTGCCGGGACCAAGAGCACGGCCGCACCACCCCGGGGACCACACAGTGCAAGGAACGCCAGACTTCCCACATCCGACGCTCGTGGTCCCCTGCGATGGGCCAGATGGAGCAGCCCCATCGCCAGCCGCTTCGGCCGCCACCCTCCGACGGCGGCCATATCGGCGCCATAGCAGGAGACGAACTGAATCACTCCCGCCGCAGCGCCTCCTCAGCTGCAGCACCGTCCAACACGGCGCCGCCCTCAGTTGCAGTGCCGCACCTGGATTAACACATAGATAAACTATGTGTTTGGTGACAGTTTTTCAAACTTGAGGGTAATAGCTAGCCAGGCGGGTATTCGAAAGTACCCTACCATTATGCTGGGAATTTGATAACGGTGTTACCTTCACCGGGAACTGAAGCTGTGTTGGGGATCGAATCAGTGTCCGTCAGTTTGACAGGCGACGCTCCCCCCGCTGAGTTATTATCGCTACGAAAAACCAGATATCTCATAATCAATCTGTTTTTATTCTAAATATCGGTATTTGATTGGTGATCTAGCGGGAAACTGGGGGGCCCTATCAATCACGGGGCCCTGGGGCACGTGCCCAAATAAGCCAGTGGGAAAGAGAGACCTGGTGACATAATGTAAAATTATGTTTGTCAATATTTTACTAATATGATATTTTTTAGGTATCGCTAAAATATGTTACATGGCGGCACCAGTTGGGGATTGCAACCACTGCTGCTCACACGATGACGTCATTGACATCCAGTACAAACTTTTCACTAGGTAAGTATACACACACTTAGTATATTTATTTTGAATCGGCGACATCGCAATAATGTAAATAGTAGAAAGTCCGAAGTATTCCGAAGTAACAACGAACTTCACTCATCTGTTTGAATGAAACGAAATGATTTGATCCATACAACGAACTCCACTCATCTGTTTGAATGAAACGAAATGATTTCATCCATACAACGAACTCCACTCATCTGTTTGAATGAAACGAAATGATTTCATCCATACAACGAACTTCACTCATCTGTTTGAATGAAACGAAATGATTTGATCCATACAACGAACTCCACTCATCTGTTTGAATGAAACGAAATGATTTGATCCATACAACGAACCCCACTCATTTGTTTGAATGAAAGGAAATGATTTCATCCATACAACGAACTCCACTCATCTGTTCGAATGAAACGAAATGATTTCATCCATACAACGAACTCCACTCATCTGTTTGAATGAAACGAAATGATCTGATCCATACAACGAACTCCACTTATCTGTTTGAATGAAACGAAATGATGTCATCCATACAACGAACTCCACTCATCTGTTTGAATGAAACGAAATGATTTCATCCATACAACGAACTCCACTCATCTGTTTGAATGAAACGAAATGATTTCATCTATACAACGAACTCCACTCATCTGTTTGAATGAAACGAAATGATTTCATCCATACAACGAACTCCACTCATCTGTTTGAATGAAACGAAATGATTTCATCTATACAACGAACTCCACTCATCTGTTTGAATGAAACGAAATGATTTCATCCATACAACGAACTCCACTTATCTGTTTGAATGAAACGAAATGATGTCATCCATACAACGAACTCCACTCATCTGTTTGAATGAAACGAAATGATTTCATCCATACAACGAACTCCACTCATCTGTTTGAATGAAACGAAATGATTTCATCCATACAACGAACTCCACTCATCTGTTTGAATGAAACGAAATGATTTCATCCATACAACGAACTTCACTCATCTGTTTGAATGAAACGAAATGATTTGATCCATACAACGAACTCCACTCATCTGTTTGAATGAAACGAAATGATTTGATCCATACAACGAACTCCACTCATTTGTTTGAATGAAAGGAAATGATTTCATCCATACAACGAACTCCACTCATCTGTTCGAATGAAACGAAATGATTTCATCCATACAACGAACTCCACTCATCTGTTTGAATGAAACGAAATGATCTGATCCATACAACGAACTCCACTTATCTGTTTGAATGAAACGAAATGATCTGATCCATACAACGAACTCCACTTATCTGTTTGAATGAAACGAAATGATGTCATCCATACAACGAACTCCACTCATCTGTTTGAATGAAACGAAATGATTTCATCCATACAACGAACTCCACTCATCTGTTTGAATGAAACGAAATGATTTCATCTATACAACGAACTTCACTCATCTGTTTGAATGAAACGAAATGATTTCATCCATACAACGAACTTCACTCATCTGTTTGAATGGAACGAAATTATTTCATCCATAACGAAATGATCCATGTGAGTATAATAAGGAAACTGTAGTTCTTGGTTTAGTCGATGAAGATTTTTAATTAGACTTAGTATTTTAGAAAATGTATGGTAGTAAATAATCCTGCCCAGGCTATAATTAATTAAAAAATTACCATGCATGAGTTATATGAGTAAATTTCATACCAATGGAAAGTGTGTAGCCTATAGCATATGCAAAAGTTGCGTTATCTAATTTTTCCTGGCCTAACTGGTAAGCAGATATAAACAAGTATTTTTGAAGGAAAAAATTCGGCTACTAGTATAATTTAACCCACGACTAGTCCTGAATACGTCCTGTCACTTTTCCAAAGTTATAGTAGCACTGCCCTAGCCGTCCAATTTTTTTTTTTTACATCTGAGATTTTATATTAAAAAAGAACAGAATACAATATAACTATTTATTGGCCTTATAACTGTGACTCGTACTCTGGGCATGTAAAGTTTACATATGTACATAGTTAGCATAATCTTATTTAGTACAAGTGTAGATAAGTAGTTATAAAAAGTGTATGTATCTTTAATAAGATACCATTTTTACAAATACATAATATTAAAATTGCATATCTACTATACATATCTTCAATTTAAAATATCTAGCTATTGGTACCATTTAATTACTTCCATTATCTATTAATTAACACAAAAATGATGATTCAACAAAATTCAAGTGAAAAGAGGATTTCATTTAAATAATTGTTTCAAACTAACTTTATATTCGTTCATACCCAATTTTGTAACATTAATTGCCAGTTATGCTCGTATACTAAATCCTATTTCCTATTAATATTATAAACGCGAAATTCTGTGTGTATGTGTGTATGTTTGTTACCTCTTCACGCTCAAATGGTTACACCGATTTGAATGATATTTGGTATGGAGCTAATATCCTGGCGCCATGGCCTGGCATGGCTCCACATTGGCTTATTTTAATCATCACTGTAAAGTTCTAGAATGGAGACCACGGACTGGCAAGCGCAGCATAGGACGGCCACCGACCAGATGGACAGACGACCTGACTAAGATCGCAGGCAAGGGCTGGATGCGGGCCGCTTCCAACCGGTCCTTGTGGAAATCAATGGGGGAGGCCTATGTCCAGCAGTGGACTTCCTATGGCTGAGATGATGATGATGATGAATCATCACTATGATCCCTGTTTATTATCACCACGCGGGTACAACCGCGGGGAGCAGCTAGTATTTCTATAACTTCATTTTTTTTCAGATTAAATCCAGAAGATTTTCAATTATTACCGATAGGAGACCTCAATGCAATGAGAAACACGGTCTTCGACATTTCCAAACCTACTGTTATATATCTGATGGGGTTCTCTGAATCGACTGACGGTCCCAGTACACTGCTGCTTAAAAGTTGTAAGTACGCATTGGCTTTATTTCTGTTGATCACTGAAACTAGCTTAATTCTCAAAAACTCTTTAAACCAAAAGAGCTGTAATTATTTTCACTAGATCTCCGATCAAACCATGATTATTGCGTGCAAATTTGGGATTTAATCCGAGTTTTGAGTGTGGCAATCTCGGATAATATGGTTAGCGCAAGTGAGATGTATTCTAATTACATTGAACTCAATTTGAATGCAACGTATGATACGAATTAAATTTAAATTCGTATGACTCCTTACAGCGCTATTTCTAATGTTAGACATAGATAAGTTTTATCGAAAAGGTTCTATTGAGGTCGAAGTAATCATGACTACCAGACTTAAAATGTTTCCTGGCTCTCAAGGACTGCTGCCCGTACAGACTATGTATTTGGTGACAGTTCTTCAAACTTGAGGGTGGTAGCTAGCTAGACGGATACTCGAAAGTAACCTACCACCGTGCTGGGAATTCGATAGCAGTATTACCTTCACTGAAATCCTCAATCCGTTGCTGGTAATCGAACCAGCGCCCTTCAGTTTGACAGCCGACTCTCCAACCGCTGAGCTTTCATTGCTTTGAAGAAATGGGGTCTCCTAACAAAAGTCGTATAAACTTTGGATCAATTTTACTATCACCAGGTTTTATTAAAAATGTTATCAAAAAATGGAACCGATTCACCGATTCAACACTCAAAAGTGTGAAATAACTTGTTGAAGTCGGTAGGTACCATGATAGTTCAAAAGTAACTAATATCAAAATATTGTGCTCAATGTGCCGACTTCGACTAGTTATTTCACACTTTTGAGTGTAGAGAAAAAAAAAAGAAAAATATTTATTAGACAACACGATGCAACTACATGGTAAAATTCCCAACGGGCCCTTACTAGGCATAGCCTGTATCTAGGTGACCCAAGTAAGAATTAGCAGTCGGTTCCAATTTATGGTGGAAATTTTTTTTTATTCTTTTTTGTGACCTTTGTTACTCATGGGATCAATTGTCATTGTGGTGTAGGTATGTTTACCGATGTTTACACCCGCTACTATAATATCGTCTAGGTATGAGCCCGTAACTTTTAATTATTGAAATTTAAATGGAACCACACGGAAAGCACCAGCTTTCAAAAAATAAAAGAACCATAAAAATCTGTTCACCCAGTCGGAAGTTATGCGGTAACAACATTAAAAAAAACATACGGTTCGAGTTGAGAACCTCCTCCTTTTTTTGAAGTCGGTTAAAAATTCAGCTATTTTACCAATCGCAAATATTCATCCATCCATCACAGCAACACATATGTACGGGTAAGTATTTGGCGTTTTCCAGCGTACCTGACAGCGGGAGACTACAATTTCATCGCCGTAGACTGGTCAAGACTGATTACATTTCCATGGTAAGTGTGCCTTAAATTGTAAACTCTAAGGCTTTCACGGCCGGCGTTGCATGTTATATGTATTGCTTCCGGGCTGTTTGGCCGTGGTCTAAGTGACTTGTGTGTCTTGTGTTCCAGACGTTTCGTCGATCACTGCGGTCGACATCTTCAGTGGTTCAGGTCCGGGCGGCGACAAGAGCGTAGAACTCTCCTTCGCGGCGTCTTCTCTGTTACTGATGATCAGTATCAGAGAAGACGCCGCGAAGGAGACGTCTGGAACACAAGTTTCACTTAGACCACGGCCAAACAGCCCGGAAGCAATACATACAACGTGTCTTAAATTGTTGTTAAATCAAATAACAGCGTCTGAATTATTGTGCATATTCAGCATGGCCCCTAAATTATCTATACTAATAAAAAAAGAGGAAAGATTTCATTGTTTGTTTGTTTGCATTGAATAAGCTCTGAAACTACTGAACTGATATGAAAAATTCTTTCGCTGTTGGGAAGCAACACTATCCCCGGGTGATATAGGCTATATTTTTATTTTTTTAAAATTTAATTTTTTTAAATCCATTACCCGTGCGAAGCCGGGGTGGCCTGCTAGTTATTAAATAAGCGGGGAAGTCCAATCTCCCTCGTTTATCATTAGACTCGAAATAGGTAGCATTTTCTGGCGCTGAGAACATTTTCAGGGTTTTATTTACGAGCTAGTAGTTGGCCGCCAAACTACTGAGCTGAATTTATGCGGTGCTATTTCATAGGATTACTACATTTATAATTAAATTTTTGGTTTAAAAACCAGGAAAGTTCAATATTGTATATTGGAGCTTTTCTATAAGGTACTTATAGCAAAAAAAATAAATTAAAATCAATAAAAACTTTTTATATAAAATATTTAATATAAAATGAGTCATTAATAAGTCCACTAATAGAGATGACCTGATTAACAAAAAACACACACAATATTTTAACATTCTTAATCCAAAATGTACACTAAAGACTTAGAAAATCTTTTTTTTAGAAAAACAATTTTTGCACACAATAACACATTTTTTCTTTCTTCATTCACTTCCCATTTCCACCTGCGTGTTGTACATCAGTTTCAGCGTAATCCTAATTGCCGATCCCTAAGTAGACCATGCCTTCAGTTTGACTGTCGCATCGCCGTGGCGCAGTACTCAGTGACATTGACTTCTGATTGACGTGCCAGGATTCGAACGCAGGGTCCCGGAGACGACCCTGGGTTCGAAACCCGCCAGGGGCAAACATTTGTGCGATGAGTGTAGATGTTTGTCCCGGGTCTTGGGTGTTTGTGTGCTGTGATTGTGTGTGCCCATGCCTCCCGCGTTACAGTGAATCCTAGTGCGGGGGTCTAAGTGTGATAATAAATAAATAAAATATATGTCAGAACTTGAAATTGCCCTAGATTTTGTGCTTGGTGTTTATGTCACAGAAAAAGAAACGAAATCCTACTTTATCTTTTAAAAAAAAATATCTGCTGTAATAAACTGTAAACAAAAAAGACTTGTGGCACTCGGGGACTGCCGTGGTAAAGCTATTGCATAGCATTTTTATCAACTTATGCAATTAACATATTAATTACTTATGCAGTAACGCCGATACAACCAGTGCCACCTAGAGGCGAGTTGTTGAACTAAACAGACAAGCGTGATATTTAAAAAAAGTCATTAAAAGTTCTACTATTCATCGATAGATGGCAAAACTAAAAAGTATCACTGCTGTGCCGGTCGGAGTGGGAAGTGTTAGGTTATTCTCGTTACGGAATTTCTGGATTCGGTCTCGACGCTCAAGGCCGGCGATAGAAGCTATGCAATAGCTTAATAACATTAATATTTGAATTTCAGGTACGTTACGGCAGTGCGTAACACAAGGTATATGGGGACTCGCCTAGCACAATACATCAGATTTCTGGAGACAGCAGGAGTACCAGCTTCCTCAGTTCACATCATCGGCTTCTCACTGGGAGCTGAAGCAGCTGGTTTTGCAGGAAAGGACTTAAAGGCGAGCGGCGTGAACGTGGGCAGAATAACTGGTAATAATACTTCACATAACATTATTAAATTCAGTAGCTAATAGAAAGATTAGGAAGAAATAAGCAGTTACTTACTACAAATGCGGACGTTCAGAATCAAAAAAATTTATTGAGAACTGATAAAAACATTTAACGTTTTTTGCACGATGGTATTGCAAGAGAGTGATAATCAGCTTACCCCATCGGGCATTCAATGTTGCATGTTATATCTAATTATTACATTATTAATATGTCAAGATCAAAATAATTTTTTTTACATATTATAAGTTTGCGTTTGACAACTGTCTTACCTAATGTTAAGTGATGACGTTGTCTAAGATTTAGCACGCAAACCTAGAAGGTACCTATTCACTCGGGACTTGAAGACTCCAGGATTGTACATATCGGGAAACACAGACTCGGACAACGAGTTCCATTCCTTGGCAGTACGCATTAAGAAAGTGGAAGCAAAACGTTTCGTACGTATAAATGGTATATCTACCATATAGCGATGACGAATTTCCATACGTCGAGTCGACCGATGATAGAAAGGGGATGGTGGAATCAGATTGTGTAATTCCAGTGCACATTCTTCAATTCATTCACATATTTAACAAGTAGTTTCTTATACAATTTTACATAACATAGGTCGTATTAATTTATTTTAAAATGACAGCATTAATATTTAAATGGATTATGCCAATTATTACATTGCCTTATTGAATCATAATCATAACAAAAGTCAGTAGACTTAACTTTTCGTTACATGAAATTATCATGTTTTTGCTTTGATATGGTTACAATACAGTTGGTAAAAATATACATGGATTTACAATCACCGAAACTGATGATTTGGCATTACAACAGCTACTAAAATTGCTGTGCCTGACAGATTGTTTCCATTACTGTGTTCCAGTTTGAAGGGTATGGTTTCCAGTGACAATACAGGCACATGAGACTTACCAACTTTCTGTCCCAGGGTGACGGGCGCTCAGTGCAGTTCTTTAAGAGTTGTACCTCTCTATAGACATTGGATACCACATAAAACCCTGTGGGTCTTTTGCTTGTTCCTTCACCTTATCCCATAAAATAAAATGGTCCATCCGTTTGATTGGTGATCGCCAGTGGTATTTTCACCTGAGCGCTTCTGTGATTGGGGCACTTTAAGCCGATCCTGGTTATTGTTTTAGTTAGGCCATGTTGGAGGCGTTTGGGCGGCCTGGTGATTCCGTAATTGGGCCAACCACTAGCCTATTTGCCAATCCGCATTGGCTAGCGTGATGGTAGCCAACAGTATTGGCCATAGCGAGGAGTGGGCAGGTAGTTTTATTTGAGAGGAAAGTCCGTTTCCCAGTAATACAGGAAGGTATTGGGCTGATTATGAACATGTCTGTTTGACCTGTGTATGGGTGTGTATATGTATATAAGTATATATATCAGTCATCAGGTTACCGTAGCACAGGCTCTGCCTAGTTTGGGACCTGAAGACCTTGTGTGAATGATAATAAAAAAAATATATATGCCATGGTATATGTACAGTACAGTAAATATTATACTCTCGATGTTTTCAGGACTAGACCCAGCATATCCAGGATACAAATTCACGAACAGCGACAATCACCTTTCCAAAGGAGATGCATTGTTTGTGGATGTACTTCACACAAACCCTGGTATATTTGGATTTCCTCAGCCCATAGGAGATGTGGACTTCTACCCCAACGCCGGCAGCTACATTCAACCAGGTTGTTGGATTGACCAGCTCATCAAGAATAAGGAGTTTAGATTCATTTGTAAGTATTCATATTCATTTTTATGTATTTGACGGCCGCCGTGGCGCAGTCGTCAGTGCCATGACTTCTGTGTTCTCGAGACCCTGGGTTCGGATCCCAGCAGGGGCAAACACTTGTGCGATTAATGGAGGTGCTTGTCCCGGGTCTTGGATGTTTGTTGTGTCCATGCCCACCGCGACACAGGGAATCCTACTGCGGGGGTTTAAGTGTGATAAATAAAAAAAACTCGCTATGTTGTTTTTCCATATAGTTTCTGGTTTAACGATTAAGGATTTCTATTTCTTTCTTGTATTTACAGCTGGACGTACACCTCATCCGTTGATCTAGACAAGACCGGTTAGAAGCCGTTTGCATCAAGAGTATTTCTTTTACCTTATCAGGTCATTATGTTCTCCTTATCGGTAGAAGTGCCAAACTGTGACTTTAAATTTTTTTATACTGTATAGATCTAGCGTTTGACCACTATCTCACTTGATGGTCAGTGAAGATTCAGTCGAAGGTGTAATCAAGCTAAATCTAGACTCAGGTAAGTCTAGATTTAACTGGTTCTCAAAGAGTATTTATTCTTTTGTCGTGAATCGTGAGCAATTATTTCAGATTTTATCTTTTCACTAATCAAACAACTTAGTTGCGTGTTTTATGAATAACGCGTGGGTACTTACCTATTTACTGCCTACGCCAGTTCCATAAACCCACTTTTTCGAATTGTCGTCAAACGAGTCATTTCAGTAGGCGTAAAAGCTGATGAGAAAGAATATGGGTTTTTAAAAAGTAACAACGATAATGAAAGGACAACGAAAACGTACTATTTTGAAATGATGATAGCACAGCGGTGGGATCGTCGGCTGTCAAACTGACGGACACTAGTTCGATCTTGAGCTTCCGATGAAGGAAACAACGTTATCAAATTCCTAGCATGGTATTAGGGTACCTTCGAGTACCCGCCTGGCTACCTACCACCCTCAAGTTAGAAAAACTGTCATGTCATGTGTGTCTGTGTTCATGCAGGGCTAGTAAGCATTCTAGGTCTAGCGTGATAACATCTTCGAACAGATCGTCACTGACCATCAAGTGAGATAGTGGTCAAACGCTACATCTATACAGTATATAAAAACGCCTTGTAACAGAATTTGAATATACCATGAAGGTATATTTTAAGAATAGAAGACAAAGTCTGTGTTTCCCGATATGTACAATCCTGGAGTCTTCAAGTCGCGAGTGAATAGGTACCTTCTAGGTTTGCGTGCTAAATCCTAGACAACGTCATCACTTAACATCAGGTGAGACAGTTGTCAAACGCAAACTTACAATATGTAAAAAAAAAAAAAAAAAATAGAAGATGAGAAAAATACATATATAGGAATCAAAGTAATAATTAAGAAACGCGTGTACAATCAAATATGTACCTTGCATAAATACCTTGAATACCGAATACTTTATTCGGTATTCAAGGTATTTTTTAACCGACTTCAAAAAAAGGAGGTTACTCAATTCCACCGTATATATGCTTTTTTTTGTGTGTTCGCGGATAACTTCGTCGTTTATGAACCGGTTTTGTTTTTTTTTGTTAGATAGTTTATACTTCCGTGGTGGTCCCATTTAAATTTCATCAAAATCGGACAAGCGGTTTTTGAGTTATACACCAATAACTGAAAAGTGCTACGCGTATCTTGATGATATTATTGTCGCGGTTGAAGACATTTCAGAACACACAATGACAATTAATTTTATTGATCCCGTGAGTAGCAAAGGTCACTGAAAAGGATAAAAAAAATTTTTTTATCAAAAAATGCAACCGACTTCCACACTGAAAAGTGTGAAAAAACTTGTCGAAGTCGGTACCATGAGCACAATATTGTGATGATAGTTACTTTTGTGTGAACTATCATGGTACCGACTTCAACAAGTTATTTCACACTTTTGAGTGTTGAAGTCGGTAGCATTTCTTGTTAAAAATTTTTTTTCAATTCTTGGTTAAACAATGTTTGCCTGATAGTCAAAATATATACGAGCTGTGGCAGTTTTCAATTGGCAACCAAACGGATAATCTAACCTCAAATCACTTTTCAGAAGTTTCTATTTGGGAGCGCGCGTATTTCTATATCATTATAGTAAATAAAATATAATTTTCTTTTGAGAAATCATTGAGTAAAACTAGCGATAGTCAGCTAGTGTCGTGAAAAAAATGATGATTCACGAGTTCTAAGGTTACAAAACATAAATGTATGATAAAAACTAATAAAAACCTTTAACGCCTATATAATAACCTACAAAAAGCAAAAAAAAATCTTTATTGGAACTTAAACAATGGAACAAAAATAAAGAAAGCACGACGGTATCTGCGAAAGTTTTTTTGAAAAACTGTGTTGCAAATATCTCATCATCATCATCATCATCTCAGCCATAGGACGTCCACTGCTGGACAGACGCCTCTCCCATTGATTTCCACAAGGACCGGTTGGAAGCGGCATCCAGCCCTTGCCTGCGATCTTAGTCAGGTCGTCTGTCCACCTGGTCGGTGGCCGTCCTATGCTGCCAGTCCGTGGTCTCCATTCGAGAACCTTTCGGCCCCAACGGCCATCGGCAAATATCTAGTGATAACAAAATTAAATCACGACCTAAATGGCCAGACTGAAATTTTATTGTACAACACGCGAATTTAGTTGCTATAACAAAGGGAATTTTTTTATACGGAAATCGACGAAATAAATTTCGGCCGTTGTCAGACGGTCGTTTGGTAAACATGAACGGTAATAATAGCTTTTTCAACGGCAAATAATCAGAGCTGCCGTAGCAGTTGTACCACCCTGATCTCTCTCCCTCAATAGTGTGACCAGAGGTTTGTTCACCGTGGGATTATTTGAGGAAAAGTTACAAGAAATGCAATAATAATAATAATACCTTGACTTAGCTCACGAGATAACCGCCATGTGGGATGTTGACTCGACGATCATTGTCCCGATAATCGACGAACGGCTTAATAGCGAAGAACCTCGATCAACATCTTAAGAGGCTCTTGCTAGACGGTCGGATCAAGGGTCAGATGCAGAAGGCGGTACTCCTTGAAACGGCGCGTATTGTCCGGAGGTTCCTCACTCTGCGGCCCTAACCACCGGTAGCTTGGGCCCCGCCCCGCTGCTGGCGGAACTCGTTAGGTTTTTTATAATATCTTTATTAGTTTTTGTTTTTGATATTTATACTGTAAAAAAACTAAACCTAAGAGAAAAAGAAAAAAATAAAGTGACATAATAATAATCTGTATTAGCACAAAATTTACAATTACTGGACATGTTTTGTTTACAAATTACAATTATAGTTTCCACAATAAATAAGAACATCAGATACCTACGCTAGGCGCTAGCCTGTGTTATAGGCATCTGCGCTTCCCCATAATAAATGACTCAATTTAAGCCATTTAATAAACAGTTAGAGAGACAATGATGTTATTTAGAGTACAAAAATTAGGGTTAATTATTTAATTTAGGGCTAGTAGCTTCGGCTGTCAAACTGACGGATCCTGGGTCCATTTCCACTAACGGCTTGAGCTTCCGGTGAAGGTAACACCATTATCAACCTCCTACCATGGTGATAATACTGTCGAGTACCTGCCACCACCAAGCTTGATAAACTGTCAAAACACATGTGTGTTCAGGCAACAGCCCTAGAGCCAGTAAACATTCTAGGTCTAGCGTGATAACATATTCAATCACAGGTTAAAAACACGAGACACAAGCATAATTATAAAAACGAGAAAGGCTACTATTGTAATGTTAGCTAAGAGTACTTTATGCCTAGTCCAGTATCGTTGGGGAATTCGGTTTTCGAAGTTGTCCACCAATATGTCTTCCTGAGATAAACATTGCAACTTAGCCGTGCAGCATTCGAAAAACTCCGTGACGACATTTTGGTTTTATGCTCTTTTACTCTGCAAATGTATTAAAGTAAACAGTGGCTTTTCTTCCCCTTTTCAATAATAATAGATACCAAAGTCTTATTATCGCGTCTTCAATGTGGCTAGTTCTGTTTCTAAATACTGTTTCTTCTTCTTCTTCTCTCAGCCATGTGCGTCCACTGCTGGACATATGCCTCCCCCAAAAAGGGGGGATTTGCCAATACTCGCCACGCTTGGCATGCGGGTTGGCGAGCGCAGTATGATTTACAATTCTCAGAAGGCGCTGCTGCCCACCTTCTGGTACGTGATCCCTTAGCCGACTCTTACGGCACCCACGAGAAAAGATGGGGGAGTACTATTCTAGGCCGGTACCACCACGGCACAACATACACAAAAACCCAGCCACAACACACACTAATGCACTTAAAACCTACCAGTTCACATACTATAACAGTCTATAAATACATAAGTTACATCAGTAAAATGTAAATCCGTTATTGGCCTTAGTTGTAAGCTACTTGTACAATAATTTGTTTATAAAGGGCTGTGGATTTTGTAAATAAATAAATAAATACTTATCCCTACATATTGTAAAGCTTGGCAACCCTCGCTCGCCTGTGACGTCAGAGCATCGATCGCGCTCCAGCGTGCTCCCGCCTAAACATAGTTGTCAGGTTTGCTGGTATCGGGTAAAGGGTGTAATGCGTCGCATGATTACGTCAGCTAGAACTAAACAGTTTACAGCGGTTCGCTGACGGATAATATGTATCAGATAGTTTTGGGTAAACTTTGCCGCTAATAATTTTATTAGTACAATGCGATTGCGCGTGATGACTTGCATTACGAAAGTACTTTCGTACTTTGATCGAAGAAATAAAGTTGTTTTTAGATTTTGGTGTAGACTTTCCACCAATAAGTTTCTTGTACGTTTATAAGAATTTTAAGCAGTTTTCTGTCTTGTTTCTTGTTTTTTATATTATTATTATTATATATATTATATATTTCGCGTTGTTTTTTTTTTTTCTGGGGATGGTTCGATTTCCATACAAAGGTATTTTTCCATTTATATGAAAAGAGAGTATATTTACACACTGGTTAACCTAGTTACTCCTTTTGAGAAGTATCATTTGAATATAATTTTATGATTTAATTCGATTTTCTGTCAAAGGGCTGCCTAGAAAAGGTATATCTTGTATCTCGAAGATATCCAGAAAAATCTAGATAGCATTGGGAAACATGGCATGGAATTCTCCACTCTCTTGCTGTACTCGGTAATGTGCAAGTATAATGTTCATAGTTAAGAGAAATCCAATGGATACCTACCAAAGATTCTGATGTTTTAATCATGTAACGGTTGTAAGATGTGCTTGTAATGTTCTCTCAGCCATGTGCGTCCACTGCTGGACAGAAGCCTCCCCCATATAGGGGGGATTTGCCAATACTCGCCACGCTTGGCAGGCGGGTTGGCGAGCGCAGTATGATTTCCAATCCTCAGAAGGTGCTGCTGCCCACCTCCTGGTACGTGGTCCCTTAGCCGACTCTTACGGCACCCACTTATGTGCTTGTAATAACATTTATAAATATTATCAGAGCCGTCGAACTTTCAAGAAAAAAAAAACATAGTAAAAGCAAAAATTACGTAATATTGTATTTGTGGCATTTTTATCATGTAAATGCTTTTACTACATACAGGCTACTTACGATACGACTTACATTTAAATCAAGAATTATTTCAATTCCAATCAATAATATAAATTATATCGCGAGAAAAACATTTAGTAATTTATTTACCTCGATGTTTCGACCAAGTTGCATTGGTCGTGGTCACGAGAAGACTGGAGAAATGCGGGTGGCAATATCGGCGAGAGCGCGTAGTTGCGCCAACTACCCACTTTTGATATTATTAAACTGTAGGGCTGTCACAGCCCTGCAAAAGCACAGGGTTGTCACGACACACAACACTGACAGTATCTTTAGTTTTTTCAGGGTGAAAACCGCCGCGACGTGAACATCTATAAATCACTGGGTTCCAAGATGAAGACAACCTAAAACCATCCTCTCGATTGAAATTTTTATGTTTCCTGATTTCAACCGCTTCGCGTACAATTCTAGGCAAATAATGGCGGTCCGTGGAGAGGATTTTAGGGTCGTGTAGTTCGAATCGCGAAAGTCTAAAGACTTTCGCGATTCGAACTACGAATTTAATTATTATTATTTTTATTTAATTTACGAATTTATATTGTAATTTTTAAATTACAATATAAATTATAGTTACTTATCTATGATATAATAGTAGTTTATGAAACTGTATTATATTATGGGTTCTTAAAACACGAGAATTTAAAAAAACGCGCCGCAGGCGAGTTTTTTTTACAGCACAACACGAGTGTTGTAAAACCAAATTATGTGCAGTGTCATACTCTACTTTATCTAACCTCATAAATAATTAAATTTACGTAAAATCACAGCATCTGTTTGCATGATTGTATATACAAACGTTTAGCGCCAAAATGCATTTGCTGGTCGCGCATGCGTGTTGCGCGGCGTCCACAGACTACCTATTTGTAGAAAAACTGCTTTGCAACCTCCTTGGTCCAGCTGAAGTTGTATCTTAATGGTAAAAAAGTTAACATTTCGATATTTTGTTTGTTGTTCAATACAGTGGTCTTAAAAGAGCAGCTGTATCGAAAGAGTTTTTATATTTATTTCGATGTATTGTCTATAAAGACTGTCATTCAAGTACTGTTGATTTTTTTTATCTTTATATTTCAGTATGAGATTAGATAAATTAAATTAGTCTTTTTTAATTATCGAAATTCTATATCAGTTCTATATCTATCTCAGTTGAGCTGGCTGATTTGTAAATTTACATCGAAAATCAATGCATCATTAAAAAAGGCAGACAACGGACGGTGTGGAATAACCATTGCGTGTTTTAACGACGTGCAGCGCCATCTAGTTTCACAATTTAAGAAATATCATTTTCTGCCTTTATACTACCGCGAGCCTCTGTGTATAAGGCCGATGAGGCAGCCCTTAAAATAAAAACAATAGACGATCACAATTTGGTGAAAAATAATAAATCGCGGAACTATTCTTCCGTGCATATTTTTTTAAATCGAAAGCTACATAATTAATTTTCTAAGTCTCTGAGTAGTTGCTACAACATGCAAAAATTAATCGTTCAACTCGGCATAGGTAGAATGAAAATTCAACTGTAAATTATTTTGACTGTCGCAACCGATAAGTTTCAATGTACCTATATCTGAAGAAGACAGAAGCCGTTCTTTGGCCGGTAGCCAAAGATTGATCGTTAGGAAAATGTCAATAGCATATTAGACGGGGCCGCATAGACCTGGAAAAAATATACAACGCAAAATGTTACGATGAGTTTACGATTTACGAAGGAATATCGGTTATAGGTTTTCGATCTATTATGTCATTTTTGCGGAGTTCGACTCAGTGCGTCAGCATTTTTCTATTGAAGTATGTAGGTACCTACATAATTTGAAGCGACGATAGCTCAGCGGTAGGAACGTCGTGTGTCAAATTGACGGACGCTGGTTCGATACCCACCAACGGCGTGAAATTGCAGTGAAAACACCGTCATACATTATGATCGATCCAAAAGAACGAGATGGGTAGATCGATCGCTCGCGCGCGGCCTGCGTTTGGCGCTGGAAAGCTTTTTTGAATGTGTGACTGTGCGCATAATTATACCTAAATGTCTTGCCTTGCTACATTTGAATTTGATAACAAACATTGTGACACGAGTTTTTAATATATTAGCTAAACTTGTATGTTGCCAATTATAAATATCCAATAATTATACCTGGTATATGCCAATCTGGCCTCCTACTGAAAATTAGCGCAAAAGTTATTCATCGTTAGTTAACCTCCTACATTTATAGAATTAATTGTCTAATCATCTCTGCTGTAATCGCTATCTATTAGGTACTCGTTCTCTATACTATAATAAAAGATCTAAGATCGATAAAACGGCTAAATTGTGTAATAGTAACCCACCCGTGAGACAATAATCATCATCCAAGTAAGTAGGTCATACAATTGATCCGGGTATCGTGAAATGATCGATCGATTGACCAGCTACTGATCCGATGTGCAATGAATACCCGCCAAACTAGGATCAAGTATCAACCTTTAAGCCACCAAACGATCGAGTATTTTGATTCGATCAATTTGTTGATGGGCTCGCGACTCGCGATCGACCCGGTTTGCGAAGAATGATCGATCAACTCGGGACTAATTTTACATTTCTAATAATCAGCGCCCACTCATCGTAGTTACACGACGGTAGCGTTTAAAAACTATCCAAACAAACACGAATGTGCCGATTTGGTTCCGATCAAATGCGTAATACGAGCAAGGCTCACCGCACATAGCTGCTGCGAATAACGCTTGCGTGTTTTAAAGACATACAGCGCCATCTAGTTTGGCTCTGGATAGACATAATCGTGTTCTTCTTGTGTGAAATCCTTGTATAGTCTTTTTTTATAGAATACTAGTTGTGCGTCGCGGCTTCACATGGATGGACTATGGGATTCCTTTCACCGTACCCTTTACGGAACTTCTCAATTTACTGCAAAAATTTCTTATGTTTTTTTCCGTTAAGACTCACTAGGTACCTACTTACCAAGTATTAATATAAAATCAGACTAAAATCGGTAGTCGTGCACACCCCCTCCAGTGAAGCTGTAAATGCCGGTAGAGGCAAAAAGCATTAGTCCGTGAGAAAAAAATAAGAAAAAAAGTGGTCGGTCATGTCGGACTCGGAATGTACGCTTGCCGGTATGAAAACGTTCATAATCTTAAAGTTGACTTTTGCTTGGCTTTTGCTGAATTTCCGACTTCTGTAACTTAATGGTATGTATAGATTTATACTTCTACCACTTTTATTCCTTCCACCTTTTCTATATTTTATTATTTCGGTTTGTGGCAATATTTTCTTTTTGACGTGATAACGTTTTATAAATTGATGAATGCCAAAATGAAAAATAGTAACGTTCCGCGTAACGGCGAATGGTCAATGGTCAATGGTCAATGGTCAATGGTCAATGGTCAATGGTCAATGGTCAATGGTCAATGGTCAATGGTCAATGGTCAATGGTCAATGGTCAATGGTCAATGGTCAATGGTCAATGGTCAATGGTCAATGGTCAATGGTCAATGCTCAATGCTCAATGGTCAATGGTCAATGGTCAATGGTCAATGGTCAATGGTCAATGGTCAATGGTCAATGGTCAATGGTCAATGGTCAATGGTCAATGGTCAATGGTCAATGGTCAATGGTCAATGGTCAATGGTCAATGGTCAATGGTCAATGGTCAATGGTCAATGGTCAATGGTCAATGGTCAATGGTCAATGGTCAATGGTCAATGGTCAATGTCAATGTCAATGTCAATGTCAATGTCAAAGTCAAAGTCAAAGTCATACATGATTATGTCGTTATCACGTAAATCTATCGTCCGTAAACCGACTTTACAGACAACCAATTTTTCTAAATACTTATTATAATCCTTCTATGCAACTCCCAGCCTTCTTAACCTCTTTGGTAAATTTATGTGTTTTAATGATTATTTTATTGTATTTCATGTGTAAAGAATTATCTAATATATATAGGTATTACAGTCAACTTGGGTAATTTGATAACCCGATTATATGACTCATCCTTATTATTTGATACAAGAAATTAGTGACTAATTAATTTACTGGCCGGTTGGCGCAGTTGGTAGCACTTTGCCTTTTGAGCCGCTGGTCCCGGGCTCGCTTCCCGGTCAGGACAAACATTTGTGTGCATGAACATGTCTGTTTGACCTGTGTCTGGGTGTGTATATGTATATAAGTATATATATCAGTCATCAGGTTACCATAGTACAGGCTCTGCCTAGTTTGGGACCTGAAGGAAGACCTTGTGTGAAATTGTGAATAAATAATAATAATATGAATAAATAATTATTTCTACGAAAAAAACGACCTAGGCTTGCGTGCTCCATCTTAGACCTCGTCGACAGCTAACCACACCTGAGACATTGGTCAAATGCAGGTTTATCTGTACTAATATTATAAAGAGGAAAGGTTTGTATGTAAGTATGTTTGTAACGAAAAGTACCTATTCAAAAAGTACTGATCTGATTTTGAAAATTCTTTCACCATTGAAAAGCTACATTCACCATGTGAGTAAGTAACATAGGCTATATTATATTCTAAAAAAAGGATCTTTAATTTTTAATATTAATTTTTTTTTTACCCGTGCGAAACCGGAGCGGACCGCTAGTATAATATATATAAAAAAGCAACACTTAGTGTTAATTCCGCGACTTTACATTATTCCAGGCTATAATGCAGTGTGCACCGCCCTCCCTCCCGCATAAATTGCATGCAGGAAGTTTACAGTATGTTATACACATCACACTCGGAAACTGTTTATTTTTTATATTGTTTATTTATTTGTTTATTTTATTACAGATGGATGTAGCCACGTCCGCGCCTGGCGCCTCTATGCAGAATCTGTTTTGAACCCTACTGGATTTCCAGCTACCCTTTGCCGGGATTGGAAGTCAGCCACCAGTCGATGTCGGTTTCAGGTCCACGGCTACATGGGTATTGCAGCCAAGCCACCGTAAGTAGCCTTCTTGGACCACCTTCAGAGTTATTTTATTCCTAGCTGATCTAGACAGTGAAATGGTACGTGGTATTGATGTATCTTTCAGTCATCCCGCGGGATTGGTCAGTGTTTTCGGGATAAAGAGTTGCTTATGTGCAATTCCAGGGTATAAGCTATCATCATTCCAAATTTCATGCAAATCCATTTCAGCGTGAAACGTGAAAGTTTTCACCCGCGTGGATTACAGTTTTCACGCTAGCTCAATTATCCCACGAGCACTGTACTTTTTCTGGTATAAAATTAGTTTATATGTTATAAGGTCTAACCTATCTCCATGACAAATTTCATCGAAATCGGTACAGCCGTTTGAGCCTGAAGGAGTAACAGAGGTTTTTAAATTATCTCCCACGGAAACGCCAATTCTTTTCGGGAAGAAAAGTAGCCTACGTATTAACCTAGGATCTAACCTATAGCTTTATCAAATTTCATTGAATTTGAAAATGCTGTTCTAATAGACGGTTCGGTGCTAACCACAGATTTAAAAAAAAAAAACAACTATGTTTATCGTAGAAAGGTTAGCAGTGAATGCTCTTGTACAGACAGTTGACTTGTTGATTTTCCTATATATTTCAATCACAATTGTGTGCATTTTGTTCACAGGATTGTTGGAAAAATGTACCTGGAAACAAACGCCAAACCACCATTCGCCAAAAATGGCCCTTGAAAAGCATAGGTATCTGAAAAGGTGGAAACAACGCCAAGAAGCCAAAAATATTGTGTCATTTTACAAAGAAATAAAGCAGAGCATGAACGTGTTTTTGTGAAACTTTATTTTTTTCCTTTTTTTTACAGCAAGCAAAGAACAGCCAACTGATTCTATCCACAGTAACCTTTGAGTGAGGTGCATGTTGACACGATACAGATGAAAATAAATATTGAACACAGTATACTTTGACTGACGTGCTTGTGACACGATACTGAACTCGTAAAACACAACTTATTATTGGTTAAAAAATGATTACGTATGATAAATGTGTTATTACATCAAGTTAGAGTACTTTTGCATTCGTTTATGTGGTCATAAGGTATTCGTCCGCACCAGGAATTCTGAGCTCCCATTTGCATTCTGCAACACTCACTCTTCAAAACTTCTTTGTGCCAAGATTGGGCAAGTTCAACGTTGTCAACGAGATCTTCGAAAGCGCAATCTAATAGCTGCAGTTCAGTTTTGCTCAAGCTGCCCGGCAGGTCAAACTTCTTGCAAATGCCGTTGTTGTTGAGAAGTACATCGATTGCAAGGTATCTGTATATTTCAAAGAAAGAAAAAAAAAATGGTTTTATTAAAGTACTTCCCCCGAACAATCCAAGAAATAGCCTGAGATGTTACACAAGGAAAAAAAAACCTTATAGAACCAACTATAAGGTTTTTTTTTCCTTGTGTAACATCTTTTTAGAACAAAAATATCACCATTACCCCAAGACAAGACTAGTGCGGACTCTTGATTTCCCCATATTTTGATACGCTGCAGATTAAAAAAAAGAAAATAGACTGTTTAGAAATGTGGTGTTGGAGAAGAATACAAACAAACAATCAAATCTTTCCCCTTTTTTTTTCTTTTTTTGTTTTTATTTATCTTTATAATATTAGTATAGATAATGCAAGTAATGTCAAGATAATTTAAACACACAATGAAACTATAGGTTTAATATCACAGTTACTGTTAAAATTACAGTAATTTTTACATTAAATAAAAAAAAATCGGATATATAACATTTAACAAAAATCATTGTAAATAATAAACAGAAAGAAACGAAAAACCATTACAAATTGCAGTTGACAAGAATTTAAAAAACTCCATCACAAAACAATGAATGAAATTCAAATCAATCAAACAATTACAAACATCCATAAGCACAATCCTCGAATCTTTCAGAAGGTTTTGGAGTAAAGAAATGGGACACATAAGCGTTGTTCTGGCAAGAAGTGCTGCGGAACTTATTACACCAGTCTTGTACCATGCACAACTTCATATTCAGCTCCCCTGCCGCTAAGTCCATGAGATGAGTCTCTATGCCATTCATCTTTTCCAGGCCCAGATTCTTCCCAACACCATGTCCACTGAGCTCGACGACGTTAGCGATGAATCTGCGGCAAGAACATCTTTTGTGATCGTCATCTCAGCCATAGGACGTCCACAACTGGACATATCGCTTCCCCCATATTGGGGGATTTGCCAATACTCGCCACGCTTGGCAGGCGGATTGGTGAGCGCAGTATGGTTTCTGATCCTCAGAAGGCGCTACTGCCCACCTGCTGGTACGTGATCCCTTAGCCGACTCTTACGGCACCCGCGGGAGGAGATGGGGGAGTACTATTCGAGGTCGGTACCACCACGGCCACCACATCTTTTATACTCGGAGCATAATCATTCCACTTGTCATGCAGTTAACACTGCAATCGCTGTAGATGAATCACCCAGCAAAGACCGTTGCTATTATCTTGAAATGTTTGCTTCAAAGCGCTTTTGATGCTGGTTGTGGTAAACCTGAACTTGAAAAATCGCTACGCTCGTGGAACCGACACAGTACTAAAATTAACACTGAGCTGTGTCTATATTTGGTACATTTGATAACGTCGTAAAGTTTTCAGCGACCATAATGTGATATCCGCAAGGGAATATACAGTTTTACGAGGTTTATGTTGACATGGAAGATTTAAATAACAATTACATAATAGATTGTATATACACTAATATACAGCGATAATAAATAGGGTAGATATCCGATCGCCCGCTCGAAAACGGCACGGTCAAAACAAGGCTTATGCCGTGTTTTGCTAAAGAAGTGAAGGACGTGATAGTAAATTTGCATATTAGATACGTTCAGCAATAAGGTGGTCAGTCTATTCAGATCAATCGATAACTAATCGATTCAGTTCGATATGTTTCATACATTTTATGCTTAGAGATTTTTTAAAACGAACATATTTCGTAAATGGAACGAAATATTCCAATGGGTATAATTATGACGTCGCATGTTCAAAGTTTCAAGTAATTCGAAAGATTATGGGATTTAAATACCTACCAATCGAATCAATTCGTTTAGCTACGGAAGAGATATGTATAAGAGAGAATAAATGTTCTAATAAGGTTAGTATAGGACGAAGCATGAAGCAGGCCGCTTCTAATCAGATTTTTTGAATATTGAACAGGTGGAATATTTGACATATGCAGTAGGTAGATATTATGCAAGATTGAATCTGTAAAATTCTCATCAGTTTGTTCTGCAGCAACATATTGGGCCATGAGTATACTTTGTATATTTAAATATATACTTTATATTGATTAGATCTAGCGTTTTACCACTATCTCACTTGATGGTCATTGACGAAGTGTCGAAGATGTTATCACGCTAGAATGCTCTCTGACTCTCAAGGACTGCTGCCTGAATACACTATGTGTTTGATGAAAGTTTTTCAAACTTGAGGGTGATAACTGGCCAAGTACCCTACCACCATGCTGGGAGTTACCATCAACGGAAGATCAACAGCTGTTGTTGGGGATCGAACCAGTGTCTGTCAAGATGACAGCCGACGTTCCCCCCCGCTGAGCTATCATCGCTTCGATATTGTATCAGAATACATGATACAGATATGTACAGCGATCCATGATCTGTATCATGGTCCTAAATCATTACACTGGTAATCAAGACATATTTTTAAAAAAAACTTGAGAGGTGTCAAGGGACACCCGGATGGAACGAAGTTCCTTTCGATTAATTAGTGAAGAAATTGTAATGATACAAAAATACAATACACTCAACAAAAATAATCGTCGCGACACCACACTGTTCAATGCGAAATAGAAATGAAAATATCTGGCTTGCTTTCTATAAGAGAGAGAGAGAGACAGACAGAGAAACATGCGCACGCCGCACAGCTTACAATAGCTTACTATAGCAAAAAGTGTCGTGACAACTTTTCGTAAGAATTTTTTCCGTCTAGCCCCCTTTCACAACGCGCGATAAGGAACTTCGTTCCAAAATTATCAATTACCTTGCTGGCGAGATCACTTGGCTCGCGTCAGTTTCAACGAATCCCGTAACTTTTGGTACATCGTGGCATAACAGGGCATGGGCGACCTTCGTCACCAGACCGGCCAGGGCATGAGCCTCGCTCAGGTCTGCAGCTCTCATACAAGGCCCATCGGAACGAGCTACAGCAATGGGGGCCTGTCTCACGGCATCCGTCATGAGTAACGCGTTGTGCTGGGAAAGGAGATAAGGAACCAGGTGGATGATCCAGGTACAGGAAAGTGTACATACTAATTCAAATCTTTTTTAACCGACTTAAAAAAATGAGGTAACTCAATTCGATCATATCGATATTATCTGTGTTCGCGCATAAGTTCGTCGTTTATGAACCGATATTGATGATTCTTCTTTGTTTGATAGAGTATACCATTTTTAACCGACTTAAAAAAATGAGGTAACTCAATTCGATCGTATATAATAATATAATATGGGACAACATTCAAACGAGGTCTTCAGGTCCCAAACTAGGCAGAGTCTGTACTATGGTAACCTGATGACTGATATATATACTTAAATACATACATACTTATATACACATATATACTTTTTTTATACATACACCCACAGGTCAAACAGACATGTTCATACACACAAATGTTTGACCTGTCCGGGAATCGAACCCGGGACCAGCGGCTCAGAAGGCAGAGTGCTACCAACTGCGCCAACCGGCCAGTCAAATATATATATATACGTACTGCCAAGGAATGGAACTCGTTGCCCGAGTCTGTGTTTCCCGATATGTACAATCCTGGAGTCTTCAAGTCGCGAGTGAATAGGTACCTTCTAGGTTTGCGTGCTAAATCCTAGACAACGTCATCACTTAACATCAGGTGAGACAGTTATCAAACGCAAACTTATAATACGTAAAAATATATATATATATTTATATATATTATCTGTGTTCGCGCATAACGTCGTCGTTTATGAACCGATATTGATGATTTGTTTGATAGAGTATACTTCCGAGGTGGTCCCATTTAAATTTCGTCAAAATCGGTCAAGCTGTTTTTAAGTTGCACTGTAATAACTGAAAAGTGTTACTTAAGCCGTACCTACACCCGCAGCCCATAGGGCCCATAGACTGCATTGAAATAACCACGGTAATGTGTGACATGACGGCAGGCAGCTATCAATGACGCGATGCGGCGTGGATGGAAGGATTTGTGAGGATTTAAAAAGGATAATCTTAGCGGATTTGTTCGAATTCGATTTAGACTGATTGTTATTGTAAGGTTTCATTGGGGCAAACACGGAAGGTGGGTTCATTTTTTCGCAAAATAGACGATACTAAAAGTGAATTCATAACATTTTTTTTCTATGTTGTCTTTTCTAGTTACTAAACAGAACTACGGTTCAATCACAAAGTGAACTGTAAATTATAAGTCTATGTATTCTGCTTCATACTATTTAGTTTAGTTTAGTATTATGTATTTTGATGTATTCGTATGTACCCAACAATATATATATTATATTAAATATACTATTGTATGTATTGTAATTTATTTATAGTATGTATTAGCTTTATAAGTAAATGTTGTATTCTATAAGTATATGCGCCTTATGCGCTTAGGGTTTAGGTAATCCATTATTTTTTAAACGACTTCAAAAAAGAAGAAGGTTACTCAATTCGACCGTATATATGTTTTTTTTATTTTTTATGTGTGTTCGCGGATAACTTCGTCGTTTATGAACCGATTTTGATGATTCTTTTTTTGTTAGATAGAGTATATCTAACATATCTTCCGTTGTGGTCCCATTCAACTTTCATCAAAATCGGACAAGCGGTTTTTGAGCTATACTCCAATAACTGAAAAGTGCTACGCGTATTTTGATGATATTATTGTCGCGGTTGAAGACATCGACATCCCGTGAGTAGCACAGGTCACTGAAAAGGGTGAAATAAATTTTTTTAACAAAAAATGCAACCGACTTTAACACTCAAAAGTGTGAAATAACTTGGCGAAGTCGGTACCATGAGCACAATATTGTGATGATAGTTACTTTTGTGTGAACTATCATGGTACCGGTAAGACTAAATAAGTGTTTTAAAAAAAAATCAAATGTAAGTATAACGTCTCTTTAAATGACACTATTCACATTAATTCTCCCGCTATACTATAAAGGATCCATTCACATTAGCAGGCCTACCATCAGCTGATGCTCGCGATATGTCAAGTGTAATATGTCAAGGGGCTATTGGTTCGAGCATCACTGGTACAGCTACAGCGATAGCATCATGATAGAGTGTTTCATTATCTTTTTGTTTCGATAACGTTGGGCTCCGGTTTTTTATCGTTTTATTACGGTGGGTATCTGCGGTAATTTAATATCAATAAAACGAGTGCTTTTGTTTATAATAGTTTTACTTTTGTTATAAGAAGTGACAACAGGATAAAAGAAGCGACTAATGACGATTAAAAATATATATAGGGACCCGTTTGCAGCTTCATTTGCGTGACGTAATTTTTTTGTATAAACCCAACGCGTTTTCATTCTTCTACCATTTTCAATTATAACAATATTCTGAAAAAATAGCACTTCATAATTATAATTATGAAGTGCTATACACATTATATAGACATTATATAGACTATAGACATTATAATTATAGTACTTAAATGCAACCTTAATACACACACCACATCCACCAACATGACACCACACATCACATAATCACACATAAACACACACGAAAACACACATACCGCGCCCATTCTCGAGCAATATTGGGCTTCTACCATTTTCAATTATTTTTATTTATTTTTTTTATTTTATTTTATTTTACATGGAAAACAAACAGCTTTATTTCACAAACGATTGTAGGTTCATGATGACAAGTTTACATTTAGCCTTAAATAGTTTTCACTTTTAGAACTAGAAAAAACAAGCGACCCTTATAGATAACGCGACGAGATATTAAAAATAATATAATATATTAATTTAATAGGAGTACTAATCACATGCTGACTATTTAATTATAACAATATTCTGCGGAAATAGCACTTCATAATTATAATTATGAAGTGCTATAGATATTATATAGACTATAGACATTATAATTATAGTACTTAAAGCAACCTTAATACACACACCACATCCACCAACATGACACCACACATCACATAATCACACATAAACACACACGAAAACACACATACCGCGCCTATTCTCGAGCAATATTGGGGCTGTTTTGTTTGTACAATATTTATTTGTTTAGCTTCCTAGAATTGTTAAGCTGCTGTCTGTGGGTGTTCGTTTTTTTTTTTCCTTTTTTTTTATATCTCGGCCAAGACCATAGTCCGAGCTTAGGGGTAGGCTGAAAAACAGCGTTATGGTCTCTACATTGTGGGAACATGACACATGCTGAGCCTATCCCTTTTGCCTTAGATATTTAATTAATTAAACATGTCCTGTATAAATATTTCTTTTTTTGTGGCAATAAATGATTTATTATTATTATTATAAAATAAATACACCAGAACCTTTTTTGACCTTTCACGGTTTTAAGTTTTTGGTACTATTCCTTTAAAAAAATATTTATCTCCTGCCCCTCTCGGACACAGCTATTGATCAAACTAATTGCGAAAGAATATCTGAAACTCTCAACCTACCGGTTGGCAAAGTTCCCAAAATGCTGGTAGCATTGCCACGTAGAATAGCACTGCTTATCTTTGAGCAAGATAAAGGCCAACATTTTGGTTACGAGTTTCTTCATTTTTGGCCAGACCTTGGAATTAATTCAAATTAAATGAAACCTAACACATTGCATTACTCAGCTCGCTAACTTCATTCATTATATAATAAGATTTCTTCTTCTTCTTCTTCTTCTCTCAGCCATGTGCGTCCACTGCTGGACTTATGCCTCCCCCATATAGGGGGGATTTGCCAATACTCGCCACGCTTGGCATGCGGGTTGCCGACCGCAGTATGATTTACAATCCTCAGAAGGCACTGCTGCCCACCTTCTGGTACGTGGTCCCTTAGCCGACTCTTACGGCACCCGCGGGAAGAGATGGGGGAGTACTATTCTAGAGCGGTACCACCACGGCCTATGTTAACTCTCTAATAAGATTTGTTAACGTAGAAATAAACATTTTGTTCATGAGAAGTATCTAAAATTAAAAAGCCTAAGAGTTATAATTTTGATCAGATCGCGGCTTCATGGCGTATAATTGAAAAAAAATATATTCAGAAATAAAATAGCTATGTGACGCCGCGAAATCTAAACATTCTGCTGGTAAAAAAAATCAGGATCGGACCATTAGTTGACGGACACAAAATATTCATTTTTTTTTAACGGTCTAATGCTGTTTGCCTCCACCGACATTTACAGCTTCACCGGAGGGGAAGCACAGACGGTGCTCAGCTCAGAGAGCCTTATATACCTCAAGCCTGCTAGCAAACTAGTCCATTGATTCAAGTCGTGATTGACATAGAAAGAAAGAAGAAGAAAGGGCCTTCAAGCACACGATTTGTCAATTCTTACCACACTAAAATATTTAAAACCGTGGGTTGTGCCTATGGTTATTGGTGAAAAATTAATATATAAAAATATTATAGATACCGTAGCAAAGTCGAAGTACTCAACAGCTTTCGAGAACAGTGGCACCAGAGAATTTCCTTCAGTGCCACCGACGCAAGGCACCCTGGTATAGCGAGGTTCAAGGCACAAGGCACGTGCGGCCAGGGTGCTGGCTCTCATTTCAGGCACTGCTAGAGATCCCATCACTTTTCTCGGATCATACCAACCGGTTTCCTTTAAAGTCTGGGAAAATAAACAAATCATCAGACGCGATGTTGATGAGCGCATAAAAAAGGACTTTTGACGATAGTTAGTGCTTGCGCTGTGGGCATAAAGAAGATTTCTTAGCAGATGGTTTTTGAGTCACGATGGGACGTTTAATGTTAACTTAGATACTAGTTCCATACAATCTACTAGGAATTGTGCCACTTTCGTAAGAGAGCGAATATCGCATATACATCTTCAAGATTTAAGAGGTAATTATTGAAAGAGAGAACAACGGCCAACATATTTCGAATACGGGATTTTGATTTTATGATCAAAGATATCTTGTAAATTTTTTTTGTGTGCGTTCAAGTCGGTCAGAATGCACTGCATAATCGGAGTTACAGACTTGGCTGGCGTATTCAAGATGGCTGCGGACACACAGTACAGAACTTAAAGGTCTTTATTTGATTTAGATATGATGTTTTTAAACTTACGTGATTTTGACACATTATGAATGTATAAGACACGGGAAATACTCACGTAGTAAGTCAGTGGGTTCCGACTATAGATTCGACCACGCTGTTCGCCCATAACCGATCAACGACCGCGTCCACGAGCGTCGCGTATTCTCCATGAAAAAGACCACCGAATGTGGTCGAAACTATAGTCGGTACCCTCTGACTAACTACGTGAGTATTCCCGTGTTTTATACGTTCATAATTAGATATGAAGATTATATTATGTCATGGACACAATTTCGAGAGACCGACTAACCCCTTAACCTATTTCTTAAAAAAAAAAACAACCATTCAACGGGTGATAAATTCATAAAAGGTGCGTGTCGAGACCTATAACTTCGTTCACTTTGTTCAGCAAGTCGCAGGCGTCACTTCTTAAATCGATATTCATATCTCCATAACAATATTTCTGTATAAATGTAACATAAAAGAGACGAAAATACTGTTCTAGGCTTGAAAAAGAGTATTCTTATATCGGAAAGTTCATCTTTGAAATCACAATAAAGGGCTCGGAGCCAAGATTGGGAAACGACTCTTCACCGCGGTTCTCGTTACATAAGACGGACAAAAACAACGTTTAATTTTCTTGTAACTTGGCCCATAGTAAGGGCATAGATACAGTTTCAGAGTTATTTTCGTAACAATTTGGGAATGGGAGCAGATTTGAGTCAAGAAAATTGATGAATGGGTTATATAAAGCACAGTTACATAACAAAGAGAATTTAGCAAAGTTTCTTTCCATACAATCTTAGCTCTTATATGGTATGGAGGAGGTATGGAGGTATGGAGGTATGGAGAGAGACTTACTTTTCGATGGTTTTGTGGTGGTTGTGTGTAGCAAGTAAAATGTTGTGTGGCCGTAAAGGTGATATTTTTACATTATTATACAAGTGTCTAAAACACTTATTTGAAACTAATAATTATAGGTTATATATTTGACAACGAACGAATACGAACATGAGAAAACATTGACCTGTTTTTGATACGTCACAATTTTGTACGGTAGAGGTAGTCCTGTGGTCCTAGTCAAGATGCATCGATTACCTTTCTCTAACCGCTAGCGGTTTATATTTGTTCTCGTTGAACACGTTATATATCGCTTTGAAGTAACAATTTTATATATTCTACTACATTCTACATGTTTTTTCTCGCGTTGTCGCTTGTGGAATGTTACTTTATCTAGGGCCTTTTGTCATGAAACACAATGTTTGACCACACCAGCACTGACTAAACTGGAGAAAGTATCGAGGCGAACGGCGAGAAGGATTCTTTCACAGGCTTCTTTCAAGTGCTCTCTGATTGGATTGGCAGACTGGTATTAGCTTTTTCAGGGGCGTGTTCGATGGAAATTTTTTAACATATCTATATATATAAAAATGAAACCCGTTTTCCGTTGTCACGACATAACATGAAAACGGCTTGACCGATTTAGATAAAATTTGGTATAAAGATACATGGGACTTTGGAGAAGGACATAGGCTACTTTTTGTCCTGGAAGAAGTATGGTTCCCGTGGGATAACTGAGTCAGCGGGAAAAACGTAGTGCACGCGGGTGAAACCGCGGGGCGCAGCTAGTTTATGAATAAAATAGAATTTTCCTGTCACATATTGAAAGAAAGAACGAATGAAGACGCAACACACATTACACAAGAGTGTATCTCTTGTGTAATGTGTGCACACTAGCTGTCAGTTATAATAACGAACATATAGAAGTACGAGTATACCTACCTTGTTATTGTAGTATAAATTAAAAAAAAATTAATAACACTAGTAGCGCTCCGTGGTTTCATCCGCGTGGTGATGATTGATGATGATGGAAAGTAGCCTAAGTGTTATAGTCTAAACTATCTCCATACCAAATTTTATCCAAATCCATCAAGCCGTTTAGGCGTGAAAGAGAAACAAACATACATCAATACGACATCCATATATCCATTACTCACAAAATTTCGCATATACATATAATGTTTGTAGGATCTAGGCGACCAAGAACATTTTTAATAATTATTATTTAGGTACTTGTTTGCCAACTATTTCATAAAAAAAACCTCGAAAACTATCAATTATGTCAGCAATCATTTTCCACGCTTAGCAAGTGGTGGTGGTAAGTGATTTCGTGATGTCCTTGACCGCAAAAGCGGTTGTCCAACAGCCAATTTCTTGCTTAATCATTCCACTCATTTCCAACTCGAAATAAGGTTATGCAGAGCTCTGATAAGGGTAATGACTACCCTAACTATAGGTTGACCATATATTTTGGTAGAAATGTTGTTTTTACCGTTAGAATTGAACACTATCACCAGGGCCCGTAGACAAAGTAACATTCAGCAAGCGTTAACCCGAGCGAAAACCATTTAATGTTCGTTCTCGTTGCGAAGCGATTGATAAAATAAGGTGAGGAAACGAGATAGAGCGATATAAAACTAAGCATACTAGAACAGGATGGGACGAAAGACATCTTCGCCAAAGAGTGTCGCAACGCGCTAGATTTGCGCCACTCATTTCCGCCCGATCATTCAACATAGATTGTGGCAGCTATGAACTTCTCAGGCCTGGACCCACCCTGAGACGAGTGTTATTTTGCGTAAACACTAAATACCCCTTATGTCTCATTTTCTTCTTCTCTCAGCCATGTGCGTCCACTGCTGGACGGAAGCCTCCCCCATATAGGGGGGATTTGCCAATACTCGCTACGCTAGGCAGGCGGGTTGGCGAGCGCAATCTCGTTTTCAATCCTCAGAAGGCCCTGCTGCTCACCTTCTGGTACGTGGTCCCTTAGCCGACTCTTACGGCACCCGCGGGAAGAGATGAGGGAGTACTATTCTAGGCCGTTACCACCACGGCTCCTTATGTCTCATGTGTTATCTTTATTTATTTTTATTAATCACACTTAGACCCCCGCACCAGGATTTCCTGTGTCGCGGGAGACATGCACACACACAATCAGAGCACACAAACACCTAAGATTTCTGCGATGAGAGATAGATGTTTGTAATTTTTAGACTTTCGCGATTCGAACACATTGTTATTAAATCAAACGGGGCTTAATCGCGAGAAAACATTTAGTAATTTATTTACCTCGACGTTTCGACCAAGTTGCATTGGTCGTGGTCACGAGAGCCCTCTAACCTCTAACCCTCTCGTGACCACGACCAATGCAACTTGGTCGAAACGTCGAGGTAAATAAATTACTAAATGTTTTCTCGCGATTAAGCCCCGTTTGATTTAATAACAAGATAGATGTTTGCCCTGGAAACATCTATCTCTCATCGCACAAATGCTTACCCCTGCCGGGATTCGAACACAGAGTCCCGGAGACACAGAAGTCACTGACACTGACCACTGCGCCACGGCGACCATCAAAATCTCCTTGTGCGTTTGCAGAAACGTAACATAGCCAAATATTGACCATCAAAATTATCCGCATAGATAAATAAACATGCAAAGTAGATATGGGACGGCAAACGGTTATTACTGTCGGTTATAGTAATTGGGTGGGGTTGGTATTGTTTTACGACAATGTCAGTTTATTAGATTTTGTCACAAAATAAGCTTGCTATTATAACAGAGACTGTCATGTTTAACCGACTTCAAAAAAGGAGGAGGTCATATCAGTGCGAGACCGGACATTGCGACGAACGCACTGCACTCAAGATCCTGATGAAGGCTTCCGGAAGAAGCCGAAACAATTGTCGATCGTAATATCGACTACGCGACTACGCTAAGTACCACGTTATACCCGTAGAAGCAGTGTAAAGTAATTATGAACGTGAGTTTTAATAATATTATAGGAGGTCATATTATGTTCGACTTATGTATTTTATAATGTAAGTTCATCGATTTCTTTACCATTTGTAGACCGATTTATAGAATTATTTCTTTGTTTAATAGAATATACATGCAAGGTGGTCTTATTTAAATGTAATTAAAATCGGTCCAGAGGTTTTTGAGTTATAGTCCAATAACTGAAAAGTGTTACGCCTATCTTGATGACTTCCTCATTGACGGTGAATTATAATCGATCCCGTGAGTAGCAAAGGTCACTCAAAGGAGTGCGCTCTGACTTCACACTTTTGAATGTTAAAGGCGGTTCAATTTTTAACCGACTTCAAAAAAAGGAGGTTGTGAATTTTTTATTTTTTTTCACCCTGATCAGCGACCGTTGCTACAAACGGGATCAATTGTTATTGTGTATGTGCATCGATGTCTTCAACCGCAACTATAATATCGTCGGGGTATGTGAAGCACTTTTCAGTTATTGGAGTGTAACTCAAAAACCACTAGTCCGAATTCGATGAAATTTAAATGGGACCATAACGGAAGTATACACTATCAAATCATCCGCGAACACAAATAAAAAAAACGAAAATAAGAAACATATATACGGTACCGACTTCAACAAGTTATTTCACACTTTTGAGTGTTAAAGTCGGTTCTATTTATTGTTTATTTTTTAATTCTGGTGCTGCAATAAATTATTATATACCCTAGTATCATTGTATAAGTAAAAACGGCAAACATTTCGTAAAGTTCAAAACAGTGTACCTGTATCAGCGACCTGTCATTATTACTCCCCTCATCATCCCCAGGTTCCCCGTTCCATTCCACCTGACAGGCTCAGTTCCAACGTCAAAGGGAAATGAGACGGAAGCATTACGGGCTCATGACAGATGTCACTTATCTAACTCACACAAGAAACATTAGAATAATTTCTGTAATGTAAATTATTCATTGTGATTTAACCACATTATTTAGTCTGTAGTTAGTTTTCATTATAAAGACCAATGATGTTTTACTAAAGATGACGTATATTCATACTGCGCGGTGCTCAGATTTTGTTCCTTTACGACATAAACATGCTTACTGCGACAGATAATACGGTACAAATAATATAGAAAAGGATAGCTATATATTTAGACTTGCGCCTGAAATACGCGTCGCAATCAAAATTACTACAATTGACTTAATTTTGCCGCCTCAGTTTCCGCGCGCTTGTGCGACATCTACCTCATGTAAACATATAATATCATTGATAAAGACCACGTTTCAGTTCCGTAAGTCATTACTGCTTACACACACTGTTAGAATAGTGTCAGCTAATAATCTTGAACAGATGTAATAATAGGTGATCTTCCAGACAAACTTTTTATGGAGAGGAAAACGCGTCGTGACGGTGGTGTTAATACATTTGAAACTTTTTGAAAAAGATGCTTTATAAGGGAAGCTTGAATTGTTGAGAAGAAGATTCTCTAGTTCTCCCCTCCCTCCGTTTTCCACCCTTCATTCCCCCGATCTCGTCAGAATCGGTCACGCGTTTGCATCGATACATTCGCGATGCAGCCGCGCGTTTGCGTCGCTTCTGTCGCACGTTACAAACGCGACTAACTAGCTATGCAGAAGCGGGTTTACAAAACGCGCGTCAGAATCGTTACACAAAGTCGCCGTGGGCAAGGGGTTTTAACTGTTATTTTTTTTTCTTTTACATATTATAAGTTTGTGTTTGACAACTGTCTCACCTGATGTTAAGTGATAACGTTGTATAGTGTGAATCCAAGGAGTCAGAAATAAAACAAAAGATAGATAAATAAATATGTTTTCGCTCTGTCTTATATAAAAGTATTTAAATATAAATATAATGTGAAGTATGATACAAGTTAGGAACTAAATGTACTTTTTTTAATTAAGGAGGTGGGCGTTGGTGTTTGCAACACAGTTTTAAAAAAAACTTTCGTAGATACTATCGTGCTTTCTTTATTTTTGTTCCATTGTTTAAGTTCCAATAAACAATTTTTTATTAAAGATTTTTTATTTATTTTTAAAAAGATCACTACAATATACGCTCGCTTAAAAAAGATTTTAAGCGTGGCACAAAATCATAATTTTATACAATTTACCAATACAAGTTTTTGTCTACACTACTATTATAAAGAGGAAAAATTGTATTTTTTTTTGTTTGCAATGAATTAATTATGAGCCGATATAAAAAAAAAATCACCAATGGAAAGCTACATTCACCCTGAGTAACATAGGTTATTGCTAGAAAAGATTAGGGATCCTTACTAAAACTTAAGTAACGTAACCCAAGGGGTAAAAAAGTGCCCTATAACGTCTTTCGTCGCATGCGCTGCGGAAACTATTGATAATAGAACAAAAGTATGTTCTACAATATTAAAGAACATATCAATATCTACAAAAACCTTCGCGAAAAACAAAAAAAATATTTAAAAAATCTTATGTCCACCCATGCGAAGCCGGGACGGGCCGCTAGTACAATATAAATAACAAGCAGTCCGCTCAGGCTTCGCACGGGTAAATAATTTAAAAATTGAAAATTATAAGGATCCCTAATTAAAAAATAAATAAATAATATATCCTATGTTACTCAGGGTGAATGTAGCTTTTCAATGGTGAAAGAATTTTTAAAATCAGTTCAGTACTTTTGAGTCAATGATGTTTTACTAAAGATGACGTATATTCTTACTGTGCGGTGCTCAGATTTTGTTCTTTTACGACATAAACATGCTTACTGCGACAGATAATACGGTACAAATAATATAGAAAAGGAAAGCTATATGCTTAGACTTGCGCTTGAAAAATTATATATTATATACAATAAAAACAATTTTTATAGTGTGAAAGAATATTTAACCCATTCATGACAATTATATGTAAATTCTAATTATTAATTTCTTGACATTTTTGTAATAATTTTAAATAATCTTGACATTGACATTCATGTAAGATTGTATTATATGTAGACACTTTTAATTCTTACTTGACATTATATTTTATGTAGACAATTTTAATTATTACGGTATCTTTTTATAATATTTGCACGCCTGCTTGCAGGCTGAATACATACTAACCAATATACTTTTAAGACCTTGTACAATACGATGTATTCTTGCCAATAAAACCTTTTGATTTGATTTGATTTGAAATACGTGTCGTAATCAAAATTACTACAATTGACTTAATTTTGCCGCTTGTGCCACATCTACCTCATATAAACATATAATATCATTGTTTTGAGTACATTTCGTTACATACATACAAATCTTTCCTCATTGTAATATTAGTATAGAAAACCTTCAGAGTTCCATAACTTTTACTCACCTCAAATAGACATGTTCATACAGCAGCGGTTATTAAATTACCGAGTAGCATTCTCGTATAAGTCGGAGTAATAAACCGACCATGATTACGTTCATAACAGGGTATTTGACGACCAATAAATATTCCGAATTCTGACATTACAATGTCGTAAAGATTTGAATGTGGACGTTATGAATACAATGCAGTGCTTTGAACAACTAGTTGACGGGAATATGTTTACAATCAGGACCGTATTTTAACTGTTAGAGGCCCAGGGCACGTAGATTAATGAGGCCCCTCTGGCCTTGACAAGGCAATATTTTTTGACGTGATAACGTTTTATAAATTGATGAATACTAGCAACACTCATGAAAAATAGTAACGTTCCGCGTAACGTTCCGCGTAACGTTCCACCTGAGTTTTGTATTACATAAAATAATCAAAGTCAAAGTCAAAGTCATAAATGATTATGACGTTATCACGTAAATCTATCGTCCGTAAACCGACTTTACAGACAACCAATTTTTTAATAAGCAAAAGAGTTGACGCGTTTCTTTTACACAATCTTGTCACATGGAATGATTCCTACTAATATTATAAATGTGAAAGTTTGTATGGATGTCTGTTACTCATTCACGCTCAAACGGCTGGACGGATTTGGATGAAATTTGATATGTAGATGGTTCAGGTCACGTATCCATATTACATAACATATAACATAGGTAACTTTTCATCTTCATCATTGTCATCAATCATCGCCACGCGGGTGATACCGCGCAGCTAGTAAAGGCTAGTAAAGTTTGTCCCATTATCCATACCAGGGTCTCCAGTATTGGCTATTTTTAGTTTGACTTACTACAAAATCGTATTTGTTTAGTTTTTTAAACTATTATTATAATAACTTTTTATTACCTCGATAGCGAAACAATAAAAAGTGAATTATTATTATAAAATATGAGATAATATGCTCTCAAAATTTATTTCCACGGTTGAATAAGTTGTCACTTCACAGCTCGGTTGTTTATGAACCGGCAAAAAAAAAAAATTTGCGCTTGAAGATTAATAGACAACGTTACGCGTTCACGGCGATCGCTCATTCTCTTCGTTCGTTTTGCATAATATTGTCCATTATCTACTAATTTTCTATTCACGGATACATCGCTTTGAAGTGTCAATCTCACACATTTTTAACTGACTTTAAAAAAAGGAAGAAGTTCTCAATTCGACCCGTATGTTTTTTTTTTAATCTTTGTTACCTCTGAACTTTTGACTGGGGACCCGAATATGATAGTTCTTTTTAAAAAAAAAAAAAAAAAAAAATTCCGTTTGGTCACATTTTTTTCACATTTCATAATATCAAAATCGGTCAAGCGGTTTTTAAGTTACACTTCAATAACTAAAAAGTGCTACGCATACGTCGATGATATTCTAGTTGCGGGTGGAGAAAGCAGTGAATATTGTGAGCATGGTACGGACTTCAACAAGTTATTTCACTCTGTTGAAGTCGTTTCCTTTTTTTGGTAAATTTTGTTTTTAGGTAATGATTCGTGCCCTTTCTATTGGTAATAAGGAAAAGATAATGTGGACATCACCTCAGCAACCAGTGGCACCATACAGTCGATCGGTGAAGCGCACACAATCACAAACGCCTTGGGGCACTCCATCGCTATACAGTCGGCGTATTGCTTCACGATCGGGGCTTGGTAACAGAACCTCTTCTCGAAGGGCATATCCACGTTAAGGTAGCCACTTTCCAACATTAACACTATGTCTGTATTCTGGGAACCAAAAAATAAATTTTGTTTTAAACTGTTTTTTTTTTTTTTTTTTTTACATATTATAAGTTTGCGTTTGACAACTGTCTCACCTGATGTTAAGTGATGACGTTGTCTAGGATTTAGCACGCAAACCTAGAAGGTATTCACTCGCGACTTGAAGACTCCGGGATTGTACATATCGGGAAACACAGACTCGGGCAACGAGTTCCATTCCTTGGCAGTACGCATTAAGAAAGTGGAAGCATAACGCTTCGTGCGTATAGGTGGTATATCTACCATATAGCGATGGCGAATTGCCGTACGTCGAGTCGACCGATGATAGAAAGGGGATGGTGGAATCAGATTGTGTAATTCCAGTGCACATTCTCCGAAATGCACCCGATAGAAAACCGATAGGCTTGCTACTCTACGCCGGTGTTCAAGGCTCTGAAGCCTACGTTCGACCAAAGAGTTACAGCCGATGATTCTGTTTCTACGGGTATAACGTGACACTTACGCGTAGTCGATATCACGATCGACAATCATTTCGGCTTCTTACGGAAGCCTTCATCAGAATCTTGAGTGAGGTGTGTTTGTCGAGACGTCCTGTCTCGTACTGTAAGATGTCATGACGTCATGAAGGCTTCCGGAAGAAGCCGAAACAATTGTTGATCGTGATATCGACTACGCGTAAGTACCACGTTATACCCGTAGAAACGGGATAAGTTATAATGAGACTTATTAGGTATTTTTGTTACAAAATTAAATTATAATTATAGCCATGGGACATACATACCCTAGAGTGTACATTCAGCTTCTTTATCTTTATCAGAGAGTTTCGATGTACATTGCATTAACGCCATGCCAAACGGCACTTATATTCAATTTTTTTTGAAAGAATACAATTTGACTACTACTGTGACTCAAACCCACGACTACAGAATACCGTGCCTATCGCTACTTTTTAATAACTGACTTCAAAAAAAGGAGGTGGATTCTCAATTAAAACGTATTTTTTTATGTGTTCGCGGATAACTTCGTCGTTTATGAACCGATCTTGCTGATTCTTTTTTGTTTGATATATTCCGAAGTAGTCCCATTTAAATATCATCAAACTAGGTCAAGCAGTTTTGGAGTTATACTGCAATAACTGAAAATTATGACTTCTATCTGGATGACTTTCTTATTGAGGGTGAAGAAATCGGTAACATACACAATGACAATTGATCCCGTGAAAAGCGAAGGTCACTGAAAAGGGAAAAAATATATTTATACCAAAAAATGGAACTGGCTTCAGCACTCAAAAGTGTGAAATAACTTGTCGATGCGCAATATTTTGATAATAGTTACTTTTGCACTATCATGGTACCGACTTCACACTTTTGTGTGTTTTGAAGTTGGTTCCATTTATTGGTAAACAATATTTTTACAATCGATTTCAGTCGTCAATAAGTTACAATACTATATTAAAAACTTGAGAGGTGTCAAGGGACACCCGGATGGAGTAGTTTCTTTCGAAAAAAGCATGAACATTGTAATACATCTAATTTGACTTTGGAATCCTGATTGTAAATTGCTTTGTCAGAAGCGATGCGGCGTTACCGTTCCGCTCTGACCGGGCTAGGTCTCCTGCCGCACCGACTACCGTCCGATGCGACGCAGCGACCGATGCCGCACGATGTTTCCGTTCCGTCAAAGTGTCGTTACAACTTTTGGTCCTAACTTTTTCCGTCTAGCCCTCTTTCGCAACGCGCGATAAGGAACTACGTTACAAAACTCACGGTAGAACAAGAAACATTGCCCTACTTTATTAGTTTATAACTAGCTAAGCGCGTAGTTGTAGATGTCTCACATCATAGTCACATCTACGCAATAAATCGAAATATTGTATGTATAATCCTTCCTACTAATATTATAAATTTGAAAGTATGTGTGTAAGTGTGTATGGTGTATGTTTGTTACCTCTTCACGGTCAAACAGATACACCGATTTCGATGAAATTTGGTATGGAGATAGCTTATACCCTGAATTAACACATAGGCCTATTTTCATCATCACGATCATCACCACGCGGGTAAAACCACGGGGTGCAGCTAGTACTTAAGAAAATAATCGCGGAATGAACACTATATATCGTTTATTAATATATTTTTTTTTTATAAAAGCAAATATAAGTGCGCGATCTTCAAATATCAAAACCAAGGACCGCCCTATTCACACATAAACTCCCCAATACCGTACCAGTCGAAACAACCAAAGAAAAACAAAACACCGACATAAAACAGTTACAAAACAAGGCGGTAGAAAAATCAATCAACGCTCACAATTCACAACAGCTGAGTCAATTTTATTATACTGGTTAATACTGGATACCTTTCTTGGATCATGCATGGTATTCGCATGGCGGGGTGTTGACCTCAGGTGGTCTGTGCTGTGCCAATCAATAAAACAATCGCGTTTCTACAAACGCTTAGCAGCACGAGCCCTCACAACCTACATTAGTCACTCAAACATGAAAGACCTGAGTATCGGTTAATATTGAAGTTCGGCAATGATTCTTTGTGAAGTGAAAACTTCTATAACGGCATTGTGCACTTTTCTATGCGGAAAAATTGTTAAACTCGCGTCAGATCGTCAGGACGTTACGTCATCGAATTAGTAAGACGGAGGGAAAGTAGACCGCCGTTGTAATCTCAAGTGTTACGATTAAGGAACTGTTTCGTTTGTTCGTAGTTTTATTTGATAAAGTCGTTTTTTTAAAAGTATTATTGAGTTCGGTTATCAAAACGCCGATATTATATAGAGGAAAGATTTCAGTGTTTCAAAAACACGTCATGTTAATTCTATGTCTACGTACATGAAAAATATAAACTTAAATACCTATTGTTATGTTTGTGTACCATACCGCAATAAATTAATATTGTATTTTACCACATAAATGATAGTAGGTACTTCTAAACTGATCAATAAAGCAATTCGTGCGAAATTATTAATTATCCATTCCAGAATATTAAAAAAAGCACAACATTAATGTTAAAGTTTTTTTTTAAATAATTTGAACGGAATTTGTTTGTTAACATTTAATCCCTAACTTAGTAGCAACAATAATAAAATTATTATAAGACTGAACTAGGATAAGGCTCAATTGAAGTAGTATAATTATGTCAATGATATTAAGCTGTAGAAATCAGGTTTTTATAAAACATGTCCGAGCTTTTAAGAACATAAACATAGTTTGAGTTTGAAAACTATCGCGAGTTTCTTCCATAATTGTAATGTAACAAACCGACTAGGACTCACGTGGTATACACTGGAAAATTAATCTCCGACCAGTTTCGAACTTATTTGCAGTTCTTCATCTGGGAGTTATGATCGTGCCAGACGGCGAGCGCGAGCCTCAGCACGTAACTGGCGTTGAGACGGCTGCGCTGCATCAGTCGGAGAGTAATTTTCCAGTGTTTACCACGTGAGTCCTAGTCGGTTTGTTACATTACAATCATAAACATAGTATTTGAAAACGGGTAATGTATGTATTCCATAACCTTTTATTAGGCGTACATCCCTAAACGAATAACCATGTCACTCATATCACCGTCACTTAGCGTTCCTTTTCACCTTTTTACATTTCTGTTTACGTGTGTGAGTTTTGATATAGGGAAGCACACGAGTACTGAGTTTCTAATGGAGTAGATACGCTCCTACGAAATAAAACTAGTATGCATAACTGCGTACACATGCAAGAAAGTTTTGTTATTAAAACTGACGTGGTTTTGAGACATTATCAATGTATAAAACACGGGAGTTACTCACGTAATAAGTCAGATTCGCCTAGTACTAGGCGAATCGCGACCGCGTCCGCGAGCGCCCCGTATTCTCCTTGAAAAAGACCACCGAATGTGGTTGAAACTATAGTCGGAACCCTCTGACTTATTACGTGAGTAACTCCCGTGTTTTATACATTGCATATGTAAGAAAGTTACTTATGATAAATTAAGCAAACTGAACTATCTGGACACTGAAAAGATTTGAGATCTGGACACTGATTCGAGAACTTGTAGAGAAGTATAACCAATTATTTACTGATTCGATGAAAACATACTCAATTGAACATTATTACATAAATATAAGCATCACTCACACTCACACACTCAGCAACATAACACACACTCAACTCACTGCATACAAAACAGAAACAGTACATATACAGCTCTGAGACAAAATCTTGCTGTTGTTTAATGAAAGTGTGTATGACTGTTAAAACTGTAAACTGTTTTTGATTGATTGCCAAGTAAAGGCACATTTATTGTCATGTTCCTTAGACGAAAGAGTCCTGGATTCCATAGTACGGGTCTCGAGCCTAGTTTGGGATCCAGGTGCTCCATTACATTTATGTTCGGAAATGCCTTTTCCTAAATAAATATATTTTCATTTCCTTTTCATTTTTTCATTACTTTAAAATAAATGCTACTTATTGCATGATATACTCATTCATGAGTTTCTTTATATGTGTATATAATATCATTTGTATCATAATATCTGCATACAGTGATTCCCACAAGCATCCTACAACTTGTAAAAGATACAAACATTACTTAGCAACTGTAGAATTCCACAAGTTTAGTCAAAAGCCGTCGCAAGGCAAGATATGTAAATTTGGAATATGCCAAACTTCTGGACAACTTAATGATGTTCAGAACTTTGCCGCTCTATACTTAACTAGGCAAGCTTTCAAAAACTTAAGGGTATGTATTTCAGATGAAAAAAAAGACGTGTGGCACTCGGGGACTGCCGCGGTAAAGCTATTGCATAGCATTTTTTATCAACTCATGCAATTAATATATTAATAACTTATGCAGTAATGCCGATACAATCAATGCCACCTAGAGGCGAGTTGGTGAACTAAACAGACAAGCGTGATATTTCAAAAAAGTCATTAAAAGTTCTGTTATTCATCAATAGATGGCAAAACTAAAAAGTATCACCGCTGTGCTGGTCGGAGTGGGGGGTGTTAGGTTATTTTCGTAGCTCAAAAACCGCTACGGCGATTTTCATGAAATTTACATGGGATGACACACGGAAAGCACCAGCTAACAAATAAAAAAAGAACGATCAAAATCGATTCACTCAGTCGAAGTTCAGAACTTCGACTTGGTGAATCGATTTTGATCGTTCTTTTTGTTTTTTTAATAATCACACTCAGACCCCTGCACTAGGATTCCCTGTGTCGCCAGAGGCATGGACACACAAACAACCAAGACCCGGGACAAACATCTACACTCATCGCACAAATGTTTGCCCCTGCCGGGATTCGAACCCAGGGTCCCGGAGACAGAAATCATGTCATTGACACTGACCACTGCGCCACGGCGACCGTCCGTATTAGAAAGGTGGCGAAACATGCATAAAACATACGGGTCACATTGAGAACCTCCTCCTTTTTTTAAAGTCGGTTTATAATATAGTTATTACGCTTCGAAGAAAATACACGTATCACTCTTCTGGTGGGAGTTATGTCATCAACTTAATAAATTTGTTCGCTTTACAAACTCAAGACTTGAGTGGCAGAATCGTCTGGAGCTGAGATGAAAATTTCCAAGACTGTGGAAATTACTCTGGACGGTTAGAGGTGTGTTACTCTATCTTAGTGCTACTTGAAATATTAAGAACCGTCAAGTTGAAGAAAGTTGAGAATATTTTTAAAGTAAAAACTTCTTTAGCGGCGCTGTGCACTTTTGTATGCGGAAAAAATGTTATACTCGCGTCAGGTCAAGTGACACTGATCGAAAATTCGTAAGGCGCGTGACGTCATCGACGTCGTCGACGAAAACGGAGCGAGAGTGGAATAGAATAGAATGTTTTATTTGCATAAAATGTTGGTACACAAAGGTGACTTAATTATTGTACAATGCAGATCTACAACATTTTGCTGGACACCAGCGTGCAAATATTTATGGTTATATTGGACGCTTAACTAGAGCAGAAAAAAAAATACAATAATTATTTATATCAATAAAATCATAAAAGTAATAATAATTACAACGGCGATGTACATTATTAGACTATTAATATATTTGTCAAAGCATAAATGTTAAAGCTCATTTAATATTTTTATCATTTTGATAGTAATGTAAGTGTAATAGTAGGCACAATATAATACAAATTGTCATGTTTGTGTACGATAGCGCAATAAATGAATATTGACATTGACATTACACAAATGAAAGTACTTTTATACTGATAAATAAAGCAATTCGTGCGAAATTATTCTGTAAACATTCCAAAATATTCAAAGATGCACAACTTTAATGTTCAAGTTCTCACTTCTGCCGGCACTCCCCGATGCAACCAGTTGTTTTTTTATACTAGCTGCGCCCCGTGGTGTTACTCGCAGTGAAATGGTATGTGGCATTGTTTATTTTGTGTTTTCCCGTCATCCCTTGAAAACGGTCAACATTTTCAAGATAAAATGTGTAAGCCGATGTGTTACCAGAGTAAAAGCTATCTTCGTTCCAAATTTCATACAAATCCTTTCAGCGTAAAGGAGCAACAAGTAAACCTACTCGTAACAACGAGAAACCACCAACGACAGACAAAATTCCACCCCTCCCCCCCACTAGAAGCCAAACTTTTTTCCTTTAAAATTTGAACGCAAGTGTCGCCTAGCGTGATGTTACTGCAGAAGATTACTTGCAGAAGTAAACTGTGTCGCAGAACGCAACGCACAGCTCAGAAATAAACAAAAATGTTTACTAATGAAGTCGGTACCATGATAGTTCAAAAGTAACTGATATCAAAATATTGTGCTCATGGTACCGACTTCGACAAATACACACACTTTTGAGTGTTGAAATCGGTTCTATTTTTTGGTAAAAATATTTTTTTTCACTCTTTTTAGTGACCTTTGTCACTCATGGCATCAATTATCATTGTGGTGTAGGTATGTTCACCGATGTCTTCACCCGCTACTATAATATCGTCTAGGTATAAGCACGCATTTTTCAGTTTTTGGAGTGTAACTCAAAAACTGCTGGTTCGATTTTAATGTAATTAATGTAATAAATGAAACTACAAGGGAAGCATCAGCTTTCAAATGAAAAAAGAACGATCAAAATCAGTTCACCCAGTCGGAAGTAATGCGGTATCAAACATTTTAAAAAAAAACTTACGGGTCGAACTGAGAGCCTCCTTTTTTGAAGTCGGTTAAAACTGCGATCACTTATACCTACCCCTAGCACTATGCACTATCTGTAAAGTATTAAATCACCTGCAAACATCGTGTCAGTTCACAGCATGTGCAGCTGAAGGCCTGCACGCGACAATTCGTGTCAATGCTGTGCAGATCATGGACCACGTTGCACAGGTCTCGGTTACATACAGAGCATTCCGTGTCTTTCGCTTCGTAAAGTCGTAACCTGGAAATGGACCGGGAAAGGAAGGTGAGGTTAGGAGGAAAAGAGGTTTTACATTTTGGGTGTGTTTCAAATTGAGCTTTGAGCGCTTTGAGCACAGAGAGCGTTCTTAAAGTCATTCCAAAATGCACTGACAGCTGCACACAACATTTATATGACGTCATCATCCTGTGCTTAGAACGCTCACGAGTACGACGTAGAGCAGTGTGAGCGCTGTCAAACACATAGATAAATAACTATGCACTGAGAGTCAAACATCTGACTCATTATGAGAATCTGTCGAAAAATTGGTAGTTCGTCCACAAAAATTAAAAACGTTATTTTATATCTCAGAAAAAAATGACCCATTTAGTGCCCATGAAGTACGGAAGAGAATGATTTAATATGAATTTAATGGGAACTGACATTTAATGAACTCGCGCGCATTCACACACAAAAAGCCGTTCCGATTTGCTTACGAGCGTCAGCACTGTCAGTACTAAATTCATCTCGGAACAGCCAAATCCTTACTTACGAACGTGTGCACTGTGAGCCCAAATTGAAACACAGCCTTTGTTAACGTAGATTCTTCGCATAGTACACCTCGGGTGCGTTTCATTTTGCGCTCACAGTGCATACGTTCGTACGTAAGGATGTAGCTGTGCTGACGCTCGTAAGCAAATCGGAACGGATTGTGTGCGTGAAAGCACGCGAATGCTATAAATGTTACTTCTCATTAAATTCTTATTAAATCATTCACTTCCGTACTCCGCGGGTCCTACCTACATGGGTAATATGGGTCATATTTTCTGAAAGTACCTATAAATTGCATTTTCAATTAAATATGGAGGGATTAACAACTTTTCGATAGATTCTCTATATGACAGTCAGATGTATGTCAGTGCTCACACTGATCTACGCCGTAGTTGTGAGCGTCCTAGGCACAGAACAATGACATCACGGATGACCTCAAATAAATTTTGTGTGCAGCTGTCAGTGTATTTCGGAATGAACTCAAAAACTACTTGACTTATTTCACCATTAAAATTCTATATTATCCTAGACGAGCTCTTTCACCATTAGAATTCTACATTATCCCTGAGTAACATAGGCAATTTTTTTAAGGCAAGAAAAAACAATAGGTTTCATTACTAAGCGTCGAGTTCACCAAAATTTAAAACGTCTGATTATCAATTTAACCCTGAGTCAAACCGTTTTTACCATACAGTTAACTGACGGTTAATTGATAATCTGGGGTTTAAATGTTGGTGAACTCTACCTTAAAACTTCAATCATGTAACCGTGCGAACCCGGCACGCACCCTTAGTAGTCTAATATAAACACTACAGATTGTGATCATTACGAATACCATGTATTTTTAATTGTTTATAATTATAGTAGGCCAGGCACGAGCTCTAAAAGAGTCATGCCCTGGGGCTTTACTATCAGCTTTGTAAAAACCATGCAAGTTCCAAGCTGTTCTAAAACCTGGCTTAAACCGCTTAGTGTGAAATCATACCATCATAGCATCACGCTCCTTTAGATGAACGGTTTGAACATTGATCTCCTCAAAGGGGAACAGTTATTGTTGTCTCTGGCATATTTTAGATCTGCTCGGAACTTGCATGGTTTTTACAAATCTCATGGTAAGGCTAAGTACGCCACGCGAGAAAAGTGGCGTGCGGTTCAGCTCATACACTATTGTATTGCCAAAGTAAAAGGCCATTCTGTTTCTTGCCAAAAAACCTGGCGATAAACGTTTGCAGCAGGCGAGGCAGTCACAGTTTGCTCGTAAAATCTTGGCTCTTTTTATTATTATACGCAAGGCTTATATGGTCCATATAAAAATCATGGCTTTCGGGAAAATAGTGAAGCAAAACAAAAAATATTACTAAATAAAGCAATCTCTGAAGTAAGCTTTAGTAAACAAAGTGTAAAAATTAATTTTAATTCTTTATTTTTTTTATACACTATGCATTTTATATTTTTTCTCTACGAGTTTTTGAAACGTAAGAGTATTCCAAAATACGTAATTTTTGTTACATATATTTTTAGCAATCAGTAACAATGTGGTCAAAGATGAAATCAGGCTAGACTGAAATGTGGACCGGCTCCAAGGACAGCTGACTTATACATACATAAATGTGCTTGGTGACAAGTTTTCTCGTAAACAGGACAAGCTGAATTTCTCCTTCTATATTTATTTTTCTTGCCTTATCCTTATTTTACATTATTTGTTGTATTTACAATCTAGAATGGGCATTTACACGATACGCCGAAGTATTAATTACTCTAATTAATAAAATATCGTTAAAGCCAAAAAGAGGGTAGGCATAAACCTATTTTGTATACCACCGCAAGCTACGCCTGTTTGAAGAACTTGTAATTAGAATTTAGCATTCTAGGTCTAGCGTGATAACATCTTCGACCACATCGTCACTGACCATCAAGTGAGATAGTGGTCAAACGTCTATAAGGTATTTAAAAAGAATATACTTTACCATTTCATGTAGGTAGTTACGTAAAAGATGACTGTATTTTGCGCATAGCCGGCACATTCTCGGCGTGTTTATGTGAATGGCCGACAGCGATAACATGCGGGTAGCCTGGGCTAATATTGGCCGAGCAAACATACATTTGGTATTACGACACTGGATAAGCGGAACGTAAGACGAGGAATGATAAAGGGGATGACTAACATTGGACTGATTACGCTAGCTTTGTTTGAGTTTCCCGGAACTAGGACTTTTTATTGACCACTCAGCCGTTTCAAAGCAGCTCGTTGAAGACTATGCAACAATAACTTCAGATTTTATAACATGTTCATTATTGGAACGAAGTTCCTTATCGCGCGTTGTGAAAGGGGGCTAGACGGAAAAAATTCTTACAAAAAGTTGTCACGACACTTTTTGCTATAGTAAGCTATTGTAAGCTGTGCGGCGTGCGCATGTTTCTCTGTCTGTCTCTCTCTCTCTCTCTCTCTCTTATAGATAGCAAGCCAGATATTTTCATTTCTATTTCGCATTGAACAGTGTGGTGTTTATTTAATTATTTTATTGTTCATTATTAATAACTTCGTTCCATCCGGGTGTCCCTTGACACCTCTCAAGTTTTAGTAAATACTTTTGTATTAAGACTGGAGTCTTGGGGTCGTTCATGGTGGACGTTCCAACTTGTCGCACGAAGCGTTTTGCTTCCACATTCTTAGTGGGCACAGCTAACGAATGGAACTCATTGCCTAACTCTGTATTTCCGAAAAAATACGACCTGGGTATCTTCAAGTCTTGAGTGAATAGGTATCTTCTAGACAGGCGTGCTCCATCGTAGACCGCATCATCATTTAACATCAGGTGAGATAGTGGTCAAACGCCTGCCTATTCCCAATAAAAAAATATAAAAAAAATGAACAGGGTTTGATTTGGTTCTGACACGCCGGCCGCTAAAAGCGGCACCGCTCGCTTTGCTCGCTCGGCTCGTGTGTTGTGGTCGCAAGTAACCAGGTGAGACAGTTATTAATTCGCTCGCCATAGGCATTTATTTTAGCAGTAATTGTACAATTAAATGGTGGTCAAGATTTGGTGACCATTTACTAAATTTGGTGCTCAGTTCTTAAATTTGGTGTTCGAATATTGGTGCACATTATATTTATCTGGTGATCATTATTATTTGGTTCCAAAGAATAGACAGCGCATCAATCAATCCTACTTTCACATGTCAACTGGAAGGAAGAACAATCAACGCTTCACTAAGCGCCAACAAAGAGGGACGTGAATAAAAACAGCCGAATAACGCTGTAATCTGTACTTTTGACATTTAGTTAAATGCCAAAGCGTGGACACGATAAATTTAGACGGGTCGGTGCGAATAAACCGGCGTTGTGACAGACTGATGGTCCCTCAGGGCGGCTTCATGAGCCGTGAGGGCCGAATGACGTCGCAGACTACTGCCCCTCTTCGCAAACAACGATAGGCCATTGAAAACGTCAACATACGAAACATATTACGTAACAAGGGTTACCTATTTTTGAAGGGAACTGTATGCTGTAGCTTTGACTGGATTACGTACTTCGGGAGGTTTAAATTGTTCTAATAACGGTGGATAAGCTTGTTTGTTCTTGAAATAGATTGACGCAAAGAAAATATACGGTTACGATAAAGACCAAATTAGTATGAGACTTATCAATAACATCACTAAAATTAAATATAATTTATTAAATTTGCGGGTAGTTTTAGGGAAATTAAGTCGCCACTTGTGTAGTGCTTACCAAAACTACCCGCGATTGGCCAGCAATATAATAAAACGTCGTATAGCATTAGTGAGGGCGTTGTATAGAGTTTTACGAATTTGAATTTTAGCGTAAATAGAATACGAGCTATTTCAATTTGTAGAATTTTAGTAAATTTTAGTTAGTTCGTGTGATCAGGGCCAATTATCGCTATAACTCTAGTATGAGTAGACTTACTTTTTAATGCAAGGGCATTGTTTCAGAAGGAGAGCCACATATTGTCCTATTGCCGTGTCAGCGCCAAGCACCGATACTTGCACGCCCTCCCGAGGTTCCGGCATCGGAAGCACCTTCCGCTTCGGTGGTGGCAACGCCTTCGGTTCAGGTTGGACAATCTCCTTACATACCGGCTCTTCGCATTTGATGCGGCGAAATGGAGCTGGGTGATGAATAACGATGAGGATTAACCTTTCGTTTCCATCATACTCATATGGTCTAAGATCATCATCATCATCTCAGCCATAGGATATCCACTGCTGGACATCTGCCTCCCCCATTGATTTTCACAAAGACCGGTTGAAAGCGGACGGCATCCAGCCCTTGCCTGCGATCTTAGTCAGGTCGTCTGTCCACCTGGTCGGTGGCCGTCCTATGCTGCGCTTGCCCTTCCGTGGTCTCCATTCGAAAACCTTTTGGCCCTATCGGCCATCGGTTCTTCGAGCTATATGCCCACTGCCACTTCAACTTGCTAATACGCTGGGCTATATCGGTGACTTGCGTTCTTCTACGGATCTCTTCATTTCTGATTCGATCACGTAGAGAAACCCCGAGCATAGCCCTCTCCATAGCTCGTTGTGCGACTCTCAGCCTGCTCAAAAGGCCCATAGTGACCTATATATATATATATATGTATGTATATAATATATATAAGAAGGATTAAATCTTGGAGAATATTTAGATGGATATATTCCACATGGGTTGCCGAGCAAAGCCCCGTACCTATACTGTTAAATAACTCAATAATTATAAACATCTCTGCGTCCTTGTCTTTCCCATGAAGTAGCGCGCGCAACGCTTCTCTTTCACTCTCCCTACTCGCGCTACAATGTGAACTTTTAAAAATACAAGCAACCAGTCAAATAACAGTGTTATATATTAAAGTATTATTAAACAATGTAGGTACAGGATTTCGCTAGGCAACCCATGTGCAATGTATCAATCTACATATTAATTAACATATAATCAAAGTCACAAGTAAAATAACAGATGAGAGATATTTCTTCGTCCTTATCAAGTACTTAAATATCGTTTTAAAAAATTCAAGAATAGAAATAATTCATATTAGTATAGTATTCCAGTTTGAATTTAATAACAGTACGTCTGTCGGGTCAGCTATCCTTCTTCGTTATATTAATATAAACTATATTATGTAAAGGATAATTGTATAAAATGGAAAATGTATTTATTCTTGTGTACAATGAACATAATATCCTTTTTAAGGTACCGTACCTCAAAAGGAAAAAACGGAACCCTTATAGGATCACTTTGTTGTCTGTCTGTCAAGAGCCTTTTTCTCAGGAACGCGTGGAGTTATCAAGCTGAAATTTATATCAAATACTCCGGTCTGTTGTGGCAATATCAAACTTCTAAGCTAACGCAATCAGAATCTTGAAATTTGATACGAAGCAACGTCTTATATATAGCACTGATAAAGGAAAAAGTGCCATTATAAAGTGCCATAAATTTTTAGTTACATCAATAAAAATACCATAACTTTTTGTAGGTAAAATATACCTACAAACCTGTAGGTATATTTTAATTGTATACCTACAGGTTTGTACGGAACCCTCGGTGCGCGAGTCCGACTCGCACGGCCGGTTTCTCTTTATTGTTACGAAAATTTTATAAATGTTTTACTTACTTCCAAAATTGGTGCCACCCTTTATCATTCTGAATTTGATTTTATGCAGTATTCCTGGTTTCTTTTTTGGTTTCCTTTCACAAGGCTCTGGACATATCGGGTCCTGGTCTGGAGGGATATCTACAATCGCTCTCCTGCAGCCATCATCAGCTTTCTTCGCATAGCACCGACACCAGATACCATCACCGCTAGTACTAACAAATTTAGTGAAATCTTCTAATCTTGCCCACACATTCCTAGTTTTGGAGAGTAAGCCGGACGAATGCATAGTACTATAATTTAATATTATTTTATTGATTTTGGTGTGTATGGATCGTTCCTTGCTGCTATTTTTTTTGCAATTAATTTGACGATCAGTGATTTGACGTTCGCGACCTAGTTCATCTTTGTGTTGCTTGTTTATGGCAGCAGAAGAAGAATATAATTATGGCCAGTTAAGTTAAGGTTAATATTACAGAAACATAAAACAGCTATAACCTTTTTCATTAAGAAAGTTTATGGTGGAAGCTGATATAAAGGAATAATTATGTTAAAATGTTTATTTTTCATTAAAATAAAGGTCTAAGCCTTTTTAAGCCTCACTTAGATATATTTTTTATACTGTGTAGATGTAGCGTTTGACCACTATCTCTTTTGATGGTCAGTGACGATGAGATCGAAGATGTTATCACGCTAAACCTAGAATGCTCACTGGCTCTCAAGGACTGCTCCCTGAACACACTATGTGTTTAGGCTCAGTTTTTTAAAACTTGAGGGTGGTAGCTAGCCAGGCGGGTATTCGAAAGTACCCTACCACCTTGTTGGGAATTCTTTAACGGTGTTACCTTCACCGGAAGCTCAAGCTGTTGTTGGGGATCGAACCAGTGTCCGTCAGTTTGACAGGCGACGCTCCCCCTACTGAGCTATAATCGCTTCAAAATTTGCGTACCGTTCGACATAATAATGTGGATATGATTTTCCTGATATTTTATTAGCGATTAGCTGAAGGTTAATAAGTATCTACTTGCCTAATGTGCGTCTAAAAAGTATTAACTCCGACCTTCCAATGGAGACATATGGAGAGGTCACGGATAGTATAAGCACATAATGGCATATATAATTAGAATTTAGATAGAAGATATATTTGTTAATATGTAATTTGTAATTTTGCATACTTAAGTGGTAAGAGCATAGCGATCTAAAAACTACCTTGAATACGAGCATTATGTGTACCTATGTTTCTGCAAAATAAATAAATTTGAATTTGAAAATTTGAATTTGAATTAACTATAATTATATTATAGGAGAAAAAAATTGTATGTAAGTATGTTTGTAATGAATAAACTAAAAAACTACTGTGCCGATTTCAAAAACTCTTTTACCATTAGAAAGCTACATTCACCCTAAATAACTTAGCCTACCTATATTATATTTTTTTTTAAATTGGGGGTTGTTATATTTTTAATTTAAAATTTTTTACCCGTGCCAAGCTGGAGCGGAGTGTTAGTAAATAATATAGACATAAGAATAACTGAGTTTTTGTTACCTATTCCTTTAAATAAGGGTTAAAAATAAATACAGTACAAATCCTCGGTGTTAACAGTACCAAAAAATAACAAAAAAATATTATACTTAAAACTATATACATCAGTAAGTGGGAGATTGGCTTCCCTGCACCTCAATAAAGAACCTACAGTATTTATAGAGGGTAGAGAGGGAAAGCTGGCGTCAATGCGCCGCCTTGACACTGCAGTATTAATAGCCTTCCGCCCGGTATTGCCCTATTTCCTCTGACTTCTTTTGAAGATTGCATTTGCTCAGGTTGTTTACAAACACAAATAGAAATATGTAGAACTATTTTTTAATATTGGTGATTGAAATTCTGTGACGCAAGTGTTTTGCTTAAGCAAGTTAAGGGGCAGTCTTTGGGGACTGCTGATAGAAGTGAATACTACATGTAATAAGTCAGAGGGTTCTGAATATAGTTTCAACCACATTCGGTGGTCTTTTTCAAGGATAATACGGGGCGCTCGCGGACGCGGTCTCGGTTAGGCGAACCGCGAGCGCCCGTACTAGGCGAATCGCGGTTGAATTGACAACCCCAGAGTCTTCAAGTCGCGAGTGAATAGGTTCCTTCTAAGTTTGCGTGCTCCAACTTAGACCGCGTCGTCGCTTAACATCAGGTGAGACAGTGGTCAAACGCAAGCTTATAATCTTTTTAAAAAAAAAAAAAAAGACTTTGGCCCCTAAGGGCTATATCGCTTGCCATTTACAATTTCCACCTTATACTGTAATACTATAGATACTAAATCCGTATCCAGTCGTAAATCTCTCTCACCTAACTTCAAACGTGGGCGCAATTTATTTTTCATGTGCGCTTAGTATCGTGAAGCTAAAAGGTCAATATTTTAATTGAATGAAAATATTTGAGTTGACCTCTCAAAATACTGACGTGAATTTCAGGTCCAAGCGACGTGGAGGCATCAATTAGGGGGCCTAACAGTTGGTTTTTTCTTAATTTACCTGAGCTACCATATTTTTTAACTGTCTATACAGTATAAAAAACGACTTCAACACTCAAAAGTATGAAATAACTTGTTGAAGTCGGTACCATGATAGTTCAAAGTAACTGATATCAAAATATTGTGCTCTTTTCAGTGACCTTTGTTACTCATGGGATCAATTGATCATGTGGTGTCGGTATGTTCGCCGATGTCTTCACCCGCTACTATAATATCGTGTAGTATAAGCACGCATTTTTTAGTTTTTGATTTGCATCTCAAAAAGTGCTCGTTCGATTTTGATGAAATTTAAATGGGACAACACGGGAAGCACCAGCTTTTAAATAAAAAAAAGAACGATCAAAATAGGTTCACTCAGTCGGAAGTTATGCGGTAACAAACACAAAAAGAAAAAAAAAACAACATACGGGTCGAATTGAGAATCTCCTCCTTTTTTGAGGTCGGTTAAAAAACTAGCGTTTAACGACTATCTCACTTGATGGTCAGAGGCGATGTGGTCGAAGATGTTATCACGCACGTTAGAATGCTTAATATCTTTCAAGGACTGCTGCCTGAACACACTATGTGTTCTGTAACAGTTTTTCAAACTTGAGGGTGTTAGCTTGCCAGGTGGGCACGCGAAAATACCCTACCACCATGCTGAGAATTCGATAACGGTGTTAACATCACTGGAAGCTCAATCCGTTGGTGGGGATCGAACCAGTGTCCATCACAGATTGACAGCCGACGCTCCTACCGCTGATCTATCATCGCCAAATTGTAAAACAACAAATAATATTAATACAATACCTAACTGTATAGCTATGTAGCTTTTCGTATTTATACTATTACTAAGGATTTTCAAATATATTCGATCGTCAAACACAATACGGGTTCCGTCAAGGTATTAAGTACTTTTGCGAAAAGTTAAAGTGCAAAGCTGGATTCCTTTTTTTTTTATTCTATTCTGTATTTATTATTATTTTATTAATATGGGACAACATTCACACAAGGTCTTCAGGTACCAAACTAGGCAGAGCCTGTACTATGGTAACCTGATGACTGATATATACTTATATACATATACACACACCCAGACACAGGTCAAACTGAAATGTTCATGCACACAAATGTTTGACCTGTTCGGGAATCGAACCCGGTACCAGCGGCTCAGAAGGCAGAGTGCTACCAACTGAGCCAACCGGCCAGTCGTATAGATCGAGTGTTTAACCACTATTTCGAGGTCGAAGTTGTTATGACGCTAGACCTAGATTCGATTTAACTAATCTCAAACTGTGAGCGAAAGATTCATCCCTACAAATCGCTCTTTCTTTAACCGCTAGCCCTCCATCGTTAGCGCTTGGATTGGTAGACAACGTCACGGCGGTTTTTCATCCTATTCGTTCAAGTGATAAATGCACTCGGGAGATCCCCTTTCATCATCATCCAGCCCTTGCCTGCGATCTTAGTCAGGTCGTCTGTCCACCTGGTCGGTGGCCTGGTCGGTTCTTCGAACTATATGCCCTGCCTATACTATATCTATATGCCTGGGCTATATCGGTGACTTTCGTTCTTCTACGGATCTCCTCATTTCTGATTCGATCACTTAGATAAACCACGAGCATAGCCCTCTCCATAGTTCGTTATGCGACTCTGAGCTTTGAAGTGTCCGTCTCATACATATGTTAGGCTTGCTCTAAGCGTTAGCGCTTGTAGAATGTTACTTTGTCTAGGGCTAATGATCTATCAATAATTTGCTTAGGATTATTTCCTTTATCAAGGTCCAAAAGCCTTTAGGATCGTAGGTGATTATGCTATAATAGTAGCGACAAGTTTTTTAAATATTATTATTGATTTATTATTCCGATTAATTGAGAAATTCAGCAAGAATCTACACAGGATTTACTACCAAAGTTTCGTCAGTTAAGTGGATGCTACGATCAAAGTTTGCCTTGTCCAAGTTTTAAATATTTCATTTTGCAAAACTACCCTCAATTTAAGCGAGTAGCAGCCCCGGAGGCCATGATGCAATCTAGTTAGGCGCGGACTGTAGTTTTGTAGCGTAGCGGAAATTAGAATCGAAATGACGGGGACTCGAGATCGCGGGCAGCCTTTTATTGATTCAGCTTTTTTACTCATTCCATATTTGAATTTTAACTCATTCCTATCGTAAAAAAATATTCGATTAGTAGTTATCAATTAAATCTAAATTAGTGGGCTGATGAGAAACAAAATTTTAACTTAAAAATGGATCCGACTTCGATATTCAAAAGTGTGAAATAACTTGTTGAAGTCGGTACCATGATAGTACAAAAGTAACTAATATCAAAATATTGTGCTCATAATACCGACTCCGATAAGTTATTTCAGACTTTTGAGTGTTGATGTCGGTTCCATTTTCTGTATTTATTTTATTTCGACCTTTTCAGTGACCTTTGCTACTCACGGGATCAATTGTCATTGTGTATGTTCGCCGATGTCTTCACCTGCACCTATAATATCGTCGAGGTATGCGAAGCACTTTTTAGTTATTGGAGTGTAATTCAAAAACCTCTTGCCTGATTTTGATGAAATTTAAATGAGACTAACGTGAAAGTATACTCTATCAAACCAGAAAATAATTATCAAAATCGGTTTATAAACGACGAAGTTATACGCGTGCGCACACATAAAAACTATATATACGGGCGAATTGAGTAACCAGACATTAATCTGGTTTTATTTAACAGCTAATGGTAGTGATTCGCTTATTCAACTGAACTAAACTAAAATTTTGTAAAACGAAATCAGTTCTTACATGGTTACTATAAAGTCTAAATTAGTATGAGACTTATCAATAATATCACTAAAACGAAATGTATTTATTAAATTTGCGGGTAGTTTTAGCGAAATTAAGTCGCCACTTATTTGGTGCCTACTAAAACTACCCGTAATTGACCAGCAATGGAATATAACTCGTCTAATATTAGTGAGAGCGTTTTATGGAGTTACACTAATTTTAATTTTAGCGTAAATAGACCACGAGCTATTTCAATTTGAAGAATTTTAGTGAATTTTAGCTAGTTCGTGTGATTAACAGAATTAGGGCCATAAACATTTGCGGAACCATCATGAGTATTCTACGGAACCCCTAGGTTTCGCAGAGCGCAATTTGGGAATCCCTGTTTTAGAGGCCTATTTTACTGACCTGCTACCGAGTTTCATAGTCACGCAATTTCCTGAGTTTGAAAACTGTGATGGATCGCCGCTGAGAGTCATTGAACTTTCCTTTTCCGATACTTTTTTACAAAACTTAAATTTACTTCATATTTGAGGAAACCGATTAATAATCATGCAATTCATTATCCCGTGGGATAATCCCACTAATATTATAAAGGCGAAAGTTTGTGTGTAGTTTGTTACTCCTTCACGCTCAAACGGCTACACCGATATTTATAAAATTTGTATGGAGATAGCTTATACCTCGGATTAACACAAGGCTACTTTTCATCTCGAAAATAATTGCTGTTCCCGTGGGATGCGCCAATAATTAGAATACCACTGTTACTCCTTCACCCTCATACGGCTGCACAGATTTCGATGAAATTTGGTGGAAAGAACTTAACTTAACTTTCAGGTTAGACCCTGGAATGAATGAATGGCTATTTTTATCCTGGAAAAAGTATAGTTCCCGTGGGATAATTGAGGTATCGGGAAAACCGTAATCAACACGGGTGAAACCGCGAGGCGCTACGTATACGAATAGACATAGATGCGCCACGATTTCACCCGCTACATCATTCATCCCACGGGAACTATACTTTTTCAGGACACATGTAGTCTGTGCCTTTTTCCAAGGTCGGGAAAGGGCACCTTGGAAAAAGGCACATAGGGATGTGTCACTTTGTGTCTATACAAAAAAAAATCGCATTGGTTCAGTTCAAGCAGGTCAATTCTGATTTATGTAACTTTTTTAGTGAAAATACATTTTCATTTTCATTAGTAAATTAGGTTAATTATTGTGTTACATTTATGTGTATACTTTAGTTTCTTGTTGCACACCGCCGTGTATCTATCTTTTTTATATCGATCCCAAGGTGTAATATTTTTATCAGTTGTCAATAAATTATTCTGATTCTGAAGGTTGTCTGTAAGAGATTGCATTAGCGATAAGACCGCCGATTGCTATACTATTTTAGTGTAATATTTTATATTCCTGTTTCTTTTACATGGTATGCAATAAAGAGTATTTGTATTGTTTTGTATTTGTATTTTCAGCTACTATATTTTTCTTTTATATAAAATTCTTGCGGTAATGAAAAATGCGCCTGAACTGTTTCTTACACCACCAGAAGAAAGAAAGAAAATTAAAACATCCAAAAAGAGTAGTTTGTTTAAAAAAATAAGCCCTTAAAGTCATCTATTCACGAGTATATTTTGTCTAATATTTAAAATCAACACGCATCATAATTTGTCCCGCCCCTTCTGCCTGTAAACACCCGCGTGCCTCTGTTATATCTTCGTCACCTGTGAAACCCACTAGACGCTCAAAAATCATCATCATCTCAGCCATAGGACGTCCACTGCTGGACATTGGCCTCCCCCATTGATTTCCACAAGGACCTGTTAGAAGCGGCCCGCAGTCTTGCCTGCGACCTTAGTCAGGTCGTCTGTCCACCTGATCGGTGGCCGTCCTATGCTGCGCTTGCCAGTCCGTGGTCTCCACTCGAGAACCTTTCGACCCCAACGGCCATCGGTTCTTCGAGCTATGTGCCCTGCCCACTGCCACTTCAACTTGCTAATCGGCTGGGCTATATCGATGACTTGCGTTCTTCTACGGATCTCCTCATTTCTGATTCGATCACGTAGAGAAACCCCGAGCATAGCCCTCTCCATAGCTCGTTATGCGACTCTGAGCCTGCTCAGAAGGCCCATAGTCAGAGACCACGTTTCGGTTCCGTAAGTCATCACTGGTAACACACAGCTCAAAAATCGATAAACCTTATCGCGATTTCTCTACTACATAATAACAGAAAGAAAGAAAAGAAAGAAAATTATTTATTATTGACTTAAACAACACTACATACAATACATACATTTATAAACATTATGGTGGAACTAATACTATAATATATATTGTAGTGTTGCGTAATGCCAGAAATGAGTCCCTACTCAGCGTTATGCGAGGATTTCACAACCTTCGCGCTGATTTTCAGTAGGAACTCATTGACTGGCATCACGAACGCACAAGTGATAATATTAAAAACAAACAAACAAAAGACATAAAATAATAACATAAACAAATATATATAATGTTTTTTAAAATAATATTAGGTGGCAGTATTAGTCCTGCTCGGACGCACTTGGATCCAAACACTATGGCCGAACGTAATATAAGTGATCTGTGCACATTTACCACGCGTCAGTGAGTATACAACTCAACGCTCCAACACCGCGTGTTGACACGTCCGCTAAATATTACGTCACCTCAGCGCACCATCCACGTATACATGCAAAAAATGGCAGAAAATGTTACAAAAAAACTTCTCCTAGTGGAATACAAAAAGTAGTGTTCTAGGTGTGTGCGCGTTTACATGCATCTATGAAGAAACTTGTACTTAAAAGTAATTGCGTTATGGAAAACCGTGGCACAAGGAGTTGGAGGAAATTTATGTACCAATGTACGTAGACATCTCCTACGACACAATTATAATTATTGTACCTATAATAGCCTGGACAGGAGAACAAGAGCTGTGGATTTAAACCGCTACTTGAACACAGTAGCCATTACAAAGGGTAAGTTAAATATCGTCATATTTCACAAATTAGAAGGTATCACAACTTATTACTACCGATTTTTATTATGCCAGATGTTGAGGTATAAATATTGACTACGAACGGATGACAGCTTTACATAAGTATTTACTAATAAAAATAATACAAATACAATTATATGTACTTGAAGAAAAAAAATAATGTGTCTATATTTTTTGTACTTTAAGTAGGTGTGTCTTCAAATGCATGCTAAATGTTCTTACTGTTTTTAGGGCTCGCAATGGTGGTGGGAGATCATTCCAGCAATGGGTGGCTGCAAATCGGAAACTGCCACGGAATGCTTGCGTCTTATGTTGAGGAGTCATTAACAAATAAGAGGGAGCCCTAGTCTTGTATCTACCTCTCTCATGCGCCCAGGTTAATTTTTGCAGGAGGTACTCAGGCTTGCCGTTTTTGATAGTTCCAAAGAGCAGAGTTGCAAGGTGGAGCTGCCTCCGTGCCTTCATTTTCATAAGATTGGCAGTGTTCAGGAAGGGAGTTACATGAGCCCGTGAAGGAATTTGAAAACAAAAACGAGCACAGGCATTTTGGACTCTCTGCAATAGACGCTCAGTTCTTGCAAGAATACACTGTCCATATACTACGTCAACATAATTTAACTTAGACAGTATGAGAGACTCGCACAGATTTATCCTAACGTCTGTGCTAAGGAATGGTCTTACTTTGTAGAGTACTTTCAGTCTGTAAAAGCAATTGCGAACAGCCTCTTGGACATGATGCTCAAAGTGTAAATGCCTATCCATTATTAACCCTAGATTACGTGCCTCTGAGACACATTCAATGGGCTTATTCAGTATGGTGACTTGTGGGTTACGAATTGTTATGTCCGCTACCTGCTTTTTTGACCCCATAACCAAAAACTTTGATTTAGTGGGATTAAGCACCATACAATTTTGCGAAGACCACTCTGCCAGTCTATCCAAGTCTTCATTGATTCTACCCACAGCTTCATTGACTTTGTCAGGATGGAAGCTAAGATACAACTGCAAATCATCAGCATAGATGTGAAACTGACAATGTTTAATGCAGGTGATAATGTCCCTGCTATACAATATGAAGAGTAAGGGTCCAAGAATCGATCCCTGGGGAATTCCTCTGAAGTTATGGACACAAGAGGAAGAAGCTGTTTTCCCGTCTATCCCAGTGACCTGTACAAATTGTGATCTAAGAGACAAATAGCTATGGAACCATTTTACAGTGTTAATGTCAAAACCATAAAAGGACAACTTAGACAAAAGGAGTGGGATATTGATGGAATCAAATGCCCGGGAAAAATCAAGCAGTACTAGAATAGTACCCATACCCTTGTCCCGGGCCGAGAGTATATTATCAACCACATCCAGTAGTGCTGTTGCTGTACTATGATGTCTACGGAAACCAGACTGAGTCAAGGGCAATATCTTCTCTGTTTCAAGGTACTTCATCATCTGATTACTTACTACTTTTTCCAAAATTTTGGACATACAAGGCAATATACTGATTGGCCTCAAATCTTGAATTGATACAACGTTAAGTTTTTTTGGGATAGGTTTTATTATGGATATTTTCCAAATATCAGGAAATGTGCAACTATTTATAGAAAAATTAATAATTTTAGTAATCGTGGAAAGGGTATTAGGCATTGTAAGAAGTATCATTTGAAGAGTAATGCCATCCACACCTTCAGCGTTTGATTTTAAAGTATTAATAATGCTAGCTACGGCATTCTCATTAACAGTTTCCAAGCTAAATATCGATGAATTAAACCTGTTAAATTCAAAGTGAGTGAGGTGAGATATGTGAACCTGTTTACTACCAGGAACATTCAGAAAATGTGAGTTAATAACATCAGGATTATTACAATTAGTGGGCAAATCAAATAAGTATCTGTTACATGGTATAATAGTAGATTTGAGATTTTTCCAAAGTTTTTTGGGGTTTTTTATGTTCTTATTTATATTACTATTAAAATAACATTTCTTTTCTTGATAAATTGCTTGTATTACAAGATGTTTCAAATCTTTGTAGCATTGTTTATGTGTATCAGATTTAGAGATCTTATATTGCTCATGGTATCTGTCACGAATATGCATCATATCTTTGATAGTGTCAGTAAGCCAAGGTGGAATAGTTTTACGGATATGCAAGGTTTTTTTAGGTGCGTGCAAGTCAAAAAGAATCAATAGGTAGCTATTGAAAGTTGATATCATATCATTAACTGTTGTCATATTATCAATGGATTGCCAATTGATTAAATTTAAATCTCTGTGAAAGAATTCTAATAAGATATCAGCAAGGGCGCGATACACAATAAAATGGGGTATGGTGGGTACACATTTTTCATCCAAGCACTATTTTCTTATTAAATAATTAATAGCCGCGAGATTCACCAAGCTAACACAATACACACACTTTCCACCCCTTTAGGCACAGAAAACACTAGCTACCACATGAATTTATCTCTTTTATATATATTTAAACCAAGTTCTAACATCAATCCAATCTAGTGTCACTCACGTTCGTGACGTCAATCTGTAACAATCTGTCAATCTGTAATAACACTGTAAGATTCCAGTGAAGTGACTCTTCGCGTGCGGCCCGACACGCCTAGCCCTCACCAGCCCACGCGGAGCATGTCCATAAGCTTTTATCAGGTATTTTTGCCTGCCACGAACATTTTTTTTTTATGCAATCGATGGCAAACAAACAGACGGTCCGCCTGATGGTAAGCGTTTATATATTGTGCGTGTATAGTGTAAACGACGCGCCCAGACCAGTGACCTAATAATAATGGCCGTGATTTCGCAAAGACCTAGGTAAAAGTGTTTCGAAGGAGAATGATTGAATGGTATCCAGTATAATAATAAGCGTTTTTTTTTAAAAATCTTTTACGGTTTGACCACTTGACCACCATCTCACTCTAAGGTCAGTGTGATCAAAGATGAAATGTAATCACGCTGGACCTAGAATGCTTACTGGCTCTCAAGGACGATGTTCTGAACATACCTACTATGTGTTTGGTGACAGTTTTTCAAACTTGAGGGTGGTAGCTGGGCCGGTACTCGAAAGTACCCTACCACCATGCTATTTACTGTTGGCTATGGCTACCAATGGCTATTATATATATATTATTTATATATTACATACATTGTAAAACAAAATGTACAAAAAATGGAACAGACTTCAACACTCAAAGTGAGAAATAACTTGTTGATGTAGGTACCATGGCAGTTCAAAAGTAACTAAGTATTATCAAAATATTGTGCTCATGGTACCGACTTCGACAAGTTATTTCACACTTTGGAGTGATGAAGTCGGTTCCATATTAGCAATTTTTTTTATTCTGCCGTTTAAGTTTATACATATTAAGTTTTCAACATCACAAGCGAAATTAATAAAATACAGAACAGGCTACACTGATTTGCATTATGTACATAGCGTGTGTATTATCGACCCAGTCCAGTGGCCTCACGTAAAAGGCCGTGATTTTCGCCATTATATGTCCTCATGTTAAAGGTAAATGTTAGGTTAATAATTAAAATAAGCTGCGGCCATGGTACCCTATTTCTGCGGGAGTTCGGGGTCGAAGCATAAACATATATAATACGCTAACCTAGGTAGTGATTACATATTTGAACCGTTCGGGGTCAAGACATTGGGCTTAGCTCATCGAATTTTCTAAAACTTATCAGAGCGTTTGATCGATGCGACTCGTAACCAAAATGCTGGCACATATTTCGCTCAACGAATCAGCATTGCAATTCAACGTGGCATTGCTGCTAGCATTCTGGGCACTCTACCAGCCGGTAGCGGGTTAGAGCATTTGATTTATCTATAGGCTACCAATAGCTATTGGATTGCTCAAATGTTATTGTACTAAATAGCTGTAGTATTGTAATTATTTATTAGTGTTTTATTTAAATAAAGGCATCTGCCAGTAAAAAAGGAAATAGTAGTTAATAATATAGTATAGTATAGTATAGTATAGTATAGTATAGTATAGTATAGTATAGTATAGTATAGTATAGTATAGTATAGTATAGTATAGTATAGTATAGTATAGTGATAGTAGTAGTAATAGTAGTTGGAGAGGCAACTAAAAGGCAGATGGTTGATCGCATTAATAACTTATAGAAATTAGTATAAGTAAAGAACTTATAGAAATGTACTCACAATTTTGGTGTTAAGGTGCATAAGCTCCCGCTCGGTGACTCGCCGGCGCGCCGTCTCCATTTGCTGCTGACGATACTGATTGTACTTAAAAAGCAAGTACATTCCGGGCAATGCCAACACCACTAACGGTCGCATCAACGGCGAAGATCCACTGCGGGCAGGCATTTTAACATCATATCTTTGCCATCAGAACATGATCCACGATTACCGCGCATTAACTCGCGTCTTAGCGATTATGGTAACTTGTGTTACTGCGGCTTTATTTGACACACGCAATTCAATTTGGACTTTATCCGTGTAATATTTAAATATCATATTTAAATGTCTGAAAGCTGAATTTTATACGCACATTTCTCTCATTCGTATGTTATTCACGTCACTTAACAATATGGAAGAATTTTAACGATCTAACGACTAATTAGCACTGTTTTATAGCGTCAGTACGGGGTTTCTACGTTTTAAATTATTGCTTTAGTAATAGACCTTTGTACACAACACTTCAAGACTTCTGCGATCTCATTCCGGACCTGTAACAAAAGCAAAGTTTTTGATTAGAATGATGTTTTACTAAAGATGACGTATATTCATACTGCGCGGTGCTTAGATTTTGTTCCTTTGCGACATAAACATGCTTACTGCGACAGATAATACGGTACAAATATTATAGAAAAGAATAGCTATATGTTTAGACTTGCGCTTGAAATACGCGTCGCAATGAAAATTACTACAATTGACTTAATTTTGCCGCCTCAGTTTCCGCGCGCTTGGCGACATCTACCTCATATAAATATTTAATATCATTGGTGATAAGGGAAAGTTGTAGTGTAAACGCAAATGTATGGAATAGATAAATAGTTTGGTAATGTAGAGAGAATGGACGAAAGGAGCTTAACTAAGCAGGTATACATGGGTGAAGTGATTGCTAGTGTTGGAAGAGGAAGGCCTAGACGGACGTTCCGAAATCAGATTGAGGAAGTTCCAAGAGAGGGCCAGGTCAAGAGTACTCTAAACCTAGGCTTTTGTATGAAAGGTCTGATGAGCGTGTCTGAAGCGAAATAAGTAAGCTGTGGTCTCTGCCTACCCCTAAGGGAAAGAGCCGCGAATATGTGTGTGTAAGTATATTTTTTTTTTTTACATATTGACAATGGCGAGTGTACTCATAGTCAACATATAGTGTTAAAAATAATAATAATGATAGTAATAATATATACATTTTCTTATTTTTAACCGACTCAAAAAAAGTAGGAGGTTCTCAATTTGACCCGTATGTTTTATTTGTGTTTGTTACCGCATAACTTCCAACTGGGTAAACCGATTTTAATCGTTCTTTTTTTATTTGAAAGCTGGTGCTTCCCGTGTGGTTACAATTAAATTTTATCAAAATCGGACGAGCACTTTTTAAGTTACAAGTCAAAAACTGAAAAATGCGTGCTTATATTACACGATATTATAGTAGCGGGTGAAGGAATCGCTGATACACCACAATAACAATTGATCCCATGAGTAACAAAGGTCACTAAAAAGAGTGAAAAAAAAATTTTTTACTTATTAATTGAACCGACTTCAACACTCAAAAGTATGAAATAACTTGTCGAAGTCGGTACCATGAGCACAATATTTTGATATAAGTTACTTTTGAACTATCATGGTACCGACTTCAACAAGTTATTTCATACTTTTGAGTGTTGAAGTCGGTTCCATTTTTTGGTAAAAATTTTTTCTTGTTTAAATTCATTTATGTATATTCAGCAAGTAGTGTAACCATTTGTAGTACCTTGCTTTTGCTCAGAGGTTGGTATCGTGGTAGCTGTGACACAGGGAATCCTAGTACAGCTACCAATCATGGCCATCCTAGGTATATTCTATATCTTTTATCACAAATGTTTTGTTAATATATTACTTAGGATTACTCATAATTGTATTTGATCCTGGTGTAAATAAATAAATATTTTATATTATATAAAATTACCAAGTCACAGTAATTTTTAATTACTGACTGTTCATCCAAGTTATGCCTATTTAGAGGTTATTTTTTTTTATTCTTTTCTAATCACTTATTATATATGTGTATTATCTAGCTTTACTCACGTTTATAGTCGAAGTTTCGACCTAGGTTTCGGGCATGTCCGATGCCCATCCTCAGGTGAGTTTACGCTGCCAGATCGCTTCGACCACTGAACCCCGAAACCTAGGTCGAAACTTCGACTAGGAACATGATTAATGCCGGATAATACTTACCTATATTCTATATATTATTACATACATATAAAAATGAATTGCTATTTCCCTTGATCAAGGCATCACGCGTGAAAGGCTTGATCAATTTAGATAAAATTTGGTAATATTTTTCATGCTCAGTGATTTTTTGTCCATTTATCTTAGTTTCTTTTTCTCATGAGAATGTGCACAACTGAAAGGTTTAGTCGTAGCGATTTTCCGTAATATAATAAAATATTTATTAGAAAAGAACACATATTTCCCGGGGGAACAGGCAACGATCAATCAACTCGCCTGCTAGCCCGATCAGATTTGCGCGATTGTCATACATATAGGTATATGCTCTATTTCAGAGGTTATCAAACTTGTTTGGTTAACCGCCCACTTTGAACATCAAATAATTTTTCTACCCTCCCCTATTTATTTTACTTTACCACATCGTAAAAACCACATTATCACTCAATAATTTAAATTATAGCGTGCTGTGTTTGGCCCCTTACCTCCCTCCTCTAGGCCTCCAGTGCCCACAAGGAGATCGCACTTTGAGAAAGACTGCTATTTGATATTAGTAACCAATGATGTGGCCGTGGTGGTACCGGCCTAGAATAGTACTCCCCCATCTCTTCCCGCGGGTGCCGTAAGAGTCGGCTAAGGGATCACGTACCAGAAGATGGGCAGCAGCGCCTTCTGACGATAGGAAACCATACTGCGCTCGCCAACCCGCCTGCCAAGCGTGGCGAGTATTGGCAAATCCCCCCTATATGGGGGAGGCATACGTCCAGCAGTGGACGCACATGGCTGAGAAAAGAAAAAGAAAAGAAAAAACCAATGATGTTAATCTCTTTTGATATTAAAACCGATGTGGTTTTGACACATTATGAATGTATAAAACACGGGAATTACTCATCTAATAAGTGAAACCACATTCAGACAGAGGCGGACCGCGACAACGTCCGCGAGCGCCCCGTATTCTTGAAAAATACCACCGAATGTGGTTGAAAGTATAGACGAAACCCTCTGACTTATTACATGGGTATTCCCATGTTTTATTCATTCATAATGTTAATCTCATTGCGTCACCTATGTCGGCGATAGTTTAATCAACTAATATACAGCGTGTCCCAAAATTCAACGATAAGCCGGTACCTACCGGTATACCTATTGTCAGGTCGATAACTACCTAGGGAAAAATAATAAAAAAATCCAACTTTTCATTTTTACACCATATTCTATAAATTTTGGAATATTTTACCTTTGACATGCTAATGCTAACATTGAAAAAAAAAGGAGTTGGATTTCTTTTATTATTTTTCTTTAGGTAGTTATCGACTTGACCATACACCGGTACAACCAATGATGTTTTACTAAAGATGACGTATATTCATACTGCGCGGTGCTCAGATTTTGTTCCTTCACGACATAAACATGCTTACTGCGACAGATAATACGGTACAAATAATATAGAAAAGGATAGCTATATGTTTAGACGTGCGCTTGAAATACGCGTCGCAATGAAAATTACTACAATTGACTTAATTTTGCCGCCTCAGTTACCGTGCGCTTGTGCGACATCTACCTCATATAAACATATAATATCATTGGGTACAACCTTATCTTTGAATTTTGGGACACGTTGTATATTTTGATATCAATATAATATTTGAGCCTTTTGGGTCCGAGACGATGGGTCCGTGGGGGCCGAGCGCGCACCGAGTAGTAAAAGAGTTATCAGAGCGTCTAGTCGAAGCAACGAGTGACCAAAATGCTGGTCTTTATCTTGCACAAAGAATAAAAAAAAAACATCCATTTATTGCTTAAGCATACTAAAGAACTACAGTAGACCTAGAGAAATAAACACTATTAAAAATATCCTCCTTAAATAATATTCTACTTAGTTTAAACACTAACACTTTAACTTGAGTAATTATAGAGCAATAGGGATAGACTCAGCTTGTGTCTCATTTACAATGTAGCAAACGAAACGCTGTTTTTCAGTCCACCCTATGATATTGTATGTTTATATGAGGTAGATGTCGCACAAGCGCGCGGAAACTGAGGCGGCAAAATTAAGTCAATTGTAGTAATTTTGATTACGACGCGTATTTCAAGCGCAAGTCTAAACATATAGCTATCCTTTTCTATATTATTTGTACCGTATTATATGTCGTACAGGAACAAAATCTGAGCACCGCGCAGTATGAATATACGTCATCTTTAGTAAAACCTCATTGAGTCTACCCCTTTTTCTCGGACTAAGATTATTTGTAATTCAACGTTGCAATGCCGCCAGCATTTTGGTAACTTTATTAGGTAGCGGATTGTTATAGGCTAAAATGTAAAACGTATATTAATTTATGTTCTATATTGTAGTTTATTTTTGTCTATTTTAATTTATTTTTTTAATACTTTTTTTTGGTTATGTTTGTAATTTTATTAATTTTTAGGTTATTTTTAAGCTTGTTTATAATATTGTGCAAATAAAATATATATTATGGTCCAATGGTACTACAAAAACTCATAATATACATCCTACTAATATTATAAATGCGAAAGTATGTGAGTATGTGGTCGACGACGACGGTCGTCGCCGTGGCGCAGTGGTTACTGCAGTGGCATGACTTCTGCGTCTCCGGGTCCCTGCGTTCGAATAATTTGTGCGATGACTGTAAATGTTTGTCTCGGGTCTTGGGTGTTTGTGTGCTGTGATTGTGTGTGTCCATACCTCCCGCGACACAGGGAATCCTAGTGCGGGGATTTGTGTTATAAAAAGAAGTGTTTTTATTCTATTATTATTCGATTTTCCTTATATATTTATGTCGATTTATATCATATCGCTAAGGAAATCGAACATTGATGTGATTTCAACATGCCTACATTGTGTATACCTATCACATCGGTTCAAGCCCGTGCCAGCCGGCTGACGATATCGATGCTATTCGAGCGCAGAATCGGCACGACAGTGCTTTGATAGACATCTATCGATAACATTATGGGGAATCACTCTCGTAGTAGGTCAAAGGGTTCAGATTATATATTCGACCACATTCGGTGGTCTTTTTAACCGACTTCAAAAAAGGAGGAGATTCTCAATTCGACCCGTATGATTTCATTTATGTTTGTTACCTACCTTAGAACTTTCGACTGCGTGAACCGATTTTGATGACTTTTTTGTTTGGAATCTGGTGCTTCTCGTGTGGTCCCATTTAAATTTCATCAAAGTCGGACATGCGGTTTTTGAGTTACACTGCAATAACTGAAAAGTGCTATATGTATACCTCGACGACATTATAGTTGCGGGTGAAGACATCGGTGACCATACAGAATGACAATTGATCCCGTGAGTAGCAAAGGTTTCAGGCTGAGCTTTCAAGCGGTGTTGACTAGTACGGTAGAAAAAACCGCAATACCGGAATAAGATACAAGAGCTCTTCAGAATACTCCCCGTTGTATATGTGATAAAAAAAAATATACCAAAAAATAGAACCGACTTCAACACTCAGAAGGGTGAAATAACTTGTCGAAGTCGGTACCATTAGCACAATATTTTGATAATAATTTCTTTCGAAATAATATGGTTGGTCCATTGGAATGTTACATAAGCTTTACATTTTTTAGAGAACGCAATTTTATTTTAGCGACATGTGTGGGGGTCAATAAAAGCTTAACCCAAAATTTGTGGGGTTGCCACCCTTTGTCCCCGGCCGCCATCTTGGAAAAAGGAGTGCAAGCACTTTTTTCGGGATATCTCGAAAACTATGCGTTCTACAAAAAAATCGTGAAGATATAATTTGTAGCAAATCGCTTTGCCTACAAATATGTTCCTACAACTTTTTGCCCTAAATTTAAAATTAAAGAAGCTATAAGCAAAAAAGTGAGCAAATTTCTATAAAAATTTTTTTTTTGCTCTATAACCTTTTTTACATACTTTACAAAAAAATTTAGCTCAGACCGATCTTGTCTATTGAGAAAAATTTTTCACTATATTTTTTTCCACCATAAACATGGGATTGAGTAAATGACTTGAAAATTCAAAATAGGGATTTTATTGAGTTCTTTTTAAACATCGATATATCGAAATCACGATGAGATTAATTCGATTTTTTTATATTTTTTTTTATATTACATGGATAACAAACAGCTTTATTTCACAAACGATTGTAGGTTCAAGATGACAAACCTACATTTAGCCTTAAATAGTTTTCACTTTTGGAGCTAGAATAAACAAGCGACCCTTATAGATAACGCGACGAGATAATAAAAATAATAATAATATAATAATTTAACAGGAGTACTAATCACATGCTGACTATCAAAGTGTTATAGTTACTTACATACTATTGGTGAAAGTCACATAAATCAATCATTGTACATAATAACAGTAATGAGATATGAATAATTTTAGCTCAAGTGTCATGGGTGTTTTTTATTTATTTTATTCTTACTTTTCTTCTTATTTTTAAGCGATATCTTTATAAAAAGTTCATCGAAGCAATCTTTAGAAATCATGTTCTTAAATGCATTTTTATTTAGCATCATATTATTCACATATCGACAAAAAAGCGAAAACGTACTTTGCCTAAAGTTTTACTGAATTGTATTTGTAAACGACATAAAATGTTGTAAAAACGGGTGCATAACATATAAATTCATTTAATCAGTGTCTCCACACGCAGCACTCCCAGGATATAATGCTGTACAATCTTGCGAGTTCTAAGAAATGAGGTCAAGGCTAAGGAGTGTCTAATATAATTGTTAAATATTTAAGCTTAAGATTGAAAATTCTTCACTAACTCTCAATCTCACAAACTTCTCACTTCATAACGACAAGTTTGTTGTTGTATGTATTGTTTCCGGGCTGTTTGGCCGTGGTCTATGTGAAACTTGTGTTCCAGACGTTTCTTCGTTCACTGCGGTCGACATCTTCAGTGGTTCAGGTCGGAGCGGCGACAAGAGCGTAGAACTCTTCTTCGCGGCCTCTTGTTACTCAGTAACAGAGAAGACGAAAAAAACTATTTAGCTCAATATCTAATACAGTTGTTTTATGTCAACCCTGTCACAATGACTACAGATTTTATTATTAAACATTTCATCTATCTACGATTTAAACTGACGAGGTTTGGACACATTATGCATGTTTAAAACACGGGATTTACTCACGTAGTTAGTCAGAGGGTTCCGACTTAAATTAACATTACAGTTACATCATTTAATAAAAATCAGAAGTATATGATGTAACTAAAAAATTATGTTCGTGTTGTACGTTGCTTCGTACCAAATTTCAGGATTCTGAGTTCACGGGAAGTACCCTGTAGGTTTTGATTCCCTTGCGAGTGTCGAAAATTTGCAGCATATATGGCTGTATCTTTTGATTGCGTTGGCTTAGAAGTTTGATTTTGTTTTACAACTCCAAGGAACAGTAGACTTGCGTATTGAAAATTTATATCTCCACGTGTTCTTGAGAAAAAGGGTCTTGACAGACAGACGGACAACAAGTGATCCTATAAGGGTTCCGTATTTTCCTTTTGAGGTGCGGCACTATAAAAGTAATGCAAGTATGTGCTATTTATTATTATTTGCTTCAGAGCTGTACTATACTATAAAGTTTTTTTATTATATTTATTTTCATATTAGTTTTATAATATATATGACATTGATTTATTTATTTCATTGAAATTTTATGTAATCTGTGATTATTTATCATTGCAGTTGTAGATATTGAAAAATTGTAATTTTTTGACAGAATAAATAAGACAGTTATTGTGCTTTTCCTTTTTTTACCATATAAATATAATGTCAATCTACAAGGTTTGAGATTATGTCAGAGTACTAACGCAGAACAACAAACTTCTATCATATTTTTGTACAATCACATTATTGTATCGAGAAGATGGAATAATTCTGTCACATCGTTTTTTAACTTCCACAGCCAATATTTGTAAACGATATGTTCCTATCAACATTATCAAGTTTAATTCCCCATCCGATCCTTTCTGTTCAACTTCTTCTCAAGTTATACCTCTGAGTACCACGCTCGCAGAAAGGCAATAGGGCTGTCAACGGTTGCATTCGATTCACACAAATTAAGATAAATACTACACACAACTAATCTTGTTGTGCTTATGCTAAATTCTAAATGAGAATAACAAGAACTATACATTGGAATTTAAATTCCTTTACATCAATATATTTTTAAATTGCCTCTTACACAACCCTCAAGTGCTTCTGTGCTTAAATTCGTATATTCTGAAAGACTATATCCGGGCGGAAGGACTATAAGCTAGCCATAGTACCAATTAGTACCAATATACTCAATCAGGCTCCACTTACTGGGTTATTAAACACTTAAATAATAAAAAATGACCTTGAATACAGTGACTTGGACATTTTACATGTTCTTGGCTGAAATTCACGGATGCAATCCGTGAATTTCACCATTAACCATGGTGTTGTTCACCATTTTGTTAATGTAGAACTAAACTAAAACTACAGATTCATTAGAATCTGTAGTAAATTGAATATGAATATATAAATATATTTTTAAAACATTTTAAAGCTTTATAATTCAGTAGCAGATATATACCAGTGAACACTGAGTAAAACCATAAAACAAAAACCAGTAAAAGTACCTGCAGTTAAATAATGTAAAAAAGTGCAAAAATTTATAAATACATCAAAAAATGTATACCGTTTTTGACTTATATTTAATACACATAGGGCAATATTTTTATCACAGTTACACTGCAACCGCTACACTATATGCAATATTAACTTATATGAATCTGTGTTTAGAGGCAAGAAGAATAACCCGTTATACACTTTAGTAAGTTAAACCGGTTACGGTTAACCGATTTAACCTAAACTCTTTTAATTTGAACCGGTTTATAGCGAATTAAAATTTACTTTTTCTAAGCTCTGTCAGGATTTTGTGCCTATATTGTAAAAAATTATACAATTCCCTAAGGAGGACTTACTTATTCATCTATGATCTTACACTAGGTACAAAGATTGTATCCTTATTTCTAGTGCCAACCCTATTCCAGCAACGACGTAAAATGAATTTTCGTCGCTGATTGCGTCGTTAGATAACTGGCATACTATAAACATATACATCGTTTTCTGCATTACTGCAGGTTTTCCCGCGAAAAGCTTTCCTAAATTGGATTTTAATTCTGGGTTGATAGGGGCGATAAAAATTTAGTAGGCTTTTTTATTTACACCCCAATTGTCAAATAAAAATAATATCTCGGGAGAATCAATATTCCTGTAGGGAAATGTACTTAATGTTTGCGTGAAATGGTGTTCTTTCCGGTAGACACATAATAAATATAGATATTATTTAGCAGCAAATTATAAAACACCTATGAACATAAAACTAAGCAGCGTAAATTTATCAAAATATACATTTTTACCTGAATACTTAAAAGTGTTTTTAAGTAGGTAACCATATGTAAAATGTAGATAAAATGCGAACTAGAAGCAGATATTATGATTCTGTACAATGACTTGCTAAAATACAATCCCACTTATACTATAAATGTGAAAGTTTGTATGGATGGATGGATGGATCGATGGATGTTTCTTACTCAATCACGCCAGAACGGCTGAACGAATTTGGATGAAATTTGGTATATATTTATTTATTTATTTTATTTTTATTTATTTTATTTTATGGGACAACATTCACACAAGGTCTTCAGGTCCCAAACTAGGCAGAGCCTGTACTATGGTAACCTGATGACTGATATATATATACAGATACTTCAGGTCCTGGAATAACACAGGGTACATTTCATCATAATCATCACCACGCGTGTTAAACGGTGGGGCGCAGCTAGTATGTCATAAATATTTATAGGAGAAAAAAGGTTTGCAATCCCTTAAGACCGTAGTCATTACAAATGTACAAACAGGACGCAATTATTATGATGGCGCGTGTGCGACTGAGACAGGCAATAATAGGATAATGTACGAAACTGTGCCTGCTTCGCGACCGCATTACACACAAAGCCGCCCGTGACAAAACAAGGCCAATCATGGGTCAAATACCTAATAAAACTTGTTCCTGTAATCGAAGCCAAAGAGTTAATTACACTAATAACGTTATCCACAAAGCCTGTCCAATATAGTCATTCATTAAACTCTTTTTAACCTACTCAATACCATAACACAGTAGGGCAAGGGGCGTTCAAAGAACTTTTACTATTCTATTTACTTCAGTAAATGGTACCCCATTGAACAGTAAAGGTCACCTAGTTAGGTTGTTTCATATGTAGGTCTACTGAAATGTACTTAAGCTATCTGTACTGTAATGTAAATTACTTAGGTACTATACTGTACCCCTATTTTTGATCAAAAAATTAAGGACTTCAGTCCTTAATTTTTTTTACATACCTACTCAAGAATTGATGTACTTATTGATAATTTATGATAAAATGCACGTTTTAATAAAATCAACGAATCAGCATTGCAAGTCAACGTGGCAATGCTGCTAGCATTCTGGGCACGCTGCCAGCCGGTAGCGGGTTAGAACATTTGAATTATCTATAGGCTACCAATAGCTAGTGGATTGCTCAAATGTTATTGTAGTAGCTGCAGTATTGTATTTAGTTATTAGTGTTTTATTTTAATAAAGGCATTTGCCCCATGAAAAAGAAATGCACGTTTGGGGGACATTTGCTCACATAGCTCACAGGGTCTGGTGACTGAAAGAGGTCTCGGCAGAATATCAGTGCCTCGCCTCCACCCTCTGTGGTGGAGAGACTTAATGCTGAGTCGAGCCCTTTTTGCTGCTGTGGCACACACACATTTTACTTCTGTGTCAATATTTGTGGTGCTTTTGCGTGTGTATGTGTGTGAGTATGTGTGTAGGTAGATATTGTTATCCATTTGTTAATTACATAAATATAATTGTTATTTTTGTTGTGTGCTATAGCAGTAAATAAAAATCTGCCTAATGTCCATGTCTATTTAATAAATGCCCTCGTAACTTTCAATTTCAATTTTAGCAATTAAAAAAAAAAAAAAAATTCCAAGCAATAAAGTGAAGCAAGAAAACTCAATTTAAATCTACACAAATCCCTCCACTACCCTACTCCATGTCAATGAAAAGGAACTGCGGCTTGTGAGATTCAAAGACCGCGGAATAAGACTCTTCAAAAGGCTAATCAGCGTAAAAGCTAAGCTCCGAGCAGCTTCTGACTGAGAGCCAAATATCATTACTGTAACTAGATAAGTAGGCTATGTACGTTTGTCTGTAGTTGACGCTCTCTGAGTACAGATGACTTCATTATAGCGAACAACTTGTAATTTTCGAACGTTGTGTTACGCGGTATGTATACATACAGTAACTGTTAGATAATCTATGCAAAATCATCGCATACTCTGTATTTACCATTGACTGTCCTATAATAAATACAGTGTATGCGATGGTAATGATAACGTGGACGCCTGCACTTATATATCTAATATATATAAATCTTGTGTCACAATGTTTGTCCTCAATGGACTCCTAAACCACTTAACCGATTATAATAAAATTCGCACACCATGTGCAGTTCGATCCAACTTGAGAGATAGGATAGTTTAAATCTCAAATTATAGTCGCAATTTTAATTTATTGCTAATTATTTGTCGTTATTATTTGACAGTCACAATTATCTGTTAACTCCAAATGATTCTAACAGATGTCGTTACCTTTCGATTGGGTTGAGTAAGTAATCAATAGATGGCGCTGCTATGGTAAGTTGTCTGTTATTATTTGACAGTCACAATTATCTGTTAACTCCAAATGATTCTAACAGATGTCGATACCTTTCGACTGGGTTGAGTAAGTAATCAATAGATGGCGCCACATGGCCACAGCAACGCGTGGCCGGGTCAGCTAGTATTTTATATATATTACCAGTAGCGCCCCGCTGTTTCACTCGCGTGGATTACGGTTTTCCCGCTCATCAATTATTCCACGTGAATTTTACCGGAATAAAAAGAAGCCCCTGTGCTATTTCAGACTATTTTCACGCCATCTTTATTGTATTTTTTTGTTTTTGCCATAAATAAAGTTATGTCTATTTCTATACAAATATATTTATTTGACATAACAATAGGTCTAACAATACATGAACCCATTGGCTCCAAACTAGTTTTCACTGTGTTTTGGAAAGCAAGACTAAAATATATCTGTGCCAATTTTCATCCATCTCCGTTCAGAAGCTCTGGCGTGATTGAGTCACAAACATCAATCCATCCATCCAAACTTTGAAATGTATAATATTAATGGAATCCGTGGTATACACATACTCTCTCTTTGTTTTCCATGTGTACATAGTGTTGTCAAACGGAGCGGACCATCAGTTGTTATATAGGTTACTTATATACAGGGTGGGGCAAATTTTTGGCCCCTTCAGGGTAGCTAAGTACTAAGAAGTAACTAGGTAGGTATGTTTCTTATTTTCGTATATATATGTAATAGTATATAATATATGTAAATATTGGTGACATATTTACATATAAACCATCGTCGTTAGAGCGAACATGGGTAAGGACATAAGACTTCAAAATTAGCCTACCAACTTAAAAAAGTAGTTACATACGAAATTAAATTAAGAACCATTGAATGAGCGAAATTGTTGTTTTCACTTACTCGTTTTTTCATAGAAAATGTATCGGAATGGTTTTTTTTAATTTTTGCCAAAACTTACGATTTGATTTGGTATGCTACTTTGGGAAAAGTGTTCCTGGTTGGAAATAGAGTCGATTAAGACCAACTTGTTTTTTTTGACAAATGTAATTTTTTGGGCGAACCTTACTGATTATCAAAAAACTAAAAATGGCAATATATTTTTCTTCAAAATAAAACAGAAGGTTCCTAAGTACAAAACCTTCTAACTACAAAAGAAAAGGTAGCTACCCTGAAGGGCCCCAAAATTTGCCCCACCCTGTATAGCTCACTTATACAAAATAAAGTTTAAAACATTACCTAGATTTTTTTCTAAAGTAACATTTTTCGTTACTTTGTCTCAGCATAAGGAAAAATCTCCCCGTGTATATTGGACGCAAGCAGATTCTCATTATGCGGCCTCAGTGACGTATAGGTACGTTACGAGGTAGGCAGATCTTGCTAGGCCGTGAGCCCGCACCAAAATTGCCTACGTCATTTGACATCACGATAAAATGCATGACTCACGGTCGAAAAAGTTGTACTGAGCGAGGATCAGAAGTACCGCAACGCCTGAAAACGAGGGTCTTGATGTGAAGTAATGACTTACGGAACTGAAACGTGGTCTCTGACTATAGGCCTTCTGAACAGACTCAGAGTTGCACAACGAGCTATGGAGAGGGCTATGCTCGGGGTTTCTCTACGTAATCGAATCAGAAATGAGGAGATCCGTAAAAAAACGAAAGTCACCGATATAGCCCAGTGGATTAGCAAGTTGAAGTGGCAGTGGGCAGGGCATATAGTTCGAAGAACCGATGGTCGTTGGGGGCGAAAGGTTCTCGACTGGAGACCACGGACTGGCAAGCGCAGCATAGGACAGCCACCGACCAGGTGGACAGACGACCTGACTAAGATCGCAGGCAAGGGCTGGATGCGGGCCGCTTCCAACCGGTTCTTGTGGAAATCGATAGGGGAGGCATAGACCTCCAGTGACGTCCACTGCTGGACATAGGTCCAGCAGTGGACGTCCTACGGCTGAGATGATGATGATGATGTCTTGTTGATTTCACGTGACGTAAGTGTAACCTAAACATTTTGACCGGAAGTGTAGGATTTTCTCAGACTTCCGGCCAATTTTAGGTGCTATAATTTTCTGATTCTCGCTCAACATTACTTTCCCGACCGTGTGCCATGCATTTTATCATGATGTCATAATGACGTAGGCAATTTTGGAGCGGGCTCTCGGACTATGCAGAGGGGTTGCAAAGTATATACGTAACTATAACATGTTATGTGAGGGGTAGATAGGGAGCGTTGTATTCTGTTATGGTTTCACAAAGATTTCGCAATACGGAATACTAATACGACACGAAAGATTCATTCACAGCTGACTGAACAAACGTAAAGATCAAATGTCAAAGCAGAAAGGTCACACGTCACTCATACTTAACAAGGAATATAGACTTTCTACGCGGAGATTTAGCTGTAATATTTGTGTTGTTATTCTTTGAAATCCTTTGTTTTATATTTCCTTCCACTCCATACTGGTTTGCTAACCTATTAACAGCAATGGGGCTGAATGCGGGCCGCTTGGGATAGATTTCAAGCAAAGCCTATTTCAATCTTCTTCTTGTTGTCCTTATCCCACATTAGGTGGGGTCGCCACAATATGTTTTTCTCTTCCATTCTCTTCTATCATTAGTCATCTCAGTGTACATACCTTTCATATATACGAAAGGTGTGAGTCATAGCTTACACTGCGGCGGAATCGTTCAACCTACACCATAGTTGGATTGTTTTTTTTTTTAATTCTGTATAAATCTAGCGTTTGACCACTATCTCATTTGCCTACCGGGCTGAGCACCATCTGTGCTCGCCCCCCCTCCGGTGAAGCTGTAAATGCCGGTAAAGGCAAACAGCATTAGTCCGTTAGAAAAAAAAAAAAACTATCTCATTTGATGGTCAGTGAAGATGTGGTCGAAGATGCTCTCAAGGACTGCTGCCTGAACACACTATGTGTTTGGTGACAGTTTTAAAAACTTGAGGGTGGTAGCAAGCCAGGCGGGTATTCGAAAGTACCCTACCACCTGGTGGGAATTCGATAACGATGTTATCTTCACCGGAAGCTCAAGCTGTTGTTGGGAATCGAACCAGTGTCCGTCAGTTTGACAGGCGACGCTCCCCTCGCTGAGGTATCATCGCTTGAAAATTATGCGCATACAATTGGAATGTCCGGCAAAGGACTATTATTGAATCTGTGTTGAAATGCGGATTGCGTTGTGATGTAATCAGTGCGCTGTCCGCATACTCAGTAACTATTATTTTATCTGTACCGGGGTTGTGGTCAGTACAATGGCCAGGTTTATAGCTAGGAAGTTAAATGTTACCTGTTAATACGATTTATTTCCTTTATTGAGGCGTTACTATTAAAAGCTGTCTTTATTTTATACTAGCTACGCCCTGCGGTTTAATCCGCGTGGATTACGGTTATCCCAATTATGCCACCTCAATTATGCCACGGGAACTAAACTTTTCCGGGATAAAAGTAGCTTTTGAGTTATTCCACGGTCTAACCTATCTTCATAGCTACCAAATTTCATCGAAATCGGTACAGCCGTTTGAGGGTGATGGAGAAAAAGAAGTTTCATAATTACCATACAGTTTACTGGAGTAAAAAGTAGCTTATGTGCTGTTCCAGAGTATAATATGTCATCCAGATCCGTTCAGCAGTTCTGGCGTGATTGAGCAACAAACATCCATCCATCTAAACTTGTACAATTTTTTAAAACGTATTGTATAGATCCATCGTTTGACCACTATCTCACTTGATGGTCAGTGACGATGTGGTCGAAGATTTATAATTATATATAATTTAATGGGATGTATTACTTACAACAAAACACGCTGAAGAGAATCAACATTGTGTATTTAGCAAATGGTCAAGCCATAATTGCGTCATTGCGTTTAAAACCTGCTAAAAAATACATGCAAGTTATTGATTTTTCGTTCGAAAAAATGTAGCTATAATATTGAAAGCAACAGTAATAAGAACTACTTACTATGCAATTACTATATCTACCAATGGAGGAAAGGGTTACGGTGAAATTAAGTGTTATATGAAGTGATGGAAAAAGCAAAAGCCCTACATGATGTTAAGTAGTAATCTCTGCCTATATACAATTCGTAAAGAACTGCACTGCGCCCTGAGACAATGATGTTTTACTAAAGATGACGTATATTCATACTGCGCGGTGTTCAGATTTTGTTCCTTTACGACATAAACATGCTTACTGCGACAGATAATACGGTACAAATAATATAGAAAAGGATAGCTATATGTTTAGACTTGCGCTTGAAATACGCGTCGCAATGAAATTTACTACAATTGACTTAATTTTTCCGCCTCAATTTCCGCATGCTTGTGCGACATCTACCTCATATAAACATATAATATCATTGCCCTGAGACATAAAGTTGGTAAGTCTCATGTGTCTGTAATTTCACCGGATACATACTCTTTTAACTGGAAGACAGTAATTCGAACACTACTGCTGTCGGTAGAAATATATATAATAATAATAACATTCAATAACATTCACACAAGGTCTTCAGGTCCCAAACTAGGCAGAGCCTGTGCTATGGTAACCTGATGACTGATATATATACTTAAATACATACTTATATATATACTTATCATGTGTGTATGAACACACACAAATGTTTGACCTGTCCGGGAATCGAACCCGGAACCAGCGGCTCAGAAGGCAGAGTGCTACCAACTGCGTCAACTGACTAGTCGGTGGCGGTTTTTATGCACTAAAAAGTGCAAATATGATAAAGGTTGACGAACTAAATGGAAGAAGAATGCCATGTTGAAGCGACCGAGTATTTAGAGTAGAAGAAGAATGGATTGTTTTTTTATGTTATAAACTTATTAGTACTGTGCCCCGCGGTTTTAATCGTGTTGTGATGATTGATGAGGATGAAAAGTTGGCTATATTAGACTAGACAAGACTTTTGTCTAAAACTGTGATAAGTATTTATTTTTAAACCGTAGATCATTTAGAGTACATATTTGTAACATTTCAAATTAACACGTATCAGGATTTGTCCCACCCTCTCTACCTGTAAACACCCGCGAGCCTCTATAATGTCATCGACACCTGTTAGGGCCTTAAACGTAAGAATATTACAGACTACATAGAACCCTAGTTCTTTACTGTGATAAATATTTGATGTATGTAAAGGCATAAGCTACTTTCTCACGGTCCGATAACACAGTTGTGGCTAAAACTGTGTCATTGGACTATTGAATAATTGCTCTAGTTTTATAGAAAAAAAAATTTAACACATTTCAATATTGTAGATTTGTAATAAATAACATAGCCCAGCGGATTAGTAAGTTGAAGTGGTAGTGGGCAGGGCATCGATGAACCGATGGCCGTTTGGGTCGAAAGGTTCTCAAATGGAGACCGCGGACTGGTGCGTGCAGCACAGGACGGCCACCGACAAGGTGGACAGACGACCTGACTAAGATACTGATATGATGACTGATAAGGGCTGGATGCGGGCCGCTCCCATCCGGTCCTTGTGGAAATTAATGGGGGAGGCGTAAGTCCAGTAGTATGTAAAGATATTTATCCATAAATATAATTTTAAGTATTCAGAGCTATCTTGCAACTGCTAGTAGAATGCCCAAATGTTATTGTAGTAGGTAAATGTATTATTGTCATTAATTAGCCACATCAGTATCAGAGAAGACGCCGCGAAGGAGAGTTCTACGCTCTTGTCGCCGCCCGGACCTGAACCACTGAAGATGTCGACCGCAGTGATCGACGAAACGTCTGGAACACAAGTTTCATTTAGACCACGACCAAACATGTACCCACCACGGACATTTGTGTATTGTGATTGTGTGTGTCTATGCCTCCCGCGACTCAGAGTATCCTAGTGTAGTGCTGGGGTGCGAGTGTGTGAAGAATAAAAAAAACAGCTCGGTAGCAATCGGTACATACAACATGCAACGCTGGCCGTGAAAGCCTAAGAGTTTTTTGACGTGATAACGTTTTATAAATTGATGAATGCCAAAATAAAAAATAGTAACGTTCCGTGTAGCGTTCCGTTTCCGTTTCCGTCAAAAGTCAAAAGTCAAAAGTCAAGTCAAAAGTCAAATGTCAAAAGTGAAAAATCAAAAGTCAAAAGTCAAAAGTCAGAAGTCAGAAGTTGAAGTCGAAGTCATAAATGATTATGACGTTATCACGTAAATCTATCGTCCGTAAACCGACTTTACAGACAACCAATATTTTTTTTTTACCTTTTTTTTTTGTTTGTTACACTCAGACCCCCGCACTAGGATTCCCTGTATCGCGGGAGGTACGGACACACACAATCACAGCACACAAACATTCAAGACCCAGGACAAACATCTACACTCATCGCACAAATATTTGTCCCTGCCAGGATTCGAACCCATGGTCCCGGAGACGCAGAAGTCATGTTACTGACACTAACCACTGCGCCACGGCGACCGTCAAAACGTTTTAGTTAAGTTTACAAGACTAAACTAATTCTAAAGATCAAGCACACAAAGCTACACAAAGTTAGTTGAATGCACGTGAACAAAACAGTATCCGTAGTATACCAACCGGTTGAATAGGAACATTTGCCAACTATAATTACTTCTGTGGCGCTTCGCTTCTCTTTGTGTAGGAAAATAGAATTAATGTGCAAATACGGCCACGGAATAGTCACTTTTTAACCGGCTTCAAAAAGGATGAGGTTCTCAATTCGACCCGTGTGTTATTTTTATGTTTGTTACCTCAGAAGTTTCGACTGGGTGAACTGATTTTGATCGTTCTTTTTTTATTTGAAAGTTAGAGATTCCCGCGTGGCCCCATTTCAATTTCATTAAAATCGGTTTTTGAGTTATACTCCCATTAACTGAAAAATGCTACGCATACGTCGATGATGTAGTTACGGGTGGAGAAATCGGTGAACACACCCTATTGATCCTGTGAGTAGCAAAGGTCACTAAAAAGTATAAGATCTATTAACATTAGTAGTCCTAGTGATTAAGCTTCCTTTCTAACCTACTTTAAGGACCTATTGTATTTATTGACAGTAATTAACATACATACACATAGGTAAACTAAAGCGTAAACAAATTCTGGTTTGTTCTGTTAGACTTTATGTAATTATTTCTGTTATTAATCTGTGGTCTACGCTGTTGGTACATCAACTACCTATACTTATATTTTTCACATTCAATTGTAAATTTTTGTTATGTACTGTCTGAAGATCCTTAAATAATTTTTTTTAAAAAAAAAGGCAGAAACATTTTTTATTACCAAAAATGGAACCGACTTCATCACTCGAAAGTGTGAAATAACTTGTCGAAGTCGGTACCATGCGCACAATATTGTGATGATATTTAATTTTGTGAACAATCATGATAGATAAATAAAATGATATCAAATTAATACAAATACATATATATTTATTGGCACAAAACACTTTCAATACATGATAGGTTGCGCATACATCCTGGCACGACAGCGTTGCTACACAAAAAGAAAGAACACACAAAGAGCTAGCTACACAAAAGAGATAGAAAGTAATAACTTAATGATTAAAGCTCTTAAAAACATACAAAGTCCAACACCGGAAAGGCAGCGCTGTATGTCACCTCGAGATGCGTATAGCGAGAAAAAAAGGCAAGTGCTGAAGTCACAAATCGAAAAATATAATATAGCAGTACAAACGGATATCCATACCCTGATGCCAACAAAGTCAAGCAGGAAATCAAAAAGAAAAATTATACTTTCTATAAAACCTAAGAATAGATATATGAACAAAAGTCTTTTTAGGAAAATAAGAAAACAAAAGAAAGAAATTAAAATCTTGCAAAAGGAACTAGAAGACATTAGAATGCTGGAAAAAAAGATACAACACCAAATAGTACAACAAGAAACTAAAAATAAAATAAGAATTTCGAAAAAGTGTTTTGGAAAAGTGGACACGAAAAAAATAACAATATTTTCTGACAGCTTGGGAAGTGGCTTAGCAGTCAGAGTGTTAGATAAATCTGACTCAAAAGAAATTATCAACTATTGTAATCCGGCAGCTACGACGACACAGGTACTGAAAAACTTTTACCAACGCACGGAGAATCTACGGTCAAACGATTTAGCAATTATATTAATTGGAAACTATTGCGACACAGAAATGGACGAACCTTATATTGAAATCGTTAGAAGTATTTTACATAACAGATCTCGACATTTCAATATTCTATTGGGAAGTATTATCTATGATGGCAGAAATGACGCTAAAATTTACAAAATTAATACAGAACTTTCTCGCTTAGCTGCGGTATCAGAAAATGTTAAATACTTTGAGTTAAATACCATAAATAGGAGTTTAATTAAAAACTTTGTCGTGAGTGAAATTTTACGAGCATGTGATAACTTTAATGCCTCTTCATCCTTAAAATTTATTAAAACTGACTGTGAGCAATCCTTAAATTTTATAAATACCCCGATGACAAGTGCAAATGGTTAAACATAGTACATACCAATATACAAAGCATAGGAAATAAATTTTTAAATATAGAGCTTTTAGCCGAAAATACAAACTGCGATGTACTTTGCCTTTCAGAGACATGGGCGAATGAGCTAAAAACAGATGTAATGTCTATTGAGGGGTATACGCTCGCAGAGTATTATCATAGGAAATTGTTTGAACACGGAGGCACTGCCATTTTCTTAAAAAACGGCATAGATTTTAAAATAAGACATGATATAACCAAACTTAGTTTTGAAATGAATTGTGAAGTAGCAGCAATAGAAGTAAAATTTTGTAAATTGTTGGTCATTTGTGTTTATAGACCTGATAATGATTATTTAATATTTGAAGATGTAATGACCAAGATTTTTGAAAAAGCATGTAAAGAAGGAAAGAAAATCATAATAGCAGGAGACTTTAATCTAAATGTAATGAATAATAATAAATATAATAAAAAAGAGGTACAAAAGTTTATAAAATTACTAGGTGAATTTAAATGTAAGCTTATGTTAAATGAGCCAACAAGAACTAAAAAAGAGTCCGCAACATGCATTGATAATTTTATTGTAAACGATTGTACAAATTTTGAGCATCATATAGGGAAAGTTCTTGATGTCAAACTGTCCGATCATAATGTTATCCAACTGTATTATAAATTAAATTGTAGTAAACTTAAAACTGATGTTTCTAAAAATATAATGGTAAGGGTTATGTCTCAGAATAATAAAGATTATTTCCATTACTTGTTCTGTAAAGATTTTGCCAGAGTTAATGAAACTGTAAATATCACACCTAATGCTAATGAGAAAATGAACATCTTAATGGATCACCTCAAGTATTGTTACTATAACGCGTTTCCCTTAAAAACTCTAAATGTAAGTAATAAAAAGAAAAATATATTGTTTTCTAAAGGAATAGAAATTTCGAAAAATAATTTAAAAAAACTAGAAATACTCCAGAATACCTATCCATGTGCTGTTAGGAAGAAAAACCTTAAAAAGTATAAGAAAGTTTTTAAAAAAGTTCTAGAAACGGCGAAAAAATTAAATATTTCTAAGAGAATTCAGAAATCTAGTAATAAAATTAAAATGACATGGCAAATTGTAAAAGAACAACAAAATAAAAAAACAGAAGATAGAAATCACATAAAAAATAAAATAAGAAATCAAAGGGGACATATAATGACAGGCTGTAAAAATATAGCAAACAGTTTTAATCACTTCTTTAATAATATAGCCCACACTTTAACAAAAGATTTAGACGTTCAAGTTGAAAACTGTCGTAGATATTTAAACAGCACAACAGCAATGAATAAAATATTTTTTCCCAGTATTTCTGATTCAGAACTAAGAAAAATAGTACATAGTATAAAAAGTAAGTCAACTAGGGATATTTATGATATGGACACTAAAACTATTAAGGAATTAATTTTGTGTAATAATAATATGTTTGATATTACTCTAAAGGTATTAAATGAGTGCATTCTGCAGGGAATCTTCCCAGACAGCCTAAAAACAGGTAAAATAGTACCATTATTAAAAAAAGGGAATAATTATGATATTGGGAATTATAGACCAGTATGTATCTTACCAGTTCTGTCTAAACTTCTAGAAACTGCTGTAAAGGCCAGAATAATAGCATACTTCGATTCGAATAATTTATTTACTGAAAGTCAATTTGGTTTCCGAAAAAAGAGATCAACTGAAATGGCCATTAGACGGACTGTGTGCTTTGTATTGGATGCTATGGATAAGTCGCAGAGAGCTGCTAGTATTTTCTGCGACTTGTCTAAGGCCTTTGATTGTTTGCGTCACGATGTCCTAATTTTCAAGCTTAGTTTTTATGGATTTGAAGGAACTGAACTAAATTTCTTACGCTCTTATCTAAAGGACAGAGTTCAAATTGTCAAGATAAACAATACACTATCCGATATCGAACGAAGTAGTATAGGAGTACCACAAGGTTCCATATTAGGGCCTTTACTGTTTTTAATCTATGTTAACGACCTGGTAAACTGCCTGCCAGATTGGGCATTTGCTACTCTATTTGCGGACGATACACATGTAGGAATAAAAGACAAAAATCTAGCAGATGTGGAGAAAAAATACAAATGAAATTGTACATATACTAAAGCAGTGGTTTGAAGCAAATGGTATTATTTTAAATGAGGATAAGAATACTATTTTAAACTATTCGTGTAGAAGAAAGAATAAAAATGATACTATCAGAGAGGTAAAATTCTTAGGATGTACTCTAGATTCTACACTTTCTTACAGTAGCCATATAGACAAAATCTGTAAAAAGTTAGCCAGTGCGAATTATGCGTTGTTTAAATTGAAACCTCTAGTTGATAAAAAAACACTTCTATCTGTTTATTATGCCTACTGTCATTCTATTATTAGCTATGCCATAACCGTTTGGGGAAACGCTCCCCATATCAATAGGGTTCTTATTAGCCAAAAGAGATCTATTCGAATCATGCATGGCTTATCCCGGTTAACATCTGTCAAACCTTATTTTAAAAAATCCAAGATACTAACAGTGATTTCCCAATTTATATATACCTGCTTAATAGAAATACATTTAATTAAACATGAATTTCCAACAAAAACCCAAATACATAATTATAATACCCGAAATAAGGAAAAAATACATGTACTAAAAACGAGACTCGTGAAGACCTATAAACAAGGAATATGCTTAAAACTTGACATGTACAATAAATTGCCATTAGAAATAACCCATTTACCCATAAATACTTTCAAGAATGTACTTAAGAAATTCCTCGAATGTCACCCTTTTTATAATATAAATGAGTACATGAGCTGTTCATTTTCTGATATATAGCTTGTAATATAACCTGGTAAGATGTAATGTCCTAAAAACAGCTGTTGTAAATATTAATATTGATATAATATAATTGATAATTATGTACTGAATTGACGTGCCAATGTTATGCAATGTAACGAAATGGTTAATAAATCATCTGAATCTGAATCTGAATCAAAAGTGTTCTAGGTATGGCACCTGTTATCTATATATATAAAAATGAAACCCGTTTTCCGTTGTCACGACATAACATGAAAACGGCTTGACCGATTTAGATAAAATTTGGTATAAAGATACATGGGACTTTGGAGAAGGACATAGGCTACTTTTTGTCCTGGAAGAAGTATGGTTCCCGTGGGATAACTGAGTCAGCGGGAAAAACGTAGTGCACGCGGGTGAAACCGCGGGGCGCAGCTAGTTTATAATAAAATCCCTAAATACATTAAGGACATGAATTTTACTCTTTTTAAAAGGACATTGTATAAGTTATTGACTGCTAAATGCTATTACAAAATTAATGACTTTTTAAATGACTCATTTTAACTGTATTCTTGACAATCATTATATTTATTATTTTATTGACTTTTACATGATTTTATATCAATATAAGTTTAATTAATACAATTTAATTTACATTATTAATATATAATTTAGAAAAAGAATATAATGTAATTGTAATTATTTTGCACACCCATGTGGTATGTCACAGCGGGCCATTTTTATTATAAGACCTATTTTATTTCCTGTGGCAATGCAATAAAGAATTTTGATTTGATTTGATTTGATAGCTAGCTATAACATGTGATTATCGATGTATACATAATTATGTATGTGAATACAATATAAAAGGCCTTTAGCAGCCGTGCTGGGGTCACCTGTGTTACGGCTGCTAAGCTACTTCCTATCATCAAGCAATACATCATAATATGCAACGAGCATCTTGACTATCACATACCTAACTTAATAAATATATTATTAAAACAACATAGAACAGATACAACGAAAAGCCAGGATATTATGTTAATTAACTAAAACTTACATAACCTAACGCGCGGTATAAAGAAATGAGGGAGTAAGTACATCTTATAATTAAATATCACTCAACAATCAAGCTATTTTTTTTTTTTTCAGATTGCATCTAATGGTTTGCACTATGAGCCTTGTAACCTAACAATTAGTCGCAAAACTAATATATAATAATATTGATTGGAAATTCTCGTGGTCGCCGCGATCTGGCAGCGTAAACTCACCTGAGGATGAGCATCGGACATGCTCGAAACCTAGGTCGAAACTTTGACTATAAACGTGAGTAAAGCCGGATACTACATATATATATAATAATATTAGTATGACTACTTTCAATCGGTGCCATGCTTACAATATTTTGATAATAGTTACTTTTGAACTATCATGGTACCGACTTCAACGAATTATTTCACACTTTTGTATGTTGAAGTCGGTTCCATTTTGGGTAAAATAATTTTGATAATAAAAAGTCACACTGTGACTTTTTATTATTAAGTATTATTTTTTAATGTGCTTTGTTGTATTTTGTTTTATGCAATCCTTATGTTATATGTGTAGTACACACATACTTATAAAATAAGTTGCACGCCGAAAGGCAGAAAATAGAGCTTTGTAGATAATTATTAATAATGTACACCTGTATTATTGTACCCATTTACGCACAGATCACTTACGAAATTAATCCCCAGCCATTCCAAAATATACAAAAATGCACAACGTTGAATTCAAGTTTTCACTTCTGCCGGCAATCCCGGCATTTTTTTTTTTGTGTGTTGTATAATGTGTAGATGCAGATGCACCTCCTAAAAGTAATCCTAGCGGCGGCCATGCTTACTATTGAAAAAAAAAGCTAATTAAAGATGAATGAAAGTAATAGCTTCAAAACATATTAATTATTATTATTATTACTTGCAAATTATTATTTTTCTCAATAAATATCTGTATTTGTATCTAAAATATAACTACTTTTGAAGCGATGATAGCTCAGCGGGAGGAGCGTCGCCTGTTAAACTAACGGACACTGGTTCGATCCCCAACAACAGCTCCAGCTTCCGTTAAAGGTAACACCGTTATCGAATTCCCAGCATGGTGGTAGGGTAATTTCGCATACCCACCTGGCTAGCTACCATCCTCAAGTTTAAACAACTGTCACCAAACACGTAGTGTGTTCAGGCAGATCAGTCCTTGAGAGCCAGTGAGCATTTTAGTTCTAGCGTGATAACATCATCGACCACATCGTCACTGACCATCAAGTGAGATAGTGGTAAAACGCTAGATCTATACAGTATTAAAAAAACAGGCTACAAAAGTAGACCGTGCCGAAAATGGCAACACCGAAGTCGGGTGTCTGTCTCATTAATGATTTCGTTCGGAAATCCTTTCAGCCGGACCTTTCATAACAAAGGGGAGGGATAAGCTGCTTACGGTTGCCGTTCTACTGAGAATAAAGCTAAGCCTATATGCTAACTAACGTGTTATCTGTGGCAGTGGGACTAATCCTGGGTACTCATTTGATATAATAGTAATCCAAGGATTACAAAAGGATAAGCTGACTGCGAATATGTAAATTATATCTTAAGGATTTTTGAAGTGAAAACTTATTTAGCAGCGCTGTGCACTTTGGATGCGCCATCAGCGAAGCTAGATCATATTGCTGTTAATAATGATAGTTAAAATAAGTAAAGTTAAACACCTTCTTAATTCAAAAAATACGAATATCCTGTTGTGTACCGAACCTTAGGTGGATGGGTCTTATAGGTGTTTGTTATATTCTAAGTCAGTATTTAACAGCTTTATAATAACAGTTTTTTATGCGTAAGGCAACACCAGTAATTGGTCTCTAATCATGGCTATTACGCCGAAGCTGAGTTACGCCCTTCGTGAATGTGATAATCGTTAACACGGTTTTGTTTACGAAAAAAAAAGAAAGTATCTTTTGTTTGTTTTAGAATTCATACATTTTTATGAATTTAAACTATCTAGAGATAGATAGATAGATAGATATAACTCTTTAATTGATGAATCAAAAGAAAAAGCTCGAGCATACCGCAATTTTCCAAAATAAATTATACCACTATCAAAGCATACGCAAAACCCCCGGTCCATTATTTCCTTTTTTATAACTTTCATTCAAAGGGTTGGTCACTCCTATACTGAAGTATAGGAGTGGGTGTGCCTTAGCTTTTGATGGGTAACGGGTATGACCCAGATTCTTCTGTATTCGGAGTTAAGACCATGGGAATGGAGTGAATCCAAAGGAGGCTTTGAAACTTTATAATAGAAAAAACAGTTGATCACTACACATTCTGTGTTTGGTGATAAAGTTGAGGCGGAGCTATATGCCGCGAGTTATAAGCTTATAAGGCCTAGCGAGGTCTAGCAAGCCTCGCTAGACCTCGCCAGGCATCATAGGTTGCGGAGGATTGGGAAAGAATAGAATTCATTAATGAACATGATTTTATACCTACTCATATTTTGTAGGCACCTGCACTTAACATAGTTTATTCTTACAATCCTAAAATTATCTTCATGTGTAAGCTGTATATGCCTGTAATAGGTGTACTATATCAGAATGTAATACATATGACTTCCGTCATAATCTTAGAGTTAATGATATATTGATATATATAATATGTACACTGTTGGCGTATCATAATAATAATAAATAAATAAAATAAATAAAGCGTACCCGTGGCCCCGGTTTTAGGCGCTGAAGCGGAACATCGGGGGTTTTAGTTAGTGGAACTCTAACATAGCCACCCCTGCTCCTCCCGGTAAGGGTTTGAATCCAGCGATTTCGCCCGTAATAAGTAAAGGGCCTAGCGAGCCATTTGAAATATTAAGGCTAGTGTGACTATCTTCAAAACCTCCAAGGTCTCCAAAACCTACTATAATATAAAAGAATTCTTTAATGATTATTCTCGGTGCAACTGTAATTTATGTAATAGTGATTAAGTATTAAATTTTTATAGTATGTAAAATTAAGTAGTAGTAAAGTATGTAAAATTTGTAACATTTATAATATAACATTTGTAGATAAAATATAATACTTACAGACCACTATTGAATGCTCAAACTGGGCAGGCTGTTGATACTATTTTATATTGTAACATCTATATTTTTATATCACACAGTTGTTCAATCAATATTTCTGATTTCTGATTTCAAACAAGCCATAAATGTCCATCTAAATATTGAATATATGATGATATTGGTTCAAACATTCAGTGTTGGCTGAAAATAGATTTGTTGATAAAATCAAACACGCAATAGCCTAAATTTATTCTGCATAAAAAGCCTTAATTTATTCTATTTATTTTGTATGAGGTTAACATATTTTGAAGCGACATTTGTTGAAAAACTAGGGGATTTGATGTTTTTATTTTTCAATATAGACATCGATTTTGTAGATACTTTTATTATTATGCAATATATTGTTATAACCGGTTATATGCTACATTGTTTTTTTATTTTAATTTATAGAATTTGAACATTATTTCGCTTGGTGGTCAACGATGCAAAAATGCATCGGGCTCATTTTGAAAAATTGTAATAACATTTCAATGAAGTTAAAAAATACCAAAAAATTGAACCAACTCATTCAACTTTGCTACTCATGTTGTCGTTCTGTATGTTATCCGATGTCTTCACCCGCAACTATAATATCATCGAGGTATGCGTAGCACTTTTCAGTTATTGTAGTGTAACTCAAAAATCGCTTGTTCGATTTTGATGAAATTGATAAATGTGAGATGAGTATATAATACATAAATGGGAGCACACGGGTAGCACTAACCTTCAAATAAAAAAAAATCATAAACATCGATTCACCCAGTCGAAACTTCTGAGGTAGATAGATATATAGAAAACGCTTTATTTGTTTCTCCAAGTTTTACAAAGGAACTTAATACACACAATGATGTTTAGAGCATAAACTATTCTGGAGAAACAAAAGGCGGACTTATCGCTTAAAGCGATTTCTTCCAGTCAACCTTTTGTTTTGAAGAATTTTAACTAAAAGTAACAGTGGCATCCTTTTAAGGTAACAACCATAAAAAATATATACGGGTCGAAATGAGAAATTCCTCTTTTTTTGAAGTCGGTTAAAAATTTTCTTTTTGAAGCCGAAAACTTATGAATGAAGATTTACTATAACGATAACTAGCACTTACCTTGTTTGGTGATAGAGGCTGGCTGCACTTTTGTTTTTATAACCTAATCGCCGCCGCATAGAGCTTACAGCAGCATAAATTAATTATAAAACATACAGACTGCATCAACACGTCAACATGTAACATGCATGCACGCGACCAATTTGCAACATGAACATAATGGTTCATGTGTGTTCAACTTGGCATTTATCAAGGGCAACCTTCGACCTTACAGACTCTGCAACTTACCTAATAACAACTCTCTCCAATGTATACTTTCGGAAGACAATGCAGCGGACAGACATGTCAACGCTCACACGGCATAAAAACAGACACGACACGATAAAAAAATCATTTAAATCAAAATCGGGACATCATTTTAGTCATCATTTTGTCCCGGTAGCGATGCATCAGACCGGCGGGCGAGCGCGCGAGCCGGCGCGCCGCCTGTTTTCTACTGAACACTGTTACGTTTTTGCGCAAGCGTAATAGTACACAGAATCGTCCGAAATTCACCCCCAGCTTCCCATGTCCAACCGTCCAATCACCCGGGCAAACGTGATGAAAATTACACCCTATATTATAAAGAGAAGAACAGTTTTCAGTTTGAGTACAGCTAGGTTGATATGGCATTTATTTATGAGCATTGCGTGTGCCGCACTGCACACGATTGTAATTAAATATGTGTTTGACAATGGTATTGAAGCAACCCTAGGTACAGAGGCTGTGACGTCAATGATGATGGGAGAGAATTCACGTGGAAACCGTTGCTAGAATGAAAGGAACTTCAGAGCCTTTTAAAAGCGGGCTTTTTATTTTGGCGTAATCCAGATGGCTTCCGTTTTGATGTTTGAGCTTTTCTTTAGTAGGCCGGCGTTTTAAAGCTGTTTGAGATATTGTATTTTCATTGAATTCCAGTAAAGTATCTTAAGTAATATTTTTTTTAATACCTTTAAAATCTACCAGAATAAGAAGTGTGATTGATAACTTACTAAAAATAGACAAGTCAGTACAAAGTCCTCAATTTTTAGTATGTTTACCTAAGCATAGATATAGCATATACATTCTAGATATAGTGTGATCTTCTATCCTATCGTCACCGACCATCAAGTGAGATAGTGGTCTCGGTTGTTTAACGCCTAGCTTTTCAATCATGGTTTGCATTAGTTGACAATACAGGGGTCATCCGGTATGGGGTAATCCGCCTAAAAATATTGCTTGGACCATTGCAATAGCTTTCGACGTTCTTTCCGTCTTTTCGAACCTAAGAAAGCTTGAACAATTGATTAATTGTAAACTCTAAGGCTTTCACGGCCGACGTTGCATGTTGTATGTATTGCTTCCGGGCTGTTTGGCCGTGGTCTATGTGTCTCAGTATCAGAGAAGACGCCGCGAAGGAGAGTTCTACGCTCTTGTCGCCGCTCGGACCTGAACCACTGAAGATGTCGACCGCAGTGATCGACGAAACGTCTGGAACAAAAGTTTCACATAGCCAAACAGCCCGGAAGCAATACATACAACAATTGATTAATTGTTGATAAATCAATTTTATAATTAGTTTATTAATCAATAATTAATTGCTGAAGCTTCCTTAGGTTCTCTTTCTCTGACCGCTAGCGTTGCATATTCGTTCTCGTTGATCACGATGACGCTTTCAAGTGTCAATTTCATACATTTTTATCTTTTTTTTTTTTTTTTTTTTTTTTTATTTATTTATTTATTTATTTACAAAATTATCTAAAGATAAATATAGATATCTCATATAAATTTTCTCTAGTCGCTTACGCTTGCAGAATATTACTTTGTCTAGGGCTACAGGTCTGCCGTAATCGACTGGCCAGATCTTAAGAAGCTGTAGTGAATGACAGCACTTGTCCACCAGACACTTATCTGTATTTTTTCTGAGTCAACTTTCGCTTTTTCTTTTTTCGCGAGCAGGATTTGGCCGGTTCTCTTGGGTTCAACTATTGTGTGGAGCGTTTCCGATTACCGCACAGGATCCATTAATCATCACAAGTAAGGATATGATTCATAGTCTCATCGTTAGATAGATAGATAGAAAACTCTTTATTTGCACACTATTTAAAAACTACACACATCAAGAAAACAAACAAATATAGATACAGTGATACAAAGGGCGGCCTTATTGGTTAAAGCAATTTCTTCCAGGCAACCAACGTTATTGTGACGGTTGAGTAATGTTATTCAGCACTCGACTCATTTGTTGGTTTGATTGACTCAATTCAAGCGGTACCAATTTTCGAGCTTTTTCACTTTTTTAATTTGTTCTAAGTTAATTAAAATTCTTTTACAGCGAAGCTTGCCGTTATTTTTTTTTATATATCACACTCAGACCCCCGCACTAGGATTCCCTGTATCGCGGGAGGCATGGACACACACAATCACAACACAACATCTACACTCATCTCACAAATGTTTGCCCCTGCCGGGATTCGAACCCAGGGTCCCGACGACACTGAAGTCAATGTCACTGACCACTGCGCCTCGGCGACCGTCGAATTGTGACGTGGTTTGCGATGAATCCGTTTCCACGATCAGTTTTAATTCTTAATTGTGAACTAGAGTCTCCGGCAGTTCACGGGGTTTTTTCGTTATGGATACGAAATCATTAAAACGAAAGACTTACCGTGTTTTCTTTTACGATAGCTTCCCCATACACATCATCATCATCATCTCAGCCATAGGACGTCCACTGCTGGACAAATGCCTCCCCTATTGATTTCCACAAGGACCGGTTGGAAGCGGCCCGCATCCAGCCCTTGCCTGCGATCTTAGTCAGGTCGTCTGTCCACCTGGACGGTGGCCATACACATCATTAACCCTTTAAGCTGTTTCTGCGGCGCTGGTGCCCCATGCCACGGTGGAACTTGTATTTGTAAATAGCCCGATATTTTAAATTTTCCATATTGTGAACAAAACGATACAAAAGAAAAATCAAATGGCGCGAAAACAAATGAATCACTAAATTGGATACACAAACACTAAAGCCTAAATTCAAAATAAATTTGAATTTGGAATTCCTAACCAAACGTGTTAGTTTGACAAAACTCCAATTTCATATGTAAGGACATACGATATTGTAAGATTAAAGTGCAGACTTACTGAGGCTCTATGATTAACTCGATGGCTCTATTTTGATACTATTGTTTGCATATTCGGTCAATGATCTTGAACTGTCTGTATGGAATAGAAATAGGCGCAGACAGGTAAATTAGTCCAGCCAAATATAGCGAGGCTCATTGGTAGCAGGCGCAAAATTAGCCTTGAGGTCGTTGATACCAAATGATAGACAGATTAATGTTAGAAATATGCTCTGCCTAATGTTCTCCATGCCGTGGGGGTACCGGCCTAGAATGGTACTCTCCCATCTCTTCCCGTGGGTGCCGTAAGAGTCAGCTAAGGGATCACATACCAGACGGTGGGCACCAGCGCCATCTGAGGATCGAAAATCATTCTGCGCTCGCCAACCCGCCTGCCAAGCGTGGTGAGAATTGGCAAATATTATTGGCATATGTCCAGCAGTGGATGTCCGATCGCTGAGAAGAAGAAGAAGAATGTTTTCCGGAACCGACTTCCAACACTCAAAAGTGTGAAATAACTTGTCGAAGTCGTTTCCATGCTCACAATATTTTGATAATAGTTACTTTTGAACTGTCATGGTACCGACTTCAACAAGTTATTTCACACTTTTGAGGTTTGAAGTTGGTTCCATTTTTTGGTAAAAAATATTTATTTTGGTATTAATTCACCATTTTTATTCTACGTTCGCAGTCTTGGATAAACACAAGCTCTAGGAAGATCGCGTGCTGAAAGGCAGTTAAAAAACTTTTAGAATTTGCTTTGAGTTTGTAAAAATCATTTTCCCGATTAATAATAGAAAATTGTTGCTTCAAAGAATCTATTTTGGTAAAATTTTTGTTGCGATGGAAACAATCATTTTTTATTAGAGAAATGATACATACATACATATTCATGCCTATTTACCGCAGGGGTAGGCAGACCACAGTCTTCCAATTGCTACGATTCCGACACACTTCTTTCCCCTCATCCACGCTCATCAGACTCATACAAGAGAGTCAGGTTGAGCTTCCTTCTCTATTTTTGATTTTTTCCTCTTCTAATACTACCAGTAAAACATTACCACTATCAGTATTACTTTTAGATAAAGTAATGCTAGGAAATCAATTTTTCGCGGAAGGCAGGAGGTTGTTATATATTATTTTGGTCAAATTTTAAGTAAATTTAATATATTTTTTATTGTCATGGAGCTTGAGTCACAGGTTGTATTCACGTTAGACCTGGAGTATACACTGGCGCTCTTGGTACCAGGTTGCCAGAACAAACCTTGTGTTTGCTGACAGTTTTTCCAAGTTAAAGGTGGTAGTAGCTAGGTGGGTACTAGAAAGTATCATACCACCATGCTGCGCATTGGATAACGATATTACCTATACCAGAAGTTCAAGCTGGGGTGAAGGTCAAACCAGCATCCATCGGGTGCAGAAGCAGTAGAGCTGCAAGTTCGATCACTGAATCATTTCTTCAAATATCTTTGTATGAATAAAACGCACCTCATGTTAACCAAGTATGTAATGATAATGCGTGACTGGCTTTATTAATGTATGCTTCTCCAATAAAGTCCTCGGATAATAACCAGGTTGTACGTTTCTAAAGTTCCTATTCTCTTTTATCGTGTCGAACAGTAAACAATGGAGCTTCCCTGCCAACTTTAGTTGTGTTGTTTCACGAAGGCGTGTTTTTTTCTGTTCTAGCTGATCTAGCCTGTGCTGAATACAATCCCTTTTAATTCTATTTTTTTCTTGGGGAAAATTCATTAACGATTTTTCACCTACGGGGGAAAGTAGGCAGGGCATGTCTGCAGCTGGCTCAAGCATCGCATCACCGCTATGCCCACTGGGGGGCCCCTTTGGACTTAACCATAACTGGACCCACTGCAGCCAGAGTCTACTACCGACTAAAAAAACGCGAAAATTACTATATGTAATAGCCATTTGATTAAGCAAAAAAGTTGTAAATGCTCTATCAGGCAAAGTAATATTTTCACAAGGCCATCGCGCATTTAATTAAGTTTGAGAAAGATGTAGTTAATTTTGAGCTTATATATCAACCTTCGATAGCTCAGTTGGTAGAGCGGTGGACTGTAGAGGAAATCAAAGCTGTCATCCATAGGTCACTGGTTCAAATCCGGTTCGAAGGAATACTTTTTTGAGTTTTTTCATGTTTAGTTCTTTTTCACTAGTGTCTAATTCCAGGCATTATTATTAGAAATACTTATATACAATTACTTATAATGTAATTATATATACTCACATATATAATTACTTATGTAATATTGTTAAATAATTAAGTATTGTTAAGCAATTAGGTGGTCATTGCAAAATAGCTATAAAACTATAGGTCAATGGGATACGTAAAAATTACGAAATATACATGAAGACACTTGAGACTGAAAATCTGCAAAAAGTAAATACAATTATGTAACTCAAAATTTATTGTTATTTGGTTGCATATATAATTAGTTGTTGATATGCAAAAAGACGCTGCGGACAGGATTCGAACCTGTGCGGGCAGAACCCAATGGATTTCAAGTCCATCTCCTTAACCACTCGGACACCGCAGCTCGTATTCTAATTGACAAAAGTGATAGATTAGTTATTGGCTATATTTAATATATTTTTTAATATATAAATTTCGATCTATATCACAAGAAATTTACAAATACACAATTAAATTACTTCGTTCTTACAACAGCAACCGTTGGCTATTAACTTTATACTAATAATATGATTATTTGCTCGATTCATTGATTTAGAGATTAACATGCTTGTTAATCGATACACTTAGACTAATAATTTACAGGCAACCGCGGATTGGTAACTTAGCAGATGGAACGTAAACAACTACTTTTTTATGTGTATGCCTACATGTGTTATCACTGAGAATAAGAATTTAACGCAATTTATTCCATACATAAAAATATTAAGCTAAAATGTTGCAGATACGTACATATTCACGAAATGGACTGTGCTAATTCAGTTTACCATGAACATTTTTAGCGCCATCTAAAACATATAATATAAACTTACATGATCGATAACACTGCCATCTGGCAGATGGCAGTGTTATCGATCATGCCAAAATTTTAGCTTAATATTTTTATGTGTATATTAGTGAGGTTAGGTATACGAACGATACTTTGCTACTCCCCGCTAGGTGGCAATTTTCTATTCAAGCATAGATGTCGCTACTCGCTAGGCGGGGAAACGAACACTACAATTCTTTAAGACTTGTGGCTATTTCTAAAGTACCAACTCTAGGCATATTACTTTTTAGGCTTCATATCAATAATGTTGAAACGTCAAAATCTCTACAAAAACGTGATTTGTACCTACTAGTAAAGAGCCCTTCGCTTTTTTTAACCAAATTTTAAAAAAGGAGGAGGGTCTTAATTCGATTCGTATGTTTTTTTTTAAAATACTTATTATAATGTGAATATCTAGAGAGCATTGTCATACACCTAATAATTGAAGTTTAGGTTTTTGTGTATCATCGCACAGACAAATATATACAAGCTACATGAATTAATTAATTATAAATAAACCAATTATATAATTAGTTTATTAATAATTAATTCATTATTAGGTTATTAGCAGGCCTGGAGAGCCAGTGCTCTCAAGGACTACTGCCTGAACACACGATGTGTTTGGTGACAGTTTTTCTGTTTCTTGGTCACTTCAGGGGTGTAGCTAGCCAGGCGCATACTCGTGCCCTACCACCGTGCTGGTGTAAAGTTTTCAAAAAAATATTAAAACTGTGGCCCAAACTTGACTAGGTGCCAGACTTTCTTTGGTGCCAGAGTAGTTACCAGAAGTTGGAAGAAGTCGTCAATAGGTAACAAACACACATATGTACGCAAAATTTTATGTCTATTCTACCGCTGGGCAGTAGTGCTCGCATTACTGTGTTCCAGTTTAAAGTGTATGGTTTCCGTTGAAATTACAGGCTGACCTGACCTATGAGGTTTACCAACTTTATGTCTAAGGTTGACGGGTGCAGTGCAGTTATTTACGAATGGTATCTGTCTATAGGCAGAGGTCACCCCTCAACATCCTGTGGGCCTTTTGCTTGACCCGGCACGTTATGCCATAAAAAAAAGGACAGGTTTACGTTACGTATTCGTCATCCAGGAAACGTCTGGTGTCTGACCTTCATGGTCACGATTTAGTTGAAAGAACTATTGACCGATAGCAAAAACACATCACAACAGAAGCAAGAAAACTAATAAACGTCTAAAAAGCCCAACTGAATAGACAGTAAGTTAGGTAGGTATGCAGACGGTACTTACTGTGTTAAACGATTTGTTTTTTATTACAAAAAATAAATTGTATCAATTTCTTTTGCCTACGAGTAAGTAGGTAAGTATACGTTATCATATTCCTGAGTCTGTGTTTCACGATACGTACAACCCCGGAGTCTTCAAGTCGCAACTGAATAGGTTCCTTCTAAGTCTGCGTGCTCCACCTTAGACCACGTCGTCGCTTAACATCAGGTGAGACAGTGGTCAAACGTAAGCTTATAATCCTTAAAAAAAAATCTCGTCCATTTTTGTAAACTCTAAGGCTTTTACGGCCGGCGTTGCATGTTGTATGTATTGCTTCCGGGCTGTTTAGCCGTGGTCGTTCAGTAACAGAGAAGATGCCGCGAAGGAGAGTTCTACGCTCTTGTCGCCGCTTGGACCTGAACCACTGAAGATGTCGACCGCAGTGATCGACGAAACGTCTGGAACACAAGTTTCACATAGACCACGGCCAAACAGCCCGGAAGCATTACATACAACATCGTCCATGTTTGTTTTTCGGCTAAATATTGAAATAATGTAATCCTTCCTACTAATATTATAAAGGGGAAAGTTTGTGTCTATGCACGCTCAAACGGCTACACCGATTTCGATGAATACATAGATACTTCAGGTCCCGGAATAACACAAGGCTACTTTTCACCATCATCGATCACCACTACGTCACACACTGGGTCCATCGGAAGATCAGCGCCGGCTCACTACCAGCATATGCTGATATGCTATATTTATACTTTGGTGTATTGTACCTATGTAATATCGTTATCGTAACCCTGTTATAAGCAAATAAATAAATTTCATATTTGCTTTGTGTTCTGTGTACATCTCTTTGTTAGGTACAAATATTTTTTTTTTTTTTTTACAAATACAAAAATACTTTATTGACATAGTTCGTGTACAAACAAATAGTGAACCCAAAGACTCCTGAACTAATGGGACTGTTTTTCAGGAGCCAATGGCCTCTCCCAGAAAAGACTTAGCTTACGTCACGTAAATACATAATTTATAATTTAAACAGCTATAAAAACGACTTGTTTAGTGTGTATGTGTTTCTGGAAGTGTTATGAATGTGTGTATTTGTGTGTGTAATGTATGTAACCAGGTCTTCATCATCATCGTCAGCCTGTTTGTAGTCAACTGACCACTGCTGGACATATGCTCTCCAATTTAACGCAAGTACAAAGTAAAATATTGTATACTGATATATACTATATGTAGATACATAGGTTATCTATTTGACGGTCCCGTGGCGCAGTGGTTTGTGTTATCGACATGACTTCTGTGTCACCGCGACCCTGGGTTCGAATCCCGGCAGGGGCAAACATTTGTGCGATGAGTGTAGATGTTTGTCCCGGGTCTTGGAAGTTTATGTGCTGTGATTGTGTGTGTCCATGCCTCCCGCGATACAGGGAATCCTAGGGGGGGGTCTGAGTGTGATTAAAATTAAAATTAAAAAATTTAATTAAATTAAATATTGTCTCTCACTTTAAGATGTCTCAATCCCAAACTCACAGAAGACTTAGAGCTGCAGTATGCGCAGGGACATTCGATCTCAGTGTTTTTAAGGAAGAGTGTTCTGAAGAATTCTTCATCCTTTTTCCTTCATCACGGTTTAACCACCACTAGTCAAATTTTGATGAAATTTTATCTGGCGGTAGCTAACAATAATAACACATAAGGTAGTTTTTATTTCATTCATTTTTTCATTATCATCATCAACGCGCGGGTGCAACCGCAGACCGCAGCTAGTATAAAATAAAGGAGGTTTTAGGTTACCTACATAAAAATCTAAAAATATTCTCACAAGCAAAACAAAGTAAGCCTGGAATCTCCTTTAAATAGCCAGTAATGTTAAACTTTAAGTGCAAACAAGTTTAGTAGAGACTACAACCATTTAAATATTTTAAATGGTTATTAGATTGACATTTAAGCACTCAACTTTGTAATAAAACTGAGTTTTACTGCGTGTCTTGAAGGACAGACAGACGTAAAAACAAATGTCGTAAAACTTGCATTAGACGCTCTGTGAAAATAAACATGCATTAGGATTGTGGTTTGCTTATATATGTATTTTTAGTCACTAGCTTATGCGCGCGTTGCCACTCGCGCAGACCGTAGTTTTTCCCGTGAAACCACTTCAATTATCAAATGCTTTCGTTATAATTTTAGCTCAAACCATTCAGCTCAAACTGAAGGACGTTGGTTCATTCCCCACAAACGGGTTGAGCTTCCGGTAAAGACAACACTGTTATCTAATTCGAAGCATGGTAGTAGGGTACACTTGAGAACAGTACAATTATCATTCTATTTCAATTAAACATAATATAGTATTGAATATTAATATCGCGTGGAATATTAATACATATATAATATACTTAAGATCGAAAAGGTATAAAAATAATCCTGTAGAAAATGTGTGTCAAATTAAATAATTTGACACAGAGATATGTAAGTATTTTCTTTTGTTTTGTTCTGGAAACTGTGGCGGAAAGTGCGTACGCGCACAATTTTATTGGTCGTTTCCAATTCCAGTCCCCCGTCATTCCGTACACAGTAACTATATTAGGTAAACTGTTTACTGTGCGAGATGGTTGGGATGCCGATACCGGCGCGTGCGCAGTTGCGCCAACAATCGCATATTACGCACGTTTCCTCGAAGCGGCGGCGTTTTGTCTACAGTGTCAGATGTATAATGAATCGGATCGATTGCCGTTTGAAGTTACGTCAATGATTTATCAGTACTTGTGTCAATGCTCGTATTAATCTTGCTTGTGCATTATGTGGTGTCATTTGTATGAAAGATTGTTGTTTTAATAAATTTTTTGCCTCTTGCTACATAGACTTTTTTTTTTCATGGTAAATCATTTTCTGAAAGCCCTATACCACCTAGCCTGGTGTTTAATAAACTTAAAAACATATTACTTATGAGACCAGTTCATTATCATTGTCATCTCAGCCATAGTACGTCCACTGTTGAACATATGCCTCCCCCATTGATTTCCACAAGGACCGGTTGGAAGCGGCCCGCATCCAACCCTTGCTTGTGATCTTAGTCAGGTTGTTTGTCCACTTGGTCAGCGGCCATCCTATGCTACGCTTACCAGTCCGTGATCTCCATTCGAGAACCTTTCGATCCAAATAAATACAAACTTCTTTATTTACGTAGAAAAAATAACACAAAATACTAAATGAAAGCCCTGTAAAACTATTATTGAACGGCCTTATTTTCAAAAATATATGGCGCTAATACCAGAAGAAAGGTAATTAAATCTAATTTAATTATATTAATATATATTATATTAATGTATTTCAAATCTAAATTTCGATTAATTTAAAATCTAAATTTGGTATTATTTTGTAGTATACCTACCGTACCCTACCCTAGTACCTAGGGTACGTGCAAAACTAAATTTGCAGAAAGTATGAAAAAGTGTAATCTATATATATAAAAATGAAACCCGTTTTCCGTTGTCACGACATAACATGAAAACGGCTTGACCGATTTAGATAAAATTTGGTATAAAGATACATGGGACTTTGGAGAAGGACATAGGCTACTTTTTGTCCTGGAAGAAGTATGGTTCCCGTGGGATAACTGAGTCAGCGGGAAAAACGTAGTGCACGCGGGTGAAACCGCGGGGCGCAGCTAGTGCATTATAAATGTATAAAACACGGGAGTTACTCACGTAATAAGTCAGAGGGTTCCGACTATAGTTTCAACCACATTCGGTGGTCTTTTTCAAGGAGAATACGGGGCGCTCGCGGACGCGGTCGCGATTCGCCTAGTACTGTTTATACATTTATAATGTGTCAAAACCACGTCAGTTTTAATAACAAAAGTGTAATGCAATAAAACAGGAAATCTTCACACTTTTTAACCGACTTTAAAAAAAGGAAGAGGCTCTCAATTCCACTGTTTTTTTTAAGAACTTTTGACTGGTTGAACCGTTTTTATGATTTTATTTCAAAGCTGGTGCTTCCCGTGTAATCCCATTTAAATATCATCAAAATCGGCCAAGTGGTTTTTGAGTTATACTCAAATAATGAAAAGTGTTACGTCTACTTGACTTCTTTATTGAGGGTGAAGAAATCGGTGAACATTTTAAAAAAAAAAAACATTCCTAGAACATGGAACCAACTTGCAACACTCAAAAGAGAGAAATGACTTGTCGAAGTCGTTACCATGCGCACAATATTTTGATAAATATAAGGTTACTTTTAACTACCATAGTACCGACTTCAACAAGTTATTTCACTCTTTAACCGACTTACAAAAAAGGGAGAGGCTCTCAATTCGTCTGTATTTTAATTTTTTTAATGGTGTTGAAGTTGGTTCCATTTTTTGGTAAACTTTTTTCTTCTCTATAGAATTTCAAATACAGTGTTGGTAATATGAGATGAAAAATAAATAATTATAAAAAAATACATTAATACTAATTTCAGATAAATGAACCAACTGGATACTCAAAGATACTAATAATATAAAGAGCAAAGATTTGATTATTTGTTTATTTGTTCGCATTGCATAGAATTCGCAACTACTGAACAGATATAAAAATTCTTTGACTGTTGGGAAGCTACACTATCCCCGGGTGACATAGGCTATGTTATATTTTTTTATAAAAATAGGGATGCTTATAATTATAAATTTTGCCAAGCCGGGGCCGACCGCTAGTCTATAATAAAAATGGACACCCTTTTATAACCTAAACTAAGAGATGAATCGGCAACATTAAAGAAAGCTGAGCCCAGAGCTTGCTATAACCCTGTCACACAACGCTCATTTATCAATCCAAATTCGAAAGTAAATATCAGATGCCACATTTTATAATGCATTTAAAAAGGAAGTATCACAGCTCACCCACAAATGTCTGTTCGTATTAGCAACAATGCGCGGCAAACTGGGGGCTACTAGCCGCACCCGTCACAACGTGATCGTTCTGCGGTTGACACGGTACCCTAGTTACTGCACGACCACAGTCAACGTGCTTGGATCACGGGGGTGAGCAGGTGGCTAGTCTGTGGAGCAACGTAGTCTTCAAATAAACTATTTTGAAAGATATTGCACCTCTTTATCGGTACTTAACATGTATTTACCAGTAGGAAGGTGTAAGATGACACTAGTACAAATTTTATATTTATTTTATATATATATCTGTCTTATTTATAACCTTCAAGCTTTTCTTGGATTTGCCAACATTTATCAGAGCGTTTGATCGACGCGTGACCAAAATGCTGGCAGATATTTGGCTCAACGCAACGCATTGCATGCAATGCTGATTGCATTGCAATTCAACGTGGCAATGCTGCTAGCATTCTGGCACGCTGCCGGTAGCGGGTTAGAGCACTTCAGTTATCTATAGGCTACCAATAGCTGGTGGATTGCTCAAATGTTATTGTAGCAGCTGAAGTATTGTAATTAGTTGTTAGTGTTTTATTTTAATAAAAGCATCTGCCCGTAAAAAAAGAACCCTCTGGCTTAATATAATATATTTATGTATATATATAGCCGGTATAGACCGGCCGGTTGGCGCAGTTGGTAGCACTCTGCCTTCTGAGCCGCTGGTCCCGGGTTCAAATAAAACTATTTAGCTTAGATAGGTTTTTTTTTTTTTTGGTCGAATCTTAATCTATATCTATCATTCTTAAATGTTGTTTCGTCTTCCCATAATGTTTTAAACTAATAAGTTAAATGTATGTATGACCTAAATATGTGTTTTTTCTTTTTGTTTTATATGTAGTGTTGTTTGTCAGTAATAAATAATTTTCTTTCTTCTTTCTTTCTAAATGTAAAAGTGTTGCACATAATTCCATGGCAGGCACGGTCCATCGGCGTCATGACGCATCCATGTACGAATACTTGATTTCTAGTATGACGAGTGTGATTCCTTGTCTATGTTTGTAAAACTGCCTGCCTAATGTGGGAATCTAGAAAACTAAGATTAAATGAACGTTACGAAAGATATAAGTTACTTTCAACGGCTCTCGACTTCGTGTACTCGTTCTAGATTAGAAAGGGTTCGATTATATTTTTAACCGACTTGAAAAAAAAGAGGAGGTTCTCAATTAGTCTGTATTTTTTTTACGTCTGATACCTCAGAACTTACGACTGGGTGAACCGATAATTCTTTTTGACGTGATAACGTTTTATAAATTGATGAATACCAGCAACACTCGTGAAAAATAGTAACGTTCCGCGTAACGTTCCACCTGAGTTTTGTATTACATAAAATAATCAAAGTCAAAGTCAATGATTATGACATTATAAATGATTATGACGTTATCACGTAAATCTATCGTCCGTAAACCGACTTTACAGACAACCATTTTTTTTATTTATTTGAAAGGTGGTGGCTGGCTTCCCGTTTAGTCCCATTTAAACTTCATCAAAATCGGTCATGCTGTTTTTGTTTTTTTTTTTTTTTTTTTCTCAGCACTTAAACATCCACTGCTGGACTTTTAATTTGTTTACACTCCAATAACTAAAAAGTGATACCTCGACGATATTATAGTTGTGGGTGAAGACATCGGTGAACATACACAATGACAATTGATCCCGTGAGTGGCAAAAGTCACTGAAAATGGTGAAAACATTTTTTTAACAATAAATGGAACCGACTACAACACTCAAAAGTGTGAAATAACTCGTCGAAGTCGGTACCATGAGCACAATATTGAGATGATAGTTACTTTTGTGAACTATCATGGTACCGACTTCAACAAGTTATTGGTAAAAAAACATTTTTACAAAAAAGTGAAAAGTTGAAAAGTAACTATTATCAAAATATTGTGCTCATGGTATCTCGGTCGACAAGTTATTTCACACTTCTGAGTGTTGAAGGCGGTTCCATTTTTGGTAAAAAAAATTGTCGCTCATACTATTTCGTTCACAATCTCCTTCTTTTTTGTAGTTGGTTAAAAAATGTACTTCTCTGGAACAGGTTTCATGGTTTAAACGGATGAAACCGGTTGCAGCAGCATCAATCCTACTATAATATAATAAATGTGAAAGGATACGATGGATGGATGGATGTTTGTTACTCAATCACGCCAGAACGGCTGAAAGGATCTAGATGAAATTTGGTATGGAGATAGTTTATACTCTGGATAAACACATAGGCTTATTTTTATCATCACCATCATCACCGTTTTTCATCACAACGCGGGTAAAACCGCGGGGCGCAGCTAGTATCTCATAATTCTTCTCCACATTATGAGTTTTTTTTTTTGTTAACATTCACACAAGGTCTTCAGGTCCCAAATTAGGTAAAGTCTGTACTATGCTGAAAGTTAATATACAATAACATGACCTGTCTAAACTATCGCGAGGTTCGTTCTTCTTTTTTTTATACTGTATAGATCTAGCGTTTGACCAATATCTCACTTGATGGTCAGTGACGATGTGGTCGAAAATGTTATCATGCTAGACCTAGAATGCTCACTGGCTCTCAAGGACTGCTGCCTGAACAATTTATGTGTTTGGCGACAGTTTTTCAAACTCGAGGGTGGTAGCTAGCCAGGCGGGTATACGAATGTACCCTACCACCATGCTGGGAATTTGACAACGGCGTTACCTTCACTGGAAGCTCAAGCTGTTGTTGGGGATCGAACCATATGTCGGTCAGTTTGACAGGCGACGCTCCCCCCGCTGAGCTATCATCGCTTCATCCTTATTATCTAAGAACTGGCTAGGACTCACGTGATATTTGCTGGAAAATTACTCTCTGACCAGTTTCGAACTGATGTGCAGTTCTTCATCTAGGAGTTCTGATGCTGCCAGCGGGCGGGCGCGAGCTTCAACGCGTATCCGCACTTTTAGGCATGTTCCAAATGTTTAATTTTAGTTATAATTTAAGTGTTTTTGTTACTGTCTCAAATAAATATATTTTCTTTCTTTCTTTTCTTTCTATTCGAGTTACTTTTTTAGATAATAATGATGACCTGTAAAACCTCAAGTTTTCCTTGAAAACGACATTTCAATCTTATCACGATATCTGTACGATTGCCAACATACAATATCCAGTTGACACTTTCTGATCTCATGTCATTGATATAATCCCACTTATATTATAAACTAGTAACGCCCCGCGGTTTCACCCGCATGGATTACAGTTTTCCCGCTACCTCAACTATCCCACGGGAACTATACTTTTTCCGGGATAAAAGTAGTATATATGTTAATCCAGGGCTTACACTATCTCCATTTCAAATTTCATCGAAATCGGTGTAGCCGTTTGAGCGTGAGGAGGTAACAAACATACACACATACACACATATACACACAAACTTTCGCATTTATAATATCAGTAGGATGTTAAAGTTTTGATGGCTGGATGAATGTTTGTTACTCTCGTAACAAACATTCATCGTCTGTTCGACCGTATATTTCTTTTCTGTGGGTTCTCGGATAACTTCGTTGTTTATAAACCGATTTGGATGTTTTTTTGTTTGATAGCGTATACTTCTGAGGTGGTCTCATTCAAATATCATCAAAATCGGTCAAGCGGTTTTTGAGTTACACTCTAACAACTGATAAATCGGTGAACATACACAATGACAATTGATCCCGTGAGTAGCAATAAAGGTCACTGAAGAGGGCAAAAATAAAAAAAATACTTAAAAATGCAACCGACTTCAACAAGTTATTTCATACTTTTGAAGACCGTTCCATTTATTGGTAAAAACATTACCGATAGTTACCATGCCTACGCGCCTGTCGCGTGTTTACTAATTAATTACCAATAGCTTTGTATAATATACTAGCAGTCCGCTCCGGCTTCGCACGAGTAAAAAATTTGAAAATTAAAAATTTAAAGGATCCCTAATTTTTTAAAAAACAAATAATATAGCCTATGTTACTCAGGGTGAGTGTAGCTTTCTAATGATGAAATAATTTTTGAAATGATGCAGTTGTTTTTGAGCCAATTCGTTACAAACATACAAATCAAATCATAACACAAATATTCATACAATATAATACAAATCAATGTAATCATAATCAATGTAATCTTCTTCTTCTTCTTCTTCTTCTTCTCAGCAATTGGTCATCCACTGCTGGACATATGCCTCCCCCATATAGGGGGGATTTGCCAATACTCGCCACGCTTGGCAGGCGGGTTGGCAAGCGCAGTATCATTTCCTATCCTCAGAAGGCGCTGCTGCCCACCTTCTGGTACGTGATCCCTTAGCCGACTCTTACGGCACCCGCGGGAAGAGATGGGGGAGTACTATTCTAGGCCGGTACCACCACGGCACATCAATGTAATAATACAAATCATTCATACAAATCTTTCCTCTTTATAATATTATAGTATAGTATATATAGTAATGTATGTTGTTCATTTAACAGATTACCGAACAAACCGTTGATCACGTGTTCAGACTTGTTTGTGTTTTTTAATTGAAAACCGAAAGGCACGCTTCGTTGTCCGTTACGCATTATTTTATGTTAATGATACCAGTCGATGAAATAATTAATCTCCTTTTACTCAGGTCTTCGACCTTACAATCACTATCTTAACGTAAATTTACATATGAAAACAAATTTAAAAAATGTTTGCTAGCAAAACAGTATTATATAGCGGAATATTTTTTAAAAGTTGAAAAATGCGCCTCGCTGTTTTACCAATTCCGTCGAGGTAAATAAATAAAGTAAAGTATAAGCACGCATTTTTCAGTTATTGGAGTGTAACTAAAAAACCGCTTGTCCGATTTTGATGAAATTTTAATGGAACTACACGGAGCACCAACTCCACCAGCAAAAACACCAGCTTTCAAATAAAAAAAGAACGATCAAAATCGGTTCACCCAGTTGGAAGTTATGCGGTAACAAACATAAAAAAAAATAAAAAACATATACGGGTGGAATTGAGAAACTCCTTTTTAAAGTCGGTTAAAAAGAATACTTTCTGTATCGTTGAATTGACAAGGATTAAGTCTTACAAAAACCGGACCATGAGTCAGCCCCGGAGAGGGGGGGGGGGGGGGGGATGTGACCCCTCCCTAACCCCCGTCTGTCCCGTCCCGGATCATCCGCCCTTGTTCGTATGCCGGAATAATAAATGTAAGTTGATCTGCAATCTGCAAGCTTCCGTATTCTGTATGCAGCAGGCTGTGTCCTTATACTTACTCAAGAGCTTCAGTCGTAACGCGCCAAACAGTCTGGCATACGTCCAGAGATGTGCTGCCAACTCTCACAGAGGTCTTTGAACTCGGATCTATGGACAAAACCAGTCTGTCACATAACTAAATTATAATTAAATAACTAATTAATACAGGACGGTATTCAGATGTCGAGGGTTCAAGTCCCACTGGCAGCCGAATTTTTTTTCAAATATTGAACGTAAGTTCCGCCTAGCATGTTCTTAATGCAATAAACCATAAAACTCTAAATTATAATAACCCGTCAAAAACATAGACTGAGGTTAAGACGAAAGCTACAGAATATGCTCTGTTTAAGACAATCACTTAAATTAGACCTTGTAACTTAGAATCAATCAAAATAACGCTTTCACACTCACTCTTCCCAGTCTTTTATAATAAAGTAATTTAAAAAATAAAATTAAAAACCTAACTATGTATAAATTTAAAACGAAAATATTCGAATGATTGAAAAATCTAGACTATGATAAGGTGGAATCACTTCCGGATATAGTTCAGTGAGCCGAAGATGATTATGTAAGCTGATGAGAGAAACGGCACAAAACATTATCTAATATTACATTTTTTTACGTTGAAAATACACAAACTTACTCTTACACATTAGAAATTATTTGAGCACAGAAAAACTCAATTCTAGGTTACATCGAGCCGAGGCAGAAGCATTAGGAAGCATGAGTTTTAGAAAAACAGATTCGGTAAACGTTTTGTCATAACACGTATAACAAAATATTGTCGAATCGCGACCTCGTCCTTTTTTAAGTTGGTTAATAGAACTGTTTTCGATGTAATATTCTGCGGCATTAGACTAAAATAATTGTTTTATTAATTTTTCATAGACACTAAGGATGGATGGTTACCACCACATGGTTACCACTAAGGATATGGTTCACCAGAACTTAAAAACAGTTTAACTGTTTGACCGGCGGTTAAATTGATAATCGGACGTTTTAATGTTAGATTACATACTTTAGACACTTGGCTTCTTTGTTTTAACAGATTCGATCATAGTTTTAAAACAAAGCTATTCAGTTCCCAAGAAATTAGCGTTTGTGATTTCATCGGCGGATACATATCCTATTCATTCCCCTATTTACTACAGGAAGTATGAATTGCTAACGTGTGATTTGGTCACAGTATAAAATGTAACAGTAACTCAAAGCAAGTCCTTCAAAAATTCGTCGTACTGGATTGGCATATAAGTAGACGATATAGTAATATTGCGGGTGGAAAGGAAAACCCAAACATTCTATTCAGTCTCTGTCCAACTGTGGACTGCTATAGGCTGATCATGATAGCAATAATCGGCAATTCACTTTTTTTTATCACACTCATACCCCCGCACTAGGATTCCCTGTATCTCAGGAGGCTTGGACACAAACAATCACAGTACACAAACATCCAACACCCGGGACAAACATTGTAAATGTTTGCCCCTGCCGGGACTCAAACTCAGGGTCGCGGAGCCCGCTTTCGCACGAGTATAAAATTTCTAAATTAAACATGATTTAAGAATTCCTAGTTTATTGAAATTATAATATACATATGTAACCCGGGGATAGTGTAGCTTCCCAACAGTGAAATCATTTTTGAAAAATTCTGTTTCGAAGCCTATTCGATGCATACAAACAAACACACAATCAAATGTTTCCCTTCATTTGGGGAGCGACCTTTTAAAGGTCTCTGTTAAGGCGGCGGAGTTGGGGACGGGCCTGCAAAAGGTCGCGCATTCAAATATATTTATTACCTATATATATTAAGATGCGATTTTTAATGTTTTGTTGTGTTTTATTATATCTATAATACCCAAGGATAAAAATGAAATCAAAATCTAGACCCACCGCGATACATTTTTCATTTGTTATGATTAAATTTCGAAAAAAGAACGATTACGGCCGGGCGCCCTGTCATACTGATTCTGGTTTTTGTTTGTAAACAAACTTTTAGTCACAGATCATTACTTCTAACAAAGAGTATATATATTAATTGCCAGTCTTAATCAACATCATGCTCTTTGAAATAAATCAAAATAATTTTTTGAGAAATTTTTCAAAAAGTAACCTCAAGTGCAACACATGCACACACAACACATTTTGACCAATTTTTTTCTACGAAAAAGCTTCGAATTTGACCGTTTTTCTTTGTCTATGATTGAAATTGGTAGACTAAATAAGGAGTTAGCAAACACAGCCCATTCAAGCCCAATACTTAGTCTGTGAAATATATTTCACTTATATATAGAGAGAATAGTATTAATTTTTTAATAGTAATTTAAATTTCTATGGAACGTTTCTAACTACTTATCTGTTCTAGGTTCTAAGTTCTATATGTTTCCCGATATGTACAATCCTGGAGTCTTCAAGTCGCGAGTGAATAGGTACCTTCTAGGCTTGCGTGCTACATCCTAGACAACGTCATCACTTAAAACTAGGTGAGACAGTTGTCAAACGCAAACTTATAAAAAGTTAAAAAAAAAGTTTACAAGACAACGTTCTACGTTTACGCCAAGATTAGGCTACAAAAACCGACATCTACTACTTACTCGTAGCTAAAGTAGTTTTATACTTACGAAAATAAATATGTACAATAAGTTACCTCAATCTGCTACTAAATTAGAATACCAAGAGTTCAAACGTAAAATCAAATATTTCTTGACTAGTAATGCATTCTATAACTTAGATGAGTTCATGGATATCAAACTTTCAGAAAAGTCTTTTCAGTGACCTAGAATTATAATAAAATGCACTTGCTCCTTATCGATTTAATTTAATAATTGACGTCAATATTTCCACTTTCATATGGACCAGTCTTTAAAATATATATTATTAATTCATCAATTTAATAAGTAATTATAAACATGTATTGACTTGCCGAAAATAACGAATGTTATTATTGTAATGTAACAAACCGACTAGGACTCACGTGGTAAACACTGGAAAATTACTCTCCGACCAGTTTCGAACTTATATGCAGTTCTAGTAACGTAAACTTACGTAACTACGTAAAGTAAGTAGTAATTTTCCAGTGTTTACCACGTGAGTCCTAGTCGGTTTGTTACATTACAATTATGGAAGAAACTCGCGATAGTTTTCAGACTCAGAATGTTATTATGGTTAATAATCTAAATCTGAATCTATAAAAATTGACACTAAATAAATAAAATGCCAATTTTTTTATGATTTTATATTAAATATTTATTTTGCGTAGTTACCCCACGATTGGACCTTCGCAATAATATTATGGGCGTCGTTTCCGCACTTTATCTTCAGTGGCAGCCATCAAAACATTTATTTTATCATTAACAATGTTGAGTCTGAAAACTATCGCGAGTTTCTTCCATAATTGTAATGTAACAAACCGACTAGGACTCACGTTGTAAACACTGGAAAATTACTCTCCGACCAGTTTCGAACTTATTTGCAGTTCTTCATCTGGGAGTTATGATCGTGCCAGGCGGCGAGCGCGAGCCTCAGCACGTAACTGGCGTTGAGACGGCTGCGCTGCATCAGTCAAATTGTCCCGGTGCGCACTGTCACTTGAGTCATTGTCACTGAAAGTCTCATTGTCACTGTCACTTTGGTGATGATGATGGTAGGAGGCCGGTTTACATTAACAATGTTTTTATATGCATTGTGTGAACATTTCTGTCTCGTGGGTAAGTAGATAAAGTTCAATTATGACGTCAGGGTTGACTCTGCATCAAACGTCATTGACGGTCGCCGTGGCGCAGAGGTTAGTCACTGACTTGACTTCTGTGACTCCGGGACCCTGGGTTCGAATCCCGGCAGAGGCAAACATTTGTGCGATGAGTATAGGTGTTTGTCCCGGGTCTTGGTTGTTTGTGTGTTGTGATTGTGTGTGTCCATGCCTTCCGCGACACAGGGAATCCTAGTGCGGAGGTCTGAATGTGATAAAAAAAAAAAACAACGCCTGAGAATACAACATACAATAAAAAAACATGTTTCCACCAGCTGCGCTTCGCGGTTTTACCCGGTTACCGGTGTGGTGATTTATGATGATAAAACGTAGCCCATGAGTTATTCCGGGACTTGAAGGATCTATATAGCAAATTACACCTAAATTGGTCCAGCCGGATGAGCGTGAAAGAGTAACAAAAATCCATCCATCTATCCAAACATTCACATTTATAATATTAGTAGGACTTGTATTGTCAAAGTAATAGCTAAAAAGCATTAATGTATAACATACATTACATATAAAAAAAACTAATTTAATAAAAAATGTCTGTCTGTTCCGGCTATCTCCTAAATGGTTAGATTGATTTTAGGAAGACTTTTTTTATACTGTATAGATCTAGCGTTTGACCAGTAACTCACTTGATGCTCAGTGACGACGTGGTCGAAGATGGTTTTCACGCTAGACCTAGAATACTCATTGGCTCTCAAGGACTGCTGCCTGAACACAGTATGTGTTTGGTGACAGTTTTTCAAACTTTAGGGTGGTAGCTAGCCAGGCGGGTATTCGAAATTACCCTACCACCGTGCTGGGAATTTGATAACGGTGTTACCTGAGCGGAAGCTCAAGCTGTTGTCGGGGAACGAACCAGTGTCCGTCAGTTTGACAGGCGACGCTCTCCCCGCTGAGCTATCATCGCTGCTTACTGTCAGATAGCAATAGGTTTGCGTGCTAAATCCTAGACAACGTCATCACTTAACATCAGGTGAGACAGTTGTCAAACGTAATATGTAAAAAAAAAAATATATATAAAGAAGAATTAGGGGATAAGTTTTTAATGGCTATTTGCGTGGCATTGAGGTTCTCAAGAACACGCAAGTGAAGCACCGAGCGGGCCAGTTCAATACGAATAATTACTAACTGGGGGAGGCCTATGTCCAGCAGTGGATGTCTTACGGCTGATATGACGATGATGACTAACTGCGGTTGATAGCAGTGCCGATTCTCGCCGGCCACTTTCTAATTCTAGATCTAATTTCATACGAAGATTTTTAAAAGGTTTTTATATGGTTTGGGGCTCTGATATGTTGGTTAACTAAATTAAATTACCATTTGACAGCTATAAAAAATAGGTTTAGTTTACTTCGGATAGGATATTCGGATTCCGCGGCAAAAGAGTTTGTAACGGAAAGCCGAAAATTTCCCGTTGATAAAATAATAAGTGACGCAACATTATATAATGATAAGAAAAACATTTTACCAAAAAATGGTACTGACTTCAACACTCAAATCGATCGATGTCGGTACCATGATAGCTTAAAAGTAACTATTATCAAAATATTGTGCTCATGGTACCGACTTCGACAAGGGAAGCCACACGAGAAGCACCAGCTTTCAAATAAAAAAAATAATCATCAGAATCTCTTCATCCAGTCGAAAGTTCTGAGGTAACAAACATAAAAAAATAAAAACATACGTGTAGAATTGAGAACCCCTCCTTTTTAAAAGTCGGTTAAAAAACAGTTTGTAACAGACAATCGATAATTTTCGTTTGATAATATAATGAGTGACGCAATATTATATAATGATAAGAAAATACTAATGCTCGTAGACAACACGTGCTCTCTCAAAATAAACCAGAAACCTCCATGATTAATGACTGACTCTGCCTCCATGCCCAGCCCACGTGTGATCCATGCAGTGACCGTGCAGTACGACCGCATGATGAATACAATTAGTGTTTCATTGTCATCCCACGACCCTGCATGTGGGACTTGCAAACTTTGCGTTTTTTCCCCTTGCTTAAGTCCGTCATTGTAGCGTACAGGGCGGGGTTTGTGCGTGTCCAACGAGTCTACAAAAACAAAAGAGTCTTTATTCGATTTGGAACCAGTGTTTGGAACTCCGCCATCTTGTAATACCATAGCCAACCTATGACGCCTTTACCAGTTATAAATTCTCTAAGACGGGGATAGAACCGATATTTAATTTTACAAATCATCTTGTAAAATGAATCGATGTCCACAGATGACAAATAAATAGCAAAATTACTAATTTCTCCATCTCGCTCTATGAAACGCCTAATCAGAAATGCCAATTTCCTCATACAATCATCGATATTTCAACTTTCTTTTTTCTAATAACCTCCAGTCATGCCGCTTGAATTTGGAACAATTGGTCCTATTAACTTTTTAAACTAGGTAAATGACAACAGCTGATGAACTGATCACAATGGCTTGGACACAAAGAGTCGGATGTAACTGTATTCCGAGCAAAATATTTATATTTAAGCCGGTTTCCGCATACGAACGGCCAGTTACTTGAGACTGTTGGTTAATTACCTTGTACCTATTATATAATCTGTTGTATGTTGAGTATTGTATGCGAATGAAGTCATTGTGCCCGTGTGACTGTTTAAGTGAAACGATTGTTGGTCATCTTTGGTGGCGATTAGCATACATCCGGTGTAGGTACAGCAGTTGGTGGGAAGATCAAGGCATTGCCAGCCGCCGAGAGAATGAGTTTAAGATACTTTAAAGGGAGTAAAATATGCGATGAATTTTTTTTTTTTTTTCTACCGACTAATGCTGTTTGCCTCTACCGGCATTTACAGCTTCACCGGAGGGGGGGGCGAGCACAGATGGTGCTCAGCCCGGTATTTGTGCGGTCGCAGAAGGCGCACCGCCTAGTGAGGCTAGCGCTGACGGCGCTGTGCCACTAGGAGAGGACGAGGCGACTAGCTCAAGGGCACCACTGAGGTTCGGACCTCGGCTTGAGCTGTCGCCAGGACAGGGAGTTATCGGATCGACTTGCCCCGGTACCAAAGTGGTCCGTAAGTGGGCCCTAAGGATGTTTGCTCTTTGACTATTTGGAGAGAATCTAACCAGGATGTTTTTGCCTCGAGCTCGCCGTCGAGCTCGGTGTCGGACTGTAACGATGAATTTTTTATTGACATATTACTTTATATGTGATGACTTACGGAACCGAAACGTGGTCTCTGACTATGGGCCTTCTGAGCAGGCTTAGAGTCGCACAACGAGCTATGGAGAGGGCTATGCTCGGGGTTTATATACGTGATCGAATCAGAAATGAGGAGATCCGTAGAAGAACGCAAGTCACCGATATAGCCCAGCGGATTAGCAAGTTGAAGTGGCAATGGGCAGGGCACATAGCTCGAAGAACTGATGGCCGTTGGGGCCGAAAAGTTCTAGAATGGAGACCACGGACTGGCAAGCGCAGCATAGGACGGCCACCGACCAGGTGGACAGACGACCTGACTAAGATCGCAGGCAAGGGCTGGATGCGGGCCGCTTCCAACAAGTCCTTGTGGAAATCAATGGGGGAGGCCTATGTCCAGCAGTCTTATGGCTGAGATGATGATGATGATGATTACTTTATATGCAGTTGGGAGGCTAAAAATAGGCCTATTTACTATTGGGGCCGCCTGTTGATGGAAAACGATACCTATCGTCTAAGGACTTACTGTTCTATGGAGTCACTGGGGGCGGTAGCTACAATAATATGTAGGTACTATGTCACCCATTCAATTCAATTCAAAACGTTATTCTATTAAGACTGTTAGCTCTCCTATTGAAGAATCCCATCACAGGGCAGAAAATCTTTCCACATAATTCCACTTTTTTTTTTTTTTATAACGGACTAATGCTGTTTGCCTCTACCGGCATTTACAGCTTCACCGGAGGGATGTAATTCCACTATTTAACCGACTTAATAAAAAGCAGGACGTTTCTCAAGTCGACTGTATATTATTTTTTCATGTGTATTTTTTGAAAACTTTATCGGTTATGAATTGATTTCGATGATTCTTTTTTTTTAATTGAGTAAACTACCGAGGTGGTTCCATTTAAATTTCTTCAAAAGTAACAACTTACTGAACTTAAGATTAGATTAAAGCACTTTAAATTTCCTGTGAACTGTAATTTGGCGAAATTAGAAAAAAAGCTTGAAAATTGCAGAGGAAATGACAAAACACAGAAACGAGAACGGAGATTAACCGGTCGCAAACTGTCCGGTACTGTCGACAGGGCGTGGCGTTGACCTTTGTACCGAAGCAAATATCACAGAAATGGACGTTAATACCCTTGAAATTACTGCTTTCTTTACGAATCAGTACTGTTGGCCACGTAATTTTGTTGCATTTATTCGGTGTGCTGTAAAATTGGCCGTAATTATCAGGAAAGACCGAATGAACTAGACAGCTTTCGACATTTGTTCCGACAAACCTTTATTATCTGATCCTGATGGAAGTTTCTAAATCTTTTGCAAAATCCGATAAGTTGACTCATGTGATGGGTCCGAGTGTATATAATAGGCTGCCTAATAGTGTTACATCAGCTTCAATGTTATAAATCTTATCGAGCAATCTTTTTACACTACTGACGAATTTTTAAAGTTTAAATAGATGTGCTATTTTTGATAATTAGGTTTTTTTATTTTGCATTCAAAATGTGCTTTACATGACTTTTGTATTGTTTAACTTAAATGTCGAATTTTTAGTACTCGTGTATAAGTTATTATTATATTTAAATGACGTGTAACTAAAGTTGCCAATAAATGAGTATTGAGTATTGAGTATCATCTCAGCCATAGGACGTCCACTGCTGGATATAGAACTCCCGCATTGATTTCCACAAGGACCTGTTGGAAGCGGCCCACATCCAGCCCTTGCCTGCGATCTTAGTCAGGTCGTCTGTCCACCTGGTCGGTGGCCGTAATCTACCATCTTGTCTCAGCCATGTGCGCCACTGCTGGACATATGCCTCCCCCATGTAGGGGTGATTTGCCAATACTCGCCACGCTTGGCGTGCGGGTTGGCGAGCGCAGTATGATTTACAATCCTCAGAAGGCGCTGCTGCCCACCTTCTGGTACGTGATCTCGTGGGTGCCGTAAGAGTCGGCTAAGGGTATCCGACTCTTAGGCACCCACGAGAAGAGATGGGGGAGTACTATTCTAGGCCGGTACCACCCCAGCACCATGCACAATCTACCATGCTGATATCTAATTGAGACAGACAGTTCATTGAACGGGCGAGCATCAAGATGACCACACACGGTTGTTTATTTTGTCCCAATAGAACGCTACATTTGCATTGAATTTCAAAAAAACACCGCACGAAACACATGGCCAAGTGTACAATACCGAGAATCAGAAACTGACCCTTATTTGTCATTCTTCAAGTTGTAAATCTTTCCACAGCTACGACCTACAATCTGTCAAATTAATGACATTTGACAAAACTATCATGTTACACCAAAACTTGTCGTATTAAGGCGCTCCTAATATATATGTTCATATTGTTATTATATTTTATGCATGATAGGGAACGGTAAAACTTAAGAGCACGCGAGTAAAACCGAAGGGTACAGCTAGTTATATATATATAATGTAATAATGTACACTATAAGAGAAGCGAAAATCGCAATCACTAGGTGGTTGAAAAAACTAAATTATGAAGAGACTGAAAATTTCCTACGTGATAATATATAATGATATCTTTCAAACTTCCCCTCCTCCATCAAATCCTCAATCTAGTTCACACACATAAACATCCCAGTCATTCTCAATGGATGGATGGATGTTTCTTACTCAATCACGTCAGAACGGCTGGACGCATTTAGATAAAATTTGGTATGTAGTGGTACGTTAGGTCACAGAATAACAATTAGGCTACTTTTCATCATCATCATCATCATCATCATCATCATCATCATTCATCAACACGCGGGTAAAACCGTGGGGCGCAGCTAGTCCCACTAATATTATAAATGTGAAAGTTTGGGTGGATGGATGTTTGTTATTCAATCACGCTCAAACGGCTGGACGGATTTGGACGAAATTTGGTATGTAGATACTTCAAGTCCTGGAATAACACATAGCCTACATTTCATCATCATCAATCATCAGCACGCGGGTAAAACCTCGGGGCGCAGCTAGTAATATTATAAATGTGAAAATTTGGATGGATGTATGTTTGTTACTCAATCACGCCAGAACGGGTGAACGGATTTGGATGAAATTTGGTATGTAAGTACTCCAGGTCCCGGAATAGCACATAGGTTACTTTTCATCATCATCAATCATCAGCACGCGGGTAAAACCGCTGGGCGCAGCTAGTAATATTATAAATGTGAAAGTTTGGATGGATGGATGTTTGTTACTCAATCACGCCAGAACGGCTGAACGGATTTGGATGAAATTTGGTATGTAAATACTCCAGGTCCCGGAATAATACATAGGCTACTTTTCATCATCATCATCATCACAATCAGCGCGCGGCGCGCGGATGAAATCGCGGGACGCAGCTAGTAGTTTATATTGCTAGATATAATTATTATGTATTAAGTTAAATATTAATATATTAAAATATTTATTTTAATGATATATTTAATATATAAGAAAAAAACTTGACCATTTTTTCGAAATTTTCAACAATTTAAATGTAATTTTAATGTTAATTTTCAAAGATTTTTTTTCATTTTAAATTTGTGAATACCATTATTAATAATTTTTATATAAATAATAATATTAAAAATATTAAAAATAATCTAAATTTAAGCTATTGGGTTCATACCCCAAACATAAAGAAAATTCTTTTTTAAAAAAAATAAAGTGCCTGACAAAAGGAAAAAAAAAGAAACTCGCGATAGTTTTCAGACTCAAATTGCTAGATATGTTAGATGTTATAGAAAAATCGGTGATATCAAAGACATGCCATATAGAACCATTTTGTGATTGTGTAAAGTCACGTTATTTTATGAGAATGGACTTGCGGGTACTTGTGTTACTTTTTTTGTGGAGCGAATTAAGTCGGCCGATTGATATGCGATAATTTTGAGAGATTGAAGTCATTCGGTCGTGATAAAAAAAATTGAGAGCACTGAGGTACTGTAGTATCTCAGTGCTTGAGAGCAGATAATTATGGTCATGAGAAAAAGTAGTATTCAGTAAAGTAAAAGTGGTAAGACGCCGTGTTTCCTAAGATAGTATCTAGTAGACATAAGTCTACACATTTTAACCGACTTCAAAAAAAGGAGGTTACTCAATTCGACCGTATATATGTTTTTTTCCCATTCAATGTTTTCAATGTTTTCGTCCCATTCAAATATAATTAAATTTATTCGTTCGATTTTATAAATTTATCGGACAAGCGGTTTTTGAGTTATACACCAAAATGTGAAAAGTGCTACGCGTATCTTGAATATATTATTGTCGCGGTTAAAGACATCGCAGAACACACAATGACAATTAATTGATCCCGTGAGTAGCTGTGCCGACTGTGCCGTGTGCCGTGAGTAGCACAGGTCACTGAAAAGGGTCAAAATAAATTTTTTTAACAAAAAATGCAACCGACTTCAACACTCAAAAGTGTGAAATAACTTGTCAGTCGGTACATTGAGCACAATATTGTGATGACAGTTACTTTTGTGTGAACTATCATGGTACCGACTTCAACAAGTTATTTCACACTTTTGAGTGATGAAGTCGGTTGCATTTTTTGTTAAAAAATGTTTTTTGGTGCGATAAGATTACCAGAGATATGTACCTACTACAGGTGTTCATATCTTTCTTACTTATGACGTCTGACCTAAGTACCATCATTAAATATGATTACCTCATTGAAGCGTTGATAGCTCAATGGTGGGAAGGTCAGCTATCAAACTGGCGGACGCTGGTTCGATTCCCACCAACAGCTTGATTTTCGGGTGAAAGTAACACCCTTATTTTTTTTTTTTTTTTTTTTTTTTTTTTTTTTTTTTTTCTAACGGACTAATGCTGTTTGCCTCTACCGGCATTTACAGCTTCACCGGAGGGTGTAACACCCTTAATTACTGGAACTGTATATGTATACCTATATCGGAGGGGGGCGTTGACATCTGCGACACAGTTTTACCCTACTGCAGGTGTCATCGATTCTTCATTATTTATTGTATTATATTGTTTTTAGTCTTAAAGTCGCACAACGAGCTATGGAGAGGACTAAGTTTTGGGTGTCTCTACGCAATCGAATCAGAAATGAGGAGATCCTTATAAGAACGAAAGTCACCAATATAGCCTAGCGGATTAGCAAATTGAAGTGGCAGTGGTCAGGGCACATAGCTCGAAGAACTGATGGCCGCTGGGGTCGAAAAGTTCTAGAAAAATCTTTTTTTTCTTTTTTTTTAATCACACTCAGACCCCCGCACTAGGATTCACTGTATCGCGGGAGGCATGGACACACACAATAACAGCACACAAACATCCAAGACCTGGGACAAACATCTACACTCATCGCACAAATGTTTGCCCCTGCCGGGATTCGAACCCAGGGTCGCGGTGACACAGAAATCATGTCGATGACACAAACCACTGCGCCACGGGACCGTCAAATCGCAAAACTCTAACTTCACAGAGTAATGCTATAATTGCCATTAACGACCCAAGTACCCACATGAATATCCTTAGGAATATAGGAACACATCCACTGGAATCCAGATCTGCCTAAAACCTTTATTGATTGGAGTGAAGAATCCAAAATCACAACTATTGTGATAAGTGCATAATTTTAACTACTTACAAACATTAGGGTCTCTGAACCCAATAACTCCCACAATAGGTGTTATTATAGCCTAACAATAATACATATTCATCAGTCCGGTTTATAACCGGAGCAGGAAACCGCAGAGATTAGCGTTCACCATCCATGAAGGACGGAGATAAACGGTTCCTACCCACGTGTACGCTTGTAAGCCCGTGACTGATAATGCCATAGGAACACGTGCTATTTGTGATTTCAGACAAATTATAAAGAGATTTATGGTGTGCCAAGGAGTGGAACTCACTGTCTGAGTCTGTGTTTCCCAATAGGTACAACCCCGGGGTACAACCCCGGAGTCTTCAAGTCGCGAGTGAATAGGTTCCTTCTAAGTTTGCGTGCTACACCTTAGACCGCGTCGTCACTTAACATCAGGTGAGACAGTGGCCAAACGTAGGCTTGTAACATAACCTTTTTAATAACAAGGTATTGCGCTATGTTAAATGTTTTCTTTACTTTATTAAGATTTACAGATGGGTAATATAATTTAACGCCGGGTTTCTATAATAGGCGACAAGTTTGCCAATGATATTACATAAAAAGTCAAATCAGTCAAACTGTCAATAAATCAGCGTTAGCCAACGGCTGGTTGTAAATCTTGTATGCTGCGGCTGGGCTGAGGCGGGCCGCTGTTATCAATTCTACAAGTCTTGTAAAATCATATAATATAAATAACAATATAGGTTCGAAAATGTTATTTATACCATTATGAACTTATTTATGTTTCTCTTTTTTTCGGATGTTGCGATCACAATTCTACGTGGAAAGTTCGATATTTTCTGGATGGGTCATACTTTATAAAAGCGCCCGGGGCCTTTAAATAATCAATGTAATATTCAGTGAGCCGAAAACATTTTTCATAACCACTGATATAGTGGTCGATGAGTATCATACAAAATTCTGAAACATGTTGAGCGGCTTGTTTAATTCAGTTTTAGAAAAACTCAAGTGCGAAGCAGAATTCGATACAGAAATAACAAGGGCCAAGTCTCACAGTCCTGGATTATCATTAAATCAAACTTACAACAAATTTACAACGGTATGTTATTTTTCTATAATATCGAGACAGTTGTCAAACGCAAACTTATAATATGTAAAAAAAAAGTATTAATGAGTATTTTTTAATGCTTTCTGTAAGTGAGTAGGTACATATTATCGCAGCTTATAAGAGTTGTAGTTTCTGATAAACAGGGCCATATCTTATCAATAGGTACTTTCACTGCGAAACATTGAAATTGTGATAGTTTCGACATTGTCAGTTTCGTAAGCGAGTGCAATAATGATTGATATTGTATTTTTGCATATTCTGCGTAATCTTATCCATTTTAGTTTATCTAGTCATAAGATAAAATATTAGTCGCTATGACCATACCACGTAGTATCTGTTCTGTCCGTATGCAACAAAGTGAGTCATGAAGTGATAGGATATTCGAATACATATTTATTTACTTATATTTCATGGGTTGGCTAGTATGGATAGCACATATCTTTCATCGAAAACATCTGGCGTTGCCTGGATCGATGGATTTAGTATAATATAGTACTAGCTTAGGATTCAGTATGCTACCTTAGATCATTGCATCTACCTTAAGTTAATTTATCGGTTAATATAGCACATAGAATTTTTATAAACATCCACATAATATTTATAATATAATTTAATAGGCAGTAAGCCTGAATGTTCATCGGTTAAATGTTTCACGTGCCAAGAACCTGAACAAGGAATGATCCGTAGCGGAATGCGTATAGATGGCGCTTTTTTATCATAAACCCCCCCGGTGCTAGGATCGATGGATTTAGTGTGCGACTTTCGATAATCGTATTTATAAATGATTATAATTTTTAAGTAGATCTACAATCTATACAACGTGTTACAAAACCACGGGATAGTATTTTTATAAAATAAATAAAAATGGGATAATTAAGAGCCGCTTCCATACTTTCTGAACTTTGGGCTGAGAAAATTGAACTTTAGGTATGCATCCGAATATCCCATTACTATAAGATATAAAACTCGGCCATTGCTTTTTGTTGTATTTTCTAACAATTATACGTACGAACTCCTTACTTCTGCTACTGCAAATAACAAGATTCTCAGAAAACCGTTAAAGAATAATTTTAATTACATTATGGGCAATGAAATGAAATGAATCACGTCGCCTAAATAGTGAATAACTCACATGAAAAAATAAAACGAAGTCGCAATTTCGGCATCCAACTTCCCGCAATAAAGGCAGTCAAAATTATTTTTTCCCGATAAGATCTGTAATGTTTCCGACTTGCGCACTCGAATGACAAGCTGTCTGTTGACTATCATCTAAGTACTTGGCGTCGTTACCTAAGAAGTATTTCGATATTTACTTACTTTTATTGCACAAGCTAGCATTGCACACGTATGTGTGGTACCTACGTACATTTGTTTAGTAATCGCCGCTCACATATTATTTTAGGGCCTTTGATTTTTGCCTTTCATGTTAATCGGAACATTTATAGTCACATTTATATTTCACGAAAGAATTCTCACGGGAGTGGCGCTAGTTTCTTTGCTAAAAGATTATAGCGCTGTCGTTTTATACGTGATATTCCCGTTAGTTCCACTGATTGCCGCGGGTCTCCTTTTGTGAAACGCAGTCTATTAAAAATAATATAGTCTGTAGTCTCGTAAAGCGCTCACGGACGAGGTTGCGACTAAACTATAGTCGGAACTCTCTGATTTATTACGTGAGTGATTCCCCTGTTTTATACATTCATAATGTGTCAAAACCACGTCCGTTTTAATAACAAAATCATCATCATCATCATCATCTCAGCCATAGAACGTCCACAGCTGGACATAGGCCTCCGCCATCGATTTCCACAAGGACCAAATTTGGGGGGGGGGGGGGGAGTTTTGCGCCAATACTCGCCGAAATTTATGTTGAACTGAAGTTCCGCTTAGGATGATGCAATGAACCATGAAACTCTTCTAAAAGATGGTTTGTTTCATAAATAAATCGCGTTTTTAAAAATACATTACCTACATTCTAAGAAAACATTTTTATTCAGATCACACAGCTATATCTTACATTTTCGGTATTATAGTAATAATAAATAATCCTGATAAATACTTTCAAAGTCTATACAAACATACTATACTAAAGCAGCAGGCAGGGCTTTCAATGTGTATTTTGTTTTAATTTTTCCATGAATAAAGAAATTTGTATTAGTATACATATTTGTTGTTATGTAACAAACCGACTAGGACTCACGTGGTAAACACTGGAAAATTAGTGTACTTTTCCAGTGTTTACCACGTGAGACTCAGTTTGTTACATTACAATTATGGAAGAAACTCGCGATAGTTTTCAGACTCAAAATTATTGTTGCGCATACATAATATTTCCATGTACAGTGCACATACCTAGACATACCTATGTGGTAGTTACCATGGCAACTCAAATTACGCGTTAAGCATACTGTACTAAAATTATTCCTTTTTTGTGTTAGAATTTCATAAAGTGGACTCGACAGTGCGGCAATTATATTTTTTGTATTCGTTTGTGTATTGCTCTGCTAGATACGCTGCCATCTACACCACAGATCACTATTTCAGTTACTTTTTTGTGCTAGACTCCGATCATATTATATGTTTATATGAGGTAGATGTCGCATAAGCGCGCGAAAACTGAGGCGGCAAAATGAAGTCAATTGTAGTAATTTTCATTACGACGCGTATTTCAAGCGCAAGTCTAAACATATAGCTATCCTTTTCTATATTATTTGTACCGTATTATCTGTCGCAGTAAGCATGTTTATGTGGTAAAGGAACAAAATCTGAGCACCGCGCAGTATGAATATACGTCATCTTTAGTAAAACATCATTGCTAGACTCTCATAGAGTGTGCTCACCAGGGTGCCGAATTGATATTTTGTATTTTTATATATCGCACTACTATGACATTTTTTCACTAAAATGTAAGTATTGTGTGTGAATCAAAACAACCTATTTCAACTTTAACTTGGAATTATGCTTATTTCCCGATATGTACAATCCTGGAGTCTTCAAGTCGCGAGTGAATAGGTACCTTCTAGGTTTGCGTGCTAAATCCTAGACAACATCATCACTTAACATCAGGTCAGTTGTCAAACGCAAACTTAAAATAAGTAAAAAAAATATGCTACAACCTGCGAGTACTTAGGCGTACGTGCTTTCATGATTGTAGAAATGAGTTTCGACTGAAAAACATCGTGACGTTCTGCTTGTGTATTGACGAATGAAATTTTATCTTATTATTTCTTATTTAGGGCTCATTATATTATTTTGCCATCGCTCGACAAATTTGCTCGCCTGAGGGCAAAACGCGATCTAAGATCATGAATTGTTACTCTAAGGCACATGTGTTATCCATATTATGTATGTGGTTGTGTACTCGTGTTTGGGTAAATAAATTATTCTTATTCTTATCAGTGTTAGGGGTAACTCTAGGGTCTATTGATGTCCACGTGTTCCAGAATGGCCTCACGCTGCACAATAAATCGCAGAGTTGGGACGGCCATTAGGGCACGTGATGGAGGGTTGCAGCTGCACCCCCCCAAAGACTATAGGGAGCTTCAGGCCCCAAGGCTCCCCGATCCACATCGTCATTTTTTTTATTCATTTTTTTTTCTCACACTCAGACCCCCGCACTAGGATTCCCTGTATCGCGGGAGGCATGAACACACACAATCACAGCACACAAACATCCAAGATTCGGGACAAACATCTACACTCATCGCACAAATGTTTGCCCCTGCCGGGATTCGAACCCAGGGTCCCGGGGACACAGAAATCATGTCAATGACACTAACCACTGCGCCACGGCGACCGTCAAATAGATTAACAAACATATAATTTTTTTTGATAAATTTAGAAGAACCGTCTTTACAATTTTAAACCAACAAGTTTAGTTAATCCCAATAACAATGGTTTCCATACATCCGTGGATCAGTACATAACACCTGAACTATACACGAAAATAGAAGAGCTAAAGTGCCCCTTTCACCTGCGGTCAAATCAACCATGCCACGTCTAAATAACGGTGATCTAAATAAGCCGTTTGCCTTTACCATTAGTGCTAGCATACTTTCTCAGGGAATTTCCACAGATTAATGAAATAATTGGATAAGGTAGCTGTTTCCGCTAGCTAAAAGGAGATCGTAAGTCATTTGCAAAAATTACTTTAAAACGAAATAAGCACTACTTACGTACATTTATGTTACATGAATATTGTTTCTTAGACGCTACGGAAAAAAACAGACTAAAAATATATCCCACATAATTTTTATTTTTTATAAATACGAAAGTTTCTGAGTATGGCTCAAAAAGCAACCGACCGGTTGCTTTTTGGTATGGATGTATGTTTGTTACTCTTTCACGCAAAAACTACTGAACAGATTTGGATGAAATTTGGTATAGATACTTCAGGTCCCGGAATAACACATAGGCCACTTTTCATCATCATCATCAATCATCACCACGCGGGTAAAACCGATTTGGATTAAATTTGTATTGTATGTGCATACGTATTTACTTTATACCCTGGATTAACACATAGGCTTATTTTCATCATCAGCAACATCACCGTTTGTCATCACCACGCGGGTAAAACCGATTTGGATTAAATTTGTATTGTATGTGCATACGTATTTACTTTATACCCTGGATTAACACATAGGCTTATTTTCATTATCAGCAACATCACCGTTTGTCATCACCACGCGGGTAAAACCGATTTGGATTAAATTTGTATTGTATGTGCATACGTATTTACTTTATACCCTGGATTAACACATAGGCTTATTTTCATTATCAGCAACATCACCGTTTGTCATCACCACGCGGGTAAAACCGATTTGGATTAAATTTGTATTGTATGTGCATATGTATTTCCTTTATACCCTGGATTAACACATAGGCTTATTTTCATCGACAGCAATTTCACCGTTTGTCATCACCACGCGGGTAAAACGGATTTAGATTAAATTTGTATTGTATGTGTATACTTTAGGTCCCGAAATATATTTTCTTCATAATCATAATCATCATTATCAATCATCACCACGCGGGTAAAACTGCGGGATGCAGCTAGTTATAAATAATTATACATTCTATGATACTTATCTGGCCAGATTATAGACCATCGTTCTTGTTGAATCTTACGGCTCTTCCTATAGGTACCTTGAAAATAACTGATACCATCAAGTTTACCTCATTTACTACACTCGATAATATTAAATACTAGCTCTGCCCCGCAGTCTCACGCGCGTGGATTGCGGTTTACCCGCTACCTTAATTATCCCACGGGAACTATACTTTTTTCGAGATAAAAGTAATGTACGCGTCTAACCTATGTCGAAACCAAATTTCATCGAAATCGGTGAAGACGTTTGAGTGTCAAGGAGAAACAGAGATTATTGAGTTATTTGCTTATCCCACGCTATCAGCAATTATTTTCGGGATGAAAACTAGATGAGATGTTAATGTAGGGTCTAAACTATCTCCTTACCAAAGTTAATCAAAATCGGTGCATCCGATTGAGCGCGTTAACAAACATACACACATACATACAAACTTTCATCTTTATAATATTAGTGGGATGATTTGTCTGCGTGCACTTTGATTTATTATGGGGTGTACTGTCTCTCTTCTAATATCAGGCCAGCAGTAGCAAAGCATAAATTAAACCAGTACATACAGACAAGATAATTGGCATTCCATAATGAGATTCAACTTGCCAGTATCCATCGCGTGCAGTGGAATTTAACTGGAAATTTACAAATTTGAACAATAAGTGTCATCACCCGCGGTTTCACCCGCATGGATTACGGTTTTCTCGCTACCTCAGTCATATCACGGGAACTATACTTTTTCCGGGATAAAAGTAGCATATGTGTTAATCCAGAGTTTAAACTATCCCCATACCAAATTTCATAGGAATAAGTGTAGCCGTTTGAGCGTGAAGAAGTAACAAACATACATGTATGTTTTTTTTTTTTTTTTCTAACGGACTAATGCTGTTTGCCTCTACCGGCATTTACAGCTTCACCGGAGGGGGGCGAGCACAGATGGTGCTCAGCCCGGTATTTGTGCGGTCGCAGAAGGCGCACCGCCTAGTGAGGCTAGCGCTGACGGCGCTGTGCCACTAGGAGAGGACGAGGAGACTAGCTCAAGGGCACCACTGAGGTTCGGACCTCGGCTTGAGCTGTCGCCAGGACAGGGAGTTATCGGATCGACTTGCCCCGGTACCAGAGTGGTCCGTAAGTGGGCCCTAAGGATGTTTGCTCTTTGACTATTTGGAGAGAATCTAACCAGGATGTTTTTGCCTCGAGCTCGCCGTCGAGCTCGGTGTCTGACTGAGTATACCAGGGACTCTCGACCTTGTATTCTACCGGGATGACCGTGGGACGACGCTAAAGCTAGCGACAAGGCGACAGCGATGGGGTCGTCCGGGTCATCCAATACGTGCCTAGGGCGGCGTCGTCGGGGGGGTTGAAGGTGCGGGTGTGTCGGGGTGGTGGAATAGTTGGCAGCTTGCACTACCAGAGGATTGGGATGGTGGGGAGCCGCGTCAAAGTAGCGACGGGAGCAGGTCTTAATGAATTGGGTTATGGACTCTAATTCGAGGTCGCAATGCAGGTCGGTGTTCCGCATATACCACGGAGCGCCGACCGCCTTGCGAGCGAACCGATTTTGAATTATTTGGAGACGGTGGAGATCGCGAGGGTGACAATGAGCAAACGCTACGGAGGCGTAGGTCATGATTGGGCGGACGCAGAGTTTATACAAGGTGATTTTATTTCTAAGTGAAAGTTTACTATCTTTGCAAACAAGGGGACCGAGGCGACCCAATACGAAGGCCGCCCTGTTTCGAACTTTAGTGATGTGCTGCTCGAAAGTGAGTTTCCGATCAAGGATCACACCTAAATATTTGGCAGAGTTAGCCCACGGTATGGGCTTGCCGAAGAGGGCTATGGGGTTGGGCTTTTTTAAACGGCCTATCTCGGTAAAGTACACAGCTGTACTTTTATCCGGATTGACAGAGATCCGCCATTTACGGAACCAGGCACCGATGTCGGTGATGGCTCGCTGTAAAGCGGCTCTCTGTCTGACCATGTGCCACCCAGTGCAGTAGATAGCTGTATCATCTGCAAACTGGGCGATCTGAACTGAAGGTTCAGATCGTGGTATGTCGCTGGTATATAGCGAGAAGAGAATGGGCGAGAGCACGGATCCCTGAGGGACGCCGGCAAGGATAGGGTGGGGGAGAGAGAGCGTTCCTTCTACGCGGTAGCGAAAGCTTCGATCCCTGAGGAAGTCTTGTAAGATGCGTACAAGACGGTCTGGCACTTCAAGTTGGTACAGCTTGAATAACAAGCCGTTGTGCCAGACTTTGTCGAAAGCCTTCTCTACATCGAGGAAGACCGCTATTGTCCCTTTGGGCTTGTAACTGGCGTTAAAGCCCTCGAGGATGTGCTCCGTTAGGCGGTGCACTTGTTGAACACAAGAGTGTCTGGCTCGAAAGCCAAACTGCTCATCAGGCAGTAAGTTGTGGGACCTAACATGGGACCAGAGACGATTGACTATGAGTCGCTCGTAAATCTTCCCCAGAGAGCTGAGGAGACTAATAGGGCGGTAGCTGGTGGGCTGTGAAGCCATCTTCCCAGGCTTGTGGATGCCAATGACTATGGCAGATTTCCAGTCGTCTGGGAATAGGCAGTTGTTCATAGCAGCATTGAAGATGCTTACTAATAGGTGGATTAAGGGGACTGAGAGATGCTTGAGCATCTTGTTACTGATCTGGTCGGCACCAGGGGACTTGCGGGGTTTGAGATCCTTGATCAGATTCGCCACTTCAGCTGATTTGACGGGAGGTAGCGGAGGGAGGTCCGATATGGGCACGGAGCTTTTACGTGCGACTTCAGACTCCACCGTATCGAGGTGGGTCCGGTCGACGTGATCTGAGTTAAGGGAGCACTGAGCCTCGAGGCTATCAGCTAAACACTCGGCTTTATCTTCGTCAAAGAACGCGAGAGATCGGGGGACCGGCCTAATGAGGGGGGGCATTGTTGTCTGTCCGTCGGATTTCAGGCTGCGAGCCAACTTCCAGTATGCCTGGTGAGTTGGCTCGAGCCCGGCTAGTGTGTCTTCCCACCTTTGATTGCGCAGCTCACTTATGCGGTTACGTACAGCACGCTGATAGTAACGCATGGTGGCTTTGTTCTCATCGGTGGGGATCAAGTCGTACGCTCTAGTGGCTGCATTCTTCGCGTTCAGTAGCCGCCTGGCATCGTCAGGTAGTTCGAATCGTTGGCCGGTGGCCACAGGGATCTGCTTAGAGCATTTCCCTACTGCTGTTCGCAGGTGACTACTGAGCGCGTCGATTGCAACGGAGACGTCGTCTACAGTTAAAATGTCGTCAGGGATCCTATCTAAGTCAGGTGAGCTGGTAGCTTGGAGGGTTTCCCCCAGTTGCTTCCAGTTCACTACCGACTTGGTGGGTGGAGAGGTAGCCGTGTCGGGGCCTAGCCTGTATATGACGGGACGGTGATCTGAGGTTAACTCGTGCTTTACTTCTATAGAACGTAACCGTAGGGTGACGTTCTTGAAGAGAGCAATATCGAGTATGTCGGGTCTTTGGTTTCCCTGAGGGGGATATCTAGTGGGCTCTAATGGTGGAATGATGTCAAAATTGAGGATGCTGGCTAGGCTATCGAGACGCGTACCGCTAGGATTAGTGGCAGTGCAGTTCCAGAGAACGTGTTTACTGTTGAAGTCTCCCAGCAGAAGGGTCGACCTTCCGAGGGAGAAGAGAGCTTCAAAGTCGCACTGTTGGAGTTGTAAGTTGCCGCGGCGGTAGCAAGAGGCTATAACGATAGGTTGATGGCCGGTCATCCCTAGTAGGCAAACGGATGCCTCTAAACTAACTAAAGTGGGAGGAGTGAGAGGTATGCAGTGCAAGGACCTTTTGTAATAAATAAGTGTGCCACCTTTGATGGTGTCCAACCTATCATTACGAACCATACGGTAATTTGCGAACCTAGGGTTCTTTGTACCCGGTTTCAAAAAGGTCTCTTGCACGCATAGGATGTCGACCTGATGGGTCTTACAGAATTCGAAGACTTCGTCTCTTTGGTTGAAGAAGCCGTCAGCGTTGAAAGTCGCTAACGTTAAGGAGGAGGGTTTAACTCTTAAGGTTGTAGTACCCATACTGTTCCTTAAGAGTTTGTGGGGAGGGCGTAGTGCCTAATTGCACTGATAATGCCCGCGTGTTCAAGCGTGGCTTGAAGACGAGCGTTGGGAGACGTCGCGGTACGAAGTTTGCGTGCGAATACGCTAACTTCGGCCATGTCTATCGCCATGGCGTAGTCCATTACTAGGGCTAGGTCAGCCGCCATGTCCGACTGACATGGCTGGCTGAGCCCTGGCATGGCGGGCGCGGGTTTCGCGGAAGGGGGCGCGGGCCTGGCGGCAGGCATGCGAGGGGGTTGTGGCTTCGGGGCCGGGCCCTTAGCCGGCGGCGGAGCGGCGGCGGGAGGCGCGGGGTGGGTCGGGGGAGCTACCGCGAGAGCGGGAGCAGGCGCGCTCGCTCGGACCATGCTCGGCGGCTTGGTCCAAGCGTTGTATGTCGGAGGAAAGAGCGGGACAGAGACAGCTGTCTCTGTCGGCGGGGTCGTGCGGAGCTTGGAGCTCGGGGCTACCGAGGGACGGGGAGCGATAGGTCTCCTAGCCGGCGCTTTTGGTTTTGGCGGCGCCTTGGGGCAACCGCGATAATTCGCGGTGTGCCCTTGGGTACCGCACAAAACACAACTGGGCGGGTCGGGAGAGTCTCTAGTGCGAAGGCAATTCGCGGTTGCGTGGTCGCCTAAGCACTTTACGCACCTAGGGCGCGCGTAACAGTAGCGAGCAGCGTGGCCGTAAAGTTGGCAGTTGTGACACTGTCCCGGCGTGCTGCTCTTGTGGGGTGCCTGCACTTCAATGCCAGTAAGGTTGACCACCTTATTGGCCTTGAAGATCGCTTTCCCTTCGGGGGTGCGGTCTAGGACAACCAACACGAGATCGTAAGGGACACGGTTTTTCCCACTGTACATTCGATGTACTTCGTGGACAGGGTATCCCTGGTCTTTGAGGTCGGTGTGTATGAGGTCGACCGGCACCTCCTTAGGGATTCCGCGTATGACTACGCGGAGGACTTTTTGCTCCTCAAGCGCGAAGGTATGAAAACTTATGTTTTCTTGCCTAAGGAACTTGGTGAGCGCCCTGTGGTCGTCCGAAGTGGGGACCTGAACTTTAATTCCCTGCTGGGTGAGGCGGGCACTGGTATAGTGGACCTTGCGGTCCGTAAGAACGCGAGAGATCGCGTTCCATTTGCCTTTGTCCTGAATGAACATTGGCGGCGGGACTTTTTCGCGTCTCACGGGAGGCGCGGAAGTATCGGCGGCGGAGGAGGAAGCGGGAGGGCCGTTAGTCTTGCCACCTTGCGCGGTGCAAGTGGCTTTCGGAGGAGGTGAAGGTGCGGGTGAGTCGCACTTGGAGGCGCGCTTTCGCTTCCCGTGGACTACGGGAGTGAAACCGTCCTCCGAGTCCGACTCGGCGGAGGGCGCGACAGGTGAGGGCTCCGTTTCCATATCGGACGTGTCTGAAAGTTGTTCCTCTACCGCCTGAGTGGCGGTATTGGCGCGGGGTGGGATCGCGGGCGAACGAGATCGAGAACGGTCGCTACCGAGCGAGCGAGATGGCACGACGGGTGACGCGGGCGAGCGAGAGCGGTCTCGGTCGAGTGAGCGAGAGTGCGCGACGGGCAACGCGGTACGGTGGCGGCAGTGCAAGTGAGACGGGGGATCGGGGCTCGCGGGTGAGTCTAGACTTACGGCAGTCCTGCCAGAAAGAGATAGTTGCGTGTCCGTGAGGCGGCCACGGCTGCTTTTATCCCGTAGGGATAAACGAAAGCTCTCGAGGAGCGAAGGGTTCGACGCCACGATCCAGCGGAGAAAGGCCTGAGCCATCTCTCCGTTGAAATCGTCGGCGGCGAAGGAGGAGGCGGAGGGAGGATTCATCCTGAGGGGTACACTCAGGATGAGTTTGAGGTGAGACTGACGTCCCTCACCGGGTTAGGTGAGGGAAGTGAGTACCTACGTGTTGTCCCTACTATGTGCCCCTCTGCCGATCTTATTGTGCAGAGGGATGTGTACCTAGCGCGCTAGCAAGCGAGCAACCCGAGACCCTAACGGGGGAGAGGAGAGACGCCCCAGGACCGGGCGTCTAACCAAACACACTCCCGAGGAAGGAACGGGGGGATGGGAGGTGGGATGGAGCTCTCTAACGTTGACTAGGAGACACCCCAAGGCCAAGCTTGTTAGAGATCTTCCAGATTCTGCTGTCCCAGAAGGGGAGGCAGGCGCTCCGGGTCCGCGCCCGACCTGCTTCGTTAACACCGCTAGGTATCAACAGGTCGACCACAAGGAAACAGTGGCTTTGCAATCGCTCTGAGAAGAGCGTTTGGTCGCTCTGAAAAGAGCGTTTTAAGAAACAACGAGCAGAAACAAGGAGTTGTTAGGACTGTTGTTAAACTATGCTATAAGATGTTTCGGACGTCGCGACGACTATTCCCGCGCCGACTCGCTGCGGGGCGCAGCGATCTGCACAGAAACAACACGTTGGTTAGTCTTCTTATCGAATTGAAAACAGCTACAGCGAACTGGAACGACACTTCGCGCCAAAAGCAGGCTTTTGGCGCGTAACTTATCACTGAGCGGAGAGCGCATGCGCGGAACGACTGTTCACGGCAAGCGCGCGGGGCGGAATGAAAAAGATACATGTATGTATACATACTTTCGCATTTATAATATTAGTAGGATATTTGACATAATATCTTCTTTTTTTCTTATCCTTATTCCACACTAGGTGGAGTGCCCAATATCCAGATCCATACATTACGGCAAATTAGATTTTTTTTTTAAATTTATTAAAAGGGCTTTGTCGCTGAGCGACCACACCGCCCTGTAAGATTACAATACAAAATGATATACATACCAAATCCTTAAATCAACGCTTAGCTAAAGCTAACTCCAACAATGTATATAACACTTTGGCTTCCACTGACAAAGGATACACTAAAATACTATTACAAAGGCCAACATCCCTACCTCTCGAAGCACTAAAATGTTTTTTTTTTTTCTCAGCCATGTGCGTCCACTGCTGGACGTATGCCTCCCCCAAAATTAGGGGCGATTTGCCAATACTCGCCACGCTTGGCAGGCGGGTTGGCGAATTTATATATATAATATTTATATATAATAATTAGATTAGAGACAGATTTATATATATAATAATTAGATATTTGCCATTTTAATATCTATAATAATCAGTTGATCGCGAGAGGCTCAGTCACTGTTTTAATTTGGACCCAAAGATGCTATAAAAGTTATGCAATAATTTAACAAGCTAAAAATAACTAAGAATGCAAATACAAGTCAAAACAAAAAGATCCCGTATTACCAGATGTGTGCCACATTAGTGGGCCCATTTGAATTGTAAATATAATTCATTACATGTCCAGTACGTAATACACATACAAATTATTAACTTACAAACTATCAATTACGTGTAAATGTAATTAGAGTACAGTCTACAACAGTACATAGTTTGTTGTAAGATAAAAAAAAATCTTCGCTCCAATTACCTGCCGTGGTGGTACCGGCCTAGAATAGTACTCCCCCATCTCTTCCCGTGGGTGCCGTAAGAGTCGGCTAAGGGACCACATACCAAAAAGTGGGCAGCAGCGCCTTCTGAGGATAGGAAATCATACTGCGCTCGCCAACCCGCCTGCCAAGCGTGGCGAGTATTGGAAAATCCCCCCATATTTTGGGAGGCGTATGTGCAGCGGTGGACATCGTGTGGCTGCAATGATTGAATGAATGAATGAAATTACGCTTACGCAGCAGAGTGTGGAGTAGACGATTTTTCTGCTCTTGAAAAACCCACTCGCAGTTATTTCTTCTACTAAGAGTAGTGGCAGATAGAGTAGATGGTCCTACCCTCACCCACTTAATAAAGGCACATGTACTGCCATCGTAACGTCATGCTAAATAGAGAAATTGAAAAAAAATTTCAAATTGTTACTAAAATATACTTTTATAACTTTTCAAATTGTTATTTAAATATACTTGACCTACGATGGATTAATTATGATCTCAAATAATATAAATTGATTGAATTGATGCACTGATATCAAAAGAAGTTCCATTGGCCTATTGGTAAAATTTTATTGGTCAAATAGGTTATTAGTAAAGAATTTTTTAAGCTTTTATGTGTAAAAATCAATGATATTATATGTTTATATGGGGTAGATATCGCACAAGCGCGCGGAATCTGAGGCGGCAAATTTAAGTCAATTGTAATAATTTTGATTACGACGCGTATTTCAAGCGCAAGTCTAAACATATAGCTATCCTTTTCTATATTATTTGTACCGTATTATCTGTCGCAGTGATAACTGCGCCTATAACTGACAACGCGGATACCCTTCAACATATGCTACAACAGCTAACTGAGGCAAGCAGAGTAGTTGGTCTTACTATAAATAAATCAAAAACAAAAGTAATGACAAACAGAGAAGAAATATTCATAAAAGTAGACAATGGTAGTGATTCGCTTATTCAACTGAACTAAACTAAAAGTTTGGAAAACTAAATCAGTTCTTATACGGTTACGATAAAGTCTAAATTATCAATAACATCACTAAAATTAAAATATATTTATTAAATTTGTGGATAATTTTAGCAAAATTAATTGCCATTTATTTGGTGCCTACTAAAACTACCCGCAATTGGCCAACAGTTGAATAAAACTCGTCTAATATTAGTGAGAGCGTTGTATGGAGTTATACGAATTTGAGTTTTAGCGTAAATAGAATACGAGCTATTTCAATTTGAAGAATTTTAGTGAATGTTAGCTAGTTTATGTGATTAACAGAATTAGGGCCAATGAAGATATTGAATATGTTAAAAAATATACATACTTAGGGCAATTAATATCGTTTAGAGACCAGACAGACATAGAAATAAAAAGCAGAGTGGCCTGTGCGTGGAAAAGATACTGGTCCCTTAAAGAGGTATTTAAAAGCAAACACTTTCCTATTACAGCCAAGAAAAAAGTGTTTAATTCTTACATCTTGCCATGTCTTACGTATGGGGGCCAAACATGGGCGTTGACTCAAAAACATCTTTTAAAACTAAGATCGTGTCAAAGGGGAATTGAAAGGAGTATGTTGGGCGTGACGCTAAAAGACCGCAAAAGAGCAGCAGATATTAGATCTACAACAAAGGTGGAAGACGTACTAAAGAAAATAAGACGATTAAAATGGCGATGGACAGGACATATGACGAGGGAAAGCAGATGTAAATGGACTAAAATTATAACAGACTGGCAGCCACGTGATGGCAAAAGAAAAAGAGGCAGACAAGCTAAAAGATGGACAGATGATATCAAGATGATTGGAGGGACGATCTGGTGTAGAAAAGCTACCATTAGAGAAGATTGGAAGCAGCTGGAAGAGGCCTATGTGTCACTGGACACGCTGACCACTGAGCCGGGAAACCCGATGTATTAGATTTAAGTTAAAACAATTTACTACTGTGTGTACAATCATTGTTTAGTATCAGCAATAAAGGCTAATAATAATCTGTCGCAGTAAGCATGTTTATGTCGTAAAAGAACAAAATCTGACCACAGCGCAGTATGAATATACGCCGTCTTTAGTAAAACATCATTGGTAAAAATGTGGATTCAAAATAACTGCTTTTCATATGAATGTGTTCATGTAGGTATGTTTTGATTCCATTAAACACTGTGATTTGTTGGCAAATGTTTGTAATAGAATAATATTTGTTGTATGAAGTGTTAGTAAAACTTTATAAGACCATTATAAGTTTACCGATTAAAATCGTTTTTGTCTTAGAACTAATTCAAACCGCATCATTGAATAACGATGACTATAAAAGATTTTATTATCAAAAGATGGAACCAACTTCAACACTCAAAAGTGTGAATTAATTTGTTGAAGTCGGTACCATGATAGTTCAAAAGTAACTATTATCAAAATATTGTGGTCATGGTACCGACTTAGACAAGTTATTTCACACTTTTGAGTGATGAAGTCGGTTCCATTTCTTGGTATTTTTTTTTACTCTTTTCAGTGCTCTTTGCTACTCACGGGATCAATTGTCTTTGTGTATGGTCACCGATGTCTTCACCCGCAACTATAATGTCGTCGAGGTATACATATAGCACTTTTCAGTTATTGCAGTGTAACTCAAAAACTGCCTGTCCGATTTTAATGAAATTTTAATGGGACCACACGGAAACCACCAACCAGCTTTCAAATAAAAAGAACGATCAAATCGGTTCACCCAGTCGGAAGTTATGCAATAACAAAATAAAAAAGAAACATACGGTCGAATTGAGAACCTCCTCCTTTTTTGAAGTCGGTTAAAAAAGTTTTTTCATCAATTTTGTTTACTTTATTCTGTACGTGACTGTACTTGCTCAAGTTAACGACACATAAAAGATATTGCAGTCGTGTGTTATCTAAGAGTTTTTTTTCTACAAACATGTTATGAAAAGTCGGACAGTCGCAGTCCAGTTTTACAAGTAAGTGCCTTCTTACACATACCTACTTGTTCAACTCGAAATATTAACTTGTTCAATTACATTTTATTATAGTGTTATTAATTCATATAGGGCGTGTTATTTTTGGAACGAAGTTCCTTGTCGCGATTTGTGAAAGGGGGCTAGACGGAAAAAATTCTTACGAAAAGTTGTCACGACACTTTTTGCTATAGTAAGCTATTGTAAGCTGTGCGCCGTGCGCATGTTTCTCTGTCTGCCTCTCTCTCTCTCTCTCTCTCTCTCTCTTTTATAGAAAGCAAGCCAGATATTTTCATTTCTATTTCGCATTGAACAGTGTGGTGTTTATTTTATTATTTTATTATTCATTATTACTTCGTTCCATCCGGGTGTCCCTTGACACCTCTCAAGTTTTGTATGCTTTAAATTACGGGGTATTTAATTAATTTAATAAAATGAATTGAAATAGTGAAGCGATTGGAAAAGCGGTTTATTTGGCGGAGCAATTGAAACGGCGAAAATATTCTAACATTATGTAGTATTATGTAGTGGTTACATATGTATTTGCACCGTTTGGGGTCGAGACATTGGACCCGTAGGGACCGGGAGTTCATCGGATTTTCCAAAACTTATCAAAGCTTTTGATACGACGCGTGACCAAAATGCTGGCACTTTTTTATATACTGTATAGATCTAGCGTTTGACCACTATTTCACTTGATGGTCAGTGACGATGTGGTCGAAGATGTTACCACGTTAGACCTCGAATGCTCACTGGCTCTCAAGGGCTGCTGTCTGAACATACTATGCGTTTGGTGACAGTTTTTCAAACGTGGGGGTGGTAGCTGGCAAGGCGGGTATACGAAAGTACCCTACCACCATGCTGGGAATTTGATAACGATGTTACCTTCACCGGAAGCTCAAGCTGTAGTTGGGGATCGAACCAATAACCGTCAGTTTGACAGGCGACGGTAAAAGAGTTATTAACTTCTAGAATACACATATTGTGACGAGTCGCACTCATGTTTATCCACGCTCATGTAAACAGCGTTTTGCTATAAATTTTGTTGTGCCCGGTCGATAAAAACACATTAAACCGATTTTGATGATTCTCTTTTTTATTTGATAGCTGGTTCTTCTCATGCTACCATTTTTAGTTAGTTCCATTTTACTTTGACCAAGATCTGGATGAAGAAAATCTAAATGGTTCTTAGTAGGTACCTACAGAAACTCTGAATTATCTTGTTAGGAACCATATGATAGACGGAATTCACGTACAAATGTTTTTTCATCATTCATAACAGCAATAGATCGTCCACTACTGGACATATGCCTCCCCATGCAGGGGGATTTGCCGATACTCGCCACGCTTGGCAGGCGGGTTGGCGAGCGCAGTATGATTTCCTATCCTCAGAAGGCGCTCCTTCCCACCTTCTGGTACATGATCCCTTAGCCGACTCTTACGGCACCCACGGAAAGAAATGGGAGAGTACTATTCTAGACCGGTACCACCACGGCATAACACGGCGTTCAAATTTATGAAGGAGAAAATTGGCTACTGGATGGATATGAACCTACGACTACAGCATCCTGTCTTGTCACTGTGCTTACTAAGCTATAGCAGCACTCCACAAGCAGTCAAAATTTATTCCGTTACATATTATCCCAATAGAGCACACATTTCGGAGAACCGATGGCCGTTGGGGTCGAAAGGTTCTCGAGTGGAGACCAAGGCAAGCGCAGTACTGGACATCCACCGACAAGGTGGACAACCGACCTGACCAAGACCGCAGGAAGGGACTGGATGCGTGCCGCTTCCAACCGGACCTTGTGGCGATAAATGAGGCAGCCCTATGTCCAGCAGTGGACGTCTTATGACTGGTATGTTGATGATGAAGATGGTGATGATGATGATGATGATGATTATCCCAATAACCGCCAAACTTTAAAAAAAATTGAACATGATAAAACTTCGCTGCATTGCACAAGCGTTATTGAAGTTATTAGATGCATAACAAAATTGGGTCTATTTGTAAGACGTGTAAGCATTAACTGGTATTTAGCGTGTGTGTGTTTAACTAGTATAACTCACGCGCATCATCACATGTCGAAATGTTTGAGCTCCACTGAGCACTAAGTGGTTGAAAACTTGTTGCAAACATGGCAATGCAATACGGGATGCGTTGCAGTACTTGAGCATTGCGAAATCACTGGAGGTATCCAGTAGATATAAGTATGGTTTTGACTAAGAATAGTTATTTGAATAGAATCCTATTGTTATAATTATCTAAATTATATCTTAGTTATTTATATATTTTTCGACTAATTACGTTCATTTTTATAAAGTTGTACGATTTAAAGTAGATTGTATTGACTTCGTGTGATCGGTCGAGACTTCGACGGCTTGCTTGTGATTTGTTCAAGAGGACTTGACCAATCACAAGCAAGTAAGAGTATAACAGTGGGGGTAAGCGAACAGGCAACGCATTTTGGAAGTATGCCGCCATTCGTTTTCCGACATTTGTCTGAGTAACTTGTATCGTGCCGCTGTAGGCTTTGTTAAGTAAGATTGTACCTCTAAATATATATAGCAATAGCAACTAAAGCAATAAAGCTGATTTTCAAGTTCACAAAGAGTGTTTTTGATTCAAAGTCTTCTTCTGAGTGTTAAACCAGTACGGTTAATATCATATACATACGAAAGTTTGTTTGTTTGTTGATGTTTGTTTAAGACTCTTTGACGCAAAAACTACTGGACGGATTGGAAATAAATTGGATATAAACCAACCATACAAATTAATCTCTAATTAAGTCTAAAAATTCGCATTTCTGAGATCCAAGACACAAGTTTTGCTTAGTTTGGGACTCAACGTAAACAAGGCTTAGATACATAATAAGACTATCTGTAATACCTGTGCCTATTCCTGGACCTGAAGTATCTACATACTAACTTTCATCTAAATCCGTCCAGCCGTTTGAGCGTTATTGAGTAACAAACATCCACACAAATTTTCGCGTGTATAATATTAGTAGTATAGTGTACATGTACAGACTTTTTGCCTTTACAGTTTAGCTTTTATGGTAGCGACAGATTTTATCTGCCAATCCTTAAATAATTGTAATAAATAAGGCCAACCGCTATTTCGGATAGCTTATCTACGACAATAATGACAACTGTCAGATTATATCATAAATCAATTAGTTGAGGAATGTGGTCATAACAATATATATATATCATCGGAGTCCAAGGTTGCATCAATATTCATTAACGGAGGTTGCAATGCAGTTTTTCTACATAATATAGTCTGTGGACGCCGCGCAACACGCATGCGCGACCAGCACATGGATTTTGGCGCTAAACGTTAACAATTGCAAACATATGCTGTGATTTTACGTAAATTTTATGATCCATTTCATGAGATTAAATAAGGTAGTGTATGAAACTGCACATAATTTGGTCTTACACTCGTGTTTTAAGAACTCTTATTATGATACAGTTTCATAAACTAGGTACTATTATTGCATGGATTTTTAAACTACTTAACTATAAGTTCGTGATAAGGTTGCAAATTGATTCGACTCGACGTACGGCAATTCGCCATCGCTATATGGTAGATATTACCACCTATACGTGCGAAGCGTTTTACTTCCACTTTCTTATGCGTACTGTGTTTCCCGATATGTATAATCCTGGAGTCTTCAAGTCGCGAGTGAATAGGTACCTTCTAGGTTTGCGTGCTAAATCCTAGACAACGTCATCACTTAACATCAGGTGAGACAGTTGTCAAACGCAAACTTATAATATGTAAAAAAAATAAACAATATTTAAGTGACATTTTGTGGCACATGCCATAAAGTTAAAAAAAGCATGTATGGTATACATCTCAATGGCATACATAACAAGATTTATTTTACATAGGAAATTGAAAAGGAAACTAATATCGCTTTTTGGACGTCAAAATACGACTGCGTAATGATGGTTCTTTAGGTCATACAATGCACAGGAAATCGACTCAAAGAGACCGATACCTAAACGCCAAATCACACCACGCAGTTGTCAAACGCAAACTCATACCTAATACGTAAAAAAAAAAACCATCCACGACATCTGAACTCTGTAGTGACATCACTGATCAACGGTCAATCAGTCAATATGTTAAATATATGAAAATAGATCAGACTTTTTTGAGCGTTGGTTACCTACATAGCCGAGTGTGGTGGCTCAGTCTCATTCAAGATCCACAAAAAATATACGGGTCGAATTGAGAACCTTCTTCTTTCTTTTAAGTCGGTTTAAAGTGGTCAGAGCGCCAAAGGAAGTTATCCCAAAAAATAAAGGGGCAATCTTTGGGGACTGCCGATAGAAGTGAAAACTTCGGTTTCTAAGCTAACATGGAAAGCGAGTGGTGACGATGACGCGAGTTTTACTCTGTTTGTTCATCCACAAAATAGATGTAGGTATGTATACAGTATACATATAGCTCATGGAAAGCGTTTGGTATGTATGTTAGAAATGACTAAATGCTGTTTACCACATGGGGTATTTACGGCGTCACCGGACTTTTGGCGAGTGCAGAGGGCACTCAGCCGATTTTGGGATGGGGTGAGGGGGTAGCGACTAGCGCAAGGGCACCTCAAGGGTTCGGACCTCGGCTTGGGCTATCGGTCTGTGTGTGTGGACGTCGCGGACTAAGGCGCGGCCTATCGGTTGGAGAGCCACCAAGATGGGTAGTAGCTGAGTGATGAGTGATACGTCTAATCGGGGGCCTGCGGCGCAGTGGTCTACGGCGGGCTCGGTGTCTTACCGTGAAGCCAGCGAGCCCAAATCCACTGGCTAGGTCGCGGGTTTGAGATCGAGTTTAAAAGCGTTTGGTGTCGACGACTCGAGTTATATAATTTTTGTTCACCCAAAAAGTGTGCGCGCGTGCACGCGCCCAAAGAAGTTTTCACTTCAAAAATAAAATCAGTGTCGGCACCGTAATACTAAGGTATCTGTTTCTCGCTTATTATACACCATAATTATATACACTACACGTAGGATACAAAAACACTCATCGGAGCACGTCTCATTCGTCCTTGTATCATTATTGCAATCCCACAGTATCAGCTATTACATAACATGAACATGACAACATGATTTTGGCTGATCTGTAAAATTTACAACGGCCCAACTCGTGTCAGGCTGCGTTCAGCAGCTTTGTCGGCCAAATCTTGATCGACCAATATTTGATCGATGTCGCACGAGCGGCTCCATAGCATGTCACAGAAGAAAAAGAAGAAGCCACTTACATTCACATACACACTTCATATGGATCACGTGATAGTTACTACTGCATATGTCCCTTTTGACAGCCGACCAAGATTTGATCGGTTCTAGAGGTAGAAAGATTATGGTCTCGTCGAGCATAATTTTATTTGGCAGGTTAATGTGAACGGTTATGATAAAATATTGGGTGGAGCAAATAATGCTCTAATTCAGATTGTGAACACCGCGTTTTCGCTGTCAGAGCAAAATATGGCTTGGATGATGGAGCTGCCGAACGCACGCCTGTTTCACCAACAGGACCAACTGTTATCCAATCTGTGACATCATTGATACTAACTATGTAATCATCTGTATGTGTACGTGATCTCAATTACAATGGACACCATTGGACGTTTTTTTTTTAAACCGTCTCGACAAAGGAATTCAAGCAAAAAACGCCGTAAAAACACAGACCACGTGTGGTAGAGAGATGGTGTCCACATGATTGAGTGTTTATGTATCTACTAAGTAGGTACATACATATGTATAAAATGCTGTAAAAAGTAAATTTTTTAAACTCACTCTTATTTATTTTTAGCCGACTTCTAAAAAAGGAGGTTACTCAATTTGTCCGCATATATATGTTTTATTTTATGTGTGTTCGCGGATAACTTCGTCGTTTATCAACTTATTTTGATGACTATTTTTTTGTTTGATAGTGTATACTTCCGCGCTGGTCCCATTTAATTTTCATCATAATCGGACATCGGTTTTTGAGTTACACTTCAATAACTGAATAGTGCTTCACATACCTCGACGCTGTTATAGTTGCGGTTGAAGACGTCGATGCACCATAATAACAATTGATCCTGTGAGTAGCAAAGGTAACTGAAAAGAATAAAAAATAATGCTTACCAAAAAATGGAACCGACTTCATCACTCAAAAGTGTGAAATAATTTGTCGAAGTCGGTATATATCCAATGACTATGAACCCTGTTGAGTAATGGTACACGTTCCCCTACAGCGAAAATGATTGGCGCAAATCGAGCGCGTTGACGTCTTTCATCCCATCCTGTTCTGGTATGCGTAGTTTTATTTCGCTCTATCCGTCGTTAGCTCTATCGTTTCCTCACCCTATTTTATTTATTTTATAACTGCAAATATTGATCCTAGCGTGAAAATGATTATAACCGAACTTGTGGGAAATTAAATTTCCAACAACTTTGGTTACCACCATTTTTGTTCTACGAAAAAGTTGAACTTCAAATCAAGATGGCGGCGAAGTGATCGCGGAATTGCCCCGAAAATCGAAATGTAGACTTCTAACCAACCAACTTTTAGAAAAAAAATTGCCTCCGCTAATTTTTCTATTTAAATGTCTATCTCGACTGGACTACTAGCTGCGCCCCGCGGTTTTACCCGCGTGGTGATAAGTGATGATGATTACGATGAAAAGGAGTCTATGTGTTATTCCGGGATCTGAATTATCTATATACCAAATTTCATCCAAATCCGTTCAGCCGTTCTGGCGTGATTGAGTAACAAACATCCATCCATCCATCCAAACTTTCACACTTATAATATTAGTGTGATACAGACTGATAACTTCCACAGACTTGCATCAACTACACGCGACGGCCAGTAGTGACATGTTGTTATTTGAGTCATTAAAGCCCGTTACACGCAAAAGTAGAACTCGAAACAATATTGCGGTTGACGATCGCAATAAACAGAAATGATGGCAACGACCTACTGGACGGGCCAAACCAAAAAAAGACGTGTGGCACTCGGGGACTGCCGCGGTAAAGCTATTGCATAGCATTTTTTATCAACTTATGCAATTAATATATTCATAACTTATGCACTAACGCCGATACAACCAATGCCACCTAGAGGCGAGTTACTGAACTAAACAGACAAGCGTGATATTTCAAAAAAGTCATTAAAATTTCTGCTATTCATCGATAGATGGCAAAACTAAAAAGTATCTATGCTGTGCCCGTCGGAGTGGGGGGTGTTAGGTTATTTTCGTTACGGAATTTCTGGATTCGGTCTAGACGCTCAAGGCTCGCGATAGAAGCTATGCAATACCTTAAAATGTAAATATCTCTAAAGTGTGGTTGCGGAAAAAACTTCGCGTTTCGCGTATTCGCGTCAGTTAGGGACTGTCCATGAGAAGAGCGGTACATACTTAAACGTGAGAGATCGCCCAAAACCCAACTACTGAGTGCGACAAGGATAGTGCACAAGGGCGGCGAATAGTGCCAACATACATGCCGACCTTGAACTATATGTTTAGACTTGTTATTTTTTTATTTATGTATGTGGTGGGCCCGTCCATTTGTTTTACTGTGGTCTTGGATTGATGGTAGAATATCGGATGCCGATGATTGCTAACGGCTGTGAGTTTACGGTTGTTATATAGGTTGGATTAAGATTTAAACTAACTGTCCAAAAGAGGTAGTTTATCGATTCGGATATATTTTTAATGTATGTTTCAGGATAGGTCCGTCATTTGAAAACCGACTTCAAAAACTGCTATTTCATTCCATAGTACCTACAAACTAAAAGATTATAAGCTCAAGAGCAGTTAGCACTTTATGTGAGAGTTTGCCCGGAGAGTACTGCTACCATACCTATTTGTAGCGCCAGGTAGTAGTGTTCGCATTACTGTGTTCCGGTATGAAGGGTACCTATGTTTTCCGGTGAAATTACAGGCACGTGAGACTTATCAACTGTATGTCTCAGGGTGACGGGGGCACTGCCGTTCTTTACGAATTGTATCGATCTTTAGGCAGAGGTTACCACTTAACATCCTTAGGGCCTTTTGCTTATTACCTCATATATCACCTTCCTGTTGTTACCTAATCTCATAAAAAAAGTTCTTTTGGAAATCTATGACCACTTTTCAAGGATGCTCTATGGCTGAAATTATGACAGTTGACAAAACTGTCTCTCAGTTGTACTTAGCATAAAACCTCTTTGTATACATCAGCAGCTTAACTAGTATTCTTCTTGTTATGTCTGGACTGGCTTCTGTCTGTCTGACTGTGATGCCAAATGCATTGCGATCTCTTTCATTTAACCTTTAGCCCTGATCCGAGATGAGAATAGACTTCTTAATTACTAAGATATTTATTACTTTCTTTGTTCAATTATTTGCTTTTATAGGGGGATAATAATTAAAGATTTAAAAAGTATCAAAATGTCAAAAAAAAATAGCTAAAAATGGAACCGACTCAGAATTTCTTCAGGTTCCGGAATAACACATATTTTTCATCATCATCACCACGCGGGTAAAAAAATTACCTACAAATGGAACCGACTCAGAATTTCTTCAGGTTCCGGAATAACACATATTTTTCATCGTCAAGCGGGTAAAACCGCGGGGCGCAGCTAGTAGAAGAATAAATTACCTAGATATACCTAGGACGGTCGTTGTATTTAATTAAACGTTATGCGAGTGCAAATAAAACCGATTGCGGTCTGAAAATGATATCTATGATGACGTAGAAATTAAATATTAATATTTTTCCTCATTTAACATATTAAACTATGACGTTTGTGAGCCAGTACTGATGCAGGGGACAGTACGGAATGACTAACATGTGATAGTCCAGTCTAAATATATGCCTTCGCGTGGTTAATACCAGCCCTCCCCAGGACAACTGGACTTTTAACAAAACGTTCAAAAACAATACCCGTTACTGCTCAACTTAAGGTCCTTTATGTTTTGCTCTAACACAATACGCAATGGTTAATCATGTAGTTTTGGAAAACTTTTCATGATGACATCCATTGCTCTGTTACTTAGGCGTCAAAATGGATAGACGCTAATTAAGCTGAAGATGGTTGCCTGCCTAAGGAATACATATTATTGAATGTACTTAGTGTAATCTTTGCCCCAAATGTGTCACATGGTGAGTCAAATGCTGGCGGCTGCGGGATGTGCAGAATTAGACTTGTATGGAACATAAAAAATATGATATACTAGCTGCGTCCCCACGGTTTTACCCGCGTGGTGATGAAAAACGGTGATGATGGTGACGATGAAAATAATCCTATTAGGGTATAAGCTGTCTCCATTATTCTCCATACTACATATTTTTTTGCTTATAAGTTTGCGTTTGACAACTGTCTCACCTGATGTTAAGTGATGACGTTGTCTAGGATTTAGCACGCAAACCTACAAGGTACCTATTCACTCGCGACTTGAAGACTCCAGGATTGTACATATCGGGAAACACAGACTCGGGCAACGAGTTCCATTCCTTGGCAGTACGCATTAAGAAAGTGGAAGCAAAACGCTTCGTACGTATGGGTGGTACGAGTATATCTACCATAAAGCGATGGCGAATTGCCGTACGTCGAGTCGACCGATGATAGAAAGTGTATGGTGGAATCAGATTATGTAATACCAGTGCACATTCTCCGAAATGCATCCAATAGAAAACCGATAGGCTTGCTACTCTACGCGGCTGTTCAAGGCTCTGAAGTCTACGTTCCACCAAAGAGTTACTGCCGATGATTCTTTTGGCTCGCCTCTCGATTGACTCCAGAGCTTCTAGTGTAAGATAGAAATATATCATCCAAATCTATCCAGCCGTTCAGGCGTGAAAATGTAACAAACAGACGTACAAACTTTCACGTTTATAATATTAGTATGATGTGTGCATAATAATCATATTTTATTTTAATGTTCATGACTAATGTCCCACTTTCCAAAGTTCAGTCTGTTTTACTAATAGACATTTTAATATTTAGTTGAAATCGAGTAGATTTCCAAAATTGAAGAAATTATTTATTTATTTTATTTATTTATTTAATTGGTTTCTTTTCCTTTGGGTGGGCATTACAGTTTCCCAATTCACCCACCCAAGTTTAAACTTAAGCTCACTAGAATAAAATTAACAATACTACAAAATATACAAACAATGAGATACTCCTAATCTTTACTATTATAAATTTGTTTTTACGCACAATTTTTGCACGTAATCCATTGCCGCTCTGTGAAATTCCAAAACTGTGCAGTGAAATATATCTAATCCTTGGTGTTCGTGAGCCAAATCATTGAGCAGTCGCACTGCACGCATGACAGAGGACTGGCGACCCAGCTCCGTTATGTAGGTTTTTAAAAATTTGAATTTAAATTATGAATTTCTATGTAGCTGTAAATGTCCACCTGAGCTGCGCTTGCCAGTCCGCGGTCTCCATTTGAGAACCTTTCGACTTCACCGGCCATCAGTTCCTCGAGCTATGTGCTAGGGCCCATAACTCGAAGGACAGTGGGTAGGCCCACTGCCACTTCAACGTCAATCCGCTGGGGTATGTCTGTAACTGTCTGTGGTATAACCCTCTCCATAGCTCGTTGTGCGACTTTGAGCCTGCTAACAAGGCCCATAGTCAGAGACCACGACCGTAAGTCGTCACTGATAACACACACTGATCGATGAACCCTCTCCCTCCTATATCTCTATCATTAACCCATCTATAAATAAGTTGATGAAACGAAGCCTATGTGTTATTTCGGGACCTGAAGTATCTACATACCAAATTACATCGAGATCGGTGGAGCCGCTTCTGAAGAGGTAACAAACATACACACAAACTTTCGCCTTTATAATTCAATTCAATTTATTATCACGCCAAAACGGCAGAACGGATCCGGATGAAATTTTGCACAAAGATAGACTATAGTTTGGAATAGCACATAGGTTACTTTAATCCCGGTAAAATGTATGATTCCCGCGGAATAATTAATGTGGCGGGAAAACCGTAATCCACGCGGGTGAAACCGCATGGCTATATAGTCAATCGTGTAGTATTATTTTTATGTTGCTGTGAAATATACCATATATCATAGTATAGTTTACCCCAAGGGTTACACATACGTATTACATAAATAAGGATACGCTTAGTTTATTAAAAATCAATTTTCTTTTAAGCATCCTATAACAATTACGTTTCATATCATAATTACATCAGATCATTGATCAAGAGTTTTTTTCTTTGAGTTTAATTCCTTCTGGTATATTCGGCAGATAAGCATCGGTCATGCTTAACTGTCGCATATTAGAACCGACATGACATTGAAAGGTCAACAACTTTTTTTTTTCTCTTGATTATCTCTGGTCTATTACCAGACGAAGGTACTTAATATAGATTATACTAGCTGCCACCCGCGGTGGGGTACCGGTTAAGAATAGTACCCCTCCATCTCTACCCGTAGGTGCCGTAAGAGTCGGCAAAGGGAATTCGACAGCAAGTGCTTGTTCAGACACGGCGATATCCGCGCGGTTTGGAGATCTCCATAGTAATTAGAACCGCGCAGGCGCCGCACGATTCGCGTGTACGCCATGTCTGAACAAGCACTTATTGTCGAATTGTATCGAGTAGACGATCCGTGTTCGCACTGCTGATTCATCTAATATTCCCTACGTACATTATATATTACAAGATAAACATATACCCTACACGCTGTTACTTATTTGCGTCAAACAATATTTGAATTCCTCTACCGTCAATACCCACGCCTTTATTATAAGATTAATGCTTCTCAGATTGTAATCTTCGCTAATTGTTATCTTTTTAATTTTAAATTTAATCACCCGTAGAAGGGTTTGTTTATTGTTCTCCCACTGATCCTTTAATATGAGATAAGAAAATTATTTCTTTTTTTGTTTCTTTTTTTTGACAACATTCACACAAGGTCTTCAGGTCCCAAACTAGGCAGAGCCTGTATTATGGTAACCTTATGACTGATATACTTATATACATATACACACCCAGACACAGGACAAACAGACATGTTCATACACACAAATGTTTGACCTGTCTGGGAATCGAACCCGGGACCAGCGGCTCAGAAGGCAGAGTGCTACCAACTGCGCTAACCGGCAAGTCCAATATCCATCCTTATGGTCCTTTTTTATGCACAGTGGCAAAATGAGGCTAAGAATGCTTAGAAGTCATTTTTAAGCAATGATAGCAGAGGTGGGAGAGTCGGCAGTTAAACTGACGTACGCTGGTTCAATCCCCACCAACGGCTTGAGCTTCCGGTGAAGGTAGCACCGTTATCAAATCCTTAGCATGGTGGTAGGGTACTGTTGAGTACCCGCCTGGTTACTATCACCCTTAAGTTTGAAAAACTGTCACCAAACACAACATAGTGTGTTCAGCAGTTTTTGAGGCCTAGTAAGCTTTCTTGGTATAGCGTTATAACATCTTCGACCATATGGTCACTGAAGATCAAGTGAGATAGTGGTCAAACGCTAGATCTGTACAATAAAAAAGTTTTTAAAAAAAACACTTTCTTCCAGAGTCTTCGTACTCTTGCAATCACTGATTCCAAATCCAGTACTTTCTAAGACAATCCTGACACTTAATTGTCATTGCTAAAAAAACGTGAATGATTTTAAGAATTCGTCTTGGACGTTTGTGTGCTGTGATTGCACCTCCCGCGACACAGGGAATTAGTGCGGGGGTTTCATTGTAAAAAAGAAACCCTGAATAGCCACTGTCACCAAGCCGCTGTGAATTCGTCTTGGACGTTTGTGTGCTGTGATTGCACCTCCCGCGACACAGGGAATTAGTGCGGGGGTTTCATTGTAAGAAAGAAACCCTGAATAACCACTGTCACCAAGCCGCTATGAATTCGTCTTGGACGTTTGTGTGCTGTGATTGCACCTCCCGCGACACAGGGAATTAGTGCGGGAGTTTCATTGCAAGAAAGAAACCCTGAGTAACCACTGTCACCAAGCCGCTGTGAATTCGTCTTGGACGTTTGTGTGCTGTGATTGCACCTCCCGCGACACAGGGAATTAGTGCGGGGGTTTCATTGTAAGAAAATAAACCCTGAATAACCACTGTCACCAAGCCGCTGTGAATTCGTCTTGGACGTTTGTGTGCTGTAATTGCACCTCCCGCGACACAGGGAATTAGTGCGGGGGTTTCATTGTAAGAAAGAAACCCTGAATAGCCACTGTCACCAAGCCGCTGTGAATTCGTCTTGGACGTTTACTGTGATTGCACCTCCCGCGACACAGGGAATTAGTGCGGGGGTTTCATTGTAAGAAAGAAACCCTGAATAGCCACTGTCACCAAGCCGCTGTGAATTCGTCTTGGACGTTTGTGTACTGTGATTGCACCTCCCGCGACACAGGGAATTAGTGCTGGGGTTCCATTCTAAAAAAGAAATCCCTGAGTAACCACTGTCACTAAACCGCGCTGAATACTACAAAAATCATAGTAGAATTCTTATTATGAAATATAGTTAGCTAGTGGATTGCTTAAATGTTTCATAGTAACTGTAGTATTTTAATTAAATAAAGGCATAATTGATATAATATTTTTTTTTATGAAATTCTTAGGAAATTTCCACAAATTTTATGTTGTCTACCTCGTACCAGTCACAGTCACAGATTAATTAATACTTGCTATAATCGAAAGCAACTCCATGGATAGTCAATAATACCTACCTGTATAATTTCAACTGACACAATTAAACAACCGACAATTATGATACCACTTCACAATAAAACAGTTAGTATGAATGCTCGAGTAGGTAAAGAAAAAAGGACGACTTTTGACAGTGACAAGGTTCTCTATATTTTTTGGGTGGGTATCTGACTGGCACAGAGACGCACCCAATTGTGACCTTTTTGAAACTATGTTTCTGGAGCAAACTTTGATATTGTACTGCATTGTTTTCTGTGGCTTACATTTATTGTATGACAATACTTACAATTACGCTCTATTATTATGTGAGTATGGGTACAAAAAGTACAGGGTTCCTCAATGATATTATATGTTTATATGAGGTAGACGTGGCACAAGCGCGCGGAAACTGAGGCGGCAAAATTAAGTCAATTGTAGTAATTTTCATTACGACGCGTATTTCAAACGCAAGTCATTCACGCATATAGCTATCCCTTTCTATATTATTTGTACCGTATTATCCGTCGCAGTAAGCATGTTTATGTCGTAAAGGAACAAAATCTGAGCACCGCGCAGTATGAATATACGTCATCTTTAGCATCATTGGGGTTCTTACCAAAAAGTAGACATAATTATGGTAGTGATTCCATTGTTCAACCAAATTAAAGTAAAAAAATTTACCGACTTCAAAAAAAGGAGGTTACTCAATTCGACCGTATATTTTTTTTTTATGTTTGTGTTCGCGTATAACTTCGTCGTTTATGAACCGATTTTTATTAATTTTTTTTTGTTCAAGAAAGATCACCACGTAGTTAGAGTATACTTCCGTGGTGGTCATTTAAATTTCATTAAAATCGGACAAGCGGTTTTTGAGTGAAAGGTGATTTAAAAAAAAATAAAAAATGGAACCTAATTCAATACTCAAAACTGTGAAATAACTTGTCGAAGTCGGTACCATGCTCACAATATTTTGATAATAGTTACTTTTGAACTATCATGGTACCGACTTCAACAAGTTATATCTTTTGAGAAGTCGCTTCCATTTTTTGGTAATTTTTTTTTTCTTATCTTTGACTGCTTGTTACCCAATAGATGTTAACCTGATTAGACTAGTTACCGTTAGTTAACCTGGTTATGTGCACACCTTGGATACGGGTCATTAATGAGCTCATAATACTATTAAGTTTTCCAGATCACTGAACTCAAAGACAAAGATCGATGAAGACCGCGGTTGAGTCTCCAAGCTGGGTAAGATTGGGTTTCGAATTTCGGATTTCGGTTCCAACCGACTAAAAGAAGAAAGAGATTATCATTTCTGTTGTTTTTTTTATCTCGAAACCATACAACTTCTTTAAGTACATATATAATTGATTTTCTATATTTAAACGACGGTTATCGTGACTCAGTGATCAGCGACACACTAACTTCGGAACCGCGACCCCGGGTTCGAATCCCGGCCGGGGCAAACATTTTTGCGATGAGTGTAGATGTTTGTCCCGGGTCTTGGGTGTTTGTGTGCTATGATTGTGTGTGTGTCTATGCCTCCCGCGACAAGGAATCCTAGTGTGAGTGTCTGAGCGTGATAAATAAAATAAAAAAATGACGAATACTTACGAAACATTCAACCAAGTATTCTTTTAAGTAATGTAAGTGAAAGTAAGTAAATCTTTACTCCACCTCACTTACCATAAGTGGCATTACATTCATATAAACAAATGCCCACGTATTCTTTCAACATTAATTCGTTGTAATCTTAATTTATGAAGAGGCAGTTGCGACTCATATGTTTTTAACCCCTTGTCATAATTATATGCTACTACAATTTGGTTCATATTCGAAGTAAAACTGTATTGCGACAAGGTACAAAAGTGTATTGGAGCTGTTTTCACCTGCAGTGAAAGAGGGAGACATCTGAATAAGCAACTGGAATTAGACTTTCAAGGATAAAGACAACATCAAGAACGTAAACTGTAATCTACACCTTAAGACGATATAATAAGGTTTATATTCAAAGTGAAATGTAATTATATAATTTTCTATTTATAAATATGAATGTATTCTGAATGTCATTGATCACCATCATGGTGAAAAGAAAGAGAGTATTTATTTTGCTTACAATCGGATCCCTTGTGTATGATGAATGATGATAAATATGTCTGCCAAGAAACAAACAAAAAAAAAATATTAATCTAGTAACGCCACGCGGTTTCATCCGCGTGAATTGCGGTTTTACCACTACCTCAATTATTCCACGAGAACAGCAACTATTTTCGGGATGAAAAGTAGCCTGTGTTTTTCCAGGATCTAACATATGACGGTCGCCGTGGCGCAGTGGTCAGTGACATTGACTTCTGTGTCGTCGGGACCCTGGGTTCGAATCCCGGCAGGGGCAAACATTTGTGCGATGAGTGTAGATGTTTGTCCCGGGTCTTGGATGTTGTGTGCTGTGATTGTGTGTGTCCATGCCTCCCGCGATACAGGGAATCCTAGTGCGGGGGTCTGAGAGTGATATAAAAAAAAAAAAAGTCTCCATACCAAATTTCATCGAAATCGGTGAAGCCGTTTGTGAGTGAAGGAGTAACAAACATACACACAAACTTTCGCCTTTATAATATTAGGGGTAAGATTAATTTGAGAAGTATGTAAGGAGGAATCACACTTGTTTTTAAACCGTATGGGGTTGAGACCCTCGCACTCGGATATTCCAAAACTTATCAGAGCGTTTGATCGATACGACGCGTGACCAAAATGCTGGCACATATTTGGCTCAACGGATCAGCGTTGCAATTCAACGTGGCATTGCTGCTAGCATTTTGTGCACGCTGCTGGTAGCGGGTTAGAACGTTGAGTTACCTTTAAGCTGACAATGGTACCGAGTATTGTTAAAATAACTAAACTAGTTAACTAACTAACTAACTGACGGACACTGGTTCGATCCCCAACAACAGCTTGAACTTCCGGTGAATGTAACACCGCTATCAAATACCCAGCATGGTGGTAGGGTAGTTTCGAATAGCCGCCTGGCTAGCTACCACTCTCAAGTTTCAAAAACTGTCACCAAACACATAGTGTGTTCAGGCAGCAGTCCTTGAGAGCCAGTGTAAGGTACAACGCAACCGAATGATTAAAAGATCATGTTTTTAAGTACAATAACAACTATGTCAGATTGAAACCATTTTGAAAAATAAAATAAATTGACAATGTTCTCTCATCGACTCGACATCTCAAGTCTCGCTAAAAAGAAGCCTTACAATTATAATGACAGTTTACTTTTAACGTCTATAAAGTTCAAACATTTTTATAGCTTTTTATGTGAGGGTCGTGATTAAGATCACATGTAATAAAATACAACATTATAGTGCTAGAGGGTCTTCGACTGTTGGGGTAAAACGGTTTATTACATTAAAAAAGCACTAAATTTAAAAAAAATCCTTGATTTTCTTTTCATCCTTTGATCACAGACTACACTTGGTTCCCAATGACATGTACACCATATTATATATATAATATGGGGCGGGCATAGTAGCGCCCCGCGGTTTCACCCGCATGGATTACGGTTTTCCCGCTACCTCAATTATCCCACGGGACTATGTTTTTTCGGGATAAAAGTAACCTCTTCGTCATTCCAGAGTCTTACCAATCTCGATCCCCAAATTTCATCAAAATACTAGTTCATAATTCATAGTGGATAACAGACGTGAATAACACCTAGAATAGACCTAGGTGTTATCCACGTCTGTTATCCACTATCTCTATACCAAATAGCATCGAAATCGGTACAACCGTTTGAGGGTGAAGGAGCAACAGAGGTTTTTGAATTACTTGCTTATCCCACGGGAACAGCTACTATTTTCGGGATGAAAAGTAAGGTATGTGCTATTCCAGACGCTACCAACTAGCTATATATCTCTGTGATAGTAAAATAAGTATAAAAAAAATTTAATTTAATCCAAATTTGTTCATTAATTTTTGCGTTAAAGAGTAACAAACATCCATCCATCCATCTATCCATCCAAACTTTCACATCTATTCTAATATTATGAAGAGGAAAGATTTGATTGTTTGCATTGAATAGGCTCCGAAACTACTGAACCGATTTGAAAAATTCTTTCACTGTTGGGAAGCTACACTATCCCCGGGTGAGACAGGCCAATTTATACCAAATTTCATCGAAATCGGTGTAGCCGTTTGAGCGTGAAGAAGTAACAAACATACACACATACAGACATACGAAACACAAACTTTCGCATTTATAATATTAGCAGGAAGGATTAAAAAAAATACGGATCATTTTACTTTTTAATTTTAAAATTTATTACGCGTGCGAAGCCGGGGCGGACCGCTACTTTATAATATAAGTGTGACAATCGTATTTTAAATACTACTATAATACTACTACTGTAGTACCACCTAAGTACAAACACACATTTAATATTCATGAATAGTATAGATAGTACAAGATTGTTAATAACTATTAAAATTAAACATAAATGTAGAAGCTTTATTTTCAAATTAAAAATAGGCCTATTCTAAAAAGCCGATAAAAACCCGACAAAAAACAGGTAGTCTCTAAAAGGCACCGAACCGATTAGCATCATCGTTCGAACGTGTTTTTTTATAGTCTAAAGATGATTTATAACATTTTTTTTTCGTTTTGGCTGCCGAGTTTGAAGTAGGTGAGTAGGTGAGTAGGTAGGGAGCTGCAACCAATTTCATCTGAAATGTCAACACAGATTATGTTGTTGTATTGCCTTCTAGGAAAATTGACAGCATTGGTGATATCGGATGATGGATGTGTCAAATATTAGAATTAATAAATCAGTTCATCAGTTGTAAGTATAGAGGGGTCCAGTTGTGCACGTTCTTAGTCGACAATTGTACAAGCGGCTGCCAATACTCGCCACGCTTGACAGGCGGGTTGGCGAGCGCATATGTTTTATGACCCCTATAAGGAGATGATGCCCACCTTCTGGTTAGTGATCCCTTAGCCTACTCTTACGGCACCCTTGGGAAGAGATTTATGTTTTATTTTTTTATACTGTATAGATCTAGCGTTTGACCACTATCTCACTTGATGGTAGGTGAAGATGTTATCGCGCTAGACCTAAAATGCTCACTGGCTCTCAAGGACTGCTGCTTGAACACACTATGTGCTTGGTGACAGTTTTTCAAATTTGAGGGTGTTAGCTAGCCAGGCGGATATTCGAAACGTAAACCTAAACCTATACCTAACCTACCACCATGCTGGGAATTTGATAACAGTGTTACCTTCACCGGAATTTCAAGCTGTTGTTGGGATCGAACCAGTGTCCGTAAGTTTGACAGGCGACGCTTCTCCCGCTGAGCTATCATCGCTTCAAAGAGAGAAGGAGTACTATTCTAGGCCGGTACCACCACGGCCTAGTCTAGCTAGCTACTAATCCAACCATTTACTGCAGATAACGTCCCTAGCCGATACGTTTAGGAGTGTTATGTTTATTTATTTATTTATTTGATTTATTTTTTTTATTTATTTAATATAATATGAGACAACATTCACACAAGGTCTTCAGGTCCCAAACTAGGCAGAGCCTGTACTATGGTAACCTGATGACTGATATATATAGGTACTTATATACACATACACACCCAGACACAGGTCAAACAGACATGTTCATTCACACAAAGGTTTGACCTGTCCGGGAATCGAACCCGGGACCAGCGGCTCAGAAGGCAGAGTGCTACCAACTGCGCCAACCGGCCAGTCGGTTACATTAGATACAATAGTTACATTATAACGAATGTTATTAGTATCTAGGTAGCTTAGTTTGCTTAATGCACTATTTATTACGGGAAATACCACTTACAATATCACAGAGTATATGTTTGTTAGTACTTTTGCCTTAAAGATAATATAATTCTATCAAATATTTGACATAATATAGCTATAGTCAGTTTTTATAGCTAGTCAGTTTTTTTTTTTGTTTTTTTTTTATCACACTCAAACCCCCGCACTAGGATTCCCTGTATCACAGGAAGCTTGGACACACACATTCACAGCACACAAAGATCCAAGACCCGGGACAAACACCTACACTCATCGCACAAATGTTTGCCCCTGCCGGGATTCGAACCCAGGGTCCCGGAAACACAGTAGTCATGTCAATGACACTAACCACTGCGCCAAGGCAACCGTCAAATATGATGTAATACAATACAATGCGCCGCTACTTTTTAAGTGGATAATTTTTCAAATTATATATGTTAACAATCATTGCACTGATCTGCCATCGCCGTCGGTTATATTGGCATAAGCAAATTCCTCAACCAGCTCTTCAGCTGCGCTTCTATTACCATTATAATAGATATGGTCAGGGAACAAAGCTTGAATATTCAGTTTTCCCATAAAATGTAATCGTCATAAACTCATAGATAGATAGATAGATAGAAAATTCTTTATTCGTTTCTCCAAGTTTTACAAAAGTAACTTAATAGATTCATTATGTGAAGATAGCTTATAGCTTACAATATCCTGGAGAAACAAAAGGCGGACTTATCGCTTAAAGCGATTTATTCCAGTCAACCTTTTGTTTTGGACGATTTCATCAAAAATAATGGTGGCATGGTTTCACCTGAAAGCTGTACAGTACAGCTCATAATGCCAGCGGTAACCGGTACGTAACAATTCCACTTCAAACGGTTTAAGCTTTACGTAACTTACGCGCGGATTAATTTTATTACAAACTTACTTAAATTATTGTCATGATAATAGAATAAAATATTGTCCGTCGTAAACATCTCATTGTAGTCGTATAACTTTTACGACTCTAAACTTTAAGGGGGGTAATTAAAATTCGTCATAAAGGGATGCCAGTTACCACCCGCTAGAAATCCCAGTCGGGGTTACCAGATGTCGTGCGAAACGACCTTTTTGAATAAAAAGCGTGTGTGTGTCCCCGTCCTAAATATACAAACGCGAGGAACCTCTTTGTGATTTCAACGGGCCGTCGTAAAAAGTTTTAATAAAGGAGGATGGCAGACTCCCATACATTTGCAGCCTAGAAGAAAAAAAACCGCGTTCATGAATGAAACTTATACGTATCGATAGAGCAATAAATACATTGTATATTGTATATTCAATCATTTTCCTAAAAGTTGGGAGTAAAAAGTTATCATGGAAAATCATCTGTATCAGTATGCTAACTACACGTCCATATGCGAACCATTCAATGGATCGCTATCCGTCTATAGCGTCGTAGACAGAGAAAGCAATATTGCATGGATCGCGATACAGATACAGATCACATATTATATTCTGGAATAAACTAGGCATAGGTGTGTTTATGAACGCAGTCCGTGTCTACAGAGCAGCTGACTACAGATCATAGAGTAACAATAACAATTAATTTCAGAGCGTAAGTATTCGAACGCAACAAACATAATGAGAAGTATAGGGTGCGTTCGAAAACTACAAACACTACATAAATAAATAAAATAAAAGTACTTCTGATTCCCAACTTTATAAATAATGCAAATTATTCACAAAAATATAATCTAAATTTTCATGTATAAAGAATACATGAACGGGTTGTCATTTCGATTTTCGGGAGCGAGGCTGGTTCCGCCATCCTCCTTTAAGAATTAAAGTTTTTGCTTTCACAAAGAGCCGAAGAAGAAGCCGAAACAATTGTCTATCGTGATATCGACTACGCGTAAGTGCCACGTTATACCCGTAGAAACAGTGTAAAGTAGGTAATTATGTTTTTAAGAAGTATAAAAACTTCATTAGTATTTTTTTCATTGACGGTCGCCGTGGCGCAGTGGTTAGTGTCAGTGACATGACTACTGTGATTCCGGGACCCTGGGTTCGAATCCCGGCAGGGGCAAACATTTGTGCGATGAGTGTAGGTGTTTGTCCCGGGTCTTGGATGTTTGTGTGCTGTGAATGTGTGTGTCCAAGCCTCCCGCGATACAGGGAATCCTAGTGCGGGGGTTTAAGTGTAAAAAAAAAAAAAAAAAAAACTAAAAACTATTTAAACAACAAGAAATCGTAAAAGTTAAAGATTTCATTATAATATGTGACATAATGTTTGTTTATAAAATAAGTTGCAGTCGAAGAAGGAGGCTGGATGCGGGCCGCTTCCAACCAGTCATTGTGGAGATCGATGGGGAGGCCTATGGGCAGCAATGGACTTCTTATGACTGAGATGATGATGATAAAATAAGTTAATAAAATACGTACATATAAGTTTAACTTTATACGGGTTAGTGCCTTAGGGCCCCGTTCCCCGAGGGATCCGTGCCGATATTTTAGAAACATATTTATCACCTAAACATATAATATGTTTTTCAATCATTCAAAAGCCATATTACGATCTAGCTGTAACCGTTTCACCCGCGTGGACTACGGTTTTCCTGCCACCTCAACTATCCCACGGGAACTATACTTTTTCGGGGATCAAAGTAGCCTATGTGTTATTTCTCCATATAAAAATTCATCAAAATCGGTAAAGCCGTTTCAGCGTGAAGGAGTAACAGAGGTTTTTGAATTATTTTCGTTATTCCACAAGAACAGCAATTTTTTTGGGATGGAAAGTACCCCTTGTAATAATCTAGGGTCTTAACTATCTTCATTCCAAATTTCATTGAAATAGGTACAGCCGTTTGAGCGTGAAGCAGTAACAAACACACTTATACACATACAAACTTTAGTTTTTTAGTGGGATATATAGTGTGATAACCAAATTACTCAATATACTATATATTACTATATTGATAGAGAGACCTTCTACGCAGAAAAAAAATAGGTCATTTTGGGGAGAATGCATTTTAATCAGTTTAACTTCATTGTACATTGCAAATTTAATCAGAACAATAATTTCCCAGTTCCACCAACGGAAACCAAGCACTCGGCCTCCAAACTTGCGATACGCTGATATACGCAAATATCCGTCTGTCTGGCGCCGATTCCACAACTATTACCATATTCTATGCTTCTGGTCAAGATAACCCTTTTTGTGACAGATACGGCCAAATGGACTACCTATTGGTAAAAAAAGTAACTTTGGAAAGCGACAAAAAGTTGGCCGACAAAAGGAACATCAGTAAAGCATTTCGGCGACTTATAATAATGCCAATGGGAAGTTTTTAGGAGTGGTAAACAACATTTATCAGCCAGATAAGATAGATAAATCTATCTATTCCATAGACAAGATTCTATAGACAATAAAAGATTCTATAGACTGCAATAGTTTTGGTACTTTCAACGCTTACCCAGGGCGTTCAGGAGCTTCGTCGGCCAAATATTGATCGACCAATATTTGATCAATGTCTCACGGGTACTTCATACCATGTTATAGAAGAAGAAGAAGTCACAGTGAATGGATCACATGATAGCTACTACAGCATATGCCACTTTTGACAGCCGACCAAGATTTGATCGATTCTATATCTAGTGGTAGAAAGATTATGGTCTTGTCGAGCATAATTTGGTCTGACAGGTTGAAGTGGGCGGTCATGATCAAGATTGGTTGGATTAAATAATGCTCTAATTGAGTTGTGTTAATTATTAATTACTCTAATTCACACATTAACAATAATAATATTTATAAGTAAGGATATTGTGAAGATTAGTGTTAAGAAGTGTTTTATGATCTTATATATAGTCCAAAAGCCACACAAAGGCAACGACCGGCATTGCTCGTCTTTCACGGTCGGGCGGCGCCTCTTTTTACGCATTTTTGCCCCATAAGTCACAGAATAAATAATAGGCACAATACGACACCATGGGTCGGGTCACGATTCAATGTAATGATAGAATGTATAGTCATTGTGCTAATTTCCTTTGACATTGTTAGTTTTTGTTGTCTGAAAACCGTTGAACCTTGGCTAAAGTCTTGGTTGAAGTTATGCCGCTTCTTTTTACCCGACTGCAAAAGAAGGTGGGGCGTAAACGGCTTGTCGTATTTTAATGTGAGTGGTGTCAGTAGATTCGGTAAAAAGTATCCCGCGGGAACTATATTTTTCCGTGATAAAAGTAGTCTATGTGTTATTCCAGGGTCTATCTCCATACCAAATTTAATCTAAGTCGGTACCCTGGATTAACACATAGGTTACTTTTACCCCGGAAAAAGTATAGTTCCCGTGGGATAATTGAAGTAGCGGGAAAACTGTAATCCACGCGGGTGAAACCGCGGGGCGCTACTAGTTACTAATATACGTACAATAATGTGATTCAATGTTAATCATCTCATATTACGTACTCTAGCCTTGCGCGTGATCTTACTCAGGTGACTATTGGCCATGACAAATGGGATAACGCTAGTAGTTATTATATTTCAATTTATGATTGTATTTAATCTAAATCTAGCTGGATTTGTTGAACCTGCGCGCGACTTAATCTTGTACCGTTAATTCTTACTTGTGTCACCAAGATACATATCCCGGCTGGGGTAAACATTTCTGTGATGAGCATAGATGTTGTTCACATGTTTAGGATATTTGTGTATTGTGTGTGATTGTGTGTGTTCAAGCCTCGTTTGTTTTTTATTGGTCGATATAACATATATATCGGCATATATCGGCCGGTTGGCACAGTTGGTAGCACTCTGCCTTCTAAGCCGCTGGTCCCGAGTTCGATTCCCGGACAGGTCAAACATCTGTGTGTATGAACATGTCTGTTTGACCTGTGTCTGGGTGTGTATATGTATATAAGTATATATATCAGTCATCAGGTTCCCATAGTACAGGCTCTGCCTAGTTTGGGACCTGAAGACCTTGTGTGAATGATAATAAAAAAAAAAAAACATAGACAGCTTCACTTTAGCTTTACTTTAGTGCGAACATGTGCGAATACAATAATTGACAGTAATTGTAGGTACATATTGTAATATAGGCTAGGCTAGGTTTTAAATATAAAATATTTGTATTTGTATTTTGTATTTGATATTGCGGTAAAAAAATATCCTCATCATCATATCATCATCTCAGCCATAGGACACCCACTGCTGGACATAGGCCTGCTCCATTGATTTCCACAAGGACCTGTTGGAAGCGGCCCGCATCCCGTCCATGCCTGCGATCTTAGCCAGGTCGTCTGTCCACAAAAAAAATATACGGTTGAATTGAGTAACCTCACTTTTTTGAAGTCGGTTAAGAACCACTTTTGTAATTTTAAATAGCAAGGAAGTAGACACATATGCAATCGGTCCATGTGTGACCTTGTGGTCGTGTGCATGATTAATGGTTCCCACTACTTATACCGCACGGTACACTCAACATCATAATCAGTAGACCGAAACGATACAAGGAGATTGTATTATCCGAGCGTTTGATCGATGCGACGCGTGACCGAAATGCTGGCACATAATATTTGGCTCATCGAATCAGCATTGCAATTCAACGTGGCAATGCTGCCAGCATTCTGGGCACGCTACCAGCCGGTTGCGGGTTAGAGCATTTGAGTTATCTTCTTCTTCTTCTCTCAGCCATGTGCGTCCACTGCTGGACATATGGATTGGCCAATACTCGCCACGCTTGGCATGCGGGTTGGCGAGCGCAGTATGATTTACAATCCTCAGAAAGCGCTGCTGCCCACCATCGGTACGTGGTCCCTTAGCCGACTCTTACGGCACCCACGGGAAGAGATGGGGGAGTATTATATATATATATACTATTCTAGACCGGTACCACCACGGCCTAGTTTGAGTTATCTATAGGCTGCCAATAGCTAGTGGATTGCTCAAATGTTATTGTAGTAGCTGTAGTATGTGTAGCAGTGGTCAGTGACATGACTTCTGTGTCTCCTGGGGTCGAATCCCGGCAGGAGCAAATATTTTTGCGATGAGTGTAGATATTTGTCCCAGGTCTTAGGTGTTTGTGTGTTGTGATTACGTGTGTCATTGTGTGTGTCCATGGCTCCCGTGATACAGGGAATCCTAGTGTGAGTGAAAAAAAGGTGCTCTAATCACTTATAGAAACTCAGTGGTTCTAATACGTGCACATCACGAGTACAATTAAATTTTCGTGCGAGAATGTAAACTATTTATTTACATTTTCGACTAATTATCCTCAACCTTGCTCTATGTTTCACGCATTTTAATCCACAATTTGTAGATGAAGGCCATATTCTAAGACTATTATTGATTTGCGGGCATTAGACGTGCTCTCGAAGTTTCCGCGTAGGTAATTTCATTGTTTTATGATATTCGCTACTCTTTTGCCGTATTTAGTAAGATGTATAACTAATTGCCGTTTCTAGTAAGATGTATAACAGCTAATTGCTGGAACTCATAGATTGCTGTGAATTTTGTATCCGACACGTTACAATATAAAATAATACGTTACAAAAATTTTAGCAAATAATGGAACCGACTTCAACACTCAAAGTTATGAAATAAGTTGTTGAAGTCGGTACCATGATAGTTTAAAAGTCACTATTATCAAAATCATTTCACACTTTTGCTATCTTTGCTACTCAAGGGATCAATTGTCATTGTGTATGTCACCGATTTCTCCACCTGCAACTATAATGTCATCCACGTATGCGTAGCACTTTTCAGTTATTGGAATGCAACTCAAAAACGACTTGTCCGATTTTGATTAAATTAAAAATAAATTAAATTAAAATTACCTCATATAAACATATAATATCATTGGTGTTTGGTATATGTATGTGTATATGTATATGTGTTGTATATGAGAATACTCATAAATATCTCTAATAATTATTTGCAATACTTTAGGAATCCAACATAACTCTATTAAGTAATCCATTGTAACTACGCTGTTAAACGCAATCGTTCTAAATACCTCTTTATGAACTGCCCTAGACGTGAGTCAGTTGCATTCATTGAATACTATTTATGGTAACTAGGGATATACATTTCGTGTAAAGTTGTATCTCCGCCAACGCTAAGTAAAGTACTTTTAACCTTATTATCATCGACTGAAGGATTTATCGAAGATTTTTGTTTTATTTTCTTTTTTCTTTTCTCAGCTATGTGCGTCCACTGTTGGACGTATGCCTCCCCCATATAGGGGGGATTTGCCAATACTCGCCACGCTTGGCAGGCGGGTTGGCGAGGGCAGTATGATTTCCGATCCTCAGAAGGCGCTGCTGCCCACCTCCTGGAACGTTATCCCTTAGCCGACTCTTACGGCACCCGCGGGAAGAGATGGGGGAGTACTATTCTAGGCCGGTACCACCACGGCACCTTTTGTTTTATACAGTACGTATATATAAATGTTTGACGACTATCTCACTTGATGGTCAGTGACGATTTGGTCGAAGATCTCAAGGACTGCTGCCTGAATGCTCAAACTGGGCAGGCTGTTGACACTATTTTAAATTGTAACATCTTTATTTTTATATCACACAGTTGTTCAATAAACATTACTGATTTCTGATTTCTTAATACACTATCCCCCTTACTTATAAACGTTGAATAAGCTGCGAATAGTAATTCAGTGTTTTGTTCCGTTCTTTCAACGTCAAACTGTCATATAAGCGACAAAGACAAAACACTGAATAACTATTCAGAGGTTATTCAACGTTTATAAGTAAGGGGGTATGTGTTTGGTGACAGTTTTTCAAAATTGAGAGAGGTACTCAAAAGGACCCTACTGCTTACAGTAGCTATGTACGTTCCTGCAATATTAGCAAACAAATTAAATATGGGCTATTTAGAAACTTTTATTCATGTAAGTACTTAGCATAATAAGTGCATAACTTTAATAACCATAATTGTAATGTAACAAACCGACTAGGACTTACGTGGTAAACACTGGAAAATTACTCTCCGACCAGTTTCGAACTTATTTGCAGTTCTTCATCTGGGAGTTATGATCGTGCCAGGCGGCGAGCGCGACCCTCAGCACGTAACTTTAATAACCGTCATTTAAGCAAATATGCATGATTTACTCACGTAAAGCAATATACGTTTATATAGCGATTATGCAGGTGTGTTATTACATCATAATTACACACAGATAAATCACAAATAAGTAGATAGGTAAGACAATAGATATCAGTTGATCTATCAGTAGCATTACTCGACTTTGAACTCTAAGTAAAGCAGATAAAACTTATATATAAAATCAACACCTACTAACACGACTTTGAACTCTAAGTAAGGCAGATAAAACTTATTTTAATACTATACACCTAGTTATATGACTTTGAACTCTAAGTAAAGAAAATAAAACTTATATTAAAAGTAGATGTCATCAATAGTAACTCTAGACAGCTGGTGTTGTCAGTAGTTTTTATTATATTGCAGATTTTGTTACAAGGTAAAAAAATGTGCTTACGTATGTCCGTTGTTCTCTATCATCGATTGTTATGACTACTTTGATGATTAAAAAGTGACTACTATAATAACGAAAACTCTTCTTTAAAGATATGTTTATGAATAATAGCATGCACAGTTATACAATACGTAATACTTACTTAGGACGCACTAGGCAGGCGTGATCTGTCGTATGACCGCAACGTCACTTAACATCTGGTGAGATAGTGGTCATCATGTCAGCCATACGACGTCCACTGCTGAACATATGCCTCCCTCATGGGGGGTATTGCCAATACTCGCCACGATTGGCAGGCGGGTTGGCGAGCGCAGTATATTTTGTGACCGTTAGAAGGCGCTGCTGCCCATCTTCCTGGTACGTGATCCCTTAGCCGGCTCTTACGGACCCACGGTAAGATATGGGAGGGTACAATTCTAAGCGGTACCACCACGGCAGGCCTATTCTTACAATGCATGGAATGCCGACGTTGATTCGGACCTAAGCGAGCTGGAAGGACTCAATTTTAAATCCAGCAAAATTAATAAGTTTGACTGGCCGGTTGGCGCAGTTGGTAGCACTCTGCCTTCTGAGCCACTGGTACCAGGTTCGATTCCCGGACAGGTCAAACATTTGTGTTCATGAACATGTCTATTTGACCTGTGTCTGGATATGTATATGTATATAAGTATATATACCATTCATCAGGTTACCATAGTACAGGCTCTGCCTATTGTTATTAAATCAAACGGGGCTTAATCGCGAGAAAAACATTTAGTAACTTATTTACCTTGACGTTTCGACCAAGTTGCATTGGTCGTGGTCACGAGAAGACTGATGGTAAATAAATTACTAAATGTTATTCTCGCGATTAAGCCCCGTTTGATTTAATAACAATGTGTTCAAATCGCGAAAGTCTAAAAATTACAAAGGCCTAATTTGTGAAAATACAGTTCCCGTGGAAAAAATCAGGTAGCGGGATTACCGCAGTCGCCGTGTGAAACCGCGGGGTGCAGCTAGTATTATGCAATAACGATATTGAGTCATCGAAAAAACCAAAAACCACTTCCTACTGCACATTTTGCATTAAAACCAAACGAGGACTGCAAAGGTCGGCGGAACAATATGTTATCGATTTTATCTATATTTGTAGGCGTATACTAATGATGTTTTACTAAAGATGACGTAGGTATATTCATACTGTGCGGTGATCAAATTTAGTTCCTTTACGACATAAACATGCTTAAGAGATTTTTATTGTGTATCGCATTAACGCTATGCTAGGCAGAACTTCAGTTCAAATATTTAAAGGAAAAAATTCGGCTGCTAGTGGGACTTGAACCCACGACTACAGAATACCGTCCTGTCGCTTTGTCCAACTAAGCTATAGCAGCTCGTACCACTAGGGCCGAATTTCTTCCTTCCTTTATTACCATCTTGCGGGGATGTTTTAGCGCCATCTACCTTTAATTGTATGAACAATTAATTAAACATGCTTACTGCGACAGATAATACGGTACAAATAATATAGAAAAGGATAGCTATATGTTTAGACTTGCGCTTGAAATACGCGTCGTAATGAAAATTACTACAATTGACTTAATTTTGCCGCCTCAGTTTCCGCGCGCTTGAGCGACATCTACCTCATATAAACATAATATAATATCATTGGCGTACACAGTCAATGCGTCATTCGAAATATAATCGTTGCATATCTTACTAATATTATAAATGTCAAAGTTTAGATGGATTCATAGATGGTTCACGACTCATTTAATGTCTTCAAGAGTAAATTAGTTATGTCTCTGAATGGAGGCATTTTGATATCGTTTAAGTATTGTTGGATGACTGTGTAACTTTTTATGAACCTTCTCTTTAATATATTAATTAGTTTAGATTAGTTAATACTAAGTTGTAGTTGGTTTTTAGGTAAAGCCGTTGAACCACTTATCATATGGAGAATGTTGTAAACACCTGTAAAAGGTATTCGTATCAGAACTTAGTTTATTAGTGAATGTTACTTTTAAGATTGTCTTAATATGTATATTGTTGGTGTTTCTATATATAAATAAAATAAATAAATAAATAAATGGTGAATGTATGTTTCTTAATCAATTACGCTAGATCGGCTAAACGGACCTTTATGAAATTTGGTACAGAGATATATTATAGTCTGGAATAGCACATAGGCTACTTTTGTCCTGGTAAAATGTATGATTCCCGTGGAATAACTGATGTAGCGGGAAAATCATAACGTGAAATAACTTGTTGAAGTTATTTCACGGTTACTTATACTTATTAATTGTCGGTACCATGATAGTTCAAAAGTAACTACAACAAAATATTGTGCTCATGGTACCGACTTCGACAAGTTATTTCACGTTTTTGAGTGTTGAAGTCGGTTCCATGTTTTGGTAAAATAATTTTTTCACCCTTTTCAGTGACCTTTGCTACTCACGAGATCAATTGTTATTCACCCTCAATAAGGAAATCATTCAGATAGAAGTCACTTTTCAGTTATTAGAGTATAACTCAAAAGCCGCTTGGCCGATTTGGATGAAATTTAAGCGGGACCACCTAGAAAGTTTTTTTTTTATCACACTCAGACCCCCGCACTAGTAATATAAGAAAGAAAATGTGTCAATAATACATTTAAGATAGATTGCAAAAGTGGTCACGATTGCAATTATCGCATGTAATGCTTTCTCAAAGATGTAGAAAAACAACTTGACAGTGCGCGATCAAGTAATTAAACTTTATTAGACATCATGTCTACTTTCCATATGCGCCAGCGCAGCGGCGCCATTCGCTTCATCAATAAAATGTAATTGATAACCAATTAAATCGATTGACGGGCCAATAACCTTACAACTTAGAGTTGTATAAACAACACATCTTCTGTTTAAATGTATAAATTATTCTTATATTTAAAACACTTATGTAAATTAGTGACTGTCACCAAACACATGTGTGTTCAGGGAGCAGTCCTTGAGAGCCAGTGAGCACGCTAGGTCTAGCGTGATAACATCTTCGACCACATCGTCACTGACTATCAAGTGAGATAGTGGTCAAACGCTAGATCTAAACAGTATAAAAAAAGTTAAGTTGTTTGCATAGGACTTCGGAAGCTTGACAGACAACTGACTTCCAGATGCAGAAATTTTCGATAGCATATATAATTAACATAAATATTATAATAGCCGAAAGTTTGTTTGTCGTTTGTATGTTTGTTACTCCTTGATGCTGAAACGGCTGAATAGATTTGCATGATGATAGCTTATACCTATATATCTATTAAATAAAAAGAACTCATAAAACTTTCCATAGTTAAAATAAAATAAAATTTAAAACATTAGTTTTCTTAAACATACAAATACAAAAGTTTATTGATTCAAATAATACAAGGATCGCTTTAGAAACATACACAAGAAATAATGTTCGTGTTTGCTTAAATTACTTGTATAGTCTAAGATGACATACAGAACCCACACTAAGAAAAGTTCTTGTATCGTGGGTGGATGGACGGATACTTAATAAAACATACAGTCGAACATATAACCTGCTTCTTTTTTGAAGTCGGATAATGAACCACGGGAATTACTCACGTAGGGCACTCGCGGACTCGGTCGCGGTACGCCTAGTAGGTACTGTGCGACGACGACCGCGTCCGCGATCGCCCCGCATTCTCGTTGAAAAAGACCACTGAATGTGGTCGAAAAATAGTCGGAACCCTCTGACTTATTACGTGAGTAATTCCCGTGTTCTATGCATTCATAACTTGTCAAAACCACGTCAGTTTTAATATCTATATTGTGTTAGAGTTAAGATATTCTCCTACGCAAGATTCTAGTTAAGTTATTGCTTATTGTTAGTAATGCAGCTGATGTAATAATTGAGTAGGATCTCAACAATTTACTCCGTAGTGTGGGTTTTCAATAGTTAGCTCATTAACGAGGAATTTGTGGAAGGTTGAATGGGATATGAGATCAAACAAAGTTACCACTATTGGCGATAAATGGTGGCAGATTAATCTAACAATTACATATAGGTATAATTCATAATATGAAGTGCGTAGGAAAGCACTTGTATTACTAGCTGCAGCCCGCGGTTACACGTGCACAGTCAGAAACCGAGCTACAATCAGACACCGAGCTCGAGGCAAAAACATCCTGGTTAGATTCTTTCCAAATAGTCAAAGAGCAAACATCCTTAGGGCCCACTTACGGACCACTTTGGTACCGGGGCAAGTCGATCTGATAACTGTCCTGGCGACAGCTCAAGCCGAGGTCCGAACCTCAGTGGTGACCTTGAGCTGGTCGCCTCGTCCTCTCTTAGTGGCACAGCGCCGTCAGCGCTAGCCTCATTTGGCGGTGCGCCTTCTGCGCCCGCACAAATACCGGGCTGAGCATCATCAGTGCTCGCCCCCCTCCGGTGAAACTATAAATGCCGGTAGAGGCAAAAAGCATAAGTCCGTTAGATAACAAAAGTTGTTAAATCTGAACTATTATACTCGTCTTATGTAACTCGTGAATGAGTGCTGCTCGTGGACACTGGTATGCTCCGGATTCTGATGCGTGCTCTGTACCTTACTAATCCATAGAATAATTCCATTGCAAAAAAAATAAAAACAGTTCTTTAAACTAGCATCAAAAGAATTTCACAAGTATAATAAAAACAAAAAAAACACTACCAGTATCAGAAGATCTCTAAGATAATTCTTTATCCCTAATTAAGTAGGTACAAGTTGTCCACTCAGTTTTTTTTAACGCGGGGAGATCGCTGGGTGCAGCTAGTAGTATTATAAATGGGAATATGAGTTTGTTACCCTTTCACGCTCAAACTGCTGGACCAATTTTGATGAAATTTCGTATGGAGATAGTTGAAACCCTGGAAAAAATAATATTATAGGCTACTTATCATAATCATCATCATCACCATCACTGTTTTTCATCACCACACAGGCGAAACCGTTGTGTGCAGTTAATTTTAATGTGCAATTTACTTATTTAACCCGGAAAAAGTACGGTTCCCGTGGGATGGCTGAAGTAGTGAGAAAACCGTAGTCTGTGCGGGTGAAAACGCGGGGCGTAGCTAGCAATAAATGTATGTGCTTCGTTTCGTACAAAATAATATATCTGTCTTCTTCTTCTTCTTCCGGTGCCTCTCCATCACTGAAGGTCGGCGGTCATCTTTTGATATTTTTCCTTGTTCAGGGCAAATATAAAAAATAAAATATAGAAAATATAAATATATCTATACTATTCATATATAAAGAGGAAAGATTTAGTTGTATGTTTGTTTGTTTTCAATAGGCTCGGAAACTACTAAACCGATTTGAAAAATTATTTCACTGTTGGGAAGCTACACTATCCCCGGGTGACATAAACTATAATATATTTTTTTTAAATTAGGAATCTACAATTTTTAATTTTTGTTTCTTTACCCGTATGAAGCTGGGGCGGACCGCTAGCTCAATTGTATTTATGATTCTGTGTTTATTATAATTACATGATGAATCTCACTTTTCACTCGTAAACGATTCCAATATCGGTGTATAAAATTACAAGCTTCATTAGTCATCTTATTACACAGCCATAAAGATCATCAAAGAAAATCCGAACATCATTTTTTCAAAATTAAATACTAACCTTATTCTCCTTAGCTAAAGGCTACATTCAAATAACAGTGAAAATTGCAAAGAAAATCGCTTGCGCAGGGGCAGACGGCTCGGCGCCTCACCTGTTCGCAAAGTAGGTCACTTGACTTGCACTACGTTTCTTATTGCGCTTCAAGCGCTTTGAGCACAGATAGCGTGCTTAAAGTAATTTCGAAACGCACTGACAGCTGCACTTCACAAAACATTTATATGACGTCATCCATGACGTCATCGTGGTGTGCTTAGAACGCTCACGACTACGACATTTTTTTTTAAATATGAGAGAGCTTACGTTTGACCACTATCTCATCTGATGTTAAGCGACGACGCGGTCTAAGGTGGAGCACGCATACTTAGAAGGAAAGGAACATATTCACTCGCGACTTGAAGTTGCCGGGGTTGTACCTATCGGGAAACACACATACACACTATCGCAGAGCAGTGTGAGCGCTGTCAAACATCTGATTGTTATCTAAAGAATCTGACGAAGTATTGGTAATCCCTCCACAAAGAAAAATTAAAAACACAATTGAAAATTTCAGAAAAAATTACCCATAAAGTGCCCATGGAGTACCAAAGAAAATTATTTAATATTCGTTTCATGCGAACTGGCATTTATAGCATTCGTGCGCTTTTTCACACACTATCCGTTCCGATTTGCTTACCAGCGTCAGTACTGCAACTCGGAACAGCTAAATCCTTGCGTACGGACGCATGCACTGTGAGCGCAAAATGAAACGCACCCTTGATGTAAATAGGCTTTTATCTGTGGTTTTACTGGCTTAGATTCCCATTGGCCGGTGGCATCGAACATACTATGCCTTATTCTGTGTCCGGTGAAGCAACCGGTATTGCAATGGCCCAGCCTTTTCCCTTTCCTCTACTATTGTGCTGTGCCCTTTGTAACTATTTCATAATCTGTGTTTGAAGCATCAGCTGATGAGTAACAGTTATTGGTGTAATGATGATCGTGCTAATTTTAAGCAAGGGCCGGTTTTTTTTTTTCAATATTCGTTCAAAATGTTAAGTGTTGGTTAAATTCATGGAAGGAGAGTAATTATAAATTGACGATCATTTTCTTAAGACATTTTGTGCGATATAGAGAATCTTAGGGGTGTGTGTGAGATAAAAAAAGTAACGGTTTTAACATTTATTTGAATTAAGAATATAAATTATGGCATAGATTTATAATAAAAAGATACATGATATCTGTACCGCAGACAAAACAAGTTATCTATAGAAATATATTGACGGTCGCCGTGGCGCAGTGGTCAGCGTCAGTGACATGACTTTGTGTCTCCGGGACCCTGGGTCCGATTCCCAGCAGGGGCGAACATTTGTACGATGAGTGTAGATGTTTGTCCCGGGTCTTGGGTGTTTGTGTGGTGTGATTGTGTGTGTCCATGCCTCCCACGACACAGGGAATCCTAGTGTGGGGTCTAAGTGTGATAAGTTAAATAAAAAATAAATATGCAGCTTATATTTGAATTGATGATTGCTCAGCGGTGAGAGCGTCGGCTGTCATACTGACGAATACTGGTTCAATCCCCACTGACGGCTTAAACTTCCTGTAAAGGTAACACTGTTAACAAATTCCCAATATATGTAGTAGGTAGTGGTAGGGTACTTTCAAATACCTGCCTGGCTAGCTAAACCCTTAAGTTTGAAAAACTGTCACCAAACACATAGTGTATTCAGGCAGCAGTCCTTGAAAGCACAACATTCTTGGCCTGTCTTTCAGCACATCACTGACCACCAAGTGAGATAGTGGTCAAACGCTAGATCTAATAGGTTAATATATAAAAATAAAATATGTGCTGTAATCCCTTAGCTGAACTCTCAGCCTCATGTACGACAAAAAAAAATGGTACCGACTTCAACGCTCAAAAGTATGAAATAAGTTGAAATCCATTTTTGGTACATTTTTTTTCACCGTCTTCAGTGACCTTTGCAACACACGGGATCAATTGTAATTATGTATGTTCACCGTTTTCTTTACCCTCAGACTCAAAAATCGCTTACTCCGATTTTAATGCAATTTAAATGGGATCACAGGTACACTCTATCAAAGAAAAATAATTTTGAGAATTGGTCCAAAAATGGGGAACGACTTGGTGAATATACATAAATAAAAAAAAACAATGGGTTGCGCTCCGGGAGTGCCGGCAAAAGTGAAAACTTGACCATTAACGTTGTGCATTTTTGTATATCGTGGAATGGTTAGGGAATAATTTCGCACGAATTGCTTTAATTATCAGTATGAAAATACCGTTATTTATGAGGTAAAATACAGTATTCATTTATTGCGCTATCATATAGAAACAAGTTTATTGATTTTATGTACCTACAATACCTACCAACAAACGAAAATGTTCCTTATTCGTAACACATTGATGTTTAAACTTTTCTACGCTCCCTCCGTCTTACGAATTCGATTACGTCACGCGCCTGACGATTTTTGTCCTGCCGCGAGTATAACATTTTTCCCCATACAAAAGTGCACAAGGCCGCTAAACAAGTTTTCACTGCAAAAATAACAATCGGTCGAACAAAATCACCTCCTCCTTTTTTGAAGTTGGTTAAAAACAGTAAATTATTAAATATTATTAAATAATTTAAATAAATATTAAATATTATTAAATATTATTAAATAATTTTTTAATTTTTTTTTTTTTTTTTTTTCGTCAAATGCAATATAGTTGCTTATTGTAAACAGGTAAATTAATTAAATATTCACGCATGTTGCGGTCGGAACAGTATAATATAGATGATAAAGTACTATTGTTTTGTTAATATACCTACTTGGTGTGTGTAATGTGTAATACCTACAAAAAGCGAATCACCAAACTGGAGTCACACCAGCTTGAGCATTTGTGTAGTTTCCCAATCATACAATGTGGTTTTTATTTAATAAACACGTTTTTGCGGGCAGACATGAGTTTTACAAGGTTGTATGCCAGGTCATGAGTCTACGTGACATTTGGTAAACTATGCGAGGTAAAACCCAAAGTTAATGTAGAATCAGAACAGCGGGCTTACTTTTGAAATTTGATTCTAATCGTAAATTGTGATTTCGATCGATTTTGATGGAATCTAACATAAAAACAAAATGACGTTAATGAGATTATATATGTTTTTAATGTGTGGTCGCGGATAACTATAATAATAATAATAATAATAATATGGGACAACATTCACACAAGGTCTTCAGGTCCCAAACTAGGCATAGCCTGTACTATGGTAACCTGATGACTGATATATATACTTAAATACATACTTATATATATACTTTTTTTATACATATACATACCCAGACACAGGTCAAACAGACATGTTCATACACACAAATGTTTGACCTGTCCGGGAATCGAACCCGGGACCAGCGGCTCAGAAGGCAGAGTGCTACCAACTGCGCCAAGTCAACTTAGTTGTTTATGAACCGATTTTAATGATTCTTTTTTTGTTTGATAGAATATACTTCCGTAGTATAGTCCCATTAAAATTTAATCTAACTCGGATAAGCGGTTTTTGAGTTACACTTCAATAACTGAAAAGTGCTAGGCATACCTTGACGATATTATAATTGTTGTTGAAGACATCGGAGAACATACACAATAACAACTGATCCCGTGAGTAGCAAAGGTCACTGAAAAGGGTAAAACACTTTTTACTAAAAAATGGAACTGTATTCAACACTCAAAAGTGTGAAATAACTTGTCGATGTCGGTACCATGAACACGATATTGTGACGATAGTTACTTTTGTGAACTATCATTTTTTTTAATGGGATAAGGTGACGGAACAAACAAAAGGTCCACAGGATGTTAAGTGGTAACCTCTGCCTATAGACAGATACAAATCGTACAGAACTGCTCTGCGCCCGTCACCCTGAGACATAATGTCCTGTAATTTTACCGGAAAGACCCTTCAAACCAGAACACAGTTTAAAATATTAAAAGCTAGCTTTCGATCACTGTTTCACCTGATGTTAAGTGAAGACGCGGTGTAAGATGTAGCACGCAAGCCTAGAAGGTACCTAAGTATTCACTTGACTTAGGATTGTACGTATCGGGAAACATAGGGTGGTCGGGGTCATTTCTAGTCGCTGTACCTTTCAACTAACAAAATACCTAAAGGCTAGAATTAGCACTGGCGTTGAAAATCTGGATGAAGACGCGGTGTAAGATGTAGTACGCAAGCCTAGAAGGTACCTATGGAATCGAGAATTAAAGACGCCAGGATTGTGTCGGAAAACTCAGAATAGAACGCTACAGAGTAGATGGGGTCAGTTCTCGTCGCTGTACCTTTCTACTAACAAAATACCTAAAGGCTAGAATTAGCACTGTGGTTGAAAATCTGGGTGTAGATGCGGTGTAAGATGTAGCATGCAAGCCTTGAAGGTACCTATTAAATCGTGACTTAAAGACTCCAGAATTGTATCGGGAAACACAGAATAGAACGCTACAGAGTAGATGGGGTCAGTTCTCGTCGCTGTACCTTTCAACTAACAAAATACCTAAAGGCTAGAATTAGCACTGTGGTTGAAAATCTGGGTGAAGATGCGGTCTAAGATGTAGCACGCAAGCCTTGAAAGTACCTATTAAATCGTGACTTAAAAGACTCCAGGATTGTATCGGGAAACACAGAATAGAACGCTACAGAGTAGATGTGGTCAGTTCTCGTCGCTGTACCTTTCTACTACCAAAATACCTAAAGGCTAGAATTAGCACTGTGGTTGAAAATCTGGGTGAAGATGCGGTCTAAGATGTAGCACGCAAGCCTAGAAGGTACCTATTAAATCGTGACTTAAAAGACTCCAGGATTGTATCGGGAAACACAGAATAGAACGCTACAGTAGATGTGCTCAGTTCTCGTCGCTGTACCTTTCTACTAACAAAATATCTAAAGGATAGAATTAGCACTGGCGTTGGAAATCTGGGACAGCAATTAGCAAGAGAAATGCGAGATACTAAGTTGTTATGGCACAGCAATAAACTTGTTATGCCTCTTCCTTGACGCAATGAGGTTTATTCACGCCTATAAATATTGCTTTACCACTCGCAGTGATATTTTATTTAGTACTCAATAATTGATAGCTTTTTAATTACTTCGAGAGACACATTCAACATTTTACTGTAGAGTTCTTTAAGCAGCGGATTTTATTAAGTTTTGTAAATACTTGTACACTATCATTATTATAATGTCTCTTTATTTAATTTTTTTGACGTGATAACGTTTTATAAATTGATGAATACCAGCAACACTCATGAAAAATAGTAACGTTCCGCGTAACGTTCCACCTGAGTTTTGTATTACATAAAATAATCAAAGTCAAAGTCAAAAGTCAAAAGTCAAAAGTCAAAAGTCTAAAGTCAAAAGTCAAAAGTCAAAGTCAAAGTCAAAGTCAACGCCAAAGTCAAAGTCAAAGTCAAAGTCATAAATGATTATGACGTTATCACGTAAATCTATCGTCCGTAAACCGACTTTACAGACAACCAATATTTTTTTTCTTAGGTTTAGTTTTTTTACAGTATATATATGAAAAACATAAATTAATAAAGATATTATAAAAAACCTAAGCCTAGAGTTCCGCCAGCAGCGGGGCAGGGCCCAAGCTACCGGTGGTTAGGGCCGAAGAGTGAGGAACCTCCGGACAATCAGCGCCGTTTCAAGGAGTACCGCCTTCTGCATCTGACTCTTGATCCAACCGTCTAGCGAGAGCCTCTTAAAATGTATTATATCTTATTATAATTATTAGTATTGTTATGATATTTTCAGTATATCCTCGCGACAATACTTCTTTGTGTCGATCTATTGTCAAAATATTGTGAGCATGGTACCGACTTCAACAAGTTATTTCATATTTTTGAGTGTTGAAGTCGGATCCATTATTTAGTAAAATTTTTTTGTTCACCATTAAAGTGCCCACGGCGCATATCGAATTTTTAACTTCAAAAATGTAAGTAACTACACAGTTTTTGTTTAATTTAAAGAATAAAATGTTGTAATTCCACCGTATTTGAGTGGTCGATCGATCAAACGAAGGTCACGGTCGGGGTTTGACGGTCTGTAACAAACGTGACAGCATTCAAACGTCTGGATGATAAGTAGTCGTTTGAGAGTCTAGTCATATAATTATATTTATGTAATCTACGGTTTGAAAATTCTGATCAAGTATCAAGAAATTTTGCTATTGAATTAAAACAGCTAAGACGCATTTTTAGGGTTCCGTTCCGTACCTCAAAAGGAAAAAACGGAACCCTTATAGGGTCACTTCATTGTCCGTATGTCTATCTATCTGTCTGTCAAGAGCCCTTTTCTCACCAAAAAATAATCAAATCGGTTCACCAAGTCGAAAGTTCTAAAGTAACAAAGATGAAAAAAATACAGTCGAATTGATAACCTCCTCTTTTTTAAAAATCCGTAAAAAAAGTAAATTACACGTGACTACCACCCAATATCAAACAAAAGATACATCATTTGTTAGTTAGACTGGTCGGTTGGCGCAGTTGGTAGCACTCTGCCTTCTGAGCCGCTGGTCCCGGGTTCGATTCCCGGACAGGTCAAACATTTGTGTGTATGAACATGTCTGTTTGACCTGTGTCTGGGTGTGTATATGTATTTAAGTATATATATCAGTCATCAGGTTACCATAGTACAGGCTCTGCCTAGTTTGGGACCTGAAGACCTTGTGGGAATGTTGTCAAAAAAAAAAAAAAAAAAAAAAAAAATTTTGCAGTACGCCGCACCTGTTTATTTCATAATCATTGAAATAAACCTAGTCACTTTCTCTCTGACTGAGGCCGATGTCCATTAATTTGAATAACTGTGAAATCAACAGACACACAGTTTTTGTGTATAAACATATATTAAATATATTGAAATGTAAAAGGCTTTCATCAAAAAACAATTTTAATGTGTTAAGTTCCTTTCTCTCGAAATTATATGCAAGAGTTGTAAGGAAACTCGTTCGTAATGTAATATATATTATGTATTAATTATAATTATGTTACGTAACGATTAAATAACACATTATAGGCTATTATACAAATGTTTATTATGATAAAACGAAAGATTGAAAAGTATTTTTGCTTACCCCACATTGTAACGAAAGTATCTGCCTTGTAAAAAAATATATAAATAAAGCGGAAACTGTTTCCCACCCCTAAATTTTGTCTTATTATCTTAACTGACTTTTAATAAAGGAGGTTCAGTCAGACACCGAGTTACAGTCAGACACCGAGCTACAGTCATACACCGAGCTACAGTCAGACACCGAGCTAACAGTCAGACACCGAGCTCGACGGCGAGCTCGAGGCAAAAACATCCTGGTTAGATTCTCTCCAAATAGTCAAGGAGCAAACATCCTTAGGGCCCACTTACGGACCACTTTGGTACCGGGGCAAGTCGATCCGATAACTCCCTGTCCTGGCGACAGCTCAAGCCGAGGTCCGAACCTCAGTGGTGCCCTTGAGCTAGTCGCCTCGTCCTCTCCTAGTGGCACAGCGCCGTCAGCGCTAGCCTCACTAGGCGGTGCGCCTTCTGCGCCCGCACAAATACCGGGCTGAGCACCATCTGTGCTCGGCCCCCCTCCGGTGAAGCTGTAAATGCCGGTAGAGGCAAACAGCATTAGTCCGTTAGAAAAAAAAATAAAAAAATAAAGGAGGTTCTCGAATCACGTGCTTATTTTTTATATATGTTCGGGAAAGAACTCTGTTATATATACATAAGCTGTAGATAGATTTGTAAATTATTGCGTGGTTTGAAAGAGGTTAATCCAATTAATATTATAAATGTGAAAGTTTTGATGGATGGATGGACGAATGGATGTTTGTTAATCACGCCAAAACGGCTGGACGGATTTGGATGAAAATTTGGTATGTAGATACATCAGGTCCTGGAATAACATATAGGCCTTTTTGTCATCATCATTAATTATCACCACGCACGTAAAACCGCGTGGTCAGTGGTTCGAATATACTCGTAATAGGCTACTTCGAAATAATTCCCTAAAAAAATCATCGAAAAATCGTTTAACCACTTATTAATATTTTTCAAGGAAATGTTTTTAATTTCCTTCCCTATGCGGGGAAAGTCCGTTTTTATCCTACTATCCTATCCTCGTAATATTGTAAAAGCGAAAGTTTGTGTGTATGTTTGTTACTTCTTCACGCTCAAACAGCTACGCCAATTTCTATGAAATTTGGTATGTAGATACTTCAGGTTCCAGAATAACAAACGCTATTTTTCATCATCATCATCAATCATCAACATGAGGGTAAAGCCGCGGGGCGCAGCTAGTCCTACTAATATTATAAATGCGAAAGTTTGTGTGTATGTTTGTTATTTCTTCTCGCTAAAACGGCTACAGCTATATCGATGAAATTTGGTATGGAGATAGCTCAAATCCTGGATTAACACTACTTTCATCCCGGAAAAAGTATAGTTCTCGTGGGATAATTGAGGTAGCGGGAAAACCGTAATCCACGCGGCTGAAACCGCGGGGCGCTACTAGTAATATTATAAATGCGTAAGTTTGTGATTATGGATGTTTTTTTTTATTTATACTGTATAGATTTAGCGTTTGACCACTATCTCACTTGATAGTCAGTGACGATGTAGTCGAAGATGTTATCGCGCTAGACCTAGAATGCTTACTGGCTCTCAAGGACTGCTGCCTGAAAATACTATTTCTTTAGTGACAGTTTTTCAAACTTGAGGGTGGTAGCTAGCCAGGCGGGTATACTCGAAAGTACCCTACCACCATGCTGGGAATTCGGTAACGGTATTATCTTTACCGGAAGCTCAAGCCATTGTTGGGAATCGAACCGGTGTCCACCAGTTTGAAAGCCAACGCTCCCCCCGCTGAGCTATCATCGCTTCTGACTGCTTCAAATCGTGACATTAAAACAAGTTAAACAAACATATGTATAACAAAACGTGATTTGCAATTTACATAATAACAGAAGCTTTGAAATTCAATATGAAGGAAGCGACTTTTGTAAGTGAAGAATCACGAGCTCTATTCATTCGAATAAATAACAAGGAAGATATGATAAATGACATATTTACTGTCTGTTATTTGCCAAAACAGACACGTAACTTATATGTGTTACATCGAGGAGGTGGAATAACATTTTTTTTTAAAAACATTCACATAAGGTCTTCAGGTCCCAAACTAGGCAAAGCCTGTACTATGGTAACTTGATGACTGATATATATACATATACACACCCCCAACAAGAAAAGAGGCGCAGGACGCCCTCCTGCCACGTGGTGGTCCACTATGTCCAAGGACCTGGAACAAGCCCAATTGAATTTTCAGACAACCCAGGATAGATTGTCCTGGCGCAAGAAAACGAGGAGAGCCGACCCCAGATAATGGGACAAGGCAAAGAAAAAAAAGAGACACACCCCGACACAGGTCAAACAGACATGTTTATACAACTAAATGTTTGACCTGTCCGGGAATCGAACTCGGGACTAGCGGCTCAGAAGGCAGAGTGCTACCAACTGCGCCAACCGGCCAGTCATATGCAATTCCTTTACAATCACTTATTCGCAAGATTACTCAGCAGTACCACAAGTTTAATGCACTTTAAGATCACGGCGCTAGATAGATAGATTAACTCTTTATTGCAACACCTTTTCATACAAACTTATTACTAGACAATTTTAAATACAATGTAAAACAATGGGCGATTTTATCGCTCATAGCGATCTTTCCAAACAACCATTTTTGCATAGGAGAATGGAATAGTCTTCGATCAAGAATACAACAATTCTTGATCGAGGGAATAGTACAATCTGGCGTTGTTTAATCACATTTAAAAATATTACAATATAGGCGTATAATTTACAAGCAATGATAAATGCTCAAATTGAACTTCAAATCAAGATGGATGCGAACCCAATGGCGCAATTATCCCGAAAGTCGAAATGTAGACTTCCAACAACCCAATAAACATATAGCTATCCTTTTCTATATTATTTGTACCGTATTATCTGTCGCAGTAAGCATGTTTATGTCGTAAAGGATCAAAATCTGTGCACCGCGCAGTATGAATATACGTCATCTTTAGTAAAACATCATTGTATGCTACCTACAAATTTGATGCACATATGAATATTCAAATATACCTTCATACTGCACGTGTGTGCCGTTATACTACACATATAATAATAATCGAATAGTTCTAGCTCATCAATCATGTTATCTGTCGAAGAAAGTGACACGTATCATACATTAGACAGGATGTTTACAAAAGATACTGCAGCCTTTCAAAACTAGATCATATCTTCATAGATTATGTAACAGTTGTTGATATTATTTGTATAGAAACGTCTGGCTAGCGAAAGCAGACATGAGCAGACATTCGTGATACAAAATTCCAAATTTAAAAAGAATAATAAAGATCCATGTTGCAGCCCCAAACGGTGTTGCCAGCGTGCTCATTTCAAAAGTTACTTACGAGTAATGAAAAACATGATATAATATTTGTAAAGTTGCATTTAGCTTTTATACATATTCGTTGATCGCAACTTCGACTATAAACGTGAGTAAAGCCGGATATCACATATATATCATAATAATGTGTCAAACTCACGAGAATTTCCAATAAAAAAATAATGAAAAGTGAAAGTGTAGAGTAGTATTTGAAAAGTTTCCATTTGTTTTTAGTCTTCACTTTTATTAGTCGGCCCCAATACTGTAATATAATAAGACTCAATTTATTATAGTACGGTATTGGGGCCATTTCCGCTGCATACGTGTGAAGGTCTTTAATTATTTAACTCAATGTCATTTTTCACATGTTGCAATTGACAAGTAATTGTTTGAGCGTTTATTAAGGCCATTGTGGCTTCAAATTTAGTCCGATATAGACAGTTAAAATAAATTATTTGATGGAGTCCCTGAGAAAACACGATGTTTGAACATAGATGGATAAGGTAGATTTGTACTTTACTTTAAAATCAGTAGCATTATATGTGAGAGTTCGCCCGGGGAAGTGCTGCCGGCATTTTATATAATATACTAACGTCAGGCAGTAGTGTTCGCATTAGGTACTGCGTTCCAGTTTGAAGGGTATGGTGCTTATTTTAATTGTCTCTTGCAAAATATCCCTTCGTTTGCTCGTCGCGCGAAATGTACTTTCCGGCGCAGTTGGGGACCCAAAATGGCGTCGCACTGCACAGCCGACCGCGCGCGCGGGGTTCAAATTTGTATCGATCATATTTCACAGACTAAGTAATATATGGTATATAAGTATTGGGCTTGAATGGACTGTGTTCGTCAACTCCTTATTTTTTCTACCAAATTCAATCATAGACAAAGAAAAACGGTCGAATTCGAAGCTTTTTCGTAGAAAAAATTGGTCAAAAAAGTGCATGTGTTGCACTTGAGGTTACTTTTTGAAAAAATTCTCAAAAATGTATTTTGATCGATTTCAAAGAGCATGATGTTGATTTAGACTGGCAATTAATATATCTACTCTTTAGTATAAGTAATGTTCTATGACTAAAAGTTTGTTTACAAACAAAAACCAAAACCAGTATAACAAGACCCCCGGCCGAAATCGTTCTTTTTTCGAAATTTAATCATAACAAATGAACAATGTATCGGGGTGAGTCTAGATTTTGATTTATCTTTATCCTTGGGTATTATAGATGTAATAAAACACAACAAAACATTAAAAATCGCATATTTGATTTGAAAGATGAAAAGAGTTTTATGGTTTATTGCATTGACATCATGGATGGATAGGCGGAACTTACGTTTAAATTTTAGAAGGAAAAATGTTTTGGTTGCTTTTGGGGGTTTGAACCCACGGCTACAGAAAAGCGTCTGGGTACTATTAATGTACCTACTCGTGGGCTTATCCCAAAAGTAGCCTTTTTTTTTTAATAGTTGAAATTTGAAAGTCGGTCAGTGTGGGTTACCAAACGTTACGGTGATGGATGTGATAAAGGATTAAACGTGGGCCAGGGGAACGTAATCAAGATCAAGAAGCAACCTCTTAGTTTGCTTATAAACGTCTATTCAGGCTTACTATATAACGAGTGTTTTTAACTGCGACCACTACTATGCTCCATTTCCTCATTATTATGATGAAACTGGCTTTAAAATCTAAGCTCAACTGGCAACCCAGAATGATGAACTAAGATAAATATAGCCATATTTCCTGCATACCATCGCGCAAGTGTACGCGAAGAGAATAATCAACAGCTTAACATATTCAAGACATCAAGACAAACGTACTCCATTATAATATGGACATAATAAACAATCAAAGGCGAGCGTGCGTTCGAGGTGAAGACGTACGTTTGTATATATGTATACAAATGTACATACAATAGTACTAAAATACGTCCTATTTTACAAGTATAGGACCTATGTCGATACTATTGGAAGGTAGTATATTGTATATTGCAACATAGGCAAAGAGTCATGGTCAAAATCATTAAGGCACCATTAAGAATAACAATAAAAGCAATGAACAATAATTTCAAAAAATAGAGTTAGCTAGCTACATAGTTAGATTTAAATAAACAGCACCTACATAATGGCACCTACTGCTTCTCCTTTTCAACTAAAACTAAACTATGTGAAAAATAAGATTAGTGAGAAATTCTTATCTGGTTGTGGTAAAGTCCAAATTAGTATGACACTTATCAAAAACATCGCTAAACTTGGATCGTCTTATTAAAATTGTGGTTAGTATTTATTAGGTAAAGTAAGTTGCCGGTAACATAATTAAACTCATCATTCATCTTCATCTTTTTCAATTCTCCTTGAAAAAGACCACCGAATGTGGTTGAAACTATAGTCGGAACCCTCTGACTTATTACGTGAGTAACTCCCGTGTTTTATACATTTATAATGTGTCAAAATCACGTCAGTTTTAATAACATAATTAAACTCGTCTAATGTTAGAGATATCATGTGCGAGTAAGTGTGTATCGCATTTATGCATGACATTACAAGCTCAAACAAACTAAAAAAATACCTAAACACAATCAATTTTTTCATCAATTTATTTTTATGATCGCGGAAATAGGATTAAAAATATGATATACAAAAACATTAAAGCTATGGCCATTAATGTTGTTTAGCCTTTCAACATTCCTTAAAAATGCGCGTTCTTCTTCAGGAAAGGAGTTATGGAAAAAACCCACGACGCTGGACGTTGTGGGTTTGCGGAGGGGCTAGTGTAGTGGCCACCTAAATGTCGAGTTTTCACATCCCTCTCTTCTATCTGGGACCCCTGACAGGGCTAAACGATAATATCTAAGTTCCTTCTAAGTTTGCGTGCTCCACCTTAGACCGCGTCGTCGCTTAACATCAGGTGAGACAGTGGTCAAACGCAAGCTTATAATCTTTAAAAAAAGAAAAAAAAAAATATCGTGATAGCTGAAATTGACACTTGTTATATAAAAAAATCTTGTGTCAACGTGTTTGTTATCAAACTCCTTTGAAACGGCTTGCCTGAGTTCATAATAAATTTTTTTTGTATGTTTGGTAGGCGTGAGAATAGGTCATAAAGTATTTTTGACTCTCCCACCCCCCATTACTTCATCACGATTTTAATATTTTTGTCTGAACAAATGTCAAAATATTTAAACCGTCGATCATTGACTTGAAGTAATTGAAATTAAGAATCATCTCACTTTGATATTTCGATAGTTTATTTTACAGAACAACGTTTAACAGGTCAGCTTGTATTTATATAAATCAATAGCCAATATCGGATCGATATTGATAATATCAATATAATATAATATCAATAATCAATATCGAGGATCGGAAATCATACTGCGCTCGCCAACCCGTCTGCCAAGCGTGGCGAGAATTGGCAAATCCCCCCTATATGGGGGAGGCATATGTCGAGCAGTGGATTTCTAATTGCTGAGAAGAAGAAGAAGAAGAATAGCCAATAAAGTAATGGAACGTCAGCTCCTTGACCACAAATCCTCAGTTAACGATAAAGTTAAGCGTAAGCACTAAGGCACCATACATTCCAAGGAGTGCTACATATGAATAAACCATGCTGTGACGTAACTAGGCCTTGGTTGACCAACGACCACAGACTTTTGTTCTATGGAGTGAGTTACCATATATTACGCAAACATAATCTGTGTTTGCTCTACAAACTTCATACACACCATTAATGGTTATTGCCTGCAAATGGTTATTTGTCAAAGTAACATGACCACTAAGTAGTAAGTACTAACACGATATGTATGAAGTAGGAATTTATACCTATCGTGTTTTAGCATTTTTATTTTATTTTTAACCAACACAAAAAAGAGGGGCTCTCTCAGAACTTTCGACTGGGTGAACCGATTTTCATGATAATCATTTTATTTTAAAGGTGGACCGTATGGAGCGATTTAATCAAAATCAGTCAAGCGGTTTTCGAGTTACACTCCAATAACTGAAAAGTGTTACGTCTACTTGGACGACATTCTAATTGCGTGTGAAGAAATCGGTGCACATGCGCAATGACAATTGATCCCGTGAGTAGCAAAGATCACTGAAATGGGTAAAAAAATTACTAAAATATGGAACCGACTTCAACAAGCGTGATAACATCTGTTGTGTCTGTATCAAGTGAGATAGTGGTCAAACGCTAGATCTAGATGGATAGACATAGATCAATACAGTATATAAAAAAAATACCAAAAAATGAAACCGACTTCAACTCTCAAAAGTGTGAAATAACTTGTGGAAGTCGGTACCATGATAGTGCAAAAGTAACTATTATCAAAATATTGTGCTCATGGTACCGACTTCGACAAGTTATTTCACACATTTGAGTATTGGAGTCGATCCTATTTTTTGGAAAAACAATTTTTTCACCTTTGCTACTCACGGGATCGATTATCATTGTGTGTGTTCTCCGATGTCTTAACCGCGACTATGATGTTGTCGAGGTATGAGTAACACTTTTCAGTTATTAGAGTGTAACTCAAAAACCGCTTGACCGATTTTAATGAAATTGAAATGGGACTACACGGAAAGCACCAGCTTTCAAATAGAAAAAGAACGATCAAAACCAGTCGAACGTTATGAGGTAACAAACATAAAAAAAGAAAAAAAACACATACGGATTGAATAGAGAAACTCTTCCTTTTTAAAAGCCGGTTAAAAATGCGATATGTGTACACACGGCCTTAAGCAATACGTTGCTTACACATTAAATTTATAATGAAAATAAGGAAAAAACAGTATATTGTTTGGCTTCAGAATCCCACTACACAATACACATTCATTGATAAAAGTTTCAACACTGCCCTTGAACCGATAACTCAGAAATCACTACAATATATGTAAATCACACAGACCTTTACATTCAAAATTAACGATTAATGACTCAATAATGTGACGGTTGTTAATGTTTGACGGTCCCGTGGCGCAGTGGTTTGTGTCATCGACATGACTTCTGTGTCACCGCGACCCTGGGTTCGAATCCCGGCAGGGGCAAACATTTGTGCGATGAGTGTAGATGTTTGTTCCGGGTCTTGGATGTGTGTGTGCTGTGATTGTGTGTGTGTCCATGCCTCCCGCGATACAGGGAATCCTAGTGCGGGGGTCTGAGTGTGATTAAAAAAAAAAAAAAAAAAAAAAAAATGTATGTCACTAAATTAAATTTGCATCCAACCTTCTTTGGATCAGGTAGATTTAGAGCCACTGATAGGCTAGCGGTGTGAGCGTCAATCGGCTGTCTAACAGTTGTGTGACGGGCGCTGGTTCGATTCCGCACCTTCAAATTATAAATTATCATGCATGACAATTCTAAAAAACTGCCCGATTCAAAGCCCAGATTGTTGACATTTATGGCATATCTATCATTGGTCTAAATAGACCAATTATTTTGTTGAGTTCGCACATTCCATTCTCAGCATAAGACGGCCACCAACTTCGTTGTATTCTTGATCGAAGGCCACTAACAAAGAGGACGGTTCACCTGACTAAGTTCGCAGGTAAGGGCTGGATGCGGGCCGCTTTCATCCGGTCCTTGTTGAAATGAATGGAGGGAGACCTAATGTCTTTCAGTGGACTTCCTATGGCTGAGATGATGATGAAAATGACGCAATTTTGCCTTACAAAAATTTGTCATGTTTATTAGTTTTATTTTTATATGTACTTCAAGTTATATCTTTATTACTAAGATCGCAGGCAAGGGCTGGATGCGGGCCGCTTCCAACCGGTCCTTGTGGAAATCAATGGGGGAGCCCTATGTCCTGTAGTGGACGTCCTATGGCTGAGATGATGATGATGATATCTTTATTCTTTATCAGAGTCATAAAGGAGGAGATTTTTCCTTTAACTAAAGAAACATTTTAAAATTACAATAATTGTATAACTTATTGTTTCGGTAGCCAAGCCACTTAACAGATTAAGTAGTTCAAATTCTTTAGACAAGACACACAAAGTAACAAAACGACTAACAGTACATGGACCAACTCAAGATAAGAAGACTGTCGACAAAGAATCCTTCCAGGAACACCTTTATCTTTCACCTTATCTGTATGTCGTTTAAAAAGTTATTGCAAAACTTTCTCAACAACATTACGCAAAGGCTGATAATAATGACAATGGCCCTAATTCTGTTAATCACATAAACTAGCTAAAATTCAATAAAATTCTTCAAATTGAAATAGCTCGTATTCTATTTACGCTAAAATTCAAATTCGTATAACTCCATACAACGCTCTCACTAATATTAGACGAGTTTTATTCAACTGTTGGCCAATTGCGGGTAGTTTACGTAGGCACCAAATAAATGGCAACTTAATTTCGCTAAAACTACCCGCAAATTTAATAAATATATTTTAATTTTAGTGATGTTATTGATCAGTCTCATACTAATGTAGACTTTATCGTAACCGAATAAGAACTGATTTAGTTTTTCAAAATTTTAGTTTAGTTCAGTTGAATAAGCGAATCACTACCATTGTAACATGAAGCTACTCGATATAGAAGTGACTAAGGTTATGACGTCACATATCAATTTTACAAAGAGAGGCTGTCACTTACCCAATTGTGTTTATAACCTTCACTTTCAATGTAACATTCAAGAATAGTCTGATAAGTTTTCTAAATAAAACTAGTATCATGGCAAGTCCATTACTTTCCCAGTTCTGGAGCTTTGGCAGGGTGTTATTAGTAGTATATTAGTATTAGCCAACCTCTATGTGAGAGTTCGCCCGGGAAATTAATGCCACCATATTTATTTCTACCGCCAGGTGTTTCCATTACAGTGTTCCGGTTTGAAGGGTATGGTTTCAGGTGAAATTACAGGCACATGAGACTTACCAACTATATGTCTCAGGGTGACGGGCGCAGTGCAGTTTTTTAAGAACTGTATATGTCTATAGGCAGAGGTTACCACTTAACATCCTGTGGCCTTTTGGTTGTTCCGTCACCTTATCCCATAAAAAGAAACTTGGCGATGTGGGTTGCCGGATAGTCTAGTGACATGTTCAATCTTCTTCTTGTCCTTATCCCACAGTAGGTGGGGTCGGAACAACATATTTTTCTTCTCCATTCTCTTCTATCATTAGTCATCTCAGTGGTCACACATTTCATAAACATATCATTCTTTACACAGTCCATCCTTCTTCGGCCTTCTTCTACCTCTACATATATATTATATCTATATGGTGTGCTAGTGACATGTACAATGTCGTAGTTAAAAGTTTATTATAAAACCTTATAGATATATATATAATAAAATAATTTTGAAGCGATTGTGGCCTAGCTATCTGATTAAAGCCCTTGTGAGCAAGCTCAAAATCGCACAACGAGCTATGGAGAGGGCTATGCTCGAGGTTTCTCTACGTGATCGTATCAGAAATGAAAAGATCCGTAGAAGAACGATAGTCACCGACATAGCCCAACGGATTAACAAGTTGTTTTATTTATTTATTTTATTTTTTATAAGTCTTATATATTAAAGTTGCAGCGGGCACTCGAACAGGCATAGCTCAAAGAACTGATGGTCAACCTGACTAATATCGCATGCAAGGGCTATGCGGATAGCTTACATCTGATCGTTATGGAAATCGTGGAGGCATTGATATGTCCAGCAGTGAACGTCCTATGGCTGAGATTATGATGATGTATACGTATTAAATTAGAATTTTTTTAAAAAAAAACTAGAAACTAATAATTAGAGTTTATAAGAGAAGACATTTGTCAGAGTAAACATTTTTATTTAAATCACTACAAGCGCGCCCATGACACCGATCTTTGTATTTATAAAAGTATGTACCATAATAACTGCTTATTAGATACTTAGGTACCGATATTGCCAACACTTATCATGATTTTTCAAATCCCTATTAAAAAGACTCATTACGTGTAACATGTAATCATTACAGCAATATCAATGAATGGGCGCAGTGCGCAAGAGTGCAGTTTGGCTAATTATAGCACTCACGCGACCCCCAGATAACCTTTGCGCTTTGTGAGTTACAAACATAAACAAGCCTATATTTATTCAAATACATGATTCAAAATCCAACAGTATAGTTTTTTCATACTTCACAGATCAAACGTTTGACCAATACCTCACTTAAGAGTCTCACTCACTTACTTTGGAGAATGTTATCACGCTAGAATGCTTACTGGACTTTCAAAAACTGCTGCCTGAATACACTATGTGTTTGTGTGACAGTCTTTCAAACTTGAGGGTGGTAGCTATCCAGGCGGATACTCGAAAGTATCCTACTACCATACTGGGAATTCTACGGTGTTACCTTCACCGAAAGCTCAAGCTGTTGGTGGCGATCAAAACAGCGTCCGTCAGTTTGACAGGCGACGCTCCCACCGCTGAGCTATCATCGCTTCAATGGTATATATTGAACACTAGCTTCGCCCCGTGGTTTTACCCGCGTGTTGATTATTGATGATGATGATGATGGTGGTGATGATGAAAAGTAGCCTATGTGTTAATTCCAGGGTCTAAACTATCTCCATACCAAATTTTATCGAAACACTTTTTGCTTTTTGAGCGCGAAGAAGTAACAAACATACACACAAGCTCTCGGCTTTATAATATTAGTACGAAGTAGGATAACACTAAAATGATATAATAAATAATTATTTTAATGATCTTTGTATCAAAACGTTCCCATTAAGCCATCGGCCAGCTTGTTGAAGGAACACTCCTAGGTCTACGGTAAAACCTTCCTAACCTATAATTTGAAAAGCCAACAATACTTAGATAATCAATTGTTGACGCTTTCTTACGTTCTAAAAGAAGGAAAAAAGTCCAAAACTATAGAAATAGTCTAAGCAATATTTTTAGGCAGATGACCCCCAGTTATCCAAATTTGAGTTTGTTATAAAAGTTTTTTTTTTTAACTATAGTGCCTTTATCGCTCACACAAATTTGGTAAATTTTGTTCATGAGATAGATAAAACTCTGACGATGATTATAGGTTGCTTTTATACGTAAATAGAATACTTTATTTAATACTTTTTTAAGCTATATCGATATAGTCCGGTTATTCTATGAAAATAATTAATTTATACAAAACTAGCGGTCTACCCCGGCTTCACACGGTAAAAAAAACAACATTAAAAATTTTAAGGATCCCTAATTGTTTTGAAAATATAATATAGCTTACGTCACCCGGGGATAGTGTAGCTTCCCAACAGTGAACATATTTTTCATATCGGTTCAGTAGTTTCGGAGCCTATTCAATGCAAACAAACAATCAAATCTTTCTTATTTGTATATGTTCATTCATTCATTCATCTCAGCCATTGGGTGTCCACTGTTGGACAAATGCCTCCCCCAATTGGGGGGAATTGCCAATACTCGCCACGCTTGGCAGGCGGGTTGGCGAGCGCAGTATGATTTCCGATGCTCAGAAGGCGCTGCTGCCCACCTTCTGGTACTTACCGTACTACTTGTATATGTATTTAAGTACATATATATATATATACGTATGTATATAAGTATATATCAGTCATCAGGTTACCATAGTACAGGCTCTGCCTAGTTTGGGACCTGAAGACTTTATGTGAATGTTGTCTCATATTATATTATTATATATATTATTAAAATATTAGCATAAACATAAGAAAATAAAGTCGTAATAAAAACTAAAAACTAAATTCCTTATGATTTAAACTAGGCAGCTCACTCGTAACTAAGTCGGGTTATTTCTGGAGCATATTTAACACTTATTATGAAACGCATAAAGTGGACTATAAAGTCTAAGTCTAAAGTATATAGTAAGTATTATAAACACATAAATATGTCATCTACATGAATTGAGCGTGAAAGTATTACGTGATTTATGACCTTACGGAGCTGTCGTCGCCCACTCGGCTGATATGAGTGACTGTGGTGACCATGGTTTTGTTATCACTTGGGAATTGTTAATGTCCTTTTATTTTCATATCCCTTCTTATTCCCAAACTACGGTTAAGCCAAAATAAGAGGTTAAGCAGTGAATTATGTGATTTTGAATGTTTTTACCACGTTTGTACTACGATAATTAAAATCAGTTGAGCAGTATAAGCGCTACGATTTTACAATAGTAAAAACATTGAAAATCGCATAATTCACTGTTTAATCAATAACCTCTTATTTTGGCTTAACCGAAGTCGGAGAAAAGAAGAGATATGGTACTAAAAAAATATTGGTATGTATGACGTAGGTCATATGTTTTTCCAAAATAGGTTACAGTTGTCTTAGTCAAGGCAAGTTGTCTTAGTTCCGCCTTGTACACAACTTTTCTTTGTATCCCGGCAAACATCTGTCCGGGAAGGGATGTGCTGAAAAACAGCGAAGTCTATTTTCACCCAGTGAATTTAAATTCTGCACATGCTGAGCATAGCCTTTTTGCCTTACATGTATTGTTTCTGTCATGTCTTTGTAATTGTGTTGTAATTTGTGCTAATATTTAAGGCAATAAATGAAATTTTATCTTTATCTTTAGTGCTAATGTTTCTATTATAAGGGTTTAAACATTTAATATCGATTTGACAAATATGAACTTCATTTTTATTTTATTTTTATTTAGAACCGTATATGTACACGAATTAGACTAATGATAAAAATATGCAATACAATAATAAGGAAGTCAAAAAAGTTACATAAAAAATGTCAAACAAAAAATATAAAATGTAAAATGTCAACTAAGAATACGTACGATTAGATAAATATTACGCCATAAAGTATATTTTGTTACAGTCGAAATTGCTTTTTCTCTATCGAAATAGACTCACAGTAACTAAAGCACTCCATCAAGATATCTCGCCACCTGTCGTCAAAGGTTCATACATAGGTTAAGATTGTGTTGTAATTTTATTCAAATAAATTAGGTTGCAATTAGTAATATGTACATAACATATTGCTAATTGCAACCTATTCTATATACTAATTTATTTCGGACTATTTGTTTCAGACACGGGACGATTCGGGACTGTTAATTATTTTTTAGACTAAGGAACCGATATATATATTTTGTCTAACATGAATCATTATTTCATAAATGTTAATTAAGTTGTGCAAAAAGTCATACATTATAATCCAAAAATTAAACATTTAGTTTAGACACCCTACTAATGTTCTTACTGACTACCAGAACTGCATCCCACTTTTACCATTAAAAGCAATGTCTTCAATTAACAAAAATTAACTGTATTATCCAAGAAATAGCGTTTCTTATAGAATGACTGTTACCATACGTGTAAATACTTATGTAAGGTCTTTGTTTGAAGCAGTTTGGACGTGTATTCATGTATCTTGTATACTTGCTTATTACTTAATAAGCCGTAAAAACATGTACATTAGGAAAAACGGGAAATACGTAGTTGTGCAGTTTCAACTACTTTCAAACATATCAACTGGGGATTACCCGAAACAGGATGGTTTATATATCCTACATTATTTTATTCTAATAATCCTATCCTACTAATGTTATGAATTCAAAAATTTTCCCGTTTTGTTTTTCTATTTTATCACACTCAGACCCCCGCACTAGGATTCCCTGTATCGCGGGAGGCATGTACACAGACAATCACAACACACAAAAAACCAAGCCCCGGACAAACATCTATACTCATCACACGTGTAAATGTATATATAATATTATATGTAGTAGGATTGCGATTAGTTCCAGTTGTAGTTTCCAGGTGTAGTTCCAGTCAAAGCTGAATGTGTTCATAGAAGCAATTAGGCAGCTTAGTAGATACTGCTATAATTGAACTCAAAAAATCACTTTATTAATGCGCTCAAACTAAGGAAATAGGCTGCTATTCACGCGTGTTAGTTGAGTAAATCAAAGGTGTGTCTGATTCATACAATACACAACAGTTGAGTATTTGAGTAACTTACCTTATTAAATACTTATTAAAACACCCCGCTGGGTATAGGCTGGGATTTGCGCACCCCTTACTACTCGGTTTGTAGCTTAGTCGGTAGCATACAATTTTAAAAAAATACATAAGATGTAAATAGATTCAGGTACCGTGAACTAATGATTTATGATAAAAAACTTAGTCGGTAAAGTAGATTTCAATATTTAGACCTCATTCTTGCATTATAAAAGTTTGAATTTCGAATCGATTAACACCCGTGGGAGCGTGTATTGAGTCACGCTCGCTTGTCGAGCTATTCAGAGACCTTTTGTTTGTGGTGGTCAAAAGTTAATGATCAATTTATGGACTTTTTATAACCGTTTTCTAGCAACAGTATATGGCCATTACGAAAACGCATTGAATTAAGTTATTGTTTGATACTTTTTAAGAAAAAACATTATGCATCCATAATTTCATTGTCAATTTATTTGTGCGCCCGGCAGTTTCACCCGTATGGACTACGGTTTTTCTGCTGCCTCAATTATCCCACGCGAACTATACTTTTCCAGGGTGAAAACGTATGTTATTCCAGGGTATAAGTTATCTTTATTCCAAATTTGATGCCAATTCGTTCAGTCGTTTCTGCGTAAAAGAGTAACAAACACCCATACATACAAACTTTCGCATTTATAATATTAGTAAGGATTCACAATTATGATACCAACCAACCTTTCAAAGAGTACGCATTATAAAGTACATTTAATATTGAAAGTACGTACTCATAATTGTTTTTAATATTATATGCTTGAAATAAATTTAATGTAATTAATTTAAAGCTAATGGTTTTAAATTTCTGATCACTGCGGGAGATCTGACAATAAAAACTTTCTTATAATGGAAATCACACACAAAACGAAAACCCAGAATATCGATTCGAAAAGTGAGTAACAAACGTTATATATCTTAGGTACAGCAATTCAATAATACCTTTACTTTACGAAATCTACTCTACCGTCCTAATAAATGATGTTGCTCTATTTATCAAGTACCACGTAAGTAGTGGGAACACCCCCTGGGCAATTATTTAGCACGTCAACGACAAACGAAGGACCATTATTTCAACGACAAAGTGAAGGACCATTATTTCTTCTGTACAGTGGGAATCACACACACAAAACGAAAACCCAGAATATCGATTAGAAAAGTGAGTAACAAACGTTAAATATCTTAGGTTCAGCAATTAAAAAATATCTTTATTTTACGAAATCTACTCTATAGTCCTAAAAAATGAAGTTGCTCTATTTATCAAGTACCACGTAAGTAGTGGGACCACCCCCTGGGCAATTATTTAGCACGTCAACGACAAAGTGAAGGACCATTATTTCTTCTGTACAGTGGGAATCACACACACAAAACGAAAACCCAGAATATCGATTAGAAAAGTGAGTAACAAACGTTAAATATCTTAGGTTCAGCAATTAAAAAATATCTTTATTTTACGAAATCTACTCTATAGTCCTAAAAAATGAAGTTGCTCTATTTAACAAGGTACCACGTCAGTAGAGGGACCACCCACTGGGCAATTATTTAGCACGTCGACGACAAAGTGAAGGACCATTATTTCTTCTGTACAGTGGGAATCACACACACAAAACGAAAACCCAGAATATCGATTAGAAAAGTGAATAACAAACGTTAAATATCTTAGGTTCAGCAATTAAAAAATATCTTTATTTTACGAAATCTACTCTATAGTCCTAAAAAATGAAGTTGCTCTATTTAACAAGGTACCACGTCAGTAGAGGGACCACCCACTGGGCAATTATTTAGCACGTCGACGACAAAGTGAAGGACCATTATTTCTTCTGTACAGTGACGTGGGAACGCCGCCGAGTTCGACCCTCAAGAACTGAGAGAGAACAATGGATATCAATCCACTCCATGATGATGACCGGAAGGTAATTGGGCTTGTAGCTGTTCAGTGTTGTCCTCGCAGGAAAACGGTGACGCATTTTATGAATGACTTTAATTGAAGTTTTGAAACGATGATAGCTCAGCGGGAGGAGCGTCTGCTTTCAAACTGACAGACACTGGTTCGATCCCCAACAAAAGCTTGAGCTTCCGGTGAAGGTGACACCGTTATCAAATCCCCTGCATGGTGGTAGGGTACTTTCGATCAAACCCTTGTCTCGAATCCTACTCTTAAATCATTTTTTTTATACTGTATAGTAACACCGTTCTCAAATCCCTAACATGGTGGTAGGGTACTTTCGAGTACCCGCTAGCTACCACCCGCATGTTTGAAAATTGCCTATTTACAAAATGTATCTGTCTATAGGCAAAGGTTACCACTTGACATCCTGTAGCCTGTTTGCTTGATCCTTCACCTTATCCTATTAAAAAAGACCGAAGTTCATCAGTGGACATATACGTAGATATAGACGTATGATGATACGTGCTACACAACTGCCAGCCTGATTGCGACTATAGCAAAGTAGGTGCATGAACCTAATTTATGCGATCCACACCAAAGGAGCTAGGGCCCCATATACCTTTCTTTAATAACAATTATTATCGTTGCATATATTTCTTAAACATTCATTCAAGTAAAGAGCTTTGATTAAATACCCAATCAAGGTAAGGCGGTATATTTTTTTCTCAGAACACAAGCTAAATTGTATTTTAAAGATAAAACATGGAGAGCTGCAATACAATAACAAAAGAGACAGAATATAGGATTCGGAAAGCTCTTTCTATCTCGTCCCTAATTCCTAGACATATGTTTATGCAATACATATTCATCGAAGAATACATCCATAACAATATCTAAAACTGACAATGCTCCTGTGAAGAATTCAAAGCACGCTCTTATCAGTTAGCTGGAGATCTGAAGTGAACTGAGTGATACGATCTCCGCAAGTTTGCACAACCATTCTCCGGGTGCATTGTGTTGATATAATTGTGATTTAAAATGTTGCTGCAATAGATGTACTTTTATTAGATTGTAAACTAACAAGTTTACAATCTAATAATAATAAAAAGATGAAAACGCTGCCCGTATGCTACACTTTAACTTGAGTGTTCAAATGTGGAGAAGCGCCATCTAGTAGCAATAAAATTAACAGCACTATACCTCTAGCTTTATTTACTTTTTTTGTCAAATATCATTTTATGGACACTTTTGACAACTTTTGTTTTCAAACGTGTTCTTTGTATATTTTAATGTGTACACAACACATGAAAGACACGTACGGGGTATGTAATCCTCTTAAGTATTTTATATCAGCGTGTACGCTGAAATAAAAATGTCTGCCACGCGCGGCGAGTATTGGCAATACCCCATGGGAGGCATGTGTTCAGCAGTGAACGTCTTATGGCTGACATTATGATACGCTGAAAAAAATATGTCATAGTAAGAAACTTATTTGACTAACAGCAGAGTTATGACCACTGAGAATTATATATAATAATAAATAAAATAAAATACAAATTGCCAAATAAAGAAAATGTCGGCAACCTAGAACTAGACTGAAAAAAGCAAGAAAGCAAGGGGGCAAGGAAAACAACAAGATTTGCATGTATAACAAATTACCAATCAGCATCCGAAATTTAAGCGCGTAATAATTTTTTTTGGGGGTTTTATAGATAATGGTATGGACCCTTCGAGCGCGAATCCGACTCGCACTTAGACAGTTTTATTTTATTTTTGTCATTAATTTGAAGAAATTTTTTACATCATTATTATAATTCTCTATTTCTTATATGACACATTATCAGTAATTATAATTATGACGTCATGATATTATATTTTAGAATAGAGTAGATTCTAATGAGTACGAATTGCATAGGTAGATATTAATATTTATATTGATCATTAATGAATACATACTGACTAGTTCTGGCAATGACAAACTGACAATCATGACATCAGCTTCCAAATAAATTATCACAATTTTTACAGTCACCAGCTGGTCTATTGATATCATAATAGTGGTATCCTGTAAATGTCGTTGATAAATGATCGATCGTTTATCTCGTAGAGAAACGATCAATGTCTTTCTTTAAATCAAAGCCAAAATGTCACGCAAATATCCGTAAAATATCTTTTATATTGTCACAAGGCGTGAGAATCGCATCGAACACGCAAAGACTAATCATTATACATCTTGTACCTATGTATTTGCATGGACTAATATACTACAAGTACTTAGTAGTATATTAGTATTTGGTACAAGATCTATAATGATTATATTCGATTACCCTTATGAAATTGGATTTTAACGAGGAGAAGATTCTCAATTCGACTGTATTTAATTTTATTATTTTTGTTACCTCAGAACTTTCGACTGGGTGTACTGATTTTGATGATTCTTTTATTACTTGAGAGCTGGTGCGTCCCATTTAAATTTCATCGAAATCGGTCAAGAGGTTTTTGAGTTAGACTTCAACTGAAAAGTGTTACATCTATCTGGGTGCCTTCCTTATTGAGAGTGAAGAAATCGGTGAACATACACAATGACAATAAAATTGATCCCGTGAGTAGCAAAGGAACCGACTTCAACACTCAAAAGTGTGAAATAACTTGTCGAAGTTCATAAAATTCCTTCATAAAACTCAACAAACGTATACATATTAAATTGCACCCACACGTCCGCTACAAATACACACCCTTACAGACATACACACACTCACACTCCCCCCACACACACCCATATGCAAGGCAATCAATAAATTAATAGAAGCATAATTTTGTAAATTTTGTAAATTTAGTATTTAGACTTAGTTCTTTATTTTGGTTAATACCTATTAGTCTCACCTTTCCTTACTTTACTTTATCTTTATTTTATTCACCTACTTTTTATTTACCTACTTAATCAATTATAGTCAAACTACTTCGGAAGAGCGGGATCCTCTAACAGGTATTTCCATACTTAAGAGAGGGTCCCAAACCAATTAAATGTAAATTAGATTAAGTTAACTGAATAAATGATTTGTGTTTGTACCATGCGCACAATATTTTGATAATATAGTTACTTTCAAACAAGATGGTTTTTTTCGTGCCATTTAGATGAATTACTTTTATTGGCTCTTGCGAAGATGCTCAAACACTTAATGAATGTATAAAACACGGGAATTATTCCCGTAGCAAGTCAGAGGGTTCCGACTATAGTTTCGACCACATTCGGTGGTCTTTTTCAATGAGAGTACGGAGGGCTCGTCTCCGTGGTGTGGTCAAATTTATAGTCGAAACCCTCTGACTAACTACACTATTAATTTTCGGTGTTTTATTCGTTCATTACGGGTCCAACCACGTCAATAACAACAAAATTGCTCAAAATCATAAACTGTTTACCTAATCCCTCAAATAAAAAAAAAACATACGCGTCGAATTGGGAACCTCATCCTTCTTTTTAGAGTCGGTTAAAAAACGCATGCATACTATCATCCTGGTATAAAATTATGGTCGAAACTTCAATCACACAGGTTATAATTGCACTTTCGAGACGTTAAAACGTCTAGAAAGTTTAATTACAGTAAGCAGTTTCTTTTACAAGTTCAGTGGAACGCTTACAATTTTAGTTTCAGTAACACTTTAGGTATTAGTCATATTCTGTCTTATCACATGGACTAAGTGTGGATTTAAATCCGGACTAAAAAGTCAGAAGAAATTATTCCTTCACTATATTACAAATCGTCGACTAATCAAAACTAGTTGATACCAAAGATCGTCCATGGTCTAATATCAATCATAGATTGTTAAAATAAAATGCTAATAACAAACTACAATACTGCAGCTACTACAATAACATTTGAGCGATCCACCAGCTATTGGTAGGCTATAGATAACTCAAATGCTCTAACCCGCTACCGATTTTGCAAATTATTTTACCAATAGAAAGCCACGGTTATTTGTGTCTGTCATAGGTTTATCGTCATCATCATCACCACCACCGTTTTTCATCGCCACGTAGGTGTAACCGCGGGACTTAGCTAGTATTAAATCAGAATATCATCGAGAAGCAGTTTGTATTTTACAAGCAATAGAAGTCACTGGATTCGCGACACAGGTTCTCAAAATATGAGAACTAGGGTTGCAATACTGTGTTTTGTATATAAATAATAATAAACTTTATATACGATTTATAGACGACCTTAAATTGACACTCGTCTTAGTATAATGTAAACTGCATAACTTTATAAATCCTTATGTTCAAATATTTAAAGGAATAAATTCGGCTGCTAGTGGGACTTGAACCCACGACTACAGAATACCTTCCTGTCGCTTTGTCCAACTAAGCTATAGCAGCCCATACCACTAGGGCCGAATTACTTCCTTCCTTATTAACATCTGCGGGGATGTTATTAGCGCCATCTACCTTTAATTGTATGAACAATTAATTAATAGGACTGTTAGACCAACATTACAGTTGATATCGTATGAAACTAAGGCACCCTACCCTTATTGTAAGAGTTTTTATTGTGTATCGCATTAACCATATGCTAGGTAGAACTTATGTTCAAATATTTGAAGGAAAAAATTCGGCTGCTTGTGGGACTTGAACCCACGACTACAGAATACCGTCCTGTCGCTTTGTCCAACTAAGCTATAGCAGCCCATACCACTAGGGCCGAATTACTTCCTTCCTTATTAACATCTGCGGGGATGTTATTAGCGCCATCTACCTTTAATTGTATGAACAATTAATTAATAGGACTGATAGACCAACATTACATTTGATATCGTATCAAACGAAGGCACCCTACCCTTATTTTAAGAGTTTTTATTGTGTATCGCATTAACCATATGCTAGGTAGAACTTATGTTCGAATATTTGAAGGAAAAATAATTATTTATAAAAATAATTTATAAATCCTGTCCTACATACATTACAAAGATAAAAGTTTGTGTGTATGTTTGTTACTTCTTCACGCCCAAACGGCTACACCGATTTCAATGAAATTCGTGTCTAGATACTTTATATCCCAGAATGAATGAAAGAACACAAAGGCTACGTTTTATCATCATCATCATCAATCATCACCACGCGAGTAAAACCGCAAGGCGCCGCTAGTAATTTATAACTGCAAACCGCACCCAAAAGGTAAAGAGGCGTGATTATAGAAAAAATACGTTACTACAAAAAGCAAATAATGTTATTCCAATCTGCAATTAGATCATATGTTCCTTTTCTGGTTGTTACATATATGAGTAGGTATATAGTACTTATGTACACGCGAAGAACTCGGAAGGAAGGGAAACAGCTCCGTTCTAAAACAGCTGAATATGGACATTCGACGTTAGTCAACCGTGGACAATGGACGTTGTGCAATTAATTAAATACGGAAGTGATAGGTATCAATACCGATTTGTACTTTATAAAGTAATTTATTTCTTTACTAGTAGCGCCCCGCGGTTTCACTCGCGTGGAATACGGTTTACCCGCTACCTCAACTATCCCACGAGAACTATCCTTTTTCAAGGATAAAAGGAGCCTATGTGTTACTCCAGGGTCTGAACTATTTCCATACCAAATTTCATCGAAATCGGTTGAGAATCGAACCAGTGTCCATCAGTTCGACAGCCTACGCTCCCCCCGCTGAGCTATCATCGCTTCAAAAGTAACCGATTTGCATACGCATTATGAGTCGTCTCTGGCCATAGGAATAATGATATTTATCTGTTTCCTAAAGCGCCTTACGGTATAGGGTAACACATTATTCTTCGTCTTGTTTTTCTTATCCCACACTAGGTGGGGTCGGCACAACATATTTTTCTCTTCCATTCTATTCTATCATTAGTCGTCGCAGTGTCTTTTATAAACATAAATCATTCCTTACACAGTCCATCCATACCTTCCTCTACCTCTATATTATTTTTTATGCTGTATAGATCTGGCGTTTGACCACTATCTCACTTGATGCTCAGTGACAATGTGTTTGAAGATGTTATTACGCTAGATCTAGAATGCTCACTGGCTCTCAAGGACTGCTGCCTGAACACATAATGTGTTTGGTGACAGTTTTTCAAGCTTGAGGGCGGTGGCTAGCCAGGCGGGTATTCGAAAGTACCCTACCACCATGCTGGGAATTTGATAACGGTGCTTCCTTCACCGAAAGCTCAAGCTGTTGTTGGGGATTGAACCAGTGTCCGTCAGTTTGACAGGCGACGCTCCTCCCGCTGAGCTATCTTCGCTTCAAAATAGCTATATCAATCCACATTCATGTTATGTACTCTTTTTATATACCTAGTAATAAATTGTTATGTAATATATAATAGGATGAAACCATGTGCTATTGTTATCTGATATAACGATATTATAACAAACGTAATAAGCAGTTTGATGCACTTGTTAGTCCATACAATGAAAGCGAGGGAAAGTGTTCAAAATTAGTGGTAATGAGGGAAATTTGTGGTAATGAGGGAAATTACGCGATCGAATCAGAAATGAGGAGAGACGTAGAAGAACAAAAGTCACTGACATAGCCCAGCGGATTAGCAAGTTGAAGTGGCAGTTGGCATGAGACATAGCTCAAAGAACTGATGGCCGTTTGGGTCAAAACGTTCTCGAATGGAGACCACGGACTGGCAAGCGCAACGTAGGACGGCCACCGACCACGTGGTAGTCAGTGACGATGTGGTCGAAGATGTTATCACGCTAGACCTAGAAATGTTTGACTGGGTCTCAAGGACTGCTGCCTTAACACACTATGTGTTTGGTGACAGTTTTTCAAACTTGGAGGTGGTGACTATCCAAGCGGATACTTGAAAGTACCCCGTGCTGAGAATTTAATAGCGATGTTACCTTCACCGGAAGCTCAAGCCGTTGTTGGGGATCGAACCAGTGTTGGTCAGTTTGACAGGCGACGCTCCCGCCCGCTGACCTATCATCGCTTCAAAATTCAAATAAAGATCTAATTTTAGAATTGTAATTTATAATTGTCATGCCAATTTAGGGTTTTAGCAACCGATTAAAACAATCTGACTTTAAAAATTCAGTAATAATGATTGAATAAGAGAATTTTACGGAATCACTACCAGTAGGTACGTCACTAAATATAGATAAACAAGTCGCTCCCCGCGGTTTCACCCGCGTGGATTCTGGTTTCCCCGCTACATCCATGCTTAGCTACGGAAATTATACATTTCACTGGGGTAAAAAGTAGCCTATGTACTCCTCCAGACTATAATCTATCTCTGTGCTGAATTCCATCCAGATCCATTCAGCCGTTCAGGCGTGATTGAATAAGAAACATCCATCCATTCATCCAAACTTTCACATTTATCATATTAGTAAGATTGAGCGATGTGACGTTTGCTCTAATTATAGTATGAAATATATTCTCTCAACTTTTTTTTAATACTGTATACATCTAGCAAATGACCATTATCTCTTTTGATGGTCAGTGACAATGTGGTCAAAGATATACATGAAAAATGTTATCACGCAAGATCTAGAATGCTCATCTGTTATTTACTTGTGACTTTGATAATATGTTAATGAATATGTAGATTGATACATTGCACATGGGTTGCCTAGCGAAATCTCGTGTCTACACTGTTTAATAAACTTTAATATTAAGCAGTGTTGTTTGAAAGGTATTATTTTTAAATTAAAGCTTATTTTATTGCCTATCCAACAGTATGAGGTTGACTCTTTAAAACTGTGTCATGTTCATGTATGCTTAGATTTTTTTAAAGTTCAGATTGAAGCGCGATTATGAAGAGTGACAAAGAAGCTTTGCGCACGGTACTCCATGTGAGAGAAGGAAGCTGAGAGATTTTTTATCATTATTGGGTTATTTGACAGTGTAGGCCCGGGCTTAGCTCGGCAACCCATGTGCACTTTATCTCTCTACATATTATCTAACATACATTACATAACACTCCGAAGAGCTGGCAGCTTCCTCGCTCAACGTATTAGCCTAGCAATACAAAGAGGGAACGCTGCCAGCATCTTGGGTACAATGCCGCAGGGGCCCGTTTTAGATTTAATTAAGTTTTTATGAAATTTTTAGGGTTTTTATTTTAAGTTAGATTATTTTATTGCTATTCTAAATTGTGTAATATATTATATTATTAAATCAAAAAAAAGTAACAGATGAGGGGGTATATTTCTTCAGCCGTATCTTAGATCAAAATACTCATATTCGATTAATATTTATTTTATTTATTTATTTATTAACATTCACACAAAGTCTTCAGGTCCCAAACTAGGCAGAGCCTGTGCTACGCTGTGTACACTGATGACTATGACATATATACTTATATACATATACACACCCAGACACAGGTCAAACAAACATGTTCATGCACACAAATGTTTGACCTGTCCGGGAATCGAACCCGGGACCAGCGGCTCAGAAGGCAGAGTGCTACCAACTGCGCCAACCGGCCAGTCATATAATTCAATATAATTCCACCGGCATAATTTCACTAAAATACAAATCCCTATTATACATCGTGGTAGGTCCACCCGCTGACTGATTTCACGGTAATCTCTCCAAGATTGACAGGCGCTAGTCCACAATGGCACTTTTGAGGCTCACATTGGGACATTCTGGCCTTAATGTACCCATTATCCTTTAACTTGGGCCGGGTTACGCCGGGTTAAGGGTCTTTAGATGAATCGATTGAGATTAGGGATGGAGTCTTTGACTGATGTTCGAAGGATGTATTGGAATAAATTAGGGATTTGTGTGCCGAAGATGGATGTGCTGGGTAGGCGTGAAGATGGTTTATGAATACCAATGATCAGGAAGGCTGGATGTTGATAGAAACGATTATCTAATCTGTGACTGTTTTTATGAAAAAATATTTTAACTCATGTACTAATGAGGAGTTAAAATATTATTTATTTTTTTCTCGTAATACTACTTACTTGCATAATAAGTTTCTAATATCTTCTAATTTTTTTATGTTTATATTTTTATAATTAAAAAATTTTTTTTTTTTCTCATAATACAAGTACTTAGTTGCATAATTAACCGACTTCAAATAAAGAAGGAGGTTACTCAATTAGACCGTATATATGTTTTATTGTTTTTTTTTATTTTTATGTGTGTTCGCGGATAACTTCGTCGCTTATGAAACGATTTTGTTGGTTATTTTGTTTAATTTTATGTTTGTTACCGCATAACTTCCGACTGGGTGAACCGATTTTGATCGTTCTTTTTTATGTAAAAGCTGGTGCTTCCCGTGTAGTCTCATTTAAATTTCATCAAAATCGGAAAAGTTTTTTTTTCAACTATTTCAACAAGTTATTACACACTTTTGAGTGTTAAAGTCAGTTCCAGTTTTAGATAAACATTAAAAAAAAAATAAGCTGATGTGATGCGATGATCACATCAGATGATAATGATATTAATTAATTAATAATTAATATATATCGAATCCCGAAATATCGGGAACTCAATCAAAATCTAAATCGTGGTGCGTATCCCGTGTTACACAATATTTTTATAATAATTAATAGTTTCAACTTCTTGTAAAAAAATGTGTATTGCCGCACTAGGGCATCGATTTCCAGGAGTTAGTAGAGGCGGCAAAACTCGAATAGCCTCCGGGCGGCTAGTGTGTGTATCCCCCTTTGAGTATCGAGCCTATATTCATTTATCTGAGGAATCCCCCACCCCCTCCATCCTATGGGCACATCCGTATCCGTTTCCAACATAAGTCCGTAAAGCGTTACAAAGTTACACAAATTTCCCAACTCGTTACAAAAGAAAATCCTTGTTAATCCCGTGAGATTGGAGAGCGCTTTTTGATGATATTGAAATATTGACATTCCAAAAATTTTATCTTTTTATCTTATCATTTTGACACCGAGCACGCAATGTGATAATGTTATGAAATTACACGGGATAATGCAAGCGTCATCTTCCCACACATTCTTGTCTTTTTATTTTGGCTTCGCATAGTATTCGTATTTAACAGTGTTAAGATAATTAGGAATGAAATGAATATGATCTAGTTTTGCGTTCAACACAGGGCATCGCTACATGTTTCTTCCGAAACTCCTTTTTTATTTCTACTAATAATTTTACTAAGAGATGGGAATAAAACTTTACTGAATAATTTAGTCAGAGGTAGTATTTGACGAGAAATAATGAAAGAAAAATTATCATTTTGTTCATTATCATTTAGCTTCATGCACCAGCGCTAACACTTAAACATTAATAATAATAGGTTCCTTCTAAGTTTGCGTGCTCCACCTTAGACCGCGTCGTCGCCTAACATCAGGTGAGACAGTGGTCAAACGCAAACTTATAATAATAATAAAAAAATACTCGTTACTAAAAAAAGAAGAAACAAAAGAGTGACAACAACAATATGTATTTGTCTTTTTCCGGTAATTTTCTTTTGTATAAAAAATAAATAAAAATAAAAAATAATAATAATCACTCAATAATCATTATGAAACATTAACAAACAAAAAAATATTAGTTTTGCAAGCAACTTATACTTTTACCTTTGGAGATTAACCTTGACTTCTCGCCAAAAAATTTATGGTGTTTCAACAATAAGTCCTTACTGCATATTACTCAACTTTTTGCTTAATTGATTTGAATAACATGTAGGTATTAATTAATGCGCTTCCGTAATTTCCAAACGAAATTTTTTATAATAACATTTGATTCTCGTATATATATTATGTAAATAACCTTTGTATACATTAATCACATAACATACATTATTTAATTCAACAAAGAATGTTTTAATTATACATATATACTGCTGAGCTTTGTACTCGAAGATTTGTAAAATGTCTTCTAAACAATCTGAACTAAACAAAAATGTTGGAATATGAAATCAATTCTTATACGGTTACGATAAAGTCTAAATTAATATGACACTTATCAATAACATCACTAAAAATTAAATATATTTGTTAAATTTGCGGGTTGTAGCGAAATTAAGTCGCCACTTATTTGGTGCCTACTAAAACTACCCGCAATTAGCCAGCAATGGAATAAAACTCGTCTAATATTAGTGAGAGCGTTGTATGGAGTTATACGAATTTGAATTTTAGCGTTAATAGTATACGAGCTATTTCAATTTGAAGAATTTTAGTAAATTTTAGCTAGTTTGTGTGATTAACAGAATTAGGTCTGTAACTCAAAGGTCGAAAAATAACACTAAAAACAAAATGCATGCAGTTGAATTTAACCTTCTTCTTTTTTGAAGTCGTTATAAACATTTTTATTTTAATCACACTCAGACGCCGCACTAGGATTCCCTGTATCGCGGGAGGCATGGACACACACAATCACAGCGCACAAACATCCAAGACCCGGGACAATCATCTACACTCATCGCACAAATGTTTGCTCCTGCCGGGATTCGAACCCAAGGTCGCGGTGACACAGAAGTCATGTCTATCACACAAACCACTGCGCCACGGGACCGTCTATTGGTTGGTTAAAATTTGAATTATGGCTTCTGTGGCTATTATTACACATAAACTTTACAGCTTAAGTAGTATACTTTAAGTAGGTACTCTTTTTTCGTTTGTCATATTACTAACGCGATCACTGTTAACTCTTGTTTGTTTATTTTTCAAACTATTATTACGATTTGCATACCAAAATATAAATAATATACATATGTACATAAACTCATTTAATTAAGATTGAATAGTATATAATAACCTTAATTTAACTTATTAGATAACAAAACTCTTAACAAAATAAAACCCATTAATTAAGAACGCTCCTTTAATCAAGGATAAACATTGAAAGTATACTCGAGTTTAGCCAAGCCGTACCATAGCCGTACTTAGCTAAGTATTGTCGAAAGTAACGTTCATATATTGCCTTTGCTTTGCAAAGTCAAAGTAGTACTTTACACTGTCATACATTCATCGAGCGCTTAGTATCATCTATTTATCCGGACCTTGGTATATTTATATCGTACTCCACAATTTATACAAAAACATAAACCCTGAGACATACCAGGAATTTCCTACACGGAACAAAGATGCATTGAGTGGAAACAATTCTCATCGCAAATTAATTGAATGTGTGAACGTGGTCAACAGATGTGGCCGATGCATTGACCCGAAGTTACAGTACTCAGTTTGTATTCACAGAATTTAATTACGCTGTTACATCGTATTTAATTTAATGAGAGCTGAAAGTTCAAAGTTGCGCTGCGGAATATTTTCTTTTGTAAATTCTATTCTTAGTTGGTTTGTACTACGTTCTTTTGTTACATTATTATAAGCTTGCGTTTGACAACTGTCACACCTGAAGTTAAGTGATGACGTGGTCTTATTAACTTACTTAGTGGAGTTGGTATCCCGATCGGTTTCGTGACCTTCTGAGTCACTTTTTTATAGGACGCGCTCTCAGCCGCGTAAACTTGACTTTGACAACTGTCTCACCTGATGTTAAGTCATGACGTTGTCTTAATAACTTACGTATATTAGTCGTGTAGGTAGATATATCCCGACCGGTTTCGTGACCTTCTGAGTCACTTTTTCATAGCACGCGCTCTCAGCCGCGTAAACTTGACTTTGACAACAGTCTCACCTGATGTTAAGTCATGACGTTGTCTGAATAACTTACGTATATTAGTCGTGTAGGTAGATATATCCCGACCGGTTTCGTGACCTTCTGAGTCACTTTTTCATAGCACGCGCTCTCGGCGGCGTCCGTTGTGAGTATGAACGTATGTTTGTTACTGTTTCACGCCTAAACGGCTGGATGGATTTGGATGAAATTTCAAATCCTTCCAGAATCATTACCGTTTTTCATCACCACGCGGGTAAAACCGCAGGGCGCAGCTAGTTTGATTTATAAAACCTTGAATAATATATATATAGTAGGACATATTTGTAACTACTACTAAAATATTTTAAAGGGACTTTTGGAAAGACATTTCATCATCATCATCATTTCAGATATAGGAAGTCCACAGCAGGACACAGGCCTGCCCGGAAGACCGGATGGAAGCAACCCCGTATTTGCTTCTTATAACCTTAAAAAGTAGACGCTCAAGTGACATATTTGTAAACTCAAAAAAAAGAATTTCAAAATCATAATAGATGGCATAAATACTCAGTAGAACATTATATGGTCAATTTCACGTAGATCTTCAATTGTTTAATATGGTTTTCGCTTCAACAAACATTTTAATCATGAACCATTAAAAACTTGTACAACAAATCATCTCATTTCATATCTTTAAAAAAAAAACATCTGTATCTTTATCATAAATAATAACCAATATCGTCAAAAAGAACATCATGTACTGTCAATATTATCGATACTACATTAAGGAGAACGTCTAAAGAAACCACCCTTAGATGTCGCTTAGATGAACAATTCCATAGATAAAACGTTTATAGTAAACAAAAAGGGACGTTAGACGTCGTAACTATTACTGAACTGCGCTTTTGAATCATTAAAGTGACACTGTGGTGACAAAAAATGGGTTCATGGTTTTAGGGGATAGTAACAATGACAACCCCTTTGTAAATTCCGTGGGAATCCTATCCAACTAATCTTACTGATATTATAAACGCGAAAGTTTGTATAGATGTTTGTTAGGTACTCTTTCACGCTCAAACGACTGGACGGATCTGGATGATATTTGGTATGTAGATACTTCAGGTGCCGGAATAACACATAGACTACTTTTCATCATCATCATCTACCATCACCACGCGGGTATAAGCGCGGGACGCAGCTAGTACCTATAATCATAATGTACCCAGTTGTAAAGTTATGCCGGCTATTTGCATTGCAGAAAATATGATTCAACTACGGACTGTAAGTCTCTGTCTAGTACGTACTACACAGTTATACGCGAAAATTAGCAATCTACTTGGAGTCATTCTTCTTATAAGTTTTGGATTTTTTTTTTTAAATTGAGAATAGACTTCTTGCGTCTTGCTTTTGACCACTATCTTTTTTTTAACTTATTATAATCTTACGTTTGACCACTGTCGCACCTGATGTTAAGTGACGACGGTCTAAGGTGTAGCACGTAAACTTAGAAGGAACCTATTCACTCGCAACTTGAAGACTCCGGGGTTGTACCTATCGGGGAACACAGACTCCGGCAGTGAGTTCCAATCCCTGGCAATACGCATTATCTCACCTGATGTTAATTGATTTTCTACGATGGAGCACGCTTGTCATGTGAAACCATAGTATATAAAATATAGAAATGAATTGTGAAAAGGGCTAAGCTCGGAATTTCATTTTTAGATCGAATCAGCAATGCGTTTACCGAACTCGTTTTGATAAATAAGATGATCGTCAAATTCGTCAAATTTTTACGAATTGTGCGAGTGCCGAATGCAGATCGCAATCTTTTGCCTATCGCATGCGATTGACTTTTATAACGAATAATATTTTTTTTATATTATTAAGAGTTTTTGCTTCGCACGCCCACGTCAAGCAAATTTTGGCTTTTTATTAAATTCATTCAAGTCTCGTGATTTTAAATCAATAAAATCAAACGATTGAACGAAGCGTTTTATTGTAGTGTGTCGAGAGGTGTATTTTCGGGACAAGAAATAACCTATATGATATTCCAAGGTATACGCTATCATTTGAAATTTCATGCAAATCCGTTCAGCCGTTTCAGCGTGACAAACATCCATACATACAAACTTAAGATTTAAGTGATTTAATTTTTTTTTCATGCCAATTAAATGTATTTCATTTCATTTTGATTTCATTTCATCCATCCATCCAAACTTTGACATTTATAATATTAAGTGGGATGGGATATGCAGGATTTTCAACAAAATAAATTGAAAACGCTCATAATATTATTTAGTATTATTTAGGCTTATAAGCATGGTTAAGAGCGCCATTACATTTTGGCCCCACGCTAAGTTAGGTATTTTCAATAGCTGACTACTATTATTTATTCTATGTGTAGCAGCGAAGCGGGCGTAAAGGCTACGTGACGACTAAATAGTCTTGATCCGTAACATACTTTTACTATACCGTAGGAACGTAGATTTGAATGAACTTACGGTCTTACTATACATTTGTATTTACATTTTATAAAATTCATAAGCAGAAAAACTAAGAAATTAATATTTAAAACAGGTAAGTATTAATACTTGGAAGTTTTGAATGTTAATATGTTAATTTTTAAAAAGGTTATGTCTAAACGTATTTAGGAGTAAAAAATACAAAGGTGGAGTTTATGTAACTTTTATTAATGCCTTATTAAGCCTTATTAAGGCACCGTCATACCATACATACTGTTGTGTTGAAGTGAAAGCAACACATCTGTCGCGCACCCGCACATTACCAGAACAATTGTTTACAGCAAATGGCCATAAAACCATGGTATTGTGGGTGTGCATCTGCTTGTTGGCGATGTTAGATAATTTTATTAGTTATTACGCATTAGTACTACGGAAGTAACGGTTCGGGTGGAGTAGTAGTGTAAAGTACCGTTATTATAATACAACACAAAGAATCCTAGTGTGGAGACCAGAGTACAATAACACTGTACCGTGAACCGACAAGGTGGACAGACGACCTGACTAAGATCGCAGGAAAGGGCTGGTGCCTCCATCCGCTCCTTGTGGGAATCAATGGGGGATGCATATGTCCAGCAGTGGACGTCGTATGGCTGAGGTGATGATGATAATGAATGCTCGCTGAACGTTCGACCAACATACCTATACGAAATAACGTAGCGACGTAATAAAAGTAAGGCATTAACGATCAATCTCGGCCTATAATAACATATAGGTAATCATCATCATCATCATGTCAGCCATAGGATGTCCACTGCTGGAAATAGGCCTCCCCCATTGATTTCCACAAGGACCGGTTGTAAACCCCCTCATACTGCGCTCGCCAACCCGCCTGCCAAGCGTGGCGAGTATTGGCAACCCCCCCTTTATGATAGTGCAAAATATATGGATAATATCTTGAATCAAATATATTATAGAGACAGTCTCTATGAAAATCAAACCTCAAAAGTGTACCCTCGCCAGTGTTTACGTATACCTCTCCAGCTAATATAAAATTAGTCCAAAAGCTGATTTTCATTTTAATAATGAACCTTAACACCCTAGCAATAGCATTGTAAAACATTTGTAAGAGCTTTTTATCTATTACTTTTTGGACTCTCACTTCGGCATCGCAACACGTCACACGATTGGTGCGGTCATACGCGACTGAGAGTAAAACAAGGCATATGCCTTAATCAGACGGTGCCGTTTTCGAGCGGGCGATCGTGTATCTACCCTATTTTAAATCGCTGGGTAATATAGATAATATTATAGGTATAATAAATGTAAGAGCAGCTGATACCATAACAATCTATCCTTCTGCCAACACCCAAACCCAAAACATCATTAACAATCTAACATCGGTTGTCAATACAAGGTGGTTACAATAGGAACATAATATTATTGAAAGTAAGAGTGATTATGAACCTGACAAAGGTTGCGTGGGATAGTCTCTGGTCTCGGGACAAGCGTCTCGTTTGTTAATTATCGATGCCATTCAAACACCACAGAATAGGTAAGTGTGAAGCGCAGGCGCTTCCCATCATTCACTCTCACTTTCTGTGGTGTAATGTGAGGTAAGGCATCGCTTTAACACAGAGTTAAGAAACTTGTCATTGTGAAATATATCAAATCTCTAATCTAGCATTTAACAACTAGTCTAGGAATATATTTAGTGATAGGTTTTAAATAATTTTGAATTGACTGGCCGGTTGGCTCAGTTGGTAGCACTCTGCCTTCTGAGCCGCTGGTCCCGGGTTCGATTCCCGGACAGGTCAAACATATGTGTGTATGAACATGTCTGTTTGACCTGTGTCTGGGTGTGTATATGTATATAAGTAAATATATAAGTATGTATATAAGTATATATCAGTCATCAGGTTACCATAGTACAGGCTCCGCCTAGTTAAGGACCTGAAGACCTTGTGAAAAAAAAAAAAAAAACTCAAATTATTAAAATTGATTCATCAATTTTATGTTAAGTACCTGCGCGCGACTTAATCTCTAATAATTACTAAATACTCTTTTCATTATTTCATTTTTTTCCATCTCGGCTTGTCTTCGAGTCTTAGCTCGTAGTTCGAGGACGATCACGGGACCACCACAAAGAAACGTAGATAAATTGGAAGCGGCAGCAATTAGTAGATAATTATTTTTTTAACAAATAATGCAACAGACTTCAACACTCAAAAGTGTAAAATAACTTGTTGAAGTCGGTATCATGATAGTTCACAAAAGTAACTATAATCACAACATTGTGCTCATGGTACCGAATTCGACTTTACCGATACCGGTACCGATTTCAAAAAATAAACTATGCACATTTTTATACTTTTTTATTTATTTCCTTCTGATGTATAAGACACAGGTCAAGCGCATTTGTCGTTACCGCGAGAATTTTTGATGAAGGAAAAAGTGTTTTCTCACTAACAAATTAGAAAATGAAATCAAACTATGTTAAATCAAAATTAACCTTCATGAATTGTTCCCATAAATTGTATTTTTTAAGTTCATTAAAGACATGTATGACTTTTAAAAAAATAAGCTGTCAAGACCCAAATTGTCTATTTAGCAAATGGTAAAGCCTTAACTATATCATGAGCACAATATTGTGATGATAGTTACTTTTGTGAACTACCATGGTACCGACTTCAACAAGTTATTTCACACTTTTGAGTGTTGAAGTCGGTTCCATTTTTTGGTAAAGTTTTTTTTTACCATTTTCAGTTTTTTTTTCATGGGACCAATGGTCATTGTTTATGTTCTCCGATGTTTTCACCCCCAACGGCCCCAACTATAATATCGTCGAAGTATGCGTAGCACTTTTCCGTTATTATAGTGTAACTCACTGCTAAACCACTCGTCCGATTTTAATGAAATTTAAATGGCACTACCACAAAAGTATATTCTATCAAACAAAAAAAGAATCATCAAAATCGGTTCATAAACGACGAAGTTATCCGCGAACACACATGAAAAAATATGGTCGAATGAGTAAACTTCTTCTTTTGAAGTCGGTTAACAATTGATTTTTACTGGTACTACTACTAGTTTAGTATAGAGAAACCAGCTGACCTGGTTAACGCTGTTCTGCCGTTTAATGAAGGGTGGAAGGAGGGTGAAAAATACTTCATGAACTATTTTCATACCTTTTCATACGGTCTACCAAATATACAAAAAAAAATCCATTAAAATCGGCCGAACTTTTTCGGGTTTGGCTGCAAACACCTTGACACGAGATTTTTATATATCACAGATAACACTTTACAGGTTTGGTTTTATAAAAATATGATTGTATTACTGAAAATTAATTAGTTTGGTTAAAGCATACAACTGTTACTTTAACATGTATATGTAACGCGTGATAACACTTCAATGCATTGCTGCAGATATAACGGTATAGGAACTATTTCAATTTAATTCAATTCAATTCAATTTTATTTATTTGGAACAAAAACATGGTTTGTTTACAAACATATGAGAAACGATGACAACTGCAGAAGTATATAACTGGGTCGCAGATGTCAACGCCCTCCTCTGAAAGTTACATATTAAGTTCCACAATAACTAAGGTGCTTACACGTTTAGACTTAAAGTTTACAAATTTGTTTTTATAGATTTTTGTAAAATGAAATATTAATTTTAAAAATTTGCTTTAACGCGGGTGCACAAAACACGTCTGAAGTGGTCAGAGGTCCGGAGGGAAGAAAGAATCATTATCGCTAGATTTGGCATGATATTAAAGGTCTAGAGCCACGCAAGGCACGGTGTCATGTTATAGTTAGAAGTACCCGCGATGCTAGATCATCAGAAGAATGGCAAACTCGTCAATAGCTATTTAAAAAAAATCTTAACATAAAATAGTATGTTACCTTGTATAATTTTTAACAGTCTACTACGTAGTAGTGCGGCCTCTACCTCACGATTGTCTGTGGTACGCATTGTCTATGTCGTGTCGAGAGATTGCTCGCGAAAAAGCATCACTTTCACGATTGTCACTAATTACGTCATTATAGTCGAGGATCAAGGACTTTCGCCCTTCATGTCAGTGTTTCAGTAACTGAGACCTGAAAGCATGGGCTGATAACCGACACAATGCTGATTGGATTGTTATTCATCATCATCATCTCAGCCATAGGACGTCCACTGCTGGACATAGGCCTCCCCCATTGATTTCCATAAAGACCTGTTGGAAGTGGCCCGCATCCAGCCCTTGCCTGCGATCTTAGTCAGGTCGTCTGTCCACCTGGTCGGTGGCCGTTCTATGCTGCGCTTGCCAGTCCGTGGTCTCCACTCGAGTACCTTTCGACCCCAACGGCCATCGGTTCTTCGAGCTATGTGCCCTGCCCAGTGCTTCTTCAACTTGCTAATCCGCTGGGCTATGTCGGTGACTTTTGTTCTTCTACGGATCTCTTCATTTCTGATTCGATCGCGTAGAGAAACTCCGAGCATAACCCTCCCATAGCTCGTTGTGCGACTCTGAGCCTGTTCAGAAGGCCCATAGTCAGAGATCACGTTTCAGATCCGTAAGTCATCACTGGTAACACACACAGTTCGAAGACCCTCGACCCCCCGGATTGTTATTACAGAGACATATTCTTTGTTTGTTTTATTTCTCAAAGAAGTTTGTTATAAGTGTAGCAGGCGCCATCGACTTTCGGCTTCGGCTTACTATGCTTATTTAGTTATAGGAAAACGCGTCGTATGATTATTATATATTATACATAAGTATCTATAATCATGTAGAGTCTTTTAATTTGGGGACTATGAAAGACACTCTGACGGCTGGCCATAACGCTGCTTGTGTCATATTCAGCTTTGAGTCTTCTTTTGCATTTAAAAAATAATTTTGGACTTGATTGTTAGTTTTTTAGTTAGTAGTTAGTTTCTTGTTTTTTCTTTTTTTGTTCTATGTGTTGCAAACATTTATTTTATGTTCATTTAATTTAATTGTTTTTTTTTTGTTTTATCTGGACATTATAAACTATTATTTATATTATGACTAAAGTAAATGATAATAAGATAAAATTATTTAAGATGTGCACATTGTAACTTGACATGCCCAATGTAACATTCCCAGTTATAAGGCCAATAAATTATTTTACTTCTACTTTTAGTAGATTGTAGTTTATTCCTAAATTCTCCGCAAATTGTTTATTTTTCGTAAACCACATTCCGTTTTCTATCTTTTTAATACAATGTAATAACAAAGCCTTTTTAGCTTGTGGTTTTGACTAACATTCCATCTTTATTGGTTTTCCTATCACACAAAATAATGTAAAGTGTTCTAACTTGCGTGTAGTGTCAAAAATTAATTACATAATGTAGGGTACTTACTGTACTAAAAAAACCCTTAGCGATGTTTATTGTATTACCCACATAGTTGAAATGTTTAGGTATTCATTTTATCTACCTATAAACTTAAGAAGCATGCAAGATATTTTTTAATTATAAATGTATAAAACACGGGAGTTACTCACGTAATCAGTCAGAGGGTTCCGACTATAGTTATATAGAATATAGACTCAGACGTGAGTAACTCCCGTGTTTTATACATTTATAATGTGTCAAAACCACGTCAGTTTTAATAACAAAATATTTTTTAATAATATGATTCGATTTCAAACTTGATTCTTATATATTTACTTTCCTTCTATTTTTCAACAAAGCGAAAGTTACATGTTATTTGTATGTTGTAGTCTCTCCGTCTATTACAGCATTGTTCTTGTTGTTATTGAGTTTTTGCGCAATTCTGCTCAGCTTACAATCGCGATCCTTAGTGCAATGGTTCGCGTCTTTACAAAACCTCGTGAGAACACATTGTGTTTTTTTCTATTTATTACACTAACATCGATTATGATATTTGCGTCATGCAGAGTTTTATTGTTTTCTCGAATATGCGGCGTTCAACAATGATATTAAAACTGAGGCGGAAAAATTAAGTCAATTGTAGTAATTTTCATTACGATGCGTATTTCAAGCGCAAGTCTAAACATATAGCTATCCTTTTCTATATTATTTGTACCGTATTATCTGTCGCAGTAAGCATGTTTATGTCGCATAGGAACAAAATCTGAGCACCGCGCAGTATGAATATACGTCATCTTTAGTAAAACATCATTGGGCGTTCAATGTAAAATTTGAATGTGAAACCTGACAGTTATATGAGAAAAAGGCATACTAAATTAATGGTAGATGGCGCTAAAAACATCTCCTCAGACGTAACTAAAATGCAGAAATTAACTGTATTAAAAAGCTATTGTAGCTTAGATGGCATAGCGACAGGACGATATTCTGTTGTCGTGGGCTTAAGATATACTAGGTGCAGAGATTTTTTCTTCGAAATTTAAAGTAAGTTGTAAGTTCCGCCAAGCATTACGTGAATGAATGAACAATAAAACTCTAAGAGTATCATCATCATCATCTCAGCTAAAGGACGTCTACTGCTGGAGCTCCCCCATCGACTTCCACAAGGACCAAATGGAAGCGGCCTGCATCCAGCCCATACCTGCGATCTTAGTCAGATCGTCTGTCCACCATGAATATATTATTAAATAATATTAATTCTTACGAGTACCTATGATCTACTTAACATAATTTTCTGAAGTAAATAATGGCCCTAATTCTGTTAATCACACAAACTAGCTAAAATTCACTAAAATTCTTCAAATTGAAGTAGCTCGTATTTTATTTACGCTAAAATTCAAATTCGCATAACTCCATATAGCGCTCTCACTAATATTACACGAGTTTTATTCCATTGCTGGCCAATTGCGGGTATTTTTAGTAGGCACCTAATAAGTGGCGACTTAATTTCGCTAAAACTACCCGCAAATTTAATAAATAAATTTAATTTTAGTGATGTTATTGATAAGTCACATACTAATTTAGACTTTATCGTAACCTTATATGAACTGGATTAGTTTTAAAACATTTTAGTTTAGTTCAGTTGAATAAGCGAATCACTACCATTGTAAGTTATAGAAAGTGTACTTTTATCGGTCACACCCCGATAATAAACTGACATGAATCAAATAAACGACCTTATTAATAAAGGTAATGGACTAATGGACTTTCCCATGAATATTAATTGGTTCATTACGGATTGATACGCTCATAATGAAATAACTTGTTTTTTTCTTTACGGTTATAATCACAGTAGATAGTTACTTTATATTATACATCCCTGATATACATCCCTGGTGCGCAGGGTCCGAGCCAGCCCCAACACCATCCTGGGCATGTTTGCTGCCAGGTTTGACTGTCAGTACATGGACCATTGCTGCATGGTCCATGTATTGACTAATAAACAAATGGGTTATGCGCCTTCTAAATTGTAAAATTTAATAATAGTATATATACTGTTTCTACGGGTATAACGTGGCACTTACGCGTAGTCGATATCACGATCGACAAGTGTATCGGCTTCTTCCTTCTTCTTCTTCTTCAATTGCTGGCCTATTGTGCGTAGTTTTAATCTGCACCAAATAAGTGATGACTTATTTTATTTAAAACTACGTGCAATTTTTAAACGACTTCAAAAAAGAAGGAGGTTACTCAATTCGACCGTATATATGTTTTTTTTTTTTTAATGTGTGTTCGCAGATAACTTTGTCGTTTATGAACCGATTTTGATGATTCTTTTTTTGTTAGATAGAGTATATTTTCTTTGTGGTCCCATTAAACTTTCATCAAAATCGGACAAGCGGTTTTTGAGTTATACTCCAATAACTGAAAAGTGCTACGCGTATTTTGATGATATTATTGTCGCGGTTGAAGACATCGACATCCCGTGAGTAGAACAGGTCACTGAAAAGGGTGAAAAACAAAAAATTTAACAAAAAATGCAACCGACTTCAACACTCAAAAGTGTGAAATAACTTGTCGAAGTCGGTACCATGAGCAGAATATTGTGATGACAGTTACTTTTGTGTGAACTATCATACTACCGACTTCAACAAAATATTTCACACTTTTGAGTGTTGAAGTCGGTTGCATTTTTTGTTAAAAAATTTTTAATAGAAATAGTCTGTTTATTGACAAGTGTCATATTAGTTTGAACTTTATCGTAACCATGTAAGCTTCTTCGTTTTTCCACAATTTTAGTTCAGTTTGGTTGAATAAGAGAATCACTGCCATTGTACAGCTACATTCAACGTTAGACTAGACGTTAACATATAGGCTATTTTTCATCATCATCATCATCATCACCATCATCATCATCACCATCATCATCATCATTACGCGCTTAAATCCGCGAGGCGCAGCTTAATGGACATTCGTGCATTTCGCTAAATTATTAATTTAAAGTGACACTTTAAAAAAGTTTTATTTTTAACAACTTTATCAACACAGAAGTCATCAATAAAAGTGTTTATAAAGGGAACCAAAGTGTTACTTTCATCACCTTTGAGGTAATTATTGAACAAATATTAATCTTGTCTTGTTGTTTGACTCTGAGGTGACAGTCAGTTGGGTGAGGTCGGGGACCAATCGATGTGTTTGTTTTATTTTTGACAACTTTCTCTTATCACACTATTTAGTTAAGGGCATAAGAGGTACCGATGACATTACAAAGGCTCGCGGGTGTTTACAGGCAGAAGGGGAGAGGGGGGGTGGAGAGGAATAATCTTGAGCGTAATGATTTCAAGCATTACAAAAATGTACATAAGGGCTCAAAAAATAAACTATGCACATTTTTATACTTTTTTATTTATTTCCTTCTGATGTATAAGACACAGGTCAAGCGCATTTGTCGTTACCGCGAGAATTTTTGATAAAGGAAAAAGTGTTTTCTCACTAACAAATTAGAAAATGAAATCAAACTATGTTAAATCAAAATTAACTTTCATGAAATGTCCCCATAAGTTGTATTTTTAAGTTCATTAAAGACATGTATGACTTTTAAAAAAATAAGCTGTAAAGACCCAAATTGTCTATTTAGCAAATAGTAAAGCCTTAACTATATTATGAGCACAATATTGTGATGATAGTTACTTTTGTGAACTATCATGGTACCGACTTCAACAAGATATTTCACACTTTTGAGTGGTGAAGGCGGTTCTATTTTTTGTTAAAAAATATATTTGTTTTTTTTTCACCCTTTTCAGTGACCTTTCCTACTCACTGGATCAATTGTCATTGTGTATGTTCACCGATTCTTTACCCGCAACACTGAACAAGTTAAACAGCATCTATGATCAAACAAAATATTTTACATCAGTTACCTTTTTTCGATGTTTAACAATGATATTACATGTATGTTTATATGAGGTAGATGTCACACAAGCGCGCGGAAACTGAGGCGGCAAAATTAAGTCAAATGTAGTAATTTTGATTACGACGCGTATTTCAAGCGCAAGTCTAAACATCCTTTTCTATATTATTTGTACCGTATTATCTGTCGCAGTAAGCATGTTTATGTCGTAAAGGAACAAAATCTTAGCACTAGTAACGTAGTAATAGGTATTGCGCGTCACGAGGCGGTAGGACAGTGACAGCTGACATTTTTTGTCGCTGTTTTTGTACGTTCGTGTCAAGTTCAATGGAAATGTTTACGTCGTAGTTTTGAACACGAAATTGGATTCGTGTTTACAATGTAACGTTGCAAATTATGCAGAGATTATTATGAAGCGATGATAGCTCAGCGGGAGGAGCGTCGCCTGTCAAACTGAAGGACACTGGTTCGATCCCAACAACAGCTTGAGCTTCCGGTGAAGGTAACACCGTTATCAAATTCCCAGCATGGTGGTAGGGTACTTTCGAATACCCGCCTGGCTAGCTACAATCCTCAAGTTTGAAAAACGTCACCAAACACATAGTGTGTTCAGGCAGTAGTCCTTGAGACCCAGTGAGCATTCTAGGTCCAGCGTGATTACATCTTCGACCACATCGTCCTGACCATCAAGTGAGATAGTGGTCAAACGCTAGATCTATACAAAAGAAAAAAAATTACTTTACACTGTTTTTTACGGGTATAACGTGGTACTTACGCGTAGTCGATCACGATCGACAATTGTTTCGGCTTCTTCCGGAAGCCTTCATCAGGATCTTGAGTGCGGTGCGTTAGTCGTAACGTCCCGTCTCGCACAGTGTGCGCACCGATCGTGTCGACTACGCGTAAGTACCACGTTATACCCGTAAAAAACAGTGTAAAGTAATTATGAACGTGAGTTTTAATATTATTAAGAAAATAAATATTACATTTTTGCTTGAGCTCGTGGCTCCAGACATAGACATATACCCAGAAGAGAACTGTATGCTGTATGAACCAACCAATGACTAACCAGTGGCGCCCACATACCATCGCCGTCTATTCCCCTTAAAACATTAATTACGACCAAATTTGAGTCAGAAACTCAGCGACTTTAAGCCCGAACTATTGACTCAGTGCCTTAAAAATAATCTCCAATAATTAGGTAGTGGCATTGTTAACTAATCTGTGGCTGGTTGACTCAATTTATCTTTGTTGTTACCATGTAGGGGTTTGGTGTATCCCACTTTCTATACACTTGTGCTACTTTTGTTGTATGTTCCATAGATGGAGAGTTCAAAAACCTCATCACAATTAATTTGTCTGTTAAGATGAGTAGATGCACTTTTTTGACGTGATAACGTTTTATAAATTGATGAATACCAGCAACACTCATGAAAAATAGTAACGTTCCGCGTAACGTTCCACCTGAGTTTTGTATTACATAAAATAGTCAAAGTCAAAGTCAAAATCATTCAAAGTCATTCAAAGTCAAAGTCATTCAAAGTCAAAGTCATTCAAAGTGAAAGTCAAAGTCATAAATCATTATGACGTTATCACGTAAATCTATCGTCCGTAAACCGACTTTACAGACAATCAATTTTTTTTTCTAACGGACTATTGCTGTTTGCCTCTACCGGCATTTACAGCTTCACTGGAGGGGGTAGATGCACTTATTCTATCTCAGACATAGGCACCCCCCATTGGTTTCCACAGGGGCCGGATGGAAGCGGCCCGCATCCAGGTCTTACCTGCGATCTTAATCAGATCGTCTGTCCAACTTCTCGATGGCTGTCCTATGCTGTGCTTGCCAGTCCGTGGTCTCCATTCAACCCCAACGGCCATCGGTTCTTCGAGCTATGTACCCTGCCTAACCTACATATCTCAGCGGATTAGCAAGAATTATGGAAGTGTCTTTGAAGAGGAGAGTTCGCCCGGGGAAGTACTGCCACCATATCTATTTCTTCTACCAGGCAGTAGTGTTCGCATTACTGTGTTCCGGTTTGAAGGGTATAAGGGTACCGGAAACCATGGTATTCCGTTAAAATTAAAGACATGAGACTTACCAACTTTACCTCTCAGAGTGACGGTCGCAGTGCAGTTCTTTACGAATTGTATCTGTCTATAGGCAAAGGTTACCACTTAATATCCTGTGGGCCTTTAGCTTGTACCGTTACTTGATCCCATAAAAAAGTTACAAAAGAGGAAGATATTCCAGTGCTCTTTTTCTCGTCTCAGTTCATTCAACTACGGTTCTCATCTCCATAAAATTAACAATAAAAGCATCATCGGTTGTACAAGGAGCAATACACGAACTTCGAAGATAAGAATAAAATAAATAATCATTATAAATCAAAGCCAAACATCCGCTTCCGAAACGAGCCCGCATTATATTTATAATTTTATATTCATTTTATTATCGCTGGTCGTCGATAGATTGATGACAAGAAGCTTTTGTGTACGATGATAATCACTCGGCGGATGTCGTCGAATGGTCGGAACGTACATGAATTTAGGTATTTCCTTCGTAATATTAAAACACATACCTATTTGGAAAATCTAATGTGTATACGTTGTAGAAAACAATTTATTTTATTATTATTCATAAACTAATAACTTTTGGTAAAGTATTTACGCCGTACGAAGAGTTTATTTAGTTTTTTGGATGCAACTTTGGATTTTTTTTCTATCGAGGAAACTTTTGGCCATCGAATTTCTAAGAAGTTTGATTTATAGAATCAATCCTTAAATATCATATATTTTAATTGCATAACTAAAAATTAAGAAATAAAGATATAGCAAGGGATTAAATATTTCGCAATTACGTGTCGTGGCTCGGTGCAGGCTTAACTATATTTAACTAGCTGCGCTCTACGGCTCCACCCGTTTCGCGTATACGCTCCCTCCGCGCATGGACGACATCGGTTAATAATTCTCTCTGTGGCCGGTGTCTTCATGGCTGAAGGTCGTGATCACTGGGACGTCTTTACGACGAAATAAATACTTTGGGACGAAATATATCTTATCTTATCTTTTAAATAATTCAATCAATTTAAATTCAATTTAATTTGTTACCCACTTGGCTCTGTCGCGCCGCCAAGGTAAGTAGTTTTTGTCCTGTACCCTGTAATACAGTTTTCAAATAGTACTGGGCAGGAAGGAACTCATTATTCGAAAAGCGGTAATTTAATTTAAGTATAATAATTAATAAGTTTGATTTTTTTTTTGATGTATTCACACAAGGTCTTCAGGTCCCAAACTAGGCAGAGCCTGTACTATGGTAACCTGATGACTGCTATATATATTTATATTCATATACACACCCAGACACAGGTCAAACAGACATGTTCATACACACAATTAATGTTTGACCTGTCCGGGAATCGAACCCGGGACCAGCGGCTCAGAAGGCAGCGTGCTACCAACTGCGCCAACCGGTCAGTCAAGATCAAAAGTAGATCATAAGAGTTTTTACCCGCGTGGCGATGATTGATTATGGTGATGATGAGGAAAAGTAGCCTATGTGTTATTCCAGGACTGAAGTATTTACACACCACATTTCATCCAAATCCGTCCATCAGTTAGAGCGTGATTGAGTAACAAACACCCATGCATCCATAGAAACTATCGCGTTTTTTTATTTTATTATGTTAACTTTATTGAGTAGGACATTTCTCGATATTAAGACACAGTTGTATCCAGTTTACCTACTCATTAACATGCAACTGTGCCGATATATCAAGAAAGGAAAACAAATAGAACACACGGCAAATATACCGATAATGACCAGTATTTATGACCATGTCTGTTTGAAGGGTAAATAATCAATGATGTTATATGTTGGTAAGTAATAGTGTGATAAGGGAATAGTACCGGTAACACATTACCGGTGATGACTTACGGAACTGAAACGTGGTCTCTGACTATGGACCTTCTGAGCAGGCAAAGAGTTGCACAACGAGCTATGGAAAGGGCTAAGCTCGGGGTTTATCTACGCGATCGAATCGAAATGAGGAGATCCGTAGAAGAATGAAAGTCATCGATATAGCCCAGCGGATTAGCAAGTGGAAGTAGCAGTGGGCACGGCACATAGCTTGAAGAACAAATGGCCGGTGGCGTCGAAAAGTTCTAGAAAGGAGACCACTAACTGGCAAGCGCAGCATAGGATGGCCATCGACATCGATGGACAGACATACTGACTAATATCGCAGGCAAGGGCTGGATGCAAACCTCTTCCAACCGGTCCTTATGGAAAACAATGGGGGAAGCATATGTCCAGGAGTGGACGTCCTATGGCTGAGATGATAATGATGGGAATGTTGTGGTGTAAACGAAGATGTAGTAAGTAACTTATGGTTTGGTTGTGTAGAGAGAATGAACGAAAGGAGATTGACTAAGCAAGTATACATGGGTGAAGTTAATGGTAGTGTTGGAAGAGGAAGGCCTAGACGGCATTCCGAAATCAGATTGAGGAAGTTCTAAGAAAGGGAAAGGGAAAATTGGAAATTAGAACATGATTAGAACTATATTGCTTGCTGTTAAAGTCAGCTTTGAGTGAAATAACTGGAGTGACGTCACAAAACTGCTTTGTCTACGTAACATAAAGTAACATTGCTTAAGTGACCTTGTGGTACGAAAACTCAAAGTAAGATTAAAATAATACTGATATGAGAGATGGTGGCTGCCTCCCAAGAGTAGGTGCTTTTAACCGACGCTCTTGTATGAAAGGTCTGATGTGGATGAAGTGAAAGAAGTGTGTCGGGATCGTAGCAATTGGAAGGCTGGGGTCTCTGCCTACCCCTACGGAAAAGGCGTGAATATAATATTTATCAATGTATGTCTGTCTAAAAAAATATAATAAGCACTTAGTTTCCGCCATTATGAAATGAGTGTTTTATTACATCAGGGTGTATATGTCGTTTTATTAACAAAGTGCTCCAATTATCTTAACTATTTTCCTTAAAACAATTATGTAGTTAATACGTAGTTATCTATATAGTTAATCTAATCGTAATCTAGTACTAGTTAACAGTGAGTCATGCTAAGATTGTTTTGACCAATGTTGCTTCACAAACTCCCGGCTAGGCAAATAAATTGTTTGTAATATGGGTACACACAATAAATAAATACAAATACATATTTATTTGATATTGCAATAGGAATTAAAATACATGAACCCATTGGCTGCGCAAACTAGATTTCACTTTTCAAACTTTTGAGGGAACATGGCTACTAGTGGGGTTTCAACCCATGACTACTACTAGAGTACCGTCCTGTCGCTTTGTCAACTAAGCTATAGTAGCACTCCACTAGCCGTCCGAATTTATTCCTTCCTTTTTACATCTGAGGGGATTTTTAGATTCGAAAATCAAATTAAATTCAGAACGTAGGAAACCGCGGGGCGCAACCAATAAGAAATACGAATATAATAATTTCTTTATACATAATTCTTCTCAGTCATTGTCAGTTTCAACGTCACTTTGACAGACTTCTAAATTAGAGATGTAGGTGGTGGAATCCATTAAACTGGTACTGGAACAGCTAACTCATCTGAATACCGCAAACCACTTTATACTTGTCAAAAATATAATACCATTGTCTGAAGTCACAGTTTTTGCACATTTCTTAACGGTATATCATACGCCTACGGCGCGACAGAGAACAGTGACATTTATATATGGATAGGGTCATATTTTTTTTTCTTTAACCTATATCTTTTGAGGTTACTAAACAATGTCACAGACATAAGACAAAAATAAATACCTGTATAGGTAAATCGCAGGCATGTGGAAATCAATGGGGGAGGCCTTTGTCCAGCAGTGGACGTCCTATGAATTCTTCGCTGCTGTAAAATAAACTCTGGTATAATGAATACTTAGACACTACTGTGGAAATTGGCTGATAAAATTATTAAAACTCACGTTCATAATTACTTTACACTGTTTCTACGGGTATAACGTGGTACTTACGCGTAGTCGATATTACGATCGACAATTGTTTTGACTTCTTCCGGAAGACTTCATCAGGATTTTGAGTGCGGTGCGTTCGTCGCAGCGTCCCGTCACGCACTGTCAGTGCGTGACGGGACGCTGCGACGAAATTGGCTGAATCAATATCTATTATCATATAAGTTTTGCAATGTGAAGTCACAAAAGTTACTGTTAAGGTGAATATTGACGTAATGTCACTAAATAATAAATCCAAGATCAGAAAATAGATTATATGTATTGAATTATAATTGTATAGATTGAACGTAGTTGTTCTTGTCATCTAGTGTCAGTGATAAGCCGGTTACATCATATAGTAGAGGATATTAATCGTTAAATAAATCACAATTTCAATTTATTAAATGCACCCATCTCCATTTAGCAATGTTAAATTTAATTAACTCAATAACTGCGGTATTTTAAACGCAGAATGGGATCACGGTAACATGAATAAAAAAAAAATTAACTAGCGCAAAGATGAAGCGCAAAAAATGTACATTAATTAATAAATGTGTTTATAAATTGAAAAAAATATGAATCGATAGGTAATCGAATTGATATATCCATAATATAAACCTATTTTGTAAGGTTAGATAAAACTTGTAATGTATACATATATTCTTGTGTACAATAAACATGTAAGTACCACTAGCAGCCGAATTTTTTCCTTCAAATAATTCGAACGTTAGTTCCGCCTAGCATGTTGTTAATGCAATAAACCATAAAAATCTTAGTACAAACATATATATATTCTTCTGCTTTAATTAGAGCTGTTTTTAAACGTGTACTTGTATTTTCGATTATTGGACTTCTTTCAACATTGGGTGAGATTGGTTTGAGTTTGGTTCCAATTTGTGAATTTAGGGCCAGTCACTATAGCTCCTATATATTGTATCATAAGACGCATCCTACTTTAAACTATCACGATACATACGCTGCTGTGTTACTACATACGCGACATGAAGGAATTAGAACAGCATTTTTCGAAGTGATTGTGCGGTATTTCCTAGTTATTTGTTACTGCCATGATTTTGGCATTTGTCAGGCACGGCTTCTAGTTCAACTTTCTTTATTTTGCAATGATATTGACATTCTGCATTCCTCATTGTTATTGAAGTTGATTAATTTACGTATTATTTTTTTGGAATTGTCTTCTTAGAGCTCTCTACTAGCAAAGTTATCAGGAACATTAACATTAACAATTATGTTTATTGTGAATTCATACTAAATTCTACACTAGTCAGTATAGTGTATATTAAATTTAAGGATGTTATCCAACGGCACATAGCATCTTTCTATTTTTTTTTTTTTTTTTTAAATCACACTCCGACCCCCGCATTAGGATTTCCTGTGTCGCGGGAGGCATGGACACACACAATCACAACACACAAACACCCAAGACCCGGGACAAATACCTATACTCATCGCACAAATGTTTGCCCCTGCCGGGATTCGAACCCAGGGTCCCGGAGACACAGAAGTCAAGTCACTGGCACTGACCACTGCGCCACGGCGACCGTCAAAATTCGATTATAATGGCGGCTCATATCCCAAAGAACGCGTAATTTGGGTCACTCAATTGGGGACAACTGCCCATCGGGACAAGATTAATTGTTAAGCTACAAAGCCCCAAAACGTGACCCATTTAATAAGTTGGCTGGATACAGGAAACTCAAGCCATAAGAATAATTGCATAATCCTTCTCGCCCCTTTACCCACACTGAACCCTTTTCTTCAATTGTTGATAAGCTTGTTATTGGTTACAATACATAGATCTTTGAGATTTTTTCTCATAGATACAGCTGTCTTTATCTAGTTTACCGGTTCTTAAATAATAAACAAGATCTTTGTATAGCAACAGGTTTTGACGGTCAGCTATATCGATGTCAGCCATAGCAGCAATCTGTAAAAAAATATTTTATTTTCAATCAGAAACATTTAGCTCAATAATTTATATAGAATGTTATGGGCTCATTGCACCCTTCTAAACAAGAGTTCATGGTCTTTCAAATGGCTGACATTTAAGTAACTTGCCATTCAATATTGAGTCTTAAATATCAATGAAAATATCAGGTCATACAGCATACTTATACCAATAAAATGCTTGATGTTGTGCCAAATTGTCTTTATCGATTACTATGGCTAACAGTTTTGGTATTAAGCCTTCCACCTGTTCCGCACTAAGTACTGTAAAACCAAAACAGAGATTTTCATATTAGGTAAGAATTGAATCAATAGACAACAGCCTATAAACCTGAAATTTTTACCATAAAATGGCACCGACTTCGACACTCAAAAGTGTGAAATAACTTGTTGAAGTCGGTACCACGATAGTTCAAAAGTAATTATTATCAAAACATTGTGAGAATGGTTGAAGTTGGTTCCATTTTTTTGGTAAATTATTTTTCACACTGTTCTGTAACATTTGTTACTCACGGGATCAATTGTCATTGTGTATGTTCACCGATTCCTTTACTCTCAATAAGAAAGTCATCCAAGTAGACGTAACACTTTTCAGTTATGGAGTGTAACTAAAAAACCGCTTGACCGATTTTGATAAAATTTAAGCGGGATGACCTCGAATTTTGAGAATCGGTCCGAAAATGGGGAAGATATCAATGATATTATATGTTTATATGAGGTAGATGTCGCACAAGTGCGCGGAAACTGAGGCGGCAAAATTAAGTCAATTGTAGTAATTTTCATTATGACGCGTATTTCAAGCGCAAGTCTAAACATATAGCTATCCTTTTCTATATTATTTGTACCGTATTATCTGTCGCAGTAAGCATGTTTATGTCGTAAAGGAACAATATCTGAGCACCGCGCAGTATGAATATACATCATCTTTAGTAAAACATCATTGGAAGATATAGTGAAACATTCATATTTTTTATACTGTATACATCTAGCGTTTGACCACTATCTCACTTGATGGTCACTTACGATGTGGTCGAAGATGTTATCACGCTAGATCTAGAATGCTCACTGGCTCCCAAGGACTGCTGCCTGAACACACTATGTGATTGGTGACCGTTTTAGATTTAAATAAATACATACAGTCGACATATAACCTCCTCCTTTTTTGAAGTTGGTTAAAAATAGATTTTCATGATATTAGGTAGGAATTGGAACAATAGACAGCAGCCTATCAACCGAAAATTAGTCACTAGTCACATTGAAGGCCAGTAGGTTTGTTTTTGTTTATTTTTTTTTCTTACACTCAGACCCCCGCACTAGGATTCCCTGTATCGCGGGAGGCATGGACACACACAATCACAGCACACTAACATCCAAGACCCGGGACAAACATCTACACTCATCGCACAAAATGTTTGCCCCTGCCGGGATTCGAACCCAGGGTCCCGGGGACACAGAAGTCATGTCAATGACACTAACCACTGCGCCACGGCGACCGTCACAGGTACATTCACCGACCGTCTTATTTGATTTATATAAGTCTGTACCGGCTCAGTAGGCGTTTGATTCTTAAACAAGTAACTATTATTGTAGGTCTAATCAAGAATATCTCATGTTAGTTACGTTTTGAATAAACAAATATTATATAATAATGAAATGAAATCTATTACATGCGAAAAAATAAAACAACTTAACGAACTTAAGTTATTATGACAATAATTATGTTTGTTTTACACTATTTTTAACGGGTATAACGTGGTACTTACGCGTAGTCGATATCACGATCGACAATTGTTTCGGCTTCTTCCGTAAGCCTTCATCAGGATCTTGAGTGCGGTGCGAGACGGGACGTTACGACTAACGCACCGCACTCAAGATCCTGATGAAGGCTTCCGGAAGAAGCCGAAACAATTGTCGATCGTGATATCGACTACGCGTAAGTACCACGTTATACCCGTTAAAAACAGTGTAAAGTAATCATGAGCGTGAGTTTTAATATAATTATGTTTGTTATATTTATTTGAGGCAAAAAGGTTTTGCTTTAGCATTAATCTCTGGTGCCACGGCATCCGTCGCTGATTTTAAGACAAAATCTAAAGGGATGATTTTCGCAGAAGTAATAGAAAGGAATACATTTTGATGGTTAGTGGCGTGGTGCTATAGCTTAGATGCCAAAGCGACCGGACGGTATTCTGAAGTCATGGGTTCAAATCCCGCTAGTAGCCTAATTTTCTCTTTCAAGAATTTGAACGTGGTTGCGCCTAGCATGATGTTAACACAATATAACCAACTCTAAGTATATATTTATATTATATTATGTAATATATTGTAATGTAACAAACCGACCCTAGTCGGTTTGTTACATTACAATATATTACATAATTTTTTTTGTTTACCACGTGAGTCCTAACTCACGTGGTAAACACTGGAAAATTACTCTCCGACCAGTTTCGAACTTATTTGCAGTTCTTCATCTGGGAGTTATGATCGTGCCAGGCGGCGAGCGCGAGCCTCAGCACGTAACTTTTCCAGTGTTTACCACGTGAGTCCTAGTCGGTTTGTTACATTACAATTATGGAAGAAACTCGCGATAGTTTTCAGACTCAAAATGTAATATATTACTTGCAAACTTTGAACAAGTTAAAACTTTACCAGATACTAAAGATAATCTGAAACTCAAGACCTTTATGTTATATCAGCGTTTTTGCTTTTATCATTCCATTCAAGAAATCCGTTAGACTTTTATACCGTCACTAACACTATCCACATTTTGTAATCCCGCTACCTGTACCAACCCCTGTTTCTTTTAAAACTTTTTATTCCCTATCTCTTTTGTCCGATGTATTTTTTGTCAAGATTGAATTACGGGTTGTGAGGATGCAGCCATCATTCGACACACATACCAACTGCTAATTCAAGACTATTAAATCATGGAACCTGATGTGTGAAAGAGACGGAATACTGGCTCACATAAGTAGCTAGAAAGAGGCAGCTGTTTCGTCCAGGATTATGAACAATGTCGTGTCTGTAATGATCTATTCACAATAAGAATATGGGCGTAACTAAAGCGTAGATGGTTTTGGATAAAAGACGAAGACATCAGATTGACCTTAAGTCGTGAGGTTATAAAAGAAAGTTTACTTCTAGGAATCGTCAAAAGATCACCAATAGATGAAGGTTACGGTAGGTATCCGGTAAGGATTTAGGTTAGGTCTTGGGGATTGCTTAAGGTGCTCATTTTGACTGATTTTGAATGATATTTAAAAGTCTTTGATTTATTTATAAGTGGAAATTTGTATAAAGCACAGTTCAACATTATACTAATTTCAGTTTTTTCTATGCTATGTACAAATTATGAAAACATATTATGTAGATACATAGAGATGCACAGTCACACCAATAATGAAACGAATTCTTGACTGACGTCTAATTTCGTGTATTGGATACCGAAAAATAGATATAAAATTGCTATTTTTTGTTGCCATCAAAATAAAATAAAAACTTATCCATTTTATCAATATCTACCTTTTATATATTATGTACAGTACCTATGCTATCGTTTTCGAAAAAATAATTCTTATTGTGTAAAATCGTCATAGGTTATAATTATGTAGAAAAATTGCATTACAATCTCCTTGGTCCAGCTGAAGTTGTATCTGTACCAACTGCGCTCGCCAACCCGCCTCAAACCCGCTTCGTCAACTGACTCATCTCCAAATTAAGTTGCATGCTGTCTAAATATTTCAAAGATGTCAATTTTTCTGACGATCCCTTATCAGCTGTTGATATCATTTTTGGAGGTGAAACAAATACTTCTAATTGTTATCGTACCGCAAGTGAACAATGCTACTTATCATAAAGGTAGGTGCTTATTACATGGCTATTCAAGTTTATAACCATTTACCGCCAGAAGTGAAGGTTTTGCAAAATAATCAATATAAATATAAAATCTTGAGCTGGCTTGGATCCAAATCATTTTATAATTTGGCAGAATATTATGATGTAAAATCATTCTTTAGTTGTTATTAAAAGTAGTTTTAATCAATGTTGTATGTATTGCTTCCGGGCTGTTAGGCCGTGGTCTAAATGAAATTTCAACAACATCAAACAAAAGAAAATTTTCAAACAAAACTTAATATTTCTATGTATGTGAAAAATTCCAATGTAAGCCACTAAGGCTACTGTTCACCAAAATTTAAACGTTCGATTACCAAATAACCGTCTGTTAACTGTATGGTAAAAACTGTTTGACCGACGGTTAAATTAATAATCGGCATAACATCCATGGGGGCTGCGTTTGCTTCGTTTCTCAGTGCGAATGTTAATATATAGTATACTTACATAAATAATATACCTAAATATGAAAAGCGGGGATATTTGCATGGTGGTAGGGTACTTTCGAATACCCGCCTGGCTAGCTACCACCCTCAAGTTGGAAAAACTGTCACCAAACACATAATGTGTTCAGGCAGTAGTCCTTGAGAGCCAGTGAGCATTCTAGGTCTAGCGTGGTAACATCTTCGACCACATCGTCACTGACCATCAAGTGAGATAGTGGAAACAGATCTATACGCTATATAAAAAAATTTTTTTAACAAAAAATGCAACCGACTTCAACACTCATAAGTGTGAACTTATTGGTGTCGGTACCATGATAGGTCACACAAAAGTAACTATCATCACAACATTTTGCTCATGGTACCGACTTCGGCAAGTTATTTCACACTTTTGAGTGTTGAAGTCGGTTGCATTTTTTGTTAAAAAAAAATTTTTTTTACCCTTTTCAGTGACCTTTGCTACTCACGGGATCAATAAAATTAATTGTCATTGTGTGTTCTGCGATGTCTTCAACCGCGACAATAATATCATCAAGATACGCGTAGCACTTTTCAGTTATTGGTGTATAACTCAAAAACCGCTGGTCCGATTTTGATGAAATTTGAATAGGACCACCACGGAAGTATACTCTATCTAACAAAAAAGAATCATCAAAGTCGGTTCATAAACGTCGAAGTTATCCGCGAACACATAAAAAAAAAACATATATACGGTCGAATTGAGTAACCTCCTTTTTTGGAAGTCGGTTAAAAATATATAAAAACTCACATTTTGTACATGTAAGTAGATACAAAATAGGTACCCACCTAGGTAAGTGTGTCTTGTATTTGTTGCCCAGAAATAGATGCTAATCAAGTCTAGTCACGACGAATTTACACTCACATTTGGCCATACACAGATGCAAATTTGTTCTTTCATCACTGATAGTGTTAATGAGAAACCCCGCTGTTCATATGTATACTATTTATGTAAGTGTACTATGTATTTCAGCACGTGATGCCACGGATATAAATTGTACAACACTGCTAATAGCTTGAAGCGCCTGCTTGAGACTAGCATATCTTCGAGCAGAACGGGTAGAACGGGGGAACTGGTTATGCAGGGGCAGTAGCAGCCGCCGCAGCAGCCTCCACAAGGGCCAAAGCCACCACAAACAAATACCAAAAAACATGGTCCAAAGACTTTATATGCTTATCATATACTTATACAATATGTATATTCCTCTATAATCTCTGGGCAATTCGAAACATAACGACCAACCTATTTTTTTTTTCTTTTTATTTATTAACATTCACACAAGGTCTTCAGGTCCCAAACTAGGCAGAGCCTGTGCTATGGTAACCTGATGACTGATATATATACTTATACACACCCAGACACAGGTCAAACAGACATGTTCATACACACAAATGTTTGTCCTGTCCGGGAATCGAACCCGGGACCAGCTTAGAAGGCAGAGTGCTACCAACTGCGCCAACCGGCCAGTCTAAGATTTTTTTTCATTTAAAATTTATTAATACCGTTCTTAATAATTTTTATATAAATAAATAAAAAAAACTACACTTTTACCCCCACCTAAATCCGGTCTTTAAGAAGAATCCATTCAAAAGTAGCCCTCTGTTTCCTCACCGTATAAGTCCCGGGGGATGGATGATCCCAGTGGAACAGTTCGTCCCAGGAGAATATTCTTTTTTTGTAAAAATGTATGGACTCTATTGGCATGTCCCTATGTTCTCCTTCTTTTCATAAACTAATTAGAGACATAAACCTTCAAAAAAAGAACCTAAAAACTTGGTCAGATTTTCCGCTATGTTTAAACATCCAGAACACAAATTTGGCTAAATTATATAAAACAAAGTAAAATATAGGAACACGGCAAGGGCCTTTCTTTATTTTTTATTGAAAAAGGTAGTTAATTTGGAAAAGGAATCAGGAGACAACGGAACGTTGATTTTGCACTGCGCGACAGCATTAGATTATTACAAATACCTATTTTACTCAGCCTTAGTGTACCTATCCTCTTAAATCACATAGCGACCTTTGTTGACGTCACCAAAGGTCGCGTTCTTGAAAAGAAAGTATTTTCCAATGATGTTTTACTAAAGATGACGTATATTCATACTGCACGGTGCTCAGATTTTGTTTCCGACATAAACATGCTTACTGCGACAGATAATACGGTACAAATAATATAGAAAAGGATAGCTATATGTTTAGACTTGCGCTTGAAATACAATGATGTTTTACTAAAAATGGCGTATACTCATACTGCGCGGTGCTCAGATTTTGTTCCTTTACGACATAAACATGCTTACTGCGACAGATAATACGGCACAAATAATATAGAAAAGGATTGCCTTATGTTTATTTAGACTTGCGCTTGATATACGCGTCGTAATGAAAATGACTACAATTGACTTAATTTTGCCGCCTCAGTTTTCGCGCGCTTGTGCGACATCTACCTCATATAAACATATAATATCATTGTTGAAATACGCGTCGTAATGAAAATTACTACAATTGACTTAATTTTGCCGCCTCAGTTTCCGCGCGCTTGTGCGACATCTACCTCATATAAACATATAATATCATTATTTTCACATATTCAACTGGTCTCCGACATTTATACGGACTAGCTGCCTGTAAATATATGAATGTAGGTCTGTATGTATGTAGTTCGTTTTAATTTGCCCCAACACTATGTTGAGAGTCTACCGCGACTTCAAAATTGTGTCCACATAAGACATTTTATTGACATGATTCTATTGTGCTCAGTTTCACAATAGTCACAAAATGTCGCGTCTGAGAAAAAAAATGGACAATAGTATATTGTGGTTAGTTTTGAAACATCACGTTTATACTTACGCCACAAACATGTGAAGGACATACTACCAACGACCTTTGCGGTACTCGCTTTATTAGTACACTCTAGTTGCATTGTACAATGTTATTAAAATAACTGACAAGACTAAAAAGTCAATTGCCCGTAACAAATCTGTACGAAACAATGCAAATCATAGATCAAGGTCAACAGATTCGATTGAAGTTAGTTACGCAAAATAAAATAACATAGTAATGGATAATACGTTTCATTTTATTTTATATTAGGTACACTCTATAACAATACTTGTAACAGTCTTAAAAACGAGCGACTTAGTGAAACAGCGATCAACGCAACTTCTATCTACAGTATTTACATGTCCTTAGATTTAAAATTGAGAGCTATGCGCATGTCAGGGAAGCGTAAGGGCGGGGGGCGGGGTTAGGTGGGGCGCTGTGCCTTTGGACGATGCCTGCCGCACATGCGCCACTACCCCTCGCCACTGCTTCGAAGAACTGTCTCAGATCGCTGACTGACCTCGTCGGAGGCGCTTGCAAGTTATGCAGAGACGCCGCACGCCTCGGCGTGGTCTCCGCTGGCGTTATCGGCCTGGACAAATGCTCGCTACTTCGAGCTAAGCTTCCCCCAGTCTGTGACAATGACTCAAATAAAGCACGGCGTTCCTTCACTGGAACGTATTTCGCGACCGCCTCGTGAGCATTCGGTGAGCAAGACCGCGCTCTACAGTCCGAAGAGGACGTTTTTCTTCGGGCCGCTTCCATTGTATACCTGCCGCGTTCGGCGCCCCCTGTAGTACCCTCCCAGCGCTTGAGGTATCGCCGGCCTTGCTCCGATTCTGCTCTAGCGGAGCGGGGCAGAGTGTGATGCTGCGCGTTCAGCTTGCTGCAACTGTCGCATTTGATGACCTCGGCTTTCCGTACCGGCGCGTCGACCAAGTCTGCGGTCTTCAATGCGTCGATGGACAGGGTCAAGTCGAGGCTGCGATCGGACGAGGAGTCATAGTCGTCGTCTTCCACGACGATGCCCTCGTCCGTTGCCGCGGGGGAGTGGTCCCTTCTCATGAGCGTCTCTGTAGAGGTCAGTAACCTCCGCCGAGCTCGTGGGGGTGGTCGGGGCGCACAGGCGGGCGTCTCGTGCTGAGGAGTCTCTCTCTTTGGTTGTCTGCTATTCGTATCGGCCGCGCATAGGACGTCCAGAAAGCGCACCTGAGGCAACGGCGTCTGGCCAAGGATCTCGACGCACAGCGCGCGCACCCATCTTGCGTACTCCGCCGCATTGCAAGTCTGCAACAATAGAACAAAACGATATATCAACGGAAAAAAAGAAATTTATGACTCAATCCTACAGCTGATGCAGATAAACTTTTTCATACGCTGATAAAATTCAAAAGAAGAAAGAACGAACTCGATTCAAATTTGAATATTTTTTCCGTTCGCCAAAAGCGTATTCAAATAATGAGAGTAGGGTGACGATGACTAACAGCTGATCGGGGTCAGAACTAGTTACGGTCTCTTTACATTAATAGTTAAGTTTTATCAAGGGAATATTATGGTGAATTCTTTCGTCAAGAACGTGTTTCTTAACGTGTCAACACCTTCGCGTATCTAGCCGTTCTTATGCAAATAGCTCGGTCAAAAGGTCGCCGAGTATAAAGGTCTTTGATATACGAGAGTTTGGCTTTATTGAGATCCATTAAAGCGAGCGAGTCGTGAGAAAGACAAATCTCAAAGGGGAGCGGGCAAACGTCTTGCAAGACATTCACTTGCGAGTATAATCTCGTCTTACGTGCCTAGGGATATCTATGGGGCTTTGTGGTTAATTCAATAAAAACACACCTCACAAAAGAACAGCTGATGCTTTGTGAACGACGCTATAACTACGTTACTGTATCTACGGGTATAATGTGGCACTTACGCGTAGTCGATATCATGATCGACTACGCGAAGGCTTCCGGAAGAAGCTGAAACAGTTGTCGATCGTGATATCGACTACGCGTAAGTGCCACGTTATACCCGTAGGAACAATATATAAAGTAATTATGAACGTGAGTTTTAATAACGCTATAACTAGTTGAGAAAGCTTTTTCTCGTTCTGTCTTATGCTATAAAACCAGTTACTACATATATGTTATTAATTTCAAAAGCCGAATAAAAACAGATAGGCAGGTATTCATCCGCGTCAAAGACTTTGATTCATTATCATTATCACTATCATCTCAGCCATAGGACCATAGGCATTGATTTCCACAAGGACCAGTTGGAAGAAGCCCGCATCCAGCTTTTTCCTGCGATCTTAATCAGGTCGTCTGTCTACCCTGTCGGTGGCGTTTTATGCTACGCTTGCCAGTCCGTGGTGTCCATTCGAGATCTTTTTGACGCCAATGGCTACCAGTTCTTCAAGCTATGTGACCTGCCCACTGTCACTTCAACTTGCTAATCAGCTAGGCACATAGCCTAGCGGTATCTTTCGTTCATCTACGGATCACCTCATTTCTGATTCGATCGCGTAGAGAAACCTCATGCAAGCATAGCTCTCTCTATTCCCTCACCCCTCATCATACCCAAATCAGCACGCCAGGAATAATTACACTTACAATAGTACTTTAACACTCAAAAGTGTGAAACAACTTGTTGAAGTAGGTACCTTGATAGTGCACAAAAGTAACTATCATCACAATATTGTGCTCATGGTACCGACTTCGACAAGTTTTTGATGAAATTTAAATGGGATCACCTCGTAAGTGTTCTCTATCAAACAAAAAAATATCATCAAAATCGGTTCATAAACGACGAAGTTATCCGCGAACACACATAACAAAAATATATATATTTACGTTCGGATTGAGTAACCTCCTTTTTTAAAGTCGGTAAACAAGAACAGCTGATCCTTTGTGAACGAGGCTATAACGAGTTCAAAAAGCACTTTCTCGTTCTGTTCTATACTATAAAACCAGTTACTATGTATGTTACTAAATTCAGAAGCCGAATAAAACCAGATGGGCAGATTCGTTTGCGAGAAAGATTATAGCAATCAGCATGTAATATCTAAATTACCACACGATAAACGATTACGCTAATAGTTCATCTACGACACCATAATATTCGTGATGTGTGGTAAATTCAATAAAAACACGCCTCAGAAATCAGAAACTCAGAAAGACATACTATCTTATGCTATGCTTTTCATCATCATCAATCTCACCATGCGGGTGAAACCGCAGGGCGCAGCTAGTACTAAAATAATGTAAAACAAACTAACAGTGTTTGCTATCTGTATCTTATGGACATGGATGATATTATTATATACCTGAAGACCTTGTGTGAATGTTGATAAATAAATAAATAAAAAAAATAATATTACTCTAGTCGCGATTGAGGCCTAGTGACTCTCGCGCGCAGAGGCGATCGAGTCTTGCGACTTTCGCGCACATGGGCGATTGAGTCTTGCGACTTTCGCGCACATGAGCGATTGAGTCTAGCGACTTTCGCAATTTTTTTATTTTTTTATAAGGTAAAACATTCACACGCGGCCTACAGGTCCCAAATCAGGCAGAGCCAATCAAGCAAAGCCTATGGTACCCTGATGACTGATATACTTATTAAGACATATACATATATTATTACATATTCCCGGACATTTTAGTCTACATTTTATATATGAGCAAATATTAGTAAGTTATATAGAGAATGTGACAGGCAGCCGCCATTGTAGGATGAATAAACTACACACTAAATAATCGATTCTGGTAGCTATTAGATAAGGTCTAGATTTTAGAAGAACAGCTGATCCTTTGTGAACTACGCTATAACGAGTTGAAAAAACACTTTCTCGTTCTGTTTTATACTATAAAACCAGTTACTATGTATGTTATTAAATTCAGAAGCCAAATAAAATCAGGTAGGCTGGTGTTCGCGTCAAAGACTATAAAAAAATGTTTAGCAAAAAATGAAACCGACTTCAACACTCAAAAGAGTGAACCAACTTGTTGAAGTCGGTACCATGATAGTTCACAAAAGAAACTATCATCACAATAATGTGCTTCATGGTACTGACTTCGACAAGTTATTTCACACTTTTGAGTGTTCATTCGGTTCCATTTTTTGGTAAAAATTTTTTTTCACAGCTTTCAGTGACCTCTGCTACCCACGGGATCAAATGTCATTGTGTATGTTCACCGATTTCTACACCCGCAACTATAATGCCATCCACGTATGCGTAGCACTTTTCAGTTATTGGAGTGTAACTCAAAAACCGCTTAACCGATTTTGATGAAATTTAAATGGGATCACCTCCGAAGTGTACAAAAAAAAAAAAAAAAAAAAAAAAAAAAAAAAAACTTCTCTTAAACAAAAAAAGAATCATCAAAATCGGTTAATAAACGACAAATTTATCCGTGAACACACATAAAAGAAATATATACACGGTCGAATTGAGTAACCTCCTTCTTTTTTTGAAGTCGGTTGAAAAAATGCATGCAATACGTAATTTAGCATGCGACAAGCGATGTAACTTTCAATAATTTATTATTATTATTATTTATTTATTATTATTATTATTATTATCACACTCAGACCCCCGCACTAGGATTCCCTGTGTCGCGGGAGGCATGGACACACACAATCACAACACACAAACAGTCAAGACCCGGGACAAACACCTATACTTATCGCACAAATGTTTGCCCCTGCCGGGTTTCGAACCCAGGGTCCCGGAGACACAGAAGTCAAGTCACTGACACTGACCACGGCGACCGTCAATCAATACTTGGTGTCTGTAATACAGTTTATAACTACCACAGACATCAACGGTCTATATGTATATACCTACTATCCTTGTGTGCATACCTAGTTTAAGACTACTAATATGTACATGTAACCTTTACTAAAAGTCAATAAAGTTTTTATTATTATTATTAATACGCTTGTCCCGGATCAGTTGAAGGATACGTATTCCTTTGACAATATAATCGACTGTTTCTATTGAGCATTATTTATGAAAGCATTGTCGTCCACTGTCTCAGTAGACAATGACCGCTGGGTGTCTACGTGACCATAAGGCTAACCAGCGTTATCTGTATTTAGGGTTACCATTTATTGTTTTATAAATGTATAAAACACGGGAGTTACTCACGTAATAAGTCAGAGGGTTCCGACTATAGTTTCAACCACATTCGGTGGTCTTTTTCAAGGAGAATACGGGGCGCTCGCGGACGCGGTCGCGATTCGCCTAGTAGAGGCCAGTACTAGGCGTATTTTATATATACCCGTGTTTTATACATTTATAATGTGTCAAAACCACGTCAGTTTTAATAACGAAATTTTTTGTTTTGTTCGTATTATTATTTTTACTGTTTTTATGAGCTTTTTTTATATTTAGTGAAGGCAATTACCGGTATCAGTTAGGTTATTGTTTTTGTCTGTTATTGTAATATCTGTACTCGCAAATAATATCTTAGTCTTTGTCGTAACAAGGAGACTACACAGTTAAGTACTCAAATCTACATTATTTACCTGTCTCCACCTATACTTTAAATTTATTTACAATGTCAAGACAACGTAAACTCATGTATCGTCTGTATTGTAGCATACCTACTCGCTATGAATATTTTTTTTTCTTTTTTTTTTTACATATTATAAGTTTGCGTTTGACAAGTGTCTCACCTGATGCTAAGTGATGACGTTGTCTAGGATTTAGCACGCAAACCTAGAAGGTACCTATTCACTCGCGACTTGAAGACTTCAGGATTGTACATATCGGGAAACACAGACTCGGGCAATTTATTTATTTTCTTTAATAACTTTTTCTTTTTTCATTTTAACATAGATATTGTTTTGTTCATTCTATATGATGTATTGTGAGGAACGGAAGAGACTGAGTCCCACAACACGGGATTTATCCTAGTGTGGAATTCAGAGCACATGGCAAATAAGCCGAATGCCGAAACCTTCAAAGTAATTCAAGCTATCAAGACATTACCCTCACAGATAAGAAACAACTTTAGACATACCTATTCATGACACTGTTCAAAATGATTAATAACTATTCATTATTATAAGACAATAAACAATACTCATTAATATGCATATTGTCGATATAATGCACAAGTAGATAGATAGATAGATAGAAAACTCTTTATTTGCACACTATTTCAAAACAACACACATAAATAAAACAAACAAACAAATATAGATACAGTGGTACAAAGGGCGGCCTTATCGCTTAAAGCGATTTCTTCCAGGCAACCAAAAGTAATCAAGTATTAACTTACTCATGTTAGTAAGTTTATAGTTAGCGATCAGCTCTAGTGACGCACGGTTGCAAGTTAAACTGCATGCACAATTTATGCACTTTATATAATACTAATAGCGCCCCGCGGATTCACCCGCGTCGATTACGGTTTTCCCGCTATCTGAATTATCCCACGGGAACTATACTTTTTCTGGGATAAAAAAAAACCTATGTGTTAATCCTGGGTTTCCTGCATGCAGAAAAAGAAACTGTGGAACATGTCCTTTTGCAATGCACAGCCACAGAAGACAGACGCAGAACCATATTACATAAAGATGTAAAATATGAATCACTTTCGGAAGAAAGTGAGTCCAGGGAGGCAAAACCACCTACTCGCCCAAAACTGGAACAGCTGTGCCAACAACCTAAAGCCATGCTCCGCTATGTAAAGGAGCTGGGATGGTTAGGGTAGTTGGCGGGGGAAATGCACAATATACCCCAAGCGGGACGTCAGTAAAAACCGTAATCCACGCGGGCGACGCCGCGGGCGGCTACTAGTATAATATAAACATGAATACTATTATCGCCCCGCGGTTTCACCCGCGTGTATTACGGTTTGCCTGATACATCAGTACACGGGAATCATGCATTTTACCGGGATATAAAGTAGCCTATGTGCTATTCAAGACTATAATCTATCTCTGTGCCAAGTTTCATCCAGATCCGTCCGGCCGTTCTGGCGTGATTGGGTAACAAACATCCATCCATCCCAAACTTTCACATTTATAATAACATTGGGATAAAGCTCGACTAGAATTATTATACCGACAAAAAAAAAATTTTAAGGTGAGACAAAAAATCGGACATTAAATTTAATTACCGTCAACCCTATCGATGTACTTAATGTCCATCTGTGAGTAACAAAGTGCGAGTTATCTGTGAAACACGCGATCCTCATTGATTTATCGGTTTGTTATCGGTAACCGGCTATTAGAGGCAATTAGAAAATTGCGGTCTGTATCGGTTTAAAATGGAAGCAATCAAGCGTCTACTGAACGTTAGTGTTACAAAGTAATACTGTTACGAATTATATATTTAGACCGCTAAAACTAGTTCGAGAAACAGTATACGTGGGAGATCGAGAGTGATTAATATTCTTAACCGACTTCAAAAAAGGTAGAAGTTATGTGTTCGACTGTATGATTTTTTTTTATGTATCTTCATTTTTGAACCGATTCTCAAAATTTGTTTATTTGTTTGTTTGTTTGTTAGAGTGTACCTCCGAGACGGTCCCTTCTAAATCTCATCAAAATCGGACAAGCCGTTTTTGAGTTACACTGCAATAACTGAAAAGTGTTAGGTCTACTTGGACTTGAAGAAATCGGTGAACATACACATTGACAACGATCCCGTGAGTAGCAAAGGTCACTGAAAATGGTGAAAAATTTTTTTTACTTAAATATGGAATCGACTTCAACACTCAAAAGTGTGAAATATCTTGTCAAAGCCGGTACCATGAGCACAATATTTCGATAATACGCAGTTACTTTTGAACTATCATGGTACCGACTTCAACAAGATATTTCACACTTTTGAGTGTTGAAGTTGGTTCCATTTTTTGGCAATTTTTTTTCACCCTTTTCAGTGACCTTCGCTACTCATGGTATGAATTGTCAAAATAAGTTGCTTATTGCATTAAAATTTACTATGATTATCACTATGTAAACTCTAAGGCTTTCACGGCCGGCGTTGCATGTTCTATGTATTGCTTCCGGGCTGTTTGGTCGTGGTCTGTGAGAAACTTGTGTTCCAGACGTTTCGTCGATCACTGCGGTCGACATCTTCATTGGTTCAGGTCCGAGCGGCGACAAGAGATCTTCAGTGAACCACTGAAGATGTCGACCGCAGTGATCGACGAAACGTCTGGAACACAAGTTTCTCATAGACCACGGCCAAACAGCCCGGAAGCAATACATACAACATTATCACTATGATTTATAATATTATATGTTTAATGTTAATATACAGAGGCTAAGAAGTATGTATGTGTTTGAAAAATTCCAATTGATGAATTGAAGCTATGTACGTGTCTTTAAAGGATTCTGACCTGAAATGTGGCAACGGCAGTGTCGTCACGGAGCCTCGATAGCTGGAACGCATTGGGCAGCGTCGTGGCAGTGCGCAGATGCAGGCCCCGCAGAGGCAGCCGGGCAGCCGCCCTTCGAGGCAGCGTACCCTCACGCCACGCGTGCAGACAGCCGCTTCGCACGGCGCAGCGCACCCACGCCCACGAGTCAGCATCGTCATTGTAGTACTGTCTCAGAACACCTGCGTTACAACAACAGCTTGCGTTACAAACGTTACGATGGAAAACTCTTTAATATAAAAATAATAATAATATATGGGACAACGGTCACACAAGGTCTTCAGGTCCCAAACTAGGCAGAGCCTGTACTATGGTAACCTGATGACTGATATATATATATATACTTATATACATATACACACCCAGACACAGGTCAAACAGACATGTTCATGCACACAAATGTTTGACCTGTCCGGGAATCGAACCCGGGACCAGCGGCTCAGAAGGCAGAGTGCTACTAACTGCGCCAACCGGCCAGTCTTTTTTAACCGACTTAAAAGTGGAGGTTTCTCAATTCGACCGTATATATTACTTTACACTGTTTTTTACGGGTATAACGTGGTAATTACGCGTAGTCGATATTACGATCGACAATTGTTTCGGCTTCTTCCGGAAGCCTTCATCAGGATCTTGAGTGCGGTGCGTTAGTCGTAACGACCCGTCTCCCGTAAAAAACAGTGTAAAGTAATTATGAACGTGAGTTTTAATATTATTATCGACCGTATATATATTTTTTTATGAACAAATTTAAAGGTTTTTTTTGTTTGATAGAGACTCAGAGGTGATCCCATTTAAACTACATCAAAATCGGTCAAGCGGTTTTTGAGTTACACCAATAGCTGAAAAGTGTTACGTCTATCTGGATGACTTTATTATTGAAGGTAAATGAAAATTTGATACCGTGAGAAGCAAAGGTCACTGAAAAGGGTAAAAAAAAAGTGTATCTCAATAGTCTTAATAATTTTAGAAATCCATTTATTGGTAAAAAAATTATTATCTCAATCAATTGATATCATATATATACAAAGATTTAACAGTTATAACTAGTTCAATTTGTGTAAATTAAGATGTTATATAATAATAATTGTAAGTGTAACATTATACCATTTTCACATAGGTGTAGGAACAACTAAAAGGAGGATGGCAGAACCAGCCTTGCTCCCGAAAAACGAAATGACAACCCGTTCATGTATTCTTTATATATAATATGAAAATTTAGATTATATTTTTTGTGGATTTCATTTATAATTTGCATTATTTATAAAGTTGGGAATCAGAAGTACTTTTATACTACACTACTATACACTAGGCGAATCGCGACCGCGTCCGCGAGCGCCCCGTATTCTCCTTGAAAAAGACCACCGAATGTGGTTGAAACTATAGTCGGAACCCTCTAACTTATTACGTGAGTAACTCCCGTGTTTTATACATTTATAATGTGTCAAAACCACGTCAGTTTTAATAAAAAGTACTTTTATTTTAGTTATTTATGTGGTGTTTATAGTTTTCGAACGCACCCTATACTTCTTATTAAGTTTATCGTCGAATACATACGCTCTGAAATTAATTGTGTTACTCTATAATCTGTAGTCAGCTGCTCTGTAAACTCGGACTGCGTTCATAAACACACCCATGTCTAGTTTATTCCAGAATATAATAAGTAATCTGTATCTGTAGCGCGATTCATGCAATATTGCTTTCTCTGTCTACGATGCTATACCTAGATGGATAGCGATCCATTGAATGGTTCTCATATGGACGTGTAGTTAGCATACAGATGATTTTCCATGATAACTTTTTACTCCCAACTTCTAGGAAAATGATTGAATATACAATATACAATGTATTTATTGCTCTATCGATACGTATAAGTTTCATTCATAAACGCGTTTTTCTTCTTCTAGGCTGCAAATGTATGGGAGTCTGCCATCCTCCTTTAACTATCAATCATAAATATTTAAATAAAAAACACGTCAATAGGAAAACTATTAAACTAAACATCATTATACCATTAATGATAAATGCTATTACCAACCATTTAAAGAGTGATGACGATGAGAGTGAGATAAGAAGAAACGCGTTTTCTAAGAATTTCATGATGTCATGATGTTCCAGCGCATCACTATCAAATGACACACAATTTAGATTTAGACTTACCCCCATCGTAGGAAATACTATCAAGTCAACAAAATTGTAATTTCACATTAGTTTTTAACCGACTTTAAAAAAGGAGGCTTTTTATGTTTGTTTCCTTAGAACTATCAATTGGGTGAAACGATTTTGATGATATTTTTTTTATTTGAAAGCTGGACTTAAATTTCATCAAAACCGGTCAAGCGGTTTTTGAGTTACACTCCAATAACTGAAAAGTGTTACGTCTACTTGGACGACTTTCTGATTGAGGGTGAAGAAATCGGTTAACATACACAATGACAATCTGTGAGTAGCAAAGGGCACTGAAAAAGGTGAAAAAGAAATTACCTAAAAATGAATTCGACTTCAACACTCAAAAGTGTGAAACAACATGTCGAAGTCGGTACCATGCGCATAATATTTTGATAATAGTTATATTTAGTTATATCTATCATGGTAATGACTTCAACAAGTTATTTCACACTTTTGAGTGTTGAAGTCGGTTCCATTTATTGGTATTTTTTTATTAATATAATATAGGTAAACTGCTTTAATGAGTCCTCGCCTGCGGGGTACAGGGACGCGGAGGTGTGACGAACACGGGAATCGAGAGAGGTGCGGGCGGAGAGCGCGCGTAGCAAAATGAGGTCAGACAAGAATGCGCCCGCCGCCCGCACCTTACTCCCTCCCCGTTGTCGTCACACCTCCGCGTCCCTGTACCCCGCAGGCGAAGACTCATTAAAGCGGTCGGTCTATAGACATGGTATCCAAACAAGGGGGGTCCATTAATTACGTGAGGTGTTTAGGGGGGTCCCCCCGTCTCACGCAAAATCTCACGAAATCTCACCAAGAGGTAGTGGGAGGTCGAAAAATCGGTAAAACTAACGAACGTAATGTATGAACGCACCTTTACACTAAACAGTTGAAATTGAAATTGAAACTCACATTTGTATGCGTAGACAATTTGAACTTAATTCAAGATCTAAACTAGTTCAAGGATAAAACATTCACCTTAAATCGATTCATGTTTTAGCAATGGAGAAGGCAATTCGTAACCGTTACTAAAATAAACATGGTCGTAAAGAACATTAACTTTATTTCGGCAAATAGCATATTCAATTCAAAAAGTACGAAATTCTGAACTACATAATAATTATACATAAATATACATGGGCAGTAAATACAGTACCGTAGCGATTAAATTGTAAACTACTAGGTCCATGCTCATAAGTCGAAAAGTTTTCGAATGGAGACCACGGACTGGCAAGCGCAGCATAGGACGACCACCGACCAGGTGGACAGACGACCTGACTAAGATCGCAGGCAAGAGATGCGGGCTGCTTCCAACCGGTCCTTGTGGAAATTATGGGGTAGGCATATGTCCAGCAGTGGACGTCCTATGACAGATTTTGATGATGATGATGCTCATAAACTGTACATTCGACATAATAATATTAGTTTGTATGTATTATTTTAGATAGGCTTTATTTTTGCAGTAAGAACTTCTTTAGCGGCGTTGTACACTATTGTAAGGGGAAAAAAATTTACACTCGCGTCAGATCGTAAGATCGTCAGATAGTGACGTCGTCGAATTCGTTAGACGGAGGGAGAGATGACCGCCGTTGAAATTTAAACTTAAATGTGTTACCAATAAGGAACATTTCCGTTTGTTGGTAGTTTAAATTGTTTTTTTAACAATTATTTATTTGATTGTATGTGTCGCACTAATATTATAAATCTGAAAGTTTGGATGGATGGATAGACGGATGAATGGATGGATGTTCGTTACTCAATCGAGCCAGAACGGATTGGCATACAATTTGGAATAAAGATAACTTATACCCTGGAATTACACATAAGTTTTTACCCTGGAAAAGTATAAGTATTTCCAGTGGGATAATTGAGGTAGCGGGAAAACCGTAACCCACGCGGGTGAGACCGCGGTATAAAGTATTTCGGCTGAGATAAGGCATGTTAAGTTTTGTAAAAATGGGTTTTACGAAATGTTAGATAACCATTTTTATCTGAACAGTATCTTCAATATCTAATCTGAAATCAATCAACCTGTAGAAGTATTGACTCAATAGAGGAATGGGTCATGTATATAATATTATCTATGTACGAAAGCGGGTGTTTGGATGAATAGATGTTATCTCTTCAACCACGCCAAAATGGCGGTACGCACCTGGAACAAATTCGACACAAAGACAGATTAGAGTCTAGAATGGCACATAGGCTACTTTTATCGGGGCAAAATGTGGTATTTCTGTGAAAAAACTGAGCTAAATGAGAAAATAAAGTCCACGCAGGGGAAACCGTGGGATACGGGTACTTTTTAATATTTTTAATCATGTTCTTAAAGTAATATTATGAATAGTTTTATGTTTTTTTGCATTAACAACATGCTGGGCGGAACTTACGTTTAAATTATTTGAAGGAAATAATTCGGCTAGTAGTGGGGCTTGACCAAAGACTACAGAATTTTAATTAATTTTAAATAGGTATTATAAAATTTAATTACGAATGCACACCACAACAAAAGTATCACAAAGCATGCAAGTGCTTAAAAGGTGTTTTCAACAATAGCTGACAATTTGTTAATCTACCCCCCCTTGCTGGACACTGTACCTACTCTCTACGTATGTATGTCACTGAACTCCTGGTAAACGGCTGGACTGATCCCCGGCTTGCCTTTCCTGATCCCTGGCAAATGATTTTTTTATGCGTTTGGGTGGCGCCCCCGTTGGGTTAGAATCACAAAAAAAAACACCTGGCGCTGCATGCAGGACAACGGCTGTCGGGTCCGCTAGTATATATTTATATTACATATATAATATATATTACAATACGATAAGGTATTGAGGTAGGTGATGATTCCCACCCTCTAAACGGGCCTTCCATGACAGCTGCCAAATCTGGCGACGTCATTGTGACATTGTCGCTCTCGACATTCTATCACAATGCTGTGTGCTGCCGGTTTCACTAAAGCTCTAACACCGGCGCTATGCCCTTTAACACGTCAACCCTTACAGTTCTTTATTTCTTCCTCTTGCTACCACCCCAGATCAGGAAAGGCAAGCCGGGGATCAGGCAAGGCAAGCCGGGGATCAGGAAAGGCAAGCCGGGGATCAGGAAGTTCTCAAGATCAGGGCCTCAGAGACCGGGTTCGCGGTGACGTCACTCACCGATCACTTGCCATAAAGTTGCCCGGGCTGCGTTCAATATTATTTTAACTCCTAGTCGCAACTTCTATCAGAATTATTACTTCCTGGGTATTAAAATGTTATAAATTCGCGAGCCAGTTCTATAGAATCCTTGACTCATAATTTGATGATGATGAGTACTAACAAGGGTATACTTTGGCAACATTTGTGTATGTTAGCTAAGTAGGTAATATGGTTTTGAGAGAATAGTGGAAAGAGGTTTGAGGAAACAGTCAAAGTATTATGAGTTTTTATTGTGCATCGCATTAACCATATGCTAGGAAGAACTTATGTTCAAATATTTGAAGGAAAAAATTTGGCTGCTAGTGGGTTCCCCGCAGATGTTAATAAGGAAGGAAGTAATTCGGCCCTAGTGGTATGGGCTGCTATAGCTCAGTTGGACAGAGCGACAGGACGGTATTCTGTAGTCGTTGGTTCAAGTCCCACTAGCAGCCGAATTTTTTCCTTCAAATATTTGAACATAAGTCAAAGTATTTATTTGTAAACATAAATTTACACGTCAAACATTATAGCTCGTGCGCGCGCGCAGATTAAGGGGCGGTTTTTAAATCCATATAATTATCTAACAAATGGGAAGGAAAAATAATAAATAAAAATACTTAGGCTTTTCTAACCGTAGTCCAACAACCAGTGGTACTCAAAAATAGTAAAAACGTCATATAGAAGTCGTTAGGTAATTATTGTAAAGTAAACCTCAGGGTACTGCAATAAGGTTAATTATTATCAAAATACTTAAATGGCTTTGTAATATTTTTTAGTAAGTATTATCCTTGTAAGATGTATGTATTACATATCTCAATAGGTAGGAAGGTTTTTTTTTTATTGGGAATAGGTAAGCGTTTGACCACTATAGCACCTGATGTTAAGTAATGATGCGGTCTACGATGGAACACGCCTGACTAGAAGATACCCAGGTTGTATGTTTGTGGAAATACAGATTTAGGCAATGAATTCTACTCGTTAGCTGTACGCACTATAAATGTCGAAGCAAAACGCTTCGTGCGACAAGTTGGAACGTCACAAATTATGCAACTCCAGTGCGCACTCCCCGAAATGTATCCGATAAAAAACCGATATAGTAGACTCAAGACGGTTTTGTTCGTCGTGTCATTAGGGAATGTTGCATCTAGGTTATATTTGCTCGAAGACCGCAGGCTTGAAAGATAGGAAACGTGTTTTTAATCAAATGTTTTATGTTAACTGGGACTTACTATAAAGATATTAATGACACAGTAGGTAAAACGTTTTTTTAATCAAATGTTTTATGTTAACTGGGACTTAATATAAAGATATTAATGACACAGTAGCTAAATGAGTCCTTGCACGAAATTCTTCCTGGTCCGCGACCGCACTTTATCAGGCTATAGATACGAGAAAGAATGTAACCTTATATTATCATTATTAAATTAAACAAGAAATCGGCTCTAACGATTAAGATGCAAGGTTTGTTTATGGATATACAGCAAACGACGAGTAAAGCTCGGAAACCTATATTTAAACATAAATTCGCACAAAAATGTGTGTGACTGCTAGCCGGCAAATGAGTCATTGTACCGAATTAATTTTGCTCTGCGACCGCACTTTTCTACGCTACAATAGGTATGAGAAAAATTTCGTCCATATGTTCTATAAAAAAGATTTAATAATCTCGATGAAAGTTAGAATAACGATATGATTAACAAGGTTATCTAAAGTCTGTTGCCCAGCCTAGGTACCTACCAACTATTACATAATATGCAAGTATTTACGCACATAAATTATTTAAATAAGACGAGATCATTAACCTACAATGGCTGCAATCAGCAAATTAACAGTAAAAGCCACAATTACAAACAATGAATTATGGAGCCAGTCAACTCAGATAAGTTACATTGTCATGTCAAGTTCATCCGGCAGATGGATGGATATCAGATCAGAATTAGGGTTGCCAGATGTCCGGGAAACCCGGAATTGCCCCGCATTGGGTGTCATGTCCCGTAATTTCACTTTATTGTCCCGGAATTTGCGAGTTAGGTATAAGTTTTTCATAAAGTTACGGACAGAGATACTAGATTTGCTACTAATAATCCTACTAATATTATAAAAGTTAGTGTGTAGGTTAGTGACTTCTTCACGCTAAAACGGCTACACTGATTTCAATAAAATTTGGTTGGAGATAGGTGAGACCCTGGAATAACACATAGGCTACTTTTTTTCGGAAAAAGTATAGTCCCCGTAGGATAATTGAGGTAGGGGGAAAACCGTAATCCACGCGGGTGCAACCGCGGGCGCAGCTAGCTTTTTATATATATTCATTAAAATATCGCGTTTGAAATGCGGTGTTGGCGCCGAATTCCCTGGACAGCGCTCAGAACAAATGTATCAATCCTACACGAGATTAACATCGCAAATAATAAAAGGTTATCAACCATCTGCCTTCAACGGGTCCGACAGTACTTCGGCCACGTAGCGCGCAGACATCCTGAAACCTGGAAAGACTAATCGTTACCGGAAAAAGAGAAGGCAAAAGACCTAGAGGCCGGAGCCCGAATCGATGGTCTGACCAAGTGACTCAGGACCTGGAAATGCCGGTCAACGTAGCTCTCCACACAGCTGAAAACCGAAACAGGTGGAGGGAAGCAGTCAAAAAATTCATAGGCGTCACGATCGTCAACAATGGGGGAACGACTGAGGTAGGCTTGTTGAAAAAATATCGATACATCGATATGGCGATATTATTTTTTCAATATATCGATATTTTTGAGCGATATTTAATAGTTCGATATATCGATGTAGCGATATAAAATTCTACGTATCGAAAAGGTATAAAAATCGATATTTTTTCAGACCAATAAACATTTATAAGTTATAAGATTAAAAAATGCCAAAAAGAAAATTGATTTTGTTGTATGATTTATTAAAAATTATGTCTATTAATTAGTATTTATCTAGAAATGTGGGATGATTGAATTAGATTAGACCAAATAAATTAATTTTTAGAGCACGAATATTCTCTGTCAAATCAAACCGATATATCGATATTTTTTAATAAAAATATCAATATCGATATTGATATTTTCAAAAAACATCGATACGATATATATCGATACTTTGTTGCATTTCCGACATCCCTAGACTGAGGAAGAAATTAATTTATCAGTTCAACCGTAGGTTTATTACGTTTTTTTTTAGATTTTCGAGGTCAAAGTTTCAATTCACTTTCTAACCGCAGAAATGTCCATGAATTGATAAACCTTGATCTGGCAACCCTAGATCAAAGGGACGTGCGAGAACGCCACCACACGCCATGCCCCGCAACTTCAATTAGCATGACTTTACCTACTTACTGCTTACCTACGGAGTTGATCTACTCACAGTTTCACAGTGCGTGATTAAAGTGACAGATTAAGGTGTGATTAGCTTTCGAGATTACATTTTAGGTCGTGGTAGGTACAAGTAAAAGTAAGTGAAAGAAGTTTAACTTGAGCTTGATTGAGGAGGGACATAAGTAGGTACCTACTTTGCTTGCTTATTAACCGACTTCAAAAAAGGAGGAGGTTCTCAAATCGCCGTATGTTTTTATGTATCAATCCTACGTAACCCGTATGTTTTTCTTTTGTTTGTTACCTCAGATCTTTCGACTTTCCACTGGGTGTACCGATTTGATTTTTTTGTAGTGGCTCTCTCTATTTGGCAATATTAAGTTATTAAGTATATGATTAGTGTTTACAGGTAGGGTAGGTTTGACTTTATAGGGATCTACTTAGATCGAACTTAGGTTGGGTTGGGGTGTAAGTATGGAAAAGTAAGAAAAATTGATTACAAAAGTTTCATTGAAATAGGTCATAATGTACCTACTAGGTTAGGTTTAGGGGCGGTCCAAGAGGGGGGTCATAAGGCCGCCCCCAAGAACGTTAACATCACATTGATAAACATCCTAAATTGTACAGCTTAAGTAGAGATAGTATAAGAACGACAAAAGGAAGAATCATGTCATCGACCCCCGTCCCCCCAAATCTATGACTGCGTCCGGATCTGGTTAGGTTAAGTTGAAACTGCGACAGAGACAGGGACACTACGGGATCTACTATCCCTTAGTGTCCTATAAACCACACACTGACTGACTTTTTTGCAATAGGTAAATTATTTACAGTGCAGTATTAATCTGATAGTATTTTTTATGAAATAGTGTAGAAATTTGAAAAAGTATTATATCTAAATTTTCCCATTTTATTTATAATAATAAAACTAATAAGGAACAATTTTTGTAAACTAAGTATCTATGTACATAATTGTGATAGTTTTACCAATAATTGTTATGTTAGTTCTTAATTCTCCCTTTATCTATATACTAATGTACCTAAAGTAGTATTTTTTTTATTTGGTACAATTTCTTTATCATGAGTAGATATTAAAAACATCAGCATAGTATTTATACATGCAACATAATACAATTAATTTATTAATACTAATTATAATATTATCAAATCCTCTGTGCAGAGGACTTATGGAAAAAAGTGAACCTGCAAAGCATGTTCTTCTACAGTGTGAAGCCACAAAAGTAATAAATAGGCCATCAATTCTAATGCCTGAAAGAAATTGGTTGCCATTCTGAGGGACAGATTTCCATAAATTCAGTAGCACCTATGGAACAACTGGAGCAGTTTTGCCAGCGACTCAATGCCATACTCCGATATGTGAAGGAGTTTAGATGCCAGATAGCTGGCAGGAGAACTGCACAATACACCCCAAGCGGGATATCAGTGCAGGACTTATCACCCCAAACAAGAAAAAGAATATGAATAATTAATACTTTAAACACAAAATTATTTGTAGTAGGAAATTTTGAATACACTGAGCTGATTTATATTTTATTTAATTAAAGTGTTTGTGCATGTTAATATGTAATAATGGTGAATTGTTAATCTTAATGTCTGTGAACTAACAAATGACCTTAGAGCTGGCCGAGGGCACGATCGAGGGTATATATACAATTCTTTATTTTGCTCCCTAATGGTAAAAGCTTAAAAAGGGAGGGACATTCAAGTCTGATTCCCACAAACATGCATAAACATATGATTATGTGTATACATAGTATCTCTATTGGCTAAAAATTTAACTCAAAGTCCAGCCCTGTATAGGTAATTGATAATATTATGTAAGCGACTGAATATACACCACCATTATAACATATATATGTGAATGCTAATTTTTCATTTTAATTCAGTGCTATTATTTTTACTTTGACAGGCAGTAGTTGTATAAATGAAAATTATAAATTATTTTTATTTAAGTTATCTTAGCTCTCATAATTATTTAACTTTTTGCTATCCTCAGAAGTGAACAAAACATTGGAAATTACGTTAGGTATGACTAAAATTATTATCTTTATTACGTTTTGCGAAACTAAGTAGGTAAATTTAATTTTATATAGGTAAATACATATATGGTAGGTATTGAATGTTTAAAAATGATTTATGGTAAGTTAATAAACACGAATCTACTATCACTTAGGTAAATGAACTTGAAAAATGTAACTGTTATCATACATTTTGTTAAGTTGGTAACATAATTTACTTTGAAAATACTGAAGGAATGTACACATATAAATATGTAACCATGTATAATCACCTATTAGGCTATATCTACAATGACAAACCGCACACTCTTTTAAATTTACCCATATTATATGCCAGTAGATATATCAGACAAAGAGAAAATACATTTGGAATGAAGTGTTTTGTGATTACAAGTTCAAACTTTACATAAGTCAACTTAAAATAACAATATCTGTAAGTATAATCTACGTATGATTAGGTGTACCTACATTATCAGGTTTTAATTTAAATAGGTATGTAGGTAGGCGTTTGAAGTCAATGATAAGTTTACATCATCTAACTTGTAAGTACTGGGCCCAGTATGTAGGTAATTGGATTTTGAATATTACTTCGAAACAGCTGTTTATGTATTATTATGTACCTTACCTACCTTAATACTGGACATCTTTCGTTTCCCTATCCTACGGTTCCATCTAATTCGCTAAACAGGTAGGTACCTTGCACCTTCGTAGATAAAAATTTAGATACTTAGGTAATATCAATGGTCTAAATTTTTGTTATTAAAGTTACCTGATATCCTAAAATTGGGATCCGCGGGTATTACAGCTGGTCCAGGGGTAAGTTCCGGCCGCAGTTTCCTCAATCCGGCCACCACACGCGGCGCCGGGGATTGTTCACCCACTAGCATCGCCTCACCATAACATTGCACCAACAAACACTTTACAACACATTATCACAGTTAAAACCACAAAATATCTTCAAATATCACAGCGCAATCACTGTTATTTCACTTTTTTGAAGTAAATTTGTAACTGTCAAATTCGTCTTTCAAACGTCGAAAAAGTTCGTTGAAAATCGCGCGCGGCACATCTTTTCATTCGCGCTTCGCGATTATTCGTCAATTTGTAACGCTACAACATGTCGGCACGCAGCGCACCAATGAATGAATGAATTTGATTTGGTTCGACTTGGAAATGCTCGCCCCACTACCTAAGCTACGCTACATCGGATTGGAGTAGGTAATTGTAAACAAACTACACTGTAGTGATATCTAGCGGTGAGTAGTAAGTCTCAATTTGTTATAGGTTGATACGGGTTGCTTCTGATAATTAGAAACTCGTCTGCCATCTAGCGTAAGATAGCAAAACTAAAATTGTAGTGAGGTACGTCACTAGGTGCTCAGGATTAGTATGGGTAGATGGCGCTTTTATAAAACTGAATATTGTTTCCTTTAGCCTGCCATCTATCTATGTATTGTGGTACGTTTTGTTAACCTTTCCTAACAGCTTTTAGGTTGGAAAGGTTTTTAAACCTTTCCTAACAGCTGTAGGCATTTTTTTTCACCTAATGCAGTAATTGGATGTGTTCCAAAACTAGTTGGTTTTCAGATTTATTAAAAGGTTTATTGGAAAGATCTATTCCAAATAATCTCTTATTTGAAAGTATAACCACAAGTAAAAGTAAATTTTAAGTTGTATTTTAACTGATATTATTATATTCTTTACTATATACTTCTACCTAATGGCTGTATTGTAGAAAGTGCTGTCCTATATTATTATGGTTATGTTCATCATCATTAACATCATCTCAGCCATAGGAAGTCCACAGCTGGACATAGGCCTCCCCCATTGATTTCCACAAGGACCTGTTGGAAGCGGCCGCAATGTGGTTATTTTCGTTCGTGTCTAAATCAGAAAATCCTAATGATTCAAGCAATGAAAACTTTCTATTAAGTAAGTACTTATATTATTATGTTGTTCTTTGATAAAAATACGATGTTATTTATTCACAACAAACTTATGTAAACGTAAACAAATGGATATAAATTTGTTTTAGCTAATATCAGGCCGAATGCCATGCGCGTGTAATTCAAGCATGATTAACGCTGCAAAATTAAAATTGTCTGAAAGTATGTATTGCTCAGGCAATATTTATAGTTTTATAAATGCGCCATCTACACATAGTCCTAAGCACATAGTCACGTAAAATTAAGCACTTGGTGCTATAATTTTGTGTAGATAGCGCTCTTATAAAACTAAAAATATTGCCTGAGCCTGCCATCTATCTATATATTAGTGCACTTAGTCACAACTTAGTGTACACTGCTACTTACTTAGCCTTTTATATTCTTTATCCACTATAAGCAGTGGGTAACTGATATGAGTTCCATAACTAGAGGGCTTTCTGATTTATAAAAAAGATGACGCCAGTAGTCTCTAATTCGAGAGTATTATCGGAAGTAGGAGTAAGTTTTATTCGATTGTTTTAACGGTATTAAGTTTATTATGCCATCTAGATACCTATCTTACTTCATGGTAGTATTCTAGAAGGTGCTTTTCCATATTATGTATGTAACTCATAATTATGGTTATATTCGTTCGTGTCTAAATCAGAAAATCCTAGTGATCCCAGCAATGATAATACAGTGATGTTATTTTTGAAAAATGACAATTTCTGAGAATGTGAATGTAAACATGTATTAAAATAAAATGAGTATTTCGTAAGCGTTAAAAATGTATATTATGTTGTAATGTAGGTGTTAGAATCATTTATTTAAACATCACGCCGCCGGCCGGTTACGCATCGTGCGTATTTTATAATCGCTTAACCAAACACAACTATTGTAGTGCTTTTTGTGTCTTTGTACATTGGCATAGAATAATTTATTATGCCCAATTAATGACACAGATGATGGAGATTTGGAACCCTTCTCATAATTGTAAGTGTAGGTCATTAAGTTCATTTTATTACTTCTACATAGGAGGGACATTTTGGGGCATCGAGATCATTAGAATCTCGAAATATTAGGAAATATGAAATACAAGCTGCGTCCTGCGATTACACCCGCGTGGACTACATTTTTCCCGCTACTCTAGTTATAGTAGTATATAGTCTTCTCGTGACCACGACCAATGCAACTCGGTCGAAACTTCGAGGTAAATAAATTACTAAATTATTTTTTTTGCGATCAAGCCCCGTTTGATTTAATAACAATGTGTTCGAATCGCGAAAGTCTAAAAATTACAATTACCCTAGTTATCTCATGGGAATCATAATTTTTCTACGATAAAAAGTAGTCTTTGAAAATCACCAAGGTCCTATCTATCTCTATACCTGAATTTATCGAAATTTGTGAAGCGGTTTAGGTGAAAAAAATGTTACAGTTAATTTTCCATTCATATTGTTAATTAGGCCTTTGTTGTATTCCTGAGAAACCATAAATTTGTTCGGGATAAAAAGTAGCCTACGTGTCACTCCAGGTTATAAGGTACATACACTCAGAATTCCATTAAAATCTATCAAGCCGGCGTAAGCGGTAATTAAGACACTCATATACACACATACATACAAACTTTCGCATTTATAGTGATAGTTATAATAATATATAATAATAATAATATGGGACAACATTCACACAAGGTCTTCAGGTCCCAAACTAGGCAGAGCCTGTACTATGGTAACCTGATGACTGATATATATACTTATATACATATACACACCCAGACACGGGTCAAACAGACATGTTCATACACACAAATGTTTGACCTGTCCGGGAATCGAACCCGGTACCAGCGGCTCAGAAGGCAGAGTGCTACCAACTGCAGAAACCGGCCAGTCAAAACCGGTTTGATCAGATAGGAAAGAGAAAGGGTTCTTGGGAAAGAATATCAAGAAGTCATATATTTTATCACATTTTTTTATTTATATAAATGTTGATCATATTTAGGAAGACTTTTAATACATAATTCAACGTTACGGAAGACATCGAGATCAAATCAATGGCACATAAAAATAGATTCAATATATCTAACAATAAAGTAGATAAATGTAGGTAAATTTGAGATAAGGCACATTAAACAAACTTAAAACTAATTCTTAACAAAGATAAATTAAAACAAATTAAAGCTTTGTCGTGGAAGAGACTGTTCCTAACCTCATATCACAATACTCAAGTTGTTCACCCCATGATGCTACCAAGGACGCCACTTGGCCTCTTCGTCCGCCGCTGGTGGCTCTGAGTGACGCTCATTTTTCTCCGCATAAAAAGCTTCCATTTGGAGCCTAGCCGCTTCTTGTTTTTTATACTCCTGGTACTCGATCAACTTCCTCTTCTTTTTTGGCGGCAAGTTGCTATAATCCATCGGTGATTCGCAATGCTCCGGAACGCTGGCCGGCCTGGCCACTTCAACTTTGCTCTCAGTCAAAGAAGTTGCGTTAACAACCGGGGATGACGCCGCATTTTTTGCTTCAATGTTCGCCTTCGTTGGTGATCTTACTTTTCTCAGATCTAAGGTGTCATTGCTTGGAACACTCACTGGATACTGGTATGTAAATTCAGTCTTGTAATGCTCATCTCTATGTAAATATTTTGGTTCGGGTGCCTCTGAGCACCCATTGTCACTGTTTTCGTTACCGCGCTTATCCATAATGTGCTGTCTAATTTTTTGCAGGATTATATCCTTTGCCTCTGCAGGCGCTCTGTTAAAATATGTGCTTCTTTGTCCATTGACATGTCCGTTTGTTAGTTCGGACACAACAGGGTGCGACCCAAGTTTGTCTACCGTTGTCAGCAAACCCGACGTAGGAGGTGATCCTTTGTGAGGCATACGATTTGACCTGCTGTAAACCCACTTAGAACCATCGCCCGAATAAACGGAATCTTCAGCATCTGATGAGGATCTGTCATGGTCGCTGTAATAGTGATGTCTGTCAGAGACCATGGAAGAAGGTGAAGTCGGTGGCGAGAACGTGGCCCTTTCTGGAACTTGAATGGTAAGCGGTTGCGCGCTTATCAATCTCGATAGGTGTCCGATAAGATTTTGGCTCACGTTAGCGTCTAAATCTGGGACGGCCATTATGAATCGGCACGCTTCTGCTGCACATTGCCCGAAGCCAGCTTGAAACTTTTTCGCCTCTACAACAGGATCTTTAGGACTGTGCAACTTTGTGAGATGGTTAACGGTTAGCTCAAGGATATCTGCCTTCTCCAACTTGCTCAGGTTGTCGTCATCGATCTGTGAAAAAGAAAAAGAAATGACTTAAGCGACAAAGCAGGTGCGAGCGTCGGTTCTCACGCCACGAGAGGTAGGGAGGGCTCCAACAATATTAATATAACTGTACGGTAAAAGACGAGTAGATTCTCTTGTTTCTTTAATGGAACTTGTACTTTTATTCCAGTTTCGCGGGAGTATAAGCGTTCGTGTAATAAACAGAAGGACGACCGGTCTCGGATAAAAATAAACGGCGTGTGAATATGTGATGAATTGCGTTTTGATGACCAATAAATAAAGGAGTCTTGTATGGCAATTGCAATTAACGCTGATAGAGCAAAGAAAAAACAACCGTGTGCAGTAATTAGTTATTTTTATATGGACACTGTAAAGGTCACTTTGAAACACGCTCCTTGTGTGAAGTTTTTCAATTTATATTCCGCTATAATGATTTATGCAGTGAGACTCCAAATTGTTTTTTTTATTCCATTACTTGTTTCTGATAAAATACGTTTTTTATCTTAAAATCAGACATCGTAAATTATAATAATAATATGGGACAACATTCATACAAGGTCTTCAGGTCCCAAACTAGGCAGAGCCTGTACTATGATAACCAGATGACTGATATATATACTTAAATACATACTTATATATATACTTATATACATATACACACCCAGACACAGGTCAAACAGACATGTTCATACATACAAATGTTTGACCTGTCCGGGAATCGAACCCGGGACCAGCGGCTAGAAGGCAGAGTTTTACCAACTGCGCCAACCGGCCAGTCAAATTTTACCTAAACAATCGCATATAAAATAATTATAGGAAATTTAATATGGATAATATATCAATCGAAATATGAGCGTTGAATAACAAAATTACTAACACAAAACATATAAACTAAATCACAAATTGTATAATCTAACATATGCATTACAATAATGTCATCATCATCATCTTCTCAGCCATAGAACGTCTATTGCTGGATATAAGCCTCCCCATATATTTCCACAGCGACCGGATGGAAGCGGCCCGCATCTTAGCCCTTACCCGCGATCTTAGTCAGGTCGTCCGTCCATATTGAATCAACAATTGTATACAACAATGATATACACCTTTTTAAATGAAATAAATATAAAACATTACATATAACTTACCTCCAAAGCTCCGACCATTAGATCTTTCAGTTCATCTAAGCACCGATTGATGCGCGCGCGCCGTTTTCTTTCAAGCAGAGGCTTTGTAATCTTCTTATATTTTGCCGTTTTAGACAACGGCGCCGGTTCCGAAGACATTATTACCTTAACAAGAGAAAAGTAAATTACCATTCGGCGTATCATCAAATAATCATCTGAATCCATCAAATAATCATCTGAATCCATCAAATTAAACCATCAACAGATAAGCCACCAAACTAACGATCTGTCCTAATTTTGTTAAATTAACATTAATAAATTCGACAGCGCGCCGTCTCAAATTGGTTGATTTGAATTGAAATAAAATTAGTATTCACCTCAATAATTTTTTTATTAATCATGTTTAAATAGCGCGGTATAAAAACGAACTTAAATTTGACTTACTTGACAGAAATGCCTTGGGTTTAATCACTTAGAAATAGACGATCACTGAACGAGTACGCGGGAGCTTTTGAGGCCGGGACGCGCGACTTCACCAGCGTCCCCAGTTGTACTGCCTGAAAAAAGCCTTCGTACCCGCCCCCGCGTCCCGCTACAGGCCCTTCGTTCCCGCTGCGCCCTGCCATTCATGTCGCTTGCCCTGGCCTGCGCCTGAGCACGTGTGGCCTGGCGATCGGGCTTCGTGCATGCGTAACATACTTTCCCAGGGTACACTTAAGAAGCTGGCTTTTATCATGATGTATTTTTTAATTTTTTTGAGTCGGTATTTTAAACGTGCCTATAGAGTAAAATTTTGAGCACGCGATTGGAGACACGTAATAAGCAATGGGGGTGATCGAGTATGTTTTTGAGTTTGTAAGCGAACATCGCTAGGTTTTTAAACTATTATAAAATATTACTATCTCTTTTTGTCTCCATTATGTAGAGTCAAAATTTCTATGCGATGCAAATAAAGGTTCAAGAAGTAAACACTAATTAGACCCGTTAAGACATTAAATATGATCCAAATCTTAAATTATATTGATATTAAATTAGAGATATCAAACAAAAATTCGTAAAGGTGTCATCATCATCATTATCTCAACCATAGGACGTCCACTGCTGGACATAGGGCTCCCCCATTGATTTCCACAAGGACCGGTTGGAAGCGGCCCACATCCCAGCCCTTGCCTGCGATCTTATTCAGGTCGTTTGTCGTAATGGTGTACCTAACTCAAAAACTGTACAGGCATTTTTTTAAGGGCTTATCAGTTGCCAATGACACCACTAAAGAGACCCGCGGATGTTTAAAGCAGAAGGGGAGAAATAATTCGTGATGCGTGTTGTTTTATTAAATTACAAATTATGTTCCTGACGGATGACATACGGAGTCAAAAATCTTTTTAATTTTCTTTCTTTTGCTGTAAGACTAACGTGACCATACGTCCCGCTTTCAGGCAGACTGTCCCGGTGTACCCATTGAAGTCGACATAGTCCCGCTTTTGCAAACAGTTGAAAAGATTATTTAAAATGTATTTTTCCCGCTCGAAGAGACAACACGAACTGCAACTTTGGGGGAAATAAATTCACGCCACTAATGGGGTTTAGAAAGTCGTGCTTATTTAACTAGGTATTTTGTGTGTGTGATTAATTTGTGTTATTCTGTCTTTGATAATAAAAATCTTGTAAAACACTAATACATTTTTTTAAATATATAATTCCGCAAATGTCCCGCTATGGCAAAAAAAAAGGTCACGTTATGTAAGACACAATATAAGCGCATTTGCCTTCACCGCTAGAAATTTAGATATAGAAAAAAAAATGCTGAAAGTTTTTCTTCACTAATACATTATAAAAGGATATAACATTTTTTTAAATCAGAATTAAATTTCATTAACTATTCACATAAGTGGTATCTTTTTTAATTTTACTGGGCATATATAGTATGGGCATGGTAGGTCTTTCAACAAAATAAACATAAAAATTCAACAATGTTTATTTAGCAAATGGTCAAGCTGACAGTTAATATACTTATACTAGCTGCGTCCTGTGGCTTTACCCACTTGGTGATGATTGATGATGATGATGAAGAAAAGTACTTTATGTGTTATTCCGGGACCTGAAGTATATACATACATACCAAATTGCATCCAAATCTATTTTACCCGCGTGGTGAATAAAAACGGTGACGATGGTGATGATGAAAATAAGCCTATATGTTAATGCAGGATATAAGCTATCTGTGTTACAAATTTCATGCAAATTCGTTCAGTAGTTTTTGCGTGAAAGAGTAACAAACATACATCCATACTCACATACTTTCGCATTAAAATATTAGTAGGAAGGAACTCGTAGCCTGAGTCTGTGTTTCCCGATACGTACAATCCTGGAGTCTTCAAGTCGCGAGTGAATAGGTACCTTCTAGGCTTGCTTGCTCCATGTTAGACCGCCTCTGTCGACACCTAACACCACGTGATCAAACGCAGGCTTATGATAATTAATTAAGAATAATAATACTGGCTCCTTATCAAAGAATTAGCGGGTCCATGTTCGGGTCTGGTTTTCCAAGGTTATCGACACTTGTAAGCGCCTTAAGGTTTTATTTATATTTATTTATTAACATTCACACAAGTTCTTCAGGTCCCAAACTAGGCAGAGCCTGTACTATGGTAACCTGTTGAATGATATATATACTTATATACATATACACACCCAGACACAGGTCAAACAGACATGCTCATACACACAAATGTTTGACCTGTCCGGGAATCGAACCCGGGACCAGCAGCTCAGAAGGCAGAGTGCTACCAACTGCGCCAACCGGCCAGTCACTGATCGCCAAAGATTCTTTCATCGCATTAGCGGTAACTCAAACGTTCTCTTAACTGTATTCTACTACACAAATGCAAAAGCATATTGAAAACAATGTTAAGAAGTTTACTACATATTATAAAACAATTTAGTAAACAGAATCGTTAATTATCGACCGTTATGAGTTCTACGGGCTTACAGTTTGATGTTACCGCCCTACCTATCTCCACGTCGGTGTTTCAATGCAAAAGATAAGAAAAACTAAGATAAAAATGGTCCCTAATAAATGGCACGGACCCAAAATGGGATGAAGTTAAATGGGCCTTGCGGTAACTTTTTTCTTTGATGGGCCAGGTAGTTGGCGCGAGCCCATTTTTCAAAGATTCTTTGGACTGGTGTATATCTTTCTGTCATTCCTTTTGGACCATCGATTAATTATACGAAATGTTAGATTGTAATTATAGGGTAGACGAGTAACTTTGGTAGGCCTAATTGGCCTGTCTGTTTTATAAAACGTAATATATTTTACAAGTGACAACAATTTCGTTTTGTAATCATCGGGGTGAAGAACGTCTATATATAATATACCTACCTGCTATAGGTATATATAGTTTCATAAAACTCATATAATTAAGAGCAGTAGCACTCTATGTGAGAGTTTTTTTATTTACTATGCCATCCGAAAACTCTTTAAAAAAAACATGCTACTTTTATTGTAATTGATGTTGAACTTCCTTATTTAGTGTTCATTTCTATATAGGTACTATGACCATGTTTGTATAGGTACGTATATATCAATATTTAGCAAAATGTAAATATACCTAGGTACCTTCTAAAACCATTTGTTACTTGTAGAAGTATTATTAAGTAAAGAAAATATCGTAACTTATAATGCTCACTGTACAAAGTGTGCATACATTTTTATTTTTTATTTATTTTTATCTGTTTTATAGTAAATGAGACGAAAAATCAATTTAAAAAAGTTGAAAAATAACATATATTTGTAATTTTGTCACAAGACTAAAAAAGGCGCGTTAGCCTGAGTAGTCATCATAAAATTAAGTCTATACATAATATCTTGACTGTGTCTTGTTTTGTATATATTTTTAAGTTAATGATTAATAAAGATCTTTGAAAAACAAAAAAACAAAACTCTATGTGAGAGTACCACCATCGTATAAATTTATTTCGCCAAGCGTGTTGTGTTCGCATTAATGTGTTCCGGTTTGAAGGGTATGGTTTCCGGTGAAATTACAGGCACATGAGACTTACCAACTTTATGTATCAGAGTGACGTGCGCCGGCCGTGCAGTTCTTTACGAATTGTATCTGTCTATAGGCAGAGGTCACCACTTAACATCATGTGGGCCTTTTACTTGTTCTGTCACCTAATCCCATAAAAAAAAGTTCAATGCCTTTGATACGGAGTGGCATGACCCTTGGTTTTAATAACAGCCACGCATTGTATTAGTAGTATTGTATTTTGTGTATTTTAGGTCAAACATTTGTGTGCATGAACATGTCTGTTTGATCTGTGTCTGGGTGTGTATATGTATTTAAGTATATATATCAGTCATCAGGTTACCATAGCACAGGCTCTGCCTAGTTTGGGACTTGAAGACCTTGTGTCAATGTTAATAAATAAATAAATAAAATAAAAAAAATAAAAAACAATTTTTCTTTTTTTGTGATATAATATGTTACTTAACACTAAAATTTAGTTCCTTATTACTATTTAGTTACTTATTACCTATCATTATTTTTATATTTATAGTACATGGAAGAGACTAGCCTACCCACAACACAGGGTATCCTAGTGTGGGGGCTAGAGTGACTTGCTTGACACCTACCTAAACCTTTTTTTATATTTGTATATGTACATATGTGAATGTCATACGCAACATTGTAGTCATAGTTTGTAATTCTAAGTAGTTTAAGCATGTAAAAAGTGCACCATTTAAGGAATAAATGTATTTGTATTTGTAAAAAAAATAAAAAAATCTATAGTCTAGTTGCTTTAGATTTTTTTATTTATCATTAGGTAATTGTATATGAAGAAATTTTAAATTATAGGTTTTTATACTTATGTATGCACAAAATATTGAAAATATGTTACGAGTAGGTACTTATCCCACTAATATTATAAATGTCAAAGTTTGGATGTCCATCTCTAATCTCTCATCTCTCTCATACATCCATCTGTTGTTTGGAAGAGATCGCTCTGAGCCATTGTTGCACCTAGATATATCTTGTAAATATTTTGTAAAATCTTCTTTTGTGGTGTTTCAATAAAGTGTTTATCTATCTATCTATCCATCCACCCGGGATGGATGTTAATTACTCCATCACGCTGAACGGATCTGGATGAAATTTGGCACAGAAATAGGTAGGTGTACACATAATTATGTTACTTTTTAACCCGTTGAAATGTATGATTCTCGTGTAATAATTTATGTAGCACCGTAATCCAAGCGGGTGAAACCGCGAGGCGTTACTAGTTACATAATATATTGAGAGCTATAAAATGTACTACTTCAACACCAATTTTCCAAAAAAAAGATGTAAAGTTAATTTTTAAATGCGTTCCTACATTGACTAATTTTGATAAAGTTATTCGATGAAATCTTTTGTTTGGAGTTAAGTACGTACAGGTCATAAATATGCAAATATTTTATGAAGTATATACCATAGTTTATTTTTATTTTAATTTTAATCACACTCAGACCCCCGCACTAGGATTCCCTGTATCGCGGGAGGCATGGACACACACAATCACAGCACACATCCAAGACCCGGGACAAACATCTACACTCATCGCACAAATGTTTGCCCCTGCCGGGATTCGAACCCAGGGTCGCGGTGACACAGAAGTCATGTCGATGACACAAACCACTGCGCCACGGGACGGTCGTAGTTAGCTTTAATGAAGCACATAGTGATGTTTAGATTCATGTCCGGGGTGTTTTGCCACGTATGCTTTATTGTAGACCAAACAATTTTGTAGAAACATCCGGCTGATAGGGAAACTACGAAATTACCTGCAAATGTTATAGAATACCACAAACAAAACGTGCATAGATGCAGTTAAACACTTACATATGAATATACGAGAAATATGTTACATTATGAATGTATCTCTCTCAGCCATGGGACGTCCACTGCTGGACATAAGCCTCCCCCATATGGGGGATTTGCCAATATTCGCCCCCATATAGGAGGATTTGCCAAAACTCGCCACGCTTGGCAGGTGGGTTGGCGAGCGCAGTATAATTTTAAATCCTCAGAAGGCGCTGCTGCCCACCTCTTGGTACGTGGTCCCTTAGTCAACTCTTACGGCACCCGCGGGAAGAGATGGGGGAGTACTATGGGGCCGGTACCACCACGGCACGATATACACAAATGTTTATATTTTGCTCAATGGTAACAAGATTATTGTTCTCTGCCTTTTGTTTTCTAATCTATACTAATATTTGATGCCGTGGTGGTACCGGCCTAGAATAGTACTCCCCCATCTCTTCCCGCGGGTGCCGTAAGAGTCGGCTAAAGGATCACGTACCAGGAGGTGGGCAGCAGCGCCTTCTGAGGATCAGAAATCATACTGCGCTCGCCAACCTGCCTGCCAAGCGTGGCGAGAATTGGCAAATCCCCCCTATATGGGGGAGGCATATGTCGAGCAGTGGATGACCAGTTGCTGTGAAGAAGAAGATATCGTTTCTACTCAATAAAATTGAAAATTGAATTCCTTCAACACATTTTTTTCTGTAAGCATTCTCTCGCGTACCTAAGTGAGCACCATATCAAGCGTGGCGAGAATTGGCAAATCCCCCTATATGGGGGAGGCATATGTCCAGCAGTGGATGACCAATTGCTGTGAAGAAGGAGATATCGTTTCTACTCAATAAAATAAAATTGAAAATTGAATTCCTTCAACACATTTTTTCTGTAAGCATTCTCTTGCGTACCTAAGTGAGCATCATATACCTATTTAGTTATCATTAGTCGATGAAGGCCAGTGGGCGTCGTCGTTGTTTATCTTCGGCACGCGTGGGAATCGAAGCCGGCGGCCCGTTCTCACAAAACCATATCTCTGTGCCCGCGTGCTTGTGTATAGAGAACAGACAGTACAGATGAGACACTTCAAACGCGTTAATGCCGCGACTGAAATAGCATGCATCATCGCAAAAAGAAGCCAGATATGGCCCACTTTATTTTTCTTTCAAATATTATAAGCAAACGCAAGCTTATAATATTTAAAAGAAAAATAAAGTGGGCCATATCTGGCTTCTCTTTGCAATGTTGCATGCTATTTGCACCACTGTCTCATTTCCAACCAGTTGCCAAAAATACCAGAATAAGTAGAAATAAAATCTGGTTAGCCATTACAATTATATTCCAATTAGAACAGCAAAACTAGGATAATCGACAATTCAAAAACAATGTATGATCGATGTACTAGTAGGATTAATACCTAGTTCTTGATTATATCAATGACGAGGGGGGGGGGGGGGGGGCATTAAGGATTGGCCGCTCTGACAACAGTAACAAAAACACTATTTTTGGAGTTTTCAGACCTGGCACGGCCTCTCATATAGCTTTGATAATAATGTACTTTTTCTTGTTAGTTTACAATGATATTATATATTTATAATGAGGTAGATGTCGCCACAAGCGCGCGGAAACTGAGGCGGCAAAATTAAGTCAATAGTAGTAATTTTCATGGCGACGCGTATTTCAAGCGCAAGTCTAAACATATAGATATCCCTTTCTATATTATTTGTACCGTATTATCTGTCGCAGTAAGCATGTTTATGTCGTAAAGGAACAAAATCTGAGCACCGCGCAGTATGAATATACGTCCTCTTTAGTAAAACATCATTGTTAGTTTAATGTAATGTGATGTGTAATGTAATGAATGTAAATGTAAGTGTAAAGCACAAACGCGTTCTGTTGTATAATACTTCCTCTTTGTTACTCATTGAGTAACGCTTGTTATATCTTCTGGTGACCCGTCTAATCTTTGACCACAAATCTCATGTGTCGTGTCGTCACTGGAGTGGCGTGTGGAAGAGCCTGAAATTGTTTTATTATGATAAAATAAACGTTGACTCATTCATCGAAACTCTTTGCACTATGCTCTAATCTGTGTCTTGAAATGATGACACTGTGAAATGTAGGTAGGTGAGACTGCGGTGGTTTGTCAAAACGATCGCCGTGGCTCACTTATCAATTATTATTATTATTTATTTATATCAGGTCATAGACCCATAACTTAAAATACCTTAATATAATTAAATACATTTAAAATACATAGAAAATACAATACAAATACACAGATAATAATGCAAGTGGATGCGACTACCCACAGTGTGTGAGCGAACAATGCGCTATCCCACCTATCTATCAATGACATGACATCTGTATTCTCGGGACCCTGGGTTCGTATCCCGGCAAGGACCGCAGAGTATAAGCTATCTCCATACCAATTTCATCCAAATCCATCCAGCTGTTTAGGTGTGAAGGAGTAATAAACATCCATACAAACTTTCGCGTTTATAATAATACTAGCTGACCTGGAAAGCTTTGTCCTGCCATATAAATTACTAGTAGCGCCCCGCGGTTTCACCTGCGTTGATCACAGTTTTCTCGCTACCTCAATTATTCCAAGGAAAGTATGTTTTTTCGAGATATAAATAGTCTATGTGTTAATCCAGGATCAGAAATTTGCTATCTCCATACCAAATTTCATCGAAATCGGTACAGCATGGAGGGGTGACAGAGGTTTTTGAATTATTTGCTTAAGCCACGGGAACAGATTTTCGGTGGTATGTGTGGTATTCCAGACTATTATCTATCTCTGTGCCAAATTTCATATAGATAGATAGATAGATATAGATAGATCTTTACGATACAGGCTTGCCTAGTGTGAAGATCACCGTTTACTTAGTGCTTTGGATGAAGGTCTATCAGCGTTAGGAAATTTACTGTGTTTATAATAACACCTAATAGGGGAGCGAGGGGCTTGTTGTAACAGTTTTCATGAAAACTAATATATCTTGAGATCCATTGCTTAAATTGCTACTAAATAAAGATGAATGGATGCTGTAACTCTTCCTCTACCAAATGAAGTAAAAATAATACCATAACTATTGGTCATTATTTTAAAATCAGTTATTTTCTAGAACAAGTGCGGTGTTACAACTTACCTCGTACTTGGGGCAAGTTGTAACGTCTACCGGGGCAAGTAGTAACGACAAAAAAAACAACAACAATACCTCTAATCATTTATTCTTTGTTTATTTTTAACAAAATTGACATCTTTCTAAAGTAGGTATTATGTAATTCTTATCAAAAATCAACTTTAATACACGTTTTATGTAAACAACACCTAAAAATTAAGTAATTAACAGTGTTATTTAGTTAAACACTCCTTATAATCATAATGGCACTTTTAAATCACAGTAAGTAATTAAATTATTCATATCAAAGGTATGCTTCGTAATTATATGAAATGAAATGAAAAATAATTTATTCAAAACAGAACCGCACACAACAACGTGAAATACGAACTAGATGGTTACGGACTGGTGTCATATGCAGTACTGCCAGAAAAGGTCAGAGCTCAGCATTATGCCGTGAGTTAGCCCACGGCGCTGGTTTTCAGCACTAACCATATATTATCACTTTTTAATATCTAACAAAGTATTGCACTTATACACATAAAAATAAACATTTGGTGGGTTTCATTATAATTAAATTCAGTCTTCATCTGAGCTACAATTAATACAAACAAATAACAAATAAAAGATATAGTGTCTCCTGTAACACATCCTACATGTGCCCTCATTTTAGAAGAAAGAAAAAAAATAAGTAGGTATCTACATCATAACTTGGGACATGTTGTAACACGTTACAACAAGCCCCGGGATTTCGTTACAACTAACCCCATGGTATGATTTTTAACATTTATCAAGATAAATATTTCAACAATTTAGCAATCTTAAAAACTGTTACACATTATCAGAGATAGATCAATTTGAATGTAAATAAGATATAGAAAGTATAAAATTAGTCGATAATAATAACGAAAACCAAAATTTTACGACAGTACAATTTTATATTACCTGGCAAAAAAGGAAGCGCGTGCCACTTCTGCTCCTACGCCGGCCGGCGGGACACTATGCTATGACAACAAGATGCGGCGCGGTGTATAGGTCAAATCAAGTCAAAGAAATACGCTAATAAAGTTTAAGATCTTAGTGAAAAGAGCCTGTTACTACTTACCCCTGTTACAACAAGCCCCTCGCTCCCCTACGTGCTATATAATATATTGTGTACTTATGTAAATTACTTGTTAACGCTGCAAATAAAATATTTTTCTTTTTTTTTTTTTTTTTCATCCAAATCCGTTTAGTAGTTTTTGCGTGAAAGAGTAACAAACATCCATCCGTCTATCCATCCATCCATTCAATTAAATTCACTAATAAGGTATTAGTGAATTTAATTGAATGGTACTTCGCCACAGTACTAGGCGAATCGCGACCGCGTCCGCGAGCGCCCCGTATTCTCCTTGAAAAAGACCACCGAATGTGGTTGAAACTATAGTCGAAACCCTCTGACTTATTACGTGAGTAACTCCCGTGTTTTATACATTCATAATTTCACAAAATTTCACATTTCACAAATACTTTGTTTTGATAGACTTTTTGGCTTTTACTATATTATAGTATACTTTTATTATAGTATAGGTTAATTAAAAATGGTGTTTAAGTATCTACAGTTATAAAGATTTCGGGAGGCATGGCGCATGGTAGTAGGTAGTAAAGCGGACGATGGACGGAGCGCTAAACTAGTCTGCCGCGGCAACGGTGGCGGCGCCCGCGCAACTAATTGACACTGAGGAAGCGATAGCAAAAAAGAAAGAATGAATAAATAATACGGAACTTTTATTGTCTATTCGTATTTTTTTTTTGGCTTGCGTATTATTATCTGGGTGTGTATATGTATATAAGTATATGTATAAGTATGTATTTAAGTATATATATCAGTCATCAGGTTACCATAGTACAGGCTCTGCCTAGCTTGGGACCTGAAGACCTTGTGTGAATGTTGTTCCATATTATTATTTAAATAAAATATTGAGAAATAAAAATGTAGTAAAATTAAAAAAACAAACAAGAGCAGAGCGACCTTTCGACATGGGTCCACCATTCTCTCTTCTTCTTAGACGCTGCACTCTTGACAGAGTGGTCGTGGTTGTCACATCAGAAGTGGTGGCATGCTTGACAATGCGTCGCCACTCATCACCTACCTATGCCATTCTGGTACATTCTTGGAGTGGACCGTCCAGATCAGCTTTAATTTGGTCTGTCCAGCACATCGGTGATCTGCTGCGGACTCTGGTGCCGTCCACTTTTCCCTGAACTACAAAGCGTTCAACAGACTCATTTCTTCGCCGCGAAAGATTTCCAAAGAAACTGAGATTGCGACCCTGTACGATGGAAAAAAGGCGCTGTTTGATGTTAAGTTCGCTTAATATGGAAATGTTCCTTCTATATTAAGGCCACGATATTCTCAGAATTTTTCTTCTACTCCACATTTCTAGAACTTTCTTCACCTCAGTCTCTCTCAGTGTCCCCATCTCTGCCGGAGAGAAATATGGGAAACACTAATGCTGCATCGCATCATCCACATGCTACGAAAATATTGCAATATCAGAAATGTCACCCAACAATGAAATGACAAGTTTATAATTTGTCAATACAATAAACAACGATTTGGAATTCAACTAAACTTATCAATCAGACAAGATCCGTCAAATTGTTACAATTCATTGTGACGTGTGTCAGCTGGCTGACTTTAAGACCTCGCTTCGGTCGACAAGAATCAATTAGAAAATCTTTTCTAAGTCACTATACAATATTTAGATCCATTAATTACATTGTCCGGTTAAAACACACAATAGCTTTAGTACGTAGGTAAAAAATAAACAGTTATGACAAGGCGATGGCAATTGAAACCGTCGACGTCTCTTGTCAACTTGAACTAAATCAATCATCACAGACTATTCATCAACTTAATGTTTTTGCTGCCAGTACCGATATAGTTAGTAATTCTGAAGATATCTGTCAAAATTCGCCGCGGCCGGAAGCCTTGGCGTGGGAAACGGCGACGATCGGGTTTCTCAATGAAATTGAACAACAGTAATAAAGATAACACTTTTAGGCGTTCCGAGAGTTCCAAGACTTGCAAATTGGGAAGTGGACTATGGAAATCTAAATCTGATTGGACTTTTATCTGACGTTTTTAATTTGGACGTTCCTATTATTCTGAATTGGCAAACTACCTATCTTTTTAAAATTTGATGTTCTTATTTTAAAATCATCATCTGACGTTTTTAATTTGGACGTTCCTATTATTCTGAATTGGCAAACTACCTATCTTTTTAAAATTTCATGTTCTTATTTTAAAATCATCATCTGACGTTTTTAATTTGGACGTTCCTATTATTCTGAATTGGCAAACTACCTATCTGTTTAAAACTTCATGTTCTTATTTTAAAATAATCATGACTATTTTAATCACCCTAATATAAAGGCGAAAGTTTGATTGTCGTTTGTATGCTTGTTGCTTCAAGCTAAAACGGCTTAACGGATTTACATGGAATTTGGAATGAAGATAGCTTATACCCTGAAATTGCGCATATGCAACTTTTTATCCTAAATATATTGACAGTTCCCAAGGGATGATAGGAAGCAGATAGTATTTGATAAATCCCAGACATTTTGAAGGCAGACGTCAATGGGATGATATATGTTTTTAAAATGAATTGGTAATTTTGAATAATCATCATCATCATCATCATCATCTCAGCCATACGTCCACTGTTGGACATAGGCCTCCCCCATTGATTTCTACAAGGACCTGTTGAAAGCGGCCCGCATCCAGCCCTTGCCTGCGATCTTAGTCTTATTATTTTGAATAATACTAATTTATTATTCTGATTTGCACGACTTTTCAAGGAGTAAAGTACAACACAAATTACGTAGCTTTTTACCTATTTTAAAATGCATATTGTACATATAATTCACCATTACCTACTCATCATTCCTTATAAATTATAAACTTGAAGTTACTTGGAAGTTAGATCGCTTCCAGGAACATATATTATACTTGTAAGCTTTCGAACGCTTTTTTTTAAAATATATGATGCAATGAACTGAGTAAAATGTTGTGTTTTTTCCTAACACAAAACCTTACTCTGCGCTCACAATTCGCCGTTGCAATGTCAGGAAAGTTAAGTAAATATAAGCTTTTTCAAACCAAACCGTCAGCCCCAAACATTTTCACTATAATACAATATAATAATGCATACAAAAATCGGTCGATGATTTTATTAAAATGAAATACTTCAAAATAATTACCAATTTACAACCCTACAACTTTCTAGGACCTTTTTGAGGTTAAAGGTATGAGGTACTTCCAACTGCCACCCTGTAGACAGCTAACATGTTCCAAATTGTTGATAGTTTGCAGCGTACCCGATGCTACGCCTATTATATTGAGCCAAATAATTAATTATATGTGCCAGCTTTTTGGCGTCACGCTCTAATAAGTTTTGTAAAATCCGATGAGCTCTCGGTCCCCCGTCTCTAGTGGCCCAAAATCTCGTCAATGAACGGCTCAAATATAATAGCAAAATAAAAAGCAAACATATAAAGCATCAGTTTAGTTTCACCGTGTACGCTGTTTGAGCATTTCTCATTTCTCTCAGAATGTGCACTGGAATTGCATAATCTGATTCCACCATCCTCTTTCTATCATCGGTCGACCCGACGTACGGCAATTCGCCATCGCTATGTGGTAGATATACCACCTATACGCACGAAGCGTTATGCTTCCACTTTCTTAATGCGTACTGCCAAGGAATGGAACTCGTTGCCCGAGTCTGTGTTTCTCGATATGTACAATCCTGGAGTCTTCAAGTCACGAGTGAATAGGTACTTTCTAGGTTTGCGTGCTAAATTCTAGACAACGTCATCACTTAACATCAGGTGAGACAGTTGTCAAACGCAAACTTATAAAAATAAAATAAAATAAAATCTTTAAGTTTTCGATTTTGCGGGCGGTTCCAACCTGCCAACTGGAAATCAATGGGAGAGAATCCAGCAGTGGACGTCCTATATATATGATGATGATGATGAAGATTTCGTTTATCTGGCTCCGCCGTAATAGTCTCTGGCTCTAGTCTGTCTCTTGAGAAAATATTAACAGTCTTAAAAATAATTGACAACGTATCGGAATTCCCCCAGTGTTACATATAAGCGACGGCGATCGCTTACCATCAGGCGGCCAATTGGCTTGTTTACCGCATATTAAATAAAAAAAAATAATTGCAAACAATGTAATTAATTTCAACACTCAAAAGTGTAAAAATAACTTGTCGAAGTCGGTACCATGAGCTCAATATTTTGATAATAGTTACTTTTGAACTATCATGATATCATGGGTTGAAACCATAGTCGGAACCCATTGAATTATTACGTGAGTAATTCCCGTGTTTTGTATATTCATAATTTGTCAAAACCACGTCACTGTTTTATTATTCAACATTTTTACTTCTCCAAAACATTTATGACCTGGGGGCCTACCACCAACTCTTATAGCAGTATTATTGTAATCTTACTTTGAATTTTCGTACCACAAGGCCTTATAAGCAATGTTACTTTAATGTTGTTTACACTAAGCAGTTTTGTGACGTAAACCTCTATTTCGTTCACTCAAAGCGTACCATGAGCCAGCGCCAACGAAAGCGACAACGCTATATGAAAATATAATGTTGTCTCGCTTGCCCTTACAGCAGGAATGTTTCTTCGTTCATTCTACACGTCACTGAGCGATAATAAAACAATAATGTTTTAAGACGTTCATGGTACGAATCTGAGCATTATTACTTTAAGCTTGAAGTATGACGTTCTTGAAACATGATGGTTTTGTAAAAGTTGATGGTACGGCCCCTGTTAACTTTAATCGACCATTTTAAAACTGTCGTTTAAACGTCATTTGCAAATTTGTTTTGCGACAGTTTTGTTTTTTCGCGTGGGCTTGAAGAGCACACGTAGGTACCTACTTAAATACTTATTCGGCTATGTCAGTAGGTGTCAGGATTTCTGGGTTCATTGATATCTCATTACTGCCTTTTATGTACATATGCCATATTTTTCAGGACTGAGTTAATGCTTTTAAACTGCCCATTTTGTAGGGTAATTCATATTTTTATTATGATATATAGTGCATTTTCTGGTAACCCCAGTCGTAAATCTGGGTATAGTGGTTGCAAAATATTAGTCACTTAGGAATTGGGATCTCCTTATTTACTGGTTAACTGTAATAAATTGGTGTATTTGTATCATCATCATCATCATCATCTCAGCCATAGGACGTCCACTGCTGGACATAGGCCTATTGTATATTATTATATTGCCTGGTGTATTTGTATATTGTGCTCATATTGTGAGCTTGTGAGATTGTAGGGGGAAATCTCTACCGACTTTGAAAATTCTTTTCCCAATATAGAAAGCCACATTATTTGTGTCATAGGCTACTTTTCATCATCATCATTACCACTCGAGTGAAACTGCGGAGCTAGTAATTAATCAATAATAATAATTAATTAATTAATTAATAAAAACATGTTTATTGTGTAAAGTTCATAAACATGCTATAAGAAAAGGATACACTGATAATTAAACTAAGCCCCAAACACGCAAGATGCATATAAATGTCAGAAATAAATCCTTTGCCAAACTACAGAGATGTTTGGGTCATTGACTGGCCGGTTGGCGCAGTTGGTAGCATTCTTCCTTCTGAGCCGCTGGTGCCGGTTTCGATTCCCGGACAGGTCAAACATTTGTGTGCATGAACATGTCTGTTTGACCTGTGTCTGGGTGTGTATATGTATATAAATATATATATCAGTCATCAGGTTACCATAGCACAGGCTCTGCCTAGTTTGGGACCTGAAGACCTTGTGTGAATGTTAAATATATAAAATAAATAAATTTCGTAGTTTTAATAAAAGTTATGTGTTATACCAACAGACCGGCACTGGTCTCCATTCGAGAACGTTTCGACCCCAACGGCCATCAGTTCTTCGAGCTATGTGCCCTGCCCACTGCCACTTCAACATGCTAATCAGCTGGGCCATATCGGTGTCTTTCGTTCTTCTACGGATCCCTTCTGATTCGATTGCGTAAGCAAACCCAGAGCATAGCAATCTTCATGTACTTTCATAGTTTTAAAACAAAAGCGCTTCAATTTAGTCGTTCTCATTTATGAACTTTCTAGCGCTGCTTTGAAGCGCAACTTGTGAAAGCTTGATGTTTGATGCAGGATTTCAGACCGTGGCCTGAACTCTAAATAAAAACTGAACGTCATTAACTAAACTCGCCCATGAAGGCGCCATATTTCACGTATCTGCGACGTTTCAATCATTTTTAATGTCCGTAATAAGATGATTTTAAGAAGTCGTTAAAATATTAATGAACCTTAAACAACTTACTAATTTAATTTTATATGCGCTCACGAATGGCGCAAGTTGGATTGAAATGGGCGGTCCAAGTACTTAATAATAGTGTTCGTAGCTTGGGTCGCTTCTTTAGAAGACTGATTATATTACCCTTTTGGGGAGATCATCGGGTCTCTTGAGAAATATGATTAAAAAAACCGGCCTAGTGCGAGTCGGACTCGCGCAGCGAGGGTTCCGTATAAACCTCTAGGTATATAAGTAAAAGTTATGGTATTTTTATTGATGTTACTAAAAATCTATGCTTTTCGAAATTTTTCCTTTATCGTATAAGACGTTGCTTTGAACCAAATTTCAAGACCCTGAGTTCACGGGAAGTACCCTGTAGGTTGTGATTCCCCTGCGAAAATTTGCAGCATAAACGGCTTTATCTTTTGTTTGCGTTGTCTTAGAAGTTTGATTTTTTCACAGCTCCAAGGGACAGTAGACCTGAGTATTTGATATGATATTTCAGCTTGATACCTCCACGCGTTCCTGAGAAAAAGGATCTTGACAGATAGACAGACAGACGGACAACAAAGTGATCCTATAAAAGGTCTAGTTTTTTCTTTTTGAGGTACGGAACCCTAAAAAAAAGTATCTACGTTAAGCCACTTATGCATTTTTTTTTTCAATCAAGACATCTTAATTTGATGTGAAATTTAGCCTCATATATAGGTAAGACTTGTCTATATACCCTATGTATTATATATACATGTAATTATTTATTGGCTAATTCGCGGCCCGCCCGGCTATTTCTATCGACTTATATAATGTAAAAAAGTAATTATAGTGAGATAACACAACAACCACACCACACACCCACACACACGCACGCACACGCCACTCTTACACAAACTCACACATAGCCAAGCAAGAGAGAAATAGTAGCTAACATACTGCTCAAATTTATTTCTAAATTCACCAATATCTTTATTTAATAAACCATTATAAATTAATTATAAGTATAAATAACTCTAAGAACTAAATTGTTAATTTAACTTTTGATTCAAACAACTATACACACATATTGTATATATTGCTTCCGGGTTGTTTGGCCGTGGTATAAGTGAAACTTGTGTTCCAGACGTTTCGTCGATCACTGCGGTCGACATCTTCAGTGGTTCAGGTCCGAGCGGCGACAAGAGCATAGAACTCTCCTTCGCGGCGTCTTCTCTGATACTGACTCCTACCTACTCTGATACTGGAAAATGATTACATGATCATAATCATAATCGCACTCAGAGTCTCAGGACACAGGCTGTCGCCTAGTTTGAGACTTTCTGGTAACTTATAACTTAATCACACATTGTTATACTCCATATATCTTGTAATTTAAAGTAGTGTTTTGTGTTAGGCAATGTACTTTTAAAAAATAAATATTGATTTGATTGATTAAACTACAACAGTTGGACATATGGTGTCGAAAAGTGTTTTGTCATAAAATTCCACCTTGTATAGTGTAGAAGTGTAGATACGTGAGGAGTTTTTCGCGCATCGTGGTTCTGTACACAATAATAACCATAACAGCGTAAGCGGTTGGGTAATCATCATCATCATCATCATCATCATCATCATCATCATCATCATCATCATCATCATCATCATCATCATCATGATGTTAGCCATAGGACGTCCACTGCTGGACAAATACCTCCCCCATTGATTTCCACAAAGACCGGTTAGAAGCGGCCCGCATCCAGCCCTTGCCTGCGATCTTAGTCAGGACGTCTGTCCACCTAGTCGGTGGAACGAAAACAACCGATGGCCGTTGGGGCCGAAAGGTTCTCGATGGAGACCACGGACTGGCAAGCGCAGCATAGGACGGCCACCGACTAGGTGGACAGACGACCTGACTAAGATCGCAGGCAAGGGCTGGATGCGGGCCGCTTCCAACCGGTCCTTGTGGAAATCAATGGGGGAGGCCTTTGTCCAGCATAGGACGGTTAGGTAATGCTCGGGTATTATTTACCATAATTGTCAGGTATAAAACTACTAAAACGCTTGCCTATTGTCAAAAAAAAATATTTATAATTAACACATGCATAAAATAACGCTTGTTTTGCAATTATATCTCTTGTTTTTTTTATAGGTACTATTGTACAGGACACGGAAAAAAATGTTCACCAAAAAATGGAACCGACCTCAACACTCAAAACTGGTGAAATAACTTGTTGAAGTCGGTACCATGATAGTTCACAAAAGTAACTATCATCATAATATTGTGCTCATGGTACCGACTTCGACAAGTTATTTTACACTTTTGAGTGTTGAAGTCGGTTCCATTTTTTGGTAAAAATTTTTTTTTCACCTTTTAAGTGACCTGTACTACTCATGGGATCAATTGTCATTGAGTATGTTCTCTGATGTCCTTAACCGCAACTATATGCACTATAATATCGTCGAGGTATGCGTAGCACTTTTAAGATTTAAGTGTAACTCAAAAAAAGCTTGTCCGATTTTGATGAAATGCAAATCGGCCCACTACGGAAGTATACTCTAACAAACAAAAAAAAATCAAAATCGGTTCATAAACGATGAAGTTACCCGTGAACACACATTAAAAATAATATATACAGTCGAATTGAGTAACCTCCTTTATTGAAGTCGGTTAACCTTTTTTATACTTTATAGATTCATTACCATCTCACTTGATGGTGTGGTCGAAGATGTTACCACGAGACACCTAGAATGTTTACTGGATCTCAAGGACTACTGCCGTACGCATGTGTTTCGTGATAGTTTTTAAACTTGAGGGTGGTAGCTAACCAGTCGGGTACTTAAAAGTACCTTACCACCATGCCGAGAATTCGATAACGGTGTTACCTTTACCGGAAGCTGAAAGCGTTGGTGGGCATCGAACCAGCGTCCGTCAGTTTAACAGCCGACGCTCCCCTACTGCTGAACTACCGTCGCTTCACTAACACACTATACTAGTATGCAAGGATGTAATAACATTTAACTCTAGTGTATAAATCCAACTGCCCAACTAAAAAAATGGCCGAATAATGACACTTACTTGAATAGATCTGTCTCAGTTACAAAAAAGTATTCCATTGAATCTAAACTCATTTTGCAACCAAGTGACCTGTATAGTAATGAGACAAGTCTCTCAAAACAAATGCATCTCAGCGCCCACCTCATAAAATGCTATCACAATAATCATCACTCTAACCACAACTCAATTCAAAAAGTGAACCTAGTTAGGCTAGAATCACTCGTCTATTAAGAAAATTGATTACCACAACCCACCAAATTTAAAAGGCGTATATCGCCATTGTGGTATTTTTGCACAGTTACCATTCAAGTTGGCAGAGTAATACGATATAGGGTGAGGAAGGAGAGGGGGATATGCAAAATGGTAGAGCTATACTTGGCCACGAAGCGGGCCGGCCGAGACCGTGGGAAAACTATCGCCCGTGGCGAGCACAGTCCAGAGGCGGACTAAGCACTTGTAACACTTTCTAATTCCAACTTATTGACTATTGTAATAGTGGTCATCTTGTCTGTACCACGGACTGCACACTCGCAAGTAACAGTAAGGATGAAGAAAGCCTTCTCTACAAAAACATATCAAGAACACACAAGACAATTTATCTGCTCCAGTAAATGGATATCGACAACGCTATGACTTACCTCTTCGTACCCAACTCAAAAAATAAGAAATGTCGATTATCTTTAAAATAACGTTTACCTCATTGCATCCTACATACCTATTATAATAGCATTTTATGAATCTGTTTCATAATAAGGGTCCTTAAATACGAGTGTTAGTTAAAAGAAACAACCGGTTGCACTCCGGGAATGCGGGCAGAAGTAAAAACTTGAACGAAATTGATGATGAGGATAAAAAGTAGATTATGTGTAATTCCGGGATCTGAAGTATCTACATACCAAATTTCATCCAAATCCGTTCAGCCCTTTGGCATGATTGAGTAACAAAAATTCATCCGTCCATCCAAACTGTCAGATTTTTAATATTAGTGGGACACATAGAATTAACATGACTTTTTTTTTAACAATGAAATCTTTCTTCTTTATAATATCGGCGTTTGGATAACCGAACTCAATAATACTTTTAACAATACAACTTTATCAAATAAAACTACAAACAAACAAAAATATTCCTTATTCGTATTTCAACGGCGGCGGACTACACTCCCTCCGTCATACGAATTCGATGACGTCATGTCCTGACGTTCTGACGATCTGACGATTAGACGCGACATCAACATGTTTTCCCTATACAAAAGTGCACAACGCCGCTAAAGAAGTTTTCACTTCAAAAAACAAGTTTTTATAGCATTTTTTTTTCTTCAAACACTTATACCTCCGCACTAAGATACCCTGTGTCGCGGGAGACATAGACACACACAATCACAATACACAAACATCCAAGACCCGAGAACAAACTTCTTTGCTCATCACAGAAATGTTTGCCCCGGCCGGGATTCGAATCCGGGGTCGCGATTCCAAAGACAGTGTCGCTGATCACTGAGCCACGTCGACCGTCATTACACGAGGGTTTTAAGATCAAATTATGTGCAGTTTCATAAATAACTTTATCTAATCTCATAAAATAAATTTACGTCAAATTACAGCATATGTTTGCATTTGTAAAAATGTAGCACCAAAATACATTTGCTGAATGTTTAGAAGGATGAATTTATATTTGAAATACAAGTGATTCAAAAAAAATTTCAAATTTCAGTAGTGTTATGTTTCCTCAATTCGTCCCTGGGTCATCGTGCAGCCACCGCAGGCGCGTGACGACGCCGGCGCGAGCCGCGCTCACGACTGCCGTATGATTCCTTGACGCAACCTCGCTCCGTCCACGTAATCACCACTTTATCTTTTTTACTTTGATGACTAACCTAGACTAGTGGTTTAAATTAGCATCATCATGATTGATAAAAGAGACTGTCAGCTGTTAAGTTTGAAACGATAGATCGTTTCCTTTAAGTACTTATCATCGTCATTATCATTATCATCTCAGGTATTGGATATCCACTCTTGGACATAATTATGCCCTCTCTATTGATTTATATTAGGACCCGTTGGGAACAGCACATCCAGCATCCAGTGATCTTAGTCAGGGTGCCAAGTCTTGGCTGAGCCTTGGCTGAGCCGGTGCCAATAAGGCAAGATCAACAGTTCGTAGTCTGCTAAGTTTATAGCAACCTGAATCTATGTTGAGTGTATATTCTGCCTATACAGAATTATTGGGGCCTTTGACATTTTATGTGCTAACCAACTATGGAAAATGTCGCGCTTCCGGGCTGTTAGGCCGTGGTCTAAGTGAAACTTCTGTTCCAGACGTTTCGTCGATCACTGCGGTCGACATCTTGAGTGGTTCAGGTCCGAGCGTCCGGCGTCTTCTCTGTTACTGAGTAACAGAGAAGACGCCGCGAAGGAGAGTTCTACGCTCTTGTCGCCGCTCGGACCTGAACCACTCAAGATGTCGACCGCAGTGATCGACGAAACTTCTGGAACACAAGTTTCACTTAGACCACGGTCAAACAGCCTGGAAGCAATACATACAACATGCAACGCCGGCCGTGAAAGCCTTAGAGTTTACAGTATATGTATAGTCACCTATTCAAAATTGCATCAACTCGTTTATGTAAATGTCTGCCCCGTCAGACTTCACTGCATTTCCTATTGCGGCTATTTCGCACTCGAACAATTGAAACGTTATAAAAACTCATCGCTGTCTTACTTTTGGCCATTTTTTACCACAATCAATTAACAGAATTGCTTTAACTTACGCCGGTACTGTGTACTATTCTGTACTGTTCATGAACTGTTTGCAACTTGACAATTTGCTAAAAAGACAATTTAATCTTTTCAGCTTATTTTGTTGTTGAAATTCAGAAAAATACCACTTATGAGAACAGTTCACGAAAGTAAAATCTGATTGAAAAATTTGATTTCATGGTACTGTATTAGTGCAAATAATATTTTTGATTGAACATATTGCTCCTTAAAAAAAAAACTCGCGTATAGCGACAAATACACTTGAACTGTGTCTTATACCATAAAAAAATAGTTAAGAAGTCTATATATCTGATTCTTTTTTTTAACCTGTAGAGTGTAAAAGTAAAATCATTTATTGGCCTTATAACTGCGAATGTTACATTGGGCATGTCAAGTTACAATGTGTACATCATAAATAATTTAATCTTATAATCATTTACTTTAGTCATAATCTAAATAATAGTATATAATGTTAAAAAAATAAAATAAATTAAAATACATGAATATAAAATAAATGTTTGCAACACACAGAACTAAAAATAACTAAAAAACAGAAAAAAAACTAGGTACCAATTTTTTTCTAAGTTCTTGAAATATACTCATACCAGAATGAAGATTCAGTCAGTCTTAAACTCATAAACTCATTTATTGAATAAATTGGGTTTGATTCAAAAATTGCTTGAGTATTTTTTTAAAATCGCTAGTGTTTAATTTAGTAACGCTAATCATTAGTTTATTATATATAACAACTTTGTTAAACAATCCTTGTTTTTGTACCTTTCTTAACCTGATTTGAGGTATAAATAGTTTTTTTATTTCGCAAGTTGTATTTGCAATCATCTTTATTTTTTGTTAGTTTTGGCCTTTCTTGGTGTATTTCTAAAAGGCTGTTAAATATATAAAATGCTAGATCATCTGTAAAGTACTGTACACATTTGTAATATTTTAAATCAACACGATTTGCCCCGCCCTCTCTGTAGGCCCATAAATGTTTTCTCATCAGCACTAAAATATTTATTATATAAAAATATTATTATGTAAAAACGAAAAAAAAAATCATAGGGACGTCTTTCTTCAACAGCATTTTTTTTCTGCCTAATTTGGTCGACTTTCAGGAAACTTAACGTAAGTACAATAATTGTTATATAATATAATACATACTGAATGATTAATTATTAATAATTCAGTAAGTATTGGTTTTAGTAACGAATTTTTCATTATTTAGTATGGTAATATTACACAAGCTAATGCAAGAAGTGGAACCTCTTCGTAAATGCATTTTACTATTGAACTCAGAGTGACGTATAAATAAATATGGTTGCTTCCAATTTTAAATGTTGAGCCATCCATTTTAATAATGCAGTTGAGCCAGTTCTTAATATGAATAGCACTGACTATTTAATTGATAGTCTGTGAAAATCTGTGTCTTAACGAACGTGTAGTCACGATTCAAATAACTTTTTTTATCTACATACGAGGCAAATTGAATGAAGTTGCATTAGAATTGACCTGCAACGGTCTTGATGTTAATTGATAATGTCGATGTGCTGTGTCGATTAGATTTTTAGTGTTTCGTTCTAAATCATCTTTTTCTTTACTCTTGACATCTCTTTATTTTTCAACTATATTATTCCATTTACGAATATAATAGGTACGTTTAGTTTTTACTTTCAGACAACAATCTATTGGCATATTAGGCGTAGTGTTTTAAATACTGTTAGGTATTTGGTGAAGTTTTTTTTCTATACTGTATAGATCTAGCGTTTGACTACTATCTCACTCGATGATCAGTGACGACGTTTCAGGTTTTCAGGTTTCAGGTTCTTTATTTAGCCTTATAACTATGACCGTTATATTAGGCAAGTCAATATACAATGCACAATATAATATCTACTACTAATCTTAAATCATTTTTTGCAAAATTAAACAAGTCTAAACTACACATTAAAATCAATACATATTACTAAACCATAATCTCTATTAATTATTTCTAAAATGCCAAAAATCTCAATGTAAATTTACAGTACCTCTGTCATATGTCAAATAATGTTCAAACTTGAGAGTGGTAGCTAGCTACCACGTAAAGTTTGAAAAACAGGTGGGTGCTCGAAAGTAACACCTACCACCATGCTGTGAATTTGATAGCGGTATTACATTCACCGGCAGCTCAAGCCGTTAAGGGGGATCGACCCAGCGTGCGTCTGTTTGACAGCCCTATGCTCATAGCGCTGAGCTATCGTCGCAAAATTGTTGAAGTACCCACCGTATAGATCCGAATCACATGTTTAGAAAAGTATAGTTTTAATCTACCTCATATGTAATAACGCACGCATGTGAATTGTGGATTGTAGAATTTTTTTTCTACTCCTTCAATAAATGAAGGAGTAGAAAAAAATAGCGTGCATTCGGTTTCTTGCGTGCAGCAAAACGTTGATGAATTGACAGTATTATCAATATTAAATTATTAATTAATAAATATTCAGATAAAGACACATTTTTAGAAGTTTATATTATCATACCATTTTGTTCTGTAAGTCCACATTGGTTTCACTGTTGACGCTGATGCTATTAGTATTTCAGTGGGGGCATGACAAAATCGCTTCTAGAAATTTTACTACACTGCAGAGTCCATAGAAAAACGAAAATAATGACCTGAACCAGTGGATTACGAAAATCACTGACATAACTTAGTGGATAAGCGAATTAGAATGAAAGTTCCATTTTTATATATATTTTTTTTAAACTAGCGATGCGGGCCGTTCTTCTATGTAGACAATAAATCGGTGTATGTACCTAGCTTTAGATATGTAATAGTAGTATTAATATAATATACCTACTATCGTAAAAATATTATAAATGCGAAAGTTGTGTGTATGTGTGTATGTTTATTATGGAGATAGCTTATACCCTGGATTAATACATAGGCTCATATTCATCATCACCATCATCACTGTTTTTCATCACCACGCGGGTACAACCGCGGGGCGCAGCTTGTTGTATTATATATTAAGCATGCTTATTGGAAACACGGACGTTAACTATCCCATGAGAACCATACTTTTGAAGCGATGATAGCTCAGCGGGGGGAGCGTCGCCTGTCAAACTGACGGACACTGGTTCGATCCAGAGAGCATTCCAGGTCTAGCGTGATAACACCTTCGACCACATCTTCACTGACCATCAAGTGAGATAGTGGATACAGTATAAAAAAATGAAATCAATTTCATTTTTTCATTTTATAATAATAGTATAAATTGTAGCTCGATAATGGGTATGGTGAGATCTTGTGTATCAACAAAGTTCAACACTTCTTGTACAATCTATCTATCAACTTTGTCCAAGCGTATTTTTCATGGCCCCATTGTATATTAATCCGCTTCTTTGAACGATGCGTGTTGAGAGTTGAGAACCAAATGTTAATGTTTCATGACCTTACATCACGATTACCTCTCTTACGGCTCTGTAATTTCTATTTAGAAAGTCTAATAAGTTTAAAATATGAAAATTTGAAAGTGATCTCGAAAGTGTTTTGAAGTATATCATACCTACTTCGTCACGCCTTCTTGCTTTTTAGGGTTCATACAGAACAGTCATTGTGGAGCTACATTGCCACCCTGCAACTCACGCCTAAACTTGTCGCTAAATCTAACGAGGCTGTCAACGAGGTTTCTTCTGTAGGTCAAATTTCCAGATTGAAAACGTTGGAACCATAAATAATACAACCAAAAAATGGAACCAACTTCAACACTGAAAAGTGTGTAATAACTTGTCGAAGTCGGTACCATGAGCACAATATTGTGACTATAGTTACTTTTGTGAACTATCATGCTACCGGCTTCAACGAGTTATTTCACACGTTTGAGTGTTGAAGTCGGTTCCATTTATTGGTGTTTCTTTTTTAAATACGTCCAAAAATGTCCAAACTTTCTTTACTAAAGTTAAATTTGGGTTACAGACAGATATAAAAACAATCTTATTCTTATACTTCCAACACACCATCAACACTTCAACGTAATATCCATCACCATAATAATGAAACAAAACAACCAGATTATTTTATAAATCTTTCATCATCTGAAAAGAGACAGACGCTTCCGCACAATCCGATTGTTATTACCATCGATATGGCCGGTCAATTGAGATAAGTGATGGATGAAATGTTTTCACTCTCTGTGCCAAGACGTGTTATGAAATTGATGAAACATAACTGTGGAACAGTGGCGTAGCGTGCCTTGGGGCGTAGACGCCCTGTATCAAAATTAGTTGGGACCCAAATACAGAATGAAGATTTCTCACAAAAGAAACAATAATTTGAGTCTGAAAACTATCGCGAGTTTCTTCCATAATTATAATGTAACAAACCTACCATCATCATCACCAAAGTGACAGTGACAATGAGACTTTCAGTGACATTGACTCAAGTGACAGTGCGCACCGGGTCAATTTGACTGATGCCGCGCAGCCGTCTCAACGCCAGTTACGTGCTGAGGCTCGTAAAACGTAACGCTCGCCACCTGGCACGATCATAACTCCCAGATGAAGAACTGCAAATAAGTTCGAAACTGGTCGGAGAGTAATTTTCCAGAAACAATAATGCTTGCATTAAATTTAAATAAATATTTATTTATTACTAGCGGCGCCCGCGGTTGTACCCGCGTGGTGATGAAAAACGGTGATGATGAAAATGAGCCTATGGGTTAATCCAGGGTATAAGTTATCTGGGCGGGTCTGGATTTATCCATTAAATAGTTGCTATGCCTATGCTTGCAGCGTTTACGTTGCTTGTTTTGGATAAGTCCAGGCCTTCTTTACTCATCCCGTGATGGGTAGGGAGGTTACGGTCTTGGGGGAAGCGCAGGTCGTGATGATCCTCAAGGCAAGTCTGGCGATTACCTTCTCGCGGTGCTGCCTGTTCTTGGTCTAATTCCTCTGAATTAGACGTAACTAGACATCGTCCGGCGCCTCGCGTGTCTCATATCTATGTAAGTTTATTTATATCCATGTATTTATGTATGTTTATAGTATTTTGGCCGGGACTGCTCCCGATAGGCTTTGCTCGCCAAGCCGACGAGGAGCGGTCCACTTGACGGTAGGTTGCGGTGCTGCTGCAAGGCACTGCAACTGAGGGGGGCAGCGGCGCCGTGTTGGACGGTGCTGCAGCTGAGGAGGCGCTGCGGCGGGAGTGATTCAGTTCGTCTCCTGCTGTGGCGCCGATATGGCCGCCGTCGGAGGGTGGCGGCCGAAGCGGCTGGCGATGGGGCTGCTCCATCTGGCCCATCGCAGGGGACCACGAGCGTCGGATGTGGGAAGGCTGGCGTTCCTTGCACTGTGTGGTCCCCGGGGTGGTGCGGCCGTGCTCTTGGTCCCGGCACGGTCGCGAGGGGGAGGGTCATCCTCCCCCCTGGAGGGGTCCGGAAACGGACGGCCGTGGTGGGGGCGCGGTATGCAAATGTACCCCGCGCTCCCTCCGTTCTAGCGGCAGGATGGACACCGTGGGTTTTAGTCGGTAGTGGACCCTGGCTGCTGTGGGTGCAGTTAGGGTTGGGGGCCATGAGGCCCCCCAGGGAGCGGTGATGCTCGAGCGAGCCCGACAGACCCCGCCTACTTTCCCGGTAGGCGGAAGAGCGTAAATGCATTTTCCCCACGTAAAAAAAAAAAAAAAAAAAAAAAAAAAAAAAAAAAAAAAAAAGGGTATAAGTTATCTCCATACCAAATTTCATCGAAATCGGTGTAGCTGTTTGAGCGTGAGAAGGTAAAAACATACACACACAACTTTTGCATTTATAATATTAGTAGGTAGGATAAGTGGGATAATAATCAAATATTTACTTAATACTGTCGTATCGTAACTTGGTCTTCGTTGTCAAAGTTTTGTCAAAATGCATTTCACGCAAAACTAAAAGTTTTCAGCATTTTGTCTTAAATTCAAACTGGCCATTTATAAAGTAAATTTATAAAAAGTTATATTTTTGAATTTAGAATAAAAGTAAAGTTATGTAACCCTCCTAAATCATCTGTTCTCTTACAAAACAGAGGTGTCAGTATCCAATTGAAAGGGTCTTACGTAAAACTGGAGGCAGATTCGAAGCCAATGATAAAAAATAGGCGCGACTTTTACTTTTTTACACTTTGGGACACTCTGATTCTTACATTGTGCTGACCAAATGGATTACTAGAGGTAGGTACTTTTGTTATGTAATTGTATGTTTTAAGGCTATTATGACACAGATACAAAACAGATAAAAAAATATTGGATCATGGATTGACACGTGCTAGGCGGAAGTTACATTAAATTTTTAATGTAATTTTTCCGAAAAACGATTTTTGGAAGGCATAACTACATTTTTTTTTTTCCTACTAATTAATAATAAAGTATGTTATATTAACTAGTAGGAAATATATAGTATAGTACCTATAGTATAGTATAGTATAGTATAGTATAGTATAGTATAGTATAGTATAGTATAGTATAGTATAGTATAGTATAGTATAGTATAGTATAGTATAGTATAGTATAGTATAGTATAGTATAGTATAGTATAGTATAGTATAGTATAGTATAGTATAGTATAGTATAGTATAGTATAGTATAGTATTTATGAATATAAATAGAAATTGGATAAGTGCTTTTATCACGCGCATAACATTCATAGCTTAAACGCATGGGCACCGGCAGCATTGTGCAAGCGGAGAGGATGCACTTGCATCCTCCTGTCAGGAAAGAAAACACATAGACACATGGATTTTTTTTTTTTTAGTAAGTTACTGATGAATAAAAATTGAGAATCCGAAGGCGTCTAGGTTGCTCTCCAAATTAATTCATCGTCTTATCAATGAATTCAGTATACTCCAGTGTAGTATAATGTGTGGATGATGATGCAGCTCCCTGAAAGTAATAATGGCGGCGCCCATGGCTGAAAGAGTATATTGAATTGTTTAACGATAAATTACATGTCAAAATTGTAATATTAAAATCTCTATTTTGAAATAAAAATACGGCCTAGATGATGGTCCAAATTCGAAGGATCCGATGGAATAGGTAAAAACCTTGCAATCATACTTGTAATTCGCGTATTTATTATATACTAGCAGAGAACAGCGGTTTTATTCGAAAAAAAATGCTTCTGCCAGGATTCCGAACCAGAGCTTTAACCAGAGCTGTTTTTGTCTATCATCTATGTAAACAACCATAGCCAATGAACGCGTGACTATTACCCATCACTTGGACCAGTAGTACCAAAATAATACGCCGTATTCCATCATGCAAAGTTTTTTATACCCGACCATATAACATCTATACTAATATTACAAACAAGAAAGATTTGTATGTAAGTATGTTTGTAACGAATTGGCTCAAAAAGTACTGGACCGATTTTAAAAATTCTTTCACCGTTTAAATGCTACATTATCACTGATTAATAAAACCTATTTTAATTGCAAGAAAAATAAAAGGATCCCTACTAAAACTACAATAATATTACCCAGGGTGTAAAAAAAAGCCTATAAAATATCTTTTATTGCATCCGCTGTGAAATAATATGAAAAAAAATATTGGTTGTCTGTAAAGTCGGTTTACGGACGATAGATTTACGTGATAACGACATAATCATGTATGACTTTGACTTTGACTTTGACATTGACATTGACCATTGACCATTGACCATTGACCATTGACCATTGGCATTGACCATTGACCATTGACCATTGACCATTGACCATTGACCATTGACCATTGACCATTGACCATTGACCATTGACCATTGACCATTGACCATTGACCATTGACCATTGACCATTGGCCATTGACCATTGACCATTGACCATTGACCATTGACCATTGACCATTGACCATTGACCATTGACCATTGACCATTGACCATTGACCATTGACCATTGACCATTGACCATTGACCATTCACCGTTACGCGGAACGTTACTATTTTTCATTTTGGCATTCATCAATTTATAAAACGTTATCACGTCAAAAGGTAAAAATATAAAAAAATCTTATAGTCACCCGAGCGAAGCCGGGACGGGCCGCTAGTATACTGTATATTACGGTCAATAAAACTTTATGCCCAACACACGCAGGACCAAACGAATCAAAACATGCGTGCTGGAATCAACCGCTATATGGTGTGACTTACAGCATTTAACAACCGAATTGTAGCAAAATAGTATAACTAAAGGTAGGTCTTAAAAACAATGATCTTTTTAAGGTCTTGTCCGTAACTAACGCCAAATTGCGGGGATCCGTGGAGCGTGGTTTCACCGCGCGCTTCCCACGGTTGCGGGCACGCAACGAAACACCCAATTAGCTGACCGTAGGGTTGCCACAGCACACTTTATTTAATTATCAATAAATTTAATGTAACTCTCCGCTGTTAATAAAATTTTAGAAAATCTAAGTCTGTCTCAATTGACAATGTGGGTGTCAACTCAGGCACAAATAGAATAAAGAAGAGTTTTATTTGTGCATTATTTAAAATAAAAGTTTTACAGATCAACAAGAAATGAGATGTAAAAATGTATTTACAGGAAATTCATTATCTAAGTGTGGCAGTTGATACCCACATCATCTAATTATAGAAGAGTACCTTTACATCCCTTGCTTACGATCCTAGAAAGGTCATCTATCCGACACGGGGGGTGTCGGTGCCCTCTTATCCTTGATCTCCATTCGAGGACTTTTCGACCCCAATGGCCATCTGTTCTTCAAGCTCAAGTTTAAGTCCACTGCCACTTAAACTTGCTAAGCCGCTCGGCTATATCCGTGACTTTCATTTTTTACGGATCTCTCAGTTCTGATTCGATCACGTAAATAAACCCCGAGCATAACCCTCTCCATAGCTCGTTGTGTGACTCTGAGCCCGCTTACAAGGCACATTGTCAGAGACCACGTTTCAGTTCCGTAAGCCATTACTGGTAACATACACTTTTTTAGACCTTCGTCTACAATGATATAATTTATAATAAAGTATAATTTAATAGAGACTATTTGACACTCTGAAAGATATACTCTAATTTATTCAATTTATTTCCTTGATAGCCTGACTCTATTGTTTGCTGGATTCCATAATTATATTATTTCTACTTTACCATTACAATTGCCATAGTTGTTAATTTTGAAGTTTAAGTTTGTAATATTGTCAACATAATAATATTAAAACTAACGTTCATAATTACTTTACACTGTTTTTACGGGTATAACGTGGTATCTACTCACGCGATATCACGATCGACAATTGTTTCGGCTTCTTCCGGAAGCGTTCATCAGGATCTTGAGTGCGGTGCGTTATTCGTAACGCCGTAACAGTGTGAGACGGGACGTTACGACTAACGCACCGCACTCAAGATCCTGATGAAAGCTTCCGGAAGACTACGCGTAAGTACCACGTTATACCCGTAAAAGCAGTGTAAAGTAATTGTCAACATACATTAATATTACGTAAACTATTTTTATCGGGCCTTTATTAAAATAAAATATTATTAACTAATTATTATACTAGAGCTGCCACAATGACATTTGAGCAATCTACTAGCTGTTGTCAGCTTATAGATACGAGTAACTGAAATGTTATCATCGGTCGACTCGACAAACGGAAATCCGCCATCGTAGATATACCACCTATACGCACGTAGCGTTTTGCTTTCAATGTTAAATTCAATGTTAGTGCGTACTGCCAAAGAGTGGAATTCGTTGCCCGTGTCCGTGTTTCCCGATAAGTACAATACTGGAGTCCTCAAGTCACGAGTGCATAGTACCTTCTAGGTTTGCGTGCTACATCGTAGACAACGTGATCACTTAACATCAGGTGAGATAGTTGACAAACGCAAGCTTATAATAAGTAAAAAAAATATGCTAAAACTAATCTAAAATTCAATGTAAACTTGCCTTGCTTAGTAAAACTATTTATTTCAGAAGGCTGAAATAACTAGTTTTTTCTGGATTAACATTATTCTATTCGACTCGATTCTATTTGCAAATATACGTCTAGCTAGAAGGAAATTCCTGAAGTGGCAACCCTATTTTGAATTAAACTAATTTCTAGTTGCGCGTGCGCACCGCACCCGAGACCCCACGAACACAATCGCTACTTCGTTTATTAACCATTTAGAATGCCCTGAAAGACATTACAATTATAAGCTTGATTGTGAAGCGAAACTGATTTTTATTGCTTCTGAAAATGTTTCGAAATGGAGCGGGATTTTACCGTACATTTTTTTTTTGGTCACGTTTAATTTGAAGAGATGATTTTCGTTCATGCTGTAATAGAAACTTTACTTTGCGGTTCGTTGAATTCTGATTTATTCAGAACTAGCTGAGCTCCGCGGTTTCACCCGCGTTAGGTCTAGGGTTTTCCAATATAAGTCTACGTTCTTCGCCAAGATCCTATCTCTATACCAAAATAATCAAAAATTGGTACTCCAATTTACGGCTTAGGCGTTAAAACAGACAGACTAGGTCGCATTCACATTTATTATTAGGTTGTTGTAGTATCCCAGAGAAATCCCCAATTTTTTAAAAAAAAGGCAAAATCGGAACTATATTGTCTTTTTTAAAATATCGACGATGCTAAATGCCCCGACAGCGCTAAATTAAAAAAAAATGTAACTAAGTTTAGTAAATTGATATTTTATTTTCATATTTGTATCAAATTATGAATGTATAAAACACGGGAATTACTCACATAATCTAACTTAAAATAAAAACCTTAAACATTGAATAAAAACTAAAATAAATCTAAAACGGGCCCCTGCGGCATTGTACCCAAGATGCTGGCAGCGTTTCCTCTTTGTATTGCTAGGCTAATACGTTGAGCGAGGAAGCTGCCAGCTCTTCGGTCTCCTGAGACGTCAAAATATTATATTATATTATTATTATTATATTTGTATTATATAGATTTAGTAATATTCATGACTAACCTATTACATATATAATATCGCAGCCGACTAGCTTAATCAGCCGTTCAGTTAACAGCCTCTTTACTAAACGGCGCCGTTCAACTAGCGGCCTGAATGAGTTTATTTGTGGTCACCTAAAGGTTAAACTTTACCTTAGTACCACTTCCGATTAAGGTCAATTTAGCACAGTAGCCGATTGCAGTTTTTACTCTTGACAACTTGATTGAGACAATTGATTTAACCTACTCCATTTGTTCGAAGTCTGTTGTCCTTTCAATTCAATTACGGACTAATAATTGAATCATTTCGTTCTGATTTACGTCACCACAACTGCGTCATTTTCCTTGTGTCATTGCGTCGAAGGCCCCGTACGTTATTCTAATGTTGAATATACGACATAACTCGTAATTGATAACTAAATATAATTATTACATCATCATCATCATAGCCATAGGACGTCCACTGCTGGACATAGGCCTCCCCCATTGATTTCCACAAGGACCGTTGGAAGCGGCCCGCATCCAGCCCTTCCGGGGACTGGGGGCCTGGTCATATTTTGTATTATCATAGGGGGGGGGGGGGGGGGGGGGGGGTTTGCCAATACTCGCCACGCTTGGCAGGCGGGTTGGCGAGCGCAGTAAAAAAAAAGTGAGTCTCAGAAGGCGCTGCTGCCCATCCTTCTGGTACGTGATCCCTTAGTCGACTCTTACGACACCCACGGGAAGACATGGGGGGGTACTATTCTAGCTAGTAAATCATCATGGTCTGGAAAGAATCTTGTATATTCTGTAATAGTAGCGCCCCGCGGTTTCACCCGCGTGGATTACGGTTTCCCGTTACATCAATTATTCTATGGGAATTATACATTTTACCAGGATAAAAAGAAGCCTATATGCTATTCCAGACTATCATTTATCTCTGTGCCATCTGTATTCATCCAGATCCGTTCAGCCATTCTGGCGTGATTGAGTAACAAACATATATCAGTCCATCCATCCAAACTTTGACATATTTTATAATATTTATATATATATATATTTATTAACATTCACACAAGGTCTTCAGGTCCCAAACCAGGCGGAGCCTGTGCTATGGTAACCTGATGACTGATATATATATACTTATACATATATAGGTACACACCCAGACACAGGTCAAACAGACATGTTCATGCACACAAATGTTTGACCTGTCCGGGAATCGAACCCGGGACCAGCGGCTCAGAAGGCAGAGTGCTACCAACTGCGCCAACCGGCCAGTCAATATTAGTGGGATGGGATATCTCACTGATCATATTCTTACTCAACTGGTTTATGAAAATAGCATGAATGGACATTGACAGAATTGTTACAAGTAGCCACGGAAGCCATAATTTAAGAAGGAGAAGAAGAAGAAGAAGAAGAAGACGAAGAAGTAGATTAGGATTTTGCTGCTACCTTTACAGTTCCTTTACAATTAGCCCGCCATTTATAATTGATTTTTAGCAAAAACCTGTATCTTAATGTATCTCGTGGCATGAGTACGAATAATATGGGACAACATTCACACAAGGTCTTCAGGTCCCAAACTAGGCAGAGCCTGTACTATGGCAACCTGATGACTGATATATATACTTAAATACATACTTATATATATACTTATATACGCATACACACCCAGACACAGGTCAAACAGACATGTTCATACACACAAATGTTTGACCTGTCCGGGAATCGAACCCAGGACCAGCGGCTCATAAGGCAGAGTGCTACCAACTGCGCCAACCGGCCAGTCTGAATATACCAATTAATTAAATTAAAATGCATTAAAATATACGTTGACTTTTAATGGGCAAATATGAAATTCGGTACGTCATAGTGCTTATGTTAGTATTTATAATTTGTTATTTTATTCAAATCATTTTTTTATAGACTGACAAAGTCTGAAACATAATATTTAATTTAATTGTGTGTTGGATGTTTGTGTGTCCATGCCTCCCGTGACACAGGTAACCCTAGTGCGGTTATAAGAGAGGAATGAATGATGAATGAATGATAATTAATATTAATGGCATAAGAAACGCCGTAGGCAGAGGCGATATCTAGATTATTACACATTAGGTAGGTACATTTAACATTTTTTTTAATATTAACTTAAATTGTATAATCGGCGACCTTATCGCTAAATAGCGATCTCTTCCAGGTAACCGTTAGCTACGTAGATGCACATGAATTTTAATAGTTAGGTTGTGTGCAATATTAACGCACAAACAAAATATACATTTAAATAGCATTCTAGATCTAGCGTGATAACATCTTCGACCACATCGTCACTGACCATCAAGTGAGATAGTGGTCAAACGCTAGATCTAAAAAATATACTAATATCTATTTATTACATAAGTCACTATTGTATGTTCATGAATCTGAGTATCAATCAAGAAATAGCGCCTAATTATGTTCTTATCATAAGCATGATTAATCGGATTTAATTATAAATACCTAATAATTTATTGATTACGTGTCTCAGGTGTTCTTTTCCTCATATTGTTATTGTTTGATGCTATTTACTGATCCCGTCATTTATCATGATAAGAAATGGCATGAGTTTGATAATAAGAAAGCATGTTACTGCTATGCGTATCTCTATAGAGATATGAATATAGCAATTTTAGGAGTGGACAAGGTTGTCAAGTCTACCAATTTCATGTTCATAGGGCCTAGGGCCAGATTCACAGACCGCACTTTGACTTAACTTTGATTGAAAGATCTACTTTCAGTCAAAAAAAATTGGTTGTCTGTAAAGTCGGTTTACGGACGATAGATTTACGTGATAACGTCATAATCATTTATGACTTTGACTTTGACTGACTTTGACTTTGACTCTGACTCTGACTCTGACTCTGACTTTGACTTTGACTATGACTTTGACTTTGACTTTGATTATTTTATGTAATACAAAACTCAGGTGGAACGTTACGCGGAACGTTACTATTTTTAATTTGTGTTGCTGGCGTTCATCAATTTATAAAACGTTATCACGTCAAAAATATTTCATAGTTCTGTCATTCTCTTACTTTACTTCCAAAAACTATACTTTGCTTAGTAAAGTCAAAGTAGTGGATAATCACGACTTTGACCTGCAAAGTAAAGTTTGCGTTACTATGCGTATAAATAATGTGGTCCTTCATATTAAACTAATATCAAAGAACAGTAAAAACATTTTATTATGGTTGGGTTATAACCCAACCATAATAAAATGTTTTTCGAAATGCTCGAAACCTCATGTCGCTTGGACGTGACATTTCTAAGGAAAGTGTAATATTTGTCTCTGATATTTAAAAAGTTGAAAGTATACTTCGGTTATTCAAAGCTTACTTTGCATAGACGCCTTTGCTGGAAAGTAAAGTCGCATCTGTGAATCTGGCCATAAGTCTACTATTCAATATGGCAATATGATCGGCTCACAATTGGTGAATTTGACAGCTTTGGTAGTCCAGTATTTTTAATTCGTCCATATTGAACCAATCGTGATTCCACTCCCCTCCCCCAATGGGGAGGCATATGTTCAGCTGTGGACGTCTTATGGCTGACATGATGATGAGGATGATTTTTAACCGACTTCAAAAAAGGAGGTTACTCACTTCGACCGTATATATGGTTTTTTTTTATGTGTTCGCGGATAACTTCGTCGTTTATGAACCGATTTTGATGATTATTTTTTTGTTAGATAGAGTATACTTCCGTGGTAGTCCCATTTAAATTTCATCAAAATCGGACATCGGCGGTTTTTGAGTTATACACCAATAACTGAAAAGTGCTACGCGTATCTTGATGATATTATTGTCGCGGTTGAAGACATCGCAGAACACACAATGACAATTAATATATATTTATATATTAATATATTTTTATTAATATATAGATCCCGTGAGTAGCAAAGGTCACTGAAAAGGGTGAAAAAATATTCAATTCTTCAACTTCTTCGACTTCAACAAGTTATTTCACACGTTTGAGTGTTGAAGTCGGTTGCATTTTTTGTTAATTTTTTTTTTTATTAGATGATTCTAAACCATAATCCTCGTTTACAACATCATCCGCGACCGCGTCCGTGAGCGCCTCGCACTCTCAAATTATTCTAATCTAAATAACTAATTATATTCTGCGAATGAAACGCCTTGTTTTACTTGCTAGTTTCTTGGAGATTAAAAATTTGCTCAAACTAAACAACTTTCAAGGAATGAAATCGTTCAAATTTCTTTTACTTTGCGGACTTCCATGCAATTTTAGTTATCGAGGCCTCGATTATATTGGTCTATGATAAAGCCAATGATATTATATGTTTATATGAGGTAGATGTCGCACAAGCGCACGAAAACTGAGGCGACAAAATTAAGTCAATTGTAGTAATTTTCATTATGACGCGTATTTCAAGCGCAAGTCTACACATATAGCTATCCTTTACTATATTATTTGTACCGTATTATCTGTCGCAGTAAGCATGTTTATATCGTAAAGGAACAAAATCTGAGCACCGCGCAGTATGAATATACGTCATCTTTAGTAAAACATCATTGGGTAAAGCTGTAAAAACATATTTTATGTAAAGCCTCAGAAAATCGAAACTAAAAATACAAGCCATACAGCAATACTGCAGCAGTGGCGGTTTTCCAAGACTAACTCTTGGAAAAGGTATTCCCAACGAACGCCGGTAAGTTTGGAAGATCTTTAGACCTTTCCATACCGGGTTTGGAAAAGGTTTTTATCTCACATTTGCAACTAATTACGAACAATAGCTTTACTGCGCCGATAAAGAGAGGACCCGTTATAATAAACAAAAGATATGGTCATGGATACCGTATCATAAAACCATTACTTTTATGGTTTCAAAAAACAGCTAATACGTCGGCGTTGTCAAAAGGAATTACTATTTAAACAACATATCGATTATTATATATATGTGGTATCCGGCTTTACTCACGTTTATAGTCGAAGTTTCGACCTAGGTTTCGAGCATGTCCGATGCTCATCCTCAGGTGAGTTTAAGCTGCCAGAGGTGGTCGCCGAGATCTGGGAGCGTAAACTCGCCTGAGGATGAGCATCGGACATGCTCGAAACCTAGGTCGAAACTTCGACTATAAACGTGAGTAAAGCCGGATACCACATATATATAATAATGTGTCAAACTCACGAGAATTTCCAATCAAAAAAGATATCGATTCTTAAAAATGTATACAATATACTTATCTTAAACCCGTGCTTAAAGCTAATCCTGTTAACAGTACTTTTTTTGTTTTTTTTTAACGTGGCACGAGCTTCCTCCCTAGGTATTCCCGAGTAGCTACAATATGGGATTGTTCAAAAGGAGAGTTACAATTACAAGTTACAATCTTAAAAGGAATTGGCAACGATCGTAATGCCCCCAGTGGTACAGATATCCATAGGCGACGGTGGTCGCTTACCATCAGGCGGCTCATATGAGTTTGCAACCTTTTTCATAAAAAAATATAGAAGTGGCTTTTATAACTTATATTATCAACTACATTACAGTATGAGTTAGAAAGTTAATCTAGGCATGACACTTTTTTTCAAATTGTGCCCATGTATTAGACGTAAAAATGTACACTCAAAGACGAATTGATTTCCACAAGGACCGGTTAGAAGCGGTCTGCATCCAGCCCTTAAATACCTGCGATCATAGTTAGGTCAGGTCTGTCCACCTTTTCAGTGGCCGTCCTATGCTGCGTTTGCCAGTCCGAATCTCCATTCTCACCTTTCGACCCTAACGGCCATCAGTTCTTCGAGCTATGTGCCCTGCTCACTGCTACTTCAACTTGCTAATCAGCTGGAATATGTCGGTGACTTTCGTTGTTCTACGGATATCCCCATTTCTAATACAACCGCGTAGAGAAGCCCTTTGAGGATAGTCAGAGGACTATCCTCAAAGGGTTTCTCTACGCAGTTCTCTACTCCATAGCTCGCGTGCGACTTTGATCCTGCTTATAATGCCCATATGTATGGTATATGTATGTATGGAGTTTTTTTAACGATCTTCCCGGTAGCGGGTGCGACCCCGGCACTGGGCGCAGACGTCGCCTGCTGTGGCGGTCGCGGACTCATACCCACGACGTTCAAATGGTGAACTCACATTTGTGTGCCCAGGCCATGCCGCTGCTGAGGCAGCCACCTGAGAGCAGGTACCTTTTTTTGTTTCAAATTTATGGACCAATAGCAGCGGTTTCAATGAAAGAATTAACTTCAATATGCCGCTGGTCCCGGGTTTGATTCCCGGACAGGTTAAACATGTCTGTTTGACCTGTGTCTTGGTGTGTATATGTATATAAGTATATATATATCAGTCATCAGGTTCCCATAGTACAGGCTCTACCTAGTTTGGAATGTATATTATATTAGACGAAAAGCGATAATTCTTACAATCATGTAAGAGACACTGAATTTAAATTAGATGGTAATAATTCTATGGCTCTATTCAAAACATGGAAAGCCATCATCCAATTAGGCTTCAGCTGTTAATCACCTTCATCACCGTGAGAACTAGCCGTAATTCTACTGCAAAGTGGTAGCAATTATGTAACATTCAAAGATTCCAAAAATTATGATTATGTATCTTATACATAATTAATTATTGTAAAAACCATTAAGTTTATAGTAATTGTGTGTTAAAATACATTTTATATTTCTGATTATGGGAAGTATGATAATAATGTTTTATTTCACAGATGCATGAATAGCTCATGGCAAAGCGACAGGATGGTATTCTGTAGTCGTGGGTTCAAATCCAAATTGTAGTCGAATTTCTTCTTTCAAAAACAATAAAACTCTTACATCCATGAAATTGTTAAATTAAATAATAAGCTGCTTATTTTGAGCAATTGCAATAAATAAGGAATTTTGTGTAAAATGTTTTTCTACGAATTATTTACCCAGAGTAGCAGTTTCACATTATAATTTTTCATTAATCGGAGCAAAATTGTGATTTACAAATAATACTTTAAATAAATGATATGTTTGTACTTTACTGGCGGTCTGCCCCGGCTTCGCACGGGTAAAAAAAATAAAAATGATACAAATATCTAATTCAAAAATAATAATAATAGGTATAGCGTATATATTTAATACGCCCCGCATTCTCCCCCAAAAAGACCACCGAATGTGTTTAAAACTATAGTCGGAATACTTTGACTTATTACGTGAGTAATTACAGTGTTTCATATATTCATGTGTCAAAAAAATATAACTTATAATTATAATCTAGAATTACATAGGGTTGACGCAGAATCAAAACAAGTCACGTCTATATGCATAATATTTTTATTTTATTCTCTCTATATTATTCACCAATTAGTTAACGTTGATTGCAAAGTTTTTTTACTCTACTCAATAGTTAAACAGTATCACAGTACAAACTTAGGTTATATACTACGTTCTAAGCCCTTAGCTATATAATAAATGCTACCGACGCGGAAGACGATGAAGTTATAGGAATATAAAATAAGAGTAACTAATTAGAACAAAACTTTACTTTATTAAATTAAAAAAGAGAAAACTTCAACAAGCAAAGCGAGCAGGCTAAACCATACATCGTTATCAACACATCGGTTCTAGGAACGTTTTTTATAAACAAACAACAAAACGTTTATCACACTGAGTCACACGGTTCTTGAGCATGCGAGATCATGAGGAACAGCAAGCGGTGCTGCAAGCCACCACTGCCTCTTCACCAAGGTCGCCACATCGACTGGGCGGAGTCACTCTCGGAGGCGGGGCTGTGTGGCGGAGAAGGCGGCGCGTACGCACGCTTTGCAAGTACCGCTTCCACGTCAATCGGCGCTTCTGCTACCCTCCTTACTCCTCGCTCCTGCAGCACCGTCTTCTGAGGTATTGGTTGTTGAGGAACTGCTTGAGAGGCCATGGGCTGCAAAGGAGTAGGCCTCGCTACTCCATTTGGAACTATCGGCTGCGGCTGCACAACTGGAGGAGCCTCCAACCGCCTTATACAATTACTTAGGTGCTGCAGCAATCTGGCACCAGCTTGAGGATCCACTGGACCTTGCCGTTGCATTGCGTTTGCGGCTAATGTAGCGTTTGTAATAAACTGAGACACTTCCGAAGCACACTGTGTAAATCCTGCGCGAAACCGCTCCGCATATGACAGTTCAGATTTTAACACTAGCTGTCCTCTTCTCTTCAGGCTGTGGAGATGTCTGACGGTGAGTTCCAGGATGTCTGCTTTTTCAAGTTTGGATACATTTTCCCCCTCGGCTTGTAGTGCGGTGACCATCAAGTCTTTGAGTTCGTCGAGGCAGCGGTTGATGCGTGCTCTTCTTTTTCTTTCGAGCATTGGTTTCATGACTTTTCTGTATTGGTATGTTCTGGAGACTGGTTCTTCGTCAGGGTGCGCGTGCGCCGGCGGGTGGAAGGCGCCGTGCGGCGGTGACATGGTTCTCGCGGGAAGAATCATTGTGTAATGTGACGCGCGCGGGAGTCTGAGAGCGAATGACGCGCGCGACGCCCGTCGTGCCGCTTTTATGCGCCCTACACCGATTGTAAGTAAACGCCCGTGATAAAGGCTAGGGGTGCCTCCAATGGTATTCTGGAAATTATTAAATTTTCGGTGAAATGTTTTGTAAGTATAGATGGGTTTAATAATTCATTGGTTAAAACATATTCATATATTGCACCGTTCGTTAATAATAAAATATTTAATTATTATATTATACGTCATATTACGTCTCTTTTATTAATTTATTTATAAATTGTAAGTAGCTTGTGTTTAAATGGAATACATACACTTTTGAACTTTTTTTAAAAATAGTTATTTATAAATAATATTTTTATCATATGTGGTAGGCCTGTACACATACATAAATATTATACAAACATCCAAGACATCTATGCTCAATGCTTATCATGGAAACGTGCCTCGGTCTGGACTCAAATGCAAGTTCCCGAGATCAGATGTCTGACCACTGAGCCATGACGGCTGTCAAATATATATCATCGGCACATATATAACTTATTGAGTAATAAACAAATAATAATATAATGCTATGAAATAATGTCATGTAAGTGAAAAATCAGTATCCGTTTCAGTCTGTCCGAGAAAATTATTGGAAAACTATAAATTTTTGAAAAGTGAGAATAAAAATAAATATAATATGCACTTTAAAACCGTTTAAGTTAGGTATTTCTTTTTCAAAAACTTATTATGTGTCATACTTTTAAATCTAATATTATTTTCACTTTGTATAATAACATAAAATATGTACATAAATATATTGCAGTCATAGTTCAATCTATCACCAGACAGCACAACAGCTGTTACAAACATACGTAGGGTAACAGCTGATGTCACCTGGCCAGCACGCGTTCCCACGCGTACCCTGCGCAGGCGCACCCTAAGATCACCCCAAGGTACTGGATAATAGACAATGACGTCACTGCTATTATTTTTAGCGTAAGTCTCGTGGCGGGACATTATGCAGTGTTGAAAGGACGAACTTAACTGCATACTACAAACCGTAGTAAATTACAGCATTATTTAACTAAATCAACGATAAAGCCAACTAACATAACATATACACGTGTTACACACGCGCTTTCTAGTAATTTGGCTACAAGTAAAAAACAATAAGGTATTTATCAGTAATTATTACATATAATACTGGTTAATAAAATATGTCTTATCTACTATATTGGTAAAATAATAACAGTAGCTGTATTTCATTTCATTATTTTATACGCGTAGTGAAACTGCTGCTAAACGCATATTATACATATAATTCATTTCACAGCTTCATTTATCTGAGAGCATAGTATGTAATTGTGTGTATCGTAAGTTTAATAATTCAAAAGTAAATTATAAAGAACTTCCAATTTATCTAAGGAAATATATTAAAACTACGTATCAATGTTATTTTTTTGATTATTTTTTATGTGTGTGGCAGCCCTAAGTAGCGGGCGTTGCGGCAGTGGCGCGGGCGCAGGTCTGAGGCGACACGAGGCGTGTTATCGCCTCCGTCGACGGTCACACAGGCGAATAGAAATTACTGTTGCACTCGCTTTTTACAACCTAAGTGCGTTATTAATTATCACTGGTGACCTACTTTCCGCTACGATTTTGCACTACAACATTTCGCATGCGACTTAAGCGATATGATAAGACACTCGTGAGTAACAAAACTCTTTTTTAGTATATTATCTATGACAGTTATTATTATACTCTGGTATTGTGAAATGGACTAATGCACTATACAGACTAATTCTTTCTCCTTTTTCAAATGTCACCGCACTTCAAAGCCTTATAAAAACATCCATCCTAATTAGTCAAAAACAATTACATCGGGTATCACCTTGCAAAGGTGTGAGTTTGTTCCCAGCACCGCTACTCGAGTCGACACGACCCATTGTGTGACCGAAGCCGCCGTGACGCTACTTACTCCAATTCTGTCTCATCCCACCAGACTGAAGAACGGCTTAAGTAACAAAAGGTGTCTTACTATAACCCTAGTTAGAGAACTATTCGCGCTCAGCGATTCACTTACGACGTTATGTTATTAGGAGTTTCAAACCGCGAGATGGAATACGGGCGTAAGTCTTTACGAAGGTGGTGCAGTTACGTCTTTTTGTCGCGTCAAGTCTAGCCGTGGGAAAGCCCGTGCCGCGCGCGTTCCCACACACTCGACCGGCACAAGCCAACCGATAAATTATCATAATTCCATTGTGACTGAGACGGTACTAAGAAATTTTATACTTCATCAATCGCCGCGTTGAATACATCAGCGCGTGGGCACGATGCTTTGTTGACGGCGACGACAGCAACAAGGACATTCCATACCCGTAGGTCGTGTTATTTTTTTAATCACGTATCAATTTTACGACAATAGCTATAAATTCTATAGACAACTAATATTGTCGTTCTATCACTTTTTAATATTCAGATGATGCATCAATACGACATCGTGGGTTTTTTGGTGGGAAAGGTAGATGTGGAGTGAGTAGATTTGAGCCGGTCGCCGTTTTACCGATTTGTCCTAAATACATATATAAACATATGTCCACCGCTAAGTGTTACGTGAGACAAGTTTCTTGCAGTAAGATAAAGTTTTGCAAGATATTTATTAATATGTAGGCAGGTATATACATTATTTATAGTAAGTACCCATACATCAATTATTAGATACTTTGATTCCAATAGCCATGAATTGAATTGTATGACTAGACTGTTTCTTGCTTTTGCTGTGTTGGCTTGCCGTGGTGGTACCGGCCCAGAATAGTACTCCCCCATCTCTTCCCGCGGGTGCAGTAAGAGTCGGCTAAGGGGTCACGTACCAGAAGGTGGGCAACAGCCCCTTCTGAGGTTCGGAAATCGTACTGCGCTCGCCAACCCGCCTGCCAAGCGTGGCGAGTATTGACAAATCCCCCTATATGGGGAAAGCATATGTCCAGCAGTGGACATCCTATGGCTGAGAAGAAGAAGACTGTTTCTACGGGTATAATGTGGTACTGACGCGTAGTCGATATCACGATCGACAATTGTTTCGGCTTCTTCCGGAAGCCTTCATCAGGATCTTGAGTGCGGCGGGTTCGTCGCAACGTCCCGTCCCGCACTGATATCGACTACGCGTAAGTACCACGTTATACCCGTAGAAACAGTGTAAAGTAATTATGAACGTGAGTTTTAAGAACTTTGTGTGACAGATTCAGGTTTAAGACATTTGCTAAACATACAATTTTGTGTGTTTCATATCCCTGTAATGTTGCATATTACCGGAACCGAACCACACTCTTCAAACCGGAACACATTAATGCGAACATTACTGCCTGGCGGTAGAAACATATTATGTGGTGGCAGTACTTCCCCGGGCGCATAAAGCACATAGAATGCTACTACACTTAATTGTCGATGCGCGACAGGCGTGGTAATAAAATTTAAAAAATTTAAATAAATAATACCTCTTCTATTACATATATATTTGGATTTTTAAATGCCAATATGTGGATGTAAAATTTAATTCCTCCATCTAAGAACGACCAGACGGACGGCAATGCGACATCCATACATGGTAGACGTTCCAACTTGTCGCACGAAGCGTTATGCTTCCACATTCATAGTGCTTGAATACAATCTGGGAATCTTCAAGTCACGAGTGAATAGGCATATTAAATATTACATACATCATCTCGTACTGCCAGCGAGTGGAACTCACTGCCTGAGTCTGTGTTTCCCGATATGTACAACCCCGGAGTCTTCAAGTCGCGAATGAATGGGTTCCTTCTAAGTTTGCGTGCTCCACCTTAGACCGCGTCGTCGCTTAACATCAGGTGAGACAGTGGTCAAACGCAAGCTTATAATCTTTAAAAAAAAAGGCATCTTTTAAGCATGCGTGCTCCATCGTAAACCGCATCATCACTTAACACCAGGTGAAATAGTGGTCAAACGCTTGCCTATTAAAAAACTACTAAATACAATCTATATATATAAAAATGAAACCCGTTTTCCGTTGTCACGACATAACATGAAAACGGCTTGACCGATTTAGATAAAATTTGGTATAAAAATACATGGGACTTTGGAGAAGGACATAGGCTACTTTTTGTCCTGGAAGAAGTATGGTTCCCGTGGGATAACTGAGTCAGCGGGAAAAACGTAGTGCACGCGGGTGAAACCGCGGGGCGCAGCTAGTAATAAATAAATGTCAAAGCTTTCTCACAGTTTTACAATCCCGCCCACACATCAGTATCAACCGCGTTCTTAACAAGCAATAATATTGTTCAAAAGTCAATAACGTTTCATATTATGTGCATGTACCAATAAAATCAGAACATTCTACCCGCATTTATGTATAAAACAAGCACTTGCCTCAACTGCCAATTTGTAAACGTATTCTTACAGTGTGTAAGTTACTTTATTACTTTGATATGGTACATTTACTCAATACACGTACGAAGCGTTTTGCTTAATGATATTTTACGTATAAATGAGGTACCTACTTAGATGTCGCACAAGCGCGCGGAAACTGAGGCGGCAAAATTAAGACAATTGTAGTAATTTTGATTACAACGCGTTTTTCAAGCGCAAGTCTAAACATATAGCTATCCTTTTCTATATTATTTGTACCGTATTATCTGTCGCAGTAAGCATGTTTATGTCGTAAAGGAAAAAAATCTGAGCACCGCGCAGTACGAATATACGTCATCTTTAGTAAAAGATCATTGGTTTTGCTTCAACTATTTTTTAACTGAGTTTTTGGCAAAGTTAGAACTATCTTGATTAATGTCCAAGTTCAAGCACTTAGTAAAAAGCTCAGGGAAAAAAACGTTGCGTACTTGCCGTGGCTTAGAATAGTACTTCCCTATCGCTTCCCGGAGGTGCTAAGGGATCACGTACCAGAAGGTGAGCAGCAGCGCCTTCTGAGGCTCTAAAATCGAAAATACCCTACCACCGTGCGGGGAATTTGATAACTGTGTTGCCTTCACTGAAAGCTCAAGCTGTTGGTGGGCAATCGAACCAGCGTCCGTCAGTTTGACAGCCGACGCTCTTACCGCTGAGCTATCATCGTTCAAAAAGTAGAACGTACCTACGCAGCAGAATATGTATCTAGCTTCTCTTTTGTGGGTATTACTCAAGTCTTCATGAGGGTCGAAAAGTTCTCGAATGGAGACCACGGACTGGCAAGCGCAGCATAGGACGGCCATCGACCAGGTGGACAGACGACCTGAGTAAGATCGCAGGCAAGGGCTGGATGCGGGCCGCTTCCAATAGGTCCTTGTGGAAAACAATGGCGGAGGCTTATGTCCAGCTGTGGACGTCTCATGGCTGAGATGATGATGATATGAGCGTCAGCACATTTATAATATTAGTGGGATTAATCTGACCCTCGCTCAAGTAGGCTTGGTTTATCTCTTTAATTTTGTTGAAAAGAGATTTTTTCTTTCGTTTATAATGTTGCCATACTTGAAATCTAAAATCCTGAAACGCAATTACCAGAAGTAAATTCCAGTAATCGATAATTGCTCCCAAATATTTATCCAATTGCGGGAGTATCGACCTTTTAACACGACTTAAAGCGTACGACTTATTGACTCAACTCACAATATCACGGTATAATCTATAAAAAAATCAACATTAGAGTTAGTTAATATTTACTTTGCGCACTTGATATGGAAAAATACATTATCACCGATTGGTAGTGAGGCATTCGATGTTAAAATAAACAGGTGTGATATATTTACGGGCATTTAATGTCAGACGACGATCTGATATGGGATTGAAATGAGTCTTGGTGCTTGTTTGTCATTCAATTGAGACCTTTAGGTACAGCCACTTTTAGGTACCTATATAATATGTAGATCTAGGTGTCGAGTCTACTAATAAACAGATACAGGAATATACATTTATCTAATATCATACTAAAATATAAAGATTAAAAAATATAAAACAAAACTTAAATGAAAATCTTTACAGAAAAGCCATCAAAATAAATTAAAAAAATTACATTTTGATGCAGTTCTCCATAGAAGAGCTAACTTTTTTACCATTAAGATACAACTTCAGCTGGACCAAGGAGGTTGCAATGCTGTTTTTCTACATATTATAGTCTGTGGACGCCGCGCAACACGCATCCGCGACCAGCAAATGAATTTTGGCGGTAAACGTTTACAAATAAATAATTGCAAACATATGCCGTGATTTTACATAAATTTAATTATATATTTTATAAGATGAGTTACACTACTTTATCTAATCTCTTAAAATATATAATGAAACTGTTTAAGAACCATCAAAATCAGTTCATAAATGACAAAGTTATCCGCGAAAACACATAATAAAATATACGGTCGAATTGAGTAACCTCCTTTTTTTGAATAATAAATGATATTTTATAACCGATTATAAAAAAATCATTTATTATGAACATTACATGCTTAATACCTAACTAGTGCCCGCCTACCGCCACGCCTGTGAGTCGTTTAACAAACACGAGTCAAGTTGTGCAAACATTGACGTCCGTATGTTTACAGACGAGAATCAATTGTCAGCCGATGTGCTGAGGAAAGGAGGTTGCATTCTGATACTTTGAAGGAGAACTTAGTATGTTGAGTTAAAACAATTGACTCTGTGACTAGGTTAGTCTTTCGTTTCTTGGTGAGTCATAGGCCATAGCCAATTTTATGTAGTCACTAGTAATTTATAATCGGTATATTATGGCGTTACTTTGACCTGTGTAGATTGAAGTTTATTTTCATTCGTTTTCAAATAATAATTTGTAAAATGTGCAGCTGGCAGAAATGATACAGTTTTCACAACGAGTCGAAGAATAAACGGAAATGTTGTTATTAAAAAAACTTTTCCCTAACTAAAAAAAGTTATTTCACACTTTTGAGTGTTGAAGTGGGTTCCATTTTTTTGGTGCCTAGTTGCGTTTATTTTTCGCCTCGTTGTGACATAATTTTTTAATACTTAATAGAGGTAGAGAAAGGCCGAAGAAGGTATGGATGGACTGTGTGAAGAATGATATGTTTATGATAAGTGTGAGCACTGAGACGACTAATGATAGAAGATAATGGAAGAGGAAAACATGTTGTCCCGACCCCACCTAGGGTGGGATAAGGACAAGAAGAAGAATCACAACTTTATTTTGAGGATGTTTTTTTATTGGGGGCCACATGCTCGGTGGTAAATTCCGCATTAGGATTCTGTTTTACAGTTTTTCCCAGTTATTTTAAAACAATTACGTATAAAAATAGGGCGCTTACACGATTAATATTCTATATAGATCGTGCAGGAAGGCGGTAACCTACTGCCCACGTTTTGGTCATCCCTTAGCAGTCTTTTCGGTATGGAAAGTGATGGAAGTATCTGTAGTTCGTGTAATGATGACGGTCGCCGTGGCGCAGTGGTTAGTCTCAGTGACATGACTACTGTGTCTCCGGGATCCTGGGTTCGAATCCCGGCAGGGGCAAACATTTGTGCGATGAGTGTAGGTGTTTGTCCCGGGTCTTGGATGTTGTGTGCTGTGATTGTGTGTGTCCATGTCTCCCGCGATACAGGGAATCCTAGTGCGGGGGTCTGAGTGTGAAAAAAAAAAAAATGTAACATTTTATGTCCTTCTGTAACATAGGTATCTTTATTATTATATATAAGGGCCGCTTCCAACCGGTCCTTGTCGAAATCAATGGGGGAGGCATAAATAAGTAAATAAATTGGTAGTCCTATGGCCGAGATGATGATGATGATGATGATGATGCTATAACACTAACATAATAAACAATGATTATCATGTAAGCTTTTACTTCTTTAATTAAAACTTTATGATATTATGAAACGCATCTTATTTATTAATCCCCTTACTTATAAACGTTGAATAACCTCTGAATAGTTATTCAGTGTTTTGTCTTTGTCGCTTATATGACAGTTTGACGTTGAAAGAACGGAACAAAACACTGAATTACTATTCACAGCTTATTCAACGTTTATAAGTAAGGGGGATAGTCCTTAGAATATCTAAAATAGTTGTAAAAAGGTTATTTTTAAATATTTCATACTGTCTAGATTTAGTGTTTGACCACTATCTCACTTGATGGTCAGTGAAGATGTGGTCGATGACGTTATCACGCTAGACCTAGAATGCTCACTGGCTCTCAAGGAATGCTGCCTGAACAAACTATGTGTTTGGTGACAGTTTCTCAAACTTGAGGGTGGTAGCTAGCCAGGCGGGTACTCGAAAGTACCCTACCACCATGCTGGGAACTTGATTACGGTGCTACCTTCACCGGAAGCTCAAGCTGTTGTTGGGGATCGGACCAGTGTCCGTCAGTTTGACAAACGACGCTCCCCCCGCTCAGCTATCATCGCTTCAAAAAAAAGGTAGGTTTTAATGGATAATTGTCAAGGCACGTGTAATTTTGATTCACTCGCAATAATAGTGCTAAAAACCTTTGCACTGTAACATTAGCTGAAACACCTGACAGCAATTATAATGATCTTTGATTCTGTCCAAAGTACAAGTGTTGTTATTATTTTGTTAAAATTCCTTACGTATGTCAAGTTGACAATACAACGTCAACACTAAAAACGTGCACACGTCAGCAAACTTGTTTCTTGACGTAGACAGAATTTTAATTGGGATTTAGTTGACCGTTGAGCTCAGCATTTTTTTTTGTTTAACATTCACACAAGGTCTTCAGGTCCCGAACTAGGCAGAGCCTGTACTATGGTAACCTGATGACTGATATATATACTTATATACATATACACACCCAGACACAGGTCAAACAGACATGTTCACGCACACAAATGTTTGACCTGTCCGGGAATCGAACCCAGGACCAGCGGCTCAGAAGGCAGAGTGCTACCAACTGCGCCAACCCGCCAGTCAATTATCTTGTTACTATTATAATTATATGCTTGTTACAATTGCCTACCAACCGATTTTAACCAACTTCAAAGGAGGCGGTTTCTTATTTCGTAATGTGTAATCGCTGAAAACGTCGTCATTTATGAACCGATGTTGATGATTCTTTTTTTGTTTGATAGAGTGTACTTCCGACTAATTATTATTATTATATTACTTCCGACTAAATCTAATTTTTAGACTATTTCGTTTTTCTTTCTTCGGGTGCTAGACACAGTTCAAGCGCATCTATCGTTACCGCGACAGTTTTGAACACAAGATAAGTATGGACAATCGAAAATATTTTTCCACTAATAAATTAGCACATTAAATTAAATTGTATTCAATAAGAATTAACCTTCCTAAACTGTCATGATTTTAAAGACATGCAGGAATTTCAATAAAATAAACTGGATACTCAAATAGTCTATTTAGGAAATGGTCAAGCCTGAATAGCACGATGTTGATGACACAGGTAATAGAAAAAAATACTAAAAAAATGCAACTGACTTCAACACTCAAAAGAGTGAAATAACTTGTTGAAGTTCGCTGCTTTCTTGTGTGTTCTTGTGTAAACAAGGCCTTAAATGTGTTTGTATTTGTGATTCTGTGTGTTTATGTTGCTAAGTCACAAATTGTGTGATTTATTCACAGATAACATATAATTGGCTACATCATAGAAGTTATGTGAAATAAAAAAATTGTGATCAAGCAAGCATAAACTTGGCATTTTGCTGAAGTCGGTACCGAGTATAAGCGAACTAAACGTAGTCTTCATAGCTGCGCCCAGCGGTTATATCCGCGTAAAACCGCGGGTAAAACCGAGGGCATGAAAATTTTCGTGATGATGAAAATTAGTCTATGTGTTATTCCGGGACCTGAAGTATCTATATACCAAATATCATTTTAATCCATATAGCTGTTTGAGCGTGAAGAAGTAACAAACATGCGCACATACCATTAATGTCACCCACTGCGCAGTAGTGTAATGTTTAAAAAATGAAATCTACGAAACAGCCCTCGAGCCTAGTGTGGATTGTTATTAAACACTATCAAGGGTTTAAAATAATATTACAGTGTTAAGAGGAGTACATATTAATGTAGTTATAAGTTAAAATAGTAATTATACATGTATAAATAAATATAATAAAAAATAAATAACTAAATAAATAAAATAAAATACACACAAACTTTCACCTTTATAATATTAGTAGGAAGGATTATTATATATTTGACAGATAGATGTAATACAATATTCTTCTTTATCTCTATTTGTGATCTCTTCTAGGCAACTTTTAAATGAAGAAGATAATTAGACATAATAAACGCAATACAAACACTCGTAACTATCAGTAAAAAAATCATACTTAAAAAGCGAAACTTAAATATTAGCACTTGGTACTACAATGGGCTTTATCGCTTGAAGCGATTTCTTCCGCGAAACCTTTGAATGGACGGACACGGAGAAGGAAGTAGACGGTCGCTGCTGGTTTTATAGTGAATGGTGTAGGGCTTGTGAGTATTTAAATCTAGCAAAATACATTTAAAAGCTATAAATTGCAAATGTATGAATTTGACATACACAATTACTTACTTTAACAACTAGATACACAATTGGACAACCACCACTTATCCGTGGGACAATATAACAATAAACACTACGTGCTCATAACGACAACCACCACTTACCCGTAGAACAATATTTCAACAAATACTAGGTACTCACAACTACAACCACCACTTACCCGTAGAACAATATTTCAACAAATACTAGGTACTCACAACTACAACCATCACTTACCCGTAGAACAAAATTTCAACAAATACTAGGTGCTCACAACTACAACCACCATTTACCCGTAGAACAATATTTCAACAAATACTAGGTACTCACAACTACAATCACGACTTATCTATGGAACAATATTAACATAACAAAATTGTCTTGAAAGTAACAATATATTATAGGTACTTGACCGTAATTTTAAAAAAATCTATGGGATTAATTTGGGCTCACCTTTTAAAAAATATATAAAGCGGATTACAATTAACACGGTTCTGTGAGAAGAAACAATAAAAAATGTAACCAACTTGAGATTATACCAGAAAAAGGTTCCTGGGAGTCGGTTAAAAAATCTAATTCAGGCATAATCTCAGTTTATATCCGGCTTAGCTGACTCAAGTTCACAGCGGTGCCATGAAGCGTTAATAACGGGCGTCTTCCTACCCTGTAACAAGAAACTAATTGCGTGCACGAATAATACCCACCGAGCGAAATTTGACTTGAAGGTGCTTGAAGCCTTGATCTTTCCGAACTCTGCCCGAGCGTTACTATTGTTTCTCGAAAAAAAATCATTTTTAAGTGACATAACGTTTTAACCTAAATTTCAAGACAAACTTTACCTAATACAATATTTATATTATGAAAAGCCATGAAAGTTTAAAACAATACTTAAACTTTACCTCTTCTTTTTTACATTTTTTTGGCTCATAAAATAACCGACTTCAAAAAAAAAGGAGGAGGTTCTTAATTTTACCCGTAGGTTAATAATAACTTAAAAGCGCTACATATACGTGGACGACATTATAATAGCGGGTGAAGACATCGGTGAACATACACGATGACAATTGATCCCGTGAGTAGCAAAGGTCACTGAAAAGGGCAAAAAAAAAAAGTATTTACCAAAAAATGGAATCGACTTCAACACTCACATGTGTGAAATAACTTATCGACGTCGGTACCATGAGCACAATATTTTGATAATAGTTACTTTTGAACTATCATGGCACAGAACTCTAATGCTCTAACCCGCTACCGGCTGGCAGCGTGCCCAGAATGCTAGCAGCATTGCCACATTCAATTACAATGCTGATACGTTGTGCCAAATATGTACCAGCATTTTAGTCACGCGTCCTATCAATAAAATAAAAAGTAAAAGTAAATATTATTCTACAGTAGAATAAAAAAAATAGAATTCAAAATTGGAAGATCCATACTGTCTCAGAATGACGTATGAATCTAACACGTGCCTGTATATATATAGCAAGAACGCGTCTACGGACCAATAACATTTATCATATCATAATTTGTTTATCGTGCCATCAAATAATATAACGACTCACAAACATAATCTAATCTGACGTAAGTTTCCGATCGTACGATGCCATTCCGGATCCAATGTTCATTATTATTAATTGTAGACGTTAGGTATAGGTTATAAACAATGAATGTAATTTTTAAAGGTTTTCCTCATCTGTGACGTTTCTTGTAATATACAACACGTAGAATAGAGAGAAAACCTGGTGAGGGGGTTAACGCAAGGGTCGATGCAGACCGCTTCCAATGCATTCTTTGGAACGATATTGCAGTATTGGCGGTTTTGCTGTCTTCCCGTCACTCCACAGGATTAAGTCAATACTTTCGGATTACAAAGTGACCTATGTGTGCTATCTACATTCAAAGATACGACCTACGTTAGCAGATTTAACGGCGAGCGTAAACACAGTGCTATGAGAAAGAAACAAAGGGACAACAATGCTACAAATATATTTTTTATAATTTTTTTTGACGTGATAACGTTTTATAAATTGATGAATGCCAAAATGAAAAATAGTAACGGTAACATTCCTGTAACGTTCCACCTAAGTTTTATCTAGATCTAGATAATATAATCAAAGTCAAAGTAAAAGTCAAGTTCAAAGTCAAGGTCAAGGTCAAAGTCAAAGTCAAAGTCAAAGTCAAAGTCAAAGTCAAAGTCAAAGTCAAAGTCAAAGTCAAAGTCCAATGTCGAATGTCGAATGTCGAATGTCGAATGTCGAATGTCGAATGTCGAATGTCGAATGTCGAATGTCGAATGTCGAATGTCGAATGTCGAATGTCGAATGTCGAATGTCGAATGTCGAATGTCGAATGTCGAATGTCGAATGTCGAATGTCGAATGTCGAATGTCGAATGTCGAATGTCGCATGTCGAATGTCAAATGTCGAATGTCGAATGTCGAATGTCGAATGTCAAATGTCAAATGTCAAATGTCAAATGTCAAATGTCAAATGTCAAATGTCAAATGTCAAATGTCAAATGTCAAATGTCAAATGTCAAATGTCAAATGTCAATGTCAATGTCAATGTCAATGTCAATGTCATACATGATTATGTCGTTATCACGTAAATCTATCGTCCGTAAACCGACTTTACAGACAACCTATTTTTTTTTCTAGCGGCCCGTCCTGGCTTCCCACGGGTGGTCATTTTTTTAAACATTTTGGGATAACTAAATGTAATTTAACTGAGTATGCTAATTAAAAAGTACATCAACCATGATTGTACATTTTATCAACATATTTCTTCACATCTTCAACATTAAAAAAAGTCATTTTCTTTCAAGTTAATTAATTTTTTTTATGTTTCACATTGTTAACCATAAACCAAATTTTTGTAGATCTCTTTTGTTGTTTATTTTGATTTTATTTTTAGTGACTCCTGAGGATGCCTCGTGGAGAGGCGAAACACGTGTCGAAGAGGTTCCGGTGACGTAAGATTACTGGAATAATTAAAAGTCGCGGAATTAAAACTGAATATTGTTTATTAATATCTTTTTGTTATGGATTTTTACAAAGTGACGCCTGAATCTATAATTATATGAATGAAAAATGTTACCCCATTTAAACACAACGGTAGGACGAAATTTTTTACAAATAAATAAAACTAGCTTCCCGCCATAAAGTCGTCTCAATGGTAGGTACCAACCTTCGCTAACACCAAGTGACAGTCTATTTTCAAATCGAGTACTTGTAGTAACTCAACAGGATATTCGTCCTCACACGCTATTGCCGATGTGCCGGGAATATGAGAAAGTGGACATGTTAGAAAAAATCATATTGACCGGTTTTGCCTGCACTGTAGCAAATATGACACCCGTGTCATATTTGCTACAGTGCGGGCAAAACCTGGACAGAAACAATCAAGTTCAAGTTCATTTAAATACTGGTCCTATGTTAGAAGTTCTTCAAAGGAAGTTAATAAAATAAAAAAATTAAAATAGTAAAATAAGTTCACAGACCATTGCATTCTAGAAATTTGCTTTGAGAATTTCGCGTGGAGAATTCCACGCGTTGTTAAACTATATTATTAAAAAAGGTCGATGGCTGGCTTCTCTAGCGTGGACTGCATAAATTAGACTTATATTGTGTTTTTTATAATTTGACAGAAACAAAGCCTTTGGGTGAAAAGTGACCCGCCGCGTCTGTGTACTTATCTGCTAACTTCTTCCTAACCACACAACAAGTTATAAGATGATATTATTAAAACTCACGACCATAATTACTTTATAATGTTTCTACGCAATGATGTTTTACTATAGATGACGTATATTCATACTGCGCGGTGCTCAGATTTTGTTCCTTTACGACATAAACATGCTTACTGCGACAGATAATACGGTACAAATAATATAGAAAAGGATAGCTATATGTATAGATAGACTTGCGCTTGAAATACGCGTCGTAATGAAAATTACTATAATTGACTTAATTTTGCCGCCTCAGTTTCCGAGCGCTTGTGCGACATCTACCTCATATAAACATATAATATCATTGTTTCTACGTTTATAGCGTGGCACTTACGCTACCTAGCTACTTATATCTCGGAAAAACTTTATTTACTTTATTCCCGTAGGATGATTGAGGTAGCGGAAAAGCCTTAATCCGTGCGGGAGAAACCACGGGGCGCATCTAGCAAGATATACATTTGAAATATAAGTGGTTGTGTGTTTGATTTGATAATTTTATACTCTCGTATAAGAATGCAGAGAGTAAAGGGTGAAATCGGTAACGATGCTCATCAGAAAGGCTCTATTTGCAAAAAAGCATAAGGTATATTTCTGCATAGACCACCATAGACCACCTGGCCGCAGACGCACCTCCTGGCTGAAAAATCTGAGAGACTAGTTTGGGTTGAGTACCAGATCCCTATTCCTGGCAGTCTCCAAGGTTAAAATTGACCTAATGATCGCCGACCTCCGTTAGGGGATGGCACACAACAAGAAGAAGATATTTCTGCAACTCTTTATTGCACAAATTGCCTTGAGACACCAGCACTAACATTTAAATTAAGCTTAATGAGGGGTATTTCCATAAGTACATACTGTGACGAGGTTATACGAGTAGTATGTAGGTAAGTTCAGTTTATTTTCTAGAGAATAAAAATAAAGCAAAGGGGCAGTGTTTGGGGACAGCCGCTAGAATTGAAAGCTACATGGTTTCTAAGCTAACATGGAGCTCACGACACACCACCACTTGCACTTACTATACGGACGACAGCTCCGACGCCATTGGATACTTCTTCGACGAATAACCCAGGAAACAAATAGGGGAATATAATAATAATAATAATAATAATATGGGACAACATTCACACAAGGTTTTCAGGTCCCAAACTAGGCAGAGCCTGTACTATGGTAACCTGATGACATATCTATGATGATATATACTTATATACATATACACACCCAGACACGGGTCAAACAGACATCACACATACACACAAATGTTTGACCTGTCCGGGAATCGAACCCGGGACCAGCGGCTCAGAAGGCAGAGTGCTACCAACTGCGCCAACCGACCAGTCTCGTATAATATCAAGATGGCAATAAAAGATAGAAATAATGAAGTAATCGGGGAACTGTTAAGTGTAGACATACGCTAACAATTAAATATCTAAATGTGTCAAGTAGTAACGTAGTATTATAATAAGTAAATATAATATAATATACTCATAACACAATGTAATAATTTGAGTCTGAAAACTATCGCGAGTTTCTTCCATAATTGTAATGTAACAAACCGACTAGAACTCACGTGGTCACCCAGTTACGTTCTGAGGCTCGCGCTCGCCGCCTGGCACGATCATAACTCCCAGATGAAGAACTGCAAATAAGTTCGAAACTGGTCGGAGAGTAATTTTCCAGTGTTTACCACGTAAGTCCTAGTCGGTTTGTTACATTACAACAATGTAATAAATCGTGTTTTCATTCATTCATAACAGCACTGCTGGACATATGCCTCCCCATGTAGGGGGATTTGCCAATGCTCGCCACGCTTGGCAGGCGGGTTGGCGAGCGCAGTATGATTTCCTATCCTCAGAAGGCGCCGCTGCCCACCTTCTGGTACATGATCCCTTAGCCGACTCTTACGGCACCCACGGGAAGAAATGGGGGAGTACTATTCTAGACCGGTACCATCACGGCAATAAATCGTGTAGGTAGAATTAAATATGAAAATATTGTCATGGTATCATATAGTGTAAACTCACTTAGTTTGTAACTTCACTTAGTTGTTATTTAGTTCATCTAGATTAATTTCACACCTGTTGTGATACACATAATAGTAAAAAATCAAATGTAATCAAAAAAAGGTACGGACCGTTGAGTGTGTAGATTACTCAAAAAAAAAAAGCTAACATGGCAAGCGTGCGGTTTTTCACTTAAAAGGGCTCAACGCGCCTAAAGAAGTTTTCACTTATAAAATGATTGCTTCTGTTTACAATTTTAATTGTCTATATTTTGTAGTTTTTTTATGTAAGTTTAGATAATGGTTTTGAAGGGTATAAGAGCCATTGACATAACAGAGGCTCGCGAGTGTTTACAGGTACAAGGAACTTGAAAAAAAGTACTTGACCGGATGACCTATGGCTCAAACACAAAAGGATAATCACATTTTTAGACTTATTAATTCCCTTGCTCATGTAAGACACAGTCTGAGCACATTTGAAGTTACCGCGTGAATATAAGGAAAGTATGGTAGCTCAAAAATATTATTCACTCATTTTTGACGTGATAACGTTTTATAAATTGATGAATGCCAAAATGAAAAATAGTAACGTTCCGTGTAACGTTCCGTGTAGCGTTCCGTGTAGCGTTCCGTTTCCGTTTCCGTCAAAAGTCAAAAGTCAAAAGTCAAAAGTCAAATGTCAAATGTCAAATGTCAAAAGTCAAAAGTCAAAAGTCAAAAGTCAAAAGTCAAAAGTCAAAAGTCAAAAGTCAAAAGTCAAAAGTCAGAAGTCAGAAGTCAGAAGTCGAAGTCGAAGTCGAAGTCATAAATGATTATGACGTTATCACGTAAATCTATCGTCCGTAAACCGACTTTACAGACAACCAATTTTTTGATAAACAATTTTTTCACCCTTTTCAGTGACCTTTGCTACTCATGGGATCAATATGTCATTATGTATGTTCACCGATTTCATCACCCTCAATAAGGAAGTTCATCCAAATAGACGTAACACTTTTCAGTTATTGGAGTGTAATTGAAAAACCGCTGGACACATTTTGATGAAATTTAATTTTTAACAAGAATCATCGAAATCGGTTCACCCGGTCGAAAGTTATAAGGTAACAAACATAGAAAAACATGCAAGTCGAAATGAGAACCTCCTCCTTTTTTTGAAGTTGGTTAAAATAACTGACATGGTGACACTATCAACTCCTAATATACATCTACTACAAATCATCAGAGGTGGACCCAACCAGGATGTTTGACTGCAAATATTTGTGTGTTTGAGGTAAATGTCTGTACGATTGAGTACGTGATTCAAATATAATGGGAGGTCTTAGCGACGTCGCGGCATATTAATTTGCAGTTTCACGCTCAATAAAACCGTATTTATTTATAGCTTTGATAGCTACGCGGTTGGATAAATATATAGGTATATATATATAACAAGTATTCCTTAACTATTCACGATTTTTTAATTTTTTATTATAGTACTAGTAGCGCCCCGCGGTTTCACCCGCATGGATTACGGTTTTCCCGCTACATCAATTATTCCACGGGAATTATACAATTTACCAGGATAAAAAGTAACCTATGTGCTATTCCAGACTATAATATATAGTTTTTTGTAATATTAGTTTTAGTTTTGTACTTACAAACTTTGACATTTGTAATATTAGTGGGATTGTTTTTAGGAACATTGAGTCGCTTTGCTACTATGGCAGCTCCATACATTTAAGTGAGATAGTGGCCAAACGCTACATCTATACAGTATAAAAAACAGTTTTCTTAATTCATTATCCTAAACATAAATTTATATAGTGATTTGGCCGCGTCGCTTAATGGGGCGGAGAAAACTATTTGAACTTCTTCCACGTCCAGAAAATTGGAGTCATACTGAGTGAGCATATGAGATCGGATCCGTGTACACTCCACTAATATGTGGTATACCTCCTCGAGGATCCCACATGTGTTATAATTAGAAGAGTCGGATGTCTTCTTGAGATTAAAGTTACTGAACCGATGATAGCTCAGCGGTGGAGCGCCGGGTTTGATCCCCCCCCAACGGTTTCAGCGTCCGGTACGGCTGCTGGTCTTAATTGAAAAAATATATATTTATTAGACAACACGATGCAACTACATGGTAAAATCCCCTACGGGCCCAAACTAGGCATAGCCTGTATCTTGGTGACCCAAGTAAGAATTAACGGTACAAGATGAAATCGCGCGCAGGTACTTAACATACAATTGAAGAATCTATACAAAACCTATCATTAAATATATTTCTAGACTGAAATTGGGAGTCCATGAGATTAAGATAACATCCAATAACTATTAATGATAAAACAGTGCGAGAGACAATGGAACATAAGAGGAAAGGAACGATGACGAGGGAAGAATATTGAGTTGGTCTATATAGGAAATCTAGTTGAGTCGTGTGTATTTGTTGGTGTGTGTATGTGTGTTAATGTTTGTAATGTGTGTGTGAGTGATGATGTACGTGCATAATGCAGGAGTTGCAAGATGTTCGCTTTGTCAAGCTAAATTAATTTAAAATTGTAAACATACAGAGTATCTTATTCCTGAAGACAAGACATTCCAAAGACGGATAGTTTGCACTGTTGGCCTCAACAGTGTGTTTTGGAGTGTCTCAGAGTCGCACAACGAGCTATGGAGAGGGCTATGCTCGGGGTTTCTCTACGTGATCGAATGATGAGATCCGTAGAAGAACGAAAGTCATCGATATAGCCCAACGGATTAGCAAGTTGAAGTGGCAGTGGGCAGGGCATATAGTTCAAAGAACCGATGGCCGTTGGGGCCGAAAGGTTCTCGAATGGAGACCACGGACTGGCAAGCGCAGCATAGGACGGCCACCGACCAGGTGGACAGACGACCTGACTAAGATCGCAGGCAAGGGCTGGATGCGGGCCGCTTCTAACCGGTCCTTGTGGAAATCAATGGGGGAGGCCTATGTCCAGCAGTTGACGTCCTATGGCTGAGATGATGATGAGCGCAAAGATGCGTGACGTAATAAGTGTAACGTAAGATGTGTCATATGTAAATGTTTCATTTTGTATAATTTGCATCTAATGTTCAGATGACGTCACGAACCGGTATTAACTGGATTAAAGGATAATGCGTGTAGCATTATCCTATAAGACAACGTAATTATATGTGTCACAGTGGTATCAAAGCACTACGGCTTAGTTAATGTTGACTTTGAAACGTAACGTAAAAGTGTATAATTTCTAGGAAATATTGTGAATATAATCATCAAATACGTCATATTGAACGTATTTGATGATGATATTCACAATATTTCCTAGAAATTAAACATCATCAGCCACAGATCATCATTGTTTTGACTAATTTTTTTCTTTTTTTTTCGGACCAATGCTGTTTGCCTCTACCGGCATTTACAGCTTTACCGGACGGGTGTTTTGACTACTTTCTCCCTTGATGTTTAGTGACGATGTGGTCGGAGGATACATATTAGACTAAGAATGTTGACTATATCAAAGATACCTGTTTAAAAACGCAGCGCATACTGTGGCATTTTTTAACACTTGAGGGTAGTAGGTAGCTTGTAGGAACCAATTACCACATTGTTTTGAATTAACTAACCAAACGCTCAAGCAGCGTTAGGCAGTCGACACATAGTTCATAGTTATTTATTGGTATAAGAAATAGACTCATAGGGCTTCAGTGAAAAATAAGTATAAAGTTATTTCATGGTAAGACTAGAAGCGCCCCGCGGTTTTACCCGCGTGGAGTACGCTATTCCCGCTGTCCCAATTATTCCACGGGAACTATAATTTTTCCGGGATAAAAGTAGCCTATGTAGGTATGTATATTCCTAACCTATCTCCATACCAAATTTCATCGACATCGGTACAGTCGTTTGAGCGTGAAGGTGTAACATACTTTTTTAATTATTTGCTAACAAACAGCAAATATTTTTGGGATAAAAAGTAGCCTATGTGTTATTCTGGTGTCAAAACTATCTATATAATAAATTTCATCGAAATTGGTGCAGCCGTTTGAGCGTGAAGGAGTAATAAACATACACACGTACACATTTACACACATAGATACAAAATTTCTCCTATATAATATTGGTGGGGTAAGATTAGTTGCAAAAATAGTGCATAATGCTCTGTAGTATAAACCTGTAGACCTACCAAAGAAAATGTATAATTTCCGTAGAGCTAATACACCTTAAGATGCCCATCAATCCATTTCTTCATATTCATAGCTCATCACATTAACATTCACAATTGAGTTATCAAGGTAATGTGATTTAAATTGGTACTCTGACACTTTCAACGACCTGTGCGAACACATCCATATTCCACAAGCAGCGTATAGTTTGACCACACTAATAGAAGTATACTGGTCACGCAACATTACTGTGGGCCTGGACAAGATGCATCGCTTCTCTTTCTCTAACCGGTAACGATGCATATTCGTTCTCGTTGATCACGTGATCTATCGCTTTGTAGTGTCAATTTTGTACATAAATGTACAAAATTGACACTAGTTTTCTCTAGCGTTAACGCTTCTAGAATGTTACTTTGTCTAGGCCTACAGGACTTATTGAATCGGCGACTCTCGTACGTTGTACAATGGACAGGGTGATAGTACATATTAAGGTACATTTTAGAGAATGGGTTTCCACAAAATCTTTTGATTTTGTCAGTACAGAACCTTCTACATGAATGTTGTCTTTAGAAACGGGATACTTATATAAATAACAGTATATACTGCATAAAACTTACTACAATTAATCATGACTACACTTGGTAGCAAAATGGTTTGTAGCGATTTCTTTCAGGCAACTGGTGCGCGGTGGTTGGAAAATCCTGAATAAATAAAAATAAAACAAAAAATGTGGTAAAAGTATGTATAACAAAGTATTATAATAAATAGTTTTCTCAGACTATCAGTAGATACATGATCTAATTAACATGCAAGCAGTTACCAACTGGATGTTTTAGAGATCAATACAGCCTAACAGTATAATATGTTCTATGTTTGAAATTATGATGATGACGATAATATCTTAATATTTTTCTGTCTATCTCTCTTCCTCAGTTGACAATTTATCTTAAAATATAATAAAGCATATTATTAGTATGTATTATTGCTTTACCTGGTAGTTATTGCTTTATTTTTTGGTAGTTATTTTATAAAGGTTGACAATTGTGCAAAGGTGTAGAAATTAAGAAAAGAAATGTACAGGAACATCTTTATATTATATGTAGATTGACATTTATTGATAGATAGTAATAATTGTGGCAATTAAAATTACATACGGTAAGGCTAATCTTATCTCACATTGCACAATAATAGGCACACCTACCCATAATAACGTAAGCCATAACACCAATACTATCAGTGATAGCAACTTTTACTTTAAAATAATAATATAGATAAAAACGTTTCTATGATATTACGTATGATAACCAATGAAATATATTAAAAACAACGTTTGATAAGCACTGATATCTGGTTAAGATAGTCCTTGGTCAAGATAGTAAGAAGGATCTTGATAGGATATTAAGAGCACTACAACTAACATAAAAACATTAACGTTTTCAAGAAAATGTTTATTTACATATCTTTTCCATAGATCCAACAAGAATAATGTGACGTGCACAAATGACTGTGCTATCGCAAATTCCTGACTACGTAGAAAAGTATCTAGTTAAGAATAACTATGCGCCAACTTTGGTTTTGATATTTTTTTGTATGACATCAAACTCTGGACAACACGACCAAAACATGAATTGGAATAATTTTTTTTACATTAAATTTTATTTATTCCATTTGATAGTACAATAACGAATGAATATACCTTGTACAAGCTTGCCATAGAAACAGACATACGACATATTGCTATCAATGACTTCCTAGTTAAGAAGCTTATCAGTAATCCGTTTAATTAATCTGACCTAAGGTCAGACTAACCAAATGATTTTGCAAGTATTTGGCACCATTGCTCTTACACAAACCAAAGATAGGCAAATGTGAAATCAGCTTATAAACCATTCATATCTAAGAGAATAAAAAAGGTACTTATACGTATCTTTATAATTGGAAACAATGGAATACAAGAACTTATCATCGATTTTCAACTTACCGAAGAATGTAAAATTACCTAAGAAGAATGTATATATTTTTCTTTTCTTTTTTATTTCCCGAAATTTTACAAACAGCACCTTATTTTGGTGTGCAATAATACCATGAGGCTAGTTATCACTCTGTTCATTTCATACAACAGTCAAAGAATGGATAAAAAATCACATAATATCAAAATGTATATTTAATATTGAATATACTATTACTGCTTCTTGCTGTTTGGAATAAAAAATAAAACCCTATTTTCATTTTTATACAGGGCGACAAATTCGCACATAAAATTATTCACAATATCTTAACGAGGTTATTCTATATCTGTGAATTACTGGATTCCAATACGCGCGTCCGTAGCAAATGGCCCGTATGCAAGCAGATTGAGTTTTTGTGCATTTGCCTACGTTTGTAAACTTTTTCAACGAATTAGTGATTACATTAAAATGCATGCATAACTAATAAATGACGATCAATTTATAATGACAATGAGTTTATGATTGATCAATGCGGCATAGATAAAATACTCATACATAATACCTAATTATAATATTGATACCACATATCGCATATTATCAACAGTATTTCGTAAATACTTAAAATGTACCTACACAATTGCAATAAAGTTTTAACAATGCTTGTTGGGGACATACGCCACCACCACGTCTTTTTAGGGAGGGGTTTGCCAGTACTCGCATGCTTTGCAGGAGGGTTGGCGACCGCAGTGTGTTGATATTATACGCAGAAGGCGCCGTTGCCTGCCTTTTGGTACGTGTTCCTTTAGCCGACTCTTATTGCACCTACAGGTAGTGATGGGGGATACATAGGTACCCCACGGAAAAGTGATTACGTAAACAATTATAACGATATATTTTTTGCTACTAAAATGTTCGATAATACAAGAATTAACATTATTATTAAATGCGGCTTATTCGGCGGAACAATTAAAGCGGCGAAAATATGCTAACCTAAGTAGTGGTTACATATTTGAACCGTTTGGGGTCGAGACATTGGGCCCGTGGGAGCCGGGAGCTCATCGGATTTTCCAAAACTTATCAGACCGTTTGATCTATGGGACGTGTGACTAAAATGCTGGCACATATATGGCTTAATGAATCAGCATTGCAATTCAACGTGGCAATGTTGCTAGCATTCTGGGCACGCTGCCAGCCGGTAGCGGGTTAGAGCATTTGAGTTATCTATAGGCTACCAATAGCTAGTGGTTGCTCAAATGTTATTGTAGTAGCTGCAGTATTGTAATTAGTGTTTTATTATGATAAAGGCCAGTTAAAAAAACATTATTATCGGAATATTTACATTCTTTTTATTTTGGTTGTTTAATATTTCGGCACAGTTGAATGCGCTATGTTCTAATCTAATCTAAAGAATAATGTTCTTGATTTGAACATACTTCTAGGTTCAATATAAAAATAGTTGGCACGTTTAAAACTTAAGAAATGACTTGTTAAGTTTTAAACGTGCCAACTATTTTAAATATATATAAAAAAATGTAATTGTTACTGAATAATTAAAGTAAGTATTTGTAAATTGGTAAACGTAGTCAATGGTCTTTCAAGCTTTGGAATTGAGGACTGTTTAATATTATGTGTGTTTTTTTTTTTTTTTTTACATATTGTAAGTTTGCGTTTGACCACTGTCTCACCTGATGTTAAGTGATGACGTTGTCTAGGTTTAAACAGAAATTGAACGCGCGACTTATTATTTTATAATATCTTAGTGTACTGTAGTACAGGCGCGACACAGCCAATATGGGGTTTTGCCTGATTCTTCTTCTTTTCGCTGTAATCTTATCTCTTTATAATTTATACATTTTAAAAGAAATAAAGAAAGAAATTTATTCACAACAGTGTGCAACATAAAATTAACGTAACTAAATACTAAAAACAATTGATATACATAAATAAAGAATAAAAAAATAGAATAGAAAAATACGTTATTACAATAAAGAAAGAAAGAAAGAAAGAAAGAAAATTGTTTATTTCTGACAAACAACACTACATATAAAACAAAAGAAAACAAAAAGAAAAAACACATATTTAGGTCATACATTAGGTTTAAAACATTATAGGAAGACGAGACAACATTTAAGAATGATAGAAATAGATTAAGATTCGACCAAGAAAAAAATAAATAAAAATAACCTATCTAAGCTAAATAGTTTTATTTGTAGTGTTGCGTAATGCCAGAAATGAGTCCCTACTCAGCGTTATGCGAGGGTTTGACAACCTTCGCGCTGATTTTCAGTAGGAACTCATTGACTGGCATCACGAACGCACAAGTGATTTAGAAGAAAAGGAACAAACAATAAGAACAACAACAGAACTTAAATAACCTTAATAGTAATGTTTTTAAAATCATATTTAAGTGGCATACCTAGTCCTGCACGAACGCACAAGGAACCACAACTCTATGGCCGAACATAATGAAAAAAAAATGTTCTGTGCACGTTGCCACACGTCAGAGAGTATATAACTATTTCCAATACCACGTGTTGACACGTCACAACGCTAAGCGCTAATATTACGTCATCGCACCGGCCACGTATACAGTAGTTTTTTCCAAGCAAAAATGTTAATAATTTCCAGGAATACAAAAACTAGTGTTATAAGTATGTGCGCGTTTATATCATTATTAAGCATCTATGACGGAAAGTGAACATAATTAATTAAAGATCAGCCGGCTATAATATTTATGTAACTAAAGCATGCGTTATGGAATAAACCGTCAATAGTGTCGTGGCACAAGCAGTTGGGAAACTTTAGTACCAATGTACCTAAACATCACGACACATTATTACACATTGTGATTATTGTTCATATAACAGCCTGGACCGGAGCGCAAGAATGGTAGATTTAAACCGAAAGGGTAAGTTATTATAACGCCATATTCACAAATTACTCGAAAGGTATCACAACTCATTAATACCCACTTTTAATAAGCCACATGTCGAAGTATAAATATTGACTAAGAACGGATTGCAGCTTGACATACATATTAAGAAAAAATAATACATCAACAATTATACATATTATGTAGTTGAGGAAAAAAAATAATGTGTTTAACTTATTAATTATTTAACTAATTAATAATTTATCCGTCTATATTTTTTGGACTTTAAGTAGGTGTGTCTTTAAATGCATACTAAATGTTCTGACTGTTTTTAGGGCTCGCAATGGCGGTGGGAGATCATTCCAGCACTGGGTGGCTGCAAATCGGAAACTGCCACGGAATGCTTGCGTCTTATGTTGAGGAGTCATCAACAAATAAGAGGGTGCCCTAGCCTTGTATCTACCCCTCTCATGTGCCCAGGCTAATTTTTGCAGGAGGTACTCAGGCTTGCCGTTTTTGAAAGTTCCAAAGAGCAGAGTTGCAAGGTGGAGCTGCCTCCGTGCCTTCATCTTCATAAGATTGGCTGTGTTCAGGAAGGGAGTGACATGAGCCCGTGAGGGAATTATGAAACAAAACCGAGCGCAGGCATTTTGGACTCTCTGCAATAGACGCTCAGTTCTTGCAAGAATAGACGATCCATATACTACGTCAACATAGTTTAACTTGGACAATATGAGAGACTCGCAAAGATTTATCCTAACATCTGTGCTGAGGAATGGTCTTATTTTGTAGAGTACTTTCAGTCTGTAAAAGCAATTTCGAACAGCCTCTTGGACATGATGTTCAAAGTGTAGATGGCTGTCCATTATTAACCCAAGGTTACGTGCCTCAGAGACACATTCAATCGGCTTATTCAGAATGGTAACTTGTGGGTTATGAATAGTTATGTCGACTACCTGCTTTTTTGACCCCATAACCAAGAACTTTGATTTATTGGGATTTAGCACCATACAATTCTCTGAAGACCATTTTGCCAGTCTGTCCAAGTCTTCATTGATTCTACTCACAGCTTCAGTTACTTTGTCAGGATGGAAACTAAGATACAGCTGCAAATCATCAGCATAGATGTGAAACTGACAATGTTTAATGCAGGTGATAATGTCTCTGCTATACAGTATGAAGAGTAGAGGTCCAAGAATCGATCCCTGTGGAACTCCTCTGAAGTTTGGGGCACAAGAGGAAGTAGTTGTTTTTCCGTCTATCCCAGTAGTGACCTGTACGAATTGTGATCTGAGAGACAAATAGCTATGGAACCATTTTACAGTGTTAATGTCAAAACCATAGAAGGACAACTTTGACAAAAGGAGTGGGATATTGATAGAATCAAACGCCCGAGAAAAATCAAGCAGTACCAGTATAGTACCCATACCCTTGTCCCGAGCTGAGAGTATATTATCAACCACATCCAACAATGCTGTTGCTGTACTATGATGTCTACGGAAACCAGACTGGGTCAAAGGCAATATCTTCTCTGTTTCAAGGTACTTCATCATCTGATTACATACTACTTTTTCCAAAATTTTGGACATACAAGGCAATATACTGATCGGTCTCAAATCTTGAATTGATAGTACGTTAAGTTTTTTTGGGATAGGCTTTATTATGGATATTTTCCAAATATCAGGATATATGCAAGTAGTTATGGAACAATTTATAATTTTAGTAATTGTGGAAAGAGTATGAGGCATTGTAAGTAGTATCATTTGAAGAGTTATGCCATCCACACCTTCAGCGTTTGATTTTAAAGTATTAATTATGCTAGCTACGGCATTCTCATTAACAGTTTCCAATCTAAATACAGATGAATTAAACCTGTTGAATTCAAAGTAAGTGAGGTGAGATAAGTGAACCTGTTTACTACCAGGAACATTCAGAAAATGTGAGTTAATAACATTTGGATTATTACAATTAGTGGGTAAATCCAATGAGTATCTATTACCCGGTATAATAGTAGATTTTAGATTTTTCCAGAGTTTTTTGGGGTTTTTTATGTTTCTATTTATATTATTATTAAAATAACATTTTTTTTCTTGATAAATTGCCTGTATTACAAGATGCTTCAATTCTTTGTAGCATTGTTTATGTGTATCAGACTTAGAGATCTTATATTGCTCATGGTATCTGTCACGAATGTGCATCATATCTTTAATAGTGTCAGTAAGCCAGGGAGGAAGAGTTTTACGGATATGCAAGGTTTTTTTAGGTGCATGCAGGTCAAAAAGAATTAAAAGGTTGCTATTGAAAGTTGATATCATATCATTGACTGTTGTCATATTATCAATGGATTGCCAATTGATTAAGTTTACATCTCTATGAAAGAATTCTAACAAGACATCAGCAAGGGGGCGATACACAATAAAGTGAGGCATGGGTTTCTCCGCTTTGAAACGGAATTCCACACTGATGATTGCATGATGACCCAGATCGGGTATATGGTGCACATTTATTGAATTTGGCTTAGCATCCGTAATCACCAGGTCAATGAGTGTTTCACTATGATCAGTAAAGTGTGTGGGTTCTGTCACTAATTGATTTAGGCTGGTGTAGTGAAGAAAAGAGACCAATGCCTTGCTTTTTGCATCTGAGCCTGAAAGCATATTAATATTAAAATCACCCAAAAGTACCAAATAATCATATGCAGCAAAACTGGCTATAGTCTGTGTCAACCCATCCAAGAATGTATCTACATTGACCCATTGAGGTCGGTATGCTGTTCCAATGATAATTTTTAAAGAGTTGACCTTGACACTCAGCCACATCTGCTCCACAGACACCGTTAGTGGATGAGGACGAATACGTACGTTCACGCCACGTTTTATGTAATACAATACTGCCCAAGTCGTAAAATGGACCCATCTCAGCAAATGCTGGTATTTAACCAGCGCTGATCTTCAATCAATCTTAAAAGGCTTATTTATTTAATTATTATCTATCAGACTTAGACCCCCGCACTAGGATTCCCTGTGTCGCGGGAGGCATGGACACACACAATCACAGCACAAACATCCAAGACCCGGGAAAAACATCTACACTCATCGCACAAATGCTTGCCCCTGCCGGGATTCGAACCCGGAATCTAAATGGACAAATGATCTGACTAAGATCGCAGGTAAGGGCTGTATGCGGGCCGCTTCTTTCCAGTTATGGGGGAATTAATGGGGAGGCATACGCCTCCTGATGATAATATTTATGTGATTGCGTTTTAGGGCGATGGGGATCGTGACCTCTTTGACCTACGACAATGATGAAAAACTAACCGTTTTTGCTGATTGTTATTTACACTATGTTTGAATTTTAGAGGAACGTACGATTTAATTAATAATAATAGTTTTGACGTGACAACGTCTTATAAATTGGTTTGCCGGGTGACACTTCAAGAAACTGCGTTACGCTCCGCTCACGTTATGCGCTCACAATGAGAGCGAGTGAGAGGCACGCGTCCCTTCCACTCGGGCATGGTTAGCCCGCCTAAGAGCGAGAGAGACAGACATAAAAAGTGAAAGGCACTCAAAGTCGTCGTCACGTAAAACTTTCGCCCGAATACCGACTTTACAGGCAACCAATTTTTTTTATAAAATAAAATACTGTACAAGTAAATGCAGATGGCAAGAAGAAAATCAAACCATCTTTGCTGATCGTGTGGTCGTTAAACTAAAATTGTATGGGCTCCCCCTAGGTCCAGTTTATTGCTTGCTAAACGGTATATTATTGTGTTTAACGATTTTTTAACTGCTTATTTTACGACGATTCATTTGTTTCAATGCATTGAACGCAATTGCAGTGATTGCGGTGATTCTACCACAGGATGGTGACTAAGCGAACGATTTGATCTGATTTGTAGTAACTTGAAACGGCATCCAATTGAATAATTATTTAATCAAATTTATAGCCTTACGGGCTGCGCCCCGCGATTTTACCTGCGTGGTGATGATGATGAAAATGAGCCTATGTGTTTTTCTGCGACCTGAATTGTCTACATACTTACTAAATTCCATCCAAATCCGTTTTACCCGCGTGGTGATGAAAAAGGGTGATGATGATGACGAAAAGTAGCCTATGTGTTATTCTGGGGATCAACGGACATATTATTAGTTCACAAAACTAAGTTTATTGGAGTAAAATGCTTAATCATCATCATCATCATCATCTCAGCCATAGGACGTCCACTGCTGGACATAGGCCTCCCCCATTGATTTCCACAAGGACCTGTTGGAAGCGGCCCGCATCCAGCCCTTGCCTGCGATCTTAGTCAGGTCGTCTGTCCACCTGGTCGGTGGCCGTCCTAAATGCTTAATATAGACACGTATTTCGATAGATACACGATAGTAACATGCAATAAAAATAAAGTATAATAACCATTTACATTCCAAACGAATAACATTTGGAGAAACATACATAAATAAGGATTATCTGAACCATTTTAAAATTTATATCACTTAGTTCCCAGCTACTAAATAAGCAAATACCTAACGTAGGCTTTAATGTAAAGTTACTATAGAATATTTTCAACCAGTAGCGCCCTGCGGTTTTACCCGCTTTTCGTTTACGATTACGGTTTTCCCGTTAACTCAATTATCCCACGAGAACAATAGTTTTCCGGGATAAAAGTAGCCTATGTATTTCAGCAACTAACCTATATCCATATCAAATTTAATTGAAATCGGTCCAGCCGTTTAAGCGTGAAGAAGTAACAAAAGTTTTTGAATTATTTGCTTATCCCAAGGGAACAGCAATTATTTTCGGGATTAAAAATAACCTATGTGTTAATCTAATGTCTAAACTATGTCCATAACAAATTTAATCAAAATCGGTGCAGCCGTTTGGACGCGAACGAGTAACAAACATACACAGATACAAACTTTCGCCTTTATAATATTAACTAGTAGCGACCCGCGGTTTCACACGCGTGGTTTCCGGCTTTCACCCTACCTCAATTATTCCACGGGAACTTTACTTTTTCCGGGATAAAAGTAGCTTGTGTGTTAATCCAGGGTTTAAACTATCTCCATACCAAATTTCTTCAAAATTGGTAAAGTCGTTTGATCGTGAAGAAGTAACAAACATACATACTTACACACTTACACACATATACACACAAACTTTCGCATTTATAATATTAGTGGGATAGTGTGATATCACATAAAGTAAGCTAAGTTGCCCATTAAAATAACGATGATGATATTTACGCCTGTGATAATTATCCTGTTAATGATCCAACATTACTTAATATAATGATATATTTTATTAGTCAAAGATTTCAAACTGCCTCACAGCGGAGCCTGGAGCTCTTTAAATTATTCAGTAATTTCGATTGTCATTTGTTTATTTCTTTCTAAACGGTCCATTGTCGATAGTCATATTTTTCTGTGGTTTATTTTAGTCATGGCCGCTAACACTGATTTAGACATTTTATTCGACAACTGGAAAACGTTTATAACCTATTTTTTGACCTATTGTGAAAGTTTGACTGATCAATGGAACAGGTGCAATAAGCGCGACAGTTCAATTGACATTGACGAAGTTTATGACTGATATAGGACATCATTATTTTATTGCTATTTTATTATTGTAATTATATTATTATCTTTACGTAACAATAATTGAAAATTTATTGAAATAGAAGCTGTGTATATATTTCTAATAATTATATGGTTAAAATTATACATTCGATTTAAGTCCTTAGATATAGATTTTTGTGACATAAATGTAACTGTTTAATTCGTTTTTATGTCAATAAATAATAAATAAATAAAATAAAAAAATAAATTATACAATTACAATTTCGATTTAGTGGTATGGGGGCTTGAACCTGGAGCCAGAAGCATTGCAGGCAGTTCCTACCGTTGAGCCAAGGAGGTATGTCATTTTTTCAAATTTCTTAATCACTGCCTTCGCGTCTTTGACACATCTGATATTTGACGTAATATTTCTATCTATGACTACGTCACAATCTCTTACGATGTAATTGTAGGTTCATTTTCATGTCTCAATTTTGCCTACTTGAGATATGAGGTGAGTTTTTGAAGTGAAAACTTTTTAAGGCGCGTTGAGCACTTTTTGGGTGAACAAAAGTCATGGAACTCGCGTCATCGTTACCGAACGCTTACCATTAGGTATCTATAAGTGTACCTATACTGTGTGTATATGTGTACTTTTTGAGTGAACAAAAAGCGTGAAACTCGCGTCATCGTCACAGCACGCTTTCCATGTTAGCTTAGAAACCATGAAGTTTTCACTTCTATCGGCAGTCCCCAAAGACTGCCCCTTTGCTTTTTTTCTTAAATATTATAAAGCTGGCGTTTCTCCATTGTTTTACATGATGTTAAGTGATGACGACTATAAGAGATAGAACCTAGAAGATACTTATTCATGATTGGGATCTACCTTCTGTGACTAATTTTAGTTCTTCACAATTTGTGAGGAACTGGTGCCTGACGTGGTGGCTTCGCACGGGTAAAAACTTTCAAAATTAAAAATTATATTCCTAACTTTAAAAAAATATATTCTAATGTCACCCGGGGATAGTGTAGCTTTCCAACAGTGAAAGAATTTTTCAAATCGGTTCAGTACTTTCGGAGCCTATTAAATACAAACGAACAAACAAATATTTCCTCTTTATAATATTAGTAGGTATAGATTAAAACGCGTTGATTATGCCCTGAAGCAGTACAAGGTAAATGAAAACAAGCGCTTCTGTAATGAATGTCTTTCCACCTATCTCTGGGTGGTCTCATTTCATAACCTACTAATAGATAACTATTTGAAGCGTATAATTAATTAAATAACAGTAACACCTGTTGTTTACCGAAGATTGTTATTAATGATCACTATTTTGTTATTGTTAAAAATCGAGTAGGAAATGGAAGCTAGAATTTCGAAATCGATTATTTGAGGATCGTTTTTTTTATACTGTATAGATCTAGCGTTTGATCACTATCTCATTAGATTGTCAGTGGCGATATAGTCGAAGGTGTTATCATGCTAGAGCTAAAATGCTTACTGGCTTTCAAGGACTGCTGCGTGAACACGCTACGTGCTTGGTGGCAGTAGGGTACTCGAAAGAACCTATCAACATATCACCTAGGCTTGCCGTCGTTCGGGTTTCCCCGGATTTGTCCTAGTTTACAGGGCGTTCGGGGAGCATCCGGGCATCCTTTTATTTTTATTTGTAGTCTTTTGTTGAATTGTCCGGGTTTAAAGCTCCAAAATCAGGCGTTTTCACTTTTCTTGCCATGCTAGGCAAATTTTAGAGATGGCAACCCTACATATTAACCAGTGTGTTGTCAGCTGTTTTTGACGACATTCTCAGTCTTCTTAATGACACTGCCTGACCGTGACCACATTGTCGCTCACTGTCAAGTTAGATAGTAATCAAACGCTAGCCATAATAAGCAATGCTAAGTCATTTAATGAAGTAGGTGAAAAAAAAGCGTTCCTCTACCTAAATGGAACATTTAAATTTCCCTAAAAAATAAAGGAACTGATTATGATATTTCTATGGGACAAATCATATGTGCGTTTTTCACCATAATCGGTAAAGTTCTAGGATTTTTTATTTTTTTATTTTTTTTATTTATTTATTTATTAACATTCACACAAGGTCTTCAGGTCCCAAACTAGGCAGAGCCTGTTCTATGGTAACCTGATGACTGATATTTATACTTATATACATATACACACCCAGACACAGGTCAAACAGACATGTTCATGCACACAAATGTCTGACCTGTCCGGGAATCGAACCCGGGACCAGCGGCTCAGAAGGCAGAATGCTACCAACTGCGCCAACCGGCCAGTCTAGATTGGGTAAGAATTCTGAAATTCTGTGGTTACCGCTAGGTTATGGTCAAGATGAAGAAGCGACCGAAATAAAATAGCTCTTATACGGTTACGCTAAAACACAAATTAGTTCAAAACTTATTAATTCATAAAATTGAATTATATTAAGATTTTAGGCAAATATAAATCGTCACAATATTTGATCCCGACCAAAACTATCCGTAATCTGGCTAATATAATATTATATGTATATGTCAAACTGTTTGTTACTCGATCACGCCAGAACGGCTGAACGGATCTGGATGAAATTTGGCACAGAGATAGACTATGGTCTGGAATAGCACATAGGCTACTTTTCATCATCACCATCATCATCAATCATCACTACGCGGGTGAAACCGCGGGGCGCAGCTAGTAATATTATAAATGTGAAAGTTTGGATGGTGAATGGATGGATGGATGTTTGTTACTCAATCACGCTGAAACGACTGGACGGATTTGGATGAAATTTGGTATGTAGATACTTCAGGTCCCGGAATAACACATAAGCTACATTTTCATCATCACCATCATCATCAACCATCACCACGCGGGTAAAACCGCAGGGCGCAGCCAATTGAATATAAAACTCGTCTAATATTAGAGATACAATTACAAACACAATATACAAATACAAATTTAATTTTTAAAATAATGAGAATAAGATGTTTTTTTAATTGTTTTATCAGCAGTATCATATTAAAATCCACACGAAATGCATCGTATAATAATTTCAAGCTCTAACAGTGGTCATAAACATCACAGATCTAATTGGACTCCGAGTAAGGTGTAGTGTAAGTGCGTAGGTGTTCCTCAGTGTGAGTGTTCAGATATATCGACAAGGGCATCCGTTCACGCTGTGGGAAAAGTGAACAGGTGTTATCACTTACTGCTTTTACAGACACTATCACGCATTTAATTACACATCAACAATACCGTCTGTCATCAAACTCTTATTTTATAAGAAATACATCTCAAAATTGATCGAGTACTCACGAATTACGTGAATCTGAATCAAAGGTTGAATGGTAAGAGGTGATAAAACACTCGATGAATTTACAACAATTTTACGGTTGCATATATACTTTCCTTGTAGAAGAAGCCGTATAATTTCTGAATTATGATATCGAAACCGCTTTTGTTTCCTTGACGATTAAATTTGCCTAAAACTTGAAAGATTCACAGTGTATTAAGTTACGGAAAGCCTGACAAATGCTGTCGTATCCTTAGTTTTGGCGGTAAAAATTTGGTATAACGCACACCTTTTGACGTGATAACGTTTTATAAATTGATGAATACCAGCAACACTCATGAAAAATAGTAACGTTCCGCGTAACGTTCCACCTGAGTTTTGTATTACATAAAATAATCAAAGTCAAAGTCATAAATGATTATGACGTTATCACGTAAATCTATCGTCCGTAAACCGACTTTACAGACAACCAATTTTTTAACAATCGGCAGGAAAGCTAGCCAGTTGAACGATTTCTGGATTCGAAGGATTCCTTTTATTTTACAAAAAATATTTTACATACTTTTTTGTAGGTCTAGGTTTCTATAAAAATACTTTACATTTAGATTTTAATGGTTGCATATTTCAATGATTTGATGCAGATTGTTTTGAATAATTTAGTTTTAATTATTGACATTACTCATCAAACTTTTTTAAATACTTACTATCAAAAACGTTTTTGAAACGTGGTCTCTGACTATGGGCCTTCTGAGCAGGCTCAGAGTCGCGCAACGAGCTATGGAGAGGGCTATGCTCGGGGTTTCTCTACTCTACGTGATCGAATCAGAATTGAGGAGATCCGTAGAAGAACGAAAGTCATCGATATAGCCCAGCGGAGCAAGTTGAAGTGGTAGTGGGCAGGGCACATAGCTCGAAGAACTGATGGCCGTTGGGGTTGAAAAGTTCTCGAATGGAGACCACGGACTGTCAAGCAAAGCATAGGACGGCCACCGACCAGGTGGACAGACGACCTGACTAAGTAAGCAGGAAAGGGCTGGATGCGAGCTGCTTCCAACCGGTCCTTGTGGAAATCAATGGGGGAGCCATATGTCCAGCTGTGGACGTACTATGGCCGAGATGATGATGATGATGACTTTTAAAAACACTGATGGTAAAAGTCTTGAGCAGCAAGGACCAGGAGCGCACTGCACATTTATATAAAGACGTTTTATGACGCTTGTTAAAACAACACACGGACAGGGCAAGTATCAATTCTACTAAACACATTGCCCATAAATTGTTAATTGTGAATTGTCGTTTGTGTTAATTTTTCAGAATTGTATTACTTGCAGACTTGTAACAGCTACACTGATCCATTTTTTAATGAATGAATCACTAGCACAATTTATGCAAAATTCGTATATAACACCGCTCGAAACCAATGCTGGCTTAGCCACAGTAAAGTTAGGACGTAAACTCTAAGGCTTTCACGGCCTGTTACTGTTACTGACAGAGAAGACAACAACACACACAACAGGCCAAACAGCCCGGAAGCAACATATACAACATAACTTTATGTTGTACATTTATCTACAGGACATTTATCTGGGTTTATCAGTTGACGTCATTATGGCGAACTTAGATGATAGATCTGTTGTTATAGCCTCTTAAGAGGTTTATTGTTCGCGATCGCGGTGGATGGATGGATGGATGGATGTTTGTTACTCAATCACGCATGAATGTCTGGATCTAGGTGAAATTCGGCACACAGATAGATTATAGTCTGTAATAGCACATAGGCTACTTTTTATCCCGGTAAAATGTATGATTCCCGTGGAATAATTGATGTAGCGGGAAAAGCGTAATCCACGCGGATGAAACCGCAGGGTGCTACTAGTAGGCAATAAAGTAAATAATTTTGTATATTCGGATCACATGCCACAAGCTGTCTACAAGGTCTATAATTCTAAGCGTACAAAATAAAACAACCTCTGTCTAGGCTCGTTATATAATACCTATGTATTTATTTGGCGGCCACGTGTGAGGGGAGACCGTGGGAACAAGGCTCCCTCCAGAGATCTTGCGAGTAGGTATATTGTTTCTTGAGCACATGCCAGCATCGAGACAGGACTAGTGTGGATAAGACTTTATGGATCTTATCTCCTTTATCTAGGTTCCAACACATAGGTACCTACTTGTTTTGATTTGGAAATACATATAAACATGCCGTGTGCATGTATATATTATTATGCAATTTATAATGTTTTTTATATGAAGTTTATTGAAAAAAAGAGATAGATGTACTGACGTATTAACAATTGAAGGTAGGAACTGCAAAACTATATTTTTATATAGAACACTGTAGTATGAGACGCTGTAAATTTAATTCATGAATCTTGATTTAAGTGAGTAAAAAGTATTTATTTGTAATCAGAATACATATTTAAAATAGGTGTTATACGAGTAACGCAAAATTAAACTAAAGCTGACAACAAACAGGACAAAGCTCAGCCTTGATGTACTATCGTAATAGTTCGCTGAATTTCAGCTCTGCTCTTTTCCCAGACGAGTAGCTATTGCAAATCAATATTATAATACTGTAATTAAGTATTAAAAATCAGAATATGAACGAAATATCAGAAAAAAAAACTGATTTAGATAAGCAGAAAAATAAATAATAATAAAACTGTGTTACTTTTACCGGAAGATGAAAGATGATGAAAGATCAGGTTTATATAATAAATTTGATATAATCATAGTGAGAAACTTAATCTCTGACTCAAGTCATTGACTTTAATCTCAAGGTCAACTGGTTGATTGGGATTATACATAAACGGTTACGATATAGGCCACCTGGTCACAACTTAATCTACATAGAATATTTGCGATACACAAGCTATTCTCTGTATGAATTTGTCGTGGATTTAGCATTCAGTATCTATCGCAAAGAAAACAATTTAAGAAAAACCTTTGAACAAGTGTTCATTGAAGCGCAGACACATTTATTTTATTTATTTATTTATTTACATACACTTAAGTAAGCATTACAGTTTCCCAATTCACTTACAAAAGGCTTAAAAGGATACGAAAAAATACATACAACATTATAACAAGTATAACATAACAAAAAATTAACAATAGAACACAAAATTACACATAGAAACCACATAGATATCAATATCATACCTACAAGCAATGATATTATATGTTTATATGAGGTAGATGTCGCACAAGCGCGCGGAAACTGAGGCGGCAAAATTAAGTCAATTGTAGTAATTTTTATTATGACGCGTATATCAAGCGCAAGTCTAAACATATAGCTATCCTTTTCTATATTATTTGTACCGTATTATCTGTCGCAGTAAGCATGTTTATGTCGTAAAGCAACAAAATCTGAGCACCGCGCAGTATGAATATACGTCATTTTTAGTAAAACATCATTGGCTACAAGATATAAATTTGTATCAGGGGGTTTTGAGTTGTTGTCACAAACATCGCCAAATAAAAGGTCAATTTTGTTAAAACTCGTTTGTATTAAAGATTACGTCTATGACATAAAATATGAGCCAAACATTAGGTATCTATGCATTTTAATTTCATTATCTAAAAATATGTTTACAACTAATATATGTGATGTAACATAATTATACCTAAAGCAGTTTCAAATTCAAATGAACTTTTGATTTCGATCTAGTCAATATAAAAACTGACATAAATAAATTTTATACTCAATAAAATACAATATACATAAGAAATGAAGCTACAATTTTAGCTTGAAACCTATTTGCATTTTAATCTACTTGACAAACCTTTATGTCGACATTCTTTAAATAAATAAAGAAGAAAATAATTGATATATTTTATAGGCCGTGGTGGTACCGGCCTAGAATAGTACTCCCCCATCTCTTCCCGCGGGTGCCGTAAGAGTCGGCTAAGGGACCACGTACCAGGAGGTGGGCAGCAGCACCTTCTGAGGATTGGAAATCATAATGCGCTCGCCAACCCGCCTGCCAAGCGTGGCGAGTATTGGCAAATCCCCCCTATATGGGGGAGGCTTCTGTCCAGCAGTGGACGCACATGGCTGAGAGAGAGATATTTTTTAATATATCCACCACTTTTGATTTCGCAGTATTTCAGACAAGATATATTCAAACATACGTATCTGTCTCTAGTTATAAAAAGCCACTTATTAAACTTATATGTCAGAGACAAACTGACAAAAAGGCGAAAACTATTTTTTGAGGACTTATAAAAAACTGTTCTGTTGAAATTCCAGTCATATCCTCTCTATTCTTTCTTAGCTCCCGTTTGATAGAGTACGCGTCCCGCATAAAAAAGGACGATTCGCCATCTGCCGACGCAGACGTCGCCTTCCCTGTAAACACGGACTCTTGTACCAATTTACACTTTACTTGAAAACAGACTAATCAAAACCTTGCAACGTTGAAATAAGTTATAAATAAATTTGGCCTTTTTTGCTGATACGGCACTTTTGTATGAAAGGATTGCATAAACAAGCATTTTAAGGACGCTATGAATGTTTTGAATGTAGGTTATTTGATTTATATGAATCGAATTTCTACGATACTATTTTATATGATTTTAGATTACAGGTGTTTTTACGAGGCAAATAAGAAGATCAAATGTATGTCTTATCGTAGATGACTAATGATTTTATTCTCCAGTACAAGAAATGTACCATCGTTAGTAATGAAAAGCACTGCAGCAAATGTAATGAAAATGTAAGGACCTACCAGCATGACTGTAAAAATTATAACAAAATCCCAAGCAGCTTAAAGGCAGAAGTTAATGACAGGGTTTTTTTAAAATAAATTAAAATTTTATAAAAAATGTATTACGATCTCGACGAATTTTTGTAAGTATAATTATGTATAATTATTATACGTAAATATAGAATATCCTATTAATTTACTGGTAATAATTTATGTTTACAATGCGCCACCACTTTTACATTGTACAGTGAAAATATCATTTTTTAAACTTGCATCATGTTGTGTAAATCAAGTAATTAATCAGTTAGGTACGAGCAATAGTGAATATAATAACCTATTTAAAATTCAGACAGTATTATTCACTTATTAATACAGATTTATTCAGTTTTTAATCATTTCCCATCTCGCGCTAAATGTACAAAGCGTCCAATGGCTGAGGCTAAATGCGAAAAAATAAATCACCACCCACAGATTTACCCGTGTTACCATCATCTCCTAAGAGGTATTATTTACCTAAGGAGTTTGTAAAAAAAACCCTCCAAAGTTCGTAAAATTGCTAAGCGCTCTCTACACAACCGTAGACCTCATACGCGTTATTCTAAAAAATAAAACTAGCTTTAAAAGTTTGAATTTCGAATTCTAATTATCATAATAATATAACATAAAACTATTTCTTTTCAAACGCTGGATAACATAACAACTGACCACGTGCCTTATAAAGAGCTATTATTACCGAGTAGGTAGCGCGATCATAATTGTATTAATCATTCAGCGCGACCGGCAGACGTCGATTTTCTTCAACAAAGTGCTCTTGTTTGTTTTTTTCGTAAGGAAGTCGGCCGAAGGTGAACCGTGGGAACGTCGGGCGGGTGCACTTCCCAAAACATCGACGCACGGCAGCGAGTCCGACATGCGCCGGAGAAAACGAGAAAAAACACCCCAGAGTTAAACTTGTCAGAGTAAGACGCAAGATATAACGTGTGCGCGCCAAGCGACAGCTCACAATCGCGTGATCATCTACAAGAAATAATAAAACGGCAATAAAAGAAACACGAGACAACGGTAACCAAGAGCGCGTGAGAGCGAGACGGGTGCGGTGGCCGAAGTCTCGCGCGCGCCGCTCGTACCGCGTTCAAATTTCAAAGAGCAATGATCGGTGCGATAGGAGCGAGACGCGCGTCAAAAAGACGCCTTTTGAAGAAAGAGAGAGCGATTAAAGCTATGGAAAAAGATAAGGATGGCGATATTGGTTTGGCTCGTGGCAGTTTCAGCACGGGCCGAGTTGTTGCATATAGATTGACGATAGGTGGCGTCGTTTTTGACGTTAACCTGAAGTTTACGTAAGGTTGATATTACCTACATATTCGGAATTGTATATAATATATAAATAATAATAGAAGACACTTTAGGACGTAGTTTGAAATGTTCGGCTACTTTCATTACCTACTGACTGACTATTAAATTAATTTTGTCTGTTAAATTTAATTGATGAGATGAAATACTTAAAAATATATATCTATCCATAAACAAACAATAATTATTTATTTATTTTGAGTAATTTCATGGTTCTGAGAGAGAACTAATGATAACGTTGATTGAACATTAAAATTTAATACAGCTCATACAGGATGCAAGTCGATGCCAGCGCCACTGTGAACGTAGCACGCACTATTTGAGTTCTCCAATTCTTGACTAGATGGCGGTATAAGTTACAATTCGAATAAATCTATGACTATTCTATAAATATCAGCTGGCAACGCTTTTTCACCGCGTGATCTAGGTACAGTTTTACCGTTACCGTACATTATCTAATTGTTTTTGCGAAATTTTCTCAATTGTTCATTTTGTAAGAACCTTTTACAATGTATTAGAAAATCTAAAAAATATGAATGAAATCAGTAGTCAAGAGTACAGTCGTTTTCCCCGTTCTAAATATGTTTATCATTTTTATAATTATAATAAATAAAATAAATAAATAAAATCTTTTATTTCAGACCAGTGATCCATAATGTGTTAGTAGCAAATATGTAACTTAAAATGACTTATGTTACGATAGACGAGAATTATGTTATGACGGCTGGACACACATTCACCGTAATGAACGTACCTAATACTTATGTATTAAAAAGTGGATGGGTGTCCAGGGTGCCAAATTCCTTCTTTATTAAGACATTCCATTCATAAACAATGCAGTCGTTCAGATGTTATCATAAATAAACTTGATATTCCGCTAAAATAACAATTGCACCTCGATTGCATTGTAGACAATTAAATTGCGGTAGAAATTAGATCTGTGTACCCATTACAATTATACTCCAAGTAGAATAGCAAAACTAGAAAAAAACGACGATTCATTGACAATCTATGAGCAATGTGTTAGTAGAATTGATACCCAGTCGTCTCTGAGACACCCTGTGTAGCTACTGGCTGGAGCCTCGTTAACCAATGTCTCATGAAGCACACATCTTCAGCGATTCCAGTCAGGATACTGTTGGAATTGCCATTATGATGTCATTTTAAAATATCATATCTAAACTCAGTAGTTGGTTGTACAGGTTAAGATATAACCATCTTATAAAACAATATTTAAATGCTTTTTGATCGTGTCTGGCATATTTTTTAATATATCAATGTATAAAACACGGGAGTTACTCACGTAATAAGTCAGAGGGTTCCGACTATAGTTTCAACCACATTCGGTGGTCTTTTTCAAGGAGAATACGGGGCTCGCGGACGCGGTCGCGATTCGCCTAGGGAATAGGCGAATGGCGAAAGGAAGGCGAAAGTTGAAACTATAGTCGGAACCCTCTGACTTATTACGTGAGTAACTCCCGTGTTTTATACATTGATAATGTCTCAAAACCACGTCAGTTTTAATAACAACATTTTTTAATTTGTCTAAAAGGTTCCCAGGGTTTTTGTCACTTTTAGTTTCACGGACCCCATCGATAGCTAAATTATCCTAATACCTATACGTTCTAATATGATTGCAACAACTATAATAGAACGCTTAATAGTGCAATTCATTTATTGAATTTTTTTAATTGATTATTCGTGGACACTGACTGATTATGTTAGTAGGTAAATTTATTTATTAACATTCACACAAGGTCTTCAGGTCTCAAAGGCAGAGCCTGTACTATGGTAACCTGATAACTGATATATATACTTATATACATATAAACACCCAGACACAGGTTAAACAGACATGTTCATACACACAAATGTTTGACCTGTCCGGGAATCGAACCCGGGACCCGCGGCTCAGAAGGCAGAGTGCTACCAACTGCGCCAACCGGCCAGTCAAAAAATACTAAATCGTTCTAAAAGAACACCGTTCATAAAGTAACAAATTTTATAAGGGATTTTTTTTTCTAGCTTAACATAAGTAAAATCGTACTTAGTTGTTGAGTGAATTCATTTAACATTTTGTTTAAGTAACAATGAAACGATTTCATTGGTTAAATCAATGGACGGACAATCGACGGTCCCGTGGCGCAGTGGTTTGTGTCATCGACATGACTTCTGTGTCACCGCTGCCCTGGGTTCGAATCCCGGCAGGGGCAAACATTTGTGCGATGAGTGTAGATGTTTGTCCCGGGTCTTGGATGTTTGTGTGCTGTTATTGTGTGTGTCCATGCCTCCCGCGATACAGGGAATCCTAGTGCGGGGGTCTGAGTGTAAAAAAAAAAAAAAAAACCTTTTTTATTTAATGATAACTCAATTTAAACATGTGTTCCGTGAGCAAACTTAATTTCATAGTTTTCCGCGAAACCTTATATTTCCAACGAAAAGTTTAACAAAACAATAGTAAGGATATTAATGTGTTACAGAAAACATTTTACAATTATTTTAAAATAGCTCATCGTATTTTAATTTAATAATTGCCGTAAATGTCAACAGTGCGGAGTTATTATCTGCAACTTTGTATTATTCAAAGTTAATTAAAGAATCGTTGTTGCGACTAAACTAAACTGACGGCTCAATAATATTCGCAATTAAGCGATCAAATCGATTACTATTACCACCTGACATCACTGATTATTGTCTCTACATAATACGGCTGTAGAAAACAGTATTGTATTCGTTACCGAGTAACAAGTACGCTGGTACCGAATACTGAATCGTTACTCACGAATGCGTTTCATTACTCGCATGTTTCGTTTTTTCATACATTTTTTCGGTTTGATTGATTTTTTTATGGTGCACATATCGTTGCATGTCTAACGAAATGACGTAACTGACATTGAGGTTATTGTTCAGGACAAACGCTTTTCGGTTGGGACTTACTTTTTAAGAACTGTAGCGCGTTTATTTAAAATACGGTTTCAGAATATTATCTCAAAAGAATTACATTACACTTACTGAGATATATAATAACTTAAAAATAAACACTTATTGTGCCGTAGCTCATAGTTTACAAACGCTTTTATACTAAATAATTAAGAATTACACTTTCGAACAACAATAGTAAAACCGCTAAATAAAATGTTTGCATGGCCGCGCCGCACCGCTCTAAATCCAGTCGCATGAATTTTTAGAAGAACAACAATGGTCGAGAATGCAATTTTAAACTAAATTCACACTTACCTATACATAGGTTACACTACAAGTCACCGGAACTGGCCACTTACATTAACAATATTTAAAAAGTAATTACAACATTTGATCATGGATTCTCTTTGGCTGTAGAATGCAGTTTGTTTCATCTGACTGTCAATTGTTTTTACCTTGTGGCGCAATTTTAAAATTATACATATATAATATACACGTATAGGTACTACGAACTTAGGCTGCCCGGTAAATGTATTTTTTATTTTTGTTCTCTTTTTGGTTAATAAGATATGTATATTTATTGGAAACAGATTCGCCACTTTGTAAGATCTTTGTTTTACAAGCTTATGCCAAACATTGACAGATAGGTCCTTAATATTATGATTGTAGCAAACCATATGTATTCGTTACCGAGTAACGGATACGCCATTTAGTACCAAGTAGCTACTGAAACGTTACTCACTAATGCATTTCGTTACTCGCATGTTTGATTGATTCGTTTTGCATTACAGATTGCGGTATTATTGATATACATATTCTAGCGGATAAGATATTCAAACCAGTAAATCCTCTGCAAATTCAGTAGTTTTTTCTCAGATCCTTGGGGTAACCAAATTATATTGTGCCTACTTGTAGTTCCAACTAAATTATCTATTAATTCAAAATTAATTATATATTTACACACACAAGTCTGGTTCAATATTAAAATAAATAAAATTGTAAAGTAATAAATTATGCCTTACTCAGCTAAGTATGTGTAACATACAATGGTAGTGATTCGCTTATTCAACTGAACTAAACTAAAATTTTGGAAAACTGAATCAGTTCTTATACGGTTACGATAAAGTCTAAATTAGTATGAGACTTATCAATAAAATCACTAAAATTAAATGTATTTATTAAATTTGCGGGTAGTTTTAGCGAAATTAATTCGCCACTAATTTGGTGGGTACTAAAGCTACCCGCAATCGGCCAGCAATGGAATAACACTTGTCTAATATTAGTGAGGGCGTTGTATGGAGTTATACGAATTTGAATTTTAGCGAAAATAGAATACGAGCTATTTCAATTCGAAGAATTTTAGTGAATTTTAGCTAGTTCGTGTGATTAACAGAATTAGGGCCAATATAGTATGTATGCAATTTTTTTTTATTTCTCCAAAGTACGAACGAGGCAACGTCAAGGACATTCCGTACGCAATACAACTCGATGCGTTGCAATGTTATTAGATACCAAAAGTAGCGAGTAACAATACCATTATACTAAAGAATACTGATTAGTATAGTATCGAATACATACGGGTACGCTGTATTTCATTACTTTTACACCTCTGGATTACTGACTACCAGAAAAAGTTTACTTTATTTCTTGAGTAGGTACTATTCGAATTCGATTCATATAGAACCATGCCTCAATAACATTTAGAACATTATTACAACTATTTCTTTGATGTTAAAATGTGTATTGTGACACGGTTGCTAAAAGTGTAGAGGTAGGAACCTACATGGTGGAAGTTATCAGATGGAACTATCTCATTGACAGACTGTCGTCAGTGTATGAAGCTTGCTTCCGCCGTAAAATGTCATTACGCTTACATGTTGATTATCTATTTTAATCAAGATGTAATAATTATTCTGACATATCGATTTTATCAATCGTTACAATTCAATTAAAGCCTTATTTTAAAATAAGCTCTTAATAATGATTTTGAGATCTCTCTACTTAACGTGGAATATTAAAACATTTTCGTATATTTTTAAAAACTATTAATTATTTTATGTTTAAAATAAACACAATGTATTTACTCACAGAGAAATAACTTTCCCGCCAGAACAAAAGTTGACTTAACGGTTTGCAATTAGAACGACAGTGATTCATCTATTCAAATTCAAAAATAGAACGTTAGGAAGGCGTGTGCAATTGGCGTTCGTGGGCCGAAACGAACTTCGGCATTGGACGGCCGGCCGCCAATCGCCGTGGGAGGCTGCCCTAGGCGTGACTCATTTCTCTTACTGAAAATTTAATGAAACTCTTGTACTCACTTTACTAAAATCTGATTTTATTTTGGTGTAGATGGCAGTTCAAAATTTTTACGTTTAAGTTATTTCACACTTTTGAGTGCTGAAGTCGGTTTCATTTTTTTGTTAAAATTTATTTTTCACCCTTTTCAGATACCTCTGCTACTCACGGGATCAATTGTCATCTGTATGTTCACCGATTTCTCCACCCGCAACTATAATATCATCCACGTATGCGTAGCACTTTTCAGTTATTGGAGTGTAACTCAAAAACCACTTGACCAATTTTGATGAAATTTAAATAGGACCACCTCGGAAGTGTACTCTACCAAAAAAGAATAATCAAAATCGGTTCATTTACGACGAAGTCATCCGCAAAAACACTTAAAAATATATATAATATATGACGAATTGAGTAACCTCCTTCTTTTTTTTAAGTCGGTTAATAAAAATAGTTCCAATAACTGCGTTGGTTTGCGTAATAACCTTTTTTGTATTTCGCTCAACTAATTCTTAGTTACGCGAAATACTAAAGAGGTTACCTATTACTCTCTCGTGTACATATAAAATGTTTAAATGTTCAGATCATATAAAATGTTTCTAAACTACATGACAGAGTTAAGAAATAACCTGAATTAACGGCGGACTATAATATATCGATATATCAAAATCTACAACTACATATCAAGAGATGTCTGTTATCAAATGATCTTAGACTATCACTAAAAATTCCAATTGGATTTATTAAGTAAACTTCCAAGAAAGATTGTAGAGTAGATAAAATTTAATTCTCTGAAAAGATTACCATTATTATATTTAACAGTTTATTAAGTCGTGTGTCGGATAAGAGCAATTTTTTGACAACAGTCAAAGTGTCAATTTAAATAAGGTTAAGCAATGATATTGTATGTTTATATGAGGTAGATGTCGCACAAGCGCGCGGAAACTGCGGCGGCAAAATTAAGTCAATTGTCGTAATTTTCATTACGACGCGTATTTCAAGCGCAAGTCTAAGCATATGACTATCCTTTTTTATATTATTTGTACCGTATTATCTGTCGCAGTAAGCATGTTTATGACGTATACTTATTTAAGTAAATTATGTAGATCCAAGTTTTCTAACAGCAGATAGACGACCTGACTGCCGTGGTGGTACCGGCCTAGAATATTACTACTCCCCATCTCTTCCCGTGGGGCAGAGTAAGAGTCGGCTAAGGGATCACGTACCAGAAATTGTCATCAAAGTTTCGATTAATGTCATATATATATATATATATATATATATATATATATATATATATATATATATATATATATATATATATATATATTTCTATGTTTATTTTATTTTTCACCCGCGTGGATTAAAGTTTTCCTGCTACCTCAACTGACCCACGGGAACTATACATTTTCCGAAATAAAAGTAGCCCATGTGCCCAATCCAGAGTTTTAACTATCTCCATACCAAATTTCATCGAAATCGGTGTAGCCGTTCGAGCGTGCAGATGTAACAAACATACACACAAACTTTCGCATTTATAATATTAGTAGGATAAAAAGGGCGTTCAAACCCCTTTTAAGAATACAAATTTCAGACTAATCGAACAGACGCCCCGAGAATAGCCCTATCTTGAAAATTCGCCGGGCATGTTTAAACAAATAAAATATAATTAAACATAAATAAACGCTCAAAATAATACACATTTAGCGTCATGGGTTCCCCTACTGCAAAGGGAGGCTCCAGTCACGCCCTCCTCTCTTCTAAAATTGCTCTGCCCGACAGGGTCCCTAACACAGATCTGACAACCTTTTTTGTTAGATCTGTGGTCCCTAATAAACTGTATTTTATTGTAATACCACCTACACTAAGCAAACTTATACTATAAGCGATTGCAATAAAGTTTTGAATTGAATTAAAAATACTTATTTATGAGACCCAAAGTAAAAAAAAATCAAATCACACATCCATGTCGAAAACTTTATTTACTACATAAAACGAATTATACAAATGGTTCAATTTCTTATTTTAAAATATTTGAAAAAAATGCACACATATCTCCCCAACTTTGCCCTAATGCCCCACACACAATGGGGTCGAAAATTTGAAACCCTTGCATATTTTGAAAAATAACAAAAGACCACCTGTTACTGCCATATTTTTTTGCCACTTTTTTGTGTCGCACAAGTGCTATTCTTCTAGCTGGCAGGTAGATTATACTGGGTGGTGGAATAAGAGAAGAAACTCAAAATTTAAGGTGTACCTACTTTTTTAAAGTTCTGTAGCGTTTGACCACTTGATGGTCATTGACGATGTCGTCGAAGATGTTATCACGCTACTAGGCCTAGAATGATCACTGGGTCTTACGGACTGCTGCCATGCTGGCATGAGGACACTATGTGTTTGGTTTTTTGTTTTGTAGTTTATTGTTTTCGTTTTCTCGTCTTCGTTTTTCTTTTTTTTTTTTAAATCACACTCAGACCCCCGCACTAGGATTCCCTGTGTCGCGGGAGGCATGGACACACACAATCACAACACACAAACAACCAAGACCCGGGACAAACACCTATACTCATCGCACAAATGTTTGCCCCTGCCGGGATTCGAACCCAGGGTCCCGGAGATACAGAAGTCATGTCATGTCACTGACCACTGCGCCACGGCGACCGTCGATCTTCTTCGTCTTCGTTTGTTTCACTCACTTGAAGGTGGCTATAGCCAGGCGGGCACTCGAAAGTAATCCATTTACTAATAACGAATATATGGTATAAGGCACAGATCTGACAAACAACAAAAGCAATTTGTTAGTAAGATCTGTGGCATAAGGTTCGTCAAGTGTGCAGGTCGGTGATTTTCAAATGAAAGTTTTCCGGCAAAGACATTTTAGGCATTAAATAAATGTTAAATGTTAAAAAAGAGATATATTCATATTTCTAACTAAATTTGTAATTTAACAAATAACCATTATTAGAAACAATATAAAAGTGTAAATATTTATTTATACATGTCTATCTAAATATTTGTATATATATATTTATAATATTATTATTCTATTATGTATTTCTGTTATTGCTGAGTAATTTACATTTTTTCAAGCGTTTGACCACTATCTCACTTGATGTTAAGTGATGATGCGGTCTACGGTGGAGCACGCCTGCCTAGAAGAAATAATAAAATGAATAAAGCTCACGTTGTGTATTATATTACAATCATAACGAATATCATGTATAAGATTTATGACACTTATGTTCTCTTTGTTTTTCTTATTTTTATATACTTATTTTATTTATTTTTAAGCTTTGTAACACCCCCGTTATTTAAATTTATTTCGATCCTCTCCATGCAAAGGTTGCCTGGTAGAGAACACTTTTAGTGATAAGGCCGCCCATTGTCACACTCTATGTAAATTTATGTTTATTGTAAATATTGTTTTATATTTAAGATGTAACAATAGACTATTTTCTAATCTAATCTAATCTAATATGGTATGAAAATTTGAGGCTTCGATCAAGAATATCTTGATCGATGATTTGAGTACAGAGAGAAATTGTCTTTACCCGCGAGTAATAGGGTAACTAAGGAATAAATGCAGTTGAAATGAGAGCTCTGAGAAGTATGATTGAAGTGAAACTGAGTGTTAAGAATAGTGTGATAATGGAGCGTTGTGGTGTCAACGAAGATGTATGGAATAAGATTGAGAAATACATGTAAAGATAGTTTGGTAATGTAGAGAGAATGAACGAAAGGAGATTGACTAAGCAGGTATACATGGGTGAAGTGATTGGTAGTGTTGGAAGAGGAAGGCCTAGACGGAGGTTCCGAAATCAGATTGAGGAAGTTCTAAGAAAGGGCCAGGTCAAGAGTACTCTAAACCGACGCTCTTGTATGAAAGGTCTGATGAGTGTGGATGAGCCGAAAGTAGTGTGTCGGGGTCGTAGCAGTTGGAAGACTGTGGCCTACCCCTCAGGGTAAGAAAGGAAAGAAGAAAATTATATTTATGTATGTATATTATAAAGGTAAGTCAAAATGAGCAAGCTGATGAGAGTGATGAGAGTGACGACAGTGATGACAGTGATAACAGTGATAAGTATTCAAAATCATCTTTATTAGTATTGTACTATTGGCTCGCTTGCCCCGAAAAATTACTCAGTAGACATTTTTTTAGAGTAGAGTAAAGTTTTTTTAGAGTAGAGTAAAGTTTTTTTAGAGTAGAGTAAAGTTTTTTTATCTATAATTAAAAGAGATTGGGATTTTTCGAATGAAGCGCGGGAAAGTGGCTATTTAAATAAATTCTTAATTTATTTAGTTAATATTTTTGAAGTATTTTAATAAACGCATTTGTAATTTATTGGTCTATTGTTTCACCACTGTCTTAATTGGTCAGTGACGATGTGGTCAAAAGCGGCATCTCGCTAGTTTCCAAAAATATTCTGTGTATGTTTAAATCGGTTACTTTTGTAATTTCAATGTATAGTCTCCAGAATACCGTTTAGTCATTTTGCTAACTAATCTAATAATAAAAGCCTGATGTAACCTTCTTTTTCTCTCAGATCCATAGATTATCTGTGCTCCGAATATTAAGTAGGTGTAAGCTCGTACCACAGATTACTTAATATTAGCCACATAAATATGTATAAAAAAGTTTGTAATGCTCATTAAAAAAACATAACATCCATTACTTTTTCAATGAGTAGGCGTTGGATCCCGCTGTCGTCGATTTGCAATAAAACCATATAAAAAAACTGACCGCAATGAAAAGACCAGAGGCATTTTTAAAATGTAAACGCTTCCAAATTGTACGCTATTTAATCTTTTAAGTATCAAATATATAGCTATTAGCTTTGGTGGCCGAAAATCCTTTCAACTAATGATATAAATGTGAAAGTATTTACATATCTATGGATGTCCGTTGCTCAATTGCTAGAGAACGCCTAAACGAATGCAAATTGGGCATAGAATATAACTTGGCATAGCTGGCAGATAATTAGCAAAAATGTGATATCTTCGTCTGGAATCTTTAAGGAGTGGTAGAACTCTATGTGAGTGTTCGCGAGGGGAAGTACTGCCACCATATCTATTTCTACCGCCAGGCAGTAGTGTTCGTATTACTGTGTTCCAGTTTGAAGGGTATGGTGTCCAGTGAAATTACAGGCACATGAGACTTACCAACTTTATGTCTCAGGGTGTACGTGCAGTGCAGTTCTTTACGAACTGTATCTGTCTATAGGTAGAGGTTACCACTTAACATCTTGTAGGCTTTAAGCTTGTTCCGTCACCTTATCACAGCTTACTATAAAGGCTGTGACCTAATCCCATCAAAAAAAGGAATAATACATAATGTATACGGTGCCATGCCGGGAAAACCGTAGTCCAAGCGGGTGAAACAGAGGGCGCAGCTGGTTGATCGTAAAACTCTTTTATTTTGGCGGGAATTTAGTTGTGAAAGATCGACGTTTTATTTGATTTTACAAAATTAGTGTTTTTTGGGCGTAATGTGTGGTCACGCTAGATTGTAAACCATTTAGTGTCCGTGTAAGTGTTAAGTAAAAAATTAAACTGATTTCACCCCTTAAAAGTGTGAAATAACTTGTTGAAGTCGGTTCAAATCAGTCATAGTTCAAAAGTTACTATTACCAAACATACGGGTCGAATTGAGAATCGCTTCACTTTTGAAGTCGGTTAAAAACAGATTGAGAGGAGGTAATAATTTATTATTTGGAAGAATGTTAAAACTACCTTTTTCCTGGGTAGAGCACGAAACATAAATTTAAGTCTATTACTTGTTAATTTTTGATTACTAATTGAACTTTTTACATTTCTTTCTGTTTGACTTAATGACTAAGTAAATAAGTTGTAACTAATAAGATGACTATTGTCATTATACAAAACTAAAAGTCATAGCGATTATTAAACAAATCTATATACCTAAGATGAATTGTTTTAATATTCTTCCTACGGTAATTTTCTTCATTCACTCTTCGCATTTAAATCTGTTTTTTTTTTAAATATAGCAGTAATACATTTTTTTAGTCTCAGACCTCTGTCAACAATTTTTTTGTATAGCAGGGTAAACGACACGTGTGTTTCTCACCGCACTTAATCTTAATTTACGTCAGATTGCCTATTTTATATTTAAGTCCTTAGGTGATTCACACACCTATGAGCCAAGGCACAAACATCGGTTAAAAACCCCTGTCCACAACCTTGAAAAATCCAACAGATTAGTACATGTGAGAGGACCTGCGTTATATAACCATTTGCCAGATCGAATCAGAAATGCAGCTTTCTTAAATATTTTTAGGTTTAAATTAAAAACATTACTTGTTAGTAAAGCCTCAACTACAGACTCAACTACTACTCAACGACAGAGTTCCTTAAAGATAAATGGAACTAAAAAAAAAAAAAAATTAAACGTTTGAAACGTTAGCATTATAGGCATATAGCATTATAGCAAAATTATTATTATTATTAGCAAAATTATTATCGCGAGTAAACCCCGTTTGATTTAATAACAATGTGTTCGAATCGCGAAAGTCTTAAAATTACAAAAGACAAGAGTAGTTTTAACTTCTGCATACATAATAACTTAGCAGTTTTAACTCTAATGAGCAATTTCAGTTAAAATCGAATTACTTATTAGCCTGAAGGCTAGATTGTAATTTTAATGTGACGACCAAAAATGAACGCGCATTTATATTTGAAAAAACGTTCAAAAACACATAGGATCTCTACAACCGTTCGAAAAATTACAAAAATGGAAGGAAAGTCAACATTAAAAATGCAAAACTGGTGAATAAACCGAGCAAAAAACGAATAAGTGTAAAAAAGGATAAGTTACATCGTGGGAGAATCGCGCAGGTGTAACCAAGTGACGGTACGTAAACACGATATGACGTAGGGGGGAGGGGGACGGTTTTTGCGACCATGTCATTGATTTTAAATTGATGCCGTGATATTTGTGTATACATTTTATGGCATACTAAATGTCAGAAAGAGATTATAAGTAGATACAAAATAGTTTCTATTTGTGTTGTTTTTCTAATATACTCTATTTTTTTTTATATATATTATTTTTTGCAACCTTAACTTTCCACCGTATATTATTTAGCCGTGTATGAATTAATAGTTTTGGCTTTCACGCCTTACGTATCTGCTGAACTAATTAATTGTAAATAATGCGAATATTGTGAATAATTTCGAAGCGATGATAGCTCAGTGGTGAGAGTGTCGGCTGTTAAACTGAGGGACGCTTTTTCGATCCCCACCAACAGCTTGAGCTTTCGGTGAAGGTGACACCGTTGTCAAATTCCCCGCATGGGGGTAGAGAACACTTTCAAGTACCCGCCTGGCTAGCTACTACCCTCAAGTTTAAAAAACTGTCACTAAACACATATTATATAGTGTGTTCAGGCAGCATTCCTTGAGACCACAGATCTGACACTTTTCTGTGCTTGAGACCCACTAATCTTATAGGCTTGATAACGTCTTCGACCACATCGTAACTAACCATCGGCTGACATAGTGGCCGAACGGCTATAAAAAGATATAAAAATAATTACTTTTATCACATTTTGCAATATATGATCGGGGAACAGGAAACGACAGTGATTATTAGGGAATTGATTGCTAAAATCTAATTGACGGTCGCCGTGCCGCAGTGGTCAGTGACATTGACTTCTGTGTCGTCGGGACCCTGGGTTCGAATCCCGGCAGGGGCAAACATTCGTGCGATGAGTGTAGATCTGTGTCCCGGGTCATTTATTATATAATTAATGCCGTAAACAAAAAAATCGTTAAAATCCGTTACACGGTAATTTTTAATATAATATAATATTACCGTGTCCGTTATCTTATGGCACCAAAGGGCACGAAATATGATCTAAAAACTAACCAACTTTTTAACTGACTTCAAAAAAGGAGGAGGTTCTCAAAATGACTCGTATTATTTTTTTTATGTTTGTTACCGCATAACTTCCAACTGGGTGAACTGATTTTAATCGTTCTATTTTTATTTGAAAGCTTGTGCTTCCCGTGTGGTCCCATATAAATCTTCCCCATATTCCCATCCCATATTCTTTCATGAAAATCGGAGGAGCAGTTTATGAGCTACACTCTAATAACTGAAAAGTGCGTGCTTATACTTAGACGACATTATAGTAGCGGGTGAAGACATCGGTGAACATACCTACACCACAATGACAATTGATCCCATGAGTAACAAAGGTCACTGAGTAGAGTGAAAAAAAAAAGTTACAAAGAAATGGAACCGACTTCAATACTCAAAAGTGTGAAATAACTTGTCGATGTCAGTACCATGAGCACAATATTTTGATATGAGTTACTTTTGAACTACCTACTTCAACAAGTTATGTACAAATATTTAAAGGAAAAAATTCGGCTGCTAGTGGGACTTGAACCCACGACTACAGAATACCGTCCTGTCGCTCTGTCCAACTAAGCTATAGCAGCCCATACCACTAGGGCCGAATTACTTCCTTCCTTATTAACATCTGCGGGGGATGTTTTTTCAACAAGTTATTTAACACTTTTGAGTGTTGAAGTCGGTTCCATTTTATGGTCATTTTTTTAAAGTTTTAATCTTGTCTAAATGCAGCACACATCAACATGATAATCGATGATATAAATTGGTTTAATATGCTAACAAGAAGTGTATAATAAATCAATTAACTTATCGCCATTTTTTTATTTGCACAGCAAGTTTTCGAGCACCAACTATGTACCACAATATCGTCTGTTTATCATCAGTCCAAGTAACGGTGTGTCCAGTTAACTTTTATTTGTTTGTTTTACTAGCTACCCGTTATACTATAAACCCGCTAACTAACAGGTCTGCAACAATCTACTTGGTCTTATTGCCACTACCATAAGCGTACAGTTTTTAGTTTTTTTTGTAGTTTACCGTGCGTAAACGTATGCTTTTTTCTGGCTCATTATAACGGAGCCTTTTAATATATCGCATTACTTTGTGACCACGTTTTTATTTTAAAGCGTCCTTTTGTGGCACAACACTAGCTTACGTGTTTTGTTTTCAATATTCTTTATATTGATTCCTTGTTTGTATTGATTTCGAAAATGTTCATATATTAATCACTACTGTTTTTGTATACCAAAATATCATAGATATAGAGATTAATATTCAACGATGCAAAGGCACGCACTTGAAAAGCGTTAGGGTCGTGGTACACTGATTTTGACGCGTGACGAGTGAGATAAGCATGCAGTAAGCGCGCGTGTTTCTATCACTTGGCATGTGCTCGCCCGCGCTCCCGAGCGCGCCCGAGCTTAGCCGAAGACGGCCGACCGTTCCGTGGGAAAACGCGGCAGGTGTTACCGATCCGAAGCACTTCTTACTGAGTAAACACTCACCGTATACAAAATTATAACCGCTTTGAAGCGTCTGTGTAAATGGAAAACATATTTTGTGTGTTTAATGATACTGCTTACTTTTTTGGTGTGGCTCGGTTATCAGACGACGAAGTTTTTTGCACTTTTTTGAGGGACTGGTATGTTTCGAGTTTTATTTTAGTTTAATTTATTGAGTCAACCTTAATTGGTGCTGTTAAATGAAGTGTAGTCGTTAAGTCGATGTGACCTTATCCTTCCATTTAAATGGAGAGATGCGACGTTTAATGAACAGTTATAAATGATTCGTGAGGCTTTGAGACATGTATTATCAATTTGTATGTGCTTGTACAGTTACTGAACTAGGGTTGTTTTTAGCAAATAATTGGTTTGACACTGCTAATGAATTATTATGTTTTTTAGATCCTTATTCTAGTACCACTGTGATTTCACTGTCAATCAAATACTTACTGACTATCAAGGTCAGTAATAAATTAATATACTAAGATATCTACGTATATTATTTATTGATTGCACTACTTATTCTTTAAACTAGTTTTAGATTGATGTTCTGATTTCGTGAAAACCGATTGTTCTAGTAGCAGAAATGTTGCTTCGGCTATTCACATTTATGTCAATTGACAAGCTTAGATAAAAGTTTCCTAAATTAGTTAAGTTTTAGGGTTGTATTAACATTTCCTTAATAAATTAGTTTAGGTATTATATAGGCTTATATAGTCTTAGGATTAAACAATTGTTGACTGTTTGAATCGCATTATATAGGTATTTATTATTGTTTCTAACATTTCAAACACTTTCAGGTAGACTTTTGGGAAATTTAAGTAATTTCAATTTGTTTAAGTTTAATTATTATAGAGATAGATAGTAATCTGGAAAACCTCAGAGGTTAGGTATTACAATCTTAGATATGAAATTTATTCTATAGAAAACATTAAACCAGAAATCAACTTTTCTATTGTACCTATCTAATATTTTATCATTTGAAAGATTGAATGTGAAGTAATAGATATATGAGGTTATATATGTTGCAATACTAATACTGATAACTGTTATTAAATCTTAGTTAAGTTTACTCAAAAGTAGATTCATGACTCTGACCCTCCTTTAAATTCATTTAAAGTTGTTTCACAACAAACTAAAAACATTGCACTTATGTTATAAATGTCAAAGTAACTTTGTCTGTCTGTTACATTTCTGTATCCACTGAATCGATATTGATTTGAACCAATTTTGGTATAAAGATAGATGGGACCTTGGAGATGGGCATAGGTTACGTTTTGGGAAATCCGGAAAAATATGATTTCAATGGGATGACTGAGGTAGCGGGAAAACCGTAGTCCACGCGGGCGAAACCACATGGTGCAGCTACTATTACTATATATTGCAGTTACGTGTCTTACATTTAAAAGAACATAACATGTTTATTTATTTATTTATTTATTTGAACCCCAACATAATGTACACTGATACAAGAAACTAAAATAATGCTATAGTATAACAAATGCTAAGTGTCACTATAATTATAGGGGAAGACAGCTTGCGTAGAAAAAGTGAGCGAGCAGTATCTAGCCTACTATTGATGGCCACTGCCACAATGTGGAGTAACATTTAAAAGGATGGCCATCAATTTACAATACAAAGAGAATAATTTTTTTTTTTTTTTACAATATTTGAAAAGCAGTAGTTAAACGTACAAAAAAGAAATCAGGATTGTTGGATCGCTAATTTAAATTTGCCAAAAGATTCAGTAAATAAGTCCACTCTCTCGTTTTTAGCTGAGCTATTATATTCTCTAGTCAATCTATTGAGTGGTGCATTCAGGCCTAAGTTAGATTTAATTGGTGCACTCTTGAGTAAGTTAAAACTACGCAACCGAGGTGTTCTTGTCGGAGCTGAAAAATGTAACGATGCTAATAATTCGGGGGCGTCAAGCAAACCATTAGCCAACTTAAAAAGAAATGAGAGGTCCAACATCCGTCTTCGATCCTTTAGGGAACTTATCTGAAAATGCTTTAATCTATCGGAATAACTATTATATTTTTTGGCTAAATTACACGAGTAAGCAAGGTGCCACAAGAACCTTTTTTGTACACTTTCGATCCGATTAATATAAATATCGTAATAAGGGTTCCACACGACACTGCAGTATTCCAAGCTACTGCGAACTATAGCGTTGTAGACTGAAATTTTAGTTTTTGGATTTTTAAAGTCTTTACAGTTACGTAAGACAAAGCCCAAACATCTAAATGCGTTTGTGCATATTGCATCAATATGCACATTAAGTCTAAGCTTTTTATCTAAAGTTATACCCAAATCTTTTATATGCTCCACTTCAGTCAATACATTGTTATCAATGTTGTAAAAGTAATTAACGGGGTTCTTTTTTCTTGTAAAGTATATTGCGTAACATTTTGAAGCATTGAGGTCCATCAGGTTATTATGGCACCATGCGGTGAGACGATTAAGGTCAGCTTGCAAAATTTCTGCATCATCAAGACTATTTACGGTTCTAAACATTTTTAAATCATCAGCAAACAAGTAGTAGTCACAGTGATGAAAGCATTTGCCAATATCATTAATAAAAACGGTAAAAAACAGTGGTCCCAAATGAGATCCTTGTGGTACCCCAGAAAAAATAGAAAATAGGTCAGATGTGTAACCGTTAGCTACCACGCATGACTTTCTGTCCGTTAGGTACGATCTACACCAACTCAGAACTGGATCTGCTATTCCATGCAAGGACAGCTTTTTAAGAAGCAATTCATAATTGACGCGATCGAAGGCCTTGCAGAAATCGGTGTAAATCGCACCGACAGTACAAGACTTGTCCATCTCAAGAGATACTGCATTAACAAAAGACACTAGGTTTGTTGCAGATGATCTGGATTTCATAAAACCATGCTGATGAAGGTCGATAGTTTGCTTAAAGTGACATGACAAGATAGGAAATAGCAGCTTCTCAAAAACTTTCGCGAAAATTGGTAGAATTGAAATAGGTCTATAATTTTTGACTAATTCTTTTTTTCCATTCTTATGCAAAGCAATCACTAATGCTACTTTCCAATCCGAGGGGAAAATACCAGTGTGCAAGGACTTATTAAAGATGAGCTGGAGAGGATGTGCTAAAGCAGAAGCACATCTAACCACAAACATCGAAGGCAGTCCGTCGGATCCAGCGCCCTTGCGAGGGTCAAGTCTCTTTAAAACTTTTATTACTTGATCATCCTTGAATTTAATGGACGTTATGTAATTATTTGTCAGCATAGCAGCAAAGTCGCACTTTCTGGGTGGTAACATAGACGAAGACCTATCATACACTGCAGAGAAATGTTTTGCTAGCAGATTGCAAATATCTCTGCCATTAGCGGCAACTTCGTTGTCTAGTAACATCGTTGCCGGATAATGGCTTAGTTTTCTTTTTTTATTCTTTATAAAGGACCAGAAGAGCTTTGGATTTGAGCGCAGGTTTGATTCAAGACGAGTAATATAGTTGTTATAACATGAGGTCTTAAGTTTTTCCGACCGTTTCTTGGCTAATTGATATGACAATAAATCTAATGGATTATCGTTAAATTTGCGCAATTTATTTCTGTACTTTAGTTTTTCCCGCAGAATGCTGATTAAGTTTCGGGAAAACCAAATAGGGTACTTATTGGATGTAGGAGCCATTTTAGGAACATACTTAATGATAGCTGTGCGAAGTAGCTCATAGAAACGAGAAAGCATTTCATTAACACATATACATTTTTCAAATAAAGCTTCCCAAGATATTTCATTAAGATACTTGATTATATTAGAATAGTCGGCCTTACGGAAACAAAAGTGACTATTATTGTTGTTAGGAGATAGCCTGCTATCAGTCCAAAAAGAAATGCTAAAGACCAACGGCGGATGATAAAGGTCTACTTTTGAAAGGGGACTATTATCAATATTTAAATTCGATATTTGTATATTACTCAAAATAAGATCCAATATCTAGTTATGTTCCCATAACGCCTTTCTCGGAACATTCTAGAGTCACGCCACTCTCCCAGACGCATTGTCAGCAGAATGTTATCGCATCCGTCGCTGGGAACGTGACGAGGACCACCGCCTTTCTCGGAACATTCTAGAGTCACGCCACTCTCCCAGACGCATTGTCAGCAGAATGTTATCGCATCCGTCGCTGGGAACGTGACGAGGACCACCGGTGTCTAGAATCATTCGTATTGTATCCAGCTCTACAAGCGGACGTGTAATTTAGAATTAATATTAATTAATTATTAAATATAATAATTAATAAAGTTAATTTAATTTAATAGTTTTTAAAAATTCATTTCGTCGCTCCCGAAAAGTATCTGGCGCAGCCGGTAGGATAGCCGGCACGTGCCATCGCGAAGTCCGCGTTCGTATAATCCGAACATTTAAGTGAAAGTTCGCGAGTGGCATCCGTTAGTGCGACTATACTTAGACTCAGTGATTCGTGCTACGCGGCTATCCTCGAACCAAACAAATACGATACAGGGGACCGGAAAATTATGGCGAGTTATTCGGCGATTGGACAGTGAGTACAGTAAAATCCTTCTACTTCCTACCTTGCCCTAAACTCCCTGAATTTTGTAAACTGTTATACTTAGTTTGTATGTGAATAAAATTGCACATTAGGTTACGTTAAGGTCGAAAGCGAATCTCATTGCGCTTAGCCTTGTATGTCTTTAACTTAGAGTTGTTTTGCTAGGCATATAATAGAATAGTATAAGGAAATATATATAAGTTATAGTGTAGTATCTTAGGGAATACTATTAGGTATAGAATTTGTATAACGTCCGCTAGAATTATATAATTATGGCTAACGAACAAAGGGTACTTGGAGCCCCAGCAGCGCCCGCTGATTTACCGCGGTTGTTGACAAATCAACAAACTGTGCCACGCGAAATTTTAGGTCTCATCCCCGAGTTTAATGGGGACACCAAAGTTCTAAATTTATTTCTTAGAAAATGTGAGTATGTCATTCAACGTTATCAAGGCACCGAGGAGCGAAATGAGTTCCTAATGCAATATGTGACGAGTAGACTATCGGGCAAAGCTGCGGCTTTAATTAGCGAAAGAAGCGACTTCGTAACATACGATGAATTAAAAGCCCTCCTTCTCCAACATTTCGGTGACCCACGAAGCGTGGAGTGTGTAGCCATCGAATTAGAAACTTTAAAAATTAGGCCTAATGAAACATTCTTAGAATTTTGTGGACGTATACAGGACGTTCGGGCCGTTCTATTATCTAAAGTTAATCAAAATCATTCCGCACAGTTAAAAGAAGCTAAACAAATTATATACAACAATACCTCTCTAAATGTGTTCCTATATAATCTACCAGAGCACATGGTGAGACTTATAAGAATCAAAAACCCCACTACGCTAGAAGATGCACTAAAACACGTGCTAGAAGAAGTAAATTTTCAAGAACAATATAATCAACGCACCAAAATGTTACAGAATCGACCTCAAACGTTTCCATCTCAGTCTAACTTTAGGCCACTTATGGCACCACAACCTCAGACCCAGTTCAAATTTGGTATACCAAACCAGACCAGTCAGCATCTGGTGCGGCAACAATTACCAACCCAACAATTTGCACGCCAACAAGTAGGTACCTTTGGATACCGACCTCCAGCACAAATGGGTTTCAAACCACCGGTAGTTCCAGGTGGGCCCCCTCAACAACAATTTGGACCAAGACCACAAACGGGACAATTCGGTTTCCGACCTCAGGTAGGACAGTTTGGGTATAGACCTCCGCCAAACCAATTTGGATATAGGCCTCCGACAAATCAGTTTGGATATAGGCCTCCGGTAAACCAGTTTGGGTTCCGACCCCAAGCTGGACAGTTTGGCTATAAACCACCACAGCCTCAAGGCTACGTCAGTCATAAATATGACAATGACGTTTCTATGAGGACTGCTCCAGCAGCGAGACCTCAACAGCTACCCATAAACGAAACGTATGCACTGGAAGGTCAGTATGAAGAATATTACCAGCCTTATGAGACTTATGATTGTTACTATGACATGACTCCTGACGCATATGACGGTTTTTACACATATGACGAGCCTATAATCGACAACAACCCCACTGATAATAAAATCTGCGAAAGTGATTCACACGATAGTACGCCTTCAGCGCCCCACAATCAAGATGTATGTAGTGCTGTGGAAAATTTTCACATAAGCGTAGACCCAACAAGCACGAAATGATAGAAATAAATTATGATGCTTCCTTAAAACTCCCTTACATATACATATCAGATATCGATGGAAAATTTATGCTAGACTCTGGAAGTACGCGTTCGTTTTTGAGTCCACTAAAAGCGAATGAATATTTCGCCATGTTAAAAAGTTATGAACCTTTTATGGTCACCAGCACCCATGCATCCAGCGTTCACAGTGAAGTCGTTAATATTCCACTCTTCTCCATATTTAAAGAAGATGGTTATCATAAATTCTATGTGTATGATGTGGATAGACGTTACGACGGGGTTATAGGATGTGACCTCATGTCACGGCTCAAAGCTAACATAAACCTTAAAGATAAGACATTAGAAACACAGTGTTCAAAAATACCCATCATTTATAATGACGATCACGTCATCGAAATCCAACCACGCTCTGAACATCGAGTGACATTGCCAGTAAATTTTGAAAACGGAGACGCAATTTTAAACTTTAAGCAGTTCTATGATGGCGTACGTATGCCTACAGCAATAGTCCGGTGTGAAAACTATTTTGCAACCACCGTAATACAAAACCTTACAGAAAACCGCGTCACGCTAACAATAACGGCACCTTTTACAGTAACGAACTTTAATAACGACATATGTGAAGTTAATTACAGTTCTGACTTTAGTGACATACAAATGGACGAACTTTTGACCGACAATTTATCCAAACTACGACTAGACCACCTTAATGATGAAGAAAGCAAGGCCATTCAACAACTTTGCAATGAATATAAGGATATATTCTATTGCGAGAGCTTACCTCTGACCTTTACGAATCAGGTAAAACATCGTATTAGGACAATTAATGAAGACCCAATTTACGTCAAACCCTATAGACAGGCACCGGCCCAAGCCGAAGAGATCAAACGTCAGGTCGAAAAGTTGCTTAAAGATAATGTCATTAGAGAGTCGCATTCGCCTTGGAGTGCACCTGTTCATTTGGTTCCGAAAAAGATGGACGCCTCTGGACAAGTTAAATATAGAATGGTCGTGGACTATCGAAGACTTAACGAGATTACAGTAGATGATAGGTACCCCATCCCAAACATATGTGACTTGTTCGATAAACTCGGAAAGAGTAATTACTATACTACTCTCGATTTAGCATCAGGATACCACCAAATTGAAATAGAAGAGTGCGATAGAGAGAAGACAGGCTTCTCTACACAAAACGAACATTACGAGTTCCTTCGTATGCCCTTTGGGCTTAAAACGGCTCCTGCAACTTTCCAGAGAACGATGAATAACGTTTTAAGAGGGCTGCAGGGCATCCACTGCCTAGTCTATTTGGACGACATTTTAATTTAATCAAATGGCTTACAGGAACACTTTCAAAAACTCCGCGCCGTATTTGACAGACTTAGACAAACTAACCTCAAAATACAACTTGACAAATCTGAGTTTTTACGCAAGGAAGTACAGTACTTAGGACATACTTTGACCAACGACGGACTCCGACCGAACAACGACAAAATACAAGCAGTTCTGAAATATCCCATACCACAAACTCAAACAGAAATCAAACGGTTCTTAGGATTTGTCGGTTACTACCGTAGGTTTGTCAAGGATTTCTCTAAAATCACGCAACCTTTGACCGCTTGCCTTAAGAAGGGCAAAAGAGTAGTGACAGACGATAAGTTCATAGAAGCATTTGAAAAGTGTAAAGAGCTCCTCGTGAATGCTCCTATATTACAATACCCTGACATGACCAAACCATTTATTCTGACGACAGACGCCTCGGAAGTAGCAATCGGCGCCGTACTATCACAAGGACCAGTTGGATCCGACAAACCGGTTGCATACGCTAGCCGGACCTTAACAGACACAGAGAGAAAATACAGTGCAATTGAGCGAGAATTATTAGCCATAGTCTGGTCTACAAAACATTTTAGACCTTACCTATACGGCAAAAAGTTTACAGTATATACGGATCACCAGCCCCTTGCTTGGTTGAATAAATTTAAAGAAGTCAGTAGCAAACTAACTCGCTGGCGCTTACGCTTACTAGAATACGATTTTGATATAATACATAAAAACGGAAAACAAAATGCGAACGCCGATGCTCTATCCCGTATACAATTGAATGCACTAGGAAACGACGACAATGATTCTATGATAGTTAATATTGACGATAGTGAGCACAAGCTACAAGAACATTTAGAACAACTGACAGAACAAATCGCGACTTTGACAAAACGACGTTCAGATGACTCAAGGACTCTAACAGTATCTGATTCTGAAGGTACGGCTTCTGTTAGTCACGAATCTATACACGACACAAATATACCCAACGAGCAAACACAATACCCCGTACGATCCGAATCTGATTCCACAGAGACAATCCATTCCGCTAACGATATGGAATCGCTAGGTATTCCCATATTACACGAAGCAATAGACACCAAACCAAACCAAATTTTAGTATTCAGTTGGTTCCGTAATAATATGCAAGTCAAGGATCTATCAAGAAATAATCAAAGAGTACTTGAAGTGTTCCTACCCATACACAACGAAGATCTAATAAAAGACTTCTTAAAGAAGTACATCAAGCCAAAAACCAAATACTTCATTTACTTCGAAAATGAAGAACATCGCAAAGATTTTAGTAAAGTCATAATTACATTATTTAAGAGAGGAACAGTTAATTTCCACGAGTGCACACAACGAGTCATATATATAGAAGATGAGAAAGAACAAAAGGCGATCGTTAATAAAATACACGAAGGGAAAACATGTCACCGCGGAATCACAGAAACAATTAAACGGATCAGGCGTAGCTATTACTGGCCAAATATGCACGAGACAGTAGCGGCAATGCTTAACGCCTGTGTAAAATGTAGAGCCTCCAAATATGACCGTAAACCAATAAAACCGATGTTACAACTTACACAAACACATGATGCTCCGTTTCAAGAGATCTTCATTGATACATTTTCAATAGAATCCAAACAATATCTTACCCTTATAGACGCATTTAGCAAAATCGGACAAGCTATCGAAGTGCCATCGAGATCCACCCCAGAAATAGTCAGGGCCTTATTAAAATACTTTGCATTCTACGGTATCCCACGCAAAATTAGTTGTGACCCGGGTACTGAGTTCAATAATGAACTACTTAAGGAACTTACGGATTTACATAAGATACAACTGCATATAGGAACACCCAATAATCCCAGTTCAATGGGTATGATTGAACGCTTTCATTCAACAATAATCGAAATTTATCGCTTAGCCAAGTACGAAAGAAAGTACACAGACACAGCATCCGTAATGACATACGCCGTTATGGCTTATAATAACACAATACATAGTGCAACAGACCTAACTCCATTTGAAGTCGTATTCGGCCATACAGAACTTAATTCCGCGTTCGATATTGACTTTGACAAATCTTACAGGCAACAGTTAATAAAAGATCACAAAAAAAGGACACACGAACTATATAAACATCTTTCTGACAAAATGAATACCTTTAAGGAAAAAATAGTGAAGAAACGTGGTGGTGAGACAGGACCAGATTTAAGCATAGGACAAACGGTCTTTGCCAAAGCTGTAAACAAGAGACAATCTAAAGATAAACCAAAGTTCCATAAGGCCATAGTCACTGGACAAATAGAACGCAATATTGTACCAGTCAAAATAAACGAGAGATACACCAAAACTCCTATTAAAAACATTAAACGTCCTCCGCAGGTGGTACCATGTCCTACTATGGACGACGATGATCAGGATCATCCTCTGCCAAGTTCCCCACAGCCAGGGCCTTCAAGTGGTAAAACTTGAACAAAACCCAGGTATATTACCGGTCAAACAAGGTCGTGCTTTCCTGCAACATAATAAGTGGTCAATCATTAAGGTCACTAACCTCAAAGGCATTATTACAGATACAAATTATAATGTAGAGAAATATTCTGATTTCGTGAGGATCATTAGTCAGAATAGGTCGTATATCAACGAAATTCTAGAATTAACCAACCAGGTTAATTAACTTCGTGATGAAACCCTAAACAAAATAGAACAATTGATTCCCTCCAAAAGATACAAACGCGGTCTAATCAATCCCCTCGGCTCTATCTTAAAAATTGTTACCGGTAATCTGGATCATGATGACGCAATACGATACGACAAACTTATTTCTGAAATTAAGACTCGAGAACAGGGCATCTCAAACAAAATCACCCTTATATCCGAAATGATGGACCACTTCCTTAACACTACTCAAGTTATCGATGAAAATACTAAAGTTATGAATGAGCGTTTACAACGCATAGAAAGTATTGTGACAGATCTATCTAGAGAAAACATGTATATCTTCGTATCATACTTAACTAACGTCCTGAATATGTTCATTGCAAACTTTAGAACTTTGTATATTAAACTTAACAACTTAGAAACAGCTCTAGCACTTAGCAAGGTATCTGTACTACACAAATCTGTAATCGATTCGAATGAACTCTTAACCATTCTGCATGAAGTGTCAAAGTATGACAATTTAATGTATTCAGTTAGTGAGCAAAACTTAATTAACATTGAAGAAACACTTTCCGTGAGAGCTTACCTTAAAGATGATGAAATAAGGTTTATAATTGATGTTCCATTAGTTATTAATAGTACTTATAATTATTTCAAATTGTACCCCTTACCCGTATCACACGATTCCCAAACCTTCGTCATTATTCCCGAATATCCTTTCCTGCTAGTAGAAGGTAAGAAATATCGTCCAACCGCCCGTCCATGCCAGGAAATAACCGCTAACGAATACTTATGTTCTGAAGATGACCTTAATCCATATGCCCCTGAGACCTGTATCGAGCAGCTGATGGAGTACCAGCGCAACCTGTCCCGGTGCTTTCCGCGTAAGGTCCTATCAGAGGATCTCAAACTCCAGAGAATAGGATCAACCCGTTGGATATTGTACTTTAAATACGACAAGATACTTACTCAGACTTGTAGCCATGATGTCACCCGTAATACTCTGCAAGGAACATACTTACTAACCACTCTTGAATCATGTGACGTGTCAATAGATGAGATCGTAATATACGGACGTCATTATCACCCACTGGATACGGAATACAACCCCGTTCCGATCATTACCTTTCCTGATGTATTCACCCACGAACAGCAGCGAAATAGCCTTATAGCAAACACCGAAGCCATCGATCTTAAGGGGATCGACCTAGCCGACGTACAGCATCTAAACTACCTGTTAAAGAAAAGTGTGAAAAGTGATAAATGTGATTATGGGCAATATAGTGAAAATCTCAACAGTGTCAGTGTCGCTATTATAGTACTGTATGTGTTAATAATTGTATCATGTGTTAGTTATCTAGTTTACCTTAGATATAAGAATATAATTATAGTAAGGCGTGGAAGAGAGCAGGCTAGTGAATTACATGTCAATCAACATGAGAACCAGCCTCAGCCACCCGTTTTGTTAGTTACTCGTTAGATGTAAGCGAAGTTATTGGAAAACTACGTATTCCCAATAACTTCGAGCTAAGGGGGGAGGAGTTATGTTCCCATAACGCCTTTCTCGGAACATTCTAGAGTCACGCCACTCTCCCAGACGCATTGTCAGCAGAATGTTATCGCATCCGTCGCTGGGAACGTGACGAGGACCACCGCCTTTCTCGGAACATTCTAGAGTCACGCCACTCTCCCAGACGCATTGTCAGCAGAATGTTATCGCATCCGTCGCTGGGAACGTGACGAGGACCACCGGTGTCTAGAATCATTCGTATTGTATCCAGCTCTACAAGCGGACGTGTAATTTAGAATTAATATTAATTAATTATTAAATATAATAATTAATAAAGTTAATTTAATTTAATAGTTTTTAAAAATTCATTTCGTCGCTCCCGAAAAGTATCTATCTTGCCTTTATAGTTAAAAACATTGTTGTATTGTTTTAAGTTGTTCAACATACTAAAGTCTAGCAGCATTGCTTCAAAATCACTATTACTTCCCGCAGTAGTCAATGAGCTAGAATCATAAGAAAAATTCCAAAGTATAGAGCCAAGGTTAAAATCACCAAGGAAAACTATGTTTTTTAAATCATTTTGCTCTAAGACCTGACTAGAGTTAATTAAAAAATCTTCCAAAGCATTTCTCTTAAGGGGTGAAGGGAGATAAACTGCGCACAAGTGCAAAAGCTCAGGTTTTCCTCTATCATTCAAACATTTTAATTGAACCCAAAGATCTTCACCATCTGATTCGAAATGTTCTAAGCGCTTGGAATTAAAACGTCTTAAAACTGCGATAGCTACCCCACCACCATCTCTTTTGCTACGGGAATAACAGGACTCTCTATCTCTCCTGTAAACTACATAACGGTCGTCAAAAAGTTCAGAATCGAAGACGCTGTTGTTTAACCATGTTTCTGTTAGAATTATAACATCATAATTATTACAAACAACATTGTTAAATAATTCTATAGTTTTGGTTCTTAAGCCTCTTACATTTTGATAATATAAATTTATCATGTAATAATATTATATACTGATACAATAATTATAAGATCAATTACAGGATTTAAGATCTGTGGCCGCAAAAAATTGTGATATATGTTTAGGTTAAGTTGTTTAGATAAGCTGTATCTTTCACCAAGATGTAGGTAGAGTTTTCAGTCTTTCTTAAAAACACTCTGCCGTCCCTAACCCACACAAATTTGTAGCCAAGTTCCCTGGCTTTCTTGCGTGCAGCAGCGTGCAATGACTTTGTTTCGGGGGTTAGGTGCTCTGTGACAAACACTGCAGATTTACTTCCACCGTAGCCCAAATGGCTGGTGTTCAACTTGTCATTAGAGTTATACCTGTTGAACTTAATCACTCCAGCTAAGAAGGTATCACGTAGCCGACGGTTACTAAATTTCACTAAAATGGAACGGGGTCGAGGGCTAGCAGCATTAAGTTTTGCAATGCGACTACAGTACTGTAAATCGGAGTCTGCAACTGGGCACTTTATGGTATTGCCAAGGTGTTGAACAGTCTTGTAAAGATTCTCACTAGAGTTTTCAGGTAAGCACTGTATTTCGAGATTGTTAGAGCGGGACAGGTGCTCCACCTGGTGCAGCCGCTGTATGAGGTCTCGAGTCAAACTCTGCAGCTCTTCAATATATTTTTGCTGTTGATAAATTAGGTCCTTTTGCACTTTGCACTCACTGATGATTTTTTCTTGATCGGATGTATACAATGTTAGTGTGTCCTCAAAAGTGTTAAGCTTAGAGTGAATAGCTTTAATATCTGTATTAAACTTTCTGTCCAACTCTTCTCGTATAATTTCTCGAATAGTATCCGCAGATAAGCAGCCGCAATTTCCTGGAGATTGAGGCTTAGAGCGCAGTGAGACGTTGTCGTATACATGTAATCCCGACGAGATCTCTTGAGGTTTAACCACTGAAGTGGGGCCGGGTAACCTTATCGGCGTATTGGTATTGTCACCTTGCTTTGGTTCCTTGCAACGGCATGTCGGGCAAACCCAAGAATCCTTGAAGTCTCTGGTAAAACCTCCGAAATCTTCCTTGCTAAAGTTCATACACGTATGATGATACTTATCGGCACATCGACAACACTTCAATAGCGGGACTCCTTTTAAAGTGTTGGGGCAACCAGAACATTTCTTAGCACTCATTGCTTAATTCTTCGATCACAGCTAACAAATAGAACAGATAGATATGCAAAGCCCGTGCCAAAAAACAAGGAGCTTCGTGTTGAGCACGCCACTCGCGCGCAAAACAGCCTATGCGCCGCGAACACAGACGGCGCTTTAGGCGTTCTTGTACTGCGATACGATATCGTAAACTTATTTTGTTACTATCACTTTATTGTCTTGTTATTCACAAACAAATATCACTTTGCCAGGTATATTACTGAAAATTCTATACTGATAACGTCTTTTTTGTAAGATTAAATTGTTTTAAAACTGATTTTAGAACAAAATAACCACGATGAAATTAAACAGCTGTTGCTCGCTCGGCGCTCAGAGTTGCCAGTTTTATGTTTTCTTATCTTTTCGTCTTTCTTATATATTATTATTACAAATATTCATTGAAAATCTATTTTAGTGAAATATTGATAGTGACAAACTTTCACAATTGATGAAATATAGATAATTAGAACATTACTTCTTTCTATATCAAGTCAATTTATTTCTAAACTTACTTTGATTTGATTGTAATGCATCACAATAAAACGCGTGAAAAAAAATTTTTTTAGATTGCTAAGTAACTCGTTCAAATAATATTAATTAATTTTACACGTTGTCTACACCTTTAACTGCTGTGGCATTTGCCTCTTAATATATTAAGCGCAATCTTTATAAACGTATTATTGTACACAGTGTTGGTGTTATAATAAATAAATAAAACTTAGGTTGGTAAGAAAACAGCAAATTACTGCACTACAGACTTTTTATTTTTAAAACTGTTCACGAATAATACGGTTTGGCTTCGTGTTCCATGTACAACATGCAATACGAAGCCAAACATTAACGTCTCTATTTTTCCAATTGTATTTATTATTCCTTGAATGAACTGCGCTGTCATTACAGCGCTCCAGCGCACCTGGTGTGTACGTGCCCTAATTAGGGAACAATTGCGCTATCCGTGCAATTGTATTTTCAACGTGATTAATTTGAGTGAGAGAAAATTATCTGGATAATGATACTGTAAATACTGGTTAATTAAGTGGTTAGAGTAGTCTATATATAGAAAACATTGGTTGTCTGTAAAGTCGGTTTACGGATGATAGATTTACGTGATAACGACATAATCATGTATGACTTTGACTTTGACATTGACATTGAAATTGACATTGACCATTGACCATTGACCATTGACCATTGACCATTGACCATTGACCATTGACCATTGACCATTGACCATTGACCATTGACCATTGACCATTGACCATTGACCATTGACCATTGATTATTGACCATTGACCATTCACCGTTACGCGGAACGTTACTATTTTTCATTTTGGCATTCATCAATTTATAAAACGTTATCACGTCAAAAACTTGAAACACTCAGTAATCTATGCTTTGTGGAATTTGTAAAAAAAATCTTATACATAGTATTATTCAGATAAGATATTATTGACATCAGATGCCCTGTCATAGTGGAAAAACTATAGTTTTGAATCTTCCCTACATTGGATAGTGAGTCCTATTGATAAATCCAAGGTTTGCCAGGGTGAATGTTTTTAATAGATTATTTTACAAAGGGCTAAAATGAACAATTATTAAATAAGAAGTATTTTATTCCCGAAGCTTTAGCTAAGGAGTAAATACAAATTTAGCTATAACGGGTTTTAGGGGCGTGTTTTACACTCTACTTTTTACTACGATTGCTTAAAAATTAAATAATAATCCAATACAATATTAACACTTGCTTTCTGTAGCCATAACGGAAAGAGATGAATTCTACAAAAGATCCGCTTTTAGTTCCATTTTCAAAAACGTATTTTAAAAATAAAATTTTATACTGTTTTAGATCTAGCGTTCGACCACTATCTCACTTGATGGTCAGTGACGATGTGGTCGAAGATGTTATCACGCTAGACTTAGAATGCTCACTGGCTCTCAAGGACTGCTGCCTGAACACACTATGTATTTGGTGACAGTTTTATAAACTTGAGGGTGGTAGCTAGCCAGGCGGGTATTCGAAAGTATCCTACCACCATTCTGGGAATTTGATAACGGTGTTACCTTCACCGGAAGCTCGAGCTGTTGTTGGGAATCGAACCAGTGTCCGTCAGTTTGACAGTCGCTCCCCCCGCTGAGCTATCATCACTTCAAAGTATGCACGGTATATTCTGGTTGGCTATGGTGAGAAAGTCAAGTTGTCTATGGTCATAGTGTAATTAATTCACTATGCTATGGTAATGCAAGATGCCGGAGTTGCGAAACCTAATAAAGACTTTTTCGTATAGCCTTATTTGGTAACTCACAAATTGTAATGTAACAAACCGACTAGGCCTCACGTCCCAAACACTGGAAAATTACTCTCCGACCAGTTTTGAACTTATTAGTGTTAACAGTTACGTGCTGAGGCTCGCGCCCGCCGCCTGGCACGATCATAACTCCCAGATGAAGAACTGCAAATAAGTTCGAAACTGCTCGGAGAGTGATTTTCCAGTGTTTACCACGTGAGTCCTAGTCGGTTTGTTACATTAAAATTATGGAAGAAACTCGCGATAGTTTTCTAACTAACAAAACTTTAAAAACCTTAGCCCGTAGAAAGCCCGCATGGCATCTAGGACTAAATATACTTTCTCACACACACATTACAAACATTAACACACATGCACACACCAACACATACACACGCGCTCAACTAGATTTCCTATATAGACCAACTCAATATTCTTCCCTCGTCATCGTTCCTTTCCTCTTATGTTCCATTGTCTCTCGCACTGTTTTATCATTAATAGTTATTGGATGTTATCTTAATCTCATGGACTCCCAATTTCAGTCTAGAAATATATTTAATGATAGGTTTGGTATAGATTCTTCAATTTTATGTTAAGTACCTGCGCGCGACTTAATCTTGTACCGTTAATTCTGGGGTGCGATGTCAAGCCACCTCCTCGTGGTGCACCCTGGGCAACAGTGGACAGTGGGTCGCTGGCGAAGAGCTTGACGACGGGGACGTCTCTCCACTTCTGCCCTATAGCGTTGATAGGTTGAAGTGGATGAGGCAAGATGGCGCGGTTGGTGAGGAGCGCCATAGGGGGGAAGCCAGGAGTCCGGCGAGGGACTCAGCGGACCTTCGGGTCGGAGGATGGCCGGCCTGCAAGGCCGGCGGCGCGGCAGGGAGGGTCAACCCGGCCACCCTGTCGGGCACTCACGGATGGCGGCCATGTGCCGCAGCGGACCTTCGGGTCGTGGAATGGCAGGCCTGCAAGGCTTGCGGTGCACGGCAGGAACGGTCACTCTGGCCACCCCTGTCGTGCGCGAGGTGGAGTGGCGACTCAGCCGAGTCGCAGCGGATCTTCGGATCGGAGGATGGCCGGCCTGCAAGGCTGGCGGCGCGGCAGGGAGGGTCAACCCGGCCACCCTGTCGGGCATTCATGGATGGCGGCATTATGCCGCAGCGGACCTTCGGGTTGTAGGATGGCGGGCCTACAAGGCCTGCGATGCGCGGCAGGGAGGGTGAACTCGGCCACCCTGTCGGGCCCCATGCGTCTCCGAATCCTACGGTTCGGTGCCCGCCTAGAGGATGCATGGTCGGGGGGAACCCGGCCGCTAGGGCACCAAAGGGGACCTCACCCCTAAAAGGAAAATCAAAAATGGACACACCGGCGATTGTAAATAATCCCCAAGTAAAGCGCCCCGTCGTATCTGGGGGGGGCAACAACCGCCTCGTGGGCTCCGGCCGGAGCTCGCGTACCGACGACCAACGCAAAACGAATACGGAACACGAACCTGCAATACCTGACGACCACTGCATTTCCACGGACACTGATTCGAGGGAGAAGAGGACGCCATTGGTGGTCCTCTTAGGCTGCGACAAAACACCACCTAGCGTCGCAAGCTTAAATGAGGAGAACCCAAATGAGGCTCGGATTCCGACTCCTAATCCTTCGGAGACGTCGGACTCTGATATAATGAGCTGGGAGACGGTTTCGTCTCGCAGCAATACGAGGCGACTCCGTAAGCGCCAGCGAGGCGCCGAGGACGAAGAGGACCTGGGTGACTCCTCACCGTCACCCAAGATCCCGACTGCACGGCGCGGCCGTGGGGGCCTACCCACCACCTCAAGGCGCCTAACATCCCGCGCCGCGCAAGAAGAAAAGCGGGCTGCCACGGAAGCCGAGCTCGAGAAAGAGCTGCAAAGGAGGGCCCAATCCATGAAGACGAAGGTGGGTGCTCCTGAGAACCTCCAACTGAGTAATTGTGATGCTGCTCAATTGGAGACAATGGTCTTGGATTCTCTGGACACTGTCTTGACTGTGGCCACCAAATCCAAACACTTGAAGGGCACATTCGTGAAGGCACTGAAGGATGCCGCGGCCACTATCAAGGCATCCTTCCGTGAAACTCGGTCACGAACGTTGACCGAGGAGATGGCCCTCCTTGTTGAGGCAAACAAGCAGCTCTCGGCGGACCTGAAGGAGCTCCGACGAGAGATGCAGCAGTTAAAGGCGACCCGAGTGACCCCTGCCCCAATCCCGACCCAGGCTCCGAGGACGGTGCCGGCAAGGACCTCGGCCCAAACCCCCTGTATGGAGGAGGTGATGCGGCAGATCATGGTGGAAGTCGGCACCATGGTCAATGCCCGCTTCGCGGGCCTTGAGGAGAGGCTGCTTCCGGCAAGGACTGTCAGGCCCCCGCTCGCCGCAGATCGGCGTAGGGAGGCTGAGTCGCGCCCGGCGGCAGCCACAAGCCGCAGCACCGCACCCGTCCGCGCCCCAGCGAGGACCCCTGCCACCCAGACGCGTGGCTCACGGGGTGCCCCCACACCGGCAGCACGCTTTGTCCCCGCCCCCGTTCCGGTTCCACCATCAGAGCCGTGGAATGTGGTGGCGAGACGGGGTCGGGAGAGGCAGAGAGATGCTCCTCCTGTTCGAGCACCTCCTCCACCCCCAAAGCCTTCGAAGAAAAAGGCGAAGAAGAAGCCCGCTCCTACGGCGCAGATCACCGGCGCACGAGCAGCAAAACTCCGCCCCCCGAAAACGGCAGCTGTCGTACTGACGCTGCAATCAGGGACAGCGGAGAAGGGCTTGACGTTCGCGAAGGTCATCGAGCGGGCCAAGGCAAACGTCAACCTGAAGGAGTTGGGGGTGCCGCCGTTGAAGATCAGGACGGCGGCCACAGGAGCCCGTATTCTGGAGATTGCCGGTCCAGACAATGCCAGCAAGGCAGACGTTCTGGCCGGAAAGCTCCAGGAAGTGTTCGGGAGTGAGGAGGAGGTGCGAGTTTCCAGGCCAGTCACCACCAGTGACCTGAGAGTCAACGGCCTGGACGACTCCACAACATCGGAGGAGCTGGCAGAGGTGCTCGCAAAGGCGGGCGACTGCCCCGTCCAGTCCATCTCCGTCGGCACGATTCGCCGCGGAGCCGGGGGGATGGGGACCGCCTTCGTGCGCTGTCCCACCCTGGCCGCTAAGAAGGCAATGTCCAGTGGGGGGCGTATTCTAGTGGGCTGGGTGGCGGCCCGGGTTGTCGTCTTAGACGCCCGACCCCGCCGCTGCTTCCGCTGCCTTGCGCTGGGCCACATTGCGGCCCAGTGCAAGTCCGATGTTGACCGTAGCGATGAGTGTTATCGCTGCGGTCAAAAGGCCCACAAGGCCCGGGACTGCTCCGCCACTCCCCACTGCACCATCTGCGAAGCAGCTGGGAAGTCGGCGGACCACCTCTCCGGGGGCAAGGCTTGCGCCAAGCCTCCGGCCAAGTCAGGGGCCAGGAGAAGGGCCGCTGCGGCTGAGGCCAAGGCCAAGCCGCGGCCGCCTCCCCCCGACAAAGGGCCGGCGGCTCAAATGGAGGTGGGTTAGTATGGCCCTAACCTTCCTTCAGGCGAACCTCAACCACTCCGCCCGGGCACAGGACTTACTCCTACAGTCCTTGGCGGAGCGGTTGATCAGCGTTGGTGTGATCGCCGAGCCGTACGCCGTCCCGCCCCGGGTTGACTGGGTTGGGGACCTCGACGGCTTAGTGGCGATCACCACACAGTCGCCGGCCCGCTCCCCCCCCCTTGAGAGAGTTACGAGGGGCAGGGGATACGTGACGGCTTGTTTGGGCCAAGTCGTCATCGTAGGGATATATAGCTCCGGCAATAGGCCGGTTCACGAGCTGGAGACTCTTCTCGGCGAGGTGGGGACCTTCGTTGGTCAGACCCGCCCACGCCCCGTTGTCGTGCTCGGGGACTTCAATGCCAAATCCTTGGCGTGGGGTTCTCCGGCGACGGATCTTCGGGGCGACATGGTGTTGGAGTGGTCAACCGAGGTGGGTCTCTGTATCGTGAACCGAGGCAGGGAGAACACCTGTGTCCGTCAGCAGGGTGGCTCGATCGTCGATCTGACGTTTGCCACCCCAGACCTCACCTGCCGCATTCGCGACTGGCAGGTGCTGGTGGACGCGGAGACGCTATCCGATCACCGGTACATCCGGTTTAGCGTCTCCCCGTCCCCGACGGACGCAGTGTCAGGAGGAGGAGGAGGAATAGGACGGAGTGAGATCGGCCCGCGGTGGGCCCTGAAGCGCCTCGATGCCGAATTACTGCTGGAGGCAATCGTCGTCGAAGCCTGGAGTGGCGCTCCTCAGGAGCCGGACCCGGTAGACCCGGACGCGATGGCGGACGGGCTGTGTGAGGCGATGACGCGCGTCTGTGACGCCGCGATGCCGCGCTCTCGTAACCCGCAGCCCAGACGCCAGGTCTACTGGTGGTCGGAGGGGATCGCCGAACTTCGGAGATGCTGCGTGACGAGGAGACGCCGATACCAGCGGTATAGAAGGCGCAGGCGGCAAGAGACCGAAATCACCGAGTCTCTGTACGCCGCCTACAGAGAGGCTTCCAGGGCCCTACGCATTGCGATAGGGGAGGCCAAGAAGCAGGCTTGGCAGCAGCTGCTGGAAGGGCTTGAGCGCGATCCGTGGGGTCGACCGTACTTATGGGCGAGACAAAAGCTCCGCCCCTACGGTCCCCCCACCACGGCCTCGCTCCAACCGGTGGTGCTGCAGAGAGTGGTCGAGGGATTGTTCCCCGGTGCGCCGGGGACCGACTTCACACCTCCCACTGCTGTGGCCGCCCTATCGGCCGATCTCGCCGAGGGAGAGGACGAGCCTGCCCCCATCTCCGAGGGAGAGCTAGGTGCTGCAGTGCTCAGGATGAGGGCCAAAAACACGGCGCCCGGGCCTGACGGCATACCGGGCCGCGTGTGGGCCCTCTCCTTGGAGCACCTGGGCACCGCCCTGAGAGGTGTCTTTGACAAGTGCCTCAGGGTTGGCAGATTTCCCAGACGGTGGAGAAGGGGCATCCTCGTCCTCATAAGGAAGGAGGGTCGTCCAGCGGACGAGCCCGTGGGGTATCGTCCCATCGTGCTGCTTGATGAGGCCGGCAAGCTGTTCGAGAGAATAGTCGCTGCCCGCCTTGTCAAGCACCTCGAGACGACCGGACCGGACCTGGCGCCCAACCAGTTCGGTTTCCGGAGGGGTCGCTCGACGATCGACGCGATCTCGCGCGTCCGCGACCTTTCCGAGGAGGCGTGCTCCAGTGGAGGCGTGTTGTTGGCCACATCGTTGGACATCGCCAACGCATTCAACACGCTCCCGTGGAGCACGATACACGCGGGCCTGGGGCACCACAATGTGCCCAGGTACCTGCGGAGGCTCGTCGAGGACTATCTCTCCGATAGAGAGGTAGTCTACTCGACGACCCAAGGGGTGGGACGTAGCCCCATGACGCGCGGTGTTCCACAGGGGTCTGTCCTCGGACCACTCTTGTGGAACATTGGGTACGATTGGGTCCTCCGCTGCGGTAACCTTCGTGGAGTCGACGTAGTTTGCTACGCTGACGACACACTGGTGACCGCGCGGGGGCAGAGCTACAGGGAGGCAGTGATCCTGGCAACAGCCGCTGTCGCGACGGCCGTGTCCAGGATCCGGATGCTGGGCCTGGAGGTCGCGCTCCATAAGTCGGAGGCCATGTGTTTTCATGGACCCCGACGAGCGCCACCTGCAGGCTCCACCATAGTGGTGGGAGGTACCCCCATCCCTGTCCGGACAACGCTCAAGTACTTGGGTGTTGTCCTTGACGGGAGATGGAAGTTCGGGGCGCATATGCGACGGCTGTCCCCGAAACTCGTGGCGACGGCCGGAGCGCTGAGCCGCCTCCTCCCGAACATCGGTGGAGGAGAGGGGAGCTGCCGGCGGCTGTATACCGCGGTGGTCGGCTCCATGGCGCTCTATGGCGCCCCGATATGGGCGGGACAGCTCGATCGGCAGACAACCGCCCTGCTGATCGGAGCGCAACGCGTGATGGCAAAGAGAGTGTGCAGAGGGTACCGCACGCTCTCTCATGAGGTGGCATGCGCCCTCGCCGGGACGCTTCCGTGGGACCTTGAGGCTGAAGTCCTTGCCTCGGTCTACTGGCGTAGAGCCGAAGCACGGGAGCGTAACGAGCGACCGGCGCCGAGGGAGGTGATGCTCTGGCGGGAGGAAGCCAGAGCATCCGCCATCACGCAGTGGGAGGGAAGGCTCCTCGCAGAACCCACGCAGAGGGGGGATAGCGCTCGACGACTCCTCGAGGCTATCCGTCCCATACTCGGAGAGTGGGTTAACCGGAGGCATGGGAGGCTCTCCTATAGGCTGACGCAGGTCCTCTCGGGGCATGGTTGCTTTGGGAGGTACCTGCACCGTTGTGCCAGGAGGGAAGTCTCCCCGGTCTGCCACCAGTGTGGGCACGCGGAAGACTCCGCCCAGCACGCACTGGAGGCTTGTCCGGGAGGAGCCGAGCCGCGCCGAGCTTTGGTCGCGGCTCTGGGAGGCACTGACCTCTCCTTGCCGGTCGTCTTAGCCAAGATGGTCGGTGATGAGAGGTCGTGGGAGGCGGTCGCCTCCTTCTGTGAAACGGTGATGTCACAGAGGGAGGCCGCGGAGCGGGAGAGAGAAAGGGATCCTCTCTCTCACCCGCTTCGGCGAGCGCGGACACGGAGGCGGGCTGATCGGACCCGCACTCCGTCTCCGCTGAGAGGGCCGGGGGTGCTAGATGCGGGGGCGTCTGGCACCCCCCAAGTATGAGCCCTCCGAGGTGGCGATGCCCTCCATGTGTTCCCGAGGGCATCGTGCACGAGGGGTGAGGGAGGAATCCCTCCCCGAGGTGGGCCCGTCGCAAGGCGGGCAGCGGCGTCGACGGGGGCTGCGGATAGTGCGCGAGCGGAACCGTGCCCCCCGTCACTTGCCGACGACGGAGGAACACCCCGGGGTTTTAGTGGGTACACTCGCCACTCTGGCGGGGACTCCCACATAACCACCGTGCCTCCCCCGGCCGGTGGTATCCATAAAGGATTTCCCCGGGAAAAAAAAAAAAAAAAAAAAAAAAAAAAAATGTACCGTTAATTCTTACTTGGGTCACCAAGATACAGGCTATGCCTAGTTTGGGCCCGTAGGGAATTTTACCGTGTAGTTGCATCGTGTTGTCTAATAAATATATTTTTTTTTCATTTTTTTTTTACTATTTCATCCCGCTCTGGTACTCAATAATGATGTCGATTCTGAGCAAGATCAGTGAAAAAAAAATCGTCGTCCTACGTAGTAACAAATAACAACTAGACTAAAAAATAACTGTTATTTTAGACTTCATTTAAGTAGTCTTTAAAACGGTATGATTTAAAAAGGCTTCATTCGTACGTAAATATTGGTACTTGGTATTTAAATACTTATAATATTGCGAGATGGTAATTTCAAGTGTTTAAAATTATAGTGCAAGGACGTAAATGGCCAGACAAATACTGTTTCTGTACAATTTGTCTCTCGAACTGGATTTATTCTTTAGGAAAAAATAAAAATTGGTTGTCTGTAAAGTCGGTTTACGGACGATAGATTTACGTGATAACGACATAATCATGTATGACTTTGACTTTGACATTGACATTGACATTGACCATTGACCATTGACCATTGACCATTGACCATTGACCATTGACCATTGACCATTGACCATTGACCATTGACCATTGACCATTGACCATTGACCATTGACCATTGACCATTGACCATTGACCATTGACCATTGACCATTGACCATTGACCATTGACCATTGACCATTGACCATTGACCATTGACCATTGACCATTGACCATTGACCATTGACCATTGACCATTGACCATTGACCATTGACCATTGACCATTGACCATTGACCATTGACCATTCACCGTTACGCGGAACGTTACTATTTTTCATTTTGGCATTCATCAATTTATAAAACGTTATCACGTCAAAACATAATTGACAACTACTTTACGTAAATATATATGAACTTTGGATACATATATATATTTAGAATTGTGGAATTGCTACCACGGAAGTACTTTGAGAATAACTTCAGATACCCATGGAGTAGAATGCAGCTTAAATGAAATATTTTAAAATTGTACAATTTTAATATATAATTTTTCGTAATACTATGAGAATTTTATTTTATTTATTAACATTCACACAAGGTCTCCAGGTCCCAAACTAGGCAGAGCCTGTACTATGGTAACCTGATAACTGATATATAAGTATACTTATATACACACCCAGACACAGGTCAAACAGACATGTTCATACACAAATGTTTGACCTGTCCGGGAATCGAACCCGGGACCAGCAGCTCAGAATTAATGTATGGAATCTTTATCTTTTTAGAACAAAGAAATGGAGTACATTGGGAATAACCCATACATTTATGTATATATAAAGTACAGTAATGTTAATGATACATTTCAAGACAGCAAATACCCTCACCTCAATAAATATTTGCTAGGAAACTATTGTATCGTAAAGGATAAGATAGACATAGTGGCATGACATAGAAAATGTTTAGAAATTAAATAGCTCGTATTCTATTTACGCTCAAATTCAAATTCGTATCCACACAACGCTATCTCTAATATTAGATGAGTTTTATTAAATTGTTGGCCAATCGTAGAATGTCTTAATCGGCACCAAATAGACGGCGACTTAATATAATTACTTATTTCGCTCAACGAATCAGAATTGCAATTCAGCGTGGCAATGCTGATTCTGGGCACGCTGCCGGCCGGTAGCGGGTTAGAACATTTGAGTTATCTATAGGCTACCAATAGCTAGTGGATTGCCTAAATGTTATTGTAGTAGCTGCAGTATTGTAGTTACTTATTAGTGTTTTATTTTAATAAAGGCATTTGCCCTATAAAAAAAAATTACTTAAAACTACCTGCGATTGTAATTTAAAAAGATCTAACTTTAATGTTGTTATAAGTGTCAAACTAATGCGGACGTTAACGATAACATCCACATAAGAATTTATCTTATTTTTCCGAATATCAGTTTAGTTGAACTCGTTTTGGGCTCAACGGATCAGCATTGCATTTCAACGTGGCAATGCTGCTAGCATTCTGGGCACGCTGCCAACAGGTAGCGGGTTAGATCATTTGAGTTATCTATAGGCTGACAATAGTTAGTGGATTGCTCAAATATTTATGTAGTAGCTGTAGTATTGTAATTAGTTATTAGTATTTTATTTATATAAAAGCAATAGGCCATAAAAAAGAAATGTTGAACGAGAGATAACTACCATAATATGAGACCCAAAGTTAGATACCATTTTTCGGTTCTATTATGTCTTGCCAAGTAACATACACTGACTAAAAGAACTTCGTCTTAAAGCAGTGCTTTAATTTGTACAAGACATACACAGCTAGCGAGTTTGAGATCCGATATCAGCAGCTAAAATTAAACGTAGAGTTTTATATCAAATGCATGGATCATGTCAGTCTACATTCATTACATATAGTAAAAAAACACGCATATAGTCTATCTTCTACTGTCATCGTAAAAACCCGGGAAAAATGCTTCGCTTATCTTTAAGGAGGAGTCCTTCAGACTCGCCACTTTAATACCACACCACGCCACATCAAACATAAAAGTGGCTACCACTTTCTCTTCTCTAGTCTAGTCAGTACAAATTGACTAGACTGAAGAAGAGAGAGTGAAAGCCATATTTACTCTAATATTATACAAAAAACAAACAAACATATTTATTTCCAGACCCAAAGAATTATGAATACAGAGTAGAGGATTGGAGTACCTAAATTTGAAGAACATTTGCATAATATTTTAGATATTATAAAGAGGAAAGATGGTTTTTTTTTCTTCACTCAGACTCCCGCATTAGGATTCTCTGTATCGCGGGAGGCATGGACACACACAATCACAGCACACAAACATCCAAGACCCGGGACAAACATCTACACTCATCGCACACGTGTTTGCCCCTGCCGGATTCGAACCAAGAGACACAGTAGTCATGTCATTGACGCTAACCACTGCGCCACGGCGACCGGCGATTTGTATGTTTGTAACGGATAAACTCAAAGACTACTGGACCGATTTCAAAAATTCTTTCACCATGAGAATTCTACATTATTCCTGAGTAACATAGGCTATATAAAATAATAAATATACATAAATTAAAATTAAAAATCTTTAGTGTCATAGGCTCATCATCATCTGCATTATCACCACCGTTATCATTTACTTTTATCTCAATTACTCGACTGACACATAAAACGTCGATTAAAATTAAACAATTCAATACATTTGAGCATTAAAATGACATACTTCTTCTTCTTCTCTCAGCCATGTGCGTCCACTGCTGGACATATGCCTCCCTCATATAGGGGGGATTTGCCAATACTCGCCACGCTTGGCAGGCGGATTGGCGAGCGCAGTATGATTTCCGATCCTCAGAAGGCGCTGCTGCCCACCTCCTGGTACGTGATCCCTTAGCCGACTCTTACGGCACCCGCGGGAAGAGATGGGGGAGTACTATTCTAGACCGATACCACCACGGCCCATGACATACTAGTTATGTACTAATTAATAGTGTAATAATGAGGGATATACATATATTAATATAAATTCAAATTCAAATCATTTATTTGCTAAGTACAGGAGTTCAATGCAGATGTTGTTACAATGTATAATTATTATGCCGCTATACTTAATCCTTATTGGATATGCAAATTAATAGGTTAAGAAATAGTAAATTAGTCAATACGTAATATATGTAATGTATTATACAATACATTACATATGACATACGTATAGACGATATAAGTACGGTTTTTTTTTGTTTGGATATGCTGCAATATAGTCTCTAGTCAGGCGACTATTTGTGGTCCAAGAATTGTCTTACGTCTGTGTCGATCTTGATAACATTTTATTGTGAAATCCAGTAGCGTGCGGTAAGTATGACAGGTAAACTGATGATTGCCGCCCTCCAGGCGATGGCCCTCTACACAACGACGCCCCACGCGTAATTACGTAGACGGGGAACAAGTTCGTGTAATTATGCAGGTATCCGGGGAAAATGTCATTCCGCCCGGGGCGAACGAGCCAGCGATCGATTGGTGTAATTGCTTCTTGGTTGGTTCCTGATTTTCTAGATAAGTCTATACGATGTGGTCGTAGCAAGGTTAAGAATAGAATGTTGTGGGAATACGTGGTGTTGTTTTTTTATTGTTTTATTCATATAATATGCTAATACTACTTTACTCACGACATTGAAATGTGAAAGTTTGTATGTATGGTTGTTTTTTTTTTTGTAATCACGCTGGAACGCTTACACGGATCTGCATAGAATTTGGATCTGGGAATAATAATATAATAATAATATGGGACAACATTCACACAAGGTCTTCAGATCCCAAACTAGGTAGAGCCTGTACTATGGTAACCTGATGACTGAATTATATACTTATATACATTATACACACCCAGACACAGGTCAAACAGACATGTTCATACACACAAATGTTTGACCTGTCCGGTAATCGAACCCGGGACCAGCGGCTCAGAAGGCAGAGTGCTACCAACTGCGCCAACCGGCCAGTCGGCCAGTGTGTGAATGTTAATAAATAAAATTAAAATAAATTAATAAAATGGTCGCTGAAAGAACGCGCCAGTGAGAGAACTTGTTTTTTTTATACTGTGTATATCTTACGTTAGACCACTTGATGGTCAATGACGATGTGGTCGAATATGTTATCACGCTACATCTAGAATGCTCACTGGCTCAATTGTATTGCTGTTATGGTAATTGGAGTAAAATATACAATGAAAGGTATGTTATATGAAAAAATCAGCTGCTAAATGGATTTGAAACCACTGCTACAGAATACCTTCCCGTCGCTTTACCATCTAAGCTCTAGTAGCCGAACATTTTCCTTAAAAAATTTGAATGAAAATTCCGCCTAGCATGATGTTGATGCAATGAACCATAAAACATATATTTAGTTAATTAAATACCCGATTGAGACAATAAATTAAAATACATATTATTAATTACCGAGCCGGGTACATCAGGCATTCCGGATCGCTCCTTCATGGATGACAGCTATTATTTAGATAGTATACGTTCTGTCATTCGAGATGAGTTTGAACGCGTCATTGAGGGGCGCTTAACCGTCCTAATTACCAAGCTAGTCGCTGAACAAACAAAACAGGCCACCTTGCCTTTACACAAAGCGATCGCCGAACTGGAAGGAAGATTGAGACTACTAGAAACCCAGCCGAACACTTTGCATAGCCTTCTGAAGGAACCAATAAATTTGAAGGACTCGACGTTAGTCCAATGTAGTGATTTTCATGATACACCTCAACCCCTGCCACCTATCGTGGAAGCTCAAACTTGTTCAGACATTGGGGGTCTAAAAAAGAATACTGGATCCGAGCCGTGCTCCAGGAAGTCAAAATTTCAAAGCCAACACGAAAACCAGAACACAAGCAAGACTGAGAGCTCTCAGTGGACTGAGGCCACCAGAGGACATCGACTCAGCGCTCCCGTTGGTGTCATGAGAGGGGCTGCTGCCCCGGGTACTACCATACTAGAGGCTTCTGACAGACGACAGTTACTTCATCTGTATTATGTCAAAGTTGGCACAACTGAAAACCAAGTGTGTGACCATTTAAATTCCATAACTGAGGACAACACCTATAAGGTGGTAGCTCTCAAGGCTCGAGGGAATTATGCTTCATTTAAGTTAGACGTTCCCGCTAAATTAGCGGATGCCATAATGTCACCCACTAGTTGGGCCAAAGACATTTGTGTCAAACCATGGAGGCACTCCTTTCGGGCAAAAAACAAGAAACAACAAGAGAAGAACAAAAATGGTATCTCTGTACTATCAGAACGTCAGGGGTCTGAGAAGCAAGACTCTTACATTCTATAATAATGTGTCATTGGACTGCTATGATGTCATTGCATTAACGGAGACATTTCTGAATTCTTCTGTGTCCGATGGTGAGCTCTTTCCTCCAGGATATGTGGTACTGCGCAAAGACCGTGTGAATGATGCTGGATGGGGCGGTGTTCTACTGGCCGCTCGCGATCATTATACACCCAAATTGGTCACTGATGTGGACGGCTTAACGAACAACAAGGAAATATTGTTTGTGAGACTATCTCACAAAAATGTTAAAGTTTTAATTTGTGTAGTTTATATACCCCCCAGATATACTGATAGCCAATACTTAGATGTCCTCATGTGTATTGAAAATGCTGTATGTAAATATTCCACTGATTTCGATATTCTGATAGTTGGAGACTTCAACCTTAATTCTTGCAGTGCAAATGTTAAATTTCAATTTAATTTGTTCACTGACTTCTGTAAGCTTCATCAGCATAATACTATTTTAAACTGTCATGGCGGAATGTTGGATCTCGTGTTGTCTAGCCTTACATCGAGTAGCGTAAGGGTATCAGATGACGTTATACCGTTGGTGAAGGTTGACGCATACCACATCCCGTTTCAAGTAATTTTTTCGTTCTCAAGTGAGCCCGACATTCCTCTCACTACTTATGCTGTATCTAATACAAATACATATGCTCCTGACTGGAATTTTGGCAAAGCAGATTTTTGCTCTCTTTACTCTGATATATCTTCTCTCGATTGGACTGATGTACTTTTGCAGCAAGATGTGGACTCTGCTATAGATACTTTTTATACTAAACTAAATGACACTATCAGTAATCGCGTTCCACTTAGGAAAATAAGAAATCCGCTACAAGAGCGACAGTATCCACTATGGTTTACCTCAGAAATTATAACTAAGTTAAAAACAAAATATTTTCATTTGTGTAAATATAAGGAGCTGGGTTTGGAGTTTAATCGAGAACTATTTAGGTACTACAGAACTCATATTAAGGATTTAATAGATGAAGCATATTCCCGACATATCAAGTCGATTGGTAACAATATAAAGCGTGATCCCGCTTCATTTTGGAAGCATGTTAGAGAGAAGCAAAAGAACAGGGGTCTGTTGAATGAATATACACTAGATGGTGTAACAGTAGTAGGACAGGACGCAGCTGTGGCGTTTGCCCAATACTTCAGCTCTATCTTCCTCTGTAATGTCCCAATACTAGACCCTGAAATGGCAGAACGAAGTTCCACCAATGCTGGCGATTCTCGTCACATTGCGCTTGACACTGTCACAAAGGTTGATATAAGACGTGCGGTCCGTCGTTTAAAAGCACTATCAGCAGCTGGCCCAGACGCCATACCACCTTTCTTGGTAAAAGATTGCTCATCAGCGTTGGAGGTACCACTGCTACATCTCTTTAATCTTTCTCTAAGCAAATCTTCTTATCCTGCCAGGTGGAAATTATCCAGAGTTACACCCGTGCCTAAAATTCGATCATCTAGAGATATAGCTTCCCATAGGCCCATAGCCGTGCTACCAGTTTTCGCTAAAATATTTGAATCCATTCTAAGTCACTATCTTGGCCGTCATTTTGAATCCAGTTACGACAACTCGCAACATGGATTTCGCGTCGCTCGTTCTACGAATACAAACCTCGTTACATTCATAGATTCAGTAGCAATGCATATGGATAGGGGAACGCAGGTGGACGCTGCATTCCTTGATTTCAGGCGGGCGTTCGATGTTGTGGACAATGATCTCCTTCTGGTCAAGCTGTCGTGTTTGGGAGTCTCCCCAAAACTACTGAATTTTTTTGCGCACTATTTAAGAGACCGACGGCAGTATGTGCAGTTAAAAAGTTACAGATCTAGCGAGTTTTTCACAAGATCAGGAGTGAGCCAGGGTAGTACACTTGGCCCAACATTATTTCTTGCTATGATCAATGATCTTCCAGCAGTACTCAGCACAGCCCAGTGTTTAATGTACGCGGATGATTTAAAAATCTATCGACCCGTGAGTGACCTGTCTGACTGCATAAGACTTCAGCGCGATATTGAGTCACTGGAGCAATGGAGTCTGTCAAATAGTCTTTCTTTTAATGTATCCAAATGTAAAATAGTGTCCTTCTCTAGGTCTCCCAAACCTCTAGCACATCAATACAGATTAGAGGGTTCTGAATTAGAAAGGGTCAATTCTATTCGGGATCTTGGACTTATCTTGGACAATCAGCTTGATTTCCGTGAGCACATTGTTTCAATTTGTAAGGATGCAAACAAAGTGTTGGGGTTCATAATGAGAACATCTTCACAATTCCAAGACGTAAGCGTTGCTATCATGCTTTATAACGCATTTGTGCGTAGTAAGTTAGAGTTTGGTGCAATCGTCTGGGATCCGAAGGAGGCCAAGTATACCATAATGATAGAGAGGCTGCAGCGCAAATTTGCGAGGTATGTCTATAAACGAATGTACGGATACTATCCTTATCTTTTCCCCTCCCTATTCGTCTCAGGTATGATCGGAGTGGATACATTAGAGTACAGGCGTAAACTACTTCTCATAATTCACTATTGTGGAATACTGCGTAACAAAATTAATAATCCAACCGTGTTAGGTACTCTTGGTCTATTTGTTCCAAGCAACTATATTCGCGCTGTTGGTCGTCGCCGACATCAGCTATTCTCATGCCCCGTCTCCCGCACCAGCCACGCCAGTAACTCGCCGACGCGGAGAGCGTTGACGGTGCTGAACCAGTTTACGCACGAGTTTCAGCAGGTCGACATTCACCATGACAGCTTAAAGACAATTATATCTAATGTAAATTTGTTTTTAGGGAAATGTACATAATAACATAGTAGGCGTTTTGGTTTTTTTTAACTGTAAGCATACTTATGTGATATAGAATAAATAAATAAATAAATAAATAAAAAAAATAAAAAAAAAATGAAAATTCATAGTAAAAAGCATTAATCAACGGTCATAGAAATCGTATGTTACAAATTGTTCAATGTAACAATAGGTTTTAACCGCACAGTGATGATGAAAATAAGCCTATGTGTTAATCCAGGGTATAAGCCATCTTCATATGCTCCAAATTTCATCCAGATCCAGCCGTTTAGGCGTGAAAGAGTAACAAACATACTGCCGTACTCACAAATCTTCGCATTTATAATATTGTAAGTAGTATTATGCTATTTTTATTTTGCTTACAACGTTAATATAATAACTAAATAAATAAAGCGTATTATATAATGATCCTCATCATTATATAATACGCTTTATTTATTTAGTACTCGATGTAGAGTTTTTGTTCTTCTATTTGGTTCCGCATTTCATGTGTATAATATGTAGCATTAAGTTATCGATATAGCTTAAGTACACATGAACAACTGAAGAAACACTGATTTCAGAAAATAAAACAAAATGTAAATCTTCTCCATCTAAATTCCCCGCCATAAACCCCTCGAAGTAGTCCAACCTTTTTCAGAATAAGACTTTTTGATAATGAAAAATAAATAATCCGCGCTGTTCTCTTACATAATAGAACTGAAAATATAAATTAAAGCCATTGTTGTTTTTATTGGCATTAAAACTGTGGCAAGTCATCCGAGTTATACAGTTAGATTAATAGGACGGTTTTGAAACAAGCATCAATTAATTAAAAGTTGATTGAGTGTGTCCAATCAACAGGACGGACGTCTGAAATGGGTTACAAGACTTTTTACTGACTTGCTGTTATGTTGCGTAATAAACAGACTTTTTCGTTAATTAATTCTGATTGGACAGTCAATTTGGTGGGAATCGCCTTTGATTAGTGAGAAACAATCTCAAAAGAAATATATTCATTTTAAATCTGCATAAGGTCGTATCACACAAATCGGCGATGTATTTTTAGAAGATTTCGTGGAGTGTAATAACATTATATTTTTGATTTTTACTTAAAATTTACTTCTCTCTCAACAACGAAATAAGATTAACTTATGTGAGAATTCAACTAAAATAAGTAATTGCTTAATATTATACTACTATTGCAATGATTTGCTTCGATTTATAATATGAGAAGCACTATTTTAGAAGCGCTCGCAACGGAGTAAGTTCTCATGGGATTCTAACCGATCAAGCAAAGTACGATGCGGTCACAACTAAGATGGGTGATCGCTAATTTTTTTTACTGAATAGACAAGGATTTGACCACTATATCTTAGTTGTGGCATTTACTATAAATTATCGATAAATAAAATAATTGTTTTGATATTCTAATTGACTTGGTGTTGACACATTATGAATTAATGAATAAATTATGAATAAATATTGTATTAATTTTATATATACGTCATCACTTAGCATCAGGTGACACAGTTTTCAAACGCAACTTATAATAAGTAAAAAAAAAACATGGGAATTACTCACGTAGTAAGTCAGAGGGTTCCGTCTATAGTTTCCACCACATTCGGTCTTTTTCAAGGAAATTACGCAGCACTCGCAGACGTGGTTCGCCTTGTCATGGGTACAAAGTTACGACTGAAGTTACTAAGTAATATTCCTTTTTCACGTAAATGTACTTGTAAAATTGTCTTACAATTGTACTACAATACATTGTTTATACTGTATAGATCTAGCGTTTGACCACTATCTCACTTGATGGTCAGTGACGATGTGGTCGAAGATGTTATCATGCTAGATCTAGAATGCTCACATCCATATACCTACATTCATATACATCCATACTTACAAGCTTTCGCTTTTTATAATATTAGTAGGATTGGGGTCATGCCAACCGACATATTGCACAGACCGGAACCCGATTAATAAGTGCGGGTTACAAGTGTTGATATCGGAACAAGTGAAGAGTCAAAGTTCAACCGCGGGCGCGCGTCAGTTGTTTGCGAGCAATACCGACCGTTAACGACTGTCGTCGGTCTATTAAGAAGGTTATCGGTGGGGCTTCTTTGCGGTTTGTAAAATAATTCCCGGCTTTCAACGTTCTTATTACGCCCAACAGTTTCACCCGCGTGGTGATGATTGATGATGATGATGATGAAAAGCAGTCTATGTGTTATTCCGTGAACTGAAATATCTACATACCAAATTTCATCTAAATCTGTTCATTCGTTTTTGCGTGAAAGAGTAACAAACATTCATTCATCTCACAAACTTTCGCATTTATAATATTAGTAGGATTGGGGTCATGCCAACCGACGTAGTGCACAGACCGGAACCCGATAAATAAGTGCGGGTTACAAGTGTTGATATCGGAACAAGTGAAGAGTCAAAGGTCAACCGCGGGCGCGCGTCAGTTGTTCGCGAGCAATACCGACGGTTAACGACTGTCGTCGGTCTATTGTCAAGGTTATTATGAATGGTGCATTGTCAGTCAGTGGGGCTTCTTTGCGGTTTGCAAAATAATTCCCGCCTTTCAACTTTCTTATCCTATCCCTACTAATATTATAAATGCGAAAGTTTGTGTGTATGTTTGTTACTTCTTCACGCTCAAACGGCTACACCGATTTCGATGAAATTTGGTATGGAAATAGTTTAAGCCCTGGATTAACATACAGGCTACTTTTATCCCGGAAAAAGTAAAGTTCCCGTGGGATAATTGAGGTAGCGGTAAGATCGTAATCCACGCGGGTGAAACCGCCCAAGCATTATTAGCAAGCACACTCAGCCATCCTTCAACCCGCAAACTTAATAATTATAGGAACTGATAATCTAAAAGTGCCGATGAACACGTTTGAAAATGGCTAAATGAATAAAACCGGTAGTTGCTGTAGTTATTGTATAAAAAAAGCGTTTTGTACCCTGAATCGGTTTGCTTGTCGACTTTGAAAAACTCTTCTTTGAAAAAAGCTCTAAAAAAATACTGTTAGACAGAACACTTTAGTTAAGTAGTTTATACAGAAAATTTTACTTTTAATAAATAGGTTAGTACTTCTAGTAATCCACTATCTGATGTAAAATACAGAAATATTTTACACTAGCTCCGCCCCGCGGTTTTACCCGCGTGGTGATGATCGATGATGATGATAATGAAAAGTAGCCTATGTGTTATTCCGGGTCCTGAATATACCAAATTTCATCTAAATCCATTCAGCCGTTCTGACTAGATTCAGTAACAAACATCCATCCATACATCCAAACTTTCTCATATATAATATTAGTGGGATCATTAAAATACCTTTTTGTATATTTTATCAGTACTACCTACCTATTGTAGATGTAATATTGAGAGTCAGCGTTTGCCTTGGCAGTATTCTGTAAATCTGTACGCACCTGTTTTTTGCGTAAAGAATATATAAATAAATACTTCACCATGCTGCTAGGAACTAATAAACCATGTCACAAGCACCATTGAGGATTCTAGTAGAAGAGTAAAACGTTCTATTATTACTTTACCTACCAGTAGCCAAGTGTGGACACTTGCAAAAATTATATAAAGTATCTCTACGGAATTGAGTAGTACGGCCCTCAGAAATAAAACTGACCCTTCCTATAAGAGTACACATTTTTTTTTTTTTACATATTATAAGTTTGCACATGGCTTCCTGTTTAACGCAAGTGGCTTAATTGATAGCGTGCCTTCAAAGAACGGATCTTGACGCTCATAAAACAATAACTGATTCATAGCTTTTTAATTTACAGAATTCGTTCTAGTACATAAAAGCTCAAATCAATCTATGAGAACTTAAGCCATTCACGGACTATCTTTATTGCAATTGGTCACGATAACGAGTTTCCTTTGTAAAATTCTATATAATCGATTAAATCGGTGAAATCTCCAACCCCGCCATCGGTTCGGGTATCATTAAGATAAAATTGATTGGGTTCCACCGGTGTTCCGCGTTTAAAAAAAAGGCCGCGAACACACGTGGTCACTACCGTTCATTTACGAACGCGAATTATGCGTAGTACGGCAGGTGGCAGGTGGCGTTGAGCATGGGAACTCGGGGTTGTAGTGAGTTCCCACGGCCGCCTCATTCACCACGCCACACCTGCGCCCTTAACGGGGATGAAACACACACGCCTGCCACGCGAAGGAAAGCTTCCATTAGAAACCACGCGTGTACGCGTGCGTTCGTGACTTACATGTATGCGTTACCTAAATGTTAACCTCCTTCATCATCTTACAAACTTTGTGATAAACTTTATGGCGGGAAAACTAGCTGTAGAGATTGAGTTTTATTTACTTTCAATTCTCAGGTTTTATTAAGCTATGTGTAATAATTATTAGTGTGTATTCGCAAACCGCTTGTTACAAACTAGTCAAGAAAATGTATTTTCTACCTAATTGCTTCGGCACGCGTTGAAATTATATATACTATTGATTTTATGACTGAGTTTTGGACAAGCTTAGTGCAGGAAAATAAAAGAAGATTAAATTAAACTAAATTTTATTATGAATCGATTTTGATGATTCTTTTTTTGTCTGGTAGGTCCTCCCTTATAATCTTTATTGAAATCAGTTTTGAAGTTGCGTTTTTAAATAATAATAAATGAAAAAAACATACCATCAAAGTAAGCGAATTAGGACGATTAAAGTCGGATGTCCCCATTTTTTGCCAAACAAATGTTATTATTTATCGCTAATAGGTAAGCCCGTGTTTCTACTCTAACTGTCCTGTTGGTAAGCGAAGATATTAAAAAAAAACTTGAGTAAATACTTTAGTTATTTTAAATTCTATATTAACAGCCAGAAAAAATATTTTGTTATATTATGCATCTTTTATTTTAAGTATGTAGTATTTCTGTATGTCCATCAGTTTCATTATGATGTTTGTGGTTTACCTAAGTTTCATCATACGACCCGTTTTGTAGACCTATCAATTAAAAATATAGGAAGCAGGCAAACATAGACAATTCACATATTATGTCCGTCTTTGGAGATATATAGATTCTATATTAAAAATCAATTTTAAAAAAAACCTGAAACACGGGGTAGAATGTTTGCGCTACAATATGGCGCGTGTGAGTGCGAAACTATTAATTAATCTGTGCTTTAGGTACGAGATGTATGCGTATGCGTTTGATTTATTCGCTTATTAACTTTATGACGGCCGGCCGTGTTACGTTTTCTTATAGCTCCGTAGTTGTTTTTATGTTTCAGTGATCTATATGATAAGTACCCGCACTGTATTTTAAAAAGGCAATTGAAATGTTATTTTATGTGGATGGTTGTGTCTCGAAATGGTCAGGGAACGTGAATTTATATCGACGATAAATGTAAATAAGATAAGAGATCGGGGTAGGCTCGATAGCCATCATTTTAATATAATGTCACTTTGGTAGATATTCTGAAACATTCCTGTTGTTATTTTATACTTAATTTGAATAAAAAAGGCAACCCGCGCTTTTAACCACCAAGACATAGTCTTAAATAAAAAGTCTAGCTGACGTGGCAAACGTTGTCCTGCCATATGAATTATCAAAATGGCAAGTGGACACAACACTTTATTTAAATTACTTAAAAATAATTAGGATTAGGATAATTAGGATTTGTTCAAAAAATATGAAAATTTCGTTAAAAAATGGGGGGTACGGGGGTGCAAAATATTTTACGACCTATTCTCAGACCTACACAAAAAAATATCATAAAAATCAGGCAAGCCGTTTCTCAGTGTTCGATAACAAACACTGTGACTCGAAATGTTTATATTATATTGAATTGTATACATCAGACGTACGTTTTAAAAAAAATATTATGTCTGTGATTGTCTGTGTTTCTATCCACACGCTTTTATCGCATAATAAAATATACTCATAATACTTAATTACTAACCGTGAACTTAATATCTATTAAATTCCATGGCAATGAAAAGTTAATTAATATTAAAGCTTCAGATAATAATATAACAAATTCAAACATTGTCCCTCATAATATTTATTCTAGGAAGTTTGTATTCAATCATAACAAAATTCCAAGCACAGCTCAGCATATTATTAATTTATAACCAATATAGATTCCAAGCTTATCGGGGTTAAAGCTATGCATATAAATGGGGGACAATAGGCCCTTCTATCATTGTGCCACTAACGTAGTAACTATTGTAATACTTGTGTATATATTGACGTAATGACAATAATCTAAATTAGTGACATGTGCCGCATTGCTGCCACGTGCGTGTGTGATGGCCCTTAATAAATATAGTCATTGGACTCATTGGTTTGAATATTTACTCCAAAACCTGGCTAGATGGCGCTGTAAAGCATTTTTGGGATATATACTTTTTTGTATGGAAACCCGTTTTGTCTTATGTAAGAAAAACTACTATTCAATATATGTGATTCAACGTGTGCCATAATATAACAATGGATAAATATTTAGAAAAAGTTAATTGTCATTGTTATCATTTTTTCGCAATAAAGAATATTGATTGATTGATTGATTGAATTTGACACAACGTCAACGAATGGCTACATTTTGATGCGTACTTATGAGTACGCACGTCTTAGGTCCGGATAGATAGACGATGCTAAGCACTCGATTAAAGTATGACTTTGTAAAGTACTACTTTGACATAGCAAAGCGAAGGCAATAAATAAGCGTTGCTTTCGACAATACTTAGCTTAGCTATGTACACGGCTGTGGCTAAGCCAGAGTATGCTTTCAATGTTTGTCTATGATTAAAAGACCGTTCATTATGAATGGATTTTATTTTGTTAAAAGTTTTGTTATATAATAATTAAAATTAAGGTCATTTAATAATATTTGAGCTTAAGGGAATTATTTAAATGATTTTATGTAAGTACATTATATGTATTTAGGTATTTAAACCGTAATAATAGTTTTAAAAATAAACAAACAAGAGTTGACAGTGATGGCGTCAGTAATATGACAAACGAAAAAAGAGTACCTACCTGCGTAAGCTGCAAAATTTATGTGTACTAATAGCCACAGAAGCCATAATTCAAAGTTTAACAAACCAATAACGCATCTTAAGCCAGTGCTAAGTTGACAGCGATGATAATACCCCACTGGCTGTATTATCATTTTTTTAAATCATTGGTTGACAGGAATCAAGACTCTGCCTTAGCTAAGCATTAGGTTGACTTTCATCAAAAGTACGATGCTAAAATACTGTCTATTTAAGTTAAAACTGTACTTAGCACGGCTCGAAAGTAAGACTTTGGCATAGCCAAAGTAAAGTAAGGACTATTTATCTGGACATTAGTATTGCATCAGTCAAATTGTTGTCCGTTTAACAAACAATATGGTTTGAAAGTCATACTATTGTCATACCTAGTCATGATGACCCCATGTTTACGAGTATACATTCAATGTTTTATTCTCACACACTAATATTATAAAGGCGAAAGTTTGTATGTAATTTGTCTGTTTGTATGTTTGTATGTTTGTTACTCCTTCACATTGAAACTGCTAAACAGATTTGCATGAAACTTGAATACCGATTAGTTTTATTTATTGGGCTATTTTTATCCCGAAAATAATGACTGCTCTCGCGTGATGATAGGAAGACACAAAAATCGTCAATACCACGTACGATTTCACCGCGAGTAATACCGCAGGGCGCACCTAGCTTGTTATAAACGTGAGTCAACGTGGGCGGGTCGCGTGCTGTGCGTGTGCGCACTGTACTGTGCCACTTGTCCTATTAAGTATGGGCACTTATTGTATATGGGCACAAAATAGCGCGTTATAAAATTTTATGATGCTTGAGAATGTATATATTTGAATGTTTATTTAAATTACAGATTATTAACACCAAAACCTAATTCATTTCATTGGAATTTCAAAAATTTTATAATGTCTTATAAAAAAGGAAGATTTTGTGTGCCTCACAAAGTAAAATAAATAACTTTGAATGAATCAGTATTTGAATTTAAATGTTTATTTTGATTAAAATGTGTAAATAAAGATGAATAAAATGAAATCATTTATTTATCCTTCAAAATCTGCCATAGTGTTTCATTTTGAAGACCCTTGATTTTATGAGATGAGAGAGATGAGTTTTGTCGGGATCAACAGTTTATTATTTAAATTTTCTTAATTTTAAACACTTTTATTTTCGAACAAACAGAAAGGTTTCTAAATGTCATAATTGACGTGAATAAAATGCCCTAAAGCTATGTCAACAACAGGACACGCTTTACCCACACATACAAAGCCCTTTTTGTATTCATGCACGAGTGTCCATAAAGTATAGCTTGATACGTCAGGGTAATACAAAGTTCCATTTGTAACCCTACCCTTGCGGAGAAGGGACAAAAAATATGAAGATTTTATGTTCTTTTTTCAAAACCGAAGGCTGCACGTGGTCTGGTTGTGGTCGGGCGTGTTTTTTTCTTTTAACGAAAGTATTATGTGTAAAATTCTTGAGCGTCGAGATATCAATTACGTGGGCAGTGTCATTATTGATACTTCGATGGAATTGCTAGTTGTCGTTGCTTACTAATGCATTCATTAGTAAGAAGAATGAATAGTTATAAGTTGTGTTATATATACTTAGACTGATTATTGAAGTAAAAACTTCTTTAGGTGCGTTGAGCACTTTTTGGGTGCGCAAAAAGGCTGAAAACTCGCGTCATCGTCACAGCACGCTTTTCATGTTACCTTAGAAACCGTGTAGTTTTCACTTCTATCGGCAGTCACCAAAGACTGTCCCGCATGGTTTTTTTGACGTGATAACGTTTTATAAATTGATGAATACCAGCAACACTCATGAAAAATAGTAACGTTCCGCGTAACGTTCCACCTGAGTTTTGTATTACATAAAATAATCAGTCAAAGTCAAAGTCAAAGTCAAAGTCAAAGTCAAAGTCAAAGTCAAAGTCAAAGTCAAAGTCAAAGTCAAAGTCAAAGTCAAAGTCAAAGTCAAAGTCAAAGTCAAAGTCAAAGTCAAAGTCAAAGTCAAAGTCAAAGTCAAAGTCAAAGTCAAAGTCAAAGTCAAAGTCAAAGTCAAAGTCAAAGTCAAAGTCAAAGTGAAAGTCAAAGTCAAAGTCAAAGTCAAAGTCAAAGTCACAGTCAAAGTCAAAGTCAAAGTCAAACCCAGTCAGTCAAAGCCAGTCAGTCAAAGTCAAAGTCAAAGTCATAAATGATTATGACGTTATCACGTAAATCTATCGTCCGTAAACCGACTTTACAGACAACCAATATTTTTCCATTTGATTAAATCTAATCAAACTATATTTATTGTCCCACAACTACAGTATTGCCTATAAATAAATACAAGTAGATTACAAGTTATTAGATTACAAGTAGAGATAAAAATAATTTTAATTGGATAAGAACCTGCTTTGATTTATCTGTTCAATGATTTTTGTTTTGCAAGTATTGAAGAGATGTATATAGCTAACACAGAGCACGCGTTGCAATTTAATTTTTAAGCCATGATAGCTCAACGGTGGTAGCGTCGGCTGTTAAACAGACGGACGCTGGTTCGATCCCCGCCAAAGGTTTAAGCTTCCGGAAAGGTGATTCTGATAAGAATTATATTAAAATGAATGACCAGTATCATAATATACTGACAAAAGGTACCTACATGATTAAATTAAATTGTCGAGAACTTGACATGTGTTTAGCATTTTATATTCCAAATATAAAAATATAAGCAAAGCTTTATGTTTAGCATTTACAAAATCGATCAACATTTAGGACGGCTATATTTTCTTATAAGAGCTCAAGATTCGGTAAAGATATCAATTATGTAACTCAAAATCGTATAAGATATGATACGTGAACTTTAATCTAAAATGATATTGAAATATATATATGTACATATAGTATAAATAAATATTATGCTCAACTTTTGAGACTATCGGGTTTTGTCTCGCTAATGAATTATCATCATCATCATCATCTTAGCCATAGGATGCATTGCTGGACATAGGCCTACCTAGCCCATTGATTTACACAAGAACCGGTTGAAAGCGGCCCGCATCTAGCCCTTACTTGCGATCTTAGTCAGGTCGTCTGGCCACCTTGTCCGTGGTCTCCATTCGAAAACTTTTCGACCCCAACGGCTATCAGTTCTTCGAACTATGTGCCCTGCTCACGACCACTTTAACTTGCTAATCCGCTGGTCTATGTCAATGAATTTAGTTCTTCTACGGATCTTTTCATTTTTGACTAGATCACGTAGATCACGAAGCCGCTACGTAGTTCATTCGCCGGCATTCGACTGGCCATTTGGCGCAGTTGGTAGCACTCTGCCTTCTGAGCCGCTGGTCCCGGGTTCGATTCCCGGACAGGTCAAACATTTGTGTGTATGAACATGTCTGTTTGACCTGTGTCTGGGTGTGTATATGTATACAAGTATATATATCAGTCATCAGGTTACCATAGTACAGGCTCTGCCTAGTTTGGGACCTGAAGACCTTGTGTTAATGTTAATAAATAAATAAATAAAATTGTGCGATTCTGAGCATGCTCAGAAGGCCCATAGTCAGAGACCGCATTTCAGTTCCATCAATACAATAGGTAATGATAACTCATTACAATTTTGTTTTTGTAAACATGACGCAGTAAGCCGCAACAATACTTGACATAATATGCCGAAATTCTAATATGTAAACAGCGGCGCCTCTTGATTTTGGCGAAGATTACAACTATATTTTTTGTGTGTATATTTTTACTATACTTAGTTTAACTACCCATGGTTTATAATTTGTATTATCATATATTGTTAATTTCTTTTAGTTTTATTGTATGCTAGGTATGTGTTTGTACTATAGAATTAAGCTTGTGTAGGTGAATTGGGCGACTGTTATGCCTACACAAGAATGTCAATTAAATTTTTAAAAAAACGTATTGAGCAAAAATAGTGGTCTGTCCACAATTTTTTCCCCCAATTTAAATAAAATAAAAAATAAATAAAATATTCATTTATTGCCTCAAAGTGACAGATTTCAAATAATGCATAAGGTTTTACATTAAAAATAATCTTACATCTACACCAACCTACTTATGTATATTTATTATATATTTATTGTCCCATGTTAGATGTGTACTTTGGGCAATTGGAATATGTAATGTAATATAATTATGTAGACAGTTTTATTACCTATATATAATTACTTCAGTATGGCATTCAAATGAGTCTGCGTCTTGAAAATGGAAATGTAATTATTACATTTAAGAAGAACCTTACGAACACAAACTGTCAGAATAATTATTTCTCTGAATATGATCATGTATCTACCTACCACAAACGAACTTTACTATTAATCTCTGTCGATCTGTAAACTAACTTACCTACCATAATCTACCTTATCTTGCATATAAAAATAATTACAACCTTTTATTTTAGTATTTTAAATATTTTTATCTCTCATCACCCTCACACTCGTTTGTGAATGGTATGTTAGTCATAAAACATGATAACATCCGCTTGCAATATCCATGGTATTAAAAATACCCATTAGAATAAAATCGACATCTTTTAAAATTAACAGTGGCATACAATGATAATATATGTTTATATGAGGTAGATGTGGCACAAGCGCGCGGTAACTGAGGCGGCAAAATTAAGTCAATTGTAGTAATTTTCATTGCGACGCGTATTTCAAGCGCAAGTCTAAACATATTGCTATCCTTTTCTATATTATTTGTACCGTATTATCTGTCGCAGTAAGCATGTTTATGTCGTAAAAGAACAAAATCTGAGCACCGCGCCGTATGAATATACGTCGTCTTTAGTAAAACATCATTGGTGGCATATTAATAAATTGAAACCAGTTTCCCTATTGATATAAACAATATCAATCTATTTGTTTTCATTATCAATTTAATTTTGAAATGTAATTTATACGTAAGTAATGGCTTATGTTTAACTGATCACCAAATATAGTAAAATATAGCACCAAAAAAATACTTTTGAGCACCAAAAAATACGTTAAGCACCAAAAATAGTATGTGAGCAATAAATTAGAACACTAATTTATCGTATAACGGCCACCAAAAATTTCACATCTTGCTATCCAAAAAAAGAAAAAATGACCCCAAGGCTCCAAAGTAATATAATATAATGAACAGGGATCGATTTGGTTCTGTCACCGCTCGCTTCGCTCGCTCGGCTCGTGCGTTGTGGTCGCAAGTAACTAACGAACCTAACGTGTCTTAAATATAAGGTAGAAATGGTAAATTAATTTGCAATGGTAATGAAATTATGCAATTAAATGGTGGTCAAGGTTTGTTGGTGACCACCTTACTAAAATTGGTGCTCAGTTATTAATTTTGGTGTTCGAATATTGGTGCACATTAATATATTTATATGTGATCATTACATTTGTTCCCGTAAGCGCCCCCCCCCCCCCCCCCCCCCCCCCTACGAAAACAACAGGACGCAAAATTAGAAGCAGTGGATCTGGCATTACCGTGTAGCTGGCATCTTTATCCCTGTCTTCTACAAGGTCCACAAAATGGCGAACTCTCCTGAGAACGTCAGCAAGTAGGCCGTAATCAGGAGAAAGGAGGTCGCGGCGCGGAGTACCACTAAGTTATAGTCAAATTGGTATACATATATCCGGATTGATTCAAGTGTTTATTTATATTAAGAAAATCATGCGATAAATCATATGATTTCAGATTATGATTTTCCAAGATACCTTTTGTATGCTAAGGAAATCTACCACGGAAAATTGGAAGCACAGATAGTTATCTAAACCTACAACTGTCGACTTTAGTAGTATTCTTGAGCCAACTTATTAATCAGTATTGGATTCCATATAACGACCTCCAATAATTTATTCCTATTGGAATTATAATACTACGAGTTGTCATGTTTACAAATATTGGGCGATGAAATATATTACTAAAATACATTAATGAAATTACATTCATACAGAATGTTAGTGGAATGTTTTACTAATCGAAATTTAAATAGATTTATTGCTTATAGAATCAATATCGAAGTTGGCTTTATAAATTCTATTTGAAACAGTCGACCCAATATTTACTGCAACAATTTTAATCCAAAAATCCTATTATTATATATGCAAAAGATTAACATATTGATTTTTCGGAATAAATATCGCATTACTCATTAAAATGTCCATATAAATGTGTCGCTTTCATGCTATTTTTTTAATTTTAATGCTAGTTTATATTAATTTGAATCATTGGTTACATTCATAATTTAACCCTATGACCATAATCGATGTTTTTGGTCAGATTTGGCATTTGATTTATTTACTTATAGCAAGCAACGTATAGTAAAAAAACACACAATATGTTTATGAAGTAAACATTAAATTTTGTATTGTTAAATTATTATTTATATAATAGGGTACGTACCTCCTAATAAGTTATACTTAATATTATAATAAAACTCCTAATATTATAAATGCGTAAGTTTGTGAGTATGGATGTATGTTTGTTACTCTTTCACGCTCAAACGGCTAAACGGATCTGGATGAAATTTAGTATGTAGATATACCTAGACCCGGAATAGCACACAGCGGCTCCTTTTCATCATCAACATCAATCACGACGTGGGGCGCTGCTAGTAGTAAATGATGGAAGAGAAATATATACCTGGGACAGGGTGACCTAGTGGGTTGGCTATTGAATAATGATGATATCAATATAATCTGAATCTGAATCAATATTTGTATTGTGATCAATATTTGAATTTGACATTATATTGTAATGTGTTAAACTTGTACTGCATTATATACCTATATATTTTATAATTGCAATTCAACGAGGCAACGCTGCTAGCATTCTGGGCACGCTGCCAACAAGTAGCGGGTCAGTACATTTGAGTAACCCATATATGCTGAAAATAGCTAGTGGATTGCTCAAATGTTTTTAAAAGTACAAGCCTAAAATATATCATACTCAAGCGACGGACATCAACAACAAATTTTTCCGTCACAATTTTGAGAGGGAAAATAGGGTTGCCGCGGAACTTAAATACTAGCAAAAAATTTAGAAAGAAAGAAAGAAGAAAACATATATATATTTATTACTCACATAACACAACACACTGACAAAACAGTCCCTCTGGTGAAGCTGTAAATGCCGGTAGAGGCAAACAGCATTAGTCCGTTAGGAAAAAAAAAAAAAAAAACTGACAAAACAGTGGTCGCTATAGAATCCTCTTAAGACTGATTAGCACCATATGACACTGTATCTATCTAAGTTATTGATTCAATAAGTTAGATAACGAATAGTAGTATAGTATATAATATATAGAGTATAGAAAAAGTAATAGTATTCACGCACTATCCGTTTCAAATACAACCTTAATTCAACATTGTTATCCATGTGCTTGCTATTAAAAAAAAAAAATTGAACCTACTTCAACACTCAAAAGTATGAAATAACTTGTCGCAGGCGGTACCATGCAATACAATATTTTGATAATAGTTATTTTTTAAGTATCATGGTACCGACTTCAACAAGTTATTTCATACTTTTGAGTGTTGAAGTGGGTTCCAGTTTTTATTTTTTTTTACAACTTTCAGTGACCTTTGCTACTCACGGGATCACTAGCCATTGTGTATTTTTACCGCTTTCTCCACCCGCAACTATAATGTCATCGACGTATGCGTAGCACTTTTCAGTTATTGGGGTGTAAAACAAAAACCGCTTGACCGATTTAAATGAAATCTTTCAAATAAAAAAAAAGAACGATCAAAATCGGTTCACCCAGTCAAAAGTTCTGAGGTAACAAACATAAAAAGAAAAAAAAACATACGGTTCGAATTGAGAACGTCCTTTTTTAAAGTCGGTTAAAAACTTATGCTAAGCATTCCCGTATAAGATCTAACTTATACCACGATGGCTACAATTTACTTGTATCCTTTACTGAGAAGGAAATTATTTATCAGTGCCGTGAACGTGATTTGCGAGCAGGCGCACACTGGCGATTTAATCACAGGAAGCGACACGGCGAGCCGCAGCAACTATTCGCCGGAACTTATCTATCCGAAGGCCAGGTGCTAGCCGTGATTCATAATGCAAAGATACCGCGCACAAACGCGATAGCCTCTATACGGCAAAATGCACTAAGCAATGCAAATTGTACTAGCAAGCTAGCAAGCTACACCGGAAACAAGGCTTGTTCATAGTCTTATCTATGAGGCAGAGAATATAATTACACGAAGCGTTTTGCTGCCATATTCATGGCACGTACCTACAGCTAAAGAATATAATTCATTGCCTAAATCTGGGTTTTTGCATGAATATAATCTGGGTATCTTCAAGTCACGAGTGAACAGGTATCTTCAAGTCACGAGTGAACAGGTATTTTCAAGTCAGGTGTGAACAGGTATCTTTAAGTCACGAGTGAACAGGTATCTTCAAGTCACGAGTGAACAGGTATCTTCAAGTCACGAGTGAACAGGTATCTTCAAGTCACGAGTGAACAGGTATCTTCAAGTCACGAGTGAACAGGTATCTTCAAGTCATGAGTGAACAGGAATCTTCAAGTCACGAGTGAACAGGTATCTTCAAGTCACGAGTGAACAGGTATCTTCAAGTCATGAGTGAACAGGTATCTCCAAGACAGGCGTGCTCCGTCGCAGATCGCATCATCACTTACAATAGGCGAGATGGTGGTCAAATGCTTGCATATTTTCAATACATTAAAAATTACCATTGGAACCGACTTCAATACTCAAAAGTGTGAAATAACTTGTTGAAGTTGGTGCCATGATAGATCAAAAGTAACTATTATCAAAATACTGTGCGTATGGTACTGACTTCAAGTTTTTTTTTAACCTTTTTCAGTGACCTTTGCTACTCACGGGATCATTTTTGTCATTGTGTATGTTCACCGATTTCTTCACCCACAATACAGAAGTCATACAAGTAGACGTACGTAACACTTTTCATTTATTGGAGTGCAACTCAAAAACCGCTTGTTCGATTTTGATGAAATTTGTGAAATTTGTGATGAAAAAATGGGACCTCACGGGAAGCACCAGCTTTCAAATAAAAAAAGAATTATCAAAATCGGTTCACCCAGTCAAAAGGTCTAAGCCTTAGACCTTTTGAGTTCATAATTTGCCCGAGTGGCCCCTAGTCTTAATAAGTCTGTGCATCCATGGTCTAAGGTAACAGATAATAATAATACAGACAAATTGAGAACCTCTTCCTTTTTACAGTCCGTTAAAAAAAGAGACTAACGCGTTGTCGATAAGTATTATACGAAATCTTTAGATCACGATCTACAGTCTGGCATCACTCAAATGGTACTCACAACAAAGCCCAATACAGAAACAAAATAAATCAAAACGCATTTTCAATTACAGTGTATCAGTCAAAGTTGATCCATCAGTAAGGCTTTACGGGAGCAATCTCTGCAAGCAACTTGAGTTGCGGCGTGTCAAAGCCTCTATTCGTAGAAGTTACTGGTAAAAACTGGTTTGGGAGCGCGCGAGCTACTGATCGGCCGATGTTAGAACGCGTGCGATGGCGCGCGCGCCCCTCACTCCCGGCACGCGTAGCGCTCGCGTCCCGACTGCCCTATATAAACCCGGCCGCCCTTCCCGATTCAATCACTCCCGACTCACGCTTCGTGCGCGCATGTCGCTTGACTCTCCCGCTACTTTGTAAATACGTAGTCGTACGCTTAGACTTAATACGTTGTAAATATACGATAATGTGTTTGGCTAAGGATGAAACGCAAAGGTCGCCGAAGGAGGTATCGCCGCCGCGGTCGCCTTGGGCAAAGCTTCTGAACCGACAGGTAAAAAATTGTTTTTTTCTCGTTTAAATACCTGACAAGTGTATTTTTATCTGACTTAAAAAAATAAGGTTACTCAATTCGTATATATATTTATTTTATTTTTTATCAAGGTCGTGTGACTCAGAATCTTATAGAATTTTTCTTATCTTTACAGAACTCAAAGCCACGGCTTCCCCGAAAGGTGACTACCTCCGCGCGAGTTAATCTTAATAAATGCTGGTCCAAGTTGGGAGAGCTGATCTCCAACGCGGGCCCTCGCACTGACCTGCCATCGAATAAGACTGCCTGCCCCGAGGAGCCTCTGATAGTGCCCTTCTCTGACTTCTTCTACCCAGTGGACCCGGTGAAACCGACCCAGGTCGAAGACAACGACAACGCTGAGAACCAGAACATCTTGAACAGTAGTCGCTTCGAGCTGATTGAAGACTCAGAAATCAACGACAATGTGGCCAACGAAGTCCGCGAAATCTGCTACACGGCAAACAACCGCGATTGTTTCGTATGTAAACATTGCTACTAATGCGTTGTCTAGTTCTCTCCCTTCCGTATTCTTACTCTTTGGTACTTAAAGATGCAGTGAAAACAAAATCGTGTCTTCCAACAGTAGATTTAGTGAGTGCTAGAATTCGGCTAGCTTAATCCAACGTCTTCCATTAGACTTAGTGGTGTGTACTCTGAGATATCGCCTCGACTTCAGTTTATGTGATTTTCTTATATTTCTATGTGTTAAAGTGGGTCGAGTGTGTGTCATAAGTATGCACTTTAGTTATTAAATGTCACAAGTTTTGGTAGACAGCTTTAACGAGAACTGCACTGTAATTATGAAGCACAACTTTTGGCTATCTTCCTAAACTTCTTCCGTAGTTGATTCTGATTTTGATAACTTTTCCAATGTTTTCAATCCAGTGTCTTCCATTAGTTTGTAAAAGAGTTATATATTCACTGTGATATTAGATTATAACTGCTCAAGCTTTAACTAGATTGTAGGAAGATTAATAATTAGTAATTAAGAGAGTCCTCTAAATGAATTATAATAAAATCGATGCATAGTTATTAGCAAATTAATATTGTAGAATTAAGTGAAAGTGATCAATAATTATTACATGAATGATAATTATTAGTTGTATTTCGATGCTGACGGTACCGTCAGAAGAAAAGCTTTAATAGTTTTAGGGTTCATTGCATTTTTGTGTATAAATATTATTGCGTTTCATCGTCTCTGCTAGAATTTATTGATATTTAATGTACTTTTAAAATGTAGGCCGAATGTGCCAATCACAATTAGTAATAAATTTTGTAAATAAAATAGTTTTTATGTTGTAGAATAAGTGCCTTAATATTGTTTTGATGAATTCTTCCAGTGTGTCAATTTTGTTTTCATTTATTGTATTGTTATGATCTTAGTTTTAACGTAGAATAGTTAAATTTGTAGACTGGCCTTTTTAAGAATATTCAAGACTTTCGTGTGATCTCTTACTTTGATCGTATTTAAATAAAATAAACGTAATTATAATAAAATAATGGAATGTTTTATTAAACCTGATCATTACATTAATTTCAGTGATTGGCTAGGAACCTAACAAAATACCACCAACCAAACCACCAAACACCAAAATATATAATAAAATAATGGAATGTTTTATTAAACCTGATCGTTACATTAATTTCAGTGATTGGCTAGGAACCTAACAAAATACCACCAACCAAACCACCAAACACCAAAATATATAATAAAATAATGGAATGTTTTATTAAACCTGATCGTTACATTAATTTCAGTGATTGGCTAGGAACCTAACAAAATACCACCAACCAAACCACCAAACACCAAAATATATAATAAAATAATGGAATGTTTTATTAAACCTGATCGTTACATTAATTTCAGTGATTGGCTAGGAACCTAACAAAATACCACCAACCAAACCACCACCAAAGTTTGGATGGATCTCTTTTACTCAATCACGCCAGAACGGCTGAACGGATATGGATGAAATTTGGCACAGAGATATAATATAGTCTGAAATTACACATAGGATACTTTTATCCCGGTAAAAGATATGATTTCTATGGAATCATTGATGTAGCGGGAAAACCGTAATCCACGCGGGTGAAACCGCAGGGCGCTGACAGTTATAAAATAAATAACAAGGTTACTTATTACAAACAAGCATGAAGGAATTCCACTTTGAGCAACCATTATTACATATATTGGTTGGTGGTAAAAGTAGGCTGTAAATAAAAACAACAAACAAACAGGTTATATGAAATATAACTTGTTAATAATAATATACTTTGTTTGAGCGTCTTTAGCGTCTCAAATGCCTCAATCGGGAAGAAAAAGCAAAGCTTTCTGCACATAGCGATAGGTTCGCTTGACCCACAAATAGCTGACATGCTATCACTTCTCCATTTACTGAATCTTCTATCTTGTAAATAGTCACTAATCTAAATGATAAAATTTTGATGCTTCAATCATACTGGCATACTAATATGACTGGCTCGTTGGCGCAGTTGGTAGCACTCTGCCTTCTGAGCCGCTGGTCCCGGGTTCGATTCCCGGACTGGTCAAACATTTGTGTGCATGAACATGTCTGTTTGACCTGTGTCTGGGTGTGTATATGTCATCATCATCATCTCAGCCATAGGACGTCCACTGCTGGACATAGGCCTCCCCCATTGATTTCCACAAGGACCTGTTGGAAGCGGCCCGCATCCAGCCCTTGCCTGCGATCTTAGTCAGGTCGTCTGTCCACTGTCTGTGTGTATATGTATATAAGTATATATATATCAGTCATCAGGTTACCATAGTACAGGCTCTGCCTAGTTTGGGACCTGAAGACTTGTGTGAATGTTAATAAATAAAAAAAATAAAAATAAAAAAAATCTAATAATATAAAAATGCTAAAGTTTGTGTGTATGTTTGTTGCTACTTCACGCTCAAACGGCTACACCGTTTTTGATGAAATTGGTATGGAGATAGTTTAAGCCCTGGATTAACACATAGGTTACTTTTATCCTGGAAAAAGTATAATTACCGTGGGAAACGTACCGGGAAAATTGTAATCAACGCGGGTGAAACCGCGGGGCGCTACTATTGAAACATATAAACAATCACGTTTTTTAAGGAAACTTTCTTTTGTACCACGGTATATCTGAAAATGAAGACGACAAACAGTTCTCTTACTTAATAAACGAAAACATAAGCTAGACTATCAGCCTCGTGGCAATTTACGAGTACAGTAATCGAAATCTTTACTACAGCCTTTGCTTGCTAACACTCTGCAACAGTTAACAATGAAATTCTTAGGAAACCATTAGCCTAATGGTTGCTCTGCGAGTCAACAATTCGAGCAAGCGATCCGTAGATATAAAGATTGTACAGCAAGAATTTGATATCTTTAAAGGAGGATGGCAGACTCCCATACATTTGCAGCCTAGAAGAGAAAAACCGCGTTCATGAATGAAACTTATACGTATCGATAGAGCAATAAATACATTGTATATTGTATATTCAATCATTTTCCTAGAAGTTGGGAATAAAAAGTTATCACGGAAAATCTTCTGTATCAGTATGCTAACTACACGTCCATATGCGAACCATTCAATGTATCGCTATCCATCTATAGCATCGTAGACAGAGAAAGCAATATTGCATGGATCGCGCTACAGATACAGATTACTTATTATATTCTGGAATAAACTAGACATGGGTGTGTTTATGAACGCAGTCCGGGTCTACAGAACAGCTGACCACAGATTATAGAGTAACAATAACAATTAATTTCAGAGCATAAGTATTCGAACGCAACAAATATAATGAGAAGTATAAGGTGCGTTCGAAAACTACATACACCACATAAATAAATAAAATAAAAGTACTTCTGATTCCCAACTTTATAAATAATGTAAATTATTCACGGAATCCACAAAAATATAATCTAAATTTTCATATATAAAGAATTGATCGTAATTGATCGTAAGTATTCTTTATTTGCCGGATACATGTTAATACAGCACAGATATTCAATATACAATTAAATGCAATTGAAAATATATCGCTTTAAAGAATATAGTTATCATTGAACATACACACATACTTACAAATAGATTTTACACAAACTGCTAAGCGAGGGTTCAAGTGGCAGTGTGGCAGTACACTCTCGACTGATAACATGAGTGAAACATAGATTACATAGTATTCGTCTAGAAACACTTGTTTACATGGCCCCCTTTTCAATAAATGCAAAACATTACTCATAATATAAGTATACCTGTTTCATACATTTATTTATTTATTTATTTTTATTTATTTATTTATTTATATAATTGCACAAAACACTTACAAATACATTATACATTACTACAATACATGGATAAAGAAAACAATATAAAAGGCCTTTAGCAGCCGTGCTAGGGTCCCCTGTGTTACGGCTGCTAAGCTACTTCCTATCATCAAGGCAATACATATGCAACGAGTAAATGACATAATTAATGAAAATATTAGAATAGATGAACGGGTTGTCATTTCGTTTTTCGGGAGCGAGGCTGGTTCTGCCATCCTCCTTTGTACAATGGAAACACTTTAGTAATTAAGAAAAAAAATATTTTGATAAAATTACATGAGGCTTACAAATTTCAATGACAGACGCGATAATCTCCATTAAAAATAATGACTCAACTTATCTGAAGGTAAAGCTCAGCCGCTCCAACTCAAATTTATTTAAAAGAATTTTCTTTATAATATTTTTAAAAAAATACCAAAAAATTGAACCGACTTCAACACTCAGAAGTGTGAAATATGGTGATATTTCACCATATTTCACATTATTAGGGCGCATATTTATATGGCGGATCTTTCTTCTTCATAATTAGTGTTGATTAATGTCTTATTTTACATTTAACAACTAATAAGTTAAATTTTAAATTAGTTCAAAATCTACTTTATATACTACTACTATATAAGGACATTTCATTTTTAGAGCAATTGATTTCCATGTATTAATTTCTATTTTATTTTATTTCATCATCATCATCATCATCATCTTAACCATAGGACTTCCACTGTTGGACATATGAAATAATGAAACGAAATAAAATTTATTTACACCAAGGCATATATATGGGTCTTAAAACTAATACTAAAGTATCCTAAATTAGTTATATATATAATGTACAGCTAATTCACAAATAGAAATACATAGTTTATTTTACCAAAAAGATTAAAGTTAACAATAAAATAAACTTTTTGTTGCTACTTCGGATTACTTAGGATTAAGTTTATGAGTCACTAGCTCCCACACTAGGATTCCCTGTGTCGTGGGAGTCTAGTCTCTTCCTAAGGAAAGAAATACTTATCCAGATATTGTCGACATTATTAAGTTTAAGTATACAAAATAGATTACCTACACAGTTAATTACTAGTGCCTTATTTTTAGTTTTTGCTATTGTTATTCCGTGCCGAATAATAGATGACAGCTCCCGACCGCCTGTCGGTAGCTGTCACGGTACCGATGCGTGGACGCTCGAACCGCTCATAGTTGCAAAAACAGAATTTAGGGTCGTCAATGGGGGAGGCCTATGTCCAGGGCATCAATTCTACTAACACATTGCTTATAGATTGTTAATGAATTGTCAGTTTTGCTGGATTTGCGATTCTACTTGGAGTATAATAATTGTAATGGCTCCACAGATCTAATTTCTACCGCAATGCAATTGATTCCAAAGCGATCGAGACGCAATTGTTTTTTTAGTGGAATATCGAGCTTATCTATTATTAGATTTGAATAACTATTGCATTGTTTATGGATTGTTTGACTTAATTAATAAGAGAATTTGCACCCTGTAGTGGATGTCCTATGGCTTGAGGTAACGATTCATTTTGTATATAACTTTTGTGTACTTTTATATATTCTACGTAAACAATTGTGAGCCGGGCCTGTGTTAGCTACTTAGCAAGATAGATGATAGCATACGTCACACTATGTATCATTGTTAACAATGTCTAAGATTAACAATAAATGACATTTCGTGTTATCCGCAGTCCATATAATTTTCAGGCAGCTGTGACGGAAGGTAAGTCAACATCAATGTAACGCGTCTCCAGCGTGAAATCGCACGCGAAATCCAAAAGCCGTTTCGGACCACTGAATATAGTACAAACGCTAAATCAAAGGGCATGTGTTTGTAATGCTGACACCCGTTCAGCGCGACGAATCGTCGAAGAAAGGCCGTACAAATCCCTAAGAAATAACCGAAAAACCGAAATTTTTCTGCGATTCGATACGGCGTCGATTTCACGGTTCCCTATTACTGCATCAGTCAGCATCCTTCGTTATAGCTGAGGTGGGTGTCGCCTAGCTTTATGTATTCGAATCGGAACGAATTGGACTAAGAATAAGACCGATTTGTCATTCTTAAACGTAGCGCTGATCTCTTTGTGCGTCTTGAATGGACACCTTCGATTCTAACAAAATATCACGTATTTCGTACTGTTTCATGGCACGTAGGTATAGCGTGGATGGTATTTGTACAATATTGTTCGAAATCCCGAACATCTCTTTGCATAGTTCACTGTGTGAACACGAGCTTGCTTATAAAAAAAACCCTTAGTTAGTTATCAAATGCAATTAAAAAAAAGACGTGTCGCACTCGGGGACTGCCGCGGTTAAGCTATTGCACAGCATTTTTAATCAACTTATGCAATTAATATATTAATAACTTATGCAGTAACGCCGATACAAACAATGCCACCTAGAGGCGAGTTAAGAGACAAGCGTGATATTTCAAAACAGTCATTAAAAGTTTTGCTATTCATCGATAGACGGCAAAACTAAAAAGTATCACCGCTGTGCCGGCCGGAGAGGGGGGTGTTAGGTTATTTGAGTTACGGAATTTCTGGATTCGGTCTCCACGTTCAAGGCCCGCGATAGAAGCTATGCGATAGATTTTAGATAGATAGATAGATTTAGAGTGTTCTTAACCTGGCTTTGGAACCTTAGAACTTTCCCAATCTGATTTCGAAACCTTCGCCTAGGCCTTTCTATTCCAACAATTCACTCCAGCCGTGTACGAAAGGAGATTGACTAAGCAGGTATACTCAACAAGTAATCAGCTTTTTTTCTAATATGTTACAATGACTATCCATCACCCAAGGTGTTATTTGTGGATTGTACTTGGAGTATAGAAGCTCAACGTTTGATCAGCCATAATAGTGCGGCGTCGTTTACTTTGGCATGCCGTCTTCGGTCAATGATTTAGCATAAATAGGGCAAAGGCGGCTTGTTTGATGCCACAAACGGTGTCTTTGATGTTAAAGTTGTGTTTACCGGTGGTGCGAATCTTTGGCAAAACATCATCTTTGAATATCTATGGAAACTTTGCTTTGTTTTTTTTTAACTGTATAGATCTAGGGTTTGACCACTATCTCACTTGATGGTCAGTGACGATGTGGTCGAAGATGTTATTACGCTAGATCTAGAATGGTCACTGGCTCTCAAGGACTGCTGCCTGAACACACTATGTGTTTGATGACAGTTTTCCAAAACTGAGGGTGGTAGCTAGCCAGGCGGGTATTCGAAAGTACCCTACCGCCATGCTGGGAATTTGATAAGTGCTACCTTTACCGGAAGCTCAAGCTGTTGTTGGGGATCGACATAGCGCAGCGGAATAGCAAGTTGAAATGGCAGTGTGCAAGGCATATAGCTCGAAGACCTTGTGGCGATTCAAGTCGAAAGGTTCTTGAATGAAGACCACAGAATGGCAAGCCATCATAGAACGCCACCGACAAAGTGGCCAGACAACCTGACTCAGATCACAGGAAAGGGCTGGATACAGGACGCGTTCAATCAGATCTAGTAAAAATCAATAGAGGAGGCTTTGTCCAGCTGTGGATGTCCTATGGCTGAAAAGATGATGATGATGATGACCATTTGTGACATTTTTATTCAGGTTATTCAGGTGGGTACCTAATATGTTGTACCTATATAAGAACATAATATGAAGGAGCCAATTTTGTACTTCAATAAATGAACCCTTTCATCATCTTTCATCATGAACCCTTTATTGTTTCAAAATTAAAGACTCTATGTAAATAAATTTCGATATAACTATAATGTACCTTGACTGTGTGGATTAAAGATATTAGTGACTCAGCTATAATATATTTAATCCACCCTTAATCTTCCGACATCGGTGGATTAAATTAGGGAACCATGAAAACCAATAGAAAAACGCCACTTGCTTAGTTAAAAATCACAACTCTCGCTACGCCTTGTACTGAACCCGGCACCGTAAAACAAATAAGTCTCGCGTGAAATTCGGATAATGTTTTTAATAAACTGTCAAACACCAACATATCGAATTCGTTTGAAAACAACAAATGCAGTGTGAATTGACCTTTACACAGTGGACATAAACAACGTATGCATTTTTTGTGTTGAGTAGTGTAAAGTTGTGAAATAGAAAAAGAGTTCACGCTTCGATGTTTTGTTGAAGCGGTTTCCTATCGCTAAAAGTGGCGCGATTAACAGGTCTGTTAGTTATAAGAGCTTTTGAGGGTGTGAATGAGTGTTTCACGGTTTGCTTGTTTGTTTGAAAGCTAATACGAAGGCTCCATAGTTGGCGAGATTAGTGTGAATTTTGGCAAAGGAAGTGTTTAACAAACGCAATGGCATCAAAAGCGGCCGACAGTGAAGACTGGACAGATAAGCCGAAATCTGAGGCAGCTGGACGTATCAATTATATAATATATATCCAAGCGTTATCTTTATACATGTTTTTTTTACTTTTATGACAAAAGATTTCGAAGCTTTGATAATAATTTTTATAGTCATTTTTGGTCGTCAGACGTCTTCCCAACTAGCTTACTAAAGGAATCTTATCCTACTAATATTATAAATGCGAAAATTTGTGTGTATGTTTGTTACCTCTTTACGCTCAAACGGTTACACCTATATGGATGAAATTTGGTATGGAGATAGATTAAGCCCTGGATGAACACATAGGCTATTTCTCGTGGGATAATTGAGGTAACGGGAAAACCTTAATCCACGCGGGTGAAACCGCAGGGCGCTACTAGTAATTTTATAAATGTATATATAATATACTAATAGTGGTAATACTAGTGGTCCGCCCCGAGCAAAAATTTCTAAATGAACAATTTTAAGGATCCCTAATTTTTTTTAAAATATAATTATAGCCCTTGTCACCCGGGGATAGTGTAGCTTCCCAACAGTGAAATAATTTTTCAAATCAGTTTAGTAGTTTCGGAGCCTATTCAATGCAAACAAATAAACAAACAATGAAATCTTTCCTCTTTATAATATTAGTATATATTATATAAAAAGCTCATGTGACAGTATTTGTTATCAAACTCCGCCAAAACGGCTTGCCTGATACTATATTTTTTTTATGTATATTTGGAAACGACGAATTTATCCGCGAACACACATAAAAAAATAATAAAAAAACATATATACGGTCGAATTAAGTAACCTCCTTTTTGAAGTCGGTTAAAAACCGTAGTCCACGCGGGTGAAAACTGAAACCGCGGATATAGTATATCACTTTGGATGGATGGATGTTCATTACATAAATACACCAGACGGTTAAATGTATCTAGAGATACAATTTAGCACGAAAAACGAATATAGTGGATATTTAACACATAACTACTTACTTTTATCCCGAAAAATGCCAAAGCGCGGCCACGTGGGAGAAACCGTTAGGCACAGCTTGTAAAAAAAATTTGCATTAAGTGTCATGCTATAAAATATATCTCATTGTATAGCATTATACATACGTATATGTTTATAACTACATGAAAAGCACTCTGAAAAAAAAATCTACTAGTTCATATAACATAAAGTTACGTATGAGTATGACTTATGAGATAAGGCAACACACATTAATCAAAAACAACTGAATTAAGAATCTCTTTTTTTAAAAGATAATTGTAAACTCTAAAAAAATTTGCATTAAGTGTCATGCTATAAAATATATCTCATTATTGTATAGCATTATACATACGTATATGTTTATAACTACATGAAAAGTATTCTGAAAAAAAAATCTACAAGTTCATAGAACATAAAGTTACGTATGAGTATGACTTATGAGATGAGGCAACACACATTAATTAAAAACAACTGAATTAAGAATCTCTTTTTTTAAAAGATAATTGTAAACTCTAAAAAAATTTGCATTAAGTGTCATGCTATAAAATATATCTCATTGTATAGCATTATACATACGTATATGTTTATAACTACATGAAAAGTATTCTGAAAAAAAATCTACTAGTTCATATAACATAAAGTTACGTATGAGTATGACTTATGAGATGAGGCAACACACATTAATCACAAACAACTGAATTAAGAATCTCCATTTTTAAAAGATAATTGTAAACTCTAAAAGCAGGTTCTAAGCAGTTAACACGTAGCAGCTTCCGTGTTAGTTTTAACAGGTTTAAATGAGCAGTACCTTTCTAAAGAGGCCATTGCGTTGTAAGTTACATGATATTCGCATTTGCGGAGTGTAACTTTTGCCAGTTTCCTCGGTGTCAAGTGTTAAAAGATGTCACTTTGCGTAAGTTTGTAACAAGCACAGGTTAAGTGACGGGAAGTGATTATTCGAGCCCATAATTAGGCTATGGTATAACACTTAGCCGCTTCCGATTGGATGTAGGGTGACTATGATTTCAATGACTACCAGTTATTTCTGGTTTAATATAATATTATATCAGGTATCTTCTAGGCAGGCGTGAACTATAGTAGACCGCGTCATCGCTTAACATCTTTTGTATAGCGTAAAATATTGTATGCCGAAAGGCTAAGCACAGCGTACGTTTTTTATCTGTGAATAAATGACATTTGATTTGACATTAGGTGAGATAGTGGTCAAACGCCTGTCTATTGTGAATTAAAAAAAATATTAATACAAACTGCATTATTGTATAATAATTTTAAAGTCATTGTAACTGTAATGTATTGCTATATTTAATCTTCAATCAGCAATCAAAAAACTAAATTGTCTGGAAAATAAGATAAGTTCTTATTTGGTACAATAAAGTCCAAATTAGTATGACGATTATTTATTTATTATTTTATTTATTTATTAGAACACCAACACTGTGTACACTAATGCGTTTACAAGTATTGCGCTTAACACACTAAGAGGCAAATGCCACAGCAGTTAAAGGTGTAAACAACATCCAAAATTAATTTATATTATTTGAACAAGTAACATGTAATATGTAATATAGACATAATAATAAATTTAGAAATAAATTGACTTGATATAGAAAGAATTATGACAAGTAATGTTGCAACGATTATCATTAGCAACACCAAAATACGATCTTTTTATTAAATTTGCGGGTAGTTTTAGGTAAAATAAGTAGCCACCTACTTGGTTCCGACTAAAAGTACCCGCAATTAGCCATCAATTGAATTAAAGTCGTCTTATATTAACATTAGGTACATTAACTTCGCTGAAAAGCTTTTTAATTCAAAAGGTTTTTTCACTAATCTTAGAAACAGCATTATTAAGATCGCATTAACATTTTAACGTAAGCTGGTATCATTCAGGGAGGAAACAAGAAACTATGTTTGTATGGAAAAACAGCCCTTGGGTTTACCTTTTTTTTTTTTACATATAAGTTTGCGTTTGACAACTGTCTCACCTGACTATTGTAATATATACATATATATAATAAAATACACCTACAATCATGTCTTGCAAAACGTGTGGTCACCTAGCGTCGACCTACAAGGCGCCTGCGCCGCGCGCCGCAAGCGCAACATTTAAAGCAATCAACAAAAGGAAATGTGGCGATAACACGAGCCCATTTGCCTCTAACACAAATCACAAACACGTGACACATATTAAAAAAAAAGCTTGTTTTAGTAAAAACTTGAAAGTATTCGTTTCCCGGCATATTTTTTTAACTTGGCTACAGAGTGCACGTGTGTAACGGCAGCAATTTTGTGCGGTTTCAAATTACGGTGCATTCCAGTTTTTTACCGGAAACCGCGGATTTTTCTGGCGATGATTGAACGAACCGGCGAATTTTCGGCTCTCATTTATCTGCAGTTTTTTGGGTCACATTTTCTTATCTAATTTTTGCTGCTGAGTGCTACTATGTAAAGTTTTACTTGTTATAAATACAGATGACGGATGTATATAATTGGGCCCACTAATCCGACTAATATTATAAAGGCGAAAGTTTCTGTGTATGTGTGTATACTGTATATACTGTGTATGTTTGTTACTTCTTCACGCTCAAACGTCTACACTAATTTCGATGAAATTTGGTATGTAGAGACTTCAGAGCTGCATTCAGGAGCGGCTTCGTCCAAATATTGATCGACCAATATTTGATCGATGTCTCACGAACGGCTACTCCATAGCATGTCACAGAAGAAGAAGAAGTCAGTTACATTGATCATAGATCACGTGATAGTTACTACCGCATATGCCACTTTTCACAGCTGATTAAGATTTGATCGATTCTAGAGGTAGAAGATTATGGTCTAGTCGACCATAATTTGGTCTGACTGGTTGACGTGAACGGTCATGATCAAATATTGGGTGGAGCAAATAATGCTTTAATTGAGCTCGTGAACGCCGCATATCCGCTGTCAGAGCAAGATATGGCTTGGCCGAAGCCGCACCGAATAACACATAGGCTACTTTTCATCATCACTATCATCAACAATTGTAATTTTTAGACTTTCGCGATTCGAACACATTGTTATTAAATCAAACGGGGCTTGATCGCGAGAAAATCATTTCGTAATTTATTTTACCTCGACGTTTCGATCAAGTTGCATTGGTCGTGGTCACGAGAAGACGAACGAGGTAAATAAATTACTAAATGTTTTTCTCGCGATCGAGACCCGATTGATTTATTAACAATCATCAACAATCATCACCAAGCGGGTAAAACCGCAGGGCACACCTAGTAAATAATATAATCAGCTGATAATTGTTCAAACAGTGATGAGGGTGTTTGAATCAAAACATCTATTTCATTATATTTATGTACTCTTGTTGAAGGTACACTTTTCAATTATTGAAGTGTAACTCGATAACCGCCCGACCGATTATATTAAAATAAATGGGACCACACGGGAAGAATCAGCTATCAAATAAAAAAAAATCATCAAAATCAATTCACCCAATCGAAAGTTCTGGGGTAACGAAACATAAATAAAAACTTTTTTTTATACTGTTATACTACATACTACGGGTCAAAATGAAAACCTGGACCTTTTTTGAAGTCGGTTAATGAAACGTCACTACCACGAACCGCGGGTAATTCCGCGGGGCGCAGCTATATTAAATAAAACTAAAATTGCAATCTAATTATCAGGAGGTACGTACACTCCTACTACGCTAGACCTAGAATTCATTCTGGGTCCCAAGGACTGCTGCATGGACACACATGTGTTTGTTGACAGTTTTATCAAACTTGAGGGTGATAGATAGAAAGTGAGGCAGAATGCTTCAACGAAAGCTTATGTCCAGCAGTGGATGTCCTATGGCTGAGATGATGATGATGATTACATTACATCTGTTACTCGTTCAAATAATATAAATTAATTTTACACGTTGTCTACACCTTTAACTGCTGTGGAATTTGCCTCTTAGTGTGTTAAGCGCAATCTTTGTAAACGTATTAGTGTACACAGGGTTGGTGTTCTAATAAATAAATAAATAATAAATGATGTCTCTCGAAAAAAGTCAATATTCCACTGGTTTCTTTCGAAGTTATCAAATACCAATTTAAAAAAAAATATTCCAAAAAATTCAATTGTGCACAAACAAAAGAGAAAAAAACATGGTTTTCTTGCTACGTATTTTTTACATATAACTTTTTTTTTAAATTGCACGTGCATAACCTATCTTCTTCACGATTGCGGCTATCTTGTTGAAATCCTCCGAAAAAAAGAATAGGAAAAAACTTACGCAAGTTTTTTCTCAAACTTTATCTGACCTTAAAAAATAATACAATTTTGAAAATGCCAGTAACTTAAAACCTACCCACTGACCGAGTAGCAAAAAACACATAAAAACCCTAATTGTGTTTCGCAAAAATTTGGGCAAAATCTTTGCCCCGAGGATACAGGAAATGGTTGAGCGGCAAAAACTTAATAAAAGCTTACAAAAATGTCTTCGGTTGATGGATTGATGTAACACAATTATTCGCTACGAGAAGACTTAGAAGAGCCTTAAAGTGCCCCCTCAAGAATCAAGTGATATTCTTCACTTTAACGGCTATAGCGGACCAGCATTTGTTTCACAACTCGACAATCTAATACCATCCATATATCGTTTAAACATGACCTATTTCACTTTGAAAATTAAAAAATACGTATAACATTTTAGATTGAATATTGAAACACTTTTGGATAATAATATATAGTGAAAATAAACCTTACAGTAAAGCAGTTTAGGATTAAAATAATTTTCTTATTATTTTGAGATTCGCCGTTTTACATAACCTTTTCTATAACAATAGAGCCTGAACACGTGTTAGATGGTCACTAGAGGGGTATTTGTGTCTTGTTTACGGATATCTACGATAATGGTCTTAACGCGACTTTTGTTGTGAATTTTACCTGTTTTTTTTTAGGGATCTTTAGCACAAAATGTATCAAACGAATTCAGTATACATTTATTAGAAACTGTTCGTTTATTGAATTATTTGAATGCTCGCGTACGTGTGATTCGATATATTTTGAATTTTCAAGTAAATCTTATGGGGCAAATGCCTTTATTAATATAAAACACTAATAACTAATTACAATACTGCAGCTACTACAATAATATTTAAGGAATCCACTAGCTATTGGTAGCCTATAGATAACTCAAATGCTCTTACCCACTACCGGCTGGCAGCGGGCCCAGAATGCTAGCAGTATTGCCACGTTGAATTGCAATGCTGATTCGTTGAGCCAAATATGTGCCAGCATTTCGGCCACACATTTAGCCTTCAAGTAAATTGAAGGCTAAATACATCTACCGAAACTACTAAAGATTATAGAACTAGATTTTAGTTCAAATATTTGAACTACTATAGTTTGATCCAGTTGCAGAATTCACGACACTATTAAGTCACGAGTGAACAGGTATCTTCTAGGCAGGCGTGGTCCATCGTAAACCGTATCGTCACTTAACATTAGGTGAGATAGTGGTAAAACGCATGCCCATTGCGAATAAAAGAGATTGAAATAAAATTAAATATTAAACTTACTTATGCATAAGTAAGTTTAATGTTTAATTTTATGTTGTTTGATAAATTTCAGTAGACATGTCTGTATTTGTCAGACAGTCATTCTGTACTGAAATTTATCTGCTACTTCTCCATATTCTTTATCTGCTATTTCTGCTGATCCCATTGTCAAATAACGCATATATAATTCTCAACAAAAACGCCCAGAAACTCAAATCGAATTCAAAACGTTTAAAAACTTTAGAACGCGTTCTCAATTTAAAAACTTTAGAACGCGTTCTCAATTTAAAAAAGGGGGCGTATCTTTAATTGTCATTTTCGTCCGTAGCATAATAGGCGGCGGGCATGCTCGCGCCGCTCCATTATCTAACCTTAAAAAAATCCCATAAATGTAAAAGGAAGCCGTGGCCTTTGCGAATCTGGGCAATAAATTTCTATTGATTGAAATTCGGACCCATGCTGGGCTATACGGGCTCATTATTATCCCTGAATAATTTTGAAAGAAAATCGTTTTAGGCTCAGTTTTTAACCGTCTTCAAAAAAAGGAGGTTTTCTCAATTCGACCCGTACATTTTTTTTAGTGTTTGTTACTTCAGAGCTTTCGACTGGGTGAATCGATTTTGATGATTATTTTTTTATTTCAAAGCTGGTGCTTCTGGTGCGGCTGGTGTGGTCCCATTTTCATTAAAAACGGTCAAGTAGTTTTTGAGTTATACTCCAATAACTAAAAAGTGCTACGCATACGTGGATTATAGTTGCGGGTGTAGAAATCGGTGAACATACACAATGACAATTGATCCCGTGAGGAGCAAAGGTCACTCAAAAGGGTGAAAAAAAAATTACCAAAAAATGGAACCGATTTCAACACTCAGAAGTGTGAAATAACTTGTCCAAGTCGGTACCACGAGCACAATATTTTGATAATATGTAGTTACTTTTGAACTAACATGGTACCGACAGCGACATTATTTTTCACCCTTTTCAGTGACCTCTGATACTCACGGGATCAATTGTCATTGTGTATGTTCACCGATGTCTTCAACCGCAATTATAATATATTTGAGGTATACGTAACAATTTCCAGTTTTTTTTTGTTTTTTTTTTTATCAACATTCACACAAGGTCTTCAGGTCCCAAACTAGGCAGAGCCTTTTTTTTTTTTTTTTTTTTTATTTTTTTAACGAGGTTAATCCCTTTACGGACTTCCGCCTGTCATATGGGACACAGACGGCTTCTGTCGGACTCTGTTTAATGGTCACACCAACCCAGCTATAGAATATAGCCGGGCCCCTACCGACCAAACCACCCCGGCGAGCAGACGCAGCCTGTCGGGGAGAGATGGGGAAGTACTTTCCATCCCGCCCCGGCTTAAGGTCCGGTGCCATCAACCGGACCAACGGCAGACGGAGCGGCTTAGCTCAGACCTTCAGCCGCTCCCGGGCACGTAGGGCCATTGAGTCGGTTGGGGCCCATAAACCCAACCGACGACCCTACTACACGGGTGGGGCGAGGAGGCGATCTGCAAATCGCCTTCTCCTCCCTCCCGTGCGCCGACGTCGGAGAGGATCAGCGAGGGCGTCGACCTCTCTGATCCTCTCCGCGGCCTCCTTCTGCGAAATCACGATTTCGCAGAAAGAGGCCACCGCCTGCCAGGATCTGTCGCTCTCGAGCATGGCCCGTACCACACTCGGCAACGAGAGATCCTGGCCCACTACCGCTGAAAGCGTGCACCGCTGTGGGACCCACGCGGTGCACGCTTCCAGCGTGTGAAGCGCCGTATCCTCCGGCGCTCCACACTCGTGGCAAGCCGGGGTCGCTTCCCTCCTTGCGATTCGATGCAGGTACCTTCCGAAGCACCCGTGTCCGAAAAGCACCTGCACCAATCTGAAGGAAAGCGACCCGTGTCGCCGCCCTACCCACCTCCCGAGGACCGGGCGGATGGCGTCCACCGTCCCCTGGCCGGGGACGGGTGGTGCCAGGTCCTCCGACCACCGCCTCAACAGGACGGCCTGCGCCTGCCGTCGCATGCGCGCCACCTCCTCCCACCCTGGGGGCTCCCCGCGCGACTTCCTCGCCGCTACAAAATTGTAGATCTCGGCGAGGATTTCGGCTTGGAGCTCCCAGGGCGGGTCTCCGGCCAGCACGCATGCGGCTGTCCAGGACACCGTCCGGTAACCGCGTATCGCCCTCGTCGCGATGACCCGCTGCGGACGTCGCAGCAGGGCCTTATTGTCGCGACCGAGGGCGGCCGCCCAGACAGGTGCCCCGTACAGGGCCATACTCCGGATTACTCCGGAGTACAGCCGACGGCAAGTTGCGCTAGGGCCGCCCACGTTCGGCAGTAGTCGCCCCAGGGCGGCTGCGGCTCCCACGACTTTCGGGGCCAGACTGGCGAAGTGGGCCCCGAAACCCCACCTCCCGTCCAGGACGAGACCCAGATATTTCATCTGGGTCCCAACCCGGACAACGACCCCCTCCAGGACCACATGTGTTCCTGGCGAGGGTCGCCCCCGAGGCCCGTGGAACAACAGGGCCTCGGTCTTGGGGAGAGCGACGCGTAACCCCAGGGCACGGATGCGGTCGACCACGAGGGATGTTCCCACCGTGGCCAAGCGCACCGTCTCCCTGAGGTCCCTCCCCTTGGCCACGACCAGGGTATCGTCCGCGTAGCACGCCACCCGCACACTGGCGGGAAGCGTGCCACGCAGCACCCAGTCGTAGCCAATGTTCCACAGGATTGGTCCTAAGACGGACCCCTGTGGAACCCCGCAGGAGACGCGACGGTGCCTCACTCCGTCGCGTCCTACCACCAGGACCTCTCGGTCCCGGAGGTAGTCGGCCAACAGCCTCCGCAAATACAGGGGCACTCCGTGATAGCGGAGCGCCTCCTGTATGGTTCCATGCGGGAGGCTGTTAAAGGCGTTGGCAATGTCGAGAGACACTGCCAACGCCCTGTTCCCCTCTGCGACCGCCTCCTGCGTCCACCCCTTGAGCCAGAGCAGGGCGTCCACCGTTGAACGCCCCGCCCTGAACCCGTACTGGGCCTCCGACAAGTCGGGCCCAGTCCCCCTCAGGTGCCGGATGACACGGGAAGCGACCACCCTCTCCAACAGCTTTCCCGTGTCATCCAGCAGCACAATCGGCCTGTATGCGGAAGGAGAGTCTGCATCTCGACCCTCCTTCCGCAACAGGCACACCCTCCCAACCTTCCACGGCTTCGGGAACCGTCCGGACGTGAGGCATGCGTCGAACAGCTCCCGAAGCCTTCCACCCAAAGCGACGCAGCTAATGGCCAAGACCCGGCCCGGTATTCCGTCCGGGCCGGGAGCCGTCCTCTTGCGAAGACGGCTCACCGCTACCTCCATCTCCGCCTCTGTGACAGGCGGGATGGAGGCTGGCGCCAGCTCCTCGACAACTGCTGGCGCCATCGTCGGAGGCGCGTGCTGGGGGTCCGCGTCGGGAAATAAACCCACCAGCACGCGCTCGAGCACCTCCGGCTCCAGGGACTCGGCTACGGGGGGCGTCGGGCCGCCGAGCTTTTTGCGCGCAGCCCGGTACGGACGCCCCCACAAACTAGGCAGAGCCTGTGCTATGGTGACCTGATGACTTGATATATATATATATATATATATATATACTTATATACACCCAGACACAGGTCAAACAGACATGTTTATACACACAAATGTTTGACCTGTCCGGGAATCGAACCCGGGACCAGCGGCTCAGAAGGCAGAGTGCCACCAACTGCGCCAACCGGCCAGTCAAGTTATATAGTCAGTTATTGGAGTGGAACTAAAAAAAAAATCTGTTTTTTTCTTATGTTTAAGAATACGCTTTTAAGTACAACTCAGCGCGTGACTAAATCTGGTACAAGGGACAATAGTGACATACCAAGCTTCAGTCCCATTCAATATTTAAACACCGGATGCTTATTTTCAAGATACTGACTCCTTCATTCATACTTCAAGTCAAGGATCTTTGCATGGGCGAGTTTATGAATGGACATGCGCAAGCGCAATCGATTCACTAACGGTCACTCGATGAATAGCGCACGGCGGACGTTTTGAAGGGCTTCTAACTTACTATACTTCAAAAAATGCAAGACTATACAGGATGTTTGTTAATCAATGTTTTTTGCCGGAGGAAATTACTACACCATCATCGACGTTCCCACAAGTGGGACTTTTATTCTCTTGGGGATAAAAGTATTTGCTATTATCCAACATGCTGGCCAATGCGGGTTGGTGCATATGCTCAAGGCTTGCTCGATGTTAAAGAAGATGACAATTGCAAATGAATTCAAAAAAGAATTAAAATAGTACAAAATTCATACTATTACAATTCATACAGATAGGTCAAAAAAATAACGGCTAAATTACATAGAAACAAAGATCGCTGTCATGTATAGTTATGCCTAAATAGGTCTGGGCTCATCATATTGCTGTAAAGGAACCTACAGGTTCCTCTACAGCAATATGCTGCACAATATGCTGTATTATGCGCTGATTTTCAGCCCGATCCTTGGTGACGCACAAACGTGAGGAATAAATAATATGTATACATTTTTTGATATATTATAAACAATTCCATACCTACATACTGTACAACATTCATCATCATCTCAGCCATAGGACGTTCACAGTTGGACATAAGCCTTCCATTGATTTCTATAAGGACCGTATGGCAGCGGCCCGCATCCATTCCTTACCTGCGATCTTAGTCAGGTCACCTTTCCACCTTTTTGTTCGCTTTTATATACTACGTTTTATTGATATACATTAGATACTGTACCCTACCACCATGCTGGGAATTTGATAATGTCGTTACCTTCACCGGAAGCTCAAGCTGTAACAGTTGTTAGGGATCGAACCAGTGTCAGTTTGACAGCCGACGCTCCCACCGCTGAGCTATCATCGCTTCAAGGTGCCATACTGACTGACATTGTACGAGGAATAACGACTGTGTCAAAAACCATTATCAATTTTCTTTCGCCCACAGAGCCAAAATCAATAAATATATAGCTATAGAACTGACATTAGAAATCTGTCATTTTAGTTCATCCTGTAGAAATTCTTTCACCAGTATATTCTGTAGCCGTAAAATTTCTATTTCCTTTACTATCTCCCAAATCACAAAGAGCTTATTATTATAAAAATAGCTGACGTGTAGCTGGATAATAATATAATGCGCTTTAAGTACTAAATGATATGGTATCCTTGACTAACTAATTCGACACACTTACCTACATTGTATTAATTTGAGTTTGAAAACTATCGCGAGTTTCGTTTAACATTATTATCTAAGAAGCGGGTAGGATTCACTTGATATTTGTTGTAAAAAACTGCCGACAGAAGTGAAAACTACATGGATTCTAATCTAATATGGAAACGTGCGGAGACGATGACGCGAGTTTCACGCTTTTTGTTCACCCAAAAAGTACACATATATACACTATGTGTCCACAGTATACATATAGCCAATGATATTATATGTTTATATGAGGTAGATGTCGCATAAGCGCGCGGAAACTGGGGCGGCAAAATTAAGTCAATTGTAGTAATTGCGATTACGATGCGTATTTCAAGCGCAAGTCTAAACATATAGCTATCCTTTTCTATATTATTTGTACCGTATTATCTGTCGCAGTAAGCATGTTTATGTCGTAAAGGAACAAAATCTGAGCACCGCGCAGTATGAATATACGACATCTTTAGTAAAACATCATTGCATATAGCTCAATAAAATTTCTCAATGCGCCTAAAGAAGTTCTCACTTCAAAAATATCAATAAAATATACAGCAAGTATTGTTTTAAACTTTCATGGCTTTTCATAATATAAATATTGTTTAACACGGGATACGCACCATGATTTTGACTTTAATTGAGTTCCCGATATTTCGGCGCGGTTCCACGCACCATGATCACGGAGAGACTGAGAGAGAGACTGTCTTTCCGTGATCATGGTGCGTGGAAATTTATCATCATCTCAGCCATAGGACGTCCACTGCTGGACATAGGCCTCCCCCATTGATTTCCACAAGGACCGGTTGGAAGCGCCCCGCATCCAGCCCTTGCCTGCGATATTAGTCAGGTCGTCAGTCCACCTAGTCGATGGCCGTCCTATGCTGCGCTTGCCAGCCCTTGGTCTCCACTCAAGAACTTTTCGACCCCAATGGCCATTGGTTCTTCTACTGGGGCGGGCGCAACATGCGCATTTGACTGAATTTTCGTCTTGTCCATCGAGCATCGTGCTAAGGTCTTCCATCGATTCTGCCATGACCACAAAATCCTCGGCAAACCGAAGGTGAGTGATGTATTCGCCGTTGATGTTGATGCCGAATCCTTGCCATTCCAAAAGCTTTTGGAAATTTATAGTATACAGCAAATTCGTTCAATCCTACCACAAGCTATACAAACTTACATAAACATCTCAAAGCCCAAACAAATACCTTCCAGAGGTATTTCACACACGTCGCCTTGACTTACCTACTCTTGTTTGCAATGATAACAAGAACTCAATCCTTAAAGCTCCAGCCAAAACAAATATATGCACAGCTCTCAAGGACTTCGTCTGTATGTTTGGTTTATCACAAATGGCTGATATTTAAAAACCAATATATGAAGACCTATGTGTGTTAACAAGTTCATCCGAAATTAAATATCTGAGGGGTCTCGATACGCTGGCGTTAATTTTTGTATGCATTTTGAAGTTCACATTGTTTGACAGATGGAAAATAAGTTGATTTCTTTATTTATTGAAAATACAATGGACTCAATGATGTTTTACTTATATTAAGTAATATTTACTTGACTGGCCGGTTGGCGCAGTTGGTAGCACTCTGCCTTCTGAGCCGCTGCTCCCGGGTTCGATTCCCGGACAGGTCAAACATTTGTGTGCATGAACATTTCTGTTTGACCTGTGTCCGGGTGTGTATATGTATATAAGTATATATATCAGTCATCAGGTTACCATAGCACAGGCTTTGCCTAGTTTGGGACCTGAAGACCTTGTGTGAATGTAAATAAATAAAAAATAAAAAAAAATACACCGAATGCGGTCCTCGCATTTTGCATACTCACCTTCATCCAGCGCCCTGACTATATCGATAGGCGATTCAAGGAAGAGATCGCTGACAGCGATAAAACTGCCTATTATTGCAATTGTTATCTTAACATTGCTTTTTAAATTACTATTTTGTTTACCGTGTTCAATAAAGTGTGTAAGTGTGTAAAGCAATAAAGTTTGACACTTAAGAAAACACTCTACCTTCGCCCCCAATAACATGCCAAAACATAATTTTAATAAATTAAATCAGATCTAACCCCCATAAGGGCGCGCCCTAATTCAATTATATGTCTTCCATAAATAGGGTTGTCAAATCTAAGAAGCCTGAGGGCCCATTCAGTGCGCACGTGTGCTAACAATAGCCAACCCGGCAATACTCTGCGGGTCGCCGCGGTCCCAAAGTGAGAAATTTCACAATACTGTCAAACTATTGAAACGAGGACCTTTGAGACTAGGTGTGATGGTCACGGGACCTTGTATAACCCAGTATGAGGTTATTGGTTGTCTTTTTATAGCTACTCAGGCTAGAGGCCGCTTTGTAGTCGGTGAACCCATTTATTGGACAAAGGTATGAGGTTCTTATATGGTGAATGCGGGTGTGTATGATTAGATAGATCAACATGAATGGGTAGTGGTTAAAATGGTTAAAACCAGCGTGATATATTAGTTAATATGTTTGAGACCAAGATGAACTGCTGAATTTCCCACAAACAGTTATAAGTTATAACATATAATAAATATATAATATTTACAGTAATGGCAATATCTGAAACAAAAACCTGATGTTATAAAATCGAAAGATTCATATCTGCCCTCCGTACTAGTTCGCACTGTATGACGGCAGGGCAGAGCGTTCCTCGTCTACACAAACATGTTTCTGTTCACAGTATATGCGCGATTTCAACATCATTTTAGTATAATGCTATTCAAGTGAGTGTTAATTTTGCTAAATAATCCTGGACCTGTTATATAATATTAATAATACTAATTTACTATTTTCCTATTATTATAACATGTTTTTTTTTTTTTTTTTTCGCAGATGTATACATGTATAAGTGTAGTTACACATTATCAAGTCTGTCAGTCAAGTCTGAAAACTATCGTGAGTTTCTTCCATAATTGTATTTACCACGTGAGTCCTAGTCGGTTTGTTACATTACAACAGTTATAAGGTTGCATTTTTGCATCCCGGCTCTGTTTCAAATACTCACTAATACATTTGCATGGTTGTAGGGTAATTACTAGTACCTACCCGCCTAGCTAGCTCCAGCTCAAATTTTAAAAACTGTCACCAAACACATAGTATGTTCAGGCTGCAGACCTTGAGAACCAGTAAGCATTCTAGGTCTAGGGTGATAATGGTAGTGATTCGCTTGTTCAACTGAACTAAACTAAAATTGTTGAAAATTGAATCAGATCTTATACGGTTCCGATAAAGTCTAAATTAGTATCAGAATTATCAATAACATCACTAAAGTTAAATATATTTGAATGGCGACTTCACAATTGCGGGTGAATAAATCTGTGAACATACACAATGACAATTGATACGCTTTTTTGATATTGCTTGCATTGATATTGCTACTTACGGGTAGCAAAGGTCACTGAAAAAGGTGAAAAAGTTGTACCAAAAATTAGAACCGACTTTTTGGTAATTTTTTTAATATTAGTTTTAAGTAAAAAATATTATGTAAGTTGAAAACGTACTAATAAAATAACTAAGGGTACATTATATTCAAAATTAATTCCATCTTAGTTTGTTGGATCAATATAATTACAGTCCCGTGGGGTCCGGGAGCTCATCGGATTTTCCAAAATTTATCAGAGCGTTTGATCTATGGGAGGCGTGACCAAATTGCTGGCACATATTTGGCTCATCGAATCAGCATTGCAATTCAACATGGCATTCTGGGCACGCTGCTGGCCGGTAGCGGGTTAGAACATTTGAGTTATCTATAGGCTACCAATAGCTAGTGGATTGCTCAAATGTTATTGTAGTAGCTGCAGTATTGTAATTAGTGTTTTATATTAATAAAGGCATTTGCCCCAAGAAAAAAATATATAATTACATCCAGTAATGGTGCGTCACAATATTTTTGATTTAAAATTGTGTTTTTTAGTACAAAAGTATGTATATCTTTTGTATATAAATAACTTTCATTGAATTTTAATTATTTTTTTCTGTTATGGATTTTTCTGAAGGTGGCTAAAAGTCTCCGGACAAGGGTTAAACTTAACACCTTACACTGCCTTCTCAAGCAGTTCAACACAAACCAGTAAATTAAACATGCCATCCCTAACATTTCCGGTTCCAGAGTTACAATATTGACCCAACAAGAGATAACACTAAAACAATGCATGCTTTCAACAAAAGAGTTAGTCGAATCGCAAATATAAATGCTCTTTATCAAACAAGGCATAAGATCTAATATTCACTGTCTTTTAAAGTTTGAATCATAATGATATTCCTAACCTACGCAACCGCTTCCATAATGGTTGCATTAGAAAAATGTATTTTCGACTTAACGTTTCAAGAAATAGGGTCAGCTTTGGCTGACCTATGAGGGCTTAATATTGAAATAGAATTCCTGAGCTAAGGCAACTATGCAAACCGCGTCAGTAACTAGTGTCTACACAGGATGCAAGGTCGTTACTTGGTTTTATCACTTCCTTTTATGCATTCAAATTAAGGATCTAAATGTTAAAAACAATACAACAGTGTGAGTATGAGTGAGAGTATGAATTAGTTCTGTTGTTTACTGCCGCAGGTCGGTGAGTTATTGGCCCTAATTCTGTTAATCACGTATACTAGCTAAAATTCACTAAAATTCTTCAAATTGAAATAGCTCGTATTCCATTCACGCTAAAATTCAAATTCGTTTAACTCAATACAACGCTCTCACTAATATTAGACGAGTTTTATTCAACTGTTGGCCAATTGCGGGTAGTTTTAGTAGGCACCAAATAATTGGCAACTTAATTTCGCTAAAACTACCCGCAAATTTAATATATAGATTTTAATTTTAGTGATGTTATTAATAAGTCTCATACTAATTTAGACTTTATCGTAACCGCATAAGAACTGATTTAGTTTTCCAAAATTTTAGCTTAGTTCAGTTGAATAAGCGAATCACTACCATTGTTTAATACAAGCTAAAAATGTAATGTTTTTTACTAAAACGTACATAATTATTACTGTTATTGTATATAAAAAACATTACTTATGGATAGTAATATGCACATTTTGAAATTACCGACTAACATGCTATAAGTTTTATATAAGTGTCTTTTTGGAAAACGTTACGGGTAATACATTGCCATGTGCTCTGAATTCCACACTAGGATAAATCCCGTGTTCTGGGACTCAGTCACTTCCGTTCCTCACAATACATTATATAGAATGACCAAAACAATATGTATATTAAATATATTTTTTCCTAATATAGTACGCATACAAATGCATTCTATAAATATATTACAATCTACCCTAAAAAAAGCTAATAAGTAATTTAAGTCTAACTTGCTAAATTTACTGTACTAAGAATGTGTGCATTTTTCACACTTTTCTTATTGTCTCTATTTAAGGGGGAGACACTTTGTTCATGTGTTCTCTATGAGCAGTTTTTTAACCACATTACACTAGCACACTGTCACTGAAGTATATTATAATGAAAAAGATAGAAGTTATATAAGAAAATAAATAAATAAATCATATCGAGTAGGTATGCTTACAATACAGACGATACATGAGTTTACGTTGTCTTGACATTGTTAATAAATTTAAAGTATAGGTGGAGACAGGTAAATAATGTAGATTTGAGTACCTAACTGTGTAGTCTCCTTGTTACGACAAAGACTAAGATATTATATGCGAGTACAGATATTACAATAACAGACAAAAACAATAACCTAACTGATAATGGTAATTGTTTTCATTAAATAATATACAGAACTTAATAAAAACAATGGCCGTGGTGGTACCGGCTTAGAATAGTACTCCCCCATCTCTTCCCGCGGGTGCCGTAAGAGTCGGCTAAGGGTTCACTTACCAGAAGGTGGGCAGCAGCGCCTTCTGAGGGTTGGAAATCATACTGCGCTCGCCAACCCGCCTGCCAAGCATGGCGAGTATTGACAAATCCCCCCTATATGGGGAGGCATATGTCCAGCAGTGGACGCACATAGCTGAGAGAAAAAAAAACAATAATAATAATAAGAATGGTAGGTACTCTCATCTTAATACCTATATATTTTAATATTTAAACCAACATCTTAACAGATGCATCTCCATCCGTTATTTTCAATCAATACAAATAAACGACTCATTCTCAAAACTTCGCCCGTGCTGTGATTATTTTGTTAAGGATTATAAATAGAGGAAATTGAATAAATAATGCACAATAGACTGGAGGTGGTCGATGGTTGGTAACCTCCCGCGGCGTCTTCGTGGACGTGCAAACATACTCGCCAAAAATATTCGGGACGGTCTCGCTACGACGATCCTCAGTCATCTTGCTGAGATTTATCGTAAACTAGGGCTATAAAATTATATGCAATCGTTTTCTTGTAGACTTGTATGTAAGCGAGTAATTAGACTTCTTTTCTCAGTCATGTGCGTCCACTGCTGGACGTATGCCTCCCCCATATAGGGGGGATTTGCCAATACTCGCCACGCTTGGCAGGTGGGTTGGCGAGTGCAGTACGATTTCCGATCCTCAGATGGCGCTGCTGCCCACCTCCTGGTACGTTATCCCTTAGCCGACTCCTACGGCACCCACGGGAAGAGATGGGGGTGTACTATTCTAGGCCGGTACCACCACGGCACCCACAATCACATACAATACACAAATATCCTAAACATGTGAACAACATCTATGCTAATGCTATGTAATTAGACTATAGAAACCTTAGACAACAATGAAGTAACCAATATTACACTGTGAGTTGGTGACACTTTTTACTACATTTGTGGGTAGTAGTTAACGATTAGCTCAGCGGGGGGAGCGACGGCTGTTAAACTGGCGGACACTGGTTTGAGTTCCGAGGGCGGCATGAGCTTTAGGCGAAGTTTTCCTTTGAAGTCTATAGCCTAGCTTTTATTTGTTTTTAGTTTATACTGTAGGTATAAAACAGGTAATGTAGATTATATATATTGATTACAATAAGTTTAAGTTTTCTGGGTACATATTTCACCCAATTGACAGCTGCGTACTGATACGAAACAGCGTACACTGAGCTTCAGTAGCCATCTTATTTTAAGAAACGAAACTATGCCGTTGAAAAGTATGTTTGGAATCAATATTTGAAGGTGGAAACGATATTTAATTACAAATTTTATCGGAATCTTTTGATCCCCTTTTTGAGATTTAAGAATGTCAATCAAAGCCGAGGCCAAAATTGAAATTCTATGACGCACTTATGAACACAGTTTGCAAATATATACTAAAATTAGGTCATGCTGATTTTTTTCTACAATCACATATATAAAATAATACAGTACTTATCATAATCTTTTATAAATTTAATTAATATAACGTCACTACAAAGTGTAAGCCTATTGATGTTCGCATCAGCAAGACCGCATTTCAAAATTGTCCCGCGCTTCACAAGAAACCTGTAACTGTCCCAACGGAGGCATTGTTTCGTTCATACGAAAGCCAAATATTGGGGCAGGCTTATTCAGGCCGTTTGCAAACACGGCCTCTCTGGGTGGCAGCCAACAATGAACTTCTCGGAACCACTGGGGAACTCCGTGACACCACTCCAAATACACTGATTATACCCTAATTGTCTACGCACCTGGCAACTATTATTTAGTTCTTCACGCAGACATGTATTTTAGGAAGCTGTCATTGTTAATTGATGGCTAGTGTTGCCACTCATTGTAGTTGTCATACAAGTCGCGGACATTGGTGTCTCTTTATTTAAGTGCACCTGGTAACACTGGCATGGCATAAGAAAGTTGATTAGATTCGAGAAATTAAATGTGCTATTATTAAAGCAGGTTCCCGGTACTTTAGGATAATGACGCCTCTATGACTTTGATAGAGCATCATTTCGTACTAGCTGCGCCCCGCGGTTTCACCCGCGTGGTCTACGGTTTTCCCACTACCTCAATTATCCCACGGGAACTATAATTTTATCGGGATAAAAAGGTATCCGCTGTTTTTCCAGGATATAAGCTATCTTCACTCCAAATTTCATAGTCACAGTCAGTCATTATCATTTGATTGTTTCAAAATCAATATAATTTTCAATAATAGATATTGGTTACTCTTTAGTGTCCACCACTTAACATACTGCGCCATTCCAATGATCGTTCGTGAGATATTTTTCGGTGGCCAGCCTTTAGTATTAGAGTTTTCAGGCCACTCAAAACCTCTAAAATGGCCTAACGATGATTATTTAACTGTTAGATACTTGTCATGGCTGTGTACTCCTCACTAATCAGTAACTAGTGGCGCCCCGCGGTTTCACCCGCGTGGATTACGCTTTTCCCGCTACCTCAATTGTCCCACGAGGACTATACTTTTTTGAGAATAAAAGTAGCCTATGTGTTAATCCAGGGCTTAAACTATCTCCATAACAAATTTCATCGAAATCGGTGAAGCCGTTTGAGCGTGAAGAAGTAACAAACATACACAATTGCCTCCTTCTTAAGATAGTGATTTTATATCAAGACTGTATTGATTAACACTAAGATTATTCAAACTCAACCAAATAAAGAATTTTATTGAAAAAACAACAGAATAGAACAATTGTCAATAAAAGGGTTGGAATCGGCTTGTATGGTACACGTTTTATTCTTATTTTTCTGTTTTCTTTGATTTTTCAATAATCTAAGCTCACTTTTAAGAGAGTGCACTGGAGGTTTTTTGGAACACCAAGGTGTAATTCAAAAAGCGATCACAAAAAAAAACATACGGGTCGAAGTGAGAACCTCTTCCTTTTTTTTGAAGTCGGTTAAAAATAAAGAAACACAATTTTATTCAATACATTAAATATTGGACATGAAAGGACAGACACTTCCATTGAATCTTTTTATATAATATTTTCCTAGCATTAACTTAACAAACACTCAATTGCACAAACCAATCATTTGATATCATCATATTTATTTATTCATATCTCAACAACAATATAAATAAATATAGGATATTTGTTGCTCTACCTAGCACAACAAACCTTTTATACAATCATCGTCTTAAATGTAGCACGAACTTTTTGTAATCACAACAATGACAATGATCCTTTCTGGCCAATGTTTGGTTAGCTGCGCGCACGCATTGTAGACACGAAAATCAATTTACGATAATTGTCATTTATTATGAAATAAATATGATTCTTAATCCTGTCCCCTTTTCACTAAAAGGTGATCCTTAGATGCCTTCCCATTCAATTTAATGTATTGAGCGTATACAATTTTTATATTTTGCGCGGAAACTCATTGGAGCAAAAAGAATATGTGCGCAAGATGGCGTTTGACAATAATTATGAATGGAGAATACCTTGAGAGATATTAAGCGGAACGGAGATTTGATGTCAAGAAAATGTTATCTCAGCTTGTAAGCAGATGTTTGAGATGTTAGCTTGAGTATTAAATGAAGTGTAGCGTGATGAATTTGATAAAATGTCATTATTAATAAGGCCAAAGATAGATTTGAGCGAATAAAGATGTAAACAGATCGTTTACAAAAGGTTTATCTTTGATCTAATGGTCTAAGATCAGGCTTAAGAAATATATGCCCTCATCAATGATTATATGTTAGAGAATATGTAGATGGATAAATCGTACATGGGTTCTATCTACATGGGTATCTTGACTTGCCGGTTGGCGCAGTTGGTAGCACTCTGCCTTCTGAGCCGCTGGTCCCGGGTTCGATTCCCGGACTGGTCAAACATTTGTGTGTATGAACATGTCTGTTTGACCTGTGTCTGGGTGTGTATATGTATATATATAAGTATATATATCAGTCAACAGGTTACCATAGTACAGGCTCTGCCTAGTTTGGGACCTGAAGACCTTAAAAAAAAAAAAAAAAAAATAATTACATATTATTACAGCGGTGATAAGTAAATAACAGATGAGTTTATATATATTTCTGCACCGTGGTGGTGCAGCCTAGAATAGTACTCCCCATCTCTTCCCGTGGGTGCCGTAAGAGTCACGTACCAGAAGGTGGGGAGTGTGTAGTTTGTGAATAGGTACCTTCTAGGTTTGTGTGCTAAATCTTAGACAACGTCATCACATCAGGGAAGACAGTTGTCAAACGCAAACTTTAATATGTAAAAAAAAAAGGTGGGCAGCAGCGCTTTCTGAGGATTGGAAAGCTTTGATAGTTAGATAGGCTGGCCTCTAAACTATCTGCCAACTTGCATTGGCCAGCGTCCTATCTGAGATATAGACTCGCGTTCCATCAGTGAGAGCATATTGGGCTGATTATTTTTAAACATATTTCTTTTATTGTATAAGGACAAATAAATTAAGCTAATAAAAAAATACTGCGCGTGCATTCAGAAACTTTATCTATAATAATGGCCGAACATGTGAAATATTTTATATAAAGAATAAATTGTTAAGTTACAATATGCTCACTCATAAATAGGTGTCACAAATTTCTGAAATTGGCTTTTAAAGTGAATTTGTCTCGTTTTTAACTGCTAAGGGGTCTATTATGTCTCCTATTGTTGTCTATTGATTTGTAGTCAAATGCGGTACAAGCCGTGAAATATAGCTACAGGGTGTGAACTAATGTGAGCTTTAAGGCATACATTTTAATAAGTGAAGAAAAGTGTTTTTATAGTATTGTAATCTGTTTATAAATTAGATCTTCGTCATTACAATATTTCCCGGACATATTTTATATATTTGTGTTTATTGACACCAGTGCAAGCCGCTATTTCTATAAACATCTGGAAACGAACAGTGCATTTTGAATATAATTAATATTTTAATAGTTACGATTATCTCATTTCATCAGCACTTGAAAAAATAAACGCATTAATGGATGTTTTTTGAACTATTCATCGATGATGATGATGAGATGGCAAAACTAAAAAGTATCACTGCTGTGCGGGTCGTTACGGAATTTCTGGATTCGGTCTCCACGCTCAAGGCCCGCGATAGGTAGGATAAAAATATTCACCTGGCGCTCCATGCGGGATAACGTCTATCGGGTCCACTAGTTATGTATAATATACAATTTGTGTCATCAGCATTCAAAAGTTAACCCAGTTCAGTTTTTAACACGCTGTATATGAAACATCGTTCCAAGCGTGAAGTGACATTATATGACAATGGCTCTAATATCATCAATAACTTTGTAAATGATTCACAATTCTCCCACTCAGTTGAATCCTTTGCCTTTATGATATTTAGTGTAAATTTAACATCCATTATGTTTCCTATTAAATTATAATGGTATCTTAGAAACACCTTTCCTCTTATGTTTCTTTTTTTTTCTTTTTTTTTTTCTTTTCTCAACCATGTGCGTCCACTGCTGGACGTATGCCTCCCCCATATAGGGGGGATTTGCCAATACTCGCCACGCTTGGCACGCGGGTTGGCGAGCGCAGTATGATTTCCGATCCTCAGAAGGCGCTGCTGCCCACCTCCTGGTACGTTATCCCTTAGCCGACTCTTACGGCACCCACGCGAAGAGATGGGGGAGTACTATTCTAGGCCGGTACCACCACGGCCTCTCCTCCTCTTATGTTTAGTAGTTTACAAATAAAAATTGGATTTATTGAAGTGTATTGAAACTGTAATTTTGTGCTATTCTTTGTTAGTCTTGACAGATGTCACATAGTCAGTGGTTATAAACCTGCTAGTAGCGACCCGTGGTTTCACCCGCTTGGATAACAGTTTTCCCGCTACCTCAATTATCCCACGGAAACTATACTTTTACCGGGATAAAAGAAGCCTATTTGTTAATCCAGGGCTTAAACTATCTCCATACCAAATTTCATCAAAATCAATTTAGCCGTATGAGCGTGAAGAAGTAACAAGTGTATGTTTGTTACTCCTTCACGCTCAAACTACTCATACACTACACATACACACCATAAACTTTCGCATTTATAATATTAGTAGGATTGTCATTTGGGTTTAAATTGATTAACAAGAATCCTATCAAGTCGTCAATTTGATGTACACATATGAAAAGTACGCGCTCGGAGAAATCAAAAGAACTACTGACCTAAATACTGCTATAGTGACATACTATTCTTACGCTCATAGTTCATTATCTTATGGAACAATGTTATGGTGCAATGCAGCCACTGCGCCTGAGCTCTTCACTTGTCAAAAAAAGCTGATACGTATTTTAGCAAACATCAAACAAACGGACAGTTGCAAACCTTGTATCAAAAAAATTGGTTGTCTGTAAAGTCGGTTTACGGACGATAGATTTACGTGATAACGACATAATCATGTATGACTTTGACTTTGACATTGAAATTGACATTGACCATTGACCATTGACCATTGACCATTGACCATTGACCATTGACCATTGACCATTGACCATTGACCATTGACCATTGACCATTGACCATTGACCATTGACCATTGACCATTGACCATTGACCATTGACCATTGACCATTGACCATTGACCATTGACCATTGACCATTGACCATTGACCATTGACCATTGACCATTGACCATTGACCATTGACCATTGACCATTGACCATTGACCATTGACCATTGACCATTGACCATTGACCATTGACCATTGACCATTGACCATTGACCATTGACCATTGACCATTGACCATTGACCATTGACCATTGACCATTGACCATTCACCGTTACGCGGAACGTTACTATTTTTCATTTTGGCATTCATCAATTTATAAAACGTTATCACGTCAAAATTTTAAATACTTTCATTACCTACCTTTTATTTACATATTCGAAATGTGCAAATTTGTACGGAAGTACCCACAGCTATACACGAAGCGGCGAGATAAAGCTAGGGACGCAACAGTACGACACCCGAACCGGTTATTATTACCTACGCGTCTCGCTCTGCATTCCAAAAGCCCTTTTGTTATGTCCATTAAAATATTTAATAAGTTGCCAGAACACATTAAAAAGTTTGTTGATTGACAAAAGCTATTATTCTATCGAGAAGTACCTCAATGACAAATAACGAGAAAAAAGAGTAAAAATAATTATAGTTTAAATGGGAAAAATGTATATTATTTACGTAACTGACTAAATACAAATGTATGACTATAAAATATTGACGCCATAAAATTATAATAAAATATTTAATTTTCATTATCCTCTTAATTAATTATTATTGATTCAATTTTCTCTAGTGTATGTTATATTCGGTAAAACTGACGCGCCCTCCTCTCTTCTAAAGTTGCTGCCCGACAGGGTCTCTAATGAACTGTATTTTATTGTAATACCACGACACTTGTACTATTAGAGATTGCAATAAAGTTTTGAATTTAATTGAATTAAAATGTACATACACACACACGTATTATACTACAGACAATATTCAAGACCTTACCTCAAGTCATAATACCAATTTGTCCCCAAAGAATAGCTGTCCACGTGTCAGTATATTTCCTATTGTCTGGACCCGTATTGGGATTATAGGACCCCAAGCTCGAGATGGAACTCAGATAAGATCGCTCCTTTTGTACCCAATACGTAGATCGGACGCGATAAGAACACTGAAAGTTATTTAGAAAAGCAAATACAGAAAAATTGGAGGAAAAAATACGCCACTCATGTGCTCAGAAATCATCGAGTCATTTGTTTTTTACGTGGTAACGGTATTGTGAATTTGATGGACAGAGTGGCCCTGCTGTTAAGGACAAAGCTGTATCGGTAAGGGCTAGGCGCCATTTGTATGACGAATAATCGGCTGGCCAATATTGAAATTTTAAAAAGCATATTGTCAGCAGGCCATCATTTTCTTTGTATCGTCTTAAAATATTTCTCTAAGTAGCATGGTACCAATGACTGACCACATATTAAAAAAAAAATTCACACTTTTCAGTGACCTTTGCTACTCACGGGATTAATTGTTATTTTGTATGTGTATGTGCCGTGTAAGGCCGTGGTGGTACCGGCCTAGAATAGTACTCCCCCATCTTTTCCCGTGGGTGCCGTAAGAGTCGGCTAAGGGATAACGTACCAGGAGGTGGGCAGCAGCGCCTTCTGAGAATAGGAAATCATACTGCGCTCGCCAACCCGCCTGCCAAGCGTGGCGAGTATTGGCAAATCCCCCCTATATGGGGGAGGCATATGTCCAACAGTGGACGCACATAGCTGAGGAAAAAAAAAAAAAAAAAAAAAAAAAATGTGTATGTGCGATGTCTTCACCCACAACTTTAATATCGTCATGGTATGAGTAGCACTTTCCAGTTATTGCAGTGTAACTCAAAAACAGCTCGTCCTATTTTGATTAAATTAAAATAGGCGGGACCCCGCGGCAGTGTACCCTATCAAACAAAAAAATAATCATTAAAATCGGTTCATAAACGACGAAGTTGAAAATGAAAAATGAAAAAAAAAAAATGAAAAATATTTTATTTGCAGCGTTAACAAGTAATTTACATAAGTACACAATATATAAGATAGCACATATATATATTATAAACACAGTAAATTTCTTAACGCTGATAAAACTTCATCCAAAGCATTAAGTAAACGGTGATCTTCACACTAGGCAAGCCTGTATCGTGAAGATCTATATACGATTCTTATATTAACATATACACTAATGACACCTCCGTGTTATTAAAGAGCAGGAATATAAAGCTAGAATATAGAAATAACAGATTTTAAAAAGCGGTCTGATTATCAGTAAAATTAATACATATATAAAAATAATTTTGTTTAGACAAATCAATCAATAACTATTTAGACTTGGTGATTTGCCAAAAATATGAAAGAACTTAACCGCGAACACACATAAAGAAACATATATATACGGTCGAATTGAGTAACCTTCATTTTTTGAAGTCGGTCTAACAATATAGGTCAAAACAATGTTCTCGTACAATAGTATCTTACAATACTTCACAGAACCGGCCGGTTGGCGCAGTTGGTAACACTCTACCTTCCGAGCCGCTGGTCCCGGGTTCGATTCCCGGACAGGTCAAACATTTCTGTGTATGAACATGTCTGTTTGACCTGTGTCTGGGTGTGTATATGTATATAAGTATATATATCAGTCATCAGGTTACCATAGTACAGGCTCTGCCTAGTTTGGGACCTGAAGACCTTGTGTGAATGTTAAAAAAAAAAAAAATACTTCACAGAAGTATCGTAATCACGTGTCAAGAAACTGACAAAGAAAAGGAATCACCAGCAAACAATTTCCACGTCACCGCTTCAATCGTATTGCCGCCTTCAAATATTATGGAGCGAGAATTCTCGCGCACCGGGCGTGATTGGGCGGGGCGGTGGATACCTAGGGCGGGGCGCGTAGTACCCAGGGCGGAGATGTACCACATTACTATTTGGTCTCATAACAAGTTCCAAGAATCGAGCCAATTTGTTGTGATTAATTTCATTCTTTTCTTGTGCCGACTAAAGGTGCTAGATTGATAATTATTCGCGAGTTTGATTTGTCATCGTGCGTGTGTATCCTATCTTACTAAAATTATAAATGCGAAAGTTTGTGTGTGTATCTGTGTATGTTTGTTACCTCTTCACCTTCAAACGGCTACACCGATTTCGATGAAATTTGGTATAGAGATAGCTTGTACCTGGATTAACACATAGGCTTATTTTCATCATCACCATCATCACTGTTTTTTATCACCACGCGGGTTCGACCGCTGGGCGCAGCTAATGATATTATAAATGCGAAAACTTGTGTTAGTATGTTTGTTACAATTCAGCAAGAAAACAGTTGAACTTCAAGTTCAATTACTTTACATTAATATGGGTATGGATGGGGGAGGCCTATATCCGGCAGCTAGGTATTTATAAGCACGCATTTTAACATAAAAAAAACATACGGGTCGAATTGAGAACCTCGTCCTTTTTTGAAGTCGGTTAAAAATCAATAATATCACTAACAACGAAACCGCCCCTATTTCGCAGAAGAGCTTTAATTGTAACGCAGCGCGCTTCTTTAGGGCGGGGATACCAACCTTGGGCGGAGAACTCTCAATGGCCTACTTCGAGGTCTATTCACACAAAAAAAACAAATGAAGAGCAGATGACGTGTTCAATTTTGTGTAATTAATTTTCAAAGGCGTGGTTACTAAGCAGCTGAATCTTTTAATTGTGGATTTTTATAATTAACTACTTGTGAAATCATAACGCCTACGGTATCGTTTTGTTCGATTTTTTTTTGTCACACTCAGACCCCTGCACTAGGATTCCCTGTGTCGCGGGAGGCATGGATACACACAAAATCACACCACACAAACTCCCAAGACCCGGGATAAACATCTACACTCATCGCACAAATGTTTGCCCCCGCCGGGGTTCGAACCCACGGTCCCGGAGACACAGAAATCATGTCACTGACACTAACCACTGCGCACGGTGACCGTCAAAATAGTCACTTCTTAAATAACTTCTTATAAATAAACTTACTAGTTGCGCTCCGCGGTTTCATCCGCATTGACTAGGGTTTTCCCGCCACTTCGGCTATCCCTCTGTTATCATACTTCGTCTATCATACGTCCACAAATATACTTGACATAGATTTAGAGATTCTTTATGAAACCCTTCAAATCTTTCGCCAATATAAAAAGGCGGAGTTTTTAGCTCCCGCGGCGGGCCTCAGCGCCCAGAAAAAAAAAATTGGTTGTCTGTAAAGTCGGTTTACGGGCGATAGATTTACGTGATAATGTCATAATCATTTATGACTTTGACTTTGACTTTGACTTTGATTATTTTATGTAATACAAAACTCAGGTGGAACGTTACGCGGAACGTTACTATTTTTCATGAGTGTTGCTGGTATTCATCAATTTATAAAACGTTATCACGTCAAAAACTTGACTTATTTAAGCATTATCTTTGAAACTATATTTATCACGATTATAAACATACTAGAAATCTTAATCGTTTAAATATTAGACGCATTATTTCCATACAATATTCATATTTGGAACAATATAAAAACTCAACACAATAGCCCCTATTTACCGTAACTCATATTATAAATGTGTAAAACCATTTAAATAGCAAAGTATCAATAGATGAATGTTTCTTTGTGTCGGCGAACCAAGTTGGCCGTGATGTTTCACGCACATTGCATTCGGAATACCGATTTTATGGAATCACCATTGCCATAGAAAATTAAGCTTTACATCTCATACACAAAGAGTATTAAATTCAATAAATAAATTCAAAATTGTCCACCAAGTAACGTTACGGAAAATTGTATTGTATTATGCTTGAGATAGATGTTCAATTTCTTTGATGGTAAAGTACCAACAATATCAGCTTATACCAAAATCACAAGGAGGCTTTCATAGGCAGCTAAAGGTATCGGCTTTGTTGGTAATCATTGAAGCAAACACTTGATATTTTACGAGATCATCCAAGCTTAAAGCTATGCATTGAGTTTGTTAACAATGAGGTGTATATATTATTTATAGGACACACTTGGTAGGCATATTCGGGGCCAATGAATGGCTATTGTAATGATATAATTGTATTGGAAACGGTGTATCATCAATCAGATATATTTCTTGACAATTGAACTGCAATATTATTCGATTGCTGGGGGGAATAGATTTTTCGCATTTAGAATTGGTGACACTTTTGAAAATGGCTGAAGAGACTTTTTTTATTGGGAATAGGCACACGTTTGACCACTATCTCACCTGATGTTAAGTGATGATGCGGTCTACGATGAAGCACGCCTGCCTAGAAGATACCTATTCACTCGTGACTGATACCCAGGTCGTATTTTTGCGGAAATATAGATTTTTTTAATTATTTTTTTATTTTAAGGGACAACGTTCACACCAGGTCTTCAGGTCCCAAACTAGGCAGAGCCTGTACTATGGTAACCTGATGACTGATATACTTAAATACATAGTTATATATATACTTATATACATATACACACCCAGACAATGAGGAAAACTCATTTTGGCAATGAGTTCCATTCGTTAGCTGTACGCACTAAGAATGTGGAAGCAAAACGCTTCGTGCGACAAGTTGGAACGTCCACCATGTATGGATGTCGCATTGCCGTCCGTCTGGTCGTCCTTAGATGGAAAGGGGATGGAGAGACTCATTGACTAATAGGTAATGCTGAATGAGAATGACCACTAATGAATGAATATATACTTTAATTATTACTTTATTTACTTTAATTAATACTAATGAATGAATGAGAATGACTAATTTCTCTTATGGCTGAGTTTGTAGACTCCAATGTAAAAAATAAAATATAATGAAATTAAAAATAAACATCACCATTCCACGGGCGTAGCGGGTTAGAACATTTGAGTTATTTATAGGCTAGATTGCTCAAATGTTATTGTAGTAGCTGCAGTATTGTAATTTGTTATTAGTGTTTTATTTTGGAAAAAAAAATTATATAACTTTGTTTTATAAATTTTACATAATTTATTAAGAATTTAGATAGACCTAGACTAAACATATCTAAAAGATTTTTATTCAGTCATTATTGCTTGAGTATCGGTAATACAGATCTTATTTTTTTTTATTGTACTGTCATCTGCTCACACCGAAAGAATGGAATAATTACACGATATCGGTAAGTACGTATATTATAATTGAAAAAATGGCTGATAGATCAAGCATTCTATTCCTACAAGGAATTCATAGATTTTAAATGAGACAAGACAGGTATCTTTGGATACCTTTTATATTATACAATTTAATTTTTCATTTATTTCTTAAAAAATTTAACATATCAAGTTTTTAATTTATAATTAAGTTAAGATTTTATTTTTTATTTATTATTTTATATTTATTCAAACACTGACTTCTAATCAAAATGTTACCAATAAAAATGACTATGACTATGACTATGACTATATAAAAACTTTTAAAGAATTCTTCATTCGCGAATTTTTTTTGCATGCAACCCTAGCTTGCAGCTAGTATTGTATTTATTATGAGGGAAACACATAAATATAGATCGCCATATTAAAATTCATAACGATCACAGGAAGTTATTATTCGATTCGAAAATCAATTTCAAAACGTGGACAAAAAGCCGTTGCGATTGAAAATTTAAATTAATGTTCGTAGGCGAAGTTTTTTTTTTTCATATTCATATTGAACTATTTGTTATTTATTAAAGCCGTTGTCGCGAGCACGACAAAAAATCCTCCGCGGGACACCAAAAAATGTCCGACAATACAAACGCTAATCTTTTTGGGGCCACGAATTTAACTTGTCAAACGAAAAAAGGGTCCAATTCTTATACTTAGTAACCATTAAATAAATTCAGGTCGCGTTTCGAAAAAGGTCCTGTAAAAAATGTTCGTAGGCAAACCACTTTTAAATATTTGTGCACATATGGCTTCCGGCTATTTCGAGTGGGTTATGCTAAAAACTTTGTAGAAAAAAGGGGAGACGTTTTTTGTCAAAAACACAAAGCATATATGACCTATGATTAATAGATTTTTGTGATTTGAAAGGCTCTGTTGGTAGATTAGTGACGGTCCAGATATAATAGAAGAATAAGCTGGATATATGACTGACACATCCAGTATAAGGACACGGCTTTTTGGGTATCCTAAGACGATTGTGGAAGTATCCTTCTTATAACAGAACAGCTCATATTGTAAAAAAATAAGAGCTACGTGTGTGATTGTTACCTGTACATTACATTTTTATTATTATTTCTTTGAATATTAAGTAATTCAAACTTACTTATTGTTTAAAACACCCACACCTATGATGTGACTAATTGTAACGTGAGTATCGGAGCAAGTTGAAAATCAGCGCTGCAGCACTTTAATGTGATTGTAGCATAATGCTGAACGAGCTCCTTTTGTGCACTAGAACATATTTTTCTTAGATGTTAAATAATCATGTATATAAATATTGTCATAGAATAATTGTAATATCTATGTACTTATCTAACGTGATGTATATGTATGTAGTTATTAGTGCACAATAAACTTTTTTCTATTCTATTCTATTATTTGTGAAGTCGAAATCTTATGCATAGTTTCGAGTTTTTTTACACTATTAAGGAAATGTTTTTTTACTAAGCCTACCTTAGTATCACCACTCTAGGAATAATAATAACAATAATATGGGACAACATTCACACAAGGTCTTCAGGTCCTAAACTAGGCAGAGCCTGTACCATGGTAACCTGTTGACTGATATATATACTTATATACATATACACACCCAGACACAGGTCAAACAGACATGCTCATACACACAAATGTTTGACCTGTCCGGGAATCGAACCCGGGACCAGCGGCTCAGAAGGCAGAGTGCTACCAACTGCGCCAACCGGCCAGTCAAAGGATAGGATAAGGTTTCGATAAGGAGGAAGGTAGGAACATGGCTTTGAAAAAAGTTTGGGTATTTGAATTTCAACAAAATAAGACGTAGACGAAGCGAGACCTGAACCTAATACCTGACTGAAGCCTGAACTCACTATGTGTTTGGTGACAGTTTTTCAAACTTAAGGGTGGTAAGGCCAGGCAGGTACTTGATAGTACCCTACCATTATACTGAGAATTTGACAACGGTGTTACCTTCACCGGAACCTCAAGCTGATGTTGAGGATCGAACCAGTGTCCGTCAGTTTGACAGCCGACGATCCTACCGCTGAGCAATCATCGCTTCGAAAACCAACCAACTAAAGCAGGTAGCTTTTCCAACTAAGTGTGAAATGTCACCTCGAATTAGGAACAGGCCTATCGTGAACTCGCGATGTAGTGATAACTAACGCACCGTATTACTTACTAATATATCAGGACGATGTCAGTTACTGACGGGTAGGTTTTTTTTATTACACTTACACCTCGCACTAGGACTCCCTGTGTCGCGAGAGGCATGGACACACACAATCACAGCACACAATCACCCATGCACCGGGATAAACATCTACACTCATCGCACAAATGTTTGCCCCTGCCGAGATTCGAACCCAAGGTCCCAGCAGCACTAACCACTGCGCCACGGTGGCCGTCAAGGCTTACCTACCAGTTTAATTTTTTGTTCGACGAGTCATGACTGTTATCATCACCTAAGCTATAGGATGTCCACTGCTGGCCTTAGGTCTCCCCCATTGATTTCCATAAGGACCGGATGGAAGCGGCCCGCATCCCGACCTTACCTGCGATCTTAGTCAGGTCGTCTATCCACCTTGTCGGGCCTATGCTGCGCTTGCCAGTTCATTCCAGAACGTTTCGACTCCAATGATCTTTTTTTTATGTGCCCTGCCCACTGCCTCTTCAACTTGCTAATCCGCTGGGCTATATCGGTGACTTCTGTTCTTCTACGGATCTCCTCATTTCTGATTCGATCGTGTAGAGAAACCCCGAGCATAGCCCATGGTCGTTGTGCTACTTTGAACCCGCTTACAAGGCCCATAGTCAGCGTTTCCGTTCCGTAAGTCATCACTGGTAACATATACTGATCGAAGATCTTCGTTTTTAGGCATTGTATTTTGAACGAGAAGACGTCGCGGAGTTTTCCAAACGCTGCCCATTTATGTTTCTTTATTATTGACTGTGTATTATTTATAACAATAAGTCGTTGAAATAATTTCATACGTTATTTAAAAACTTGGATGTTAGTGAGCAAGTGTTTATTTTATAAACCTCCTTTTCTATATTGATGGTTCTTGGCTTGCTTTATCAGCGACCATCAAATAAGATATTTTTGACGTGATAACGTTTTATAAATTGATGAATACCAGCAACACTCATGAAAAATAGTAACGTTCCGCGTAACGTTCCGCGTAACGTTCCGCGTAACGTTCCACCTGAGTTTTGTATTACATAAAATAATCAAAGTCAAAGTCAACGTCAAAGTCAAACTCAAAGTCAAAGTCAAAGCCAAAGTCAAAGTCAAAGTCAAAGTCAAAGTCAAATTTAAAGTCAAAGTCGAAGTCGAAGTCAAAGTCAAAGTCATAAATGATTATGACGTTATCAGGTAAATCTATCGTCCGTAAACCGACTTTACAGACAACCAATTTTATTTTATCACACTCACACCCTCGCACTAGGGTTCCCTGTGTCGCGGGAGGCAAGGACACAAACAATGACATCACGACAAAACACCAAAAACCATTCTCATCACATAAACGTTTGTCCCTGCTGGGATTCGAATCCAGGGTCCTTGGGGCCAGAAGTCATGCCGGACAGCGAAAACAATAATCCAGGGGCCTTACTATCAGCTTTGTAAAATCCATTCAAGTTCCGAGCAGTTCTAAAACCTGCCTTAAACATGCCAGAGACAACAATAACCGTTCACCTTTGAGGATAACAATGTTCAAACCGTTCACGTAAAGGAGCGTGATGCCGTGGTGATGGTATGTCTTTGCACCAAGCGATTTAAGCCAGGTTTTAGAACTGCTCGAAACTTGAATGGATTTTACAAAGCTGATAGTAAGGTCCCAGGATAATTTCTAAGCAATTATGGGAACAAATTGGAAGAGGCTTTTACCCGCCCATAGTTAGCGACAAATAATAAATAAATTCAATAAGTATAATATGTTAAGAACTTCAATAACTAATAGATTAAATAACTATAGTAGTTTAAGAATAGAAATAGTGTTTTCCACATGTTCATGTTAAATGGTTTATATATATATCATCAAAAAAATTAAATGATTAGGGCTATTATTATTATACAAAATTTAATTTGTCGTTTTATAGGAAATATTAGGAACTGTTTTATTAGGAACTGTTTAGGTTTGCCCTGAACAAGGAAAAATATCAAAAGATGACCGCCGACCTTCAGTGATGGAGAGGCACCGGAAGAAGAAGAAGAAGGAAATATTAGATAGAAATATAGTAGAAAGGCGAAAGTTTGTGAGTATGGTTGTTTGGTTGTATGTTTGTTACTCTTTCACGCCTTAACAGCAGGATGGATTTGGATAAAATTTTGTATGGAGATAGCTTATACCCTAGATTAACATATAGGCTTATTTTCATCATCACCATCATCACCGTTTTTCATCACCACGGGGGTTAACCGCGAGGCGCAGCTAGTTATTTTATATGTGAACAAAATACACATGGACTTTGTCAAGTGCTTCCCGACTACTGATTCGCCAGAACTTTCTTAAAACTCTCACAATGTTGGCTAGAAGTATACATATAGTTCTGCGTAAAACCAGCTGAATGGGACCATTACAATGGGGATTTCAGCAAAACCTATTGACAGACGGCCATGTATACTTTCTGTTCTATTGAAAGTTAAAAGCATGAAACAGAAACATGTCTATTCAGCATCACGTAGTTCTTAGGAGTGAAAGGATGCGAGCACCCATTCAAGGGCCCCATAATAGGCGTTCATATTAAAGGCCTACTACATTATAACACGGCCAAAATGCATTATGTTATTTCCCGATTCGCCGCAATTCGTTAAAAGCGACAAAGGGTTCCGTAAGCTGTAAAAACAATTCCAAAAAGGGGCTAAAGGGCTGCGTCGGAATCCGAACTTAATCCTACTCAAAGTGTGCCGACGCGATGCTATTTCTATTTTCAAAACAGTAGAACATCCCTTTCGATATCGATTTGCCGCCTGAATTACTCCGTTTGGAACCTTTTTTTGAGAATTGCATCGTGTTTTACAACCTTTTTTGTGTTTCCTTGTGCTTTATGATCGCGAAAGCGTAATTCGTCAAGGTAAAGATTGAAGCAAACAAAAATATTTAAACAGTGGTGGTGGAATATATGTAAAGTTTTATTACGAACCTTCATGGTTTAAACGTGTGAGGCCATGTTCACAATTTTTTGTATAACTTTTTTGCAAAATTTTTACCTTAACAAAATTATAAAGTGGCAAAAAAAAAATTGGTTGTCTGTAAAGTCGGTTTACGGACGATAGATTTACGTGATAACGTCATAATCATTTATGAGACTGACTTTGACTTTGATTATTTTATGTAATACAAAACTCAGGTGGAACGTTACGCGGAACGTTACTATTTTTCATGACTGTTGCTGGTATTCATCAATTTATAAAACGTTATCACGTCAAAAATGTTGTAGTAAGTTTCAAGATAATGTGCACTAGCTATAAATAAATAAAGAATAATAAATACATTTGATAAGGAAGCACAAAGGTAACTCTAGACTCGAAAATTCAATGCTCGGTTTTAACTGTCTGGTACATTTTTTCACGAAACGTTAGACCTAAATCATTCTAAACTCGGAATGCACAATCGAACCACGCCCACAAGTGCAGTATTCGGAGATGCTCCTTTGAACCGTTGTTCAGAATTGTTTGCTAGAAGGAATTTCGCATCTGGTAGTTACAATGCATTTCCTGTCCGGATTAAACCAGATACGGATCTCGTATCGCCTCGGGACATAGATTTTTTTATTAAATTTGCGTTATCTTTAAATGCATCATGATTTTATTCTTTGTATTGATTGATGGTGTGTGGTGCTACCGATTTCAATGCCTATTTATCAAGCATGTTACGGATTTGCTGTATTTCTTTGCTCGCACATACGATTATGAAGAACTTACATATCGATGAGCTTTTTTTTTCTAATTTGTAGATTGTTTCGCTGTTCTAATTTTTTTTTTTTTTTTTTCTTTTTTACTGTATAGATCTAGTGTTTGACCACTATCTCACTTGATGGTCAGTGACGATGTGGTCGAAGATGTTATCACGCTACTATTTGTAATATAACTTAGTCTATATGTATAATGGCCGTTGGGGCCGAAAAGTTCTCGAATGGAGACCACAGACTGGCAAGCGCAGCATAGGACGGCCACCGACCAGGTGGACAGACGACCTAAGATCGCAAGCGAGGGCTGCATGCGGGCCGCATCCAACAGGTCCTTGTGGAAATCAATGGAGGAGGCCTATGTCCAGCAGTGGACGTCCTATGGCTGAGATGATGATGATGATGATATGTCTAAGGTTTTATTATTGTTGCTGATGTAATGTCATATTTGTACTAGTTGCGCCCCGCGGTTATACCTACGTGGTGATGAAAAACGGTGATGATGGTGGTGATGAATATAAGCCTATGTGTTAATCCAGGGTATAAGCTATCTCCATACCAAATTTCATTGTAATCGGTGTAGCCGTTTCAGCGTGAAGTGGAAACATACATACAAACAAACTTTCGCATTTATAATACTAGTAGGATTGTGGTGTGATAATAAAATGTTCATCTATCTGTCATCTACCTATCTATCTATTATTAATATGATGAATTGATGATATAATAAAGGGAATTATATATTTCAAAAAGTTTTTAGTAGCTGCATACAGCATCCATAATTGATGAAAATGTATAAATTGTATACAATTGTTTCAGATTGAGTTTACTTTTAAAAGAGACTATAAAGTAAGGAAATTTTCCGCGGCCCGCATCCAGACGTTGCCTGCGATCGTAGTCAGGTCGTCTGTCCACCTGGTCTGTGGCCGTCCTATGCTTCGCTTACCAGTCTGTGGTCTCCATTCGAGACCCTTTCGACCCCAACGGCCATCAGGTCTTCGAGCTATGTGCCCTGCCCACTGCCACTTCAACTTGCTAATCCGGCTATATCGGTGACTTGCGTTCTTCTACGGATCTCCTCATTTCTGATTCGATCACGTAGAGAAACCACGAGCATAGCCCTCTCCATAGCTTGTTGTGCGACTTTGAGCCTGCTCATTAGGCCCATTCAAATATTCGTTAGGTGTTAGCAAATAATAACGATGTGATCTTTCAAACCATGACATATTAACCTCAAAGAGTCGTCTCAGACACGAACTACTATCAGTTCCTGGATGCCATCACATAAAGACCACCCTCATTTGCTCCACATCCGAAATGCCAACTTCCAAAAACTTCACGGCCTAATTATGAAAAATAAGACATACTTTACAGTCCACATATTCTCAACTAAACACGTGCTGACCTTTTTTTTTAATTTGGAATTCCACTAAAAATTAATTTCGAACGAAACGGTCTCGAAAAAAAGGCAAATTGCTTTTTGTGGATCGGCGCGTAGGTTTTTGCGTGACGGTGCGTAGGTCTGTCTGTCTGTGAGGAGCAAATGTGGGCTTTGTCAGCGAAAAGTGTCAAATTACGTGGCACGAGATGGAAGATAAGCTCTAGGGTTGCTGCTAGAGCATCGTTCTAAAGTCACTTAAGTCAATAGTTATAAGAAATTAAAGTCAATATACAGGACAATTTTCGTATTAAAAAAAGAGACTTGATTAAGATTTATTTATATAAATCCTAGCTTAAAAGCACTTTTAAGATATCTATGGCTTGTAATACTTTATAACCATATAAAACAGTTGACATGCTTTTATTTACGTTAAAATTGTTGAAGGATAAAATCCGGCTACCGTTGGGATTTTAACCCACGACTACAGAATACAGTTCTGTCGCTTTGTCCAACTAAGCTTACTAAGCTATAGTAGCATTCTATTAGCCGTCCGAATTTATTCCATCATTATTTTACATCTGAGGGGATATTTTTTTGTTAAAAATGTGTAATAGAAAAAACTGGCAATTCAGTCTTGGCGTTATACTAATCAAAACTCCAGTTTTTCATGTGGAGGGTAGCTATACAAAATATTTTAAATTTATTATGTATAGTCGATCATTCATCACGATATAAATAATATAAGAATAATATTTTATTGAAAATAAAATTGTTTGCACGCACTGCCAACCCTACAACAAACTGACATGTCTGCGTTTTTGCGCGCATCCATTTTAGTTTTTCGTGAAGATGTTAGATAATAATTTCAGTCTCAAATGCAACCATCGGATCCACCTTAGGAGTGTTAATCGAAAACCAACCTTATCCTTGGTGTAGTAAAAGTGTTTTTTTGTTGTTTGTAATATTAATGTACGTCATTGTAAGTTTTCAGAGTACTCAATACGCAATAAGCAACTAAACGGAAAGAAGCGGCAGATTAAACGTCGGCAAGTTGGAGAAATATTTCCAAAATATTTGTAAGTAAAGCCGCGACCGCCGCGGGGCGGCGGGGGGAGGGGGGGGGGGGGGGGGGGGGGGGGGGGAATGGGGATACTGCAGAGGAGGAACGGAATTCGCGAGACATCGGAATTTCCTTCGTGAATGATATGAATTTTGAACATGACATTCTTAGGAGGATTTCCTGTTATGTGAGCATCTTTATAAAAAATTGAGATTAGATGATTTTGTTAACATTATTAGAATTTGGAAGATATAATATGTAGGTATGTCATCAAATATTGATAATATTTTCTATAGCATAACTTTTTGACGTGATAACGTTTTATAAATTGATGAATACCAGCAACACTCATGTAAAATAATAACGTTCCGCGTAATGTTCCACCTGAGTTTTGTATTACATAAAATAATCAAAGTCAAAGTCAAAGTCAGTCAAAGTCAAAGTCAAAGTCAAAGTCAAAGTCAAAGTCAAAGTCAAAGTCAAAGTCAAAGTCAAAGTCAAAGTCAAAGTCAAAGTCAAAGTCAAAGTCAAAGTCAAAGTCAAAGTCAAAGTCAAAGTCAAAGTCAAAGTCAAAGTCAAAGTCAAAGTCAAAGTCAAAGTCAAAGTCAGTCAGTCAGTGTCAAAGTCAAAGTCAAAGTCAAAGTCAAAGTCAAAGTCAAAGTCAAAGTCAAAGTCAAAGTCAAAGTCAAAGTCAAAGTCAAAGTCAAAGTCAGTCAGTCAGTCAAAGTCAAAGTCATAAATGATTATGACGTTATCACGTAAATCTATCGTCCGTAAACCGACTTTACAGACAACCAATTATTATTTTTTTACATCGTACTCAAACCCCCGCACTAGGATTCCCTGTGTCGCGGGAGGCATGGACACATACAATTACAGCTCACGAACACCCAAGACCCGGGACAAATATTAACACTCATTACACAAATGTTTGCTCCTGCTGGGATTCGAACTCAGGGTCCCGGAGACACAGAAGTCATGTGACTGACCATTGCGCCACGCCGACCGTGATTTTCAACTTTTTAATTGAACACCTGTTACTAGTGTAGGACAAGTGGTCGAAGTATAACCAGAAGCCACAAGAATAAAAACGGGTTGCACTCCGGGAGTGCCAGCAGAGGTGAAAACTTGAACATTAGCATTAGCATTTTTGAATATTTTGGAATGGTTAGGGAATAATTTCGCACGAATTTATTTATTTAAGTATCTTTATTAAAGGACTGTTATTCATGTGGTAAAATATAATATTCATTTATTGCGCTATCGTACACAAACATGACAATAGGTATTTAAGTTTATTTATTTTATGTACCTACACATATAATTAACATGACGTTTTTTGAAACAAAGAAATCCTTCCTCTTTATACTATCGGCGATTTGATAACCGAACTCAATAATACTTTTAACTAAACGACTTTATCAAATAAAACCACCAACAAACGAAAATGTTCCTTATTTAACACGCTTAAGTTTTAATTTTAACGGCGGTCTACCTCTCCCTCCGTCTTACGAATTCGATGACGTCACGTCCTGACGTTCTGACGCGGGGTGTCGTGACGCGAGTTTAACATTTTTCTCTCATCTCATTTTTCTTAATTAATTCGAATAATAAATGCGACAGTTTGTGAATATGGATGTATATTTGTTACTCTTTCACGCATAAACGGCTGGATGAATTTGGATGAAATTTGGTACAGAGATATATACCCTGAATTAGCACATCGGCTTATTTTCATCATCACCATCATCACCGTTTTTCAAAATCGTGCGGGTAAAACGGCGGGGCGCTAGATGAAAATAAAATGAAATATTGGAAAAAAAAATCTGAGTCTTCGAACTAGTAATAGTTTGAGGCGACTATCCACAGTAGAGTTACAATAAGTTGTTCTGCAAACTGTCAATAAAACCTATACAATATGGCCCCATTTGACCCTTGAATGCGAAATTCACGCGTGAATTAATTTCCTTACTTTAATTCTTGGGACGCGTTTTTATTATAATCTCAGCGTGTGTACCGATGTTTCAATAAAAGGATTTGTAAAGGCGTCGGTTTTAACAACATTGTATGTAGTTGCTTTTTGTGAAATATTGTAAGCAGTGAATAACTAGCTCAATTGTAATGAAAAAAATATGAACTGAATGAAAGGTATCGAGCGAGGCATAAGAACAGCAATTACACCGGAAGAAAAAAAAAACTTAATATCAGGTGAGATAGTGGTCAAACGCCTGACTATTGTGAATAAAAAAAAATATAATAAAGTCATCTATAAAGTACATACATACATATCTATTCTAATATTAAAAAGATGAAAAGTGTGATTGTTTGTTTGTTTGCATTGAATAGGCTCCGAAACTACTGAACTGATTTTAAAAATTCTGTCACTGTTGGGAAGCTACACTACCCCTGGTAACATAGGCTTTATTATTATTATTATCTCTTTATTTTCTTTTTTTTCTTAGTTTTAGTTTCTTTAGTATAAATATCAAAAACAAAAATTACTAAAGATATTATAAAAAACCTAATTATATTATTTTCCTATATATATTTCCATTTTTCTTTATGGCGCTGAGACATGGACTTTAAGATCAGCAGACCGCAAGCGCATTGATGCCTTCGAAATGTGGTGCTGGAGAAAGATGCTGCGGATTCAATGGACAGCATTTCGAACCAACGCATCGATTTTAGCTCAATTAAGGATTACTACAAGGCTCTCTACTACTTGCCTCAAGCGCATCCTTGAATACTTCGGACTCATTGCCAGGAAAGATGGAGACAACTATAGAAGCTAGTAGTCACTGGCAAAGTGGAAGGCAAGCGATTGCGTGGCCGGAGCCCGATGCGTTGGTCGGATCAAGTCCGGACCAGGTTAGATACTTCTCTCTACCATGCTATCCATGTAGCCAAAAACAGGGGAAGATGGCGTACATTTGTAAGAGAAAAGATCATGCATGGTATAAAAAAAAATATCCTCCTCCTTGAGTCGCATCCCTCATGTCTGAGGGTCGTGACCACCCCGGTCACGACCCTCAGACATGAGGGATGCGACTCAAGGAGGAGGATATTTTTTTTTATAATAGGGTTCCTTTTAATTTTTAATTTTTTACCCATGCGAAGCCGGGGCGGACCGCTAGTTGGTAATATTTTAAATCAACACGCATCGAATTTGTCCAGCCCTCTCTGCCTATAACCTACAGCGATCCTGTGTAATGTTATCAGCACCTGTTAACCCCAAACAGCTTCTTAGATATCTCAGCGGCCTGCGCCACTGAAAATCTCGTGGTTTGTTATTAAAACTGACGTGGTTTTGACACATTATAAATGTATAAAACACGGGAGTTAGTACACAGTACTAGGCGAGTCGCGACCGCGTCCGCGAGCGCCCCGTATTCTCCTTGAAAAAGACCACCGAATGTGGTTGAAACTATAGTCGGAACCCTCTGACTTATTACGTGAGTAACTCCCGTGTTTTATACATTTATAATAAAATCTCGTGTTTTGTTTACACCAAATTACAAAAAAAAAAATTTAACAAAATATGCAACCGACTTCAACACTCAAAAGTGTGAAATAACTTGTTGAAGTCGGTACCATGATAGTTCACACAAAAGTAACTATCATCACAATATTGTGCTTATGTTACCGACTTCGATAAGTTATTTCACACTTTTGAGTGTTGAAGTCGGTTGCATTTTTTGATTAAAAAATTTTTTTTTCACCCTTTTCAGTGACGTTTGCTACTCATGGGATCAATTAATTGTCATTGTGTTTTCATTCTGCGATGTCTTCAACCGCGACAATAATATCATCAAGATACGCGTAGCACTTTTCAGTTATTGGAGTATAACTCAAAAACCGCTTGTCCGATTTTGATGAAAAATCGGACAAGCTACCACCACGGAAGTATACTCTATCTAACAAAAGAAGAATTATCATCAATCGGTTCATAAACGACGAAGTTATCCGCGAACACACTTAAAAAAAAAAAACATATACGGTCGAATTGAGTAACCTCCTTTTTTTAAAGTCGGTTAAAAACTAAATTCAAGAGTTTTAGTGGCGTACACCGCTCGGTCAACTAAACATCTAAAAACACCCGCATCTTCGAACTACCTCCAACAAAACAAATAGCATCTCGCATGAACTCTTCCCATTATCCCTACACATATTTGCACAATACACTAATCTTGTCACGGTACACTTGACACCAATATGGTCCTGCATTCATCCCGGATTACCACCGAATAGATGTTTATCAATATTTCTAATACAAATATTTTGGTGAACATCTTTGGGACAATAAAGACACAATATTTGTATAAGTTGCGCCAACACAACAGACACATAATCTTAGTATTGTGTAAGGTCTTAATGCAAAATTTTGCATGACATTCAATATTGGTGATATTGTTTGTTAGCAGCTTAAAGATTTGTGAACTTCAATAATAATAATAATAAAATACAATAAAAAATATAAATAACATAATAAATCGGTACGGTCGACGTTTGTCGGGCATGCCGCCGTCCGGGAGAATCCCTCAGACATATTATTTCTGGTTGTTCTCATCTTGCTAACAAAGAGTATTTACACAGGCATAACCTAGTAGCCAGAATCATCCATCAGCAACTTGCTATTCAATATGGCCTTGTTCAATCCGAAGTGCCGTACTACAAGTACACACCAGCGCCAGTTCTTGAGAATGGTCGTGCGTTGCTCTACTGGGACCGCTCTACCATCACGGACAGGACTATTGTTGCCAATAAGCCTGATATCGTTTTGGTCGACCGGTCTCAACGCCGGGCAGTGCTCGTCGACATCACCATCCCGCATGACGAGAACCTCGTAAAGGCTGAGAAGGACAAACTCAGCAAGTACCTTGACTTAGCTCACGAGGTAACCGCCATGTGGGATGTTGACTCGACGATCATTGTCCCGATAGTTGTTTCGACGAACGGCTTAATAGCGAAGAGCCTCGATCAACATCTTAAGAGGCTCTCGCTGGACGGTTGGATCAAGAGTCAGATGCATAAGGCGGTACTCCTTGAAACGGCGCGTATTGTCCGGAGGTTCCTCACTCTGCAGCCCTAACCACCGGTAGCTTGGGCCCTGCCCGCTGCTGGCGGAACTCTAGGTTTAGGTTTTTTATAATATCTTTATTAATTTTTGTTTTTGATATTTATACTGTAAAAAAATTAAACCTAAGATAGAAAGAAAATAAAGAGAAACTAGGCAGAGCCAGTACTATGGTAACCTGATGACTGATATATACTTATATACATACTTATATATATACTTATATACATACTTATATATATACTTATATACATATACACAGGTCAAACAGACATGTTCATACACACAAATGTTTGACCTGTCCGGGAATCGAACCCGAGACCAGCGGCTGAGAAGGCAGAGTGCTGCTACCAACTGCGCAAACCGACCCGTCAATTTTTTTATAATTTCAAAATTTCTTTATTCATCATCATCATCTCAGCCATAGGACGTCCACTGGTGGACATATGCCTCCCCCATTGGTTTCCACAAGGACCTGTTGGAAGCGGTCCGCATCCAGCCCGTCATAAGTTCTTTATTATTGATAAAATACAGTTTTGCTCATATCTAGTGTAAATTAGATTCCTAGAGGCGACAAATCATGAAATATTATGTATTTTTGTCGAGTCTGTATACTCATATAAAACTTTTCTTTTTTTGATACATTTCGAGTTCACATTGAGTCATACTGATTCTGGTTTTTGTTTGTAAACAAACTTTTAGTCATAGATCATTACTTCTAACAAATAGTAGATATATTAATTGCCAGTCTAAATCAACATCATGCTCTTTGAAATCAGTCATAATAAATTTTTAAGAAATTTTTCAAAAAGTAACCTCAATTGCAACACATGCACTTTTTTGACCAATTTTTTTCTACGAAAATCGTACCTATTCACTATTCTGGCTAGCTTGATTAAACAAGGATTTGATATCTGTATGTATATAGCTTCGATATGTAGGTATATATTATATAATATTATATATTACCACGCGCGATATACTTAATTCTTGAATACAAATGCGTAAGCTGCCGGTACATCGCGTGACTACTGGTCTCATAATGTATTAGCGTTAATGTCTGACAAATTATCGGCTCGACGCGAGTCATTAATTATTGTCGTACGCGAGTCATTAATTAGTTTTGAAATGTCGATATCATGTAACTCACACGGCATAGATTTCGAATTATGTTACTAATAATCAATTCGTATGTTATCTTGTTAGAGCTGGTATATTCATCATCATCTCAGCCATAGGACCGCTGCTGGGCTCCCCCATTGCTTTCCACAAGAACTGGTTCCAAACTGCCCGCATCCAGAGTTTTCTTGGAACCTGCTGGGCTTGCCAGTCGAGAACCTTGCAATAACAACGGCCATCGGTTCTTCGAGCTATGTGCCCTACCTATTATATAGGTAGCGGCACGAAACTCTAGCGCTGACCGTTGTTACGCAGAAGTCAAAAGTTAGGTATCACAGAGGGGCTAGAGGGACGAACGGTTCGCGTGCGTAGCGCCGCTTGGCTAGCCAGTCGTACTCCGTCCCCCGCCCCATACGGCACTCCGCGGACTTCTGTCTGTACAGTCGCGTTCTAAAGTAATTTTTTATTGATTTTTGTTAAGTTTGAGTTCGTTTGTTATTGTTAGTTATTTTATTAGTGCGTGCGCACGACTGTACCCATAACCACGCGCAGCTATCCCCTCCACATATCGTTCAGCGCTAAACTTGCGTGCCGCCTACTATAATTATAGAGTTATGGTTAAATAGTCAAATTTAAAACTAGTTCCACAAAAAGCCATATCACGCCGTATTACCAGTAATCCAATCCCACACTCTATTACAGGTTATCTCCATACCCATCAAGTGGCCCCCACAAATGGGCCTACTAATATAATCATACCGAGTCTTACCGTACACTTATTCAGCCCACTGGTCCAGAAATTACTCCAGACATCAGATAAGGCCGGTTTCTCGATAAGTTGGCGACGGATCAACTCAAGATCTGATAACGCTTCATCCGATATCCTCACTTAGTCGAACTACCAACGGGCCACGCAACCATCGGTTACATTTAACAGGTGATTAGTCTAGTATTGAGTAATCGTAGTGTTGAAGAAAAAAGAAACGTAAAAATGATTTAGTAAATAGACTGCTTAAATTTAAGTGTGGCTAGACTTGTGAAGCCAGAAGGCCAGAATTGTGGTTAACTGTGTTAAATAAATGTAGACGATATTTATAATATTGTATATGTAAAGAGAAACGTTTTTGACGTGATAACGTTTTATAAATTGATGAATACCAGCAACACTAATGAAAAATAGTAACGTTCCGCGTAACGTTCCACCTGAGTTTTGTATTACATAAAATAATCAAAGTCAAAGTCAGTCAAAGTCAAAGTCATAAATGATTATGACGTTATCACGTAAATATATCGTCCGTAAACCGACTTTACAGACAACCAATTTTTTTTCGAATTTATCCGTCAGCTATTTTAAACGAAGAATTTCTTTTCTCGCAAAAGTTTCTTTAGGTATGATGGCCTCCTTACTTCCTCTCTCCTTTAACGCTCAGTTATTGATCGAAAGCCCGTCTTGTTTCTTTGACCCCTATCATTGTAAATTGTAACTAACACCACAGTATGTGACAGAGATTTTAGATAGTTAAACGTGCCGTGGGGGTCCCATTTGTATCCATTTTTTGTAATTAAGGACCTGTTTTGTTCGTGTGAATGAGGCATGGTATAAATTAAAGTAATGGAGGCCATTTTATCAATAAAAAATTGTAAGGTATTTAAAAAATAAACATCGTAGAGTAAAAAGGGTTATATGGATGAAGTGTGGATCGTAGGCGATGTGTATGGTGGACATTTTATATTTATTTATTTATTATATACAAACCAGTAGCGCCCGGCAGTTTCACCCGCGTGGATTACAGTTTTCCGCTACGTCAATTATTCCACGGCAATCGCACATTTCTCCGGGATAAAAAGTAGCATATGTGCTATTTATATATATATAGGACTATAATCTATCTCTGTGCCAAATTTCATCCAGATCCGTTTGGCCGTTCTGGCGTGATTGAGTAACAAACATGGATGGATGTTTGTTACTTAATCACGCCAGAACCATCCATCAATTATTAAAACAACTCAAAACTAAACTACTAAACTAAATTCCAAAATAGTGCAGTTCAATAATAAACATTCTATATTTAGTTGCCGCTTTAACCCTGACTTCCCGTCATTAATATCATCGCGGGAGTCTCAGATGTCAATGTCAAAAGATTAAATAATAGTTAGTACGTGTCAGACGACTAGCGAACACACATGACACCCACCGATGACAGATAGTCTTAACTTTAATTTGATTACCGGCGACCCTTGGGGAAGGATTTTTTTCAATATTAGAATCAGGATCCTGTATAAGGTAAAAGTTGTTAGTTTTACACTGATTAATGAATGGAGTTCGAACGTCAAACGCAAAATAAATCACCTTTCTGTTTAGTTGCCTGGAGAAACCCGCCTAAATATACTTTTTTAACCGACTTCAAAAAAGGAGGAGGTTCTCATTCTACCCGTATGTTCTTTTTATGTTTGTTACCTCAGAACTTTCGACTGGGTGAACCGATTTTGACCATTCGAAAATTTGTATACATAATCGATTTACTAACGAAATGAGCATGGCTAAAAAATGAGTGACAGAATACAAAAAAATAAATATTTTTTTTATATAAACCAATTTGAAAATAAGGAGGTTCTCAATATGCCTGATTCCTTGTATGTGTGCCATCTTATAAGCAAACGACTTTGATGATTTTTTTAACCGACTTCAAAAAATGGAGGTTCTCAATTCGTACCGTATATTTTTTTATGTTTGTTAGAAGACCTCAGAACTTTCGACTGGGTGAACTGATTTTGACCGTTCTTATTTGAAAGCTGGTGCTCGTGTGGTCCCATTTAAATTTATTTTAAATCGGACTAGCGGTTTTTTAGTTACACTCCATCTCCAATTACTCAAAAGTGCTTCACATACCTAGACGATATACCTAGGGGGCCGTTTTAGATTTAATTTAGTTTTTATTAAATTTTTAAGGTGTTTACTTTAAGTTGGATCATTTTATTGCTATTCTAAATTGTGTAATATTAAAATAATATTTTTAGAAAGAAAGAAACGTCTATTCGTGACCTAGACGATAATATAGTCGCGGTTGAAGACATCTGAGAACATACACAATGACAATTGATCCCGTAAGTGACAAGTCACTGAAAAGGGTACAAATTTTTTTTTTATCAAAACATGGAACAACCTTCAACACTCAAAAGTATGAAATAACTTGTTGAAATTTGTTCATGTAGTATTTGTTTTTGTAAGCTGTAATTGCCATTTATTGAATTAAAAAACCGACCATTAACTGAAAAAATTTGAGATAGAAGTGCAAACGTATATAACTATTATTTAAATTAAAAACTACTAAAATCATTGTGTCCTCAAATTTTTAAAACTAATATTAATCGTTAAAGACGTTAATCATTAAAATTTTACAATAATTCGATCATTCGCAAAGTTGTAAATAATTAAAGGATAACCTAATAACAGTAATAACACGGGAATCATACCTTCTAACATGGTATATCTAAAAGCAGTATTATCTTAAACCGAGTTAAAAAAGCGCAGTAAAAAATGGTGGTGAACCCTGAGATCAGCTATTATCTTCGAACACCGAAGTCATTTTAGCTATAATAAGATAACATTAAGGGAAGAAGGGCACAGTTCCTCAAAGTTTTTTTTCTCTTTTCTATCTCAAAGCTTTGGAAATTACCCACATAGAAAAAGTTGGGTAAAGAATTTCTGTTCCATTGGCAAACCACGATCTGAGCAGATAAAGGAGGATGGCAGACTTCCATACATTTGCAGCCTAGAAGAAAGAAACCGCGTCCATGAATGAAACTTATACGTATCGATAGAGCAATAAATACATTGTTTATTGTATATTTAATCATTTTCCTAGAAGTTGGGAGTAAAAAGTTATCACTGAAAATCATCTGTATCAGTATGCTAACTACACGTCCATATGCGAACCATTCAATGGATCGCCATCCATCTATAGCATCGTAGACAGAGAAAGCAATATTGTATGGATCGCGATACAGATACAGATCACACATTATATTCTGGAATAAACTAGACATGGGTATGTTTATGAACGCAGTCCGGGTCTACAGAGCAGCTGACTACAGATTATAGAGTAACAATAATAATTAATTTTAGAGCGTAAGTATTCGAACGCAACAAACATAATAAGAAATATAGGGTGCGTTCGAAAACTACAAACAACACATAAATAAATAAAATAGAAGTACTTCTGATTCCCAACTTTATAAATAATGTAAATTATTCACGGAATCCACAAAAATATAATCTAAATTTTCACATATAAAGAATAGATGAACGGATTGTCATTTCGTTTTTCGGGAGCAAGGCTGGTTCTGCCATCCTCCTTTGTAGGTTTCTACAGGCAGTAACACTTGCCCAACCAGTTATCAAGAAATATAGATATTGACAGATTATATGAACAAGACGATGAGAGCAGTTAAAATTAGAAAGAAATAGCAATATCCTCTTTTCGACAAAAGCAAATGAGACAAATATGAGAATAACCGTTTAAGAATTTCGTGCTTTTTGTTAATAGGCAATACTTTTTACCAAGCGCAAAAAAATGGATTAAAACTTGCCTAAGAAAAAAAATGTTTGCTTACCGCCTCTGATAAATCAAGAACGTGCTCGATGTTCAAGCGATGTGATTTTTTTACTTTCTAATGTGAGTATTCAATGATTGTATAACCATAAGCTACAATTAGTATAAAATACACTTTTAATGTACATTTTATGATTTGCAATAAAGAGTTAATATATCTATCTATCTATTAATAGGCAAATATCATGCCTACACGAAACTAGAATTACTGAGAAATTGTTGACAAACGCGATTAAGACCGTATAAAGCCGTTTAATTTTAATAAATTTGATTTCTTGTAAATACCGCATTGATACTGCTGGTTCTAGCATCATATCGCTCAATTACAAAACGATCCTTTATATTGTATTTAAACAGATGTAAAGTTAGAAAGTAAATGTATCTTTAGCTGCAATGGAAAAAAACTTCTTTCCAAAGCCAATAAAACCTATGTTGTGCTCCAAGGTCATACAGAAGATATCTATGGTTACTAATTTTGATCATTATTTGATTCCTAATTTAAAAATGAAATGAAAAAGTTTGAGAGTCACCCTGAAGAGCGTGTCAGCGGACCTGTCGCTCTCGCCCGAACAGGTATAACTTTTTTTTCGTTTTTGCGTGAGCGCACGTGTGCAACCTCCCCTTAATTACCGACGCATACCATAAACAGATCTTTACGCTCCCTTAAATAAATCTTCGAGAACTGATGCTTTTTTGTTTTCTTATTTTCTTAGGCCCGTAATTTTGGAGCGCGGTCCGCACGGTTCTCGGTTTACCGAAGGCTCTGTTGAACCCAAACGGGCCTAGTGAAGATGGGATCTTTGTTTTTACAGGTTTATCGGTAAATCGATTTTGATGTTTATGGATTTAGGATGTTTGGATTAGCCGCGGATTAGAGGTGATGGGATCGGATTGCTTTCAGTTAACGAAAGCAATCCTTAATAAATAACAGAAGCAGCTAACGTTTTGACTGACCGGTTGGCGCAGTTGGTAGCACTCTGCCTTCTGAGCCGCTGGTCCCGGTTTCGATTCCCGGACAGGTAAAACATTTGTGTGTATGTAAATTTGTATTATATATATATGTAAAATTGTAACATGTCTGTTTGACCTGCGTCTGGGTGTGTATATGTATATAAGTATATATATTTATATATATATATATATATATATATATATATATATATATATGTATGTATTTAAGTATATATATCAGTCATCAGGTTACCATAGTACAGGCTCTGCCTAGTTTGGGACCTGAAGACCTTGTGTGAATGTTGTCCCATATTATATTATTATTATTATATTATCTATACTAAGGGTCCGCTTCGCCTTCTATTATAAATAACTAGCTGTACCCCCCGCGGTTTCACCCGCGTGGTTTACTGTTTTGCCGCTAAAATATATATAATAAAATATAACAAAAATTGTTTTTTTTTCCTAGTATAGTACGCATACAAATGCATCCTATACATATATCACAAAAATTGAGGGTTTATATTTTCTATAAAATGTATTAGGTACATATCGCGAGTGAATAGGTACCTTCTAAGTTTGTGTGCTACACTGTAGACCACATCGTCACTTAACATCAGGAGACACAGCGGTTAAACGTAAGCACCTTAAAAAATATCATTGTAAGCATAGTGTTCTATTTTATCACATCGGCACAAAGGCGAAAGTTTGTATGTAACTATGTAAGTTTGTTACTCCTTCACGCTCAAACGGCTGCACCGATTTCAATGAAATTTTTTACAGAGATAGTTTAGACCCTAGATTAAAACATAGGCATACTTTTCATCCCGAAATAATTGCTGTCCCCGTGGGATAAGCAAATAATACTAAAACCTCTGTTACTCCTTCACGCTCAAAACGGCTGTACTGATTTCGATGAAATTCGGTATGGAGATAGGTTAGACCTTGTAATAACACATAGGCTTATTTTCATCATCACCATCATCACCGTTTTTCATCACCACGCGGGTACAGCCGTGGGGCGCAGCCAGTAACTTATAAATGTCACAAGAGTCAAAAGTGCCTTTTTTTGAGTCAGGGTGCCTTTTGTAACGTCCCCGATGTCAGATAACCCAGCCCTTCGCCCTTAAGTTTTATGGTGGTGTTAAGCGATATTTTATTATCACCGCGATAAAATTCCTCAACGAAGTCTCCGGCATTTATCTTAAGAAATCTCCTTTATTTTCCAGTATGTCATTATTATTTAGGAGCGCAATAAAATAATAAAGTTTTCGGTGCAACAAGTAAATATATCATTTTGAGTCTGAAAACTATCGCGAGTTTCTTCCATAATTAAAATGTAACAAACCGACTAGGACTCACGTGGTAAACACTGGAAAATTACTCTCCGACCAGTTTCGAACTTATTTGCAGAACTGAAAATATATCATGTTAATATTAAAATTATATTTATTACTGGCAACCTTTCAAAGTTCATTACCTTGGATAATGGAAGTTTGGGATCAATTGTTTTTAACCGACTTCAAAAAAAGTGGGAGGTTCTCAATTCGCCCGTATGTTTTTTTTATGTTTGTTACCTCAGAACTGTAGACTGCATCAACCGATTTTGATGATTCTTTTTTAATTTAACACCTGGTACCTACTTTCCGTGTGGTACCATTTAAAATTTCATAAAATCGGAAAAGCGGTTTTGGAGATACACTCCAATAACTGAAAAGTGAACTCGTATACGTAGATGACATTATAATAGCGGATGAAGAAATCGGTGAACATACACAATGAAAATTTTTTTTTCACCTTTTTCAGTGACCTTTGCTACTCACGGGGATCAATTGTCATTGTGTGTGTTCACCGATTTTTCCACCCGCAACTATAATATCATCGACGAATGCGTAACACTTTTCAGTTATTGGAGAGTAACTCAAAAACCGCTTGTCCGATTTTAGTGACATTTAAATGGGACCAAACGGGAAGCACCAGCTTTCAAATAAAAAAGAGAGAAAAGAGAACGATCAAAATCCGTTCACGCAGTCGAAAGTTCTAAAGTAACAAACATAAAAAAAAGCATACGGGTAGAATTGAGAACCTCCTCCTTTTTTTGAAGTCGTTGAAACATAAATCAAAGTGCCCCCTGTTAAATAAAAGGTTGGGTGCCGCTGCTCTACAATAACAGAACTGAATAATCCACAAAATACTGGTTAGTCATAGCAGAACAAGATCCGTGTTGTTGTTAAATGGGACCACCTCGGAAGTATACTCTATCAAACAACAAAAGTATTATCAAAATCGGTTAATAAACGACGAAGTTATGTGAGAATACACATAAAAATATCTACGGTCGAATTGAGCATAGTGTTGTGTGTTGTTGTATGTTTTTTTTTGTCGTTACTACTTGCCCCGGTAGACGTTACAACTTGCCCCAAGCACGAGGTAAGTTGTAACACCGCACTTCTTCTAGAAAATAATTGATTGTAAAATAATGACCAATAGTTATGGTATTGTTTTTACTTGATTTGGTAGAGGAAGAGTTACAGCATCCATCCATCTTTATTTAGTAGCAATTTAATCAATGGATCTCAAGATATATTAGTTTTCATGAATACTGTTACAACAAGCCCTTCGCTCCCCCTTCTTTTTTGAAGTCGGTTAAATAGGAGCAAAGGAAGCATGTGTTGCCAATTTACTCTTCGAAAATATTACCGCTGTTAACATCCTCAAAACGTCGGCGTTTGAAAAGCAAACCTCATCACCGCTATAAACATTAATAAATAGTCAAACTAATGATCGTCAATAAGTAAAATTCCCTGTAAATGGTCCTCCGGGTAATTGTGGAGGAGAGCATGGGCCGTCCACATTTTACTGCTATAATTTACCGTCATTAGAGAAAATCAAGTCGATGGACGCCAGTCGTTGATAATTACGTGTTCCGGCATTGCCATTAACGCAAAAAGGTGTTATATTCCATACTCAAAAACCGTATTAAAATCTCATGGAAAGGGTTAAGGCTATTATGGCCGAAAAACCTCTTAGCATCGGCGATTACATGGTTCTTGCTACAAGACTCATTTGTACACAAATTTGACAGTTTGAGAGCAACTGCGGACGGGTTTTTCTTCAAAGATCTGTTAATGATATCGCAAAGTATCAAGACTTAAATAATTTTCGATATATAATGATAAAGAAATTTTTATTGTAATATTTGTTACATGTTATGTAAAAATCTCAATTTGAATAAAATTCATTAATTTGGCTACTGTTCACACTTATTGTCTGGAAGTTTTTTTTGCTATTATACCGGGATAAAAGTAGTCTATATACTATTTCAGACTATAATTGATTCCTGTGCCAAATTTCATACGGATTCGTTTAGCGATTCTGGTGTGGTTGAGTAACAAACATCCATCCATCCATACTTTGACATACATAATATTACTAGCTGCGCCCCGCGGCTATACCCGCGTGGTGCTGATTCTTGATAATAATAATGATGAAGAAAAGTAGCCTATGTGTTATTCTGGAACCTGAAGTACCTACATACCAAATTTCATCCAAATCCGTCTAGGCTTTTTGGCCTGATTGAGTAACAAACATCCATCCATCCAAACTTTGATATTTATAATGCATATTAAAGTTATAATATACATTACGGACTGGCAAGCGCAGCGTAGGACGGCGTATTATTAATTCATTTGGAGTCAAGCCTTATAATTTTTAACCGACTTCAAAAAAGGAGAACGTGCTCAATTCGACCCGTATGTTTTTTTTGTATGTTGATTACCGCATAACTTTCAGTTAGGTGAACGGATTTTGATCGTTTCTTTATTTGAAAGCTAGTGCTTCCCGTGTAGTCCTATTGAAATTTTACTAAAATCGATCAAGCGATTTTCTGAGCAATACTTCAATAACGGAGAGGTGCTACGCTAAAAAGGGTAAAAAAAAATTATTTACCAAAAAATGGAACCGACTTCAACACTTAAAAGTATGAAATAACTTGTCTATACAGCATAAAAAGAAAAAATATTTTTTTCCTGGACAGAAAGTAGTCTATGTGTTATTCCAGGGTATAAGATATCTTCATTCCAAATTTCATGCAGATCATTTCGGCCGTTTGAGGGTGACGGAGTAGCATACATACCAACGACAGATAAACTTTCGCCTTTACAATATAAGTGTGATGTATCAAAATATGGCTCATGTCGAAATTCCGTAAAATATGTTTCATATACAAAAGCAGAAACACATTTTCATCAGAAACAATTACCTAGTAATTATAGCTCGTCGCTCCAACTCTTCAACTTCCAGGTCCCGAATTGAACGCTGTGTTATTCGTGACAACGCATAATTATAGACGCAGCCTCCGGAAAAAAGTTCCATCGGTAGTATTTAATTACCAGTTTATTTTAACCAACGAAGTTGTGCAAGAATACCGAACAAAGTTGATTGAAATGAAATGAAATAATGAAATGGAATGAAATAATGAAATGAAATAATGGAATGAAATGAAATGAAATAATGAAATGAAATGAAATAATGAAATGAAATGAAATAATGAAATGAAATGAAATAATGAAATGAAATGAAATAATGAAATGAAATGAAATAATGAAATGAAATGAAATGAAATGAAATAATGAAATGAAATGAAATAATGAAATGGAATGAAATAATGAAATGAAATGAAATAATGGAATGAAATGAAATGAAATGAAATGAAATGAAATGAAATGAAATGAAATAATGAAATGAAATGAAATGAAATGATATAATGAAATGAAATAATGGAATGAAATGAAATGAAATGAAATGAAATGAAAATAAATTAAATTAAATTAAATGAAATGAAATGACATAATGAAATGAAATGAAATGTAATGAAATGAAATAATGAAATAAAATTTATTTATACCAAGGCATATGGGTCTTAAAACTAATACAAAAGTGTCCTATATATATATATATATACACAACACATACAATATAATATACAGCTATGTCACATATAGAAATAGTTTATTTTACTGAAAAGATTAAACTTAACAATAAAATAAACTTTTCATTGCTACTTAAAATTACATAAGCTTACTTTAGATAAAAAGTAAGTAAATATGATATAAACATACCTGTAAATTTGAACAATTATCGATTGATTTTATTCTTTGAAAGCATGAATTCGGCTAATGGAAATGAAATGAAATTTATTTAGACCAAGGCATATATGGATCTTAATACTAATAATAAAGTATCATAACTTAACTTATAATAATATTATATATATCATCATCATCATCATTTCAGCTTTAGAACGTCCACTGCTGGACATATGCCTCCCCCATATATAGGGATTTGCCAAAACTCACCACGCTTGGCAGGCGGGTTGGCGAGCGCAGTATGATATCTGATCCTGAGAAGGCGCTGCTGCCCACTTTCTGGTACGTGGTCCCTTAGCCGACTCTTACGGCACCCGCGGGAAGAGATGGGGGAGTACTATTCTAGGCCGGTACCACGACGGCAATTATATATATATAGCTTTTTCACAAATCGATGTAATTGTTCGCTGGTCTCCACACTAGGATTCCCTGTGTTGTGGGGACCTGCATCATACATGGTCAGCTGTTTAATCGTACCACTACAGTGACTTGGTATCTATAATATTAACATGGGTGTACAGCTATTAACTTTAGCATGGCGCCATTCGAAATGACTGATGAATCACAAAATTAAATTGAGCTGAAGGATTATATAATACAGGTGACTATTAAACATTGTTTATTGCAAACTTGTTAAAAACATAGATTAAACTTTGTTTATAAAATACCGACAAGTTATTCTTCTGACATTCCACCGATTGATTGCCGGTTAACCATGGGGTTTAAATTACCCTTTTCAAACGAAAGGGTTAATTTTACCCAATCACGTTTCAACCCTACACTGACGTGTTCATTTTGTATTAAAGAACTGAGGGTTGTAAAAGGTCTCCCTTGTTATGGTAAACTGATTTATAGAGCATCAATTTCATTGTTGTTATTGAAAATGAGTTCAAATTGAGAATGAATACTGTTTAAGCGTTATAATAACTGTTATCTATAAAGTAAAAAAAAAAAGTAGTTATTCTGTGTAGAAAAAATTTTTTCTTCCATCTCAGTGACCTTTGCTACTCACGGGATCAATTGTCATTGTGTATGTACTCCGATGTCTTCACCCGCAACTATAATATCGTCGAGGTATGCGTAGCACTTTTCAGTTATTGGAGTGTAACTCAAAAACAGCTTGTCCGATTTTGATAAAATTTAAATCACCCCTGAAGTATACACAATCAAACAAAAAAAGAATCATCAGAATCGGTTTTTAAATGACGAAGCTATCCGCGAACACACATAAAAATAAATATTTATATATACGGTCAAATTGAGTAGCCTCCTTTTTTGAAGTCGGTTAAAAAGAAAACGTATCCAAGATACAATGTATCCTCTAATGATGACGATTACGTCTAATTCCAATGAAACTGTTCGGTGAAATAAAAAGTCGGCGCCGCGTGTTACGCCATTACTGGATAATGACGCTTATGTTGTTTGGAGTAATTGAACGAAGATTGAACGGAAATGCTGGCTAATAGAAAAGTATTTATATATGTTATACAAGATTGGCACAAAAACAGGTAACAAACTATTACTAAATTACTATAAATAACTATTACTATTACTAAATTGGTTACAAAAAACAAAGATCTTATAGACCTTATAGACCCATTGGTCTATTAACTTAATGTGATCAACATTAACAAATGAATAGTCTAATCCCACTAACATTATAAAGGCGAAAGTTTGTATGTGTGTAAGTGTGTATGTTTGTTACTCCTTCATGCTCAAACAGCTACACCGATTTCGATGAAATTTTGTATGGAGACCATTCTATGGTATCATTATCATTATATGGTTATCATTCTAAGCTCCAATAATAAGGCTGTCTATGCTTCAAACTCGATAAAATGGAAATGCAAGGTCATAAAAAGCCGGCGCCTTTCCAGCTATTAACGAGTTGCGAGCACGGGGAGCCTGGTTTAATCCATGCTAGTAGTTGTTAGGAGTAATTGGTATCTAGTGATTGTTAGTCGAGAATCTTGTCTTTGCTACTAGATTTTTTATTATTATTTTTTTTTATTTATTAGCTCGGTCTGCAAGAATATAATCCTTGAGTGGAACGCCGGGATGCCACGCTAAAATTATACATGGAAAAGTTTTTATATACTAAGGTTTGAGAACCCCCGACAAGTCCCGGGACACGAAACAGCCTACAAAGTCCCGGGACACGAAACAGCCTACAAAGTCCCGGGACGCGAGACAGCCTACAAAGCCCGGGAATTTCCGGAGATTAAGCAGAAAATTAAATCTTAATAACTTTAACGGTAATTTCAGTCTTAATAATATAAAGTAAAAAATTATACTACTTCCTAATAACTTTACTATTATACAGTAGTTCTAGTATCGTGTCATTGGTCATTATCAAATCATTGTAAATTTTCATAATCACAGATTTTTTCATAATTGAATAATCTAAATATGAATAATAAAACAGATGTCTTTTTTATTATTCATATTTAGATTTTTTGCGCCCGAGCGCCCCGTATTCTCCTTGAAAAAGACCACCGAATGTGGTTGAAACTATAGTCGGAACCCTCTGACTTATTACGTGAGTAACTCCCGTGTTTTATACATTCATAATGTCAAAACCACGTCAGTTATAATAACAGCATTTTATTATGTTTTGTTTACTCAGTAGTTACGTAGTAAACCAAAGTAATTATTCATCAAAACTAAAAGTTGGCACAAACAATTACGACAATCTTATTGCGTCTCGAGTCTCGACCCAAAAGTCCCGGGACTCAGGACAACTAAAAATACGAAAAGTCCCGGGACTTCGAAACACGAGACGTCCCGTGACCCAAACCCTAGTTGTACGCTAGCGTATCACCACGCGTAAAAAGAGATCTCATTCTATTTACTAACATTCGTATAACTCCTTACAACGCGATCTCTAAAATCAGACGATTATAATCAATGGGTAGTTTTAGAAGGCACCAAATAACGTCATGACTTATTTTACCTAAAACTACGCATTTAGAAAAATATCCAATTTTAGTATTCTTATTCATAAGTATCATACTAGTTTTGGACTCTATGTTATAGAACAAAAAATATTTTATTTAACACCATTTTTAGTTTGTTTCAACTACAGAACCACTGCCAAAGTCAATGTAACTAAAAGTAGCACTCTAGACTTCTGGATCTAAAATAATAACTAGTCCTCAAGTACATGCTGTACAGAGGTACTAGGAGACACTACTAGGTACTTTTTACTACGCCATATACAGTTATTTTCATCTGATTTGTTGACCTCACGGCAACATCTAAAAATAGGCCTTCACAACACTGAGGTTCTATTTTCACAAGCCATAGATAGATAATAATCTAATTTATTATTTAACTCATTGTTGTGAGTCACTAATTGGTTGTGAGACTTGTGTGTTATATTAGTTTTAATTGTGTTTGTGTACGAAGTGCATTAATGGCCAAGCTTGCGACAACATGGCTACAATATTGCGTACGCGCATGCACTAAACTGAGCACAACACGCGCACGTCATAAGAGACAGGCGTTTTGACCAAGTTTTTCCAATTTTACATTCAAAGTTTGTAAGTTTTATGGAAATAGAAGAATTGGTTAAAACAAGGAATCTTTAAAGACAACTCCTAATATAAAAATTGAAATTTAATTTCTGACTTGTGTAGACACACTAGCCCCTTCACATGTCCACCAAACCTCCACGAGGCCAGGAACGGCGGCAGAATCGGCCGAAAAGGCAAAAGTAGTTAAATACAGCGGTCTCGGTGCGGAATACAATTTTGTTCCTTTCGGTGTCGAGACCCTTGGCCCGTGGGGTCCTAGCGCGCTCAACTTCTACAAGGAAATCTCCAAGAGACTGGTTGACGTCTCAGGAGACCGAAGAGCTGGCAGCTTCCTCGCTCAACGTATTAGCCTAGCAATACAAAGAGGAAACGCTGCCAGCATCTTGGGTACAATGCCGCAGGGGCCCGTTTTAGATTTAATTTAGTTTTTATTAAATGTTTAAGGTTTTTATTTTAAGTTAGATTATTTTATTGTATCTATGTATCAACTTCTGTTCATTATTTTGTGTAAAAATTGGGGTATTATTAATTCAATATTTTCCCTTTGGCGTCAAGTATGACTGCTTCTCTTTCGTAAGGCTTGACCATTTGCTAAATAACCAATTTTGAATTTTATCAGCATACTCTCAAATAAACTTACAAACCCGCTTAAAGAAAACAGTTCATGAAGGTTAATTCTGCTTGAACAATATTTGATTTCATTTGCTAATATACTTGTGAAAAAATATTTTCACATTTGATTTTCCATGTATCAAAAATTCTCGCGTTTGAACTGTGTCTTACTCCAGAAAAAAGAAAATTGAATGTAACAAAAATGTTTAGTACATATTTGTAATATTATGTATTTTAAATCAACACGCATAAGGATTTGTCCCGTCCTCTCTGTCTGTAAACACCCTCTGAGTCTCTGTAATGTCATATCTGTCTGCATTTTGTGTAGATTTTACTATTTCCTAAACGGAATCTGAATTAGCGAGTTCTATTTTATGTAATGTTCTTTCATATAATTAAACAAAAAAAATATTGCACTTTAAAACATAAATGTGTCTTTCAAATATTGTACAGAAAGCTATACAATTATTTATTCATAATTATATGTTAGTAAAGTGCTGGCCACCATTTCGATATAGATAACTTGAGCTAGTTTTTTTTATATCTATCTACTTTTAAAATCATAGATACGCTAAGAAAACTATGGTAAATAGATAAATAGGCACAGCTAAAACAATAATTCGCTTCCAACAGGTTCTTGTGAAAATCAATGGGGGAGGCATATGTCCAGCAGTGGACGTCCTATGGCTGAGATGATGATGATGAAAACAATAATAAATTAGGCCTCCCAACTGTTGACAGCACTTATTGATAATTGATTACTGACAAAAATAAGTTCAAGATGCATGTGAAATTATTGTGATGTGATCCCCACCTCAATCTTCTTACATGTATGTTATGTACATGTATGTATGTTATAAGTAAGTCACTATAACGGACATCAATACTATCCAATCCGCTGTTCTCTTATTCTCTGGACCTTTCGACACGGAACCCCAAGAAATTGCTCGAATTAGCCATCCAATGCAATGTACTATTTATTGCCTGTTCCACTACTTGCTGCCGCTAAACGGACGAGTTAGTAACCAGCTCATGTTATTAATCGTGGGACTTCGGAACAAGAACACTATGGAGTAGTGGGATCAATCATACTTTTAATCTTCAATCTTTATTTATTTATTTTTCTAACGGACTAATGCTGTTTGCCTCTATCGGCATTTACAGCTTCACCGGAGGGGGGACGAGCACAGATGGTGCTCAGCCCGGTATTTGTGCGGGCGCAGAGGGCGCACCGCCTAGTGAGGCTAGCGCTGACGGCGCTGTGCCACTAGGAGAGGACGAGGCGACTAGCTCAAGGGCACCACTGAGGTTCGGACCTCGGCTTGAGCTGTCTCCAGGACAGGGAGTTATCGGATCGGCTTGCCCCGGTACCAAAGTGGTCCGTAAGTGGGCCCTGAGGATGTTTGCTCTTTGACTATTTGGTGAGAATCTAACCAGGATGTTTTTGCCTCGAGCTCGCCGTCGAGCTCGGTGTCTGACTGTGTATACCAGGGACTCTCGACCTTGTATTCTACCGGGATGACCGTGGGACGACGCTAAAGCTGGCGACATCCAATACATGCCTAGGGCGGCGTCGTCGGGGGGGTTGAAGGTGCGGGTGTGTCGGAGTGGAATCTTCAATCAAATATACTATAGATAATATAGTCTCTATGAAAATCAAACCTCAAAAGTGTCCCCTCTCCAGTGTTTACTTATCCAGCTTTACAAAGATGTTTATTACAAAAAAAAATATGACACTGTAAAACACGGTTTTTATGACACAATTACAGAAATCACAAAGATATTAACAATTATAATAACTTCAAATATCAATAACTTCACGTAAAATAAGTAAGTATATTTCTAAAAATAAATACCTACTTTTAAAAAGATAAATTAAAGATACCAGTTTCATAACAGCGCGTTCAAAACAGACCGCGTCTAATTCGTAATTAAAACTTCAAAGTTAGAAGCATCCTCAATCCGACTATCGTTATTAAAGTTGATATTCTACTCCCAGACTATTAAGCATTACTGCCGTGCATCATTTGGGAGATTTTCAAAATAAAACATGACTTATAAGGTTGGTACACACTGAAGGCAAAAAGCGAGTATAGGTAAAAAGGTTACTAGCCCTTTGTATTTTACATTATTCTCGTCTATTTAACTCGTCGTCTATTTGAATAAAAAAACAAAATTATATTTATGGCAAGCGCAGCGTAGGACGGCCACCGACAAGGTGGACAGACGACCTCACTAAGATCGCAGGCAAGGGCTGGATGCGGGCCGCTTCCAACAGGTCTTTGTGGAAATCAATGGGGGAGGCGTATGTCCAGCAGTGGACGTCCTATGGCTGAGATGATGATGATGATGATGATATTTATGTAAAAATATACTCATAATATATTTACAATTTGACGATCTTGAATATAAATTGAACAGGTTAGTCTCATAATTATTTTTGAGTAGATGAATCGGATTTCTCAATTTTACTTAAAAACATAGTAATACAAGACTAAAAATGTAAATAAATACTAAATTAAAAGAAATGAAAATAATGATTACTAAAACTTTTTAACTTTTTACTTTTTTCTGCCTGCTTATCAAAACTCGACTAAAATAGTATTCGAGCAAAGGATTACGCTGAAAACTAGCCCTGTGTAATCCTCAAGGTAACGCAGATTAGTGCTGAGCGTATTTCAGCATACCCATTTTGCCAAAAAAATACTATTTTATTTATTCATCTTAACCTTAGAAATCACGGGTGACCAAAAAGCTGGGTTGCCAACTAAATAAGTTTATATGTAAACTCTAAGGCTTTCACGGCCGGCGTTGCATGTTGTATGTATTGCTTCCGGGCTGTTTGGCCGTGGTCTAAGTAAAACTTGTGAAGAAGACGCCGCGAAGGAGAGTTCTACGCTCTTGTCGCCGCCCGGACCTGAACCACTGAAGATGTCGACCGCAGTGATCGATGAAACGTCTCGAACACAAGTTTCATTTAGACTACGGCCAAACAGCCCGGAAGCAATACATACAACATAAATAAGCTTAGCTCTTCAACGAATGTTGCCAGCTTTTTAGGAACTGCGGCTTTTTGGTCCATCATCATCATCATCATCATCTCAGCCATAGGACGTCGATTCTATTATTACACTTAAGGCTCATCAACAATGACTCTCTGGTCGAAACGCTTGCCTATTCCCAATAAAAAAAAAACACACGAGACGTTTTCAAAACGTCGACGGTCGCCGTGGCGTAGTGGTCAATGACATTGACTTCTGTGTCTCCGGGACCCTGGGTTCGAATCCCGGCAGGGGCAAACATTTGTGCGATGAGTATAGATGTTTGTCCCGGGTCTTGGATGCTTGTGTTCTGCGATGATGTGTGTCCATACCTCCCGCGATACAGGGAATCCTAATGCTGGGGTCTGAGTGTGATAAAAAAAAACTCCCATTCGTAGCCCGCTCCGATTCTAACCAAACCCTTAACGAGGAGGTCCTAAAACGAGGGATCATTATCACCTCCCTTTTTTCAATCCGATGAAAACCAAATTCTCATTAAACGTAACATTTTTGACTTAACGGTCATAAAAAATATATTTATGAAGCCTCTTATTAAGGACTCAGGTCTAATTACATCACATGTACAATTTTAAATTTATAATTATAATTCACTAAGGTATGTAGACCTCATCATCGTCTCAGCCATAGGTCATCCACTGCTTAACATTTTCCTCCCCTATTAATTTCCGCAAGGACCGGATGGAAGCGACCCGCATCCAGCCCTTGCCTGCGATCTTAGTCAGGTCGTCTGTCCACCTGGTCAGTGGCCATCCTATGCTGCGCTTGCTAATCCTTGGTCTCCATTCGAGAACCTTTCAACCCCAACGGCCATCGGTTCTTCGAGCTATGTGCCCTGCCCAATGTAACTTCAACTTGCTAATCCACTGGACTATGTCAGTGACTTTCGTTTTTCTACTGATCTACTCATTACTGATTTGATCGCATAGAGACACCCCTAGCATAGCCCTCTCCACAGGTCGTTGTGCGACCTTGAGCTTTTTTAATTCAAAGTTTCAATATATATTCTTATATTTTCAGGCAAATTACACCCATTTTGTTCACATAACAAACAATGAAATACAATAAAATAAATAAAACTGTGTAGATCTAGCGTTGGATCACTATCTCACTTGATGGTCAGTGACGATGTGGTCGAAGATGTTATCACACTAGATCTAGAATGCTCACTGGCTCTCAAAGACCGCTGCCTGAACACACTATGAATTTAGTGATAGTTTTTTAAACTTGAGGGTGGTAGCTAGCCAGGCGGTACACGAAAGTACCCTACCACTATGCTCGGAATTTCGATAACGGTGTTACCTTCACAGGATATAGGTTAGAATTGACTAAATGCTGTTTGCCACATGGGGCATTTACGGCGTCACAGGAAGCTCAAGCGGTTAGTGTGGATCGAACCAGCGTCCATCCGTTTGACAGCCGACGCTCCCACTGCTAAGCTAACATCGCTTATGAGACCCTTAGTTCGGTAACGCATAGACCCAGTTTCGGTTTCTTGTTCTTAACTTTCTTATTTTTTATACGAGGTCTGATTTCTCATGTGTCATGCGTGACATTCACATGACATTTCAGTTATTTTTCGAGACCATCGTACAAAACCATCTCGGTTTAATATATTAATATATATAATCGGGGAGGCCTATGTCCAGCAGTGGACGTCCTAGGGCAGAGATGATGATGATGATGATGTAATCTCGATGCGAAATCGGCCAAGGTTTTTTAATCAATTCAAAATGAGTTTACCTGCGATTTAGTTAATTTTTCGTCTACCCCCGACATTCTCCACCCTTATTATCATCTTATTTACATACTTAACTACGATATCACTGCCACGGCTTCAACTTTACTGCTATTGCTTTAAAGTTTATAATGTCAGCTTCGTATAGAAATGACTCCAAAGATAACGTGTTCGAAATTATTTAAGGTGGGGTGACGCAACAAGTGTACAAGCTAACAAAAGCCACGATTAGGGGTGATTTATTTATTCCTTTATTTTTCCACCCCCGCATTTTGTCAAGTAATCTCGTAACTGAAATTCCCACACTTTATACAATAGGGGTGTTTTTTTTACATTGGCAATTTCAAATTATCTGAGTGAGATAAACAGGTGCACCTACAGCAGTAATCCTACTAATATATTATAAAGGCGAAAGTTTGTGTGTATGTTTGTTACTTCTTAACGCTCAAACGGCAACACTAATTTCGATGAAATTTGATACGGAGATAGTTTAGACGCTGGATTAACACATAGGCTACTTTTCATCATCATCGTCAATAAGCACCACGCGGGTTAAACCGCGGGACACAGCTAGTTTTCTATAATACAATCTGCGCCCTGCGGTTGCACTCGTTCTGACTACTGTTATCCCGCTCTCCTCAGTTATTCCACCGTACCTTACCAAGATAAAAAGTAGCCTATCTCCTTCCTCAAAGTCCCATCAACCTCTACACGTACCAAAATTCATGAAAATTGATTTAGCTTTTTTTTTACATATTATAAGTTTGTGTTTGACAACTGTCTCAGTGATGACGTTGTCTAGCTGCGTAGGCGTGAAAACGTTACAGACAGAGAGAGTAACTTTCACATATGGTTTTGGTTTTATCCCTTAAGTAGCACCTTTTTTTTTTCAAAAAAGCCTATTTGTTACTCTAGGTTATAAGGTCAATCCGAATTTTATTCAAATCTATCCCGCCGTTAAGGGGCAAAGAGGTAACAAACAAACATACACACAAATTAAAAAAAAACATAACTAAAACATCACATAAGACCTTAATATTTTACAATACAAGCTAAAATGGGATGCGATATCCAAGGATGTAATGCAACGGCTCCACACTAGGCTCAACTTTCTCATTTATAAGTGTGATTGGCATTTTTATTTTATTTTAAATCAATATCCAATATCCTAATTTACAATTGCTTAATTAATCATTAAGCATAAAAACTTATGTCTTATTTTTTATTATTGGCACGGAAGCATTCGACAATGCCTGCAACGGTCATACATCGACGCTACGGCCGAAGAGTACCTAGTTGTTATCGTATTTTTTTTTACATAAATCTAGCATTTGCCCACTATCTCATTTATTTTTTAGCAGTTGATGGGTTAAGATCGAAGATCGAAGATCGAAACAGCAATAATTTTAATATTAACGTGTGAATTAAATAAAACAAATAAAATAAACGTATAACATTTATTTTTAAAATATTAATTCAACTACTTAAATAATTGATTACAATATTTATTAACGCACCTATAAAATATGTGTAGGACGCTTTATATCAACAAATATAATAAAACGAAATAAAAAAGAAAACGTATAATCATTACTACCTTAGTTTTAATACCTTAATATTTAATAACATTAATAGAACTCATAATAATAATGATTAACACACTGAAAATGGAAAAGGTAACAATATGGCTAAATGAACAATTATGTAATACTATGGCAACTCTATTACATATGTTAAAAATATTAGACACAAGCATAAATACATTCTTATATCTAGAATAATCTGTTCCCAAAATATCTGTTATACTTTTGTTTACTTTGATATATTTTTAAGCCTTAAATACCTTATCTTAAACGCGCAAACTTTTCCGTTTTTGTATAAAAAATTACGAACACAATATTATATCACTGGACTTACTGAAAACAAGTTGTCAAGCAGCAAGAATGCAAGACACTGGCAGAATGCGCAAGAAGCGCGATGCCAAAGAACAAGAAAAAAAAATCAAATATGCAAAACAAAAATAGTGTGTGTTCCAATGATGTTTATATAAACATTATCATTGGTGTGTACAAAATTTGTCTGCACAAGTTATCTAACCTATTTTTATTCTTATTGGAATAGCTTAATTACATAATATTTAAGTAGATTTTTATCATTAGACGCAGTGGGGTTTTACAAGATAATATATGTGTGATAAATCACTCAGCTTGTACAATTATTCGTTATAATTTGCAGTCCACAATACTTAGTGACAATATTATACTGTATCTAATAACAATTACTTACTTACACTCCACATCTCTTTTTGAGTTTACTGGCTGACGATCCGGGCTAGAATGCCTCAAAAATGATTACAATACTGCTCAAGTAACTTTTGCAGCTCCGGTCGTAAACCTTCAGTTCTACCAGTATTCTGATTGGTCAAACGTTCACATTGGTAATGTCATCCAATGCTACCACATTTCACAAAATGAAATCACCTTACAGTACAACCACCTTACAAAAACAAATCACTACAATGTTGCTATTTCAGAATATTGGTATAGTTATTTGATTGCCATAGCAAAATATTTAAAAATCATGACATAATATGTAAGTAATTTTCGAGAAGTTTCACTGCTTCCTGAACACACTATGTGTTTGGTGCCAGTTCTTCAATTTTAACTTACTTACTAAGGCAATATAAGATCATAAGAGTATGCTATAAAATGGTTTATTAAAGTTGTGTTATCTGTGTATGTATGGATAAACAAATGGATAGCTTTCAACAATAGCGATACAGTGACAATGTTCGTATCACTATCCCCGTCTAGTACAATAATGCTATCAAATTTGGTTCAGGTAAGTGACCATTATATTAATAGAAAAAGCAATTTTTGTTACACATCTTCCTGCATTTGAAATGTTACAACTAAACATCTTAATTTTATTCTCAAATCCCTCAGAAGAATAATTAATGCATTTCAGAGTTTTTATAGTTTATTCCATGAACATTATGCTAGGCGGCACTAACTCTGGAAGGAAAAAAATCGGCTGCTATATATAGTGGGATTTGAACCCACGACTACAGAATACTGTCCTGTTCAAATACCAAAAGTAACAGAATTTTTTTCCTTCAAAAATTTAAACGTGAATAATGCATTTTTCTATTGACCAATACTAATCACATCGTATGGATCATATCATACATTCACAATGCAGATCTATTTACTAGTCACCCTTGACACCCCTATAGACTTATCTCAACTATTCTTTGAAAAAACCTGCCTCTTGTTATAAAAGGCAAATTCGTCTATCCCACGCACTTGTCACGCTATGGGGGCATTTTATCTCCTTTCAAAAATGACGCAAAGTGTCTTCTTTACATTATCTATTCTTTGGGAGGTCTTTTGTTCGCGGTTTTTGCATCTTCAGGACGTGGGAAACCAGCTTGAATGTTGCGCAATCCTGAAAAAAAAGATCTTATGAGCGTAGATAACGATTAGGCGAGGGTGATATAGGATAAAACATGATAGATCACCGTTGACTCCGTTCAAAGATTGATCCATTATTAATTTTATCCGTGTCCAGCCCATTATTAATTTTGTCCATTATTAATTTTATCCGCGTCCATTACATTATTAATTTTGTCCGTGTAGTAAAAACGGTCTTAGTGGTTAAGTGCCTTGAATTTACTTTATTCAGTTGAAGAAAGATGCCACTAACATCGCTTGCTGTTATTTTTTTAAAACTCCCAAATTCAAGTAGTCATTTTATTAAATTACTGACCATTACAACATTAATCATACCATCAAAACCATTCGAAGCAATCCTTTGCAGCAATTACCTTGAAATCAAAATTCAACCCCTAACAATAGCGCCTAATAATCTTAAAATGGGTCTAATAGACATTTAATTATAGGCCTAGCGCCCGAGTTCCACTGAACCCTTTTACACTTGTTTACATCTTCATCCCCCACCCCTACGCAGTGATGCATCAAAATGGTATGTTTAATTCCAATACCCCATACGATTTATTATAACAAAGTAGAACGGGACCGTTTGCCCGCTTGCCATCTGTCGACGTTCTGAATCTCGAATCCACGAAAAAAACTCAATGTGCGAGCAGCCCTGGGAACCTAGGAACGAGGAGCGTTCCCACGAGCAACCCCTCAATTTTCAATAACCAAATTAGCCTTTGCGTTACCCTATTTCGGATATGAGGGAGTCGTGAATCTATTCATATGTATAAAAAATGTTGTGCATCTCACTCGTGTATCGGGCTGGTGTGTAAGTTCATCCCCTTCGAATGCACGTGTTCAAAGATCTTATATTTGTGATCTGAGCGTGTGTGTGCGCGTCTTCGGATCGCGCACCTGCCTGCGCTCGCGCACCCCATTGGCTGAACGAGCGCTATCACCGCTACACTGATTTCTTTTAACTTAATTTTTTTGTGATACTCTCTTCGGACATGTAAAAAAATCTTACATGTTTGGACCGGTACGAGATGGTTATTTTGTGTGTAGGTGGCATTGAAAATTTATTTGTATTTTTTGTAAATGCTAATGAATTTGGGTGATTCAACTGGATACTGGAGTATCGGAGTGGAGTATCATGGAGACTATGAGTAAAGTCAACTTTTAATTCAAAAAAGTATGGTGTTGTATAAATTTCCAAAAAAAATATGTGTGCATGTCTCATATCCCTTTCATACAAAAAAAATACATCTCCAAACAAAAAAAATATTTTGTTCTAAATTTAACTTCTACACATGCCGCTTACAACTTAATCACTACTAAAAAAAATTTCTTTTTAACATCACACAAGGAAACTGTTAACCAAAATTTTGACGATAATTAAATCATTACAATCAATTGTCCACCTCAATTGACCAAATCAAGTGCACAATCGACACGTGATGCCCACGCGTCAAGGTCACACACGCCATGACTTACTGACCCCATAGTAAGGATACAAGGGGGCGATAACAATCACATTGTTATAGTGGGGTCATTATGATTACAGCTAGGGGTTATGAATGAACAGAAGGGCTAATATGTAGGGCTGTGTTTGGCCACAAAGAGGCGTGTGGACGGCGCGTGGACACCGCTCTCACGAACCCTTGACACACTTGTATCGTTCTATTGCTAGCACATATTGTGGTAGGGTTAAAATATTTAGGGTTGAGATTGAGTCTTATTTTATGAAATTAAGACCCGACATGCCAGTTACTTGGTCTTGCCAAAATATCGTTCAAATTATGGCAAAAATTCTTGAATATGAAGTAGCACAACTCTATAATAATGTTATCTGCCATTATTAAGAATGTAAACACATTTAATACATTTAAAATTTAGTTAGCTTTACATATCATCGGAGACCATTCATTAATTTGCAAATAAATGATTGCAGGCAAAAAAAAATCTAATGAATGATGAATGGTTATATATATCCTATATTTAAATTGTGTTCTTGAGTAAGACGACTGTCATGTCTTTTTTGTGAAAAAAATATATGCATTGGTGCATATTTTTTTTTAGTCAGACATTTATTATACAGAACATACTAAATATGTGCCTATATGTAAATATACAACAAAACAAACATTCTAACAAACAACTAAACATTCAAAGGTACTCAATTAAATATGTTACCATCATCATTTACATTAAATATGTAAATGTGCTCAAAGATTTATTAGATTAGTTTTATTATAATCAACCCAAGCCCATAAATTATGAACACATTCGAACTCAGTAAATCTATTTCGAAAGCAAATAGATTAAACTCTGTAACTTATTCCAAAAGTCGTTAATCCGAAACAACTTGAAATTTTATCAATGATTGTAATTAGATGCAAGTGCACCATAAACTGTGTAAGCGTTCTTATAAATTTGAACCTGTGTCGATACATTAAACTTATAGGGGTATCGGATGAACCGCTTGACTCACGCACACATTGACGGGGAGCTTTTCACGCACACGGGGCTTTTGTGCGCCGGGGGCGGCATAGCGTGTATAAAAAGGCGGCCGGCCTACCCAGCCCCACATAACCGCCTGTGATCTCACCAGCGACACACGCTCTCTATTCTCCCGCAAACTTTTCAACATGTCTTATTACGCCAACAACGAATACATCATCGCGACAAACAACTCGATCAACGAGAACAAATACAACACGGAGAAGATGAAGAATAGTGGTTTTAAGGCGCTACTGAAGCCACTTATGAAGATGATCAAGAAGACGACAAAACGAGTTCCCGCCAAAACATTCGACACGCGGTTCGAGGACGATCAAAACGCGAACAACGAAATGCTCGAGCGCAAGATTGTGGAGGATTCGTGCCGCGCTGGAGCCGCTTTCCTCGTCTACAATGAGGATGACACATGTCAAATCGTGCCAGTGACACCGGAAAACTTTTACGTACCTGTGCACTTCGCCAGGACGGAAGCTGGTACCTTCTTCTGGACCGCTGCCTCCAAACAAGATGGTGACTTCGCATCGGCGCAATGCTACACTGAGTGCCAGACCGCGGAGCAACAGTACCCTGCATTCCAAGACCGCTGGGTGCAAGCCTGAATATGGAACCTGCGACCACTATCAGTGTCTTCCTTGAAACCAGTGCCTGCTCCGTTGGTTTCTGCAACCGTCTGTGATGTTAGCTTTAAATTTTAAATGTATAGGTAGTTCAAAGGTGCCATGTAGGGATAAGTTAGGTGTAATATCGCTCAATACTCGTGTGATAACTCCATGAAAGCTTTAATTTTGCATTTCAATTGTGATATTTTGTATTGTATAAAATTAAGTATAGATTTAGTGGAAATTCTTTGTGATCTTCCTGACTTGAGCTTTATTTGTTTGTAGGGATAATAATTTATTGAAAGTAGATGAATAGAAAATAAACATGAATTTAAAATATTTACTCTTTTTCCTTTACCCCATACCCAAACACTTATTATAATTAAGCAGTAGTAATAAGGTAGGCAAATAAATAATCAGAAACATAAGCATTGGTTTCTCATAATACTCATAACATAGATTAAAAAGTCAGAAGTCCATTCTGAGCGTTAAGATTAATTCTTCGTTCAAAAAGCTGTCCGACGAGATTGGTGATGGCGCGAGCGAGCCGGCACAAGCCAACATACTTCCATGCTTGTTATGTAGTAGGTAGGTATGAGGTTGAAACAAACGAGATCTGATATGGCGCAGGCCATATTCAGAGAACGGCCGCGGCGCGGCGTCCGCGTCGCACGTGCACGCCCCGAGGCAAGCGCGCTTCGCTACCGGACTTGTCCAGTAGCCTTTTGAGACTCACACGTCTTTCTCTTGTTTTAGAATAATTTATGTTGTACAATTAAGCAAGCATTAACTTATATTGTAATAAATAGTTAGCAGTATTTTTAGGTTATATAACAAGGATTATTATTGAATACATCCGATTTGTCATAATAGTGAGATTGTGGAATATATTGTAGTAGCTTAAGTAATAGTAGCACGTATGAGAAAGTTCGGCCCGGGATGATATGCATGTCTATTTCTACCCCCGGGCAGTAGTGTTCGCATTACTTTGCTCCGGTTTGAAGTCATAAGTTTTGGGTGAAATGACAGATCCTGAGATAAGAAGATCTCACTTTAGGATCACCTGAAGAAATTTTAATTTCACTTCTCCTTGCAGTTGTTTTAAAATCTGTTCTCAAAATTATTGGACTAAGACAGAGCTAGATTCTGCATCGAAATTTACCACTCCAATAAGGGCTTGCAAACAGCAAATAGGCTGTTTGTTATATAATAATGACATATTATTTCATTATTAAAATTAAATTCATTTTTCTAATTCATCATATCATCATCTCAGCCATAGGACGTCCACTGCTGGACAAAGGCCTCCCCCATTGATTTCCACAAGGACCGGTTGGAAGCGGTCCGCATTTTTTCTAATTAAATTAAATTAATTCGTCATTTATATTAAATATTACTTCATTATCAAAAAAATGCCAAAACTTTTTTTTATTACTTTTACTTTTTATATTATGTATATTATATTTTCAAAATGGGGAACCACAAAAAACATGGTTCAAAGTAGGTATACTCATAAATGAATAGGTTACAATTTTTTTCACAATTCAATGCATTGCAAAATTAACATCTAAAAATACGGGAATCATTTTAGGGTACGCATAAAGCAATTATAGTGAGTTTACTCTTAAATCATGCACCATTTCCAACATAATGAAGTATAAATGATATGCATACAATACGAAAATATTTTTTTTAAAACTTATGCCTAATAATCTAGAAAAACATTTTCAACACAGGAAACCCACAAAACCCACTTTGGTTCACTCGTGCCTTCAAAGTGTAGATAAGCTAAATAGCTTTGACAATTTCTCGCATCGGATTGCATTGAAAACTTAGCATCTATAAAATTATGAAATGAAACGAAAAGTTTCAAATCAAATCAAAATAATTTATTTGCTTGAATATAGGTACAGAAAGATCTTATGCTAAATTTATATATTGCTCTATATTCCAACCTTTGAAGGTGTGCAAATTACATGTCATTTCATCTAACCTGTTATGTAATTATGCTATGAATACAAGATTTACAATTTGACTGGCCGATTGGCGCAGTTGGTAGCACTCTGCCTTCTGAGCCGCTGGTCCCGGGTTCGATTCCCGGACAGGTCAAACATTTGTGTCTATGAACATGTCTGTTTGACCTGTGTCTGGGTGTGTATATGTATATAAGTATGTATATCAGTCATCAGGTTACCATAGTACAGGCTCTGCCTAGTTTGGGACCTAAAGACCTTGTGTGAATGTTGATAAATAAAAAAATAAAAAGATATTTCACTTACTTTACTTATTCTTAATAATATGTTATCACATTTTATTATGTAAGAACTCCTCAATGCTATAATAAGCTCTATCAAGCAAAAACTTTTTCAAGTTGAATTCATTTTCATGTTTCATGACAGCAATTGCTATAAATAATCGATCTATAAGTTTAGGTGGCCGTGGTGGTACCGGCCTAGAATAGTACTCCCCCATCTCTTCCCGCGGGTGCCGTAAGAGTCGGCTAAGGGATCACGTACCAGAAGGTGGGCAGCAGCGCCTTCTGAGGATTGGAAATCATACTGCGCTCGCCAACCCGCCTGCCAAGCGTGGCGAGTATTGGCAAATCCTTCCTATATGGGGGAGGCATATGTCCAGCAGTGGACGCACATGGCTGAGAGAAGAAGAAGAAGAAGTTTAGGTGAAAAATAGAACAATATACGCGTGTTTTAACATAAAGTACACATGAATATCAGCGTAAAACTTAATGATACTTAATAGCAATTAAAAATATAATTTTGACGTTAATAATCATTAATTCATAAACAAGTTCAATTAAACAAAATATTTTAGTACAATGTATTATTGATACTAATTAAATAAATCACAATTTCAAATACTCTTCTAGATTATAGCAAGGTCAGCCAAAGTTTCAATTTGTTTTTGAACATTACTCATTCATTATAACATAGGTAGTTAAGCAAAAATAATTACCTATAAGTTTATGTGAATATCCTGAAGGTTGATTCTTGCAGTTCCTTATTCAAGCACTTTTACATGCATTATAAGAACAATTTCAACTGACAGGTAGGTAAGTTTAGTAATTATTATATATATGTGGTATCCGGATTTACTCACGTTTATAGTCGAAGTTTCGACCTAGAATTCGAGGTGATCGCCGCGATCTGGCAGCGTAAGCTCACCTGAGAATGAGCATCGGACATGCTCGAAACCTAGGTCGAAACTTCGGTTATAAACGAGAGTAAAGCCGGATACCACATATGTATATATATAATGATGTGTTAAACTCACGAGAATTTCCAATCAAAAAAGTTTAGTAATTACCTACTACTGAATGTAAAGCTCTACAATTTGCAGAAAATAGAGATACATTATTTTTTTTATTCACAATAGGCAGGCGTTTGACCACTATCTCACCTGATGTTAAGTGATGATGCGGTCTACGATGATTCACGCCTGCCTAGAAGATACCTGTTCACTCGTGACTTGAAGATGCCCAGATTGTATTCATGTGGAAACACAGACTTAGGCAGTGAGTTCCAGTCGTTAGCTGTACGCACTATGAATGTGGAAGCAAAACGCTTAGTGCGACAGGGTGGAACGTATAATTATTTATAATTATTCAACATTAAATAAGTATTACATTAAGTATTGTAAAGTTGTATTTGATATAAAAAGCATACGAGAACCAAGCGACAAGTCTCAACCTGTAGCAAAGATCACACCTCAAACAAGTTCAAACTCGCTCCCGTCGCCTCAAAAGCCTTCTTTTCAAAACATAAAAAAGCATTGTGCAAAAGAATAGCTAGCTAAACAAAATTAAACATTGACTCTTTTCACCGACTGGGAACAATATTCTGATGACAATATAGGTGACTATTTATGTAGATTGCACGTGCGAAATAGAAAAGATTTATTTGGTTTTGTATCACGATGCAAAAGAGGTCTATATCATTTCAGAAAGTATCACCAAAGTTAACAAAAACATGCCTGTGCATAAAGGCATGTTTTTGTTAACTTTGGTGATAGTAGCTCACAAATTAGATTTTCGAGCTTACCAAACGGGCACTATAAGATCCTCTATCACACAATGCTTACTTCCATCCAATCTCCTAATAAAAAAAGAGGTGAATATCTGATGTGATGATAAACATACACCATGACTAATTATGTCGTTTGCAGTACATTCAGAGCATATGAAAACTAAAACTAAATATGAGTTGTTTTTTTTTGTCACTCGACTACATTGAGTTTTAGTCTCATTTGCCAAATAAATGCACTTGATGCAACGTAATTAACCATCATACAGTGTTATCTCACTATTATTTATTTTGATTAGCAATTATTCCGTTTGCAAGAATCCTAACAAGTAATAATTAAAAAAAAAAAAAACTAAATTTATCTAAAGCCGCTGTTTAAATATAGTTTTAGTTAGTATAGATAACATAATATATAAAGTTGCCATCGCCAAAAAACCACGCCACCTTTTTGGCGGGAACAAATTATTGAATTATATAATCGAACTATAATTCACAAGGAACTAATTAAGTTTTGGGCCTATCACTAATGTAATGTTAATCAATGCAAAGCCGAAGAGACACTTTCAATATTAGCATGGTTTTAAATCGTGCTAAATCGCTTTTATACGTATCGTAAGATTTCACGACTTTGCATAAAATAATCCCGCGAAACCGTCCCAACCAGATATGCTAATAGCACTGTTGATTAAAAAGTTCTCGTCCAAAGAAACCGCTAGGCGTCCACTCGTCATAATTACCGTACCGATATTTAATATGCTGTGAGATAGCGAAGTGGTCCGGTATAATAATACCATACGAGACGCTCGTAGGATCCGTGAGAAATTTCGGCAGATGTACAATTCTTGACGCGGTACGACGAGTGAGCGCTTATGTTTTTTTTCTTGTTTCGAGTTTTAATAATACAGACTCGGTCCGGTATCGCGACTCAGTTCGGTGAGTCATCGGCATTGTTACCTCATGCACGTGTTCGATCGGACGCTCGGGTTAGAAAGGATTTTTTTGGCAACCCTTATTTCGGATTCCGCAACTCTTGCGAAATTTGGGTTAGCTTTTTTTTTTGGCTACCTATTTTGGCATGTTCGAGCGGACGCGTGCAATTGTAACTTCTAAATTTGAAATGAGAAATTCTCTTCTTTCGATGCACGTGTAGAGATTTAAATAGTGAAGGTTTTTGAGAATAATTGCGTCGGATTATTATCGATTATTACGATCGATGGTTAATTGAAGATCGAGTTTATTAGTGTTCAATAACAATTATGTTATCGTTTAGAAGCTGCCGACGATGTGCTCGCGATAAGAGCAATTAGAGCACTCGCACGCACTTACAACAATTACATGCGTGTTAATATTTTATAGAGCAATGATTGTTTATGGTTGTCATAAAATGCTTCTTGTACTTGGATCAAGTTCACTCATAATACATGTTCGTTCGTAAATAAGCTCGCTCGCGTATGGATTGATTTTTTTAATATTAACTACATTAATATTATTAAGAGGAAAGATTTGTATGTTTGTAACGCTGAACTCAAAAACTAGTGGACCGATTTCAAAAATTCTTTCACCATTAGAATTCTAAATTATCCGTGAGTAATGTAGGCTATATTTATTACCAGATAGAAATTGGGAGCCTTACTAAATCTTCAATAATAAACAGTAAGCGTGCGATGCCGGGACGGGTATAGCTAAGCTAGTGTGTCATTAAAATTTTCTTTGCAATTGTTCTTGTAATTTCGTGATAGGTTTATAGATCTAGCGTATGATCACTATCTGAGTTGATGGTCAGTGGAGACGATGTGGTCGAAGATAATTATAATGACGTTGATTTATTAAGTAATTGTCTTAAATTTTAATTATTAATTAATTGATTAGAAATACTCGTGAGTTTGACACATTATTATATAGATGTAGTATCCGACTTTACTCACGTTTATAGTCGAAGTTTCGACCTAGGTTTCGAGCACGTCAGTGGTCGCAGCGTAAACTCACCTGAGGATAGACATCGGATTGCTATTTCCATACCAAATTTGATCTAAATCCATCCAGCCGTTTAGGCGTGAAAGAGTAACAAGCATACATCCATACTTACAAAGTTTCGCACTTATAATATTAGTAGGAAGTGAAAGAAGTCATCAAACGTACATAAGTTAAATATGTAAAAAAATGATATGAACGCGTATATACTTCTAATATACCTATATCTGTAGATTGTTAAAAACAAATCAATAGTTAGAAGGATTTTTGCCAGGGCCGGACTTGGTACCGACTATCCCAGTGTCAGACTGTTAATGACAATCTATGAGCAAAATTTTAGTAGAATTGATACCCTGGATTATCACATAGGCTACTTTTTGTTGGGGTGCACTTTACGGATTCAAAGAAAAAAGATCTTCTTAGGTTTAATTGAAATAGGTCATAACGCAGATAGGAAGAACCTTATCTTACCTAGGTTAGTTTAAAACTGCGACAAAAGAGCGAGGCGAGCGAGCAAAGCGAGCGTAGCGCGGCAGCGGCCGGCGAAGCGCTTACAATTATGTAACGCAGATAGCACTAGGTTTACCAACACCCTCCCTAGGAGTAGCTAGTGACGGAAAAGTGAGGGTAGTTGTCTTTTACAAAACATATTCTAAGTCATTTTTCCCATTAGATTCCCGTGAAGTGCATCATCATTTTATAAGTCTTAAAGTAATCATACATTGTAAACATCCAAACGGCGCGTAATTTTACATACATTTTATTAATAAAACTGTGAACAGACACATTAAAACTCAATATGTATGCCACTTAAAAATTTAATAAGCCGTTTCTATTAATATTTTTCATAAATTTAATGTCTAATACTTGCAAATTGTTTTTAGATGTTTTTTATAGTTTTATAAATAATATTCTTATCGGTCCGGTTATACTATAAATACATACTAATAAATAAATTATTCATCGCTGCCATATACCACACACAAAATTAGAAAACCGAAAATGTAATATTTATTTATTTGTTTATTTTTTTTTATTACACTCAAACCCCGATGGTAATAATATGAATAGATACATAATAAACATCGTTATGCATAAGGGTCCTTTTCAGAACCTTTCTGGCTAGCTACTACCCTCAAGTATATCTTTAATAATTTTATAAAGAGGAAAGATTCGATTGTTTGTTTGCATTGAACAGGCTCTAAAACTACTGACGTGATTTGAAAAATTCTTTCACTGTTGAGAAGCTATACTATCGCCGGGTGACATAGGCAATATTATATATTTTAAAAAAAAGAACCTACAATTTTTAATTTTGAAATTTTTTACCCGTGCGAAGCCGGAGCGGGCGGCTAGTCAAGTATTTCAAGAATAAATGTTACTACTGAGTATTTAAATGGTTAAATATTAATATTAATAATCTCACTAAAATTCATGGATGAATTCGAGTCATTTATATTGTGAAAAGAATATTTGATAACGACTTTGATATTTGACTTTTTTTTTAATAATAATAATATGGGATAACATTCACACAAGGTCTTCAGGTCCCAAACTAGGCAGAGCCTGTACTATGGTAACCTGATGACTGATATATGTACTTAAATACATACTTATATATATACTTTTTTTAATACATACATATACACACCCAGACACAGGTCAAACAGACATGTCCATACACACAAATGTTTGACCTGTCCGGGAATCGAACCCGGAACCAGCAGCTCAGAAGGCAGAGTGCTACCAACTGCGCCAACCGGCCAGTCAACTTTACTTACTTTGAAGGTTGAAGACCTTTCTTCAACCACACAGTGCGTTCAGGCCATAATCTTCGATCAAGAATACCTTATTGTATTCTTGATCGAAGGCCATAATCATTGTTTGTCTAGTCTCTCTATGGTTCCGGAATTGTCTCTGCCCCTATATCTCTGACGCCTCTTAACCTCTCTATACTCTATGATTACCACTTTCTTCTTTTATTTGGCTCATATAACTTTATACTTGGTCCTCTTGGCTCGTATACTGATACGAGTTCTTTCCTTCATCTCCCTTTGGGCTTTCATCTCCCTTTTTGACGTGATAACGTTTTATAAATTGATTAATACCAGCAACACTCATGAAAAATAGTAACGTTCCGCGTAACGTTCCACCTGAGTTTTGTATTACATGAAATAATCAAAGTCAAAGTCAAAGTCAAAGTCAAGGTCAAGGCCAAGATCAAGGTCAAAGTCAAAGTCAGTCAAAGTCATAAATGATTATGACGTTATTACGTAAATCTATCGTCCGTAAACCGACTTTACAGACAACCAATTTTTTTTTTTTTCTATCTTTCCTTCTTATTCACCTTTTAAGCCCTTATAAGGCTATGAAAGGGCTACATTGGCACAAGCTTAAACTGATTTTTAATAATTTTTACGATGCATAGTCTTCGAATTATGACGAAGAATGAATTGTACGGAACCCTCGGTGGGCGAGACCGACTCGCACTTGTCTTTTTTTAAAAAATATCATTGTTTTGCATTTTTTTAATATGGTCCAAGTGAGCAATAGAATTGTTAGTTTCGCTTATTGAAAACATCGACTACCACCAAAGTGTAGTAATAACTAGTCTACAGTAAAAGCAGCTACCACCTGTAGGTACACAGCGATATCACGTTTAGCGATGATATCATCTAGAGGTGATATCTAGTACTATTTGCCCAGTTGATACCAAACAAACACACAAGTACACTTGCGTCAACGATGAGCTGGCTCACGTAATTAAGGATCAGTATCGCGGATCAAATCGATTATAGTCACATTTTTACTAAAATGCGAGAATGTTTTATTTGTTTAGAACTCGTAGCGCCCCGCGGTTTCACCCGCGTGGATTACAGTTTTCCCGCTACCTCAATACGAGAACTATACTTTTCCGGGATAAAAGTCGCCTATGTCTTAATTCAGGGTCTAAACTATCTCGATATCAAATTTCATCGAAATCAGTGCAGCCATTCGAGCGTGAAAGAGTAACAGAGGTTTTTGAAGTATTTGCTCATCCATGGGAACAGCAATTATTTTCGAGATGGAAAGTAGCTTATGAGTTAATTTAGGGTCTAAACTATCTCCATACCAAATATCATCGAAATTGTGCAGCCGTTTGAGCGTGAAGAAGTAACAAACATACGCACATACACACTTACACACATTCACAGATACATACAAATTTTCACCTATATAATATTATGAGTTAGTGTTTATTGTTTTATCTGTTTCAGGCTCCTGAAACATACCTATCTGTTGTTCTGAATTTCACGATGCAACAACATTTTCTACTTTAAAGCTAGTGCTTATCTTGGTCTTGATTATCCCTCAGATGTTAAAAGGAAGGTATCAATTCGGACCGACAGTGGAGTGCTACCGTCGCTTAGTTGGACAAAGCGACAGGATGGTATTTTGTTGTCTCGGGTTCAAGTCCCACTGGTAGTCGATCTCTTTCCTTTAAATAATTAATTAATGTATAACGTTTTCGTTCAGGAAATTTTGATCTACAGAACAAACCCCGTGAACGGCCAGAGACCCTAGTTGACAATGAAGAAATAAAAGTGCATGCTTTGATTGGTTAATAGAAATATTTTCATCTCAAATAAACTACATAAATAATATCATAATTAATAATAACATAAATAATCAAATAAAAAATGTCTTACATTGCTTTCCGACAATTTGAAAAAATTATAAATAAGGACTAAAAAAAACACTTAGATTATGTAAGAAGTACGCGCAGTTTGTACCGCAGTAGGTACATTTCTGTCTGAAAATTCATATATTGATATGTGACACGATAATCAGAATATTATCACTAATCGCCTTAACTACTCATCAAACAATGGCTGAGTCATCCGGTTCTTTGAGGACGCGCGTCCAAACCAACTGATAATATAAAAAAAAAAATGCTCCGCCGCGGGTCGCTGCGTGGTGTGTGCGCGGTCAATAAAATTTCTTTTGGATGAGTCGGCGCGAGCGCGTGGGACGTTTGTTTACAGTTTGGTGGAATCTTCTCTATAAACATATTATATCACTGGGAATCTTTCAAGTTTTATTTTGTACTAGCAGTACCCTGCGGTTTCACCCGCGTGGATTACGGTTTTATAGGTATTTGAACCGTTGGGGGTGTACATTGGGCCTGTAGGGACCGGGGTCGGATTTTCCAAAACTTATCAGAGCGTTTGATCGAGCTGAAACAAAAAGCTTGCACATATTTGGCTCAACGGATCAGCATTGCAATGTGGACATGCTAGCATTCTGGGCACGCTGCCAATTGGTAGATTGATTTGCGTTGTGTATAGGCTGCCAATAGCTAGTGGATTGCTCAAATGTTATTGTAGTAGCTGTAGTATTGTAATTAGTTATTAGCATTTTAATAAAAGCATCGGCCCATTATTAAAAAAAAATTGATTATTTTTATTATTTTTTTAAAATCTTATAGTTATTTACGAATACGAGTTCAACCGTGACACCTAGCGCCGAAGCATCAGTTCGAAGGATTAATTATAATGTATAGGGAAGCTACCCAATGATATTATATGTTTATATGAGGTAGATGACGCACACGCGCGTGGAAACTGAGGCGGCAAAATTAAGTGAATTGTAGTAATTTTCATTATGACGCGTATTTCAAGCGCAAGTCTAAACATATAGCTATCCTTTTCTATATTATTTGTACCGTATTATCTGTCGCAGTAAGCATGTTTATGTCGTAAAGGGACACAATTTGAGCACCGCGCAGTATGAATATACGTCATCTTTAGTAAAACATCATTGGAAGCTACCGTAAAACAAAACACCGTGAGTTTTGGTTACAACGTTTTCGTTCAGGAAATTTTGACCTACATAACAAACCCCGTAAACGGCCAGAGACCCTAGTTGATGAGGAAATAAAAGTGCATGCTTTGATTGGTTAATAAAAATATTTTCATCTCTAATAAATCGTTTTGCCTTTTGCATACAGATCGCCAATTTTATATGTAACCTATTATTTTGATGTTCGATAGCACGCGAGCGAATTGAGAATTAAGCACAAACCTATATTTTATGTTTGGTAAATTAGGTAATGTCATAGTTTTTGTATGAAGCCAAAGCTTTACAATAAGATGCAGAGATCATTAAATATAATTACTAATAAATTTAAAATAACTTGGCACAATATTTGCTGTCAAAATGCTATAAAAATTTCACAACAATTTTAAATGAAGAATTGTTTTTATTACTCTATGTTTTATTCATTTTGCTATTATTATAAAATATTTGTCCGAATAGATGATCAAAATCAGACGTCCTAAACTGTTTATGACATCTGCATTGAGCATTTTTGTGTTCATTGCTTGTATTAAACTCATAATTATATACAAATAAATAATTATCTTAACTTATTAGCCTCATATTTTAGTGCCTTGATTTGCTTGTTAAATAAATAAAGTATTAGTCATGTTTATTACACACATGACACCCTCACGAACACAAGTTTGCAAAATGATAAACATCAATCTACAAAATTCACACTTCAAAACGATTTTGATCGATTTCACGTAAGAACTTCACTTCACTAACACTCATTTTCCAGACAATTTTCCTAACATTGAATTAATACTCCTTGACAATCACTGTAGCAATAACTGGCACAGACAATAACATTTACATGTTTTTTCTCACAGAACTTAACCTCTAACAGTTCACAATCACAGACACAGTTACTTCCTGGTTGCGCGTTTGAAAAGTAACTGAACCAGGAACGGTAAATGTTCAAAATTTATACTATCATCGCCCTTCGTAGTGCAATTTCTATGTTTCCCACGGGTTACCTTTGACCTAACAGCCATTGTCTGCATATCTATTGTCTTGCAAATACTTCCTGGTCCCCTCTATCTGTCGCAGTACTATCTTCCTATTTGTTCAAACGTTGAAAGGTAGATGGCGCTATACTAAAATATTTAAACACCTCTAGACGAAACATTGATATGACATGCTCTTGTAGTTTCAAAGGTTTATTTAAAAATAGTGTGTACTGTCTCTCCATTTTTTATGTATGAGGTGAAAACCTTTTTTGGGCGGGTTGAGCACTTTTTGGGTGAACAAAAAACATTGGTACTCGCGTCAACGTCACCGCACGCTTTCCATGTTAGATTAGAAATCATGTAGTTCACTTCTATCGGCAGTCCCCAAAAACATCCCCGCATGTTTTTTTTAACATCGTAAATGTAAGTTCTAACCAATCACGTCTCGTGTTGCTTCGACTAAAAACGTGTAGGTAATCTGTGACAATCAATAGGTAGACTTATTTCCGACTGTGGACGTCTTAGGGCAGCGATGATGTTTCATTTAGTTTATCAAAGATAATAAGTGCGTTCTCAATTATGTCAGCCCTGCAAGACTAGCGTTCTAAATGACAATCAGCACCATGTGAATACAAACTCCGTATGTGCCGTGTTGGTTTTCATTTGCGTCAATTCCGTAGTTAGAGTTATTGGTGTGTTATGGAACGCTATACAAGTCGTATGTCGCGTGCGACTCACACGCGACAATTTACAATACAATATAGATTCATGTGCTGTAATTTGTAAGCATACATTACCGATGATATCAGCGTTGTATCAATATTTGATTTATTATTCATATTAACTCCACAAAATTATGTTCTATATATGTGATACATATGCTTACATTTCTTAATTTTTTTTTAAATCGAAAATTCAAATTTTAGCGCGCATGATTACTACTAGCTGCGCCCCGAGGTTTCACCCGCGTGCACTACGTTTTTCCCGCTAACTCAGTGATCCCACGGGCACTATACTTTTGACAAAAAGTAGCCTAAGTCCTTCAAGGTTCCATCTATTTTTAAACCAATTTTTTTTAAAAAAAATACCGCCTCAATCCTTTATGGCAACAAAACCATTGACGAATTGCGGCGAAAATTCGAAAATAAAAAAAACTTTCGACATTATAATATTAAATTAGTGTGATAGTGGCAATCAGTACTATAAGTCTACGAGTTAATTAAAATGATAAAAAACAATATGTAAAATTGCAAATATAATAACTAATAATATTTTTTTACAAAAATATATGTAGAATAAGTTTAATGGTAGACTGGCGATGTTATGCAATGTATGTTATTTGAAACTGTGAAAAATACTCATCAAACTGGCTGTCAAGGGAACTATTACAACGGCAGTACCGTTTATTAAATAGTAGACCTACATTTACAACCCTCTACGACGTTACACCAAAAAAATGTTGATAAAAAACACACAGCAAAGACAAGAAAACAAGACTGTTTTTTTTAAAAATACATCAATTTTGTTAATTGGCAATCATGACACGGTCTCATATAGCAATGTATAGTGCGGAGAGGCCCGGTGCTCGGGCCGTGGGAACGGCGACAGTTGCGCGCGCGCCACCTGCCCCCCGCGCTAAAAAAACAACCATTCGAAAATTCAAATTCGGAATGATTCGCCCGACCTTGGTATTTAACTTTTTTATGACAGTTCTTAATTCAAATTTCGTATCACGCCAGGGTTATTGTTGAAAGCCGATGATTAATTACATGTAAGGAAGAATGATCGTTGCAAATGATAGCAACTACGCTAGTAAAGTGCAAAGCCAAGAAACAACTATGTAATCGGGTTGCCTCGCCATACATGAACATTTTCATGCAAATCCGAAGGCTTTCTAAACCGAATAAGAAGTATGTTTTTAAAACACTGATATTGCGATTCAGTAAAAAAATACCCAGGCTATAAATAATAAAAATAGTTTTGAACCGTAAGACATTGCAAATGATAGCAACTCCGGTAAGTAAATGCGGAGCCAAAAAAAATTTTGTACGTAATATTATTCAAAACTTATTAAGCTCATTATTATTTCATACTGTTTGTTTATAGGGTGTATAACGTGACTCTTACGCGTAGTCGATATCACGATCGGCTATTGTGTGGGATGGTACCTACATTAAGAACGCACCGCACTCAAGATCCTGATGAAGGTTTCCGGAAGAAGCCGAAACAATTACCGTTATCATCGATCGTGATATCGACTACGCGTAAGTGTCACGTTATACCCATAGGAACAGTATGAAACTTTAGAAGGGCTGCAATACATGAATATTGTCATGCAAATCTGAAGACTTACTACGTAGAATAAGAAGTCAATTTTTAAAAGTATCCTAAGCGAAATACTCCAAAAATAAGCAGAGGCTATAAAGATATAAAAAAACTTTTGTACAGAACCGCCGAAACTGTGCTTGAAAGTGAAAAGTTACTGAATGAGAATATAAAAGAATGGGAAATTCTTCATTTAAAATTTCTTTATATGAAAACAGCTTATCTTACCGTTTTTTTCCGTGGCTAGGCTAGTAGTCAATTTACATTTAAATGACATTGATGACCTTGAATATATTGATTATTTTTGGCTCACTTAATGATGCACGTGTCTTGATTATTGGTATCTATAGAATCTAGAATCTATTTCTAGAACGACGGTAAAATGTACGCATAAAGGTAAGGAAACTCCACAGATTTTGTGGCGGGCATCTTGTACGTGTAACGGCGGCTGCTTTATAAATGTATTTTTTTGTTACGCGCTGTAAATATTCGTCTTTTCTTGTTTTCTTTTCTCAGCCATGTGCGTCCACTGCTGGACGTATGTCTCCCCCATATAGGGGGGATTTGCCAATACTCGCCAAGCTTGGCAGGCGGGTTGGCGAGCGTAGTATGATTTCCGATCCTCAGAAGGCGCTGCTGCCCACCTCCTGGTACGTTATCCCTTAGCCGACTCTTACGGCACTCACGGGAAGAAATGGGGGAGTACTATTCTAGGCCGGTACCATCACGGCCATAATTCACAATATCTAATTTAATATCTAAGCTAATCTATATTTCTTCGTACTATTATTAATCTCTTCTATTTGTGACATGATTAGACATTTTAATTAGTAATCATCAAATCATAATTCCTACTTACCTCACTCTTTTTTTTTAATAAATAATTTAAACTTATTTACATATTATACCTACTTAATTACTTGTATGGTATCATACTGTCAAATTTTAAACTTACGTTTACTTATGTATGTGTAAATATTCTCTTCCCACGTGTGTCCCATTTAACAAAAACCCTGTTCTAACTAGATGCTATAATTATATTCTTCAAAAACAACGGGACTTAGCTTCGCGCTCTGAACTAAGATCACCGGTGACCAGCGTACCGGTTGTCAGTACGCCTCGCCGCCGCCAGTTCCTTATCTTGTCACGTCAGCCATAGATCCGCTAAGTCCGAGAGCATTTTTTGTGCACGCGTCACCGTTGATTACGGGTAAGTGCGCCCGCGCGCGCCATATGTCGCTCTAACCGTGGGAACACGTCCGCAGAACGCAATGTGTGCCCTCTCAATTGTCGACATTCATATAGCCATGCCACCACACGCTAATTTCAAATTTCGAACGCAGTTCACAGAGTTCCATTTCCAAACGTCTCCTTTTAAATTATTTTTCAACTGTATCAACATAGGAAATTGAACTATAAAATCGTAGAATCTAGATTGAATTTACAAAGAATCGCATTTTGTTTTTACACCCATGTCCCTTATTGATGAACTGTGTTCTTGTGTATTATGATTACTTATGTTTAAGTACGCATGAAAACGTTGTTTATGTGGTGTACTGTTTGTTTTTAATTAGTCTGGGATTGTAGAGAAATTGTAACAAGTCTATTATCTCACACGACACGATTCACATTGATATAGAAACATGTGTACATAATACTATGTAAATAAAGATTTGTTTTCGTTTTAAGCTACATACGCTTTTAATGTTAATAAGTTTTGAAAAAATGTACAATTATAGTCTCTTCAATTTTTAAATTTTAAAAATACGATCCGTTTTAATGTTATTTTGTTCTCGCTTGTCACACAAATATCACCTTGATAATGGAAAAAAAAGAAGAATATAACCGTAGGGGAAGACGCGCGCAACTGGCGCGAGCGATCGTGGGAACGCAACCAGTTTTCAAATATAGAACGCCTTAGAAAAGGTGCAATTCTTTTTTTGTAGTGTAGATAGTTTTTTTCGCTATTAGTGGCCATACGTGCTTCGAATGGATTTTGAAATTGGAACTCTTAAATATTGTTGATGTGAGAGATATAAGTTTGAAAAAAAGGTTAGTATAACTCAGTTTTTGTCACGATCTTAAATCGACATTATATCATTAGATACACGTACCAAAACTTTGTGTTTTTAATCTTGTATATTATTGCTGTTGATTTTTTGATCACTATCTCACTTGATGTTCAGTGACGATGTGGTCGCAGATAGATACAAGACCTAGATTTTTTACTGGCTCTCAAGGTCTGCTGTCTGAACACACCATGTGTTTGGTTTTTGAAAGTACCTTAACACCATGCTGAGAATTTGATAACGGTGTTACCGTCACCGGAAGCTTAAGCCGTTGGTGGGGATCGAACCAGCGTCCATCAGTTTGACAGCAGACGCTCCCACCGCTGAGTTATTATCGCTTTGAATCACCTTTACGGGTTAAGATATTGTTGGCTATGAAGTCGGCTTTTCCACCGAGATATTGCTTAACTCAGACAGACTGGCGATTAGTTTCCGAATTCTGAATGGAAAAATATGACCCCGAGCTTTGAATTTTCGACAAAATACATATATTTTATTGCCATATTACTATTTTATACTTTATTACCTTACTATAATTACTAAATTAAATTTGGCAACTCTTATTGTAAGAAAAAAAAATAACATATTGAAACTTTTCATCTGTTTGAAACTCCTTGGAATAGTTGTCAACAAATATATACTATTACGTTTGACGTCATCCGATTCACTTTTCATAATCGATTCCACACTTAACCCTAGACCACGCATCTGCCTCTACAAAAGAACCCCGGGCATTATGACAGCACGTATTTTTTCTTGACCTCGTTGCTTTTACGCTGAGGGGCGAACCGTGGGAAAGATCGTGCACAATCGTTAGCCATATGCGACAGAAAAAAGTGCAATTATTTATTCCCCCTCGAAGAAAAGGGGAGTTGTGAGAACGTGACCTAACAATGCGCTTCCTGGCTTACGACACAACACTTACAAACACGACATTTTCACCTCTATTTTTGAGTTATAAGAAGCTAAATTGCCCTAAAGCTCGATTCATGTTTCATCTTTTTACTACATAGTAAGTGTAAAATGTTACATAAGATTTTGGACTCTACCACTTCAAATTTAAGTTTATCTTTCCGTTGTACTATTTATACGTGTTTTAATAGAATTTACAGACAGTTTCTTCAATATGAATAATGCTCAGTGTGTTCAATGGCATTAGTCGTGACCTTTAGATACGCGATTGTATGAAAATGATAATCGATCGCACTCCGTTAGCTATTCTTTCGAGAAATTCTGTCTTAGTTTATTTCCCGTAACTATTACTGTGGTTTTTTTTTCATGAGATCTTTTTACCATATAATATTTATTTATAATATATATATATTCATAATATTCTATTATTTTTTACAGACTGAAACCTCAGACCTTTAAATAAGGCTTGACCATTTACTAAATAGACAATTTTGAGTCTTTTCATTTTATTATATTAAAATTTCCACATATGTAATGAAATAAAAAAATACCACTTATGAGACCAGTTCATGAAAGTTATTTCTAATTGAATAAAATTTGATCTCGTTTGCTAATTTGTAAGTGGAAAAATATTTTCAGGCGACTATATTTTATTCCTTTATTAAAAAGTAACGAAAAATGCGCTTGAACTGTGAATACCAAAAAAGGGAATCAATATATCTAAAAATGTTATGAGCTTAATTATTTTTTTGAGCTCGTAGGTCTGTTAATTACCTATTTGTAATGTTTTAAAATGCCGTGGTGGTACCGGCCTAGAATAGTACTCCCCCATTTCTTCCCGCGGGTGCCGTAAGAGTTGTCCAGCTGTGGACGCCCCATGGCTGAGAGAGAATGTTTTAAATCAACACGTCATCGTCTGTAAACCCCCGTGAGCCTCTGTAATGTCATCGGCTCTTGTTAAGTCCTTAAAGTTTTTAATTGCAGAATAATAGATCTAATACAAATAAGATATACAGGTTGACCTAACTAATCGCAATGCAGCGTGAATTTATCAGATAGCATTAGTATCATAATCGATAGGCTTTAACCTTGATACTTTATCGTTTTAAATATGTAACTAAATAGCCACGTGCTAGTTTGTACTGTGTTTAGAATGCCGTAAGGAGGTATTTATCACTAATCTTTATTTATAGTACGCCAACAGCGGCTAAGGTCATTTTGGTCACATACTGGCAGGTATGTAAGGAAAACAATTGAAAATCGATAATATAATAGTATAGCACTTGAGTAAACTGAAACAGATTTCCGGTTTCGTTGTATACCGTTATCAAACATTTGATTTTAGAATATACTGACTTTGTACTTCATGTTTGGCGTTCAATATTTCCATTCGAGAAATACAATTTAATGTACTCGTAATATTGGAGGAGAAAATTTAATTATTTAAGGTGTTTATGTTATGTTACTATTTACTTGAGTCTCACTGTATTCTAAGGTGTTTTTTTTAATGAAACAAGTATTATATTCTAACTTTTAAGTTGACGCGTTTTTTTTTAAATTTAGGCCCTCCCCAGTCTTAAAAATTAATCTGTAGGACGCTCTTAGTGCAATGCTAACGGATCTACCGCATTCACCAATGTCAATTGCAGTCCTTGGATAAGTGATTGCATGTGGCATGTCCACTTGAGCGCATCCGTCCTTCAGCATGCTAAGCTATGGGTCCCGGTTGTCATCATTGGATAGCAGTTGTCAGGCCACGCAGCAAACCCTGGGCGTTTTGAAAACTCTGACAATGGGCTGACCCCTAGCTCATTTAGCAACACGCAATGGCCAGCGTGAAGAGTAATGGCGAACTCTCGTCTCCCATAAATGAAGAAAATTCTTTAATAACTCTATCTATACTTAGATATAGATAATATATACTCTACTCTATGTTAATATATTAAGGGTGCGTTTCAGATGAAAGCCAATTTCAGTCAAAAATCAAAAACAAATTGACTACAATTTTGAAAAATACTGGAATGGAACGTCCCCTCTCTAATTTACTTCTTCTGCTCTTTTTTTGTTGTGTTTCTTTCTTTCTTTTTTTTCTTTTCTTATATATATATATATATCTATCTTCTTCTTATATATATATAAAGTTTGCATAGGTTTATAAGTTAATGTTGTCCTGAGGTTCGTGAGGTCATGTCTATGGGCCTGAAGCCATATATTTGTTGTGCCTACTATAAATTGATTTATAGTCGCTATCGCTCCCACTTATGAATGAGACCAGAGTCATTATGAGAATGTATGCAGCACGTAACAAGTTATCGACGCACGCGGGCTTGAGGTTACTCTCGCGACAATATCGTCAAATACCTGCATATTAATTAAATACTGTCAAAGTTCAGCTGGTTCTAGTCATTTATCGTATAGTTAATTAGTATGAATACACTTACATACGAGAATGTTTCATTTATGTGAAAAGAGAGTATATTTTCATATTGTTTTATTTCTGGTTGATATTGGTCTTTATTTGCGGCAAGTTACATTTCATTGAAGAACATAGTAGAATAATAGAAAAAATAACATCAATGAATAATTGTTAAATCGCTGTTTTTTTTCTATCATTCTACTACTATTTTTTTTGCTATATCCTATGTAAAAAACTATTGAGTATTCAGAGCGCACGCAACGTAAGGAGTTTAAGGGCATTAACTCTACTAGCTGCGCCGCTCTTTAACCCGCGTGGTGACAAAAAAAACGGTGATGATGATGATGATAAAAAGCTTATGTGTTAATTCAGGGTATAAGCTATCTCCGCAGAAACATGGACACTGAAAAGAGCCGACAGAGACCGCATCGACGCATTTGTAATGTGGTGTTGGCGAAAGATGTTACAGATACCATGGACCGCCTTCCGCACTAACCAATCCATCTTGCGTGAGCTGAGCATTTAAAATAGGTTATCAAGCACCTGTCGCCGAAAGGTGTTGGAATACTTTGGCCACATAGCGAGGAAAAGCAGCGACAACCTGGAACCACTGATAGTTACTGGGAAGGTCGAGGGGAAGCGGCCTAGAGGCCGTAGCCCAAATCGATGGTTAGACCAAATCCGCTCTACTCTGAGCAGCAATGTCTACGAAGCACTACGCGCTGCTACTGACAGAAACCGATGGCGTCATATCGTGAAAGACTGTGTCTTGTAGTGAGGATCACGACCTTCAGTAATGAAGACAAACGACGCAAGGAGGAGGAAGCTATCTCCATACCAAATTTCTTCCAAATCCATCCATCTATTTAGGTGTGAAAGAGTAACAAACATACATCCAAGCTCACAAACTTTCGTATTTATAATTTTGGTAGGATTTGTATGCCTGTGTACGTAATCGCTTGTATTAAAATCGATCAACTTATATTCCTTTAATTACATCTAATCCACGACAAGGAATCATGAGTTTGTCTCATAGATTGTAAATAAATTGTCTTTTCCTAGTTTTGCTATTCTACTTAAAGTCTAATTGTAATAGTTACACATATCAAATTTCTACCGCAATGCAGTTACATACAATGTAATCGAGATGCAATTGTTATTTAAGCGTTTAATACCAAGTTCATTTATGATTGTAATTTAGTTACTATTTCATTGTTTATTAATTACTTGTCTTTATAAATAAGAGAAATGGCGCCCTGTTTTTTTTTTTATTTGCTATCACTCCATCGTCGGTGACACATGGTAGAAAGTCGAATTAAATTAGATTCACAATGCTGCCTGGCTTTGAAGGAAAGCCGGTGAGACAGTGGTCAAACGTAAGCTTATAATAAGTAAAAAAAAGCTATCTGAATGAACACGCTATTTGGGGACAGATGTCCCAATGGTGGTAACCTGCTAACGTGGAAGACTGGACATGTAAAAAGATTTCAAATATATTTATAGACACGAAACTGTCACTTTGTTATGCACAAAAACTGTTTTTTTTTTTTCTGTAAACTCGCTTTCGCTTGTATCCTGAGCCATGTTGATATGAGCACGCGCACGGCGCATAGCGGTCGGGGTCACGCGCGCAACAATGCCGTTTATCCACGTATACGCTTGCGTGTGCGCACACTTCAACTTTTGCACCTTAGCTAATTGTATCCGGGAAAATGACTTGAAAATATTTAAGTATGCTAAACGGCTTCTTAAAAATAGTGAACTACATATTCTGTCGTTATATTTAGCAGTTTTTGAAATAAAAATTACAATTGGCGGTTTTTTTTTGGCGGAGATTCAAAATTTGGCTCTTTTTAAACTGCAAAATTTCTCTACATTTTATGCTATGGTTACTTTATAACATAATTGTGACCATCTTTTTCGCATCTTGTCTTTGCTTAAATTTATAAAAAAAAACATATAAAACTATTGCTAAATAGTAAACTAATATTTTTCGTCATATACCTTGAAGGTTGAAAAGTGAGTATGTTCGTCTCGTCTGGCTCGAAGCATTAAGTGTAAGTGTAAGTACCTAAGTGCCGTCAATTGACTGGCACTAGTTTGAATCCCACACACGACCTTTTGATACCTATCAGTGCAAGTAATATCTAGCTCTCGTCTAGGTCGCTACCAACCTCGTTTTGACTAAACACTCAATAACTTTATGAAGCTATCAGATTACGTTTAAAATTTGTCACCACATTCGACCACTTTCTCCCTGAAGATCAAGTGATGGTGGTCAAACACAAATCCTATCAATAATTTAAAAAAAGAATGCAGACATGCGATAACAAAAGCGCAAAACAAAAGTGTTGACGCCGACTATAGTTAATCAGATTACACGCTACAATGTCTAAGTGACATACTTTCCTTCGATGCATACAAGTAACTCCAAGCCAAAACAAAAATAACTATGTGGGTGTACGTTCCGTTAAGTGCATTGCAATAGAACAAATAGAAGGCGTACAAAATACATTCCATATCAAATCCATGCCATTACTCAATGGACAGACGGTGAAAGAGTTCCATTTCGTCCATTTCCGCTACTTTCATTGCTTCGATGTTCAAATACCATTTTGCAATTGGAACGTGCTGTGCGGGCACTTTATTCCAATGGCACGAGGTCTGCAGTCGAATCACGCGCCCGCGCGGTGTGAAGGGTGCGGGGGGCGCGACCGGCTCGAGCCGAGACCGTGGGAACGATCTGCCTTTAACGTGTCGCACGTGCTGAGACGCTACCACGCCATCGGCCGGCACGAGAGCAAACGAGACACACTGCTACAACACCACACGACAGACCAGGACACACAAATATTCTTTACGTAACAAAAGAAAAAATACGACAATAAAATAACGAGAACCAACAATAATTTGTGAGCGTTCGAATTTCGAAGCGTGAAACGGACACAGCGCAGTATTTATTCGAAAGTAAGAATATAATTGTAATGTTGATTTATCTGCGAGGCGTCGCCTTCGCTACCGTAGGGCCGTATATTATTTTGCGATTTCTGTCTTCTTACAAAGCCATTATTACAATGGAATAATTTAGTGATGATATTGTACTATAATACAGTATGTTGAACTCGGGGCTTTCAGATAAGGAAGTGTTAGTAACATTGTAGCCATACACTAATATTCTACTGTTCATTCTTCATCTCATTGTTAAAGGATTAAAGGGTAAATATTGACGATAGGTTTCTTCCAATAAATCTTCAAGGAATGTAAAATAAGATTGAGGAAAGAAATAAATAAAAGAACTATAGGGAAGACTACGAAAATAAGCAACTAGTTACTGCCAACGAGACTATGACAAGTTTATTTTGTATTTATATATATGTATATATATAGCTATATTACCTAGCTATAATATTGACTGACGCTCAAGGACCGCGTACGCATTAGATAAATATCATTAAAATCCGTGTAGCCATGGGTGATTGTGTAACAAAAATCTTCAGAAACTATCGCGTTAGTGCAATGGGACAATGATATTATTTGTTTATATGAGGTAGATGTCGCACAAGCGCGCGGAAACTGAGGCGGAAAAATTAAGTCAATTGTAGTCATTTTGATTACGACGCGTATTGCAAGTCTAAACATATAGCTATTTGGCTGGCCAGTTGGCACAGTTGGTAGCACTCTGCCTTCTGAGCCGCTGGTCCCGTATTCGATTCCCGGACAGGTCAGACATTTGTGTGTATGAACATGTCTGTTTGACCTGTGTCTGGGTGTGTATATGTATATAAGTAAATATATATCAGTCATCAGGTTACCATAGCACAGGCTCTGCCTAGTTTGGGACCTGAAGACCTTGTGTGAAAGTTATTAAAAAAAAAAAACCCTTTCTGTATGATTTGTACCGTATTGTCTGTCGCAGTAAGCATGTTTATGTCGTAAAAGAACAAAATCTGAGCACCGCGCAGTATGAATATACGTCATCTTTAGTAAAACATCATTGCAATGGGATAGTTTGGTGTTCAAAATGGTTGACTCAACTGGACATGTGATGCAAATACGGAAGGGTATAAAAAGAATCTCCATGGGTGACCTTTGTGTCTCCATGTGGAAGCGCATGTGGGGGAATCTGGGCGAAAGGTCTATCGCCGGGGGGTCGGGTTACATGCAAATGGCACATTTGGTGGCCACACTCTACCCCTGGCCAAATGTCGTTCATTGAGGGTCAATCAGTGAGCTGCGAAGCCGCCTTACTATCCCCATCGTCTAAGTTGTTTTTTCTTACGAGATGATGAAAAAATTAGACTATTTTTTGATTGAAAACCTCGTGAGTTTGACACATTATTATATAGATGTAGTATCCGGCTTTACTCACGTTTATAGTCGATTAAATTATATATGTATGTTAGATATTATTTATAGATAAGATTAAATATATTTTTAACCAACTTCAAAAAAAGAAGGTTACTCAATTCGAACGTTTAGGTATATATATTTTTGTTTACGTGGGTTCTCGGATAACTTCGTCGCTTGTGAACCGATTTTGATGACTCTTTTTTTGTTTGATAGAATACACTATAAATATCATCAAAATCGGACATGCTGTTTTTGAGTTACACTCCAGTAACTGAAAAGCGCGTCCGCGAACACACATAAAAAAAAAACAAATATACGGTCGAATTGAGTAACCTCCTTCTTTTTTGAAGTCGGTTAAAAATGGAACCGACTTCAACACTGAAAAGTGTGGAATAATTTGTCGAAGTCGGTACCATGAGCACAATATTGTGATGATAGTTACTTTTGTGCACTATCGTGGTACCGGCATCGACAAGTTATTTCACACTTTTGAGTGTTGAAGTCGGTTCAATTTATCAGAAATATTTTTTTTTTTTTTTTTGAGGGGTCTTGTTTCGCTGCACAGATGATGCTTAATATGTCCATACTTTAAGGGTGAGAATAAACTATTATTAGTTGTTATTATGGATTAGCACTCAAGGTCAGCTTAACAACGCTGGGGTCTTCATGAGTCTTCATGAACAAATTTACGTGACGCAGGTAATTTTATCGAAATCGGTCCAGGCGTTTGAACTTGAAATAGTAACAAACATCCATACAGAATTTCGCGTTTATAATATTAGTAGTATATACAAATCTTTCAATGAAAAAGCTTTGAACGCATATTTATTAAATGCCAAAACTAGTTTGATAAAAGTTTTGTTTAATGCTTGCATATTTTTTTTAATGTTTAATAATTCCCATACAAAAGTGTTATTTTGAAATCGTGCCATATCTTTTTCTCATTTAGATATATATAAAAGTCACCATTACTCATAATATTAGCATAATCGCTAAAAAACACTTATTTTTATTAACTTCATTAATTTTACTACATGGAAAAATATACCGTTACAACTTACCACCATCGACGACATAAACAACGTAGAAGAGTATAGGCTGACGTAACTTAAGCTGTTTTTGTCAAAATCACTGAAACACGAGTCCATCCGGTGTCCAGCCGATTTAGCACACAAATCCATATGAGAATACCCGTAAACAACGTCCAATTTGCAGACTTAATGTAGATAGAAATAAAGTTGAAAATAAACTGCCGTGAAATGATAAATCTGTAGAAGATACCGCCGAGTGCACAATTTTGATTGTTAACCCAACTGTATAGAAGCGTTCATTGGCTTGAACGAAACCAAATTGCGAATATCCGGGGTGTCTATTGAAGCAGTGACTATTCTATAACGTTATTATCTCTATTGATTTGGTGTAACAGGGAAATTACTTCGTCTTTTTGGTTGTGAAGTACTTACAATAGAGATGTTTTTTTTTTTTTTTTTTTTTTTACATATTATAAGTTTGCGTTTGACAACTGTCAAATGTAAGGAAGTTCGGCATATACACTTGATGGTAACATGATATTCGTTAAAATAAACAGTGATTGCGCATCTTTTGTTATAGATATGTAATACAAATACAAAAATACTTTATTCACATAATTCATATGATTCATTCACATATGATATACGGTGCTGAATGTTAGGCAATAAAAAAGGCGAATGAACAAAAACTTCACGTTAACGAAATGAAGATGCTAAGATGGGCAGCTGGAGTAACTAGACTCGATAAAGTGCGCAACGAACACATCAGAGGAAGTTTCAAAATAGCGCCCATCACTGAAAAACTCTTAGAACACCGTATGAGATGGTACGGACATGTCATGAGACGGAGCGAAGACCATGCCGTGAAAATAGCCTTATCCCTCCCCAACAAGAAAAGAGGCGCAGGACGCCCTCCTGCCACGTGGTGGTCCACTATGTCCAAGGACCTGGAACAAGCCCAATTGAATTTTCAGATAACCCAGGATAGATTGTCCTGGCGCAAGAAAACGAGGAGAACCGACCCCAGATAATGGGACAAGACAAAGAAAAAGAAGAAGACTTTATTGACATAATTCGTGTACAAACAAATAGTGAACCCAAAGACTCCTGAACTAGTGGGACTGTGTTTCAAGAGCCAATGGCCTCTCCCAGAAAAGACTTAGCTTACGTCACGTAAATACATAATTTATAATTTAAGCAGCTATAAAAACTACTTGTTTAGTGTGTGTGTGTTCTGTTTCTGGAAGTGTTATGAATGTGTGTATTTGTGTGTGTAATGTATGTGTAGTAATGTATGTAACTAGGTCTTCATCATCATCGTCAGCCGGTTTGTAGTCAACTGTCCAATGCTGGACATATGCCTCTCCAATTTAACTACATGAACGTGACTACATTATCTTTGTGAGTCCATACGGGCTTATCCTTTTTAAACGACTTTGTGAACTAGCATGGTACCGACTTCAACAAGTTATTTCACTTCACTTTTGAGTGTTGAAGTCGGTTCCAGTTTTTGGTAAATTTCAGTGATCTTTGCTACTCACGGAATCAATGATCATTGTGTATGTTCTCCGATGTCTTCACCCGCAACTATTATATGGTAGAGGTATGCGAAGCACTTTTCAGTTATTGGAGTGTAACTCAAAAACCGCTTGTCTGATTTTAATGAAATTTAAATGGTATTTTTTTGTTTGATAAATTTTACTTCCGTGGTGGTTACCCCGGAAGTAAAATTTATCAAACAAAAAATCATCAAAATCTGTTCATAAACGACGAAGTTATCCGCGAACACACATAAAAAAAAAATTAAAAAAATATATCGGTCGAATTGAGTAACCTCCTTTTTGTGAAGTCTGATAAAAAGGAGGAGTTTATCAAATCGTCGGAATATTTTTTTATGTATGTTCGCCGATTACTCGAAGACGCCTGAACTAATTTGGATTTATATATTTCGTATGTACCTCCCAGGTAAATTAAATTGTATTAAAGTCGGTTGAGCAGTTTTTGAAAAATCCACAATAATGTAAAAATTGTTTATTGCAGTGTAAGTCGGCTTCGTATATTTGAAATTTAATCACAATCATTGTATGATAAATTGAAAAAAACAAAAGGCTATTTTTAACCAACTTCAAGAATAGGAGGAGGTTTATTTTTGACGTGATAACGTTTTATAAATTGATGAATACCAGCAACACTCATGAAAAATAGTAACGTTCCGCGTAACGTTCCACCTGAGTTTTACATAAAATAATCAAAGTCAAAGTCAAAGTCATAAATGATTATGACGTTATCACGTATACTATCGTCCGTAAACCGACTTTACAGACAACCAATTTTTTTCTCTATGTTTGTTCCTTCAGAACTTTCCACTGGGTGATCCGATTTTGATGATTCTTTTATTTATTTGAAAGTTGTTCAAGTCCAAAGCGTCCATGGCTAGCTTCCACGTAACCGTAGAACTTTTCAGTTATTGGAGTGTAACTCAAAAACCGCTTGACGGATTTTGATGAAATTTAAAAGGGACCAAACAAAAAAGAATCATCATAATTGGTTTAACCAGTCGAAATCTCTGAGGTAGCAAACATAAAAAAACATACGGGTCAAATTGAGAACCTTCTAATTTTTTGAACACAGTTAAAAAAAAACATGTTCTTAATAATTTAATTATTATTCCTATATTAAGTATCACTTGCTAAATAATAGTACTATTTCGTAATAACTGTACTATCATTATGTTCTTCAAATAGATTACTATACTCTTTATCCTAGAGATACAAAGTATCTTGAAAGTTAACCCATATTTAAGATAATCGTGAAAAATTATTCAACTTACTTATATTTTGTTATTAAAACTGACGTGGTTTTGACACATTATGAATGTATAAAACACGGGAGTTACTCACGTAATAAGTCAGAGGGTTCCGACTATAGTTTCAACCACATTCGGTGGTCTTTTTAAGGAGAATACGGGGCGCTCGCGGACGCGGTTGTGATTCGCCTAGTACTGGGCGAACCGCCACCGCGTCCGCGAACCGAATATGGTTGAAACTATAGTCGGAACCCTCTGACTTATTACGTGAGTAACTCCCGTGTTTTATACATTCATAATTTACTTATAATAAAAACTGTACTTATAGTAAAAACAATGACGACGACCTACAATTGAAATGCTCAATATGTAGACTGGCAAGGCCGTGTGTAAAGGACACCGTGCACACCTGTGTCCATATACGAGATTAAATTATGGTATACTAGCTGATCCCGCGGTTATACCTGCGTGATAATGATTTATGATGACGATAATGAAAAGTAGACTGTGTGTCCAGGACCTGAAGTATCTACATACCGAATTTTGTCCAAATCTGTTTAACCCACGTGGTGATGAAAAATGGTGATGATGGTGATGATGACAATAAGCGTATGTGTTAATCCAGGTTATAAACTATCTCCATACCGAATTTCATCTAAATCCATCTGGCCGTTTAGGCGTGAAAGAATAACAAACATACATCCACACATCCATACTCGCAAACTTTCGGATTTATTATATTAGTAAGATAAAATATAATCCTTGTACTATGTTACATATTATTATGTTATTATAAACATATCTATAAATAACTTTTGATTAATGAAACTGACAAAAATTGTGTCTGAAACAGGACCTTATGTAGCATATGATAAAATTAAAAATAGCTTCCAATAACAATGAAATGAAATACATTTATTTGACATAAAAAAATCACTTAAATCTACTTATATTTAGTTCTTCTTATAATTATAATACATGCCAAAAAAATAACGGTACAAATTTAAGGTAAGAAACTGTTAGATATTTACTAGCGGCCCGCTCCGGCTTCACACGGGTATAAAATATATAGCCTGTGTCATTAATGGATGTTATTATACATATAAACCTTCCTCTTCAATCACTATATCTATTAAAAAAACCGCATCAAAATCCGTTGCATAGTTTTAAAGATTTAAGCATACTTTTTTTAATAGTGTGCAAATAAAGAGTTTTCTATCTATCTATCTATAATTCCACTCCACATCGTTAAACATGGAGCTGAGCTGGTTTTCAGACAGAACCGAAGAAATGGTGATTCAACAATCATTGCTGCTAGCATTCTGGGCACGCTGCCGGCCGGTAGCGGGTTAGAACATTTGAGTTATCTACAGGCTACAAATAGCTAGTGGATTGCTCAAATGTTATTGTAGCAGCTGCAGTATTGTAGTTAGTTATTAGTGTTTTATTTTAATAAAGGCATTTGCCCTAAAAAAACAATCATGCGATTGTTTGACTGACTTGACTGAAAACGAGGGTCTTCGAACAATGTGTGTTACCAGTGATGACTTACGGAACTGAAACGTGGTCTCTGACTATGGGCCTTCTGAACAGGCTCAGAGTCGCACAACGAGCTATGGAGAGGGCTATGCTCGGGGTTTCTCTACGTGATCGAATCAGAAATGAGGAGATCCGTAGAAGAACGAAAGTCACCGATATAGCCCAGCGGATTAGCAACTTGAAGTGGCAGTGGACAGGGCATATAGTTCGAAGAACCGATGGCCGTTGGGGCCGAAAGGTTCTCGAATGGAGACCATGGACTGGCAAGCGCAGCATAGGACGGCCACCGACCAGGTGGACAGACGACCTGACTAAGATCGCAGGCAAGGGCTGGATGCGGGCCGCTTCCAACCGGTCCTTGTGGAAATCAATGGGGGAGGCCTATGTCCAGCAGTGGACGTCCTATGGCTGAGATGATGCGATTGTTTCGTAGATCGTGTTTCAATTATACAGTTTGATCACATCCCCATAGTACATTATAACCATAGTATATTTTATTAAAAAAACGTTCACATTAGTCAAGTGATTATAATAATATAGTTGCAAGAAAAACATAACTAGTATTAGTGGTTAAACCTTTAGTCGGACACTGATTTATTACGTGAGTAATTCCCGTAATTTTAATTTCGCCAACAACTCTTCATTAAACTGCCTCAAATAATCAATAGCCCCAAATCAAGCAATCTTATCACCTTAAATTTCCAGTTACCGTGAATACCTTTCACTGCCGTAGGCCCCATTCAGGGGTCATTATGCCTCTGTTTTATTTTACGAAATACGTTAAGTTATTTTAACTGTTGCACATTAAGATTTAAATGGTCTTATTAAAATTATTTTAATACCTCACTCAAATGCCGGTCATTGGCTGATTGGTCAGTGAACCGGACTTTTGATCCCGCGGACCTGGGTTTGAAACCTGGTTAAGGCAAACATTTCTGCGCTGCGCATAGAAGTCTGTTCTCTGGTTTTGAGTTCTCTGATCTCTATAGAAAATGGGAGCTATCAGCCGTATGTAAAGTGTTATACCCAAACTGATTAATATCCGTCAGTAGCTACTAACTTTGAAGCGATGACAGCTCAGCGGGGACAGCGTTGGCTGTCAATCTGACGGACACAAATTACACAAATATGTATAAACCATAGAATTAATATGTACTACGGTTGTACGTAGTACATATTAGTTCTATGGTATAAACAGACAAGTTATACCTACTTACCCATTTTGATTACATGTCAGCAGGTAATCACAGAATTAATTCAATACAAAATTATACTAATAAATATTTGATTATTGCTTATAAAATTACTACTTTACTGCATACCGTTTTAATTTTTACGATCATTAAAAATAAATGTTCATTTTAACCTATCCACTGCCGCGAGTAAAATTTCATGGCATTTCTCTTACCTAAAATGTACAATTGGCAATATGGAAACTGAAATTTTTTCTGACACCAAACTAAAATATTCTGATGTCAATTTAATCAACATAATAAGGTAGCCGGTTTCCATAATATAACAGCCAGCATCAAAGTAAGAGCCATTTATAAGTCTATAATAATATAATATTAATTTTATTATATAATTTTGGTTGCCTGGAAGAAATCGCTTTAAGCGATAAGGCCGCCCTTTGTATCACTGTATTTATATTTGTTTGTTTGTTTTTTTATGTGTTTTTGAAATAGTGTGCAAATAAAGAGTTTTCTATCTATCTATAATAATGAATCGTATTTTATGATTAGTCTCTTGAACTATCTTAGAATGCACTGAGTTTTCTATCCATTAATTAAATAAAACAACTGATATTTTTCAGACATAAGAAGTCAACCGCTGGTCTTTTTGCTTTGCTGAACTTCTTTGGTTGTACCACCTAAGGACCGATTGGGGGTGGAATTTTGAGGCGATGGTAGCTCGGAGGTGGCAGGGGTGGCTGTCAAACTGACGAAATCTGGTTCGATTCTCGCCAACGGCTTGAGCTTCCGGTGAAGATAACATTATTTTCGAAACTTCCAGCATGGTGGTAGGATACTTTCGAGTACCTACTCGCCTGGCTAGCTACCATCCTCAAGTTGAAAAACTGTGACCAAATACAGAGTATGTTCAGGCAGCAGTCCTTGATAGCCAGTAAGCATTCTAGGCCTGGCGTGATAACATCTTCGACCAAATCGTCACTGACCAACAAGTTCGATAGTTTTGTCAAACGCTAAATCTTACAGAATAAAAAAACACCCGCTTCACCTTTAATCATTAAACTAAACTTGCAACATTACTTTTGAGTCCCATTTGCAAAGCAATATCACTTCTTGTACTACAGTACTACTATAGTCAGTCCAAGAAAACCTCTTGCTCCGTAACAGTTAGTTGGTTGATTTTTTCAGCTATCTAAAATGGCTGATTATACTTATTATTACACTTTGAAAGACATAATCTTTTATATCTGGTAAAGTTACAGATTGCATTTCCACCTCTACGAAGCTACAAAACTCTACATACTATGATACTACGCCGTAGCGTATCCCACTTTCTATCCCTCTCTAACAATGTATCTATCCGTGTCGCGCGCGTGCAGTGCACGCGTCTCGCTCGCACCCGCCTCAGCACTCACTTCCTGCGCTCGCGTCCAGCCCGCGCGCGACTGTGGGAAAACACGGCAGGTGTTATGCGGGATCGTGAACAACCACGCATTACCATTCACATTATTCAACAATAAATAATAATAAGAAGCCGTGGATACAGAATACGTAATAGTACACGACGTGGAGCGAGCGGCGAGCACGCGCAACGTCCTCGACTCTCATGTACTCAGTAAAGTGTGGATGTGTGTGTTATTGAATCTTTGTGTGCGTCATTACTATGTTGCGTGACTTTTTTTCAAGGAGTTTTAATCACGTGAAGTGTAGTGGACTTTTTTGTAAGGAGGTTTCGTGTGGGCGGCCGCATGTCATGGATTTAACGTATAGAGTTTTGTTAATTGTTTTTAGATGTTTACAAGATAACTGTAATAGATTTTCTATGTTGAGATGTGTGCTTGTGAGAGATTTGTATGTAAATTTTACCTGCGTGGTATGATATTTGTTTAGATAAAATCGGTGCTGATAATGGAAATATTGAAAATGTTATTACATAATACATTTTGATAGTGGGTGTTTAATAGTAAATTTAACGGTTTTGGTTTAGCAATTCAGGCGCCTAGAGAAGGACGCGCTAAGAGATTAATTATAATTATCCCAGAATTGCTTATATTATTTGCCCATCTTGAAAAATAAGTATATTGCGTGTGAAGTCTAGAAATAGTACCAATGTTTCATTGTTTATATTATAATATTATGTACATGCCCATTTGGGAGGCAATTCTTATTGTCACTAATTTATGAGAAGGAAAATTGGTTATGTAACATCAAGAATTAACATTTTTATTAGGATTTATTTAATTTATTCTCGTTTGTTTAGTTGTAAACATGGCACACGAGATGAAATACCGAGCAATGAAAACAACTAGAACACATAAAATATAGCTATGTCAATAATAATCTTAATTTGTACATTATGTCAGTTTGTTATTTTACACATAAATCAAAGGTTTTTTTTTCGCTGTAAAAATTTCATTAATATGCTTACCCATTCATAGTCTCGAACATTCTAGCGGCTCTATGCAGTTAAATAGTCCTGCACTTCATTTACTATTGGTTATTCTGTGGCCCCGCATGCGTCAGCGTACCACACGCCACGCGGTAATGTCTGAATACTTACTAGTGCAGGTAGCGTTCTCGTACAGTAGCGGACATTCATTCATGGCTTGCAAACCGGCAATTAAAGTTCGTAATCAAATAGTTTTGTTGGTGAATAGTTTACCGGAGTTTATGGCGGGGTATCGAGGTGTGGATATCCATTTATTCCAGAATTTACGTTTTTCGTGAAGTATAAAGAATCATCAATGGCAAAAAACAGAGTTTTGAATAATTGTTTAAATTTAATCTTGCGGAGCATACGTAAAAATAAAAATAATGATAGCGTAAGAAATAATACTGTCCAAATCAAAATTCTCTCGCCATATTTGGTCCTTGAAGCCCAATTATTGTAGGTGCACTTGCTTCCATTATGGAACAATAATGTTTTTTTCGTATACTTGTTTTAAATTACTGGGTGCGGCCAGTACAGCGGCTTTCGCAATAATTAAGGCGGGAAAGATCGTGCGTGGCTGACAACTAGGTACTGTAAATGCCAGCTATTTTCGATAACATTTTCTCAATAAAATCCACATTTTTAATACAGTTTTTATTGTTTTATTATGAAAATGTGATCATTACTGGCGGACGAGACGTGGCGCTTATCGTCTAGTAAATGAGCTTCTTGTCGTATCTATTAAAAGTATACATTTATAATCATTTTTTGAATTAACTTAACAGTTTTGAGTTGATATCCAATCATTAAAACGCCTTTGTTAATCGTGTTAGTATGTAATACCGAAACTTACTTTCTAACACACAACGAGCTATTGAGAAAGGGCTATGCTCGGGGTTTCTCTACGCAGAATTGAGGAGATACGTAAGAGCACGAAAGTCACCGACATAGCCTAGTGGATTAGCAAGTTGAAGTGGCAGTGGGCAGGACATATAGCTCGAAGAAATGATGGCCGTTGGGGTCGAGGTCTCGAGAGGACTATAGACAGGCAAACGCAGCGTAGGCCATCCACCGACAAGGTGGACAGGCTGACTAAGATCTCAGAAAGGGGCTGGATGTGGGCAGTTCCCAACCGGAAGCTGCACCCCGCGGTTTTCCCCGCGTAGTGATAATTGATGATGATGATGAAAAGTAGCCTATGTACTATTTCGAGATCTGAAGTATCTGCATACCAAATATCATCCAAATGCATCCTGCCGTGTGAGCGTGAAAGAGTAATAAACATCCATACAAACTTTCGCGTTTATAATAGTAGTAGGATATATAAAACTGATTCAAAAAATTATGTCAGTAAGTGCTGTATTTACCCGAAACAGAGGTTTTTCATCGCAGCCATAGGACGACATAGGGGGGATTTACCAATGCTCGCCACGTTTGGCAGGGTTGGCGAGCGGATTATGGTTTCCGATCCTCAGAAGGCGCTGCTGCCCACCTCCTGTTACGTGATCCCTTAGCGACTATTACGGCACCCGCGGGAAAGATGGGGCAGTACGATTCTAGGCCGGTACCACCACGGCACAAACAGAGGTTTAGATAAAGTTAAATCAACCAATAAACGTTTACTGTGTGTAGGTAGACTCAATACCAACCATTTTTAATTATTTTGATTAAGCTATAAATTACTAAACTTTAATGTGTTTCATAGCCAATAAAAACACTATCTTGTTATCTATAGGTAACGCATCGTTAAAATTTACGCATAACATTATGAGTAGCACCTACGATATGCTGTTTTATTTAGACCTTATAACCCATAGGCATAAATATAGACGGACTTAATTAAGATCACTAAGTTAGATCGTTTAAAACGTCCAAGAATATAACAGGATCTTTGATCATATGATAATTATGTAATTTGTATTTATTATTTCTAATGAAGTCACTCTAAATCAAACTTCGACATAAACTTTCCGGTCGTCAATATCGCGGTAATAAATAAATAAATTTGCTTAATAATCTCAAACTTTTGACGTGATAACGTTTTATAAATTGATGAATACCAGCAACACTCATGAAAAATAGTAACGTTCCGCGTAACGTTCCACCTGAGTTTTGTATTACATAAAATAATCAGTCAAAGTCAAAGTCAAAGTCGAAGTCATAAATGATTATGACGTTATCACGTAAATCTATCGTCCGTAAACCGACTTTACAGACAACCAATTTTATTTATAAGGTTCCTATCTTATTGTTATGAAAATTTGGCAAGCGCTGCATAGGACGGCCACCGACAAGGTGGACAGGCAACCTGACTAAGATCGCAGGCAAGGGCTGTTTGCCGCTTCCAACTGGTCCTTGTTTCAATAGGCCTATTATTGTTTTAAACTTTCATGGCTTTCCAGAATAAAAATATTGTTTAACACGGGATACGCACCATGATTTAGATTTTGATTAAGTTCCCGATATTTCGGCGCGGTTCCACGCACCATGATCACGGAGAGACTGAAGAAAGCGGTAGATGTAAAAATATATTGAAATGTGAAGGACAGACATATCTGTCTACCCTCTTTTTTAGATCGGGAACTCAATCATAATCTAAATCATGGTGCGTATCCCGTGTTAAACAATATTTTTACAATAGGCCTATGTCCAGCAGTGGACGTCCTATGGCTGCGATGATAATGATGACATTAGAACTACGGGCTGAAAAAGTGACTAATTACATGTTTAGTCTTCCGTTTCTGGTTGTATGGGGGCGTCCTTTTTTCCGCAAGGAACACTGTAATGTAGCGAGAAAATTGGTTTGAATCAGGTGAAAATATTTTTTGTGTGGTTCTATACTACGTTCTTAATAATCTTAAATACAAGTCCTGATTATGCTTGTACGTATTCATTTATTTACATTGAAATATACTTTTTTTTTTGTATTAACATTCACACAAGGTCTTCAGGTCCCAAAGTAGGCAGAGCCTGTGCTATGGTAACCTGATGACTGATATATATACTTATATACATATACACACCCAGACACAGTCAAACAGACATGTTCATACACACAAATGTTTAAACTGTCCGCTAATCGAACCCCTCCCCCCCCCCCCCAATGTTTAATGTAAATAATTAAATATAATGCATTTTCAAAAGGCTCACGTGAGGTTATGGGTGGAGGGAGGGGGGCCCAGCAAAATCTCACGACATCTCACCAAGGGGAGAGGGGGAGATTCCCCCCCGAAAAATCACTGACGTAATTTATGGACGCCCCCTATGACATAGATCAAGCGCTTGACAATCGAGCTTGCTTGTGAGGGACTTACCAGTGCGCTCCTGAAAAAAAATTGTCAAATTTAGTCACCTGGTCATTGAGTGTCAGTCTAAATTGTAAAAATCTGGAAAAAAAAACACAAAACGTGGAACAAGAACGAACATTTCGGAACTGTGAGACTGTGGTCGGGTGCCACCCATATACCCAATACGGATTCCAACTGTGATTTGAACTCAGAACAGACGTCACAGTCTGCCTTAGAGTTGAGGTCAGCTTCATCAGAAAAAGCGAAAGCATTGACGTAATACTCCGAGTTTGACGCAGATTTGGGAACTCCGCCTTACCAATGATATGATATTTCGAAACCACAAATAAGTTCTGAGAACTTGCTTATGTATATAGGTAATTTCAATGTTCGATATGATTTGGGAACAGGGATTAACATATTACATTGCATTGAAATTAAAAGTTTGCATACGTATGCTAAGCTTAATAATTATAATAAGCATTGCAATTCAACGCAGCAACGCCGCCAGCATTTTGAGAACTTTACCAACTGGTAGCGGATTGTTAGATTAAAATGTAGAAGGTATGTAATATTTTTTTTTCTGTTGGCAAATGCCTTTAATAAAATAAAACACTAATAACTAATTACAATACTGCAGCTACTACAATAACATTTGAGCAATCCACTAGCTATTGGTAGCCTATAGATAACTCAAATGATCTAACCCGCTAGTAGTTTATATTTAGTCTATTTAATCTATATCTAAACAAAGCAAGATCGGTATCTAGGCATATTTCTAGGCATTATGCCAATGAAAAAAAAAGTAAGATAATTAGCTAACTCATGTATTCTCAGGAATTTAACCTAAGCTTTTAAAATGTTATTGATATACAGTCGTGGTCAACTAATTAGGGACAATCTCTAGTTAAGCCAAATTGTGAATTATTTTTTTATTTTCCAACGAGTCTTAACAATATTCCATATCTTTTACATGTAAGTGTAATTAGTCATTTATGTGCGCGATTATACAAACAATAACAACTTCTTAAATATTAAACCTCTTTACAGTATAGCTGATAAATTATCATAGTGCTATTTGTTCAAAGAATGCTGGCTGGCCATTTAATTAGGGACACTGAGGTATTGCGTTCTAATTTCAAAATTGGAATTTTAATATTTTTTTGTTTCTTTTCTTATTGTTTCGTGGACGTTTTGGCGGCAATCCAGATTTTTTATTTTAAGTTTTGATAATTATTTTGAAGAAAAATGGGCAAAAATAAAAGTTACGATCCAACACTACGAAAAATTATCATGAAGTTTGTCGAGCGTGGTTGGTCATACCGAAGGATAGCACAACATTTAAATTGTTCTAAAACTATGGTATGCAATGCAGTGCAACATTTCAAGCGCTATAACACAGCTTTAAATGTGTCCAGAACAAAAAGATCGAGAAAAACGACTCCGCAAGAAGATAGAATAATAACCAGGTTAGCTAAGAAAGATCCGTTTCTAGGCTCTATTTTAATGAAACACGAAGTGTTTGGGGCAAACGAAAGAGCCGGTGTATCTGCGAGGACCGTTCGACGACGTTTGGTAGAAGCAGGGTTGTTCGGAAGAGTGGCTCGCAAAGTACCGTTGTTGAAGAATGAACATAGAAATGCTCGTTTGGCGTTTGCACGTAAATATGGACGTTGGACCTACGCCCAATGGCAACATGTACTTTTCTCTTCGCTCTTCAGCGTCCTGTAAAAGCGGAAATGAATCCAAGATTCACAAAAAAACAGGTGAAACATGGCGGTGGAAACATTAAAATGTGGGGTTCATTTTCTGGACGTGGAGTAGGACCTGTGAGGAAAGTTCAGGGTAACTTAGACCAACATCAATACAAGGCAATATTGGAAGAAACTATGCTTCCCTATGCTGAGGAGCATCTCCCTATTATATGGACATTTCAGCAGGATAACGACCCGAAACATACCGCCCATTCAGTCAAGTCGTTTCTTACCAGTCAGTCTGTATCGGTGCTAGATTGGCCAGCAAATAGCCCGGACCTCAACCTAATTGAGCACCTTTGGCACGAAATCAAGAAAAAAGTTGCCACTTATCGTAATACAAATTTGGATGAACTTCATGAAGCTTTTTGTGAGGCATGGGTAAACATTCCTGTCAAAACATGTCAGAAACTGATAATGTCTATGCCACATCGGTGTCAAGCGGTAATTCCTAACAAAGGTTTTGCTACTGGGTACTGATTTTACACGTAATAAAATAGAGCTGTTAAAGATATTATAACACTGCAGATTATAAGTTTTGTTTAACTGTATTTTTCATTATACTTTACTGTCCTTAATTAAATGTCCACTACAGAATTGTACCTTAATATTTAATACATGTTTAATCTTTGATATCAAATACTTTTTCTATTTATTTAATCTTTTATTTACAGCCATTTATAGCATAATAATCGGACCACATTATGCAAATAATAGGTGCTGAGAAATCAATAGGGTTTTATATTTATATGTACATAACCGGTTATAGCCCTTCACTATCTTGAATGTCCCTAATTAGTTGACCACGACTGTATATGACCTTTTATATGCAATTGTATTTATGTTAAATGAAACTGTGAGGGCAGAGCATATAATGGGGCCATATAATTCTGTAAATAGCTAAAATTCACTGAAATTCTTCAAAATGAAATGGTTCGTATTCTATTGACGCTATAATTCAATTTCGTATAAATGAGTCTAAGTGTGATAAATAAATAATAATAACATAGTCCGATAAATAATAAAATCCACACAACGCTATACAGATATTGATAGACCAAGGTATAGATAGTAACAAGAAAGGAGTTTCGTTCTAAACTTTGTACTTATCTCATGTTCTTTCTATAAATAATCTGTTATTCCTATTAACAGGTTGCATTATTGCCCCATTTACTATTACCCATAAGTACCCAGTAAAGAAGAAATTAATAACATATTTAAAACCTCTTTTGTTGGACACAAATTTAGATCAAAACGGAAAATATCTTACTCATATTATAAATGTGAAAGTTTGTGTGTGTTTAAGTGTGTATTGTGTATGTTTGTTATCTTTTCACGCTCAAACGGCTACACCGATTTCGATGAAATTTGGTATGGAGATAGCTTATACCCTGGATTAATACATAGGCTTATGTACATCATCACCATCATCACCGTTTTTCATCACCACGTGGGTACAACCGCGGGGCGCAGCTAGTGTAGAATATTTATGACGCCATTTCTTAATATAATATGTCATGTTTTTTTTTAATTACCACACTTAGACCCCGCACTAGAATTCCCTGTGTCGCGGGAGGCATGCACACACACAATCACCCAAGACCCGGGACAAACATCTACACTCATCGCACAAATGTTTGCCCCTGCCGGGAATCGAACCCAGGGTCCCGGAGACCCAGAAGTCATGTCATTGACACTGACCACTGTGCCATAGCGACCTCAACGAACAAACGCGGTACAAAATAATTGTGTAGGTACTTCATACGCAGACTGTAATTCTAATTTCTTGCTTCGTCATTCTCTAAGAAAAGGATGAGCGCTATCTGTGGTTCGGCAACTAAGATCTATCGTAAAAAGCGATGACCGGTAGTCATTAAAGAGATTACACAGATGAGAGATGGATGCAGATACTCGTAGACGTTTGGTTATGCCGCCACAGGCAATGATGTTTTACTAAAGATGACGTATATTCATACTGCGCGTTGCTCAGATTTTGTTCCTTTACGACATAAACAAGCTTACTGCGACAGATAATACGGTACAAATAATATAGAAAAGGATAGCTATATGTTTAGACTTGCGCTTGAAATACGCGTCGCAATAAAAATTACTACAATTGACTTAATTTTGCCGCCTCAGTTTCCGCGCGCTTGTGCGACATCTACCTCATAATAAACATTTAATATCATTGGCCACAGGCGCTGGCAGGCAGCGGTCGTGTCCAAATGATTATACTGAATTAATATCTCTGTCGTAAATACACCAAGGCGCTCGATAAACCGGCCGCGAGATCAGTAATACATAAAGTGACCATTTATTTTTTTGGCCAGTGCGGGACATTTGCAGAATTATATATTTTAAAAAAGTTATTAGTGTTTCACAAGATATTTATTATAAAAGACAGAATAACACAAATTAATCAAAGCACTAAACACAAAATACCTAGTTAAATAAGCACGACTTTCTAAACCCCATTAGTGGCGTGAATTTATTTCCTCCAAAGTTGCAGTTCGTGTTGTCTCTTCGAGCGGGAAAAATACATTTTAAATAATATTTTCAACTGTTTGCAAAGGCGGGACTATGTCGACTTCGCTGGGGACACCGGGACAGTCTGCCTGAAAGCGGGACTGTCCCGCTCAAAGCGGGACGTATGGTCACGTTAGTAATACACGAAGGGACTACCCGGCAATGCAATGGTAATACCGGGACAAGTACTGAGTACCGGACACGTCTGTCTTGCTGTAATTGTTTTGTTCATAGCCACTGCTGCCACTGTACAAGACTATGTAGATGTTTCTCGAGTTGAATTGTTTCATTTTATTTTTTAATATATTTTTTTTATATATATTAACATTCACACAAGGTCTTCAGGTCCCAAACTAGGCAGAGCCTGTACTATGGTAACCTGTTGACTGATATATATACTTACCAGACACAGGTCAAACAGACATGTTCATACACACAAATGTTTGACCTGTCCGGAAATCGAACCCGGGACCCGCGGCTCAGAAGGCAGAGTGCTACCAACTGCGCCAACCGGCCAGTTCATTATTAAACAGATAGATGTACCACCCTCGTAAGTATGGTTGAGGGTTCAGATATATGCTCCTCGGTTCTGCAGCTATTCGTTGCAGTTGCTTTAGCGGCAAATTGGGCGATTTTAATCAAGTACGTTTTTATATTTATGTAAAAAGAATAGCAAAAGTTGGAACCTGCTTCACACTCAAAAGTGTGAAGTAACTTGATGAAGTCGGTACTATGATAGTTCAAAAGAATTTTACCAAAAAAAGGAACTTCAACACAAAAAAGTGTGAATCAAAAGTAAAAGAAAATTGCTAAATTGATCACAAAAATACAAGTTTTTTTAAAAATAATTTTCTTTGTATTGAAAATTTTATTGACGTGATAACGTTTTATAAATTGATGAATACCAGCAACACTCATGAAAAATAGTAACGTTCCACCTGAGTTTTGTATATCAAAGTCAAAGTCAAAGTCAGTCAAAGTCAAAGTCATAAATGATTATGACGTTATCACGTAAATCTATCGTCCGTAAACCGACTTTACAGACAACCAATTTTTTTTAAACACTAAAGTATTCGCTCTAAAACCGGTTTAGACTAGACTATATTGCCTAAAAAATATTTCATTATAAATACTTTATAACCTATGATGTATAAATTTTTACGATCAACTAAATACTACAACACAGATAATCGGAAGGTAATATTGATAATACAAATGTGTATAAAGCAGTAATACGCTATATTCACTGATATTAAACTACTTTTTTTGAAAATGAATTCTACATATTGCATATTATTGCAAATGTATTCATATGCATGCTCACTTAGAGAAAAGTAACCTTTAGTAGCCTCATGGACAAGGCTACTAAAGGCTGGTTAAAAAAGTATTAACTATTAACCTCTTACAATTTTATGAATAAAACAGTGGGGATGATCATGGGTGCTTACATAATGAATATATAATATAAAACTGACTGTATAGATAGGTACGTAGGATTTTCAATACTATACATGCTTCTAATCAAGAAAATACCCATAATATTGATTATACCTGGAACTTTATCATATCCTGATTATACCTTGCCAACAGAATGAATCACCGTTGATATAATAACTCTTCAAAGATGCAGAAATAACCTTTTTCCACTCAATATATCAGTGACGAAGTTCAGAAGCCGGTGATTAGGAGATACCATCATAAAAATACCCGTCGATCGCTGTTTAAAAAGCAGCTACCGAATGCTGGGAGGCTAACTCGGTAATTATATGTTCTCGCTTTTGAAATTCGAACGCGGAGCATCATGCATGACACATACCAAGACACCAAGGGTACCAACCTAATAATTAAATTCGATTCAGTATTTCGATTTCTTTTTCTTTTTATTCGCCAGCGGCACTGGCCAGTTTGATAATTTCTCGATTTACACTATAAAATATCTACAAATCGATAAATAATCACTTTACAGCGATAATAGAGAGATTTTTTTATCGTTTTAACTTGGGGACATATGTTGCGTATTTTATCTTTACCAACAATGATGTTTACACATAATATCATTGTTTACCAAACTATACAAGTTATATTAATGGGCATAATTATAATTATGAGAGGACTTCGTAGAGTAAATTATTATTAATAAGATCAATTATGAGTTATTAATAAAAAAAAGGACAAATGTATAAGTAGCTAACAAAATTTTGATAATAGTTACTTTTTAACTATCATGGTACCGACTTCAACAGGTTATTTCACACTTTTGAGTGTTGTCGGTTCCATTTACTGGCAAAATAAATTTTTTTTTAAATGTTGAAAATATAGATAAAAGATGAATAAATATCATATAATTTTTTTATTGTTTTATATTTTTATCTGTTAATCCTTATATGATTGGCTCTGTTCTTCACCTTAACAATTGTACTTTTTTTTAAAAGTCGTACGAATGTAAAGCCGAAAGTTTGTAAGTACGTGTGTAACTGTGTATATGTGTATGCTTCTTACTCCTTCATGCTCAAACGGCTGAACCGATTTCGATGAAACTTTGTGTGGAGGTACGGTAGACCCTGGAAAATTCACATAGACTAGTTTTATTACGGGAAACTATAGTTCCCGTGGGATAATACAAAACAAAACAAAACTATCTATTTATCAACGTTTTTTAGTCATTATACACCTATTTTCTTTTTATTTCTCCTCCATTTTTCTTTTTTTTTTCATTGTATTATATAAAGAAGATTAGATCATATAAGTAACTGGAGAATAGTTTTATATGTGGAAACTGTATTAGCTTGTTCGTACTACACTAATTTTGTCCTATATACTTATTCATTAAGCTGTTTGTTTTCCATTAAATAAATAAATAATTGAGGGAGCGGGAAACCGTAATCCATGCGAGTGGAACCGCGGCGCGCCTGTAGTGAGAATATAATTATGTACCTTTCGTAAAAGCCACTTTATTGTGAAAGTGTAAGCACTACCTAATGGTAAATTGTAGACTTTTTCAGTGCGAACACATTGTTAACAAATACAAGCACAGTGTGTTCAGGCAGCAGTCCCTGAGAGCTAATAAGCATTTTAGGTCTAGGGTGATAACATCTTCGACCACATCGTCACTGAACATCAAGTGAGACAGTGGTCAAGCGCTGGATCTATACAGTATAAAGAAATTGACCCTAACTTGGTAGGTACTAAATTATACTGGGTACTCAGTTTTTTTTCGCACTCCCCAAAATCGAGAGGCCTATAGTAGGTATGGATGTCGTGTCAAAACCACCATTACTGTCTGATAATAATTTACGACAGAAACATCTCGAATAGTTTAATAAATATAACCATAAATATTGAACACGCTAAAAGCACACTCATGGACATTAAAACTCGTATCTATCCATGATAATTACCCTGATACCGACCGTTAAATCGCGGTGAGGGTATTCCCAGAGTACTCCATTCCTTGGTTCTAAAAAGATAAGGATTCCATACATTAATTCTTAAACTACTCCGTAGAATACGACGATTCCGACGGTCACCGTGGCACAGTGGTCAGTGACATGTCTTCTGTGTCTCCGGGACCCTGGGTTCGAATCCCGGCAGGGCCAAACATTTGTGCGATGAGTGTAGATGAGTGTATGTTTGTTCCGGGTCTTGGGTGTTTGTGTGCTGTGATTGTGTATGTCCATGCCTCCCGCAACACAGGGAATTCTAGTGCGGAGGTCTAAGTGAGACTTTTTAAAAAATTTGAAATCGTACAATTTAAAAATATTTAATTTAAGTTGCATTCTACTCCACAAGTAGCTGAAGTTATTCTCGAAGTACTCCAGTGGTAGCTAATCCACAATTATTATAGGCTTGGTTTTTTTTTATCAGCACGCTGGCGTACATGAACAGATTAAATTTCCATGGAGTTAAAATAAAACTAAAAAAAATATATTTAGGTATATTATTTTTTTCGTTTGAGAAATAACCTTGGAGTACTTTGGGAATAAGCCCGCGGTGACACTACAAAGTGAGCGATTGTAAAGCTCCGTAAAAGAATATAAAACGCATAATGGGCTGTTAAATTTAGGTAGAATCATATAAAATATGACTTAGCATTGTGTTTACCATATTTCTTAGTCAAGAGGAAAGCACCGGTCTCGGTAAAGGCTTTTGAAGTTGTTATTTCTGGCAAGTCCTTCATAATAATGGGAAGTAGGATTTTAGGAGGTCCTTTGTCACTTTGTCGGCTTGAGCACGTGGATATTTCGCGAAGGGGTTCTGAAGGGGTTCCATAAATTCCCGGGAATTTATATAACGCCCGTTTCATAAAAAGTTACGGATTGCGGGAAATACCGTTCGCACTTTACCTAGGTCTACGAGGCAATTCAGTTTGTATTCTAAATTCGAAGTTTAGACGCCAACAAGTATAATTAATTTAGTAAAACTTTAGACACTGATAATATAACTAGCTGCGGCCCGCGGTTCTACCCGCGTGGTGATGAAAAACGGTGATGATGAAAATCCCACTAAAATCATAAATGTGAAAGTTTGGATGGATGGATAAATGGATCACGCTCCATCGGCTGGACGGATTTGTATAAAATTTGGTACATAGATACTTCAGGTCCCGGAATAACACATAGGCTACTTTTCATCATCATCATCGATCATCACCACGCTGGTAAAACCGCGGGGCGCAGCTAGTAAGCCTATATAAATGTAAATGTAAAAAAAAAAGTTTTATATTAAAAACATGCCACGGATTCTGGAGTGTATGTAATGTATTTGAAACATCAAATTAAAATTATGATATACGGAAAGACACTCCGAAACGCTGTTCTTAGTTTCATGCAATATACCTAAACCTCGAATACACTGTGCAACTAATTCCTGAAACAAGATTCTTTCGAAGGCAATGAAGAGTAAAAATTAATCGGGAGTATTCGTGAGTTTCCGCAGTACTATCGACTTCTATAAATAAAACAGTTTTCTAACATGTTGTAGAATGTTTTTCAGAAAACAAATCCCAAATGTGAGAAGCCATAAATAAATAAATTAGAAAAAAATCAAACAACAGTCACGCACTATAGAGGCCCACGTGTAGAATGAGTGGAAAGCAATACACAACCAATGATGTTTTACTAAAGATGACGTATATGCATACTGCGCGGTGCTCAGATTTTGTTCCTTTACGACATAAACATGCTTACTGCGACAGATAATGCGGTACAAATTATATAGAAAAGGATAGCTATATGTTTAGACTTGCGCTTAAAATACGCGCCGTAATGAAAATTACTACAATTGACTTAATTTTGCCGCCTCAGTGTCCGCGCGCTTGTGCGACATCTACCTCATATAAACATATAATATTATTGGGCACAACAGAATACAGTAATCAATAAACAAGTAGTACCAATTTTACGATGAGAGGGCCTACCCCCTTATGGCTTCTCTGAAGCCACTCTTCCTTTCACAGAAAAATACAGTGGCCTAAATTCTGTTAATCACTCGAACTAACTTCACTGAAATTCTTCATAATGAAATAACTCGTATGCTGTTTACGATAAAATTAAATTTCGCATAACTCATACAATGCTATTTCTTGTATTATACGAGATTTATTCAATTGCTAGCCAATAATCACTCGTAATTTTAATAACATGATCTAATTTAAGTGCTATGTGATTGATAACTGTCATACTAATTTGGACCTTATCGTAACCATTTAAGTATTTATCTAACTTATCTTATTTTCCAGAATTGATCGAAGCTGAACAAGACACCACTAAATAGGTTTCACTACCAGTTTGAAACCTATTTAGTTTTGCAGAATACGTGAATGTAGTTTCTCTTTATTAGTAAGCTTGTAATTTTAAATTTGGAACATCACTCGCTTCTATGAGTTACAATGAACCCAATTTAGTACACTGCACGGTAGTATGATTTCATTCAAGTAAATCTACTTTGAATAGAATGAAAGGTAAGTTCATTTTATGGTGAAAATCGAGGGAGATACAATTATTAACATACAATAAATACAATAGAATAACTTAAAGGAAATCGATTTACGAATCATACAATGTTCGCGAACAAATCGACAAATACGATTAAGATTAGAAAGCTATAGAGTAGTAAGGTAAAGATTTTAGCCGTATTTGAAAAGGATGAGATTCGTTTATAAACTTCTTTGTTACTAGCTTAACATTGCTGTTGAATAAGGGGACATAAGAATTTTATGACTTTTTGACCCTTCCATGTAACAATTTACATGCTAGCATGCAGCATGCTTCCTAGCATGATGTTTATACAATAAACCATACAACTCTTATGATTAATAGAATCAGTGCATAAACTGTGCCCAAATTTCGAACAAATAAAATACATTGTAAATATTTATTTTATTTATTTATTAGGATATAGTAAAAATGTAAGCAACATGTGCATTTCGATGTATAATAAACTTCCTGTCGAGTTTAAGATATTAGATGGTTATATTATATATTTGAGAACAATTTCAATGACGACCTCTTAAATAAATGTTTAAATAGCGTTAAGAAGTACTTAAGCGGTAGATAAAAAAAAATGTGTAAGCCACTTATAATTGTACGTCCGATTTTTTTGGATTTTTTTTAATCATCATTCACACAAGGTATTCAGGTACCAAACTAGGCAGAGCCTGTACTGTGGTAACCTGATGACTTATATACATATATACACACCCATACACAGGTCAAACAGACATGTTCATACACACAAATGTTTGACCTGTCCTGGAATCGAACCCGGGACCAGCGGCTCAGAAGGCAGAGTACCAACTGCGCCAACCGGCCAGTTGATTTTAGGTATAAGAATCCAAATATTTGCACGTCTGCTTGCTGGCTAAAACTTGTACATAAAATAATTTGTATTAAGACCTATGAAGTGACATTGTTTTTTTGCAAATAAACAAATGATTTGATTTGATGAAATATTCATCTCAGAATATAGATAAACCATGATAATACATACCTAAAAAATTGTAGGACTGACTGTAACCTCATAAAAAATATTTTAACGAGTTTATCGATAATGTTCACAGAGATTCGCTCGTCGCCATGAGCCCTTCAAGAGCTGTTTCCAGCTGCTGTTATTATTCAAGTGTCTCCGTTACAGCACTCGAGGGCTTAAGTACAAAAGGCAGACTATTCACGTCATTTGTTCCGACACTTCGACGACTGCCTAATCTCGGAAACAAAAAATTGGCGCCACACGACCCCCACGGCGCGCTAACTGTCTAATACCGCCCTTCCCTTTGTTTACTTAACTTAGTCCCTGCACTTGTCTCTGTGACTCTGTATACCTGTTTTACAGCCTATTGTCAACTATTGAGTGTATTTCTTGGAATAGTTAGCTACGTACCTACACGTGCACAAGTGCGAAAGCTGCATTGTCTATCAGATAAGTATTGTTTCCCTCAAGAGCCTCTTTAGATATGCCGACGAGAATAATGTATAATATTTACAATCTAACCTCACTTGTTATTATTATTATTAACTATCATTAAATTATGGATGACTTATTTATTTTAATTATCTTAAGTGACCCAGTGAGGAACATTATGTATGGAAATATTTTTTTCCTAGGTAGTTGTATACTACTAATATAATTATATTAAATTACATAAATATCATATAATTAAATTGACTTGTAATAAATATTATCAATAAAGTTATGTCTATGTCTATGTCTTGTAACTTTTTTTTTTATACTGTATAGCTCTAGCGTTTGGCCACTATCTCACTTGAAGGTTAATTACGATTTAGTTTACTGTTCATCAGATAAAAGGATGCCACTGTTACTTTTAGTTAAAATTCTTCAAAACAAAAGGTTGACTGGAAGAAATCGCTTTAAGCGATAAGTCCGCCTTTTGTTCCACTACCATAGTGTAAGCTATAAACATAAGAAATTTATTGAGTTACTATATATCCATCTCATTATTATATTTTATCACACTCGAACCACCGCACTAGGATTCCCTGTGTCGGTCGCGGTAGGCATGGACACAAACAAACACGACACACAAACATCCAAGACTTTGGAGAAACACCTACACCTACTACTCATAGTTCCTTTGTAAAACTTTGAGAAACAAATAAAGCGTTTTTTATCTATCTATCTACGATGTGGTCGAAGATGAATTTTTTTTTTTAAATTTATTTGCAAGGATCGACAAATGTTATCTTTAGACTTAAAATGCTTATTGGTTGGTGACAGTTTTTCAAACTGGGGATTTTAAACGGTGTTACTGGGTGGTATGAATTGTGATTGAACCAGTGTCCGTCAGTTTGACAGCCGACGCTCTCACCGCCGAGCTATCATCGCTTCAACACAATAACTATTATAAATCTGTGTGTTCTGCTCAAAATAAACGAATGAATAGCTCGTTAACTTTTTTGCTTAAGAACTAAATACTCGTATTTACGTCAAATTGACGTATGTGGTTTTTGTAGCCCGTTTTTAGATAAGTGCGTCAGCCAGATATAGAATGCATTATAACATGTGTAGGTACATCTTTTTCTGCGCATGTGAAGAGGAAAACGAATGCGTCAACTTATGATCTCTCGAGTTAGAAAAAAAAAAACATCATGCATATGGTTGTGATTAGTCAAGACGATCAAATATTTGCGCAGGCTGCAAATCTGGGCGCCAGCGAGCCGCTTTGTGACGTCGGCGCGCCGTCGGCGGCGACGTTTCGCATCTTAACTTTCAGGGAATAACAGCTACGATAATATTTAAAGAGACGCCGAATGAACACAAATGACCGTGGGATTAGGTGCCGGCTAATACTAAAATCCACATGTTGTACACGTTTCGGTGAAAACCTTAATCGTCAGCCACAAGCTACCTGACGAGGCCAACAGTAAACACAGCGTTGGTAAATATTTAAAAAGATTAGTTTACAAATGTTCTTCGTTCTCCTTCATCTTTACCTTCAGACATCTGCATGCATACCTACTTACTTAGTAAAAATAAATAATACATACATTCATTGGTATAATATTCAAGCCTCTTTCCTGTAGGGGTAAGCAGAGACCACGCAGACCACCAGCAAGCCTATCGGTTTTCTATCGGGTGCATTTCGGAGAATGTGCACTGGAATTACACAATCTGATTCCACCATCCCCTTTCTATCATCGGTCGACTCGACGTACGGCAATTCGCCATCGCTATATGGTAGATATACCACCTATACGCACGAAGCGTTATGCTTCCACTTTCTTAATGCGTACTGCCAAGAAATGGAACTCGTTGCCCGAGTCTGTGTTTCCCGATATGTACAATCCTGGAGTCTTCAAGTCGCGAGTGAATAGGTACCTTCTAGGTTTGCGTGCTAAATCCTAGACAACGTCATCACTTAACATCAGGTGAGACAGTTGTCAAACGCAAACTTATATGTAAAAAAAAAAAAAAAAAATTAACCACAACCAATTTCTAAGAACCAGACATACTTCATTCACTTTAACTAAGCTTATCAATAAATAGAATTATAATAGTTTACAGCATTACACGAGTGTTTTAAGACCAAAACATGTTTAGTTTTTCATAAACTACTTTATCTATGTAATCCCAATAAAATCAATCTCATAAAATAGATATGTAATGAAATTAACGTCAAATTGAACCATATGTTTGCATTTCATTGTAAACCGCCACGCGCCAAAATCCATTAATTGCTGGGGCCTTACTATCAGCTTTATAAAAACCAAGCAAGGTCCGAGCCGTTCTAAAACCTGGATAAAACATGCTAGAGACAACAAAAACCGTTCACCTTTGAGGATATCAATGTTCGAACCGTTCACCTAAAGGAGCGTGATGCCGTGGTGATGGTATGATTTCACACCAAGCGGTTTAAGCCAGGTTTTAGAACTGCTCGGAACTTGCTTGGTTTTAACACAGCTGATAGTAAGGCCCCTGATCGCGCATGCGTGTTGCGCCGCGTCCACAGATTATGTAAAAACACTGCATTGCCACCTCCTTGGTCCAGCTGAAGTTGTATCATAATGATAAATGTTACATTATTTATTTATTTAATGGAAAACAAACTTTTAATGAATAAGTATATAGGACAAAATTAGTGTAGTACGAACAAGCTAATACAGTTTCCACATACTATAAAAATTAAAAATTGTGATACAGTTGTCCATATAAGAGCTGTATCATAAGGTATTTTTTTATTTTATTTTGATGATGTCTGTACCCAAAGACTGTCATACAACTTTTGTTTTTGATTTATTTACATTACATACATATATACTACATACCAAATTTCATCGAAATCGGTCTAGTTGTTTGAGCGTGAACAAGTAACAAACGTACACATACACAGAAACTTTCGCATTTATATTATTAGTAGAATTGTTCTAAGATAAATGGGATATAACGTCATCAACTAATAAATAATATCCGGTCATGAGTAATCAGAAGAAATGACGCGACAACAGTGACCGCATGGTAAGATTCAGTGCTACGTCATTACTACACCATCACGGAATATGGACACATCGCTCTTGCGAATATTACCGTCATCAACGTCAAACCGGTCAATAATTCCTTTTAATTCATAATCGTAAAGTGTATACACATGTTGATGCTATGCCGCGTTAAGAATTCCCGCTTGTTAGAATTACAGACGAAGTAGGTATTGAAATACATATTGCGACAAGGTAATTATTGGTCAACATAGTTTAAGTACGCAGTATTGGAACAGTCATGCGGTCGCAGCTTTGACGTCATAGTTAATGACGTCGCGAAACTTTGAGTTTATCGTGAGATATGAACCAATGGTGTTAATTAAGTTATTCTCCGGAACTAATTGTATGCGGTATTTGGAAACCCCGGCATACCAATGAGACGCTTCGGGTCAATGAAAGTTCCTAGAAATTGTCCATGGGTTATTCACAGGATTTTTATCAGTTTTTCGGAAAGGTGATTAACATTATTAGAGAATAATTTCGGTACTTCACCTGACCCAGTCACGGTTTTATCCGATGACGGTCGCCGTGGCGCAGTGGTTAGTGTCAGTGACATGACTGCTGTGTCTCCGGGACCGTGGGTTCGAACCCCGAATATTGACAAGCCTACTCTGGTCAGAACCATCAAACGGAGAAAAGTCGGATATCTGGGACGTGGTTGCGTCATGAGCGCTACCAGCTGCTACAGACAATAATGATGGGAAAAATTGATGGCAAAAGAGGCGTTGGCAGGAGAAAATTGTCGTGGTTGCGGAACATAAGGGAGTGGGCAGGGATCAAAAGTGTCGAAGAACTGTTTAGGTTTGCCCTGAACAAGGAAAAATATCAAAAGATGACCGCCGACCTTCAGTGATGGAGAGGCACCTGAAGAAGAAGAAGATGCCTCCCGCAATGAAGGGAATCCTAGGGCTGGGGTCTGAAAAAAATAAATAATAATATTTGGTTTCGGTTGGACAGTACGGGTACTTTAAATATCATGTTTGGACTATCTTACTCCTTCTTTGTTGGAGACCTCAGATCGGCAAGTTCAGTGTAACTAACGCCGAGAAAGCTTGAGAGGATCTGAGGTTAAACTTGGATGCAGACCACTCCCAATATGTCCTCATGGAAGTCATTGATGAGGGTATATGCTGGAATTACGCATCAGTACCTTTAGGTATTTTTGTATGAAGAAATATCTAAATAATTTAACCGTCAATCATTGAGAAGTAATTTAAATGAATTGTGATGTTACCGTGACATTTCGATAATTTATATGGCTGAAATTTTTATTACCAAAAAATGAAAACGACTTCAACTCTCAAACTTGTTGAAGTCGGTACCGTGATTGTTCAAAAGTAACTATTATCAAAATATTGTGCGCACGGAACCGACTTCGACAAGTTATTTCACACTTTTGAGTGTTGACGTCGGTTCCATTTTTTGTTAATAATATTTTTTTCACCCTTTACCTTTGCTACTCACGGGCTCGATTGTCATTCTTTTTTTTTTTTTTAAATATTAGGTTCGCAACCTGAGCGAAACAGCATTTACAAATCAATATTTAGAAACAGTGAGAACATGGATTACTGAAATCCCTACTCTGTGCGAACACAGCATGCACAATGATAGTTGTTTCTAAAACTAAATAATAATAATTTGAACAAAAGAAACCAGACATTCACCGTCATTATGGAAGTTATCATGATAAATGTAACACATCAGTTATTGTAGTATAACTCAAAAACCGCTTGACAGATTTTGATGAAATTTAAATTGGACTAGTGTAATGGGAAGTATAAGTACTCTAATAAACAAATACAAATTTGAGAATCAGTTCATAAATGGGGGTGAAATCAGTGAACATACATAAAAAATACATACAGTCGAACATATTATAACCTCCTCCTTTTTTGAAGTCGGTTAAAATGTTTGCAAGGTTACCAGGCAAAATATAATATTTTGTGTTTATACAAACACGAATGACCAGAGTTATCTTGACATTATTTTATTATTTTGTTTTTTTTTATTTTTGTATAGGTACTGATGACTTGCTTGCTGCCTATCCCATAAATATTTTAATTATGTATACCATAAAAATACACATTTATTACATTAATAAAACATTATTTTGTTTGCTGCGTATTATAATAATAATAAAACACAAACACACACACACACACACACACGCGCGCGCGCGCGCGCGCGCGTGCGCACAAACCCTAGCGAAAATTTGAAATAATTATAAAAGTAACTACCTATATCTATAAGTACCATAATTTGTTTTAAAACTGACATGTTTTTTACACATTATGAATATGTATATAACACACGGGAATTACTCACGTAGTAATACAGAGGGTTTCGACTATAGTTTCGTCCACATTCGGTGGTCCTTGTGAAGATCAAGGGCCTTATGTCCAGCAGTGAACGTCTTATGGCTGACAATAGAATCAAAAACGTTAACCTTCATTTCGCAAAATCCCGCCATAACCTACCTTCATAAAGACTGCTTGATATATACACAAATCGTAGCTAAAACTAAAAAAATATAACAAAACCTTCCCGGTTTCCGCTGACTCACAATCATAAAATCTGCAAGTCAAATAAAAATTAATACCTATACACAATTTCGTTGAATTTGTTTAAGTACCTGTTCGAGCGCAAGAGGTGGCAAGAGTCTCACGATGTCTGACACACAGGTTAGCCGCTAGTTGCACATACGTGCGCTCGCGCCGGTCACAAGTCACACTCGTGCGTCATACTATAACCGGAGGTGAACGATGCTACTACAAAAACTAAACGCCACTGAGGGCACGTACGCTTTTAGTCTAATACCTACCTAAACAAGGTAAACTGAAAGCATTAAATACGTGATTATTAATGCGTAGGTTTTCAAAACAGAAATACGCTGACAAACTTTTATACTGTATAGATCTAGCGTTTGACCACTATCTTACTTGATGGTTTGTGACGATATGGTCGAAGATGTCATCAAGCTAGATCTAGATATTTACCTACTGGCTCTCAAGGACTTCTACCTGAACACACTATGTGTTTGATGACAGTTTTCAAAGTTGAAGGTGGTAGTTGGCCAGGCGGGTACTCGAAAGTAAAAATTTAATAACGCTGTTACTTTTACCGGAAGCTTAAGCTGGGGATTGAACCAGTGTCCGTCAGTTTGACAGCCGACGCTCCCATCACTGAGCTATCATCTCTTCAAATTTCTGTGCTTCAAATACATATATGCTCTTATAATCATTTCTTTCAAATACAAATAGGTCTACAGTTTATTGAAGACATGATACAACGAAAAGTACTTACCTACATATCATACAGTTCAGAGTCACATTTGAATGTCAAACAATAAACCCGATACATAAACGCGAAATAATAAGCGCAATGTCGACCTAAAATAACTCTGACAGATACTGTCGAGGCACTTACAAAAATAATCACCGAGTCCCCTTATCACATTAACCACAAAACAGATAGGTACAGAAGTCAATCTACATACAAAGTGCGCTCGAGCAACGCACACATAGACACCTCTCACGGACACGATATCTCAAAACATTTCAGTGCGAGCGCGATATTTTAGTTATTATTGCTTTATATTTCCGTACTTCCTGTTTCATTGTCAACAATAAATCAAACAACTAGATACGAGTATCACTACTACGATAATTTTTGGCATAAGCTAAAGTTGGCAAGCATAGCGCGACCGCCGAGCGTAGGTATAAATTTTATTCACCAAAAAATGGAACCGACTTTAACACTTAAAAGTGTGAAATAACTTGTTAAAGTCGGTACCATGATAGTTCACAAAAGTAACTATAATCACAATATTGTGCTCATGGTACCGACTTCGACAAGTTATTCCACACTTTTGAGTGTGTTGAAGTCGGTTCCATTTTTTGGTAAAAATTTTTTTCACCTTTTTGAGTGACCTTTGCTACTCACGGGATCAATTGTGACTATGACCTGTATGTGCATCGATGTCCTCAACTGCAACTATAATATCGTCGAAGTAAGAGTAGCACTTTTCAGTTATTGGAATGTAACTCAAAAACAGCTTGTCCGATTTCGATAAAAATGTAAATGGGGCCACTTCGGAAGTGTACTCGATCAAACAAAAAAGAATCATAAAAATCGGTTCATAAATGACGAAGTTACCCGCGAGCACACATTAAAAAAAAATATATATATACGGTCGAATTGAGTAACCTCCTTCTTTTTTCAAGTCGGTTAAAAAGTGAAGTACATACATGTGATTGACTTCTGTACGTCTCTGTTTTGTGCAATATCACACGAGTTAATTCCTTGTTTGTTGTACTACAAACATGCTATGTCCTTATCTGTGACAAAGCCCAACTGTTTACATATTATTATAATATATTCTCGTCGACATCAGTTATCAGATCGTTCTATTTAAATGCGTTTCAATGAATTACGTATGCCCGCTCAAGTATATTAAACAAATAGCGTTTATTTATAGGAAAATTCCTATTATTAAACTGTTGCTGAGATAATGGAACTCGACGTGAGTAGTTAACCCGAATCAGTTTATCGATATAGTTGTATTGCAAATGTATTTTTAATTGTGTGATCGATTAGAAGCTATTACAGAAAAGGAAAATTTAGCATAAGTTTCTGGTAATTACTTAATTGTAAATATTCCTTTGACCTGTAGAGTGGGGCATGCGAAATATTCAAAAAGTATCGATATATAAGTTTTTTATACCACTTTATACATACACTAGCTGCGCCCACGGTTTTATCCGAGTGGTGATGATCGATGATGATGATGGTAATGAAAAGTAGTTGTGTGTTAAATGTGTTATTCCGGGAGATGAAGTATGTACAAATCAAATTTCTTCGAAATTGGTGTAGCCATTTGAGCGTTAAGAAGTAACAAACATACACACATACTTTCACCTTTATAATATTAGTAGGAGTGTTGCTGTATCATAAAATATAAATTTATAAACTTCAAACATCGAATCGTCCCAAATATATATTCACATTTTGGTAACCAAATTATTTTGATCAGTTGAATACATCTTGTGCTTGTTATTGTTACGTCACAAAAACGAATGAAAGAGTAGAATAAATACGGTATATTTTATAAGATATACAATGCGCAGCGAAAATTAAAGAATTATTACTAAAATTTAAAAACTAGAAGACTCGAGAATTTTCGAGAAAACGTGTGGGTGGATTTTATTTCATGCCATAGACAAATATACTACAAGTATTATACTTATAGTAAGTATATCTTTAGGTACCTATGTCTCATGCCTATAGGTACAGTATGGATAAGTTTTAAAATTAAATGTACAATATCTTATCACTTTAATATACAACTATGTATATACTATACAGAAACAGCTGTAATGATGAAGATGTACATTTTGTGACGATTTCATTTTTACGTTAATCTATTACCTACCAGCTGCGCCCCGCGAGTTCACCCACTACCACAGTTACCCCACGGAATACTATTTCCGCGATAAAAAGTAAAATGTGTTTTTCGAGGGTATATGGTTTTTTCATTCCAATTTCATGTAAATCCGTTCAGCCGTTTCAGCAAACATACAAACGACCAACATACAAACAAGCTTTCTATGTATATGTATGGGCTACTATAGCTTAGTTGGACAAAGCGACAGGACGGTATTCTGTAGTAGTGGTGCTAGTGGGTAGCAGCCGAATTTTTTCCTTCAAATTTTTGAACATAAAAAGACAGACAGACAAACAAACTTTCGCCTTTATCATATTACTGTGATATCATATACTTTAAGTTCCATATACAAACGGATTTCATTCGTATGCTAAGCGAAGCTCGGCTACTAGTTATTTATCTTAATAAATACAAATTAAAGCTACACCTGCCATAATTAGATTGATAGATCTTTATCTATCGATCTTTATCGAATACGATTTTAGGTTATTATTTATTTTAATATACTACCTTGGAATTAAATTAGTATCGACATAATATCGATTCTATAATTAACGTCCCTACCAACCAGTATCAGTTTAAACTTTCCGATGACCGCTAAAGATAGTGAATGAAGTACAAAGTTACAAACTACCAAGTATTAACAACTCGTACATAATCTACTTTAATATTATAATCAGATAAAATTTGTATTTTTGTATATTTAAACGAATAAACTAAAAAAACTACCGAACCGATTTTAAAAATTCTTTTACCATTAGAATGCTGTATCCTGGCCAGTATAGGCTTTATTTATTTTACATATAGCTACTAAAAATATATTATGAATCTCTACTAAAACTTCAAGATAGAACCCAAGTTGAAAAAAGTCAAAAATTTTTTTACAACGCGTACGTTGCGAAAAATATTGATGATTAAAAAAAAATGTTTTAAATCTTAAAGGACATGACAATATCTACAAAAAACTCTGCGACATTATATTTCCAGCTATTGTAGTTAGGTCACTATAGACACTTTTTTTTATAATAAAACCTTGATAAGAATTCCGACCGAAGTCAGAGGACGTTATACGTAGGTATATCATTCATTCATTCATCGCAGCCATAGGATGTCCACTGCTGGACATATGCCTCCCCATAAAGGGGGAATTTACCAATACTCGCCACGTCTGGCAGGCGGGTTGGCGAACGCAGCATGGTTTCTCATCCTCAGAAGGCGCTGCTGCCCACCTCCTGGTACGTAATCCCTTAGCTAACTCTTACGGCACCCACGGAAAGAGATAGGGGAGTACTATGCTAGGCCGGTACCATCACGGCACCTCATATCATTTTAAATTATATAAATCGTACATTTCATTCAAAAGATATCATTCAATTTAAAAATGGTATCAAATAGAAAAATAAACGGCGCCGTGGTGCGCGATGCTTTGCAGGTTGCATTCGCACGGTCGGCCTCCTACGTTTCATTTAGATTGTTTTGTTTAAAAGCTGACTTGATCGACTGTTCTAAGCATGGAAAGTCTGCTCAGTGTATGTAAGTTCATAACTTATTAAATATTTATTAAATATCTACCTATATCTACCTGTGCGAGGTCAGGGCGGGCCGCTAGTGCATGTCCCGATACCGCATAGAGCAACATTAGTTACGTATTAGTTGTAATATAATCTGTGTCAAGTAGAGTAGGCGGAGGTTACATACATTAGCGCGTGCCGCTTGATGACACAGTGTTACCATTACATGAATGTAACCGAATTGACAATTTTCCGTTAGCACTGTGGAAAATTTCTAACGCTCATGAATCAATGCTTTCTTAATTTGTTTGGTCATATAAATTATGGCAATGCCCTTGTTTGTTTAATTGGTTCTGTTTATTCAGAAATAGTCGATAGAAACAATTTAGCATTTGTATTACATATAAGCTTCTGCAAAATTTTTACACATAGTAAAAAAAAATCGATAACACCAAGTAGGTACTTATGTAATAAACGTTCTACTACAAATCAAATCAAATCAAGTCATTGGTAGTAGTAAGATATCAAATGCATACTCATTACATTTTAGACTCGTTAATATCAATAGATATGAATACAAATTGTGAAAGAAAATTTATCTATATTATAATTGCCAACATCATTATTTATTCTATTTCTTCTAACCATGTTGTTTAATAATATATTTATTAAGTTATGTCATTTCAGGATACTCGTTGCATATTATTATCTATTGCTTTGATTATAGGAAGTAGCTTAGCAGCCGTAACACAGGTGACCCTAGCACGGCTGCTAATAGCCTTTTATATTGTATTCACATACATATGTATTTATCTGTCTTTATCCACGTATTGTAGTAATGTATAATGTATTTGTAAGTGTTTTGTGCAAATAAATAAATAAATAAACATGAAAAATACATATACAGTGTAAACTCCATGCATCTGAACTTAAGCGAAAAACTACCTTAAAGATCGAAATCACTTGGCATTGGTTGGTTTAACTTGTCTTCCATGCAGTCTGTGTTTCCGATACGTACAATCCTGGAGTCTTCAAGTCGCGAGTGAATAGGTACCTTCTAGGTTTGCGTGCTAAATCCTAGACAACGTCATCACTTAACACCAGGTGAGACAGTTGTCAAACGCAAACTTATAATATGTAAAAAAAAATGTTTAAAGCGTTACACCCACTCTCAATAATGATAACAATTAATTAATAAAAAGTCCCTTTTAAGTTGCCAAAATTAGTAAAAACTACGCAGCTGTGTACGTACTTTATCGCTTTATTATCCTAGCCCATAATAAACTCGACTGTCTGCATCATGCATGCCGAAAATTCAATGAAATTCGTTGTTTTGTTTACAAATTGGAATTGCTTGTAGACCGTTGCACGTGTAGACCGTTGTTGACCATGACTAACAAGTAGTAGCCATGGATTATGTATACGTTATCATATAAGTTGCTCACAAACATTCAAACTGTAAACATGGCTAGCAAGAGAAAACACACTACTCTCCATTTTATAACAACTCTCCAATGATATTATATCTTTATATGAGGTAGATGACGCACAAGCGCGCGGTAACTGAGGCGGAAAAATTAAGTCAATTGTAGTAATTTTATATTACGACGCGTACTTCAAGCGCAAGTCTAAACATATAGCTATCTTTTTCTATATTATTTGTACCGTATTATCTGTCGCAGTAAGCATGTTTATGTCGTAAAGGAACAAAGTCTGAGCACCGCGCAGTATGAATATACGTTATCTTTAGTAAAATATCATTGCAACTCTCTACAACGCCATTAAATGCACACTCTTCACTGTTACAAACCGCTTTATTGTACACCACAGGAAAATATACAAAGAATACATCTCAAATTTAACGATACAGTACAAATTGCGGACATGTCGCTGGAGGAGACTTCTTCCAGTCAACCTTAGTAAGGAGATGCACAAAGTGATATAGATATAGGGTGTTCGTTAATAATTATAGAATACATTGAAATAAAAAAAAAAATTGTATTAATCAGCATTATATGCTCCATGGCATGTGCTGAAATGAAATACGCTGTCATTTCAATCACAATATTGAACGGTGGCCAAAATCATTAAAAAAACAAAATGCTCAGAAGAAATATATTGTAGGCGTTTATTTTATTACCAACTACCAACCAATACACAATATTTGTTATCTGCCCAAAGTGGGTGTATTTCTGAGAAAGCATTTAGTTACATTATCTGTCGGACATAACCATATACAGCGATATAAAAAAGGATAGATACCCGATGGCCCGCTCAAAAACGGCACCGTCAAAACAAGGCATATGCCTTGTTTTCCTCTCAGTCGTGTGTATGTGACGTGTTGCGAAGCCGAAGTGAGAATCCAAAAAGTAATAATTGAAAAACGTTTGTTGAAAATAGTTTCACAACGCTATTACTAAGGGGTCAAGGTTTGTCATTATTAAAATGAAACATTTGAACACACAATGAACAAATTGTGGACTAATTTTATATAATCTGGGGGCCTACCACCAACTCTTATAGCAGTATTATTGTAATCTTACTTTGAATTTTCGTACCACAAGGCCACATAAGCAATATTACTTTAAGTAATGTTGTTTAGACTAAGCAGTTTTGTGACGTAAACCTCTATTTCGTTCACTCAAAGCGTACCATGAGCCAGCGCCAACGAAAGCGACAACGCTATATGAAAATATAATGTTGTCTCGCCTGCCCTTACAGCAGGAATGTTTCTTCGTTCATTCTACACGTCACTGAGCGATAATAAAACAATAATATTTTAAGACGTTCATGGTACGAATCTGAGCATTATTACTTTAAGCTTGAAGTATGACGTTCTTGAAACATGATGGTTTTGTAAAAGTTGATGGTACGGCCCCTGGAGTGATACATACCTGCATAAGTAAACACTGGCGAGGGAACACTTTTGAGGTTTGATTTTCATAGAAACTGTGTATCTATAATATATGTGATTGAAGCCTGAGGTTTGATTTTCATAGAGACTGTGTATCTATAATATATGTGTTTGAAGCCCACATAATATGATTATTTATTTTGTGTTGCCGGTGTTAATAAATGGCGAGTGAGGCCGGACGCACGGACAGTTTCTCAGGCGCAAGCGCGTGGGCGAACCGCCCACGCGCTTGCGCCTTTCGTGCTCCATCGTACGGACCAGCGCATATCTGCTTAACCCATTCGCTGCTGGATACAAAAGGTTTCTCGAAAAATCACTAACTAAACTAACACGCTGAAACTGTGTGAATCGACACTACCAAAATTCTCGGCAGAGTCAATTCATCATGGGAGGGTAGTGTTGCTGTTTTTTTTAAACTGTTTATATCTACATTGACCACTATCTCACTTGATGGTCTAGTCTGGATGGAAGAAGTTATGACGCTACACCTAGAACGCTTACTGGCTCTCAAGAACTGCTGCCTGATCACAGTAAGTGCTTGGTGACATTTTTTCAAACTTGATGGTGGTACCTAGCCAGGCGAGTACTCGAAAGTATCCTACCACTATGCTGGGAATTTTATAACGGTGTTACCTTCACCGGAAGCTCAAACCGTTGGTGCGTCCGTCAGTTAGACAGCCGACGCTTCCACCGCTGAGCCTATCATCGCCTCGAATGTTGTTTAGAATCGAAGTATAAGACTGATTGGAATATATCGAAGTGGATATTAAATAAGGTTTTAAATGAAAAATTATTTAAATAAAAATATATTATTAAATATTAAAAAACCGCGCTATACTGTCGACGCAGCAGATTTGTTAGCCTCTTACATAACCACGCTTCTCTACTGATTAACTTCTCATTACTCTCATTACACTTAACTCTATGCATGGTACCATTGACAGTAATGACGCCTGTCAATAATTAATACGCCCCGTAATCCGTGATTGATGAATGCCAACAGTAGCCGACAGCCGCAGTAATTGACGCCGTGCCATTGTGCGCCTGCGCAGATCGATCGCCTTACACAATGTCCCAATTCTCCATACAACAGTACGCGCTTATAATTAGACGCGGATTTAATTAAATATGTATCATGTGGCAATAGGAGTTCTGTTCGATCTTGAAACGCCTAGATTAACTGCGAGAGAAAAAATTGAATTAACACTAACTGTGATAATATGTAGCAATGAGTGAAGCGCTACTATTGCTACGAGATGCTACGCTACGCCCTATTATTAAAATCTCTGACAATGAACAGATTATTCAAAAAAATTGCCAAAAAATCTTTTACCAAATTCATTTTGCTAAGTCTGTTAATGTTTGTGCGTTACCGGTTCATTTATATCCTTTGCTATGCTGTTTTTAGTCAGTCTTGACTTAGTCGTGTCTTGCAGCGAAGAAAGCTGACTTTAAGTTCGCGCCGGTAGCGTGCTTCAGAATATGATCTGTCCCATCGTTGACAATTACCGGGGCCAGGCGTCTGCGACGGCGCGACGCGAGCATTGTTTACGGCGCGCACGCGCGGCGCGGCGCGTGTCCCCCCGCGCGCCCGCGCCGGCAGCTGCTCCGCACAGGTGGCGCGTGTGGGAACTCAACGGATCGCAGCGTTCCCACGCTAGCAGGCCCTCCGTCCCCTATATAAGCACCCGCCCGTCGGTCTCACCGCATTCCGCGTTCAACGCTCAGCGCTAACGCACGCTTACACACTCACCGCACAACTTCTATCATGTCTTACGAGATCGCGTATTCGCTCGCAGACGACGGCCCGCAGCCGGTCTCGCGCACTTATCAATATCGCAAAGTGATGAAGCCGATGCTCGAGCGCAAAAGACGCGCTCGCATCAATCATTGCCTCGATGAGCTCAAGGAGCTGATGGTCAGCGCCCTTCAGTCGGAGGGCGAGAATGTCGCTAAATTGGAAAAGGCTGATATTTTGGAACTGACAGTGCGCCACCTTCACAAGCTGAGGCGCCAGCGTCGCCTGTCTCTGAACCCCAGCGTGGACGCTGATCGCTTCCGTGCAGGATTCACCCATGCCGCGAACGAAGTTTCCCGCTGCCTCGCCTCGATCCCTGGAGTGGACGTGAGGCTCGGTACCCAGTTGATGACTCACCTTGGACACCGGCTCAACGACATGCAGCGTGCTGCGACCGGCTCTGACACTCCTCCAGCGAGCCCACCCAGCCCTGCTCTCTCCACTGTGTCGTCTTCCTCCGGTTACGTGACACCATCGCCGCCTGCCTCTCCTATGCCGCTGCACACCGCCACTCCCCTTGACTGCTCCGCCACCGCCACCTTCCACAAGGCACCAGCGGTGTGGCGCCCGTGGTAAGCCGCCGGAGCCTGGACTGGCGGACCCGGCTCCGCGGTCACATCTGTTCCAGCACCGTTCGGAGTCGTACACTCCCACAAGTGTCCGCCACCTCCTTCGCTACGAGTGATTTTGTGAAAAGTTTAACTCCAGATCTCACAATCGACATAGGTTTATTTTTAGCCGTAAGTTCAAACTTGAAAGCTTTAATCAAAAGTAGTTTGTAAGTTAATTGTGATATTACAGAGTAAATATTATTGTATAAGATATGTTGTCACGAACGTGCCCAAGTTCGTTTTGTTATACTTATTATGTTTATCGTTTAAAAGATTTCACACAATTGTGAACATATTGCAAAAGAACAAGAGAATATAATGATTTAAACTGCACATCTAATATTTTATTCCTTTAACCCATTATTCTAATGCTGAACGAGTTTGTAGATAACTAACTGCGCGTCCCTCTTCCCACGGTTATATTATCAAACTTTTATATGAATCCCTCATATTTTCTAGAAATATATATATGTAGATATATTTTACTACAAAACCTGTTTTTAAGGACAATATAGCATTTTAATGGTAAAAGAATTTTCGAAATCGCTCAAATTGTTTTTGAGTTTATTCGTAACAAAAATACAAATCTTTCTTAATATTTATTTCAATTTACATGGAAAACAAACAGCTTTATTTCGCAAACAATTTAAGGTTCAGGATAATAAACTAGTTTTTGCTTTTAGATTATAATATTATAGCGGAAATAATTACCAATTACTAATAAGCACTGACACCTATAATGTTTACTTAGGCGATGACTCGTTTTTCCTTCAGTAAGCTATGACATATTTACCCCTACAAATAGAGAGATATCAACTGTCATTATAAATTACAAGATTACAACCGGAAAAAAACAACGTTTTCTACTCTCTCTAATGTTGAAAACAACAGCTTCCTAACTAGAATATAAAACTAAAATATGAGAAATGAACAGTGATTATGCATATTGAAAGAGGTTAAGGGCACGGACGGACCTCAAGCGCCGTGGCCCCGTGACCCCACGCTTGGAACTTTCCTGTTTACTACTGATACGTATGCCTGATCTACATAAACACATATATACCTACACTGTGTAGGTAGGTATCGTACGTTCGGCCTGCACTGAGCAATTCTGCAATAAGCGATCCTGGGATGTACCTATCTACACTGTGTAGGTAGGTATCGTAGGTTCGGCCTGCACTGAGCAATTCTGCAATAAGCGATCCTGGGATGTACCTATCTACACTGTGTAGGTAGGTATCGTACGTTCGGCCTGCACTGAGCAATTCTGCAATAAGCGATCCTGGGATGTACCTTTCTACACTGTGTAGGTAGGTATTGTAAGTTTGGCCTCCACTGAGCAATTCTGCAATAAGCGATCCTGGGATGTACCTATCTACACTGTGTAGGTAGGTATTGTAAGTTTGGCCTGCACTGAGCAATTCTGCAATAATCAATTCTGAGATAACCTACCGAATGTTACATATTTTACAGAAAACGTGGAAATTGGTGTTATTTTGTTTATTTTGGTAGGAGAATCAATTCAATAGCAGAATCAACGTTAGTTTGTCATAGCTGACTCATTAGAGTTACTTGCTAATTAAGCGTGTAAATCTACGTGTTTTTTTTAACTTGGCGATACGTCCGCATGTCCACGACACTTACGTAGGTATATGTACCTTTATATACATAACACTTTTCTTAGAAATTGTGCGGTTATGAAAATGGACAGGTAATACTTTTCTAACCATAATCTTATATTTACCAGATAAACAGTTCTTTATGCGGTTACAATTAAAGACCTGTGCTCTGCGGTTTTACACGGTATGACTGCTTTTTAGAGTAAACTTTTGTTACAAATATTGTTTTAAACTTTCATGGCTTTTCATATATATTATTTAACACGGGATAAACACCATGATTTTGATTTTGATTGAGTTCCCATCAGTCTCTCCGTGATCGTGGTGCGTGGAACCGCGCCGACATATCGGGAACTCAATCAAAATCATGGTGCGTATTCCGTGTTAAACAATATAAATATATTTTGTTATAAAATCTGTATTTCGGTTTCGGCTTTTGGTCATTGAGTTTTAATAAATCCTTTCTTTCTCATTACACTAATATTATATAGGCGAAAGTTTGTGTAACATACACACAAGTTGTTACTTCTTCACGCTCAAACGGCTACACCGATTGCAATGAAACTTGGTATGGAGATAGTTTAGACCCTGGATTAACACATAGGCTTATTTTAGTCATCACCATCATCACCGTTTTTCATCACCACGCGGGTAAAACCGCGGGGCGCAGCTAGTAATTCATATATTTGACCCAATTCCTTAAAAATTAATATTTTTCAGTGATCACGGATGCCGTGGTGTGTTTAATTTTTTTTTTTTTAATCACATGTAGTCGTTGTGGATTTCATATTTTCAAAAAGAATAATGTTCTAAAATTAAATAGAATCCTGGTAAAGATATTAGTTTTCAAAGTACCTATAAACATCAAATTCAAAACGCCTTTCTGCCTACAGGTGTTTTTTTTAAATGTTGTTGTTCATACTTGAACCTGTATAGGTGTGCCGTCAAAACCTTAGAAAACTATTTTGTATAATTTACGGATACTTATTATGTAGGTAGGTAGGTACCTACTTGTCTTTACCTATAGGTTTTCGATTTTGTTTATGCTTTCATTTTAGAATCGCATAAATAATTTCAAACTAAATTAGTAGGTAATAATAATAATGCCGCAGGGGCCCGTTTTAGATTTAATTTAGTTTTTATTAAATGTTTAAGGTTTTTATTTTAAGTTACATTATTTTATTGCTATTCTAAATTATTATTAAATTATGTTAAAGTTAATAAATGATTATATTTTATTTATGTCAATTAAAATTACTTCAGAATGTCATTTTATAAAGTCATTTGTGTAGGTAATTATTCCTACATATACCTGCATGAATAGCTATTATGAAAATATTTTACCAAATTGAATACTTCGATGTTTAATTTGGCAAGAAATCATGATAACTCTATGTTGAAATATTGTTCTTAATTTGTTTATAACTTGTTTTGTGCTTATTGTGTACCTACCACATTTTAGGTATTAGTAAAAGTCACGCTTTGAAATGTTCTTTGACGAAATCTATTCACATTGTTACCACATCATCATCATCATCTCAGACATAGGACGTCCACTGCTGGACATAGGCCTCCCCCATTGATTTCCACAAGGACCGGTTGGAAGCGGCCCGCATCCAGCCCTTGCCTGCGATCTTAGTCAGGTCGTCTGTCCACCTGGTCGGTGGCATATTGTTACCACATAAACAATAATAATTGAATAACAACCCTTCTACTTAATTAATAACAAGTTAATTAATAATTTGTTCCTTCCTTCTTTCTTAGAGAGAATGCTAGATAGATAACAAACTTTTTATTTGTAATCGATATCCAGGGTTAAATGAGAAAAATCTAGATTTTCAACTACATAATATAAAGTCTAAACATTATCACGTCTAAAAAAACCTAAAATTCCCAGGTCTCCCGTTCTTGAAACCAGGTAAAGGGCTGCCTAATCGATTGTAAAGCGCCGTACCGGACTCTAATTTAAAGGTTTGACAAACAACATGAATAGGTAATAATAAAATTAGAACATTATCGTAAAAAGTTTGAAATGCTAATTTTACAGGTAAATGACGCACGAGTCTCGGATTAGAAGGTCAAATTTGTTTATTACTTGTAAAATGAAGCCGAAATATTACGACGAAAAATTAGAAATCACTATAATACGTATTTACGTATTTATGTTATTTGCAAACTCATTTTTGTAGATTTGTTTACATGAATGCAGTGGTTATAAAATTAATAAATGATACTACTATCGCCATCTTTGAAGTAGCTATAACAAAAACAGTTTGATTTTGTAGAGCGCCATCTAGCGTAATATTTCAAAATAGAGATGAGCTTTCGTAAGCTCGTCGACATTGAAACGACTTCAACGCGTACCTACTTGATATTTTTCCACGCTATACTGGAGTTTCCTAATCCAAACAGATTAATAGGATTGGAGGTTTTGGCGGGAGTTCAAGATGTATTGGGAGCTTATATAGAAATCTCGTTGAATTTTCAATAACAAATGTTTCTTTGTGAGTTTATACATCAAAATTGTGGATTCATAACCAATTAGCTGCCGTGAATATGTATCTACGTAGGAAAGTGTAACAATATAGATGCTCAGTACTTTGTTTTATCAAAAGGGAAAGGAATAGAAGTATACAATACATATCTAACGAATGCTTGTACCTACAATATGATGCAACAAAATATATAAAAATGCATAATTAACTAAATTTGCAGAGTTCTCCTTCAGGTACTTGATATTATAGAAGGTAAAGGTACGGAGAACTATATATTATACTAGCGGTCCGGCCCGGCTTCGCACGGGTAAAAAAAAAAATTGGTTGTCTGTAAAGTCGGTTTTGGCCGTGGTGGTACCGGCCTAGAATAGTACTCCCCCATCTCTTCCCGTGGGTGCCGTAAGAGTCGGCTAAGGGATAACGTACCAGGAGGTGGGCAGCAGCGCCTTCTGAGGATCGGAAATCATACTGCGCTCGCCAACCCGCCTGCCAAGCGTGGCGAGTATTGGCAAATCCCCCCTATATGGGGGAGGCATACGTCCAGCAGTGGACGCACATGGCTGAGAAAAAAAAAAAAAAAAAAAAAAAAAAAAAAAAGTCGGTTTACGGACGATAGATTTACGTGATAACGTCATAATCATTTATGACTTTGACTTTGACTGACTTTAACTTTGACTTTGACTTTGACTGACTGACTTTGACTTTGACTTTGATTATTTTATGTAATACAAAACTCAGGTGGAACGTTACTATTTTTCATGAGTGTTGCTGGTATTCATCAATTTTTAAACGTTATCACGTCAAAAAAAAAATTTTACGACTGCAGTGCCATCTGTCGGCCTGATTTGTGAATCTAAACCATCCAGGGCGCCACCCAAACGCATAAAAAAATCATTCAAATCGGTCCAACCGTTTAGGAGGAAATCAGTGACATACACACGTACAGTGGAATTATATAAATAAAGATATTTATATGTCGATTTATGAAAGACAAGTTAAAAGACAAATAAGAACTCAAAACCCGCCAAGATGGCGCTGGTGTGGCAAGTGGTACGACTTGAACGTAGCAGTGGCAAACGGCGTGAAGTATGCTGAGTTATAGATGCCGGGACATAGCACGGATCATTATTTATTTTAAATTAATAAATAAAATAATACTAATAGGCTTTATTTCCTTATCACGCAACTTAAATTATTTAATTTATTTATATTATAAAAAATGTATATGTACCAGTATTTTATACATATATATGCACTCATATATGAATATACATATGAATATTCATATGTATAGTAAAAGTATAATTTTCTGTGTGTTCAACTTAAACACTGCACGCTACCTAGTTTTATTTTAGTGTATTTTTCTAGCAAACGGCTGCCTGGAAGAAATCGCTGCTCAGCGATAAGGCCGCCGATTGTACTTTTTTAAGTGTAATATTGTTATAGTTGATATTTGTAAAATTTTGTGTAGTAAGTTTTATCTATCTATCTATCTTAAATTAACAAAGTAGGTGACTTATAAATATATTCTTATTGTTTATCTAAATCATCATTATGATTTAATATATCTAGTTTTTTTTAAATCTGTTTGAGGACCGTCATAGTAGAGCCTTCTTCATTTGTGTCATTTCTGTCGGTCACAAGCTTTTCTATAATAACCATTGCATTTTTCGAAAACCTATTTTGTATATTTTATCTGATGTTAAATATTACCTGGATACTATTTTTGCTTTGAAGGGCTTATTCAATTTTATATAGATAGACTTATTTTATTTTTAATTCCCGTGTTTTATACTGTAATAGGTAAAAAGATAGTGCATTAAGCAAACTTAGGTAAGTTACCTAGATATAAACAAGATACATTGAAATTTAACTATTCTTGGGAAATCAAATAAATAAGTAATGTGTCAAAATCATGTCAGTTTTAATAACAAAATTTATGTGTCAAAATCACGTCAGTTTTAATAACAAAATTTATATGTGTCAAAATCACGTCAGTTTTAATAACAAAATTTATATGTGTCAAAATCACGTCAGTTTTAATAACAAAATTTATATGTGTCAAAATCACGTCAATTTTAATAACAAAATTTATATGTGTCAAAATCACGTCAGTTTTAATAACAAAATTTATATGTGTCAAAATCACGTCAGTTTTAATAACAAAATTTATATGTGTCAAAATCACGTCAGTTTTAATAACAAAATGTATAATATTAGTTGGACCCCCATCACCCACACAACTAGAGTACCTACATCAGGTCGTGTCAACCATCTCGGAAGCCGGTATCGTACTGATAAACCCTTGTCTACACACGCAAAACTTCTTCCTATTGCATCATTGCTCACGGCGCTTAGTGGCGTGGTGCGCGGCACGGATTGTGTGACGCGTGCTTGATAACAGCTGATAACTCGTGGAATATTTACTGTAATATTTTAAACGTTATTTATGTCTGTAGTCAGCTGTAACTATGCTGTGACATTTGCGGTGATAACGCTTCTTAATTAGGTAAGTAGATAGAGAGGAATGCAAACTAGAGTCAACTATTTTTAGTTGATACTGACGAACAGATCATTTAAGGCCGCCGTGACGGTCGCCGTGGCGCAGTGGTCAGTGTCAGTGACTTGACTTCTGTGTCTCCGGGACCCTGGGTTCGAATCCCGGCAGGGGCAAACATTTGTGCGATGAGTATAGGTGTTTGTCCCAGGTCTTGGGTGTTTGTGTGTTGTGATTATGTGTGTCCATGCCTCTCGCTACACAGGGAATCCTAGTGCGGAGGTCTGAGTGTGATAAAAAAAATAATTAAAAAAAGGCCATAAATTAGGTGAGAGAATTTTGGCAATTTTCCGATCCCCCGCCCCCTCTCCGATTGGTGAGATGTTGTGATATTTTCTGGAGGAAGCAAAAATTAACATTTGCATCTGAATAAATGTCGGATGCCTTTACATCTGACGCTGATTTTAAGACAAAGCGTACAGGTTGGTATCAATAGATGATTTTATCATATATACTCTGTCTTTTATGACTAATAGTTTGCATCAGTTCAAATATTTGAAGGAAAAAATTCGGCTGCTAGTGGGACTTGAACCCACGACTACAGAATACCGATGGAGGGAATGTGAATGGAATGTTAATAAGGAAGGAAGTAATTCGGCCCTAGTGGTATGGGCTGCTATAGCTTAGATGGACAAAGCGACAGGACGGTATTCTGTAGTCGTGGGTTCAAGTCCCACTAGCAGCCGAATTTTTACCTTCAAATATTTGAACTTAAGTTCTGCCTAGCATCATGTTAATGCGATACACAATAAAATCTCTTAAAATAATAGTTTGCATACCAGTAATGGTGAAATATAGAGGACATAAGTAACGTTATTAACTCTACCAACTGTTATCTAACACCTATATTTGCAAATAAACTTATTTGATTTGACGTAGAAAACTTTTTAGATTAAATGCTTTCCAATTAATATTTTTATTTTTTTATATCATATCTAATATCTAAATTGGATCAGTCATCATCATCATCCCTGCCATAGGTCCGCGACTGGACATATGCCTCACCCATTGATTTCTCATTTGAAAGCGACCCGCATCCAGCCCTTACCTGCGATCTGAGTCAGGTCGTCTGTCCACCTTGTCAGTGGCCGTCCAATGCTGCTCTTGCCAGTCCTACCCAATCGGATCGGTGCTTGTTTTCATATTCAAAGGAATGTTAAATATTATCTACCTTTTATAAGACAGTTGTCTACAGTTTTAAAGTACCTAATAATAAAAAAATAACTTGAGTAACCGAGTTTCATTGGAAAAAGTTGCAGCCATAGACACAGCAGTAAATAGATTTGTGATGGTAATTTCTTTTAATAAGTACGGCTCCTGTGAAGGTAATTATATCTTGCGCCAAAACACAATAAAATCGATAAGGGAATAGATTAAAAATGGCGTGATTGATAAAAACAAATGGCGCTAATATTAATAAAAATAAAATTCATTGATAAGTGTGATAAGTGGATAAGTAATAAAATGATAAGTGGTTTGTGTGGTGATCAATCTTCATCCGCAAGCCTGTCGACTAGCTATGATTAGCATAATATATTAACTAAGGCTGTACTTTAGACTTCAGATAATTATGTAAAGAATTTGATTCAGATAAGCTGTGTAGGTAACCTACCCTTTACTGGACTTTGGACTTGAATGAAAAAAAATGTTACCAAAAAATCTTACCGACTTCAACACTCAAAAGGGTAAAATAACTTGTAGAAGTCAGTACCATGAGCACAATATTTTGATAACAGTTACTTTTTAACTATCATGGTACCGACTTCGACAAGTTATTTCTAAGCATTAAACTTGGTACCATTAATTGGTAAAAAAATAATTTTATATTTTTTTTACGGGAAGCACCAGTAAAAAAAAAAAGAATCATCAAAATCGGTTCACCCAGTCGAAAGGTCTGAGGTAACAAACATAGAAAAACATACGGGTCGAATTGAGAAACTTCTTCTTTTTTGAAGTCGGTTAAGAATGTTACAGCCTGACCTTGATAAATACTACGCGGATATTGTATTTTTTTTATTAACTTTCACACAAGGTCTCCAATAGTCAAAGCAAATAATGTGTTTTAGCAGCTATCCGTGAGAGCCAGTCATTATTTTATGTCTACTGTGATCCGACCATATCTTCAGTGACCTTTTTTTATATTTACACTCATACCCCCGCACTAGGATTCCCTGTGTCGCGGGAGGTATGGACACACAAACATCCAATACCAGAGACAAACATCTATGGCATAAATAAGTATATTATTTTAAATTACATTTATTTGGAGAAACCTTTAAAACTATTATTGTGTCACACACATTGTTGAGTTATGAAGATAAGGTTGCGTTTACACGTTTTATTTATTAAGTTCTGTATACATATAGAAAATCGTCATTCAACAGTATTGCTAACTTTCCACTTCTTACGCGTGGAAAGTTTAGTCAGCCTAAGATAAGGGCCATTCTAGTAACATAATGGTGATTTATGACACACATATGTCATTTACAGATTGTGAACACTGCATATTGGCTCAGAACTGTGAAGATTGCAAGTATTTTACAATAATTTAATCTATAATTATACAATAGCTGTATTTAAAATGTAAACCAGGCAACACTCATCTTTTTGACAGTCATTATTTCTCGTGTTGACGATTCAATCAAGAAGTGTTGACGTTTTGACACGTTGACAAATGTTTGATATTTAAGGGCCTAACAGGTGCCTATTATGGGTGTCGATTTGGATACAACGACGAAACCACTATTAAAGGAACTCAAAATAATGACCGTACCATCCATATACATATATATACCAACTATGCACGTTTGTTTTGTTTGATTTTGAAACCTTAGGCGATTCACACACCTGAGACAGGGCACAAACATCGGTTAAAAACCCCTGTCCACAATCTTGAAAAATCCAACATATTAATACATGTGAGAGGACCTGCGTTATATAACCATTTGTCAGATGGAATCAGAAATGCAGCTTCCTTAAATATTTTTAAGTTTAAATTAAAAACATTACTTGTTAGTAAAGCCTCAACTACTCAACGACAGAGTTCCTTAAAGATAAATGGAACTAAAATAAAAAATAAAAATAAAAAAAACGTTTTAAAACGTTGGCATTATAGGCATATAGCATTATGGCAAAACTTATTATTATTATTATATAGAATGTTATTTTATCTAGAATGAGTGAATTCTCGTGAGTTTGACACATTATGATATATATGTGGTATCCGGCTTTACTCACGTTTATAGTCGAAGTTTCGACCTAGGTTTCGGGCATGTCCGATGCTCATCCTCAGGTGAGTTTACGCTGCCAGATGGTCGCCGCGATCTGGCTGATATGATGATGATATTGTATGGTAAAAACTGTTTGACCGACGGTTAAGTTGATAATCGGATTTTTTCAATTTTGATGAACAATTTTGGCTTTAGTGAGAACCATCCTTTTCCGTTAATTGTTAATCTTTTTCTGGACGAATCAGCGCCATCTCGTTCTGTAGCCCGCAGTCTCAGCAGCAGCACAGCCTCATGTACAGGGCTCTGGAGCTGGAGCGTATCCGGTCGTCCAACGCATTGGACTGCGATGGAGGAGGAGGAGTGAGAACCATAGGCGCTGTACCACTGCCGGACGATTGAGACTAAAACAAATTAGGTGCATGAACCTAATTTATGTGGTCCACGTCCGAGGAGCTGGTCCCTTTATTAATAAAAACAATGTGTGACAAATCTTATAACAATAATGAGCTATAATCTTATTAATGCCCATCTAATACCTTTTAACTAGCAATTCTTGTATTAATATAATCTGAATCTCAGAAACGGTTCCATCACTTTTCATGAAATTCAGTGTGAAGGTGAATTCGGGGGCGATAAATCGATCTAGCTAAGTGTCATTTTTGGAAAACGTCGTTTCATCCGTGTTTTCAGACAATGAAAAACTACTACGATATCATTAATTTGACTCTTCTTGACATCTATTGGCGAGTAGTGTTACTATTATTTTTATAAACTGTTTTACCGACACAGCAACACTAAAGCTACTTGACAATAGATAGCGTTGTTAAGCAACACTAAGCCAATGAGTGTTTGGATTGAGGTTAGACCAAGAAAATAAATTGTTTACTTATATATTAAACAAAACGAGCAAAGCTCGGTCCTCCAGATCCTGCTACTTTCTATCAAGTTATTAAATTTATCAAACTGATTACCTATACAAAAAAATGTTGATTTGGAGCTGTACTTGTCGGCCGACACACGCAAACGATCAATTTCTGTTAAACTATTGTTGGCTGAGAGCTGAAAGCTAAATCATACCGCCACATTGTCTTCTTCTTCTTGTCGTCATGCCACACTAGTCGGGGTTGGCAAAATATCTTTTCCTCTCTTCTCCTCTTCCATTCTCTTCTACCCGCCACGTCATTCATCTCTCTACATACCACCACATTGTAATAAATCAAATTACAAATTAATTATTAACCTAAGTACTCGAAGGTACTTGTAGATCTCTGTACAAACTGGTACAAACAGATGTTTTACAGCCATAACACAAACTGGAATGTAACAATTTCCAAACAAACATCTAAGTAAAGATCCCGCCATAAAACAAACCGAGAAAGATTAAGCTTTCCCACGCGCGGCATCGTTACTCCACATTTGTGCACCGTATGACAAAAATAGTGCTGGCCATTGGTGATGACCATTGTTTCTACAATAAAAACGGAGATTAGCCTTTAAACGGCAATATCGTAATAAATAATAAAGCGTCTTGGATATATTCAGCGTCGTAAAACATCTGTGGAGGCGTGCGCAGCTGCGCTTAGAAGAAAATACGTTACACGTGTGTCGTATCTATAGATCTGAAAAACAAGATGTTTGTCAGATCTTTGGCCGTATCTATAGCTCCCACTCTTCGCCCAAGACCCGTTTGTCTATAAACAGTCATTTCCTAATTTGAGAAGACGAATTGTCCATGAATTATATACAACTAGCTGCGTCCCGCATTCGTACCCGCGTGGTGTTGAAAAACGGTGATGATGGTGATGATGAAATGCCTATGTGTTAATCCAGGGTATAAGCTATCTCCATACCAAATTTCATCGAAATCGGTGTACCTACCTAGCCGTTAGAGCGTGACGAGGTAACAAACATACACACGTACACAAAGACTTTCGCATTTATAATATTAGTAGGACTAGTAGTGGATTATGTTTTTCCCGCTATACATATTAATACCAGACTATCTGGCGCTGAATGCTCGGAGCTATGCACACTGCCGAAGACAGGTCAAGATGGCGTAGTATCGTCCGTCGAAAAGTGATTCATGGAGGGGGTCACGACCCTCAGCACTGAGGAAGACGACGCGAGGAGGTATCTGGTGCTGAACTCAGCTTATCGCCTATGCTTCAGCATACAGCGCTCTTCCCTGAGCGTTGAGCTACGTTAACATAGACAAGTACATAGTTCCTTTTCTACACCCACTTCTTATTTATCGAACTGCGATACGTGAATATTTTTGCAACCTTTCGTTCGTAATCCTCACCAGGTGATGCGAAGAATGTGCGATAACATTTATTGCTTTGTTTTTGAGAACGCTCAGCGTTGCTGATAAAAATCACAAACCTAAGGTAAATCAGCACCCACCACCTCACCTCACTGCAAACCCATATTAAATACAGTTTCAGTTCAACTGAACAATTCAACTGCATTATTTACTTTTTTTTATTATTAACTGCATTATTTACTTTGATCAGCAAAGTAAATAATGCAGTTGAAAAATAAAAAAGAAACCTTTTAATCCAACCTATAACCAGAAATGTTTCCAACAAGCAATCGTTAAAAGAACAATGATCAAATAATAAATTGATAAAATTCGTACTAATTGCGCAAAATTAATACGGCCATACTTACGAGAAATACAATATTTCATAATATTACTATGAAAGTCCAATTAAGAATAATATATTTACTATTGCTTTTCCCAAAAACTTTTGGTTTTAACTTAGTTCCTAATGTTGCTAATGCTAAGTTCTCTCTTCTCAATAGATAACTCAAACGCTCTAACCCAGTTGGCAGCGTGCCCAGAATGCTAGCAACATTGCCACGTTGAATTTCAATGCTGATCTGTTGAGCCAGCCTTTTTGGTCACGTGTCGCGTCGATCAAACGCTCTGATAAGTTTTGGAAAATCCGATAAGCTCCCGGTCCCCGTGGGCCCAATGTCTTGACCCCAAACGGTTCAAATATGTAACCACTGCCTAGGTTAGCATATTTTGGCCGCTTCAATTGCTCTGCCGAATAAGCCGCGGCGCCAGTCTTACCATGTGTCTCGGGAAGATGTGACGGCGTCAAAGTGTGTTGACACTGTAGCGTCCCACACTAAAGGCCGCCTTAACTTCCAGAGAATAAGTGTCATACCGTCAAGTCTTGTACCATCGTCACACATGAGACCATTCGGTTCAAGAATGGCTGCAACATTGGCGCTGGTTAAAGCGCGACGAATGATGTCGTTAATAATAAATGGTTAACTAAATGGCAACTGATGATTTACCTTAAAACTCATTCATTGTAATCCCGTAAAATCGTTTCTTGAAAATAGCACATGCCAGTATGGCGTTATCGCCATCATTACCTATATAATCTTAATGAATAAAGTTAAATGGTTTTTCTTATCGATATCAAGAACGTGCCTCCGTCTCACGGCTATCGTCCTGTTTTCGTCTGCCTGTTATCAATTGCAGATTATGATAATATTATTACGAAATAATCACGCCATTTCGATGCATACCTGATAAGAGATAAGGCTTTAATTTGCACCTATTTACACTACCGCACATAATGATTAATGCTGTTTGTCAGATCAGCACATGCATGTTCTTATCTACTAGATTAGTGGATTTTGTTCTAGATTTTTAATCTTTTAAACATTTATCAATCCTATCGCATCATCACATCACCTGAGCAACCACATTGCTCAGAGATATTAATGAAATCTCGTTTTTGCTAATTTAGCTTTTCTTCTTGGAGTATAATTGTAATGGCTACACAGATCATACTTCCATCGCAATGCAATTAGATACGTACAATGTAATTGAGATGCAAATGTTAGCGAACTACCCAGTATATTTTGTATATTATATATTTTTTCCAAAACTTATCAGAGCGTTTGATTCATGCGACGCGTGACCAAAATGCTGGCACAAATTTGGCTCAACGAATCAGCATTGCAATTCAACGTGGCAATGCTGCTAGAATTCTGGGCACGCTGTCAGCCGGTAGCGGGTTAGAGCATTTGATTTATCAATAGGCTACCAATAGAGGCTCGCGCCCGCCGCCTGGCACGATCATAACTCCCAGATGAAGAACTGCAAATAAGTTTGAAACTGGTCGGAGAGTAATTTTCCAGTGTTTACCACGTGAGTCCTAGTCGGTTTGTTACATTACAATAATGCTAGAAACTCGCGATAGTTTTCAGACTCAAACAGGTATACAAACAGTTTTATAAAAATTGGTTGTCTGTAAAGTCGGTTTACGGACGATAGATTTACGTGATAACGACATAATCATGTATGACTTTGACTTTGACATTGACATTGACCATTGACCAATTACCATTGACCATTGACCATTGACCATTGACCATTGACCATTGACCATTGACCATTGACCATTGACCATTGACCATTGACCATTGACCATTGACCATTGACCATTGACCATTGACCATTGACCATTGACCATTGACCATTGACCATTGACCATTGACCATTCACCGTTACGCGGAACGTTACTATTTTGCATTTTGGCATTCATCAATTTATAAAACGTTATCACGTCAAAAACTGATTTGTATATTTCCATAGACTATTAACAATTATTCAGGTTTACGCATAGAATTAATATGTACTAGTTGTACGTAGTACATATTAATTCTATGGGTTTACGTGAACGTAGTTCTCAAGTGTACGAACATAGACGAATCTTGGATTTATTCGTCTATGGTACAAATAACAAATCTCACAAAACGCCCACAGTGACGTGTATATTATGTAATTCATAATGGACTTTTTTTTTTAAACTAGCAACAAAGTTAGGTATTACAATGCAAAGGTACATAACAAATGAATGCGTAATTATTGTTTTTGTCGTTGGATGACTACTTATACACTGATTAATACAGTAACTTAGGTCATTGACTGTCTTCTGAGAATAATATATTTTTATTTGTTAAATGCAATATGCCTAGTGATACTTTATTGTAACCGACAAGCGCGATAAGTATTCTTTTATCACTAAAATGTGGTTATTTATTATTGTTCTAACACGTGACATTTGCAAATTATTTAATTGAAGTGTGATATGTTTTACTGACGTCACAAAAGAGATAAACGATTCACCTAGTCACTTTTTTATGGATATTTCTACCGTTCTACCACTGTGACGTTTAATGGTCGAGCTAGACCTAGACTGTCGACTAGCGGCGTCCTAATGCGAGGTACTGATGCTATAGGCATTTGACAGTCTTATTTCTGTCTCTGACTTCTGAACAGCCTTCTGAACAGGCTCAGAGTCGCACAACGAGCTATGGAGAGGGCTATGCTCGGGGTTTCTCTACGTGATCGAATCAGAAATGAGGAGATCCGTAGAAGAACGCAAGTCACCGATATAGCCCAGCGGATTAGCAAGTTGAAGTGGCAGTGGGCAGGGCGCATAGCTCGAAGAACTGATGGCCGTTGGGGGCGAAAAGTTCTAGAATGGAGACCACGGACTGGCAAGCGCAGCATAGGATGGCCACCGACAAGGTGGACAGACGACCTGACTTAGATCGCAAGCAAAGGCTGGATGCGGGCCGCATCCAACACATCCTTGTGGAAATCAATGGGGGAGGCCTATGTCCAGCAGTGGACGTCCTATGGCTGAGATGATGATGATGATGATTTCTGTCTCTCTACTCTCAGATCGTGTTTAAAAATTGCACAATTTAAAGATTTTATTGTTTTTCTGACGAATGACCGATAGGTATTGTTGTTAAATATAATATATGTATTATCGGGCTTTCATCATCATCATCATCTCAGCCATAGGACGTCCACTGCTGGACAAAGGCCTCCCCCATTGATTTCCACAAGGACCGGTTGGAAGCGGCCCGCATCCAGCCCTTGCCTGCGATCTTAGTCAGGTCGTCTGTCCACCTAGTCGGTGGCCGTCCTATGCTGCGCTTGCCAGTCCGTGGTCTCCATTCGAGAACCTTTCGGCCCCAACGGCCATCGGTTCTTCGAACTATATGCCCTGCCCACTGCCACTTCAACTTGCTAATCCGCTGGGCTATGTCGGTGACTTTCGTTCTTCTACGGATCTCCTCATTTCTGATTCGATCACGTAGAGAAACCCCGAGCATAGCCCTCTCCATAGCTCGTTGTGCGACTCTGAGCCTGTTCAGAAGGCCTATAGTCAGAGACCACGTTTCAGTTCCGTAAGTCATCACTGGTAACACACATTGTTCGAAGACCCTCGTTTTCAGGCATTGCGGTATTTTGGACGAGAAGACGTCTCGGAGCTTTCCGAACGCTGCCCAGCCGAGTTGGATTCGACGATTGGCCTCTTTCTCAAAGTTGGACTTACCTAATTGGACTGTATGTCCTAGGTAGATGTAATGGTCAACAACTTTGAGAGTCGAGTTCCCAATTGATATGGGGGCGGGCGCAACATGGGCATTTGACATAATTTTCGTCTTGTCCATGTTCATTTTAAGGCCCACCCTTAGGGAAACTCTGTTGAGGCCTTCGAGCATCGTGCTGAGGTCTTCCATGGATTCTGCCATGACCACAATATCGTCGGCAAACCGAAGGTGAGTGATGTACTCGCCGTTGATGTTGATGCCGAATCCTTGCCATTCCAAGAGCTTGAAGGCGTCTTCCAATGCGGCAGTGAACAGTTTCGGAGAAATAACGTCTCCCTGTCTCACGCCTCGTTGCAATGGAATCGCCCTCGAAATTTGCTCTTGTACTCGGACCGACATGGTGGCGTTATTGTACAAACACTTCAGCACTTCGATATACCGATGGTCAATACGGCACCGCTGGAGAGACTCAAGCACCGCCCACGTCTCGATCGAATCAAAGGCTTTCTCATAGTCCACAAACGCTAAACATAAGGGCAAGTTATACTCTTCGGTCTTCTGTATAACTTGCCGCAGCGTATGGATGTGGTCTATGGTGCTGTAGCCTTTTCGGAAACCGGCTTGTTCGGGAGGTTGGAAGTCATCAAGCCTACGTTCGAGACGATTCGCGATGACTCTTGAAAACAGCTTGTAAACATGGCTCAGAAGCGAAATGGGTCTGTAGTTCTTAAGCAATGTGTTGTCACCCTTCTTAAAGAACAACACCGCTACGCTTCTGTTCCATGCTTCCGGCGTTGACCCTTCAAGGACAACGGAATTAAAGAGCTTCTGAAGGACTTTGAGTATCGGTGAGCCACCCGCTTTCAGAAGCTCTGATGTGATTCCGTCGTCACCCGGTGCCTTGTTGTTCTTAAGCTGTTTCAGAGCCATCCTAATCTCGTATAGGCTGATGTCCGGGATGTCTTCGGTATAGTGCCGGGTCAGCTTGGCTCTTGGGTCTTTGGCCAAGCTGTCAACAGGCTTAGCGACCGAAGTGTATAGCTGCCCATAGAACCTCTCGATCTCTCCAAGCACCTCTGCTTTGGTCGACGCTATACTGCCATCATCTCTCTTCAGCTTAGTCATCTGGCTTTGCCCAATAGACCTGTCTCTTGCAAACACTTTGGAGCCTTTTCTCCGTTCGATCGTATCTTTAATACGATTTGTACTAAAGGTACGGATGTCGTGTCGCAAGGATTTCCATATTCGTCTATTGAGCTGCCTATATGACGCAGCATCATCGGATGATTGCAGTTGCAACGAGCGTCGTTCAGCCATGAGGTCGAGGGTATGGCTGGAGAGTTTTTGAGGTCTATTTGTACGGCGGGGCTTAAAGAACTTAGACCCCACTTCGTGGACAGTTTCTACAAACCTGTTGTTGGTCTCGTCCACCGACGCAAAGTTCTCAAGGCAAGCAAAGCGATTGGATAACTCAAGTTGAAAGCTCTCGGGGTTTTGGGTATGGACATTTTGAGGTCGGAGCGTGGATTTCATCAAACGGGACCTCTCAAGTTTAACATTAATATTCAATGTGCCTCTTACCATGCGGTGATCACTACCGGTTTTGACCATGTTGATCACAGAGACATCATTGAATATTTGTTTCTTGGTGGTCATGATGAAATCGATCTCATTTCTTGTGGAACCGTTGGGGCTCAACCAGGTCCATTTCCTTTGAGGCGGCTTCTGAAAGAAAGAGTTCATCATAAAGAGTCCCTCTTTCTCCATGAAGTCGGCCAGCCTCTGTCCCCTAGGGTTCCGTTGTCCATAACCAAATTGCCCCACTCTCAACTCTCCATCACTTCTTTCGCCCAACTTTGCGTTAAAGTCTCCCATAACAACATTGTAATGGGTCTTGGAGGTATGTATGGCCCTACTAATGTCCTCATACATAGCCTCTACCTCCTCATCGGTTCCGAGTTTCGAGGTCGGTGCATATATCTGAATGACCTTCAACGAATATCTGCTTGATATTCTGAGTATTAGGTATGTCACCCTGCTCGAAACGCTGTCGATGGTGATGATGTTGTTAGCGAGGGACTTGCGAACGAGAAATCCGACACCACCTTGGGACTTTTGGTCGCCTTCCCGGTAGTAGAGCAAGTTACCGGATTTGAGAGTTATGGTGTCCTCACCCTCTCTACGGACTTCACATAACCCTAAGATATCCCAGTGTAACTTACTCATTTCTTCTTCCAGTTCGACGATCTTCTCGTCTGCCAACAAAGATCTTATATTGTGTGTTACCAGGGCCAGAGGTCGTTTTTTCAGGGAGTGGTAGCCGGGAATCTGCCGGAGATTCTTAGCACCCCCTGCTCCACCGTTACACTGGCCGCTACCGGAGCCAGCATTAGCGGAGCTGCCGGGGACTGGGGGCCTGGTTTTATTTTGTACTGTCATAGGGGGGGGGGTTTGCCAATACTCGCCACGCTTGGCATGCGGGTTGGCGAGCGCAGTATATAAAATATGACCCTCAGAAGGCGCTGCTGCCCATCCTTCTGGTACGTGATCCCTTAGTCGACTCTTACGACACCCACGGGAAGACATGGGGGGGTACTATTCTAAGCCGGTACCCCACGGACTTTACGCACGTTTTAGTCGAAGTTTCGACCTAGGTATAGACATTCTTTGACTATAAACGCCAAATTATTTCCAAAAGATCAAGATGGTAGCGGCTTGCAAGTCTTCTAGCTTCTAGCGGGTCCACCTTGCCTCTTGAAGGCCTACGCTGCGCTTGCAGTCTGTATTCCCAAGGTGTTAAGGACTTTTCATCCGGCACTTTTGGCGAAATAAAGATTTTAATAAGTAGTTTTTTCCGGAGCGCTGTGACATATATATGGCAGCGTAAACTCACCTGATTATGAACATTGAACATGCTTTAAACCTAGCTCGAAATAAATATAAATATAAACATATTTTATTCTTTAATTAAACCATGAAGGATCTTTGTTAACAATATAATAATCCTACTCCTATCTAATAATATTATAAATGCGAAAGTTTGTGTGCATGTGTGTATGTTTGTTACTTGTTCACGCTCGAACGGCTACACCGATGAAATTTACTATGAAGATAGTTTAAATCCTGGATTAACACATAGGCTACTTTTTTCCCGGAAAAAGTATAGTTCCCGTGGGATAATTGAGGTAGCGGGAAAACCGTAATCCACGCAGGGAAACCGCGGGGCGCTACTAGTAGTATTATAAATGTGAAAGTTTGGATGGATGGACGGATTTTTGTTACTCTTTCACGCTCAATCGGCTGGACGAATTTTGATACAAAGTCTTTTTCAAGTCTTTTTTTTCAAAGTCAAATTCAAATTCAAATTTATTTATTTTGCAGAAACATAGGTACACATAATGCTCGTATTCAAGGTAGTTTTTAGATCGCTATGCTCTTACCACTTAAGTATGCAAAATTACAAATTACATATTTACAAATATATCTTCTATCTAAATTCTAAAATTATACATTAATATATTACTATTAAACCAATTTTATAACAGTGATTAATACAGTCAACTGGCAAATCGTTACAGATGTATATCTATAATGCAATAACATACCTTTAATGTATTTCAGGCCTTTTCATCATCATCATCATCAATCATCACCACGCGGGAAACACCGCGGTGCACAGCTATTAGCAATAAAATACATAGCCTGCTTATGGACAGACGTACGAATTAGCAAACGGAGTTCGCTATGCATCTTCCTAGTAGTTTATGTACAAAGAAAATATTATTCTGTGTCAAAGACTGCTCAGTAACTATTATCAGTAAACGTCAATTATTAGATATATAACTATTAATAGATATATTTATTAAGTATATAAGCTATTACATCACAGTCACTGTGAGATCAGAGGTTACATAGAGACACACTTTCGACAAAAAGTCGTTATCAAATTATATACATTTAATTAACTAGCGGTCCGCCCCGGTTTTGACCGGGTAAAAAATTTCAAAATTAAAAATTATGTTGATCCCTAATTTTTAAATCCCTGATTTTTAAAATATAATATACCCTATGTCACCCGGCGATAGTATAGCTTCCCAACAGTGAAAGAATTTAAAATCGTTTCAGTAGTTTCGGAGCCTGTTCAATGCAACCAAAGTATCAAATTAATTATTACATTATTTTATTCTATCATCAATATTTTTGTAGCGCAATCGATGTAAAGAATATTTTAGACAATTTTTACGCCTTGGGTTAAATTATTTGAGTTTTAGTAAGCATCCCTAATTTTTTTTGAAATTATAATATAACCTATGTCACTCGGGGATAAATGTAGCTTCTCAACTATGAAATTTTTTTTCAAATCGGTTCAGTAATTTCTGAGCTGATTCAATGCAATCAAACAAACAAATCTTTCCTCTTTATAATATTAGTATAGATTGTGTATCTTACTTTTGAGATACAGCTACTTATCAAATATTGTTGCCTTTAAATACAACATTGTATTTTTTAGAGGTCGCCGTGGCTCAGTAGTCAATGACATGACTTCTGTGTCTCCGGGACCCTGGGTTCGAATCCCGGCAGGCGCAAACATTTGTGCGATGAGTGTAGATGTTTCTCCCGGGTCTTGGACCCTTGTGTGCTGTGTTTTTGTGTGTCCATGCCTCCCGCGACACAGGGAATCCCAATGCGAAGGATTGAGTGTGATAAAAAAATTATATGTAAAAAAAATCATAAGGCCTGACAGCGGCTATGTCTGCTTGACTATCTTCTTTTATAGACTAAGGTGACGGAACATGCATAAGGCCCACAGGATGTTACGCAGGTAAGGTCTGGATGCAGGTCGCTTCCATCTAGTCCTTATGCAAACCAATAGGGGAGGCATATGTCCAGCTGTGGACGTCCTAAGACTGAGATGATGATGAGCTATTAAAGTAAATAACTAGTAAAGCTACTGTGACTTTCATATAGATTAAAATCTAAAAAATGCAACAAACTTGCTATAACTGAAATCCGTTGAAAAATCCTATCCTAATATTGCAAAAAATGCATAAATTTGTGTTTGTTTGTTACCTCTTCACGCTCAAACGGCTTCACTGATTTCGATGAAATTTGGTATGGAGCTAGCTTGTACCCAGGATTAGCACATAGGCTACTTTTACGCCGGATAAAGTATAGTTTCCGTGTGATAGTCTAGGTAGCGGGAAAACAGTAATTCACGCGGGTGAAACCGCGGGGCGGTACTAAGAGGAAACCTTTGTATGTTTGTAATGGATAAACTCAAAAATTCCTTCACCATTAGAATTCTACCTTATTCCTGAGTAACATAGGCTACATAAAAAAAAATTGGTTGTCTGTAAAGTCGGTTTACGGACGATAGATTTACGTGATAACGTCATAATCATTTATGACTTTGACTTTGACTTCGACTTCGACTTCGACTTCGACTTCGACTTCGACTTCCACTTTGACTTTGACTTTGACTTCGACTTTGACTTTCACTTTGATTATTTTATGTAATACAAAACTCAGGTGGAACGTTACGCGGAACGTTACTATTTTTCATGAGTGTTGCTGGCGTTCATCAATTTATAAAACGTTATCACGTCAAAAAATTGGTCGTCTGTAAAGTCGGTTTACGGACGATAGATTTACGTGATAACGTCATAATCATTTATGACTTCGACTTGACTTTGATTATTTTATGTAATACAAAACTCAGGTGGAACGTTACGCGGAACGTTACTGTTTTTCATGAGTGTTGCTGGTATTCATCAATTTATAAAACGTTATCACGTCAAAAAAACTTTACTAAATCTTCAATCGTGTAACCGTGTGAAGCCGGGACGGTCCACTAGTAGGACCATAAAGTGAACGAATGACCCCTGTCCTGAATGTATAATAAAAGTGATGATTATTATGCGCTCATCAAGGCAGACTTGTCACCGGTCACAGGATGTCAAAGGCCTACGTAATTATGTTGTAATTAATGAACAGATCAAACTTTCCACTCGATGTCGTCAGCCATCCAATTAGTAGGCTTTTATGTTTCTCAGTGGTTGTTTGCAGTGGAATCTTCCCGCTTGATAACCCCTTATCAATGGCACGAGACCATGTGCGCTGTTTATTTATATACCGCATACAGTAACGCGGAAAAGCGATTATTATATTTATGTACTATATTTTAACCTATGATATCACATAAATGTGGTTTCTTAAGGGATCACCGCGGCGCCTTGGTGAGTCAGAGTAATGGTCTAATTGTATGTGTGAGTTAAACGGTACACTTGTCGAAGCTCACTAACATTTCATTATACTAAAAAAAAAAGATCGCTCGGGGGTCTAAATCTATTATTCGATATGCCACCTTAGGCCCAGCATAGTTTTAACTTGTCGCACGAAGCGTTTTGCTTCCACATTCCTAGTGCGTACAGCTAACGAATGGAATTTATTGCCTAAATCTGTGTTTCCGCAAATATACAACCTAGGTATCTTCAAGTCACGAGTGAATAGGTATCTTCTAGGCAGGCGTGTTCCACCGTAGACCGCATCATCACTTAACATCAGGTGAGATAGTGGTCAAACGCTTGCCTATTCACGAAAAAAAAAAACCATAGATTCAGCAGACTACAGATTCTTGACGTTGTTAGCCCTTAGGCCGGGACTGCTCACGACAGGCATAGTTTGCTGAGCCGACGAGGAACGGTCCACTTGAGGGTAGGTTACAGTGCTGCAAGGCACTGTAACTGAGGCGGGCAGTGGTGCTGTGTTGAACGGCGCCGCAGCTGAAGAAGCGCTGCGGCGGGAGTGATTCAGTTTGTCACCTGCTGTGCGAAGCGGCTGGCGATGGGGCTGCTACATTCGGCCCATCGCAGGGGACCGCGAGCGTCGGATGTGGGAAGTCTGACGTTGAACTGTGTGGTCCCCCCCCCCCCCCTCCGGGGGAGGGAGGGGGGAGCCGTGCCCTTGTGTCGGGTGCGGGGGGGGGTTAGCCGTGCCCTTGTGTCGGGTGCGGACGCGAGGGGAGGGTCATCCACCCCCTGAAGGGGTCCAGAGAGGGATAGCCGTGGGGGGAGCGCAGTGAATGCTACAAGACCCCGCGCTCCCTCCGTCATAGCATCATAGCGAGCCAGTAAGCATTCTAGTTCTAGCGTGATTATCATAGTTGACCACATCGTCACTAACTATCAAGTGGTCAAACGCTAGGTCTGTCCCTATTGTATAAAAAAAAATTGTCACGCTTAGTGGGGTCTTCTTTTTTTGCATCTTCGTGATTTACTTAATCTGATCAATGACCAACTGTTTTACCGGTGGTATTTATTATTCACCTACCCTAGCCTACAGGTTTACAGTCTTAGCCGTCAGAATCACAAAGATAGGCTGCTGGACCAATATATATTGGTCGATGCTGCACGGATACTGAAGGTAGTTATATAATCACTTATGTCCACGAGTATACAATCGCCATTCATTGACACAATTGACTCCCACAGCGCCACCAACTATGCAACACGCGCACTGTTATACAAAGTGGTTTTCTTTAGTCTGATAACCAATATGACGCGATGAATTCAGGTCAAAAGGACGTTGATTTTAAATCTGGGAGCGTTATAGTTATAAGTAATTGCCTGGCCTAAGTTTCATTTTAAATTTAAGGGGTTGGTTCGTGTATTTCCTCTGTATTTATAATATTATATCATTTATTTTTGTAAAATGTTGATTAATTAATTTTAGTGCATTATGATAACTCTTTTGCCATTATGAGTAACGATGCGATGCGAAGTTACCGATTTCAATTCATTGTTTATTACATTACTTTACTATTTTTTAATACTATTTTATTGTTGTGCTGGACTGATGTCCGTGAGTCACTTACGGTCTGTGCTGAAAATCAGCGCTGCAGACTCGTCTGCAGCATATGCTGAGCACGGACCCTTTCAGACACCACTAATTATGACAACTATGCTAGGAGTATCTATAGTGTAAGATTATAACGGAAGTAGCCACCATAGCTGGCTGATATGTTTCTGTTTATATTATTGCTGCTTGTCTGAATAAATTATTTCTTTCTTTCTTTCTTCATTCTTATTCGGAAATGATTACAGGTAAAACAACAATTAAGGGAAAAGAAAGATTACCAAAAAATGGAACCGACTTCAACACTCAAGTATGAAATAACTTGTTGAAGTCGGTACCATGGTAGTTCAAAAGTAACTATTATCAAAATATTGTGGTCATGGTTTTCTTCTACAAATTATTCCACACTTTTGAGTGTTGAAGTCGGTTCCATTTTTGGGTAAAAAAATTTTTTTGACCCTTTTCCGTGACCTTTGTTACTCACGGAATCAATTGTCATTGTGTATGTTCACCGATGTCTTCACCCGCAACTATAATATAGTCGAGGTATGAGGAGCACTTTTATTCGAGTGTAACTCAAAAACCGCTTGTCCGATTTTGATGGAATTTAAATGGGACCACACGGGGAGCACCAGCTTTCAATTAAAAAAAGAACGGGCCGAATTGAGAACCTCCCCTTTATTTGAAGTCGGTTAAAAATCAGTCTTAGGTACGTAGGGCAGTCGGAGGCGTACTTAGTTTTTTGACATGTATTTTCATGCGCATTTAATTTTTTAATATAAGTTTTATTGTTTGCACACCATTGTAATGATAGAATTTTCTGGACGTAATTTATAATTACCACCATAATTGTTACAACATTCTATTAGATAAAGAATTTGATTTGATTATGCAACTGTTGAATCATTATGTCTGTACAGATGTGGTCTTCCTTATCGTATCAATGCAGCAGTACGACCATGTGATGATCATCATCATCTCAGCCATAGGACGTCCACAGCTGGACATAGGCCTCCCCTATTGATTTCCATAAGAACTGGTTGGAAGCGGCCCGCATTCAGCCCTTGCCTGCGGTCTTAGTCAGGTTGTCTGTTCCACCTGGTAAGTGGCCGTCCTATGCTGCGCTTGCCAGTCCGTGGTCTCCATTCGAGAACTTTTCGACCCCAACGCCTATAAATTCATCGAGCTATGTGGCCTGCCCACTGCCACTTCAACTTGCTACATGTGATGATAAAACTCTGTAACCTGTAAAACCGTTATGAGAAAAACTTGTGCGTTTTAAACTTTTGAACTTTGGCACGTTAACGAATTTTATCCATTACAGATAAACGTGTCGTTGTTTTTTGTCTAAATTATAATAATGTTTACTATTTTTTGTTAGAGAATCATATCTATCAGCGTGTTAAGCAAAGAAGCACAAGAAAATTCAAAAAATATATTATGTCACACACAATAGCGTGTAGCTAGTTTTTTTTTTTTATAGGACATCCCACGGCTGAGATGATAAACTACACATTCTTCGTGGGAAAGTAATTTAGAAATTGTTGCATTAGCCATTGAATTTATCAAAAACAAATGAAAAAAAAAAAATTGGTTGTCTGTAAAGTCGGTTTACGGACGATAGATTTACGTGATAACGACATAATCATGTATGACTTTGTCATTGTCATTGTCATTGTCACTGTCACTGTCATTGACCATTGACCATTGACCATTGACCATTGACTTTGACTTTGGCTTTGATTATATTATCTAGATCTAGATAAAACTTAGGTGGAACGTTACGCGGAATGTTACCGTTACTATTTTTCATTTTGGCATTCATCAATTTATAAAACGTTATCACGTCAAAAAGTGTAAAGATATATACAATATTTATTTTTTTTTTAAAGTGATGCTTTACTTATATTATAATAAAGTAGATAACTCATCACTTTTTTTACTGTATATTTCTAGCGTTTGACCACTATCTCACTTGATGGTCAGTGACGATATGGTCGAAGACGTTATTGTTAAAAGATGTGAATAGTAATCCTTATTTAGGAGGAAACATGAATATAGACCTTAAGGCTCTCTTTTACCAAATGTTTAGGTATTTTACGCGCGTTAGAGCAGGACAGTAGCGGAAGCGGCGCGTCGCAGCGCACCGCGCAGCCGGCCTCGCGCCGTACGCAGGCACGGCTCCAAGAGAGAGTAATATTTAACGCCTGGTAACAAGCTGTTGGCAAAATATAGCTCTACATATTTTGGTAGGCGCTAATGAACATCTGAGTGGCTTTAAACATAGTCTGTTTAGACTAGCTGATCCCCTCGTGGCTTCTTGTATGGCCTAATATGTATCCCGATTTTACTTCTTCAAAAGCACCATTTGACTGTAACTAAGTTAATGTCTAAACGGAACATTATCGAAGAAAGAAATCTCCGAACACTAGTACTTTGTATTACTCTAATTTAAAATACATACTAGTACTGTACATGTGTTGCATAAGTAAGGTTTATCGAACCAAAATATACCTAAATAAGTTCTACATTCAATAAATTTGTGTCATGTATAGGTACACTATAAAATCATATCTTCTATACCATAAAATATTGTTTTTCATAAGTCTTTCTAAATTTCAACGTAATATGCTACTATAGGTTGAGGAGAAGACGTCACAGACTAAAGACTAGCAGTTCCGTGGTTCAAATCCCATGGTGGTGTATAGATCTAGCGTTTGACCACTATCTCGTTTTATGTCATTATCATCAAAATTATTTTTTCTTCTAATCATACTCAAATCCCCGCACTAGAATTTCCTGTGGCGCGGGAGGCATAGACACACATACATTCAAGACCCGAAACAAACACGTACACTCATCACACAAATGTTTGCCCCTGCCAGGATTCGAACCTAGAAACTTTCGAATTTCTTAATTCGTTGCTTCGGACTGACTGATTATTTGACGTGACGTTTATTTGTTTTCTATGACGATGATATGGCCGTCACAATATTGAAAAGTGGACTCTAATGACGATTACTTACGTTTTTTGTTACGTATGCAGATTTATGGCTGTAAACGCAGTCGGATAAAAAAACAATAAATACTGTGTTTTGAATTTATTCATCGAATCAAAAATGACCAAGTGACAGAGATTTGATTTCACCAAATAAGCAGCAGTGGACGTTTATGGCTGAGATGATGATGATGATGAAATGAGTGAAATATTTATGTGGCCGAAAACTCAAAAGTTGCGATATTGCCGGTACGCATGGCCCCAATGATGTTTTACTATACCTCATATAAACATATAATATCATTGCATGGCCCTCATCAACAAAACGCGACTCTGCCGTTTTTACCTACGAGTTTACATCATAGTCATAATGTCATTAATCAGGGTTACAGGTTTATTTATTATTTGTCAACGTAAGAGTCAAATAAAGTTACCGTATAAGCAACTACAAAAGTGACTGTTTGGGTGTGCGGTTGGCTGTAGTTGTATCTAGTCCAGTTGTTCGTTACGTAAGCCTAATACTATCATAATAAAATATAATTAAAGCAGTACTATTTTTAATTAGCGTTCACATGTAGGTATTCAAACTCAAAAAGAGCGGTGTTTCCATGTGACAGAAAGAGGTATTTATAGGTTTCGAAATAAACCTTGCGAATAACAATAAATTTGCTCAAAGCGGTAAGGACACCAATTCTTCCACCAGTGTTTTTATATTTACGATTTCATTTTGTTTTCTTTTTTTGTGTTCAATAAAGTGTTTTTGATTGATTAATAAATTGCATTGACGCTCGATAGTTTATAGATGCACTTGACAACTATGTTATCTGACCCGATGGTCAGTGACGATGTGGTCTTTAGTGTAATCAAACTAAACCTAGATGTTCAATGGATATCAAGGAATACGACCTGCACACGCTGTGTCTTTGGTGACAAGACCCGGGACAAACATCAATGCTCATCACATATAACAAACAAAAAAAAAGGAAAAGATACAGCTGCATTGAGAACTACCTTTTTTTAAATATTTAGAGAGAAAGTGAAAAAGAATGACGAGTAACGAGTGGGGACTAGAGAATACATGTTACTACACACTGTAGTACTAATACATTATCAAGTTCAGTTGTTATTTTGTCGCAAGTTTGTGATTGAGTGATTTATCCACGAATTTCACACGAGTTGTCACAAAAGTTTTTAACCTTTTCATTATTCAAATGACTACTTTTCAGTACGCCAACTAAATGACAAGCCTAGCCGGTGGGAGCATCGGCTGTCAAACTGACGGACGCTGGTTTTTTTTTATCACACTCAGACCCCCGCACTAGGATTCCCTGTATCGCGGGAGGCATGGCCACACATAATTACAGCACACAAACATCCAAGACCCGAAACAAACATCTACACTCATCGCACAAATGTTTGCTCCTGCCGGGATTCGAACCCAGGGTCCCGGAGACACAGAAGTCATGTCAAGACACTAACCACTGCGCCACGGCGACCGTCTACCTCTACGTTGAACCTCAAAAACGCGAATGGCTTTTGTGAAGGCAACACCGACATCAAATTTCCAGGATGGTGGTAGGGTACTTTCAAGTGCCTGTCTGGCTCGCTTTCACCCACAAGTTCGAAGAACTCTCAAAAAACGCATAGTGTGTTCATGCAGCAGGCCTTGTAAACATTTTTGGTCTAACGTGATTATACATTCGATCACATCGTCACTGTCCAAGTGAGATAACTTTGTCAAACGCTAGATTATAAAGTATAAAAATATGGTCACTGATGAGCACTATTCACAACAGGCTAATCAATATAATAAAAAGTTGTATCATACACCTTCGTACAAAACGTAGGTAAATATTCATATATTATTTATTGTATCTATTTTATAAATGTATCATATTGTTGCTCACACAAGCAATCAGGCGCTACTCGGCTAACGATTGCTCGATTGTGTGTTCTATCAGGCGTAAGCAAGGTACATAGTAAATGTTCTCTCTATAGGGATACAACAGGAGCTATCTATACTACATGAGCGCTCTTTCTTTAGACAGATATGTTAGAGCCCCTTGTATTCAGATGTTAAAATAATAATATTAGGAGTCAGAGCGATGCAAGCACAGGTCCGACGTTGACAGTGGTCACGGGAGGAATGCGCGGGTGGAGAGCAGCGCGGATAAGCCAGCTGAGATCACGTGATCCCGCGCGGCACTAAGAATTTAACGAAATAAATTCATATAAAATCAACAGAAATGAATATTGAAAAAAAAATCTTGACTGTTCCTAGATAATGCCATTATCTATCAAACAAAGTAAGGTTCATATGAATGTTGTTATTATTTTGTAAGATATACGTGTTTTAATTTTTGAAAAGCATATTTTTCAAAAATTAAAACTATCGAGAAAACTTTACTTAACCGGATTTTGAATCCTGACTGTTCCTTTATGCTGAACCAAAGATACTAAAACTGAAAAAACCAAAGCTCTGTCTTCTACACATGGTTTAAAATACATTTTTAAAAATAGCGGTTTCTCTACTCACAGCGCCTTAAATAGAGGTATAACTATGTCAGTGTCAAATGTCAGTTTGTGACAGCTGCTTCTTGCCACATGTGACGTTCGCTCTCTCGCCCCCTCTATTAATGGTGTCAGTCCTATCTTTTGTAAGCTCTCATAAGTTTGTTATTAAATCCAGAGTAATCCCGATTCAGCCTTTTACTTCAATGCCTAAATACCTAACAGTTATCACACTAGACCAAGCATGCTCACTGGCTCTCAAGGACTGCTGCCTGAGCACACTGTGTTTGGTGGCAGTTTTTTTTCAAACTTTAGGGTGGTAGCTAGCCAGGCGGGTATTCGAAAGTACCCTACCACCACGTATACGTAAAATTAATAACGCTCACTATTCACTAACTTTGTTGCGCTCACTATAAGTGTACGTATTAAAATTCTATAGTTGGTAAGTGTTCATTCATTCGTCGCAGCCATAGGACGTTCACTGCTGGACATATGCCTCCCCCATATAGGGGAGTTTACCAATTTCGTCACGCTTGGCAAGCGGGTTGGCGAGCGCAGTATGATTTCCGATCCTCAGAAGACGCTGCTGCCCACTTTCTGGTACGTGATCCCTTAGCCGACTTAAGAGTCGGCACCCACGAGAAGAGATGGCGGAGTACTATTCTAGGCCGGTACCACCACGGCACATATTGCTTGTTGCTTGCTATTGTTAGTAAGTGTAAAAACATTAAAATAAAACAAGCAATACCTAAAACGCCAGTATGTATATAATCATACAATATAATTTATAAAACTTTATATCTAGCCTTGTTGACCATATGGTGGGAGGAAGTCTGGAGCTTCAGTAGTTCTTCCTTGATGAGGCGCGTGATCTCAGACTTCGCTTTAGCCACTGCGAGTTCCTGCGAGCTCTCAATGGCGAGGTAGAGTTTCCGCTCGCCCTCGGGTGGAGCCTTGCCGGGCTGGACGTAGGTGCCTCGGACGGTGATGCCGGCTTCGGAGTACTCACTGATCAGAGCTAGCGCCTCCTGGAATTACAACAATCGAAATGTTAATAATATATATATATATTTGATCAATGGGAATGTTAATAAAAAATAAGACCCGGGACAAGCATTTGATTCGAACTGGATTCGACCCCACCCTGGGTTCGACACCCGGAGACACAGAAGTCATGTGAATGACACTAACCACTGCGCCACGGTGACCGTCACTGCTGCTGCGGCTGACGCCATAAGTCATTTTTGGACGGTCATTATTTATTAATGTGCCGTGGTGGTACCGGCTTAGAATAGTACTCCCCCATCTCTTCCCGCGTGTGCCGTAAGAGTCGGCTAAGGGATCACGTACCAGAAGGTGGGCAGCAGCGCCTTCTGAGGATTGGAAATGATACTGAGCTCGCTAACTGGCCGCCAAGCGTGGCGAGTATTAGTAAGTCCCCCTATATGGGGAAGCATATGGCCAGCAGTGGACGTCCTATGGCTACGATGAATGAAAAATGAATTTAATAACAATGAGATGTTGTTATTAAATCAAACGGGGCTTAATCGCGAGAAAAACATTTAGTAATTTATTTACCTCGACGTTTCGACCAAGTTGCATTGGTCGTGGTCACGAGAAGACTGGAGAAATGCGAGTGGCAATATCGGCGATAGCGCCGTATTTAATAACAATGTATTCGAATCGCGAAAGTCTAAAAATTACAACAATGAGATGGTAAACAAACAAAATTTGGGTTGGTATTAATTTTAAAGACATCACAAAACTTTACTGTGATATATACAGATTATGGGCACCTAGCGAGGCTAAAGGACGAGAGATGGACCAACAGGGTAACAACGTGGAAGGGTCCAATCGGCAAACGTCTCAAAGGCAGACCCCACACGAGATGGGCAGACGAGTTGATAAAAATGGTACTAGGCGAATCGCGACCGCGTCCGCGAACGCCCCGTATTCTCCTTGAAAAAGACCACCGAATGTGGTTGAAACTATAGTCGGAACCCTCTGACTTATTACGTGAGTAACTCCCGTGTTTTATACATTCATAATTGATAAAAATAGCTGGTACCTACAGGCCGCAAATAGCTCAAAATAGAGACACATGGAATTCTTTAGAGGAGGCCTTCACCTTCACTTGAGGAGGGGTTCATGCAAACAAACTTCTATATTATTATTTAGATTTAAACATTTTTCTAAAAAAATGTATGTGTCTTAAACTATGTATTTATCTTACTTTTGCATGGAATAAAAGGCTTATTATTATTATTATTATATAGATTATACGTACATTTAGAATCATATTATTATTTGGCGCAATAGTGACGTCTTGATCTTTTCAGCATCTTTACGCAGAAGAACACAAAAGCCCCTATTATGGCAAGTTTTAACAACATTTTCAAATATTGCTTGTATGATTTCTACAGCTGTGAGAAACGGACTAACAATGCATTTATAGAGATATTATATATATTATATTATATATATTATATATATTATAGAGATAAGTACGGGTTATCTTGGGGTTACATACAGGGATGGCTTCGTAAACAAAACATGCATTTCAGGTCATTCACTTTTCCCCTTTCACGTTCTAGAGTCATTCTTTATAATTAATGTTGTCTTTATCTTAACATCAGGTGAGACAGTTGTCAAACGCAAACTTATAATATGAAAAAAAAATCTATGTCACCTGATATGAAGAGTATTTTTTTTATATATAACTGCCTAGATGAATGAATGAATATAAGTTTATTTGCTATAAATATGATAGATAAACATAGTAATAAATTGTAACTATAAAATAAAACTATACATTTTGGTGATGCAATGCGGAGTTTTACTCACATATTAAAAAAATGGCAAACTATAACGGAACTTTTTTTTATTATAATTACCTAGAGTTTTAAGCACTAGCACAAAAAAAATCTATTCATAATTTTGTTTTTCATCAGACTCATACCTCCGCACTAGGATTCCCTGTGTCGCGGTAGGCATGGACACACTCAATCACAGCACACAAACAATCAAGATAAAATTGGCGGAGTAATTGGTGAACATAGATTAAAAAATATGGGGCAGTCTTTGGGGACTGCCGATAGAAGTGAAAACAACATGGATTCTAAGGTAACATGGAAAGCGTGCTGTGATGACGATGACGCGAGTTTCACGCTTTTTGTTCACTCAAAAAGTGCTCAACGCGGCTAAATAAGTCTTCGCTCCAAGAATATATTTTTATATTTATTTATTTTTTATCACACTCAGACCCCCGCACTAAGATTCCCTGTATCGCGGGAGGCATGGACATACACAATCACAGCACACAAGCATCCAAGACCCGGGACAAACACCTACACTCATCGCACAAATGTTTGCCCCTGCCGGGATTCGAACCCAGGGTCCCGGAGACACATTAGTCATGTCACTGACACTAACCACTGCGCCACGGTGACCGTCAATGTATAACCTCATTTTCCATAAGTAGGTTAATAAGAAGATAATGTACCTTGCTGGTGACACGCCACCTCGCCTGCTGCGGGAAGTCATTGATCTCCAGTTCCGTTTCGTATTTCCTGAAGACCTCCTCCGCTGGCTCGTTGGACGACTCGTCGCGCGGTTGATAGTTCAGTCGGGTGTTCAGTTTCGCAGCCAGTTGTTCCGCTACGGTCTTAGCCTGGAATGTAATAAAAATATATTTAAAAGAACATATTTACTGTATGGAGTTATCGTTACAAAGCCATTGAAATAAGTGCAAATGCACAACAAACACTAAAAAAAAAATGCCAAAAAATGGAACAGACTTCATCACTCAAAAGTGTGTAATAACTTGTTGAAAACCATGATAGTTCAAAAGTAACTATTATCAAAATATTGTGCTCATGGTACCGACTTCGACAAGTTATTTCACACTTTTGAGTGTTGAAGTCTGTTCTATTTTTTGGTTTTTTTTTTATCTTCACCCTTTTCAGTGACCTTTGCTACTCACGGGATCAATCGTCATTGTGTATATTCAATGATTTCTTCACACGCCATTAGGAAGTTGTCTGAAGTAGACGTAACACTTATCAGTTATTGGAGCGTAACTCATAAACCGCTTGTTCGATTTTGATGAAATTTAAACGGGACCACCACGGAAGTATACTCTATCAAACAAAAAAGAATTTTGAGAATCGGTCTAAAAATGGGGAAGAAATCGGCGAACATACAAAAAAAATCACACAGTCGAACATATTACATACTTCCTCCTTTGTTAACCGACTTCAAAAAAAGGAGGTTACTCAATTCGTACGTATATATGTAACTTGTTCATATACTTTTTATTGCAATTCAACCAATATTTTATATACAGAGAAAAATTATTACGCGCGAACACATTGAATTCTGACAGAAGAGAGAGTTGCCAGTTGTAAGCAACCAAAATTACTATATTGATAAATTATACCAATTTTGCCAATAAAATATAATACAGAACTACTAGAATAATCATTACATGTTTAATAGTAAATTGATTTTATGAATCGGTCTAAAAATTGAGAAGAAATCGGTGAACATAGAAGAAAAATTATTGTTTAATCTTATTTTGGCCATACTTAAGCTTAGATTGACTACATAAATGTTTAATATGACGCTGTTGGATTTTGTAAATAAATAAATAAATAAAAATCGCGCAGTCGAACATATTTCGTTTTAACTGATTAGAAAAAAGGAGGAGGCTCCTTTTTTCTAATCAGTTAAAACGAAATGTACCCCCAGGTGGTCTAACCGAGGTTCGGAACGGGGCCCTGCAGATGTTTTTTTTTTCTTTTACCGTGATCATGGTGTGTGCGTTGGTGTTGCCCTTCAGTATGGCCTCGGCCGCCTGCTGCGTCGCGCCCTTCTGCTCCGTGCCGAGCCCCTTGGCGATGTTGATCTTGGAGGCGAGTCGCCGCGCCAGCTCCAGCTTCACGTCGGCCCCCGCGGGGGCGGGCGGGGCGGGGGGCATCCCAGGGGTCGCAACTCCGGGCTGGAAACATATCAACACTTGTTACTAATGCTATTGTAACATTTTTTGTACGTATTGTATTTTTTTTTTATTTGGAATAGCCTGCCTATTGCCGTTTGACCACTATCTCACCTGATGTTAAGTGATGATGCGGTCTACGATGGAGCACGCCTGCCTAGAAGATACCTATTCACTCGTGACTTGAAGATACCCAGGTCGTATTTTTTCGGAAATACAGTTAGGCAATGAGTTCCATTCGTATGTTATTAATTATTAGTATGTTACTATTTTAGAGTCGAGCAAGCATTTCCACGTACAATATTCACTTCAATTCCATTGGTAACAATTGATTGTCTTATTTTTATTATAGTATATAGGTCTAATAAAATAAATACATTCTTTATTTACATCTTTAGGACACACAATGTTGCATATTTTGACAATAAGATTATAGAATGAAATAGATTATGATGGTCGGTGCCTGAAGATGTGTTCACGCTAGACCTAGAATGCGTAATGCCTTTCAAGGAGTACTGCCTGAACACACTATGATGATGAGGGTTTTTCAAACTTGAAGGTGGTAGCTAGCCAGGCGGGTATTCTAAAGTACCCTACCATCGTGTTAGCAATTCGGTAACGGTGTTACCTTCACCAGAAGCTCAAGCCGTTGAAACGGCTAATGGTTAAAAATAAACGCTGATAGAGAACCGGCGTCCGTCAGTTTGACAGCCGACGCCGACCACTAAGCTAATATAACTATAAAATAAAAAATAATCAAATTAAAACATACTGTATAACTTAATTCCTTACAGTTTTATCGAAAAACACTTTCTGTCCTTGGCATGTAAATTTAAAAATACACAAACCATATTCTATCAAAATGCCATAGAGTTATGCTGGAGCTTGAGTTAAGCGATATTACTTGGCTCTATGACGTCCATTTGAAATGAAATATAAAGAAAATGTTTGTGTGTATACGAAATTCAGCTTAGAAAAATTGAAGATTAAACTAGTTGTAACAAAAAAACACGCCCTCTTTTCAGGTATAGATCGAAAAATATCGATCCAAGGAAAAAATGTTAGAACCATCGAATTTATACTCTATAGAAAGTGTTTTACTTACAGCACCATCTTACAGACATAAGCTTAGGTAGGTGTGAATAGGTACCTTCTAGGTTTGCGTGCTAAATCCTAGACAACGTCATCACTTAACATCAGGTGAGACAGTTGTCAAACGCAAACTTATAATATGTAAAAAAAAAGCTACAAATTCGCTACGTGGGACAGTTTACTTGATTCACCACGCAATGATAATGTACCGAATGAAGCTATAAATAGCTTCATTAAAATGGCGTATATGTCGCGCGTTCACTAGACATCTATAGAGGAGTATATAAGTTCGATGGTTAGAACCAAAGTGTAGGAAATTTATTTTCAAACCATTTTTGTTCTATATATCGTGTAAAAGGAAAAGAGGTCGCCCTCTGGAAAGATGGGAAGATGAACTCATCAAAATAGCAAACAAGGACTGGACGAGAAAAGTCCAAGATAGAAAAAAGTGGGGCAAGTTGGAGGAGGCCTATACTCGTCGAGAGGTCCTTAGTTAAAATTATGTAATTAAAAAAAAAAATTAAAAAAAAAAAAATTGGTTGTAAAGTCGGTTTACGGACGATAGATTTACGTGATAACGTCATAATCATTTATGACTTTGACTTTGACTTTGACCATTGACCATTGACCATTCACCGTTACGCGGAACGTTACTATTTTTCATTTTGGCATTCATTAATTTATAAAACGTTATCACGTCAAAACTATGTATTGCTAAGGAATTAAAGAGGCTTAAATAAATAAATAAATATCGTGTAAAATTGAATATAATGAAATGTATTTATGGGAAACAATAGTTAACATATAAACAATAGTTAAGATATTGCAGTACTCAAAGTAATTAGTGCTGGTTTACTAATTTATATTTATGATTATATTTAGATATGTAACTAAAATACTGAGTGTGAAATTTGCATATCTTAAAACTTCTATTTGTGGAGACTTGTTAATAACTCTTTTTATATACAACTAGTAGCACCCCGCGGTTTCACCCGCGTGGATTACGGTTTTCCCGCTACCTCAATTATCCCACGGGAACTACTTTATCCGGGATAAAAGTACCCCATGTGTTAATCCAGGGTTAAAACTATTTCCATACCAGATTTCATCGAAATCGTATGTGCGTGAAGAAGTAACAAACATACACACAAAACTCTAAGGCTTTCACGGCCGGCGTTGCATGTTGTATGTATTGCTTCCGGGCTGTTTGGCCGTGGTCTTAGTGACATTTGTGTTCCAGACGTTTCGTCGATCACTGCGGTCGACATCTTCAGTGGTTCAGGTCCGAGCGGCGACAAGAGCGTAGAACTCTCCTTCGCGGCGTCTTCTCTGTTACTGATGATGAATGACTGAAGATGTCGACCGCAGTGATCGACGAAACGTCTGGAACACAAGTTTCACATAGACCACGGCCAAACAGTCCGGAAGCAATACATACAACATACACACAAACGTACGATACTAGCGACATATAATGTATTTTTTTAATCTCTTGAAAGGAATCTCACCTTAATTTCCTTAACAATCTTCTTAGCCGCGAACATAGTCTCTATCTGCTGATCCAGGTCTCCTTCAACGTCCTCGTCATCAGAGTCTTGGAGGCCGAGCGCCGCTTTCTGGTACTTCTTCTTTTCCGACGCCGCTTGCGCTTCAGACTCGTCGAATTTGAAACCTACATGCGGGTTAACTCAATTCGTTATTAAAACTAATAAATAAAATAATCATTTACAATTTTAATTTGCAATTACATGCCATGTAAGTATATATATATACATACTTACATATAAGTATATGTAAGTATGCGTAAGAGTGGCTGCCATGACATTCACTCTCCTTCCGGACTATACTGGAGCTGAGTCATCTTAATGAGAACAGTATTTTAAGGAAACAACTTTTTTTTTTTTTTTTTTTTTTACATATAAGTTTGCGTTTGACAACTGTCTCACCTGGTGTTAAGTGATGACGTTGTCTAGGATTTAGCACGCAAACCTAGAAGGTACCTATTACAACTGTAGATTATGAGCAGTAACATTTTATGTCAGAGTTCGCCCGGGGAAGTACTGCTACCAAATCTGTTTCTACCGCCGAGCAGTAGTGTTCGCATTACTGTGTTCCGGTTTGAAGGGTATGGTTTCCGGTGAAATTACAGGCACATGAGACTTACCAACTTTATGTCGTAGGGTGACGGGCGCAGTGCAGTTCCTTACGAATTGTTTATATCTATAGGCAGAGGATACCGATTAACATCCTGTGGACCTTTTGCTTGTTCCGTCAACTTAACAAATAAAAATTGGAATGTAATAAAATGGTTATTCAGTCAGTGAGTGACAGATGATTACCAAAATGGTTTGATGCCCACATTTTTTGATGATACAAAAATAAATAAATAATATGGGACAACATTCACACAAGGTCTTCAGGTCCCAAACTAGGCAGAGCCTGTGCTATGGTAACCTGATGACTGATATATATACTTATATACATATACACACCCAGACACAGGTCAAACAGACATGTTCATACACACAAATGTTTGACCTGTCCGGGAATCGAACCCGGGACCAGCGGCTCAGAAGGCAGAGTGATACCAACTGCGCCAATCGGCCAGCGATTCCTTATTTTATTCTGATCTCTTATTATTTCCTTCAATATAGAAGCTCTCACCTTTCCCGCTGAATCCACCTCCCACATGCACCTTCTTCCCATCCTTCTCCTGGGCTTCCTTGTAGGTCTCCCACAGTTTTCTCAGTTCAGCAGGCGGGTTGGCACTGGCCAGTTCGAAGGCGCGCAGCACGTCGCCGGCGTACCGACCTTGCTCCGGGGTGAGGAATGTCCACGCGTAACCTTTGTTCCCGGCGCGGCCGGTCCGACCACATCTGTTATTAAATAAATAAAAATAAATAAAAATAAATAAAATAAAAAAAATATGGGACAATATTCACACAATGTCTTGTAGGTTAGATTTCTATTCCTACAAATGATATATACGTAACTTTAATTAAGTACATAAGTCTCACATCACCCCCGGAAGTCTGATAACCTCGAAGAGTCCGTCTTTTTTTTTACCGTAGATCTATAAGTATAAAAAAAGGAAATAAGTTGTTTTTATTATTCACTAGAGCGTTTGACCATTATCTCACTTGATGATCAGTGACGATGTGGTCAAAGATTATCACGCCAGACCTAGAATGATTTTCAATCAAAATAAAAAAATATTGTCAATGAACTTTTTAATGAGTGGTTCTGCTTTTCAATCAAACTAAAAAAAAATATGTTATATCTTCTTATTGAGTGGGTTTGTTTTTCAATTAAACTAAAAAAATATTATTTACCTTTTTATTGAGTGCATCTGTATTTCAATCAAATCTAATTTATCTTTTGACTGGCCGGTTGGCGCAGTTGGTAGCACCCTGCCTTCTGAGCCGCTGGTCCCGGGTTCGATTCCCGGACAGGTCAAACATTTGCGTGTATGAACATGTCTGTTTGACCTGTGTCTGGGTGTGTATATGTATATAAGTTTATATATAAGTATGTATATATCAGTCATCAGGTTACCATAATACAGAATCTGTCTAGTTTGGGACCTGAAGACCTTTTGTGAATGTTGTCCCATATTATTATTACATTAAATTGAGTTGTTCTGTTTTTTTAATCAAACTAAAAAAAATATAATTTAACTTTATATTAAGTGGGTTTATTGTTTCATCAAACTTAAAAAAAAACATTCATCTTTTTATCGAGTGGGTTTGCTTTTCAATCAAACTAAAAAAATATCAATGAACTTTTTGTTGAGTGGGTTTGCTTTTCAATCAAACTAAAAAAATATCAATTAACTTTTTGTTGAGTGGCTTTGTTTTTGAGCTGAACTAAAAAGTTTTTTTTTTTTTTTTTTTTTTTAAAGAGCTTGCGTTTTACCACTGTCTCACCTGATGTTAAGTGATAACGTTGTCTAGGATTTAGCATGCAAACATAGAAGGTACCTATTCACTCGCGACTTGAAGACTCCAGGATTGTACATATCGGAAACACAGTATAATTTACCTATGCACATAATCTTCGTAGTGATTCGGGCAGTCATAGTTGACAACCAGCACGAGTTGTTTCACATCGAGACCTCTGGCGGCGACGCTGGTGGCGACTAACAATCGCACCTTCCCGTTCTTGAAGTCCACGATCGTCGAGTCCCTGTCGAATTGATCAATACCTGTAACAGGCCACCATTAATATAATGCTCATATTACAACACAGGTTGGTAATATCGACGAATGTAAGCGTAGGATCATTTATGTTTCATACTTCAATTTCATTTTGTTATTTTTGACGTGATAACGTTTTATAAATTGATGAATACCAGCAACACAAATGAAAAATAGTAACGTTCCGCGTAACGTTCCACCTGAGTTTTGTATTACATAAAATAATCAAAGTCAAAGTCGAAGTCCAAGTCCAAGTCGAAGTCGAAGTCTTAAATGATTATGACGTTATCACGTAAATCTATCGTCCGTAAACCGACTTTACAGACAACCAATTTTGACGTGATAACGTTTTATAAATTGATGAGCAGCACTCATGAAAAATAGTAACGTTCCACCTGAGTTTTGTATTACATAAAATAATCAAAGTCAGTCAAAGTCAAAGCCAAAGTCAAAGTCAGTCAAAGTCATACATGATTATGACGTTATCACGTAAATCTATCGTCCGTAAACCGACTTTACAGACAACCAATTTTTTAATTTAATTATTACATTTACATCACTAGAATTTCTTTTTATCAAACTTTTTATTTTAAAATTTAAATGATATGAAACACCTCACTCAAATATACCTGTTCATTCAATCTCCTTTCGTTCATTCGTTCAACATAACCAAACCATTTTAACATACCTACCTCAGTGTAAGTCACTACAAAACACTAAAAATAACATTTTAAGTTGTATTGCCATGATATTACAATTTTTTGTTAAAAGATTTTATTTATATAATATAATCTATACTACGCCAAGGGTGCATCCAAGATCCGAGAACAAACATCTTTTCTCATCACAGAAACGTTTGCCCCGGCCGGGATTCGATCCCGGGGTCGCGGCTCCAAAGTCAGTGTCGCTGATCACTGAGCCACGACGACCGTCAAACTTCGTTATCCGTCCGTCGTTATTTATGAAATAAACTAACACACTGTAAAATTAATCAATGTTATTTGCAATAATTATTTTTTTCTGTTTCAGTATTTATGGCAAGACTGTTTTTAGGTATCATCATCATCATTATCATCATCTCAGCCATAGGACGTCCACTGCTGGACATAGGCCTCCCCCATTGATTTCCACAAGGATCTGTTGTATGCGGCCCGCATCCAGCCCTTGCCTGCGATCTTAGTCAGGTCGTCTGTCCACCTGGTCGGTGGCCGTCCTATGCTGCGCTTGCCAGTCCGTGGTCTCCATTCTAGAACTTTTCGGCCCCAACGGCCATCAGTTCTTGGAGCTATGTGCCCTGCCCACTGCCACTTCAACGAGTTAATCCGCTGGGCTATATCGGTGACTTGCGTTCTTCTACGGATCTCCTCATTTCTGATTCGATCACGTAGAGTAACCCCGAGCATAGCCCTCTCCATAGCTCGTTGTGCGACTCTGAGCCTGCTCAAAAGGCCCATAGTCAGAGACCACGTTTCGGTTAGTTTTACGTTTTTAGGTATATTAACCGGAAAAATTAAAAAACATTTTTGTTTTTTCATCACAAGCCGTATGCGTACATTCGCCGATACAAAAATAAAAGAAAGTCGTTGCCCCGCCGAATCTTGTGTAGTTGCTGAAAACAAAACAAGCAATTAGTAGATTTTGCTTCTCAAGAAATTCTATCGTGATATCACAAGTGGTTATACAATAGGTAGTTATAATATTTAGCTGGAATACTTTTCTGCCGATATCCAGATGTGAATTTAGAAGATATAAAAAACTAAAACATATGCGATGACTGACAACCAACCTGAAAAAGAAATTATTCAACCTGTAGTTTTAGAACTGGTATTCTCACTATACAAACTAAATGTTTTTTACTCGAATATAACATTTATATAATTTTTTTAGTGTAATTTATGACTGAATTTAGACACACCGCCCTTTTCTATAAACACTAAATACAACTTCTAATCAGTCATAGAATTCACGATTGCAAATACAAGCTTGCTTTCTTTACGTTAACATTTTTGAAGGATAAAATTCGGCTACTATTGGGATATGAACCCACGACTACAGAATACCCTCCTAGACGGGATGGTATCTGTAGTAGCTTAATTTTTTTCCTTAAAAATTTGAACTTAATCTCTGTCTAGCACGACGCTAATGCAATAAACCATATCTCTTACTTTTTTAGTTACTCATATATTGACTGGCCGGTTGGCGCAGTTGGTAGCACTCTGCCTTCTGAGCCGCTGGTCCCGGGTTCGATTCCCGGACAGGTCAAACATTTGTGTGTATGAACATGTCTGTTTGACCTGTGTCTGGGTGTGTATATGTATATATGTATATATATCAGTCATCAGGTTACCATAGTACAGGCTCTGCCTAGTTTGGGACCTGAAGACCTTGTGTGAATGTTGAGAAATAAATAAAACATATATAAAACTATAATCTGTTCTCTAAATCTATATCAATAAATAACATAAACAAACTAAAACATTTTTTTAAGCCATCAAATATATTTATACCATATTAATGCGTATAGAATGTAAATTTAAAATTTGGAATTTTGATTATGAATATATAACGTACTAGTAGCGCCCCGCGATTTCGCCCGCATGGATTACGGTTCTCCGGCTACCTCAACTATCCCACGGGAACTACTTTTTCCGGGATAAAATAACCTACGTGTTAATCCACGGTTTAAACTGTCTCCATACCAAATTTCATCGAAATCGGTGTAACCGTTTGATCGTGAAGAAGTAACAAACATACACACATACAAACAAACTTTCGCATTTATAATATTAGTAGGACAAATATAAGCTCTCCCTGTCTATCCAAACTCACCTCCATGCAAGCTCATGCACTGATAGGAAGCCTTCATGAGGTCTTTCAGTAGACTATCAGCGTTCTCTTGCTTGTCCACGAACACTATGATGCTGCCCATCTGACTGTAGAGGCCGAGAAGTTCCAGGAGCTTGAAGAATTTGGCTTCGTCTTCTAAGATTGCCACATGCTGTTCAACTTCTTTGCAGACTATACTTCGGCCGCCAACCTGAATATAGAATGATGATGTTTCAATAATTTTCTATACCTGGGAAACATCGAGCATAATCTGTATGTAATGGTGGTGTTTTGGTGGCCGGGTAAAATAAAAAAATAAAAAATTGGTTGTCTGTAAAGTCGGTTTACGGACGATAGATTTACGTGATAACGTCATAATCATTTATGACTTTGATTTTGACTTTGACTTTGACTGACTTTGACTTTGTAATGTAAATGTGTTTTATTTTATGTAATACAAAACTCAGGTGGAACGTTACGCGGAACGTTACTATTTTTCATGAGTGTTGCTGGTATTCATCAATTTATAAAACGTTATCACGTCAAAAATACCAAAAATTTGATGATTCCTTTTTTTTATTTGAAAGGTGGTGCTTCCAGTGTGGTCCCATTTAAATTTCATCAAAATTGGTCAAGCTGTTTTTGAGTTACACTCCAATAGTCACTTCAACAAGTTATTTCTCAATTTTGTTATTAAAACTGACGTGGTTTTGACACATGAATGTATAAAAAAAACACGCCCAGTACTAGGCGAACCGCGATCGCGTCCGCGAGCGCCCCGTATTCTCCTTGAAAAAGACCACCGAATGTGGTTGAAACTATAGTCGGAACCCTCTGACCTATAACGTGAGTAACTCCCGTGTTTCATACATTGATAAAGTTATTTCTCACTTTTGTGTGTTGAAGTCGGTTCCGTTCTTTGGTATTTATTTTTAAATAAATTCCTAATTGTGCTTACGTAGGAAACATTGAGAAAATTGGATAATTCCGGAACAATGGACGGTAGCACGAAAACATGTTAAAATGTCTATTACATTTAACAAATTGTATCTAACCTCATACTGAAATATAAAGATTAAAAAATCAAAAACTAAACTTGAATGACAGTCTTTTTGGCAAAATATAGGAATAAATTTAAAAAGTTACATTATAATACAATCCATGGGCAAATGTATCATAATATAACTTTTTTACTCTTAAGATACAACTTCAGATAGACCAAGGAGGTTGCAAATATTGAATGAAGTTTTTCATAGTCTGTGGACGCGGTGCAATACGCATGCGCGACCAGCAAATGGATTTTGGCGCTAAACGTTAACAAATAAATGCGTTTGCATTTATTTGTTAACGTTTAGCAACAATAACACATGCTGTAATTTTACCTAAATTGTATTATCTATTTTATTAAATTAGATAGAAACTGCACATAATTCGTTCTTAAAACACTTGTGTAATACTATAAAAAAAACTCGCCTACGGCTTGTTTTTTTAACTTACACTCGCGTTTTTAACAACCCTTATTATGATTCAGTTTCATAAACTACTATATGCCGTAAAATGTAAACTCTAAGGCTTTCACGGCCTGCGTTGCATGTTGTATGTATTGCTTCGGGGCTGTATGGCCGTGGTCTAAGTGAAACTTGTGTTCCAAACAGCCCGGAAGCAATACATACAACATACTTAACGCGACCATACGTCCCGCTTTGAGCGGGACAGTCCCGCTTTCAGGCAGACTGTCCCGGTGTCCCCAGCGAGGTCGACATAGTCCCGCTTTTGCAAACAGTTGAAAATATTATTTAAAATGTATTTTTCCCGCTCGAAGAGACAACACGAACTGCAACTTTGGGGGAAATAAATTCACGACACTAATGGGGTTTAGAAAGTCGTGCTTATTTAACTAGGTATTTTGTGTTTAGTGTTTTGATTAATTTGTGTTATTCTGTCTTTTATAATAATAATCTTGTAAAACACTAATAACTTTTTTTTTAATATTTAATTCTGCAAATGTCCCGCACTGGCAAAAAAAAAAAATTGTCACGTTAAACATACTATATGACGATTGGTTGGTACCTGGATTTCAATGGGTTTCTGTAGAATCCTTCTCGCCAATGCTTCCATTTGTCTCGGGAAAGTGGCACTGAACATGACTGTTTGCCTATCTGGCCTGACGTTGTCGATGATCTTCATGACCTGTCAAAAACAATTAACATGTAAATCAGTTGCGAGGGAAAAGCTTGTTCGCTTGATTGTTATTTGATGCACACATATTTCAATGTGGTCTGACTACGGGTCTTGTGGGCAGGCTCAGAGTCACACCACGAGCTATGGAGAGGGCTATATGCTCGGGGTTCCTCTACGCGATCAAATCAGAAATGAGGAGATCCGTAGAAGAACGGGAATTCACGGATATGGGCAGGATAAGATAAGATAATGTTGTTATTTGCATGAAACATGAGTATTATACACACACACAAGGTACATATATAAGGATGTAGGTTGTCATTTCCATAACATTTGGAGTTCGTCATGTTTTGCCCATAATAGGCGTACAAATATTGTCGAGATGGCAAATAAAATATAATAAAAAAAGTATCTTAATAAAAATAAAACAATTAATATGTTTGTCTAATTAAATAATAATACATAAAATGTCAGATAGTAAAGCGGTCAAATGCATAAAACAATGTCATTCAATTCAAAAAATTCCTGTCATCAAAAAAATCACTCACACTATAATAACATTTTGCTAGTAATATTTTTTTAAGTTTCATCATCATCATCATCTCAGCCATAGAACGTCCACTGCTGGACATAGGCCTCCCCCATTGATTTCCACAAGGACCTGTTGGAAGCGGCCCGCATCCATGCCTGCGATTAATAATATAATAATCCTTTTTAAGTTTATGTTTAAATAAATTTGTGTTAAATTTGTTTTAAATAATTAGGTATTCTATTTTAAATTATTGGTCCCATACAAAAAATGCTTTTACTCATAAGAGTCTGGGTATCTTCAAGTCACGAGTGAATAGGTATCTTCTAGGCAGGCGAGATAGTGGTCAAACGCCTGCCTATCTATATATATAAAAATGAAACCCGTTTTCCGTTGTCACGACATAACATGAAAACGGCTTGACCGATTTAGATAAAATTTGGTATAAAGATACATGGGACTTTGGAGAAGGACATAGGCTACTTTTTGTCCTGGAAGAAGTATGGTTCCCGTGGGATAACTGAGTCAGCGGGAAAAACGTAGTGCACGCGGGTGAAACCGCGGGGCGCAGCTAGTTCCCAATAAAAAAAAAAGAGTCTTTTTTGCAGTGTGCATGCAGAGTTTATAGTTCTAGGACAGGGCATATAGCTTGAAGAACTGATGGCCGTTGGAAAGGGTCGAAAGGTTCTCGCATGGAGATCAGGGCCACAAATTTCGGCTGTGCGTACTGTACCTGTGGTTCAAATCCCATGTCGAACATTCTATCCGCCTCATCCAGTACTATGTAGGTGACGCGACGCAAGTTGGTGACGCGCCCGGAGTTCGCGGCCAACATGTCAATCATACGTCCCGGAGTGCACACTATCATCTCAGCGCCACGCTTCAGTTCAGCTATCTGAAATATACAACTATATTTATAACTACCTATAATAATAATAATAATATGGGACAACATTCACACAAGGTCTTCAGGTCCCAAACTAGACAGAGCCTGTACTATGGTCACCTGATGACTGATATATATACTTAAATACATATACGCACCCAGACACAGGTCAAGCAGACATGTTCATACACACAAATGTTTGACCTGTCCGGGAATCGAACCCAGGACCATCGGCTCAGAAGGCAGAGTGCTACCAACTGCGCCAACCGGCCAGTCTATATATTTAATTACTTATATATAACATCCCAACTAGAAGCTCTGGAGTCAATCGAGAGGCGAGCCAAAAGAATCATCGGCTGTAACTCTTTGGTCGAACGTAGGCTTCAGAGCCTTGAACACCGGCGTAGAGTAGCAAGCCTATCGGTTTTCTATCGGGTGCATTTCGGAGAATGTGCACTGGAATTACACAATCTGATTCCACCATCCCCTTTCTATCATCGGTCGACTCGACGTACGGCAATTCGTCATCGCTATATGGTAGATATACCACCTATACGCACGAAGCGTTATGCTTCCACTTTCTTAATGCGTACTGGCAAGGAATGGAACTCGTTGCCAGAGTCTGTGTTTCCCGATATGTACAATCCTGGAGTCTTCAAGTCGCGAGTGAATAGGTACCTTCTAGGTTTGCGTGCTAAATCCTAGACAACGTCATCACTTAACATCAGGTGAGACAGTTGTCATACGCAAACTTATATGTAAAAAAAAAATGACTTAAGATTATGATGATTATGATATGAGATGACTTAGACTTAAGAAGATTGACTTAAATAAAACAGAAAACTTCTACCACACAAATCATTGTGATAGCAATTTTCTGTTTTATTTAAGTCAAGACAGTGTTCTTTAAGTCAGCATAGTAATAGGAGTATGAAGAGATGATGGCTCAGCGCTATCTCTCCCACAAGCGTCGCCTGTGAAACTGATGGACCAAGGTTCGATCCCCACCAAGAGCTTGGGCTTTCAGTAAAGGTATGAAATTTCCAGCATGGTGGTAGGGTACTTTCGAATACCCGCTTGGCTAGCTACCAATCTCAAATTTGAAAATTTGTCACCAAACACGTAGTGAGTTCAGGCTTGAGAGCCAGTAAGCATTCTAGGTCTAGCGTGATGACATCTTCGACCATATCGATCATCGAGTGAGATAGTGGTCAAACGCTTGATCAATAAAGTTTTTTATTTTTTAAAAACGTAATATCAAAATCACACCTGCTCCGAAATCCCAGTGCCTCCATATACGCAAACGGTTCTCAGTCCAAGTGACTTTCCGAACTTCTTGATATCCTTCCCAATTTGCATGCACAGTTCTCGTGTGGGCGTCATAATGAGCGCTATGGGCCCGTCCGTGTCTTCTAAAGGGGGCTGGTCGAGAACGTGCCGGAACATTGGCAAGATGAAGGCCAGCGTCTTTCCGGAGCCAGTCTTTGCTATTCCGATAAGATCTCTGCAAAAGGAATTAGACTGGTTATGATATTAAGGTTCTATTTTATTTATTTGCGAACATTACACTCCACAGACTCCAGGGTCCGTGCCATTTTTGAACTTACAACTTAATTTATTTATTTTTTATTTATTAACATTCACACAAGATCTTCAGGTCCCAAACTAGGCAGAGCCTGTACTATGGTAACCTGATGACTGATATATATACTTAAATACATATACACACCCAGACACAGGTCAAACAGAAATGTTCATGCACACAAATGTTTGACCTGTCCGGGAATCGAACCCGGGACCAGCGGCTCATAAGGCAGAGTGCTGCCAACTGCGCCAACCGGCCAGTCATTCACTTTTATATGAAAAAAAGAAGACAATTTTACATACTTAAAGAATAACATTACATACTTTTTTTTTATTGGGTTATAGGCAGGCGTTTGACCACTATCTCACCTGATGTTAAGTGATGATGCGGTTTACTATGGAACACGCCCTAGAAGAAACCTATTCACTCGTGACTTGAAGATACCCAGGTTGTATTTTTGCGGAAATACAGATTTAGTACAGTACAGTACTTAGTACAGTACAATGAGTTCCATTCGTTAGCTGTACGCACTATGAATGAAAAAAAAAAAATACATATTATTATTTGCGTATGCATCAGGGGCAGACCGGAGTCCGTAGGTACTAAGGTTTATTAGTACGCAGATGCATTTATATAAAACTAGCTGTGCCGCGCGGTTTCACCCGCGTGGATTACGGTTTTGCCGCTACCTCAATTATCCTATGGGAACCAAACTTTTTTAGGGGAAATCTCAAAATCCTTTCTTAGGGGATGCCTACGTCATAGTAGCTTTATGCATGCAGTCTCAGCCCGATCGGTTTAATATTGGCAAAGTTTCATACAAACTTTCATCCCCTATTTTATCGCTTTGGGGGTAGAATTAATCAAAATCCTTTCTTGGCAGATGCCTACGTCATAACATCTACCTGCATGCCAAATTTCAGCCCGATCCGTCCAATGGTTTGGGCTGTGACTTGATAGATCACTATGTCAGTCAGTCACCTTTGAGTTATATATATTTAGATTTGATTGAAATGATGGTAATTCTTTTCTACTGTATAGAGTTTTGGCCACAATCTCACTTGATGGTCAGTGACGATGTGGTCGAAGATGTTATCACGCTAGACCTAGAATGCTTACTGGCTCTCAAGGACTGCTGCCTGAACACACAATGTGTTTGGTAACAGTTTTTCAAACTTGAGGGTGGTAGCTAGCCAGGCGGTTACTCGAAAGTACCACGACCATGCTGGAAATTTGATAATGGTGCTACCTTCACCGGAAGCTCAAGCTGTTGTTGGGGATTGTACCAGTATCCGTCAGTTAGACAGTCGACGCTCCCCCCGCTGAACTATAATCGCTTCAAAGTTTTTCTTTCAGCCATGTGCATCCACTGCTGGACATATGCCTCCCCCATATAGAGGGGATTTGCCAATACTCGCCACGCTTGGCAGGCAAGTTGGCGAGCGCAGGATGATTTCCAATTCTCAGAAGGCTCTGCTGTCTACCTTCTGGTACGTGGTCCCTTAGCCTTCGCTTCAAAGTAGTAAGATGATAATGAATATGATTACATAAGAATGATGATTACCTCCCAGACATAATTGCAGGTATAGCTTGGGCCTGTATAGGGGTGGGCTTCTCAAAGTTGAGTCGCTTCAATATATCCATCTCCTTTTTACTGATTCCACAATGTGCCCAAGATCTGATCGGCTTCGGACACCCCTTCCCTTTAACTCTAATTCCTTCTAGTTCCGTTCGATACGTCTCAACCTCCTCTGGAGTCATTCTTGCCAATTCACTAACCTAGAAATAAATGTATTATGGGACCTTTCGACAACAGTTTGAACCAAAAATTTTATTAATAATTTTGGAGACCAACTAAAAAAAAAAAACCACCTACACTCACACTTAAAATTATCTTTATTCAAATAACAATAATAATTATATAAGAATCAAATGTAAACATCTTACTGAAGTGTTCTTTAAAATTAATTCAGACGCTAACTGGCATATAACCCATTGAAGGAAGATGTTTAAGTGACTAAACATTTATTACCAAAAAGTGGAACCGACTTTAACACTAAAAAAAATGAAATTCATTGAAGTCGATCCCATGATAGTTCAAAAGTAAATTGTGTGTTATCAATTGTAGGTGCCACAACGAATACGTTATTGCCATATAAACTGGTTTTGTGGTTGATAGAGTGTAGGTTTCTGAGAACTGTTTGGTTACGTGACCTTGTGATGGATTCAAATAGGTTTGGATTGAGTCGAATAAAGAGACACAATTCGTATATATATAGTGATGGGATGGTTAAAATGTAAAGTTTCCTGAAATATGTCACACAGCTTTTGCATTACTTCAAACCACACATAGCTCGAATACAACGTTTCTGGCATTTGAAAACTTTGTCCCAATTAGTTGCATTACCCCAGAAGATTATTGCGTATCTAAGCTAATCATCCTTTACACATCGTAACTTTAATTCCCAAAAGAATATTTATTTATTTATTTATTTATTTATTTGGGACAAAAAACGGTAACATAATACATCTTAAGTAACACAATTTGTTCTTATTAATACTAACTATGCTACCCACAACATTATCCACTAATTACTTATAACAAAATAAATCATAATCTATGCTGGGCTACGTGACTTAAAAGATTACGCTAATTAACAATAAAGAGATGAAAAAGATGATTTACATTAATGACATTACAATACTATAAATAAACTAAATAATGATCTAAAATACATGTAGGCCAAGTATTTAGGCAGATTACCTATCTACAAGAGAGAAGGAACAGAAATTTTGTAATTTTGAAACATTTAACTTCACAGTGGTAAAAAAATAGTAATTACGTCATAGATTACTCAGTGATTCAATGACAGCTTTTTTATACCTAGGGCCCGACAGGGCAAAAATATCAACGCTTTCAAATTTGGTGTTATAACATTCAACAAGTTGGTATAGAGGAGACCTTACGCCAGCATTTGTTTTTGCAGAACTGTTACTAATACTTAATAAGTGCCTGGAACGAACTTGTCTGCGAATTACGGTTCTGGGGCAGATGTAACAGAGTTGATTTGTAATATCTGAACAATCAAATTTACCATGAATAATTCCATGTAAAAACATAGCACCAAGCAGCTTACGTCTAGAGCAGAGGGAGTGTAACCTGTATTTACCAAGTAGATTATTGTAACTAAGGTGTCCATGGGAGCACCTGTAATGCACAGAGCGTAAAAATTTTTTTTGTACATTTTCTATCATGTCTATATACTTAGAATAAATCGGGTTCCATATTTGAGTGGCATACTCCAGGCGTGGCCTAACAAGAGATGTGTATAAAGAAATATACGTCGAAGGTTGGATAAAATCCTTAGCAGTCCTCATAACAAAACCGTACATTTGAAGTGCTGAATTAATAATTTTATCTACGTGTATATCAAAATGAAGCTTCGAGTCTATAGTGACGCCCAAATCACGGATATAGGGTACCTTTACCAACGTAGTGTTACATAACGAGTATGAATAATTAAATACTTTTATTTTTTGTAAAACTGATGCTGTGACATTTCGATAAATTAAGATGTAACTTATTTATTGCACAATATCTTGTGAGCTGATCTAAATCTAATTGAACTAATAGGCAGTCATCTATATTTTTAATATGTCTATAGATTTTTAGGTCATCAGCGTACAATAAAAATGCTGAGTGAGTGAATATAGTGTGGATATCATTAATAAATAAGACAAACAGCAAAGGCCCTAAAATTGAGCCCTGGGGCACTCCCGAAGTAACTGTTATGTAGTTCGACTGGTTTCCACCTATTACTACTTTCTGTGAACGATTTGTAATATAAGAGACAAACCAGCGAAGCAAATTTCCACGTATTCCATTAAATGCAATTTTGTTTAGCAGGAGTTCATGATCTACCTTGTCAAAGGCTTTTCTGAAATCCGTATATATAACGTCTGTTTGTAGTCTATTGTCCATGTTTTGAAATAGTTGATCAGTAAATATAGTGAGGTTGGTAGTCGTTGACCTTGTTTTGACAAAACCATGTTGTTGTTTAAGTATTATGTTATGCAAAATGGGATAAATTTCATTGTGAACTAAACTTTCGAAAAGCTTTGATAGTGCAGAAAGAATTGAGATAGGTCGATAGTTCTCAACATCATGCTGAGAACCACTTTTGAACACAGGTATGATGTTGGCTTGCTTCCATACATCAGGGAATACACCTTCGCTTAAACACTTATTGAATATTATAGTTATAGCAACGTGTATATAAACAGCTGTACGTTTAAGAAAAATAGCAGGTATACAATCAGGACCGGCACCTTTAGTTTGGTCGAGAGACACTAGTTGTTTAAGAACTTTTTGAGGGCTGATGTAAACGTTACTTATTATGTTGCACTCACTATTGTAATTTTTAGGAGGTTCCCATGTGTTAATGTTTAAGTTAGAGGTCTCATACACAGATTCGAAGTAGCTTTGAAATAGGTTACACGCATCTCCGGGATTATTACAAAAAATATTTTTAAAATGTACGCTAGGCGGAACGCGTGGTCTGTTTCTTTTGTTAGCAATATAGCTCCAGAAGAGTTTAATATTGTTTTTAATATTATCTTCAATGGATTTCCGATATTTTGCAAAGCCCTTATCACATTCTCTATTGAAAACTGATCGAATATTTGAATATTTTTCGTAATCTGACACATTTTTATAAGTTTTCCACTTGATCCACGCATTAGTTTTACTTTTGAATAAACAAATCAATTTGGGGGTGAACCAAACTGGAAAATTATTCGATCTAATTTTAGTAAGAGGCACATGGTTTTTGATGATAGCATACAAGTTATCGTAAAATATTTCAACAGCACTTAGCGCTGGTAAATGATTTAATAAACCTAACCAGTCATAAGCAGCTAAATCTGAGTTTACTAAATTATAATCAGCTTTATGAAAGTTATGTTTGACCAAGCACCGTTGACTTTTCAGAGATAAGCCCATGTTAGGGGAGGTTAAAACACAAAAAGGAGGGTGATATTTGTCTATATTTATAAGTGTATTACTAGGTCTGTACAATGTACAGTCCGTGTTAGAAATCAACAAATCTAATACTTTGCCCTTTATATTTAATAACTTGTGGAATTGGGTTGCATTTATTTCTGAAATTATATTAATAAGATTTCTGTGGCATTGAATTCTATCATTCGGGCCATGATCAATAACGTAATTTCCATCAAAGGTCCAATCAATGTGAGGCAAATTAAAATCACCAAAAATATAAAAACTGTGGTAATTTGACTCGTTTATCATAGAACTTAGGTAATTAAAGTACAACGTATACGTCGATTCCGTAGCACGTGGAGGGATGTATACAACCCCAATTAAATGAGGTCGGATATGATCAGTGCTTGGCAATTGAATAAATAGTTGTTCAACAAACTTGTTTAAAGGGGCACTGCTAGTATTTACAGAGATGTTGGTAGAATTAAGTGAGTGTGAGACCGCAATTAGAACACCTCCTCCATCTTGTTTTCCTGTGGCCTCGCGGTCACGGTCGCACCGGAAAACAATGTAGCGCGGATCTATAAACTCACTGTCAGCTACCTCAGGAATAAGCCAAGTCTCTGATAAAATGATTAAATCATATGAGTTTGCCATAATTGACATATATAATGTTTGGAGTTTGCCACGAATACTTCTACAATTTTGATAATAAATAGAAAGACTATCCATAAATATTACGAGGTAAAAATAGTATGATTGAATATTTATAAATTGGCAGAAGTATATATATAGCAGATGCCGACATAGTCTCCGCCAGCTGCCGAAGTGCAATGTTATTTATTTGCGTTGATCTTGTTCGTATGTAGTTCAGACCTAAAATATTTAAGAGACACACACTAGTTTTGTGCAGCTGGCACACGCTCTGTACCAGCAGATAGCTTTTGAAGATCACTCGGAAAACGAACAGCAATAACAGCTGACGTATCGGTTTTACGAACAAGTATAGTAGAATGTTTAACCCAAACGTACTTATAGTTGTTTTTCTGCGCCTCAATACGGCATTCCCGAAATAACAATTTTTTTTTAAGAGTAAGATGTTCGTTTATGTAGATCGTATGAGGAGTACCTGCAATACCTAGTTGGTCAGACTTCAATCCCTTAGCCCTACGGTAAGCACTAATTACATTATCGCAGAAGGGCACAGAAGAAAACCTAACTATAATGTTTTTGGGTCTATCATTATTGGCCATGTGAGGAACCCTGTGTATGCCAATAATATCTCTCTGGGATATTGCGAATTTAATTTTGGAACCAATTGTCTCAACTAATGTGATAAGGTTCTCCCCCCGTCTCTCCGGCAGATTGCTTATTTCTATGTTGCACGCTCGGGCCTGCTGCTCCAAAACGTCGATTCTAGACTGTAGTGAGATGACGGAGTCTTCGATCTCCGAAGAAGAAACAATGAATGATGATGATGAATTACATTCATCATCATCATCTCAGCCATAGGACGTCCACTGCGGGACAAAGGCCTCCTCCATTGATTTCCACAAGGACCGGTTGGAAGCGTCCCGCATCCAGCCCTTGCCTGCGATCTTAGTCAGGTTGTCTGTCCACATAGTCGTTGGCCGTCCTATGCTGCGCTTGCCAGTCCGTGGTCTCCATTCGAAAACCTTTCGGCCCCAACGGCCATCGGTTCTTCGAACTATATGCCCTGCCCACTGCCACTTCAACTTGCTAATCCGCTGGGCTATATCGGTGACTTTCGTTCTTCTACGGATCTCCTCATTTCTGATTCGATCACGTAGAGAAACTCCGAGCATAGCCCTCTCCATAGCTCGTTGTGCGACTCTGAGCCTGTTCAGAAGGCCCATAGTCAGAGACCACGTTTCAGTTCCGTAATTCATCACTGGTAACTATGTAACACAATATGAATCACATTACCTCTGTATAAAATGATTTCCTAAAAGGATGATACTGCAGACTAGCATGGTCCACTTTAGCCAGATCCTTCCTTTGTTTAGAAGCAAGATTCGCAGCAGCATCTTTTATATCCTCGGTTTCTTCTTCTGATGAATATTCTAATCCATCCTGGTTTTGTTCTATCAGCTCACCTATTGAAAATAACAGTATTTTTAATTTTATATCATACTACCCCACTTTCACATCGGTAAAATTAGTAGTTTATTATATTCGGGAATTGTTTACGGAAAATCCATATCAAAATTATATAAAATACACAAATATTTAATGGTAATTGCACTGGATTAGAAGAAACATTTTTTTACCAAAAAATGGAACAGACTTCTCTACCATGATATGTGGTATCCGGCTTTACTCACGTTTATAGTCGAAGTTTCGACCTAGGTTTCAAACATGTCCGATGCTCATCCTCAGGTGAGTTTACGCTGCCAGATCGCGGCGACCACTGGTCACTGGCGACTATAAACGTGAGTAAAGGCGGGATATCACATATATATAATAATGTGTCAAACTCACGAGAATATCCAATCAAAAAAGGTACCATGATAGTTCAAAAGTAACTAACTATTATCAAAATATTGTCCTCATGGTCCTTCGAAGTTATTTCACACTTTTGAGTGTTGAAGTCGGTTCCACATTATGGCAAATATTTTTTTTCCCTTTTTCAGCAACCTTTGCTACTCACGGGATCAATTGTCATTGTGTATGTTCACCGATTTCTCCACTCGCAACTATAATATCATCGACGGATGCGTAACAAGTCAAGCGGTTTTTGAGTTACACTCCAATTACTGAAAATTGGAGTGTAACTCAAAAACCGCTTGACCGATTTTGATTAAATTTAAATGGGACCACACGGGCACACCAGCACCAGCCTTCAAATAAAAAAGAACGATTATAATCGGTTCACCCAGTCGAAAGTTATGAGGTAACAAACTCGAATTGAGAACCTCCTTCTTTTTTTTAAGTCAGTAAAAAAAATATTCCTCTCGCTCCCGCATACTCGAGGATGCCTCGTGAAGAGGCGAAACACATGTCGAAGAGGTGCCAGTTACGTAAGCTGAAAAATCATTCTGCATACTTCCTGGATGAGAGAGGATGGTGCACCCTACATCGCTTGGAATACTTGCGAAATCAACACTAAAATCTAAATATTGTGTATTACTTATCATTTTGGTAAAATCTGCACACAGACAACTTTGACTGGCCGGTTGGCGGAGTTGGTAGCAGTCTGCCTTCTGAGCTGCTGGTCCCGGGTTCGATTCCCGGACAGATCAAACATTTGTGTGTATGAACATGTCTGTTTGACCTGTGTCTGGGTGTGTATATGTATATAAGTATATATATAAAAATATATATATATATATATATATATATATATATACTTATAAGTATATATATCAGACATCAGTTTACCATAGTACAGGCACTGCCTAGTTTGGGACCTGAAAACCTTGTGTGAATGTTGTCCCATATTATTATTATTATTATTATATGATTAAGTTGGTAAGTTTATATCAGCCTGGATCACAATGCTCGATTTTTGTTTTTTGCGAGATAATTACTACACTACAATTTATTTCATGTAGAGAAACGGTAATAGTCAGAATTTTTATGGTGATCGAATGCGGATTGTGGAGAAAAAATAGTCGCCGATAAAGCCAAAACCAGTTCAGTAATCACCACCAAAAAAATGACAGGTACTCTACTAATACTCAGTATACTACCAAATCAACAACAACTACACTGTTGTTGATTTGTTTGTTGTTTTATTTTGTTGCCTATTTGCCTTTAGGGATGTCAAACAGATGGACGCTGATTCGATCCACACCAATACCTTGGGCTTCCAGTGAAGATAACACTGTTGTGAAGATAACACCCTCAAGTTTGAAAACCAGTCACCAAAACACATAGTGTATTCAGGCAGCACATGTGAGAGCCAGTAAAAGATCTAGGTTTAGCGTGATTACATCTTTGACCACATCTTCAATGACCATCAAGTGAGATAGTGGTAAGACACTATCTATCATATGTAAACAAAAGAAAAACCCTTAGGGTATTTAGCACAGTCTATGTGAAAGGTTTTTAATATATTATGTAGACCAAACTAGCGAAGCCCCGAGCAGATGATTTAGATTACCAATAAAAGTTAAATATACTACATTTTACCTTTGTTTTTCTGTTCTGAAACCTTTTTCTTTGCAGTGCCTGTAAGAATGACTACTCCAGTGCCGCCCGCCGTGGGCACACTTAAGAGTCCCCTTTGCTGGTCTATTTGATTTACTTTACGTACTTCCTATAAAAGAAGAGACACAATTCATACAACCAACAAATATGCGCAGACAATGAGCGCAACTAATAAATGAAACACTTTCACACTTTTGTATTTAAATATTATGCATACATACCAAAGTGACGGACGACTATTTCGAACTGTCTCAATGTCTAAAAAAGGTATAAATGAGGTCAACTAATAAATGAAACACTTTCACACTTTCGCATTTAAATATTATCCTTACGTACGAAAAAGACTATTATTTCTGTCTAAATATAAAAAAAGCGACATGAGCTCAACTAATTAATGAAACACTTTCACACTTTCGTATTTTAATATTATCCTTACGTACGAAATGAGAAGTGTTATTAAACTTTTTTATATACTAACCTGCTGAACTTCTTGCATATATGCATCCAACGTATCTATTTCATCCTCTGCCTCCAATTTTGCTTTTTCTTCAGCAGCTGCTTTCTCTTTTGCCGCTTCAGCATCTGGAAAAATAAAGAGTCATATTGAAAAAGCTATAGGCTTTACAAGTGAGTAATATACCAATTGAAACCTTGAAAATCATTCATCCTTTTTTAGAAATAAACCGATGGAATAAGACAGATGCACACAATTGTCCATTTTCCATAAGCTGTGCTAATCATGAAGTAATCGTTTTGCTTTTTACAATCGTTAGCTGTAAGCACTATGAATGTGGACATAGTGCTTACAGCTAACGATTGTAATTCATTTCTTTATTCTGTGTTTCCACATAGATAACATCTGGAAGTCACAAATGTATAGGACATCTATACATTTGTGACATCCAGATGTTATCTGAAACTGGCAGGTATTATCACTTAATATTAGGTAATATAGTGATGAGATGCTTGCCCATTCTCTAAAAAAAACAATTATGGTTCTTAACTCGAATACTAAAATTTGTTATTCCAATAACGTTTGCCTTTTAGAACACATTTAGTCATCTCGAATAATGCTTTATTAATAATAATAAAGCCTTCATATTCCGAATTCCTTACAACTGTGGCAATACATATCTTCAGGTTAATTATAGTATCACTCGTAATTCAGCGTGCCTCTTGGCATAGGCCTCCTCCAACTCTCTCCACTGCTACCCTGTGCCAATATGGCTCCAATTTTAGGCAGATATTATCCTTCTATCATGCTTGATTAATAACTTATGCAAATCATAACAGTCAACAGGCTAACCTTCATCACCAGAGTCGTCCTCCAAAGACCACTTCTTGATCGTTGGTATTTGTATATTTGACATTATGCTCCCTTGTTTCACCTCTTTCTTAGTTGCATCAAGTTCTTTACGTTTGCGATCGGCGCGCCACCGCTCGATGCGTTCACGACGCTTTTGCATCTCTGCTTCGAGACGGATTTGTTCTTCTTCCTGGAATAGGAAAGTCAACAGGGTCAGGTTTCCGATCAGAGGACCTTTTAATTTATAAATGAATAAAGAAATAAACTAGGATTTTTTTTCAATGGGCAGATGCCTGTATTAAAATAAAATATTAAATACAATACTGCGGCTACTACAATAATATTTGAACAATCTACTATCTAGTACTGGTCTAGTCTACACGGTCCCGGTGGCGCAGTGGTTTGTGTCATCGACATGACTTCTGTGTCACCGCGACCCTGGGTTCGAATCCCGGCAGGGGCAAACATTTGTGCAATGAGTGTAGATGTTTGTCCCGGGTCTTAGATGTTTGTGTGCTGTGATTGTGTGTGTCCATGCCTCCCGCAATACAGGGAATCCTAGTGCGGGGTTCTGAGTCGGATTAAAAAAAAAAAAAAAAAAAATTATTACTAGGCGAATTGCGACTGCATCTGTGAGCGCCCCGTATTGTCCTTGAAAAAGACCACCGAATGTGGCCGAAACTATAGTCCCTAATAGTAGATTCCCACACAGAAACAACAAGAATACAAACACGATCTGCCATGCTAGAACACATATTTAAAAGATTATTCAATGCTGGTTCACAAAGCGGCCAATTCCACTGTCTCTGTGATGCCAAAGCTTTAGGAACCTCAGTGTTTGGGCTATTTCCCAAGCATTCTTAGCTTTGTTCAATTAAGCTACATCTAAATTGCCAAAAGATGGTGCAAGAACTTTTTCTACAAATTCATACATACCATAAACAGAAGACACAAATGCTTTAGTGCAACACTTGAAATTTTGCATATGCCTAAACCTCCCAATATTACAGGTAAGGAGGCTTGCCACCAAGCCCTGTCACACATATCAATATTCAAAACCGACATCAACAACATTCTTAACGATGACGTCCAAGCTCATAAGGAGCTCACTGTGTTTCCACAGCTTGCACATGGCAAAAAGTAGTAAAATTATTTTTATTATTACTAGAAGGATTGGTTATACATACATTATGTAAGTGTTACCCTGTGTTGAGGGATTTAGTCTCTTCCACATACCATGCCTGAATATACCTATACTAAATAAATAAACTAAAAAACACATATACCCCATTATTTCACCTTGATTGCTCAAATATACAAAAAAATCTTGATTAATTACCAAAATTAAAGATATAATGAATTCCCTATGTCATACAATTGGTACCTTATGTCAATTTCCATTCCCAAAATTCATCAAAATTGTTTCAGCTATTTAGGGGTGAATGCATAACAGAGAAAGAGACAGAATCATTTTCACATTTATAATATTAGTTTGGATACAGGAAACATACCTTGTCCACAGAACCTGGATTATAATCACCAGAATCTGATTTTTTCTCCTTAGATTTTGATCTCTCCCGATCTTTGTCTGGAGATTTCTTTCTTGAAGATTTACTAGAACCAGACCCATTTCTTTTATCATCCCTTTTATCACTAAAAATATAATAATAGTATATTATTAAAATGGTTTTTAGGAGAGTTAATTCTACACTCCCACATGTATTTCTTTTTCTTTTAATATTGTATATATTTAGCCATACACCACTTGATGGTAAGTGTCCATGTGGTTGCAGTTGTAGTCATGTTAGACCTAGAATTACTGGCTCTCAAGGGCTGATGCCTCAACACATGATATGTATAGTAACAGTTTTTATATCAGAGAAACTTTCCCCAACTCCAGCATCCAAGCCATACTTTACTTTGACTGTAATAGAGGCCAATATTTGATCATACTCATTTATTCCAACCTGTCAGGGCTCGTAGACAAAATGCATACCTACATAGCGATTCTCTGTCTCTAGCCATTGAATATTCATTATTGTTACGAAGCAAGCAATAAAATAGGATGAGGAAACGAGACAAAGCAATATAAAACTATGTATACCACAACAGGATGGGACAAAAGACATCAACGCCCTTGAATTGCGCCAATCATTTTTGCAGTAGGGGAAGGTGTGACGATTAGTCGATAGGTTTCATACTGATTGGATATAACACATGAACAACAAAAATGATGAAAATTAATTATTGAAATTCAACAGCTAGAGAAAGATAATCGCTGCGAAGCAATGCATTTTGTCTAGGCCCGCAGATCAACCTTTGCTTATTGATAAGTAATCCATTGCTTTTGTACAGTAGCCACAACCAAAATTGGGTTGTTATATTAGTCTACATAGAACTACATAGTACAAACTTTTTTAGTAACTCAGGACTGGACTTAATTGTCATATAGCTGTCTCGCTCTATTGCTTATTCAGCTCAATGACCGACAATTTTGCCAGTAAATGAGCAAATGTGCCCTGAGTCTATCGTCAGTACTACAAAGATAGACTGCGCATACTGTAGATCTTCTTCTTCCTTCATGTAGGTACTTACTCAAAATAGTGTTATATGGGTAAGAGAGATATAAATCAAATATTTATCGAGCAATATCGGATGGAGTTGGCGAACGCAGCTCAGACACAGACTACAGACCTTTTTCTATCACGATCCCTGTCCCGATCTCTGCTGCGATCTCTTTTAGAATCGCGTTCTCTGCTACGACTGCGCTTCCTCTTTACAGATTTGGAGGCTCTATCACGACTTCTGGATCGAGAGCGCCTTCTTTTGCGGTCTGGGGAGGCAGACCTGCTATGAGATCTCCTCCTATCACGATCTCTGTCGCGGTCACGGCTACAGGAATAATGAATAAAAAGTGATGAAATTGTACATATTAAAAACATGCATCAAGATCCATTAATATCCTTGTAACTTACCCGCTTCGAACCATTATTTAACCAAATAACTAATTGCTCCGAAAAATTAAGGCGATCGTAATTTTAAACAAATTATTTACAAATGTAAGACCACTGTCTATGACAGCGTGACAACCATAGATCAGATAGAATACATACTAGGTGACAACTGACACGCGTTGTTAACCACAGAGTACATGCAAAGCAAGTAATGCAACTATAGATAATACAGGATGCATTCTATTCGCAAGACTTATCAAATACTGATACAATACACTTGATTCAGGTATATAGTAAATCCATGGTATTCGATTATTATGCATAATGCACATACATTTATTTAGTCTTTTCCAGACACCAGTAATTCTTCTGTCACCAGCAACTGTAGTAATGTGAAAAAATCGCATTGCAAGTAAAAAAGAAAAACAACACGTTGTATCCCTCACACTTATGCGTTTGCTTATAATCCTTGTCATTATGTAATTATTTTTCTTCAAGATCCAGTCTGGTGCTCTAGGCATTGATCAAGGCCAACCAATACTTTCACTTACAATACTACAACCATTTCGCTCTTGGAGTAAAAACGTAGCCATGAACAACATCCACAAGACCTAGCCAACCAAGTCAACCAACCAACCAAAAAAACCGTGTTGCTCATAGGAATCCCAAACTACTATCAGTGCGCTTGAGATGGGATTTATGGAACAATTAAGAAAGTCTAAAACGATCACACTTACGCTTTCTTTTTGGCATAGTTGGCGTCGTGACTCGTAAACTGTTTTCGTTCACCGTTCGAGATGACAATTTTGTCTCAGTTTCAAGGCAGACCCTGCCTCTTGTGATCGTTTTTTGAGAACTCAAGGATTGACAGCTGTTACAACAGATGTATAAATAAACAAACGTAATTCTCGTTATGATTTAGCTAATATTACATGTATTTGTCGTATTTGACAACTCTCGTGTAAATTACGTTATTTGTCGTTCTATTTGGATAAAATCGTTTTTGGCTTAAATGTTCACGAACCTATACGAAGTATGAAAAACCAATGTAAATGTAAATTCCACACTCCCAAAACGAACGGTTGCTCAGTCAGTTGTAAACTGCCACACCTGTCCATCTCGAAAAGACACAGACAGAAGCCATAATAACACTAAGAAGAAGAAGAAGAATCACAAAATATACGAAATAGTGTATGTCGGCGCCAATTCTAATAAATAGTAATTTAACTAATACTTGCGTAAAATGGCAGATGATGGAGAAAATGTAAGACAATTAAACATTCTGTCACAATAATAATTCATTATGTATAGCAGTTTTACACTGTTCACCACTTCACATATCCAAATGCATGGAACATTTTACAGGCTTCTATTCAGTAAAGGCCTTTTCTTGTTGTCAAAGTTTACTAATAGTATGCTATGTATGCTTAGACGAATAACGCTTGTATAAGTATTTTCTACTCGTACAGATCAGAAGCCTAGCACTGGAAAAGACAAAATGAGTGATATTGCCTAGCATATTCACACATTAATTGGCCTAAAGTTTTTACTGTAACAAGAAAGTATTCTATCTATTTATGTACTTTTCAGGTTTCTGTTATGACAGTAAAGGAACCACTTGATCTCATCAGGCTTAGCTTAGATGAAAGGATATATGTAAAAATGCGCAATGAACGGGAGCTGCGTGGGAAATTACATGTAAGTGTGACTTATTTCAGCATAATATATATATTTATTTACTCCTCAATTGCTTGCTGCAGCACCATCCCTTGACTCTTCAGAGATTCAGGCATAGGGTTGGTGCACAATCAAATTGTTTGGAATTGTTGGATCAAATCACAATTTTTGCCTCCATATTTGTAATTTAATCCATGATTTTGGCAAATATCACAGATAAATTGGTTAGCACAAGTGGGCCTCATGCTTGAAGATTAGAATTGCTGTAAAGTTATACCTAATTCAGTAAAACTGCTTGTTGGTAAGAGTGCTGCGACTAATAGTACATTCTGTATTATCAACATGTATTCAAAAAATTATTTTTATTAATCATTACACACATTGTGGTTGTTACAAATATGATTAAATGCCTGGGCATACTCCACACTGCAGAGAACAGAAATTGTAAAGTAGTAGTTTCAACTAGGTATTCAGTGTTCAGCCAAATACTGTAGGTATGTATTAGGCCTAATATTACATACAGTGGTGTTCTGAAGTGGGCATGATTACATTATATTCATTACTTGCTGTAGTTCAGAGCCATATGTTGTCTTAAGAAATATGAGAGTTAAGGTTGGAAGTAGAATGGGTATTGAAAAACATATTGTTAAAACATAGATGTATGCCATCACGTACTTTTATGTATTTTTGATTAACTTTTCCACCAGCTACAATAATGAGAAATATACACATGTCAATTTTAGATTAAAAAATCTTTTAGTAGTTTTTGAAACCATTTCAATTTTCATTTATTAACATTCACACAAGGTCTCCAGGTCCCAAACTAGGCAGAGCCTGTACTATGGTAACCTGATGACTGATATATATACTTGTATACATATACACACCTAACACAGGTCAAACAAACATGTTAATACACACAATTGTTTGACCTGTCATATCTCAATAAATATATACAAATAAAATCTCAACATTCAACAAACAGACTGGGCTAAGGAATTTGTTTTATAATATGTAAGGATGTTATTGTTTTATGCTGTTGTTATATATGACTGAAATGTGTTTATGAAAATGTATCTTTTTCAGGCCTATGATCAACACTTGAACATGGTTTTAGGAGATGCAGAAGAAACTATAACTACTGTTGAAATTGATGAGGAGACCTATGAAGAAGTTTATAGAACAACAAAGAGGAATATCCCCATGTTATTTGTAAGAGGTGATGGAGTAATACTTGTGTCTCCTCCAGTGCGTGTTGGTGTTTAGGTTAAGAGCTTTTTAGAATAAAACTAAAAAATATTAAGTTTGGATTTCATTTCTGACCCAAAATTTTCAAAACCTTTTCATTCTCAAAGTTTCTATTCTTTTTTTCCAACAACTCATCTTCATCCATCGGTTCTATGATTGCTCCAGCCTTGGTGATCACACTTGGGCGAATGAGCTTCTTATGAGCCTTCTCAGAAATAAATGTGTTCCCTAGGGGTGCCCTTATCGAAGCTTCATAGTCTCTTATACTATTGAATGGAAAAGGTATTTGATTTACTTTATGAACTGCAAGCTTTGGATCCTTGATTTCTTTGATAATAACATCACCTTTATTTTCATCACGCCGTGGCATTTTTGGTGCATTTTTCAATATAAATCTATTCTTTTTACGTTTAGAAGCTTTAATGCCTTTTCCACCCCAACTGCCCCATCCAGGAAGAGATAAATCAATATCCTCTGACTTGTCTTTACTTATCTCATCTTCTTTTTCTTGTCTAAAACTGGCTACAACATCATCTTCCTCAAATACTTCTTCTATGTTGACTCTAGGAACGACTTGTTCATCATCATCCAACAAATCTGCCTCATTGTCACCTCTTGTTAAAGAAGTGTTCAGATATTTCGGCTTTACTTGTATAAAAGTGTTAGGATCAATATTAGCTACTTTAGTCTCCTGTGAATTTCCTGGAAATGTGTTGAGTGTCTTAAGTTGATTAATGATATCATTGTCTTGTAAGTCATCAACTTCTTTGGAACCTGTTTCTATTAACGCTTCATCAATAACAGCTTTTTGTTTAGTATTTTTAAACTTAAGATACTCCAAATTATCAATTTCAGAATCATCTCTTTTAGTATGTTTAGTTTTAGTACTTTTTTGCTTTGAACTTGTTTCCAGGCTTTTGAGCTGCTTTCTTAAAATTTTCATTTTTTTCTCAACTTTCACAGAAATATCATTTTCAAGATTTTCAAAAACTGAAGATATGGTTGTAGAGATTTTCTTATCATCCCTTTCTAGATTATTTTCAATATCTTCCACAGTCCAACTAGATGTTGCTACAGGTTTACTGAATTGAAGCTTGTTACTATGTTTGGAAGCATTATTTTTCTTAACATTGATTGTAGGATGTTTCAGTTTTCCATCATATTTTCTGTCCATATTTATTACAATTGTTTTTTTAGAACTCTTGTTCATAAGTTCTGTTGAATTATCTGTATCTTCTCTAAAATGTTCATTGTCTGCATTGTTTTTGTTTTCATGGGAGTCAGATTTGTTTGCTTTCTGAGAAATTCTGTTAATCCCTTGCTTTAAAATATTCAGTTCGCTAGATGCATCATTTACACTGTTATTACTTCCTTGATCTTCTGAATCGCTTTCACTTTCATTTTTACGTTTAAACATCTTGTTCTTATTGAGTAAATATTTTTTGTAACCAAAGTTAAATTCTGGATTAACATTTGTTTTATTAGCTTGCTTTAACATCCATGGATTCATAGGGTCTTGTGATAAATCAAGATCTGGAACTTCTTCATTTTCTTCTTCCTCATCATCAGAACTACCAACATTTTTTGTTTTTTGTGTTAAGCTTCTGCTTACAGATAATTGCTCAGCTAATTGTTGTCTTACCTGAAATAAGAAAATGAAAGGTATTTAATCTATGGTGTTTCTGGAAATAAGAAACATTAAGAACTAAAATATAGTGTATGTTGGTTGGACACTATCTGCCACTACTAGATGGCCTAATAATTTTGATACTTACATCTTTGTCATATTTAGCTCGGATCATCTTATTTTTAGCCCACTTTCCAGTATTTTTGTGTCTCAAAGTATGACGCTCAAGTGCTCTAGATTTCTCAATAACTTCCAGTTTCTTGAGAGCTTCTTCTGGGTTGGTTCTTTGCAGCTCTTCAAACTCTTTTAGTTGAGACTTTAGCCTTTCTTTCTTTAAAATTCTGTAAAATTAATTTATGATTGTATTGGGTTAAGGTATGTTATTTCTTTTTCCTGTCTGGGCGCTGAGGCCCTGCTCGCGAATTAACTATGCCTATTTATTTTGGCATTCCATTTTTTATTTTTATTAAATGAAACCCAGACATACAATTGTAAGGTATGTTATTTAAAAACTATGCACTATATAGCTTACACACATATCGTAGAAATGATGCTAAATACATAATAATGGGTTAGGTTAGCTAGTTAAATTTATTAACATAGTATAGTTATTATTCATATCCTCATCATCTCAGCCATAGGAGCTCTGCAGGTGGACATATGATGACGGTCCTTGTTGCAATCAATGGGGGGAGGCCCCCCAGAGAGGTTGGAAGTGGATACATATATTAAAAGAATATCAATCAAAGATATTTTTAAGGTTATAACATAACTGTTATAAATATAAGTAATTATTATAATAGTCATTTCTGTAATTGAGATATGATCGTAAAAAGACTATAATTATTATTGTTATATTGATTTTTTGTAAAAATAATGGCAGTGAAAGGTTTGCACACTACAGCAAATCTTTTACAATATAGAAAATCTCGTGTCTTGTGGTCACATTCCTCCAAAATGGCTAGACTGATTTTAATGACTTTTTTATGTATATTTGATGGGTAAGAGAAATCACTTTTTAAGTATTTTTCACTCTCCCATCCCGATTAAATGGTAAAACATATGCTAGGTCAGATATACACTAACTCAAAATTATTATTGAAAAACACATATCTAATAGACATGTAGTTTGAGAAATAACTAGCAGTTTGAACATTCGCTACACTCACCTGTGGTACTTCTTGCTTTTAATTTTACTTTGCCTCTTGGATTTAGCTTGCTGATAAGATTGCTGTGCTCGTATCTTAGCCAAATGCTGTCTGTGCTCTACCATTTCTTCATAAGACATTGGATATATCTTCTCTTCATCTTCTTCTTGTATCACTAAAGGTGGGTCAACTTCATCTAATTCTCGTTCTAGCTCTGACTTTGATTCAAACCTAGCAAGGAACTCTTTAGTGGGCTGTAGTTTTGTCTCAATGTGTTTTATTGGGAAGACAGCATATTCAACAGTGCGACTCCTGGCTACCACTGGGTCCCACCGACCCACTCGCTTCTTAGTCTCTTCGTATCCTGCTGAACGCTTTGATCGTTCTGCCTGAGGTTTCTCCAACGGCTTAGGTAAAACTTTTGTGCCGTCGTGACTTTTCTTTAGTTTTTTACTCACTTGCCGAAGATGTGAAGTCTCTTCCAATACCTTGGCCACATTGGTCAGTTTTAATTTATTTGATTTCTTTATCAAATTAAACTCTGAATTGGTAATGGCAGGTTCATTACGCGTTGGTTCAGTTATGTGCTGTGTTTTATCTAGTTTAGATATTGCGCTTACAAGTCTATCGTGTTCTGATGCGATAAACTCAGGCTCTTCAGGGTCTTCCATTATATACAATTTAGTACAGCCGTACCGTAAATAACTATGCCTTAGTTAATTACTTTGAAAGAAAATAACTGAAACAGTACAGGGACAAGGGCCAAGATTACCGTAAAATTTGTTTAGCTTTAAATAAACTTTCGCGTTCTGGCAGCCAGCAGGCCAGCAGGCTACAAAATAAGAGTGTGTATAATTGCCGGCCAGGGAATTGGCGCCCTGATAACTACCGACCCAATAAATACCACCCAGATAATTCATGACCATGTACGTCGGTTATCAGGTCGGTATTTCACTGGCTGCGCAGTACTTGGCTGCGTATTCCACCCCGGTAGCGATTTTGTTCGGCACGTATTTCCCGACCAAATAATGCGCGGCCGATAAAAGCCACCCAGATAATTCGCGACCACCTTCTATTGGCTGAAATCCGTTACGCTTATTGGTCTAAAATGATTCTTAAATCGATTCTATTGGTGGAATTATTTATTAAATTGTAAGGCTTTGCTCATCATGCGATAGACAAAATCCTAGTTTTGCTCAATGCTGACAATCTGGAAAAAAAAACTAAACATGGCGAATGTGTTTGTTTTTGTTTACTTCATTGTGAAATTTCATTGGGTTTATGATTAGTCCATATCTGAAATCTGAATGCTCGTGCAAGAGCGGCACGTCACGGCACGAACGACAAGTGGAAATCAATCGGTCTTTTCATATGTCGCCAGCTTTCCGGATGGATTGTTCTAATATCTACAACTAGAGGAAGGATGATAGAACCAGACCGAACAAATTACGTAGATTTTAAATGATTGTGTCTATTGTTCATGAGATATAAAAGTTATTTTCTTCGTGGCCTGTGGCTGGCTGGTATCTATAACAAATAAACAACGTGGGAAAAAATGACGCGTTAGCTGTCACTGTTGAATCAGAATGTTACGTGAGAAGAGATGGAGTATTGATTGTATCTGTACGAACACCTACGCTTGAGTTACCAAGTTTCAAGCTGGAAGTCTCACCCTCCCATGTTCAGAAGCAACCGTCTATTGAACATTGACAAACCTCTGAAAAAATGAAGGCTGTGCTATTTGAATAGTTATTACCTTATAATGGTAGAAAAAATAAATGCTTGTTATGTGTTTACTGCTGCGCATAGATTAGTAAGTGTGAGTAAATATGTATGGAAAGAACAAAGTAACCATACACATGCCTTCTAAGTCGTCTACTGCTTTACTAGATGTAAAATGATACCAAACAATTCTGTTACTGAGCATTTTTTTTGTTTTTATGACATCCATGCCACCTGTCTTTGGTGAAATTGTCTCAGCCCCATAGAAGCCACCATAATAAAATGTTGAAATTACCAGCTTACATACTCTCACAATAAACACTTAAACAGAGGAACTTTCTGGACTGTATGTATAGTATCGGCATGTCTTCAACACCAAGGATTGCATAACTATTAGGTATCACATCAAATTTTTAATCCATTGTTCAAGTGATTTCCTTGTTTTTGCAAACATGCCACTGCATTGTCATATTCATCTTGTCATATTAAAACTGTAATTATAAACTAACCAACTTTTTAATTTAATGTAACCATGGACTAAGGCTTTATTCCTGAGAAACCACATCATCTCATCAGCACTAAAAGTACATTTAACTTACTTAATTAATAATTAATTTCTAACAAAAATGTTTTGCTTTGACCATATAGCGTAGTCAGACAGAGGTGCAACCAATATAGTGATGTATAATCTAACATTGTATATTAGTGAGAGACTGAACACAACTCTTCTAATGTCAATATTCGTGTTGTACATCCTCTATTCACCCTTATACTTAACTAATTGGCTAATGCCGATGACACTTTTCCTAATGAAAACTGCTTGGATGGTCACGGGCTTCCATATAGGTTTATTTGTTAAACGATGTGAAGGGGGGTCTTTATTCAACAAATATGTTTTATTTAAAATGTAAATACTATGGTAATTACTCATGTGACTACATGAGTAATTCTCATCTTTAATACATTCATAATGTGTCAAAACCACTTCAGTTTTACCAACAAAACATCTTTTATTAAAGTTCATCCTTTTGGCTCTATCATTATAATATCTATCTAACATAAATGTCATATATAGACATGAAACTAGGTTATATAGAAAAACTCTAGTGTCGACAAACAACAACAAACTGGCCAAGGGCGAATCAGTCCCGTGTTAAAAACTCTTAAATGTTTTTTCTTTGTATTGAGCCTTTGGTACGTGATCCCGATTCGCACTTAGCAGGTTATAGTTAATTAGCACAAGCACCAGTGCTCCAGGGGCTAAAATTTAATAAAAAGGGCTGTTGTAAACTGTTAAAGCACCAGCTGTTTAAAATGATATATGTATCACTAGTGGTCATATAGGTACCAAAAATTACCATGTAAGCCGCTAGTACTTTAATTAGTTACAGGAATTTGTCCCATAATGCTTAATGTTGTGTTCCAATGTCATAGTTCCAGACTGGCGCAGCCTGCGGTAGCGGTCAGTTATTGAATTTCTCGTCTTTAACTGACCGCCACCGCAGGCCGCGCCAGTCTGGGACACTAGTACGTCTTGACCGACAAAAGTAGCAGAGTTAGTCGGTCTAGACATACAACAGGAGTACCTAAGTTAGCCGGTACAAGGGGCAGTAGGTACGTTTATAATCTTATAAGGAGTAACATAACCTACAAATTATGTAGGTAGTTGATGAAGCGAAGGCTGTTTATCATAGAACACTTAATACAATATCTGTTTATTATTGTAAGTGAGCCTAGCCAAGTGATAAATCATTATATACATCGCTGTTCGCAAAAAACCTTCAGATTTAACAAGCTAAATTATGGAGTAGGGATGGGTAAAAAATATTGATATATCAAAATATCGATACTAATTAGTGAAATTTTTTCCCGCGATATATCAATTTTCGATATTTATTTTAAGATATCAAAATCGATATATTTTTAAAGCTCTGCTGTCTGCTCATGCGTCACATCATGATTTTGACCAATCCGATTTCTTAAATTTAGAAAATATGCAGTAGGCTGTATGGGTTTAGTTTCTTTGGTTGTTACAAATACTGGTATGAATGTTTTTTTTTTTGTTTCTTTTTTTTATGTCAAGCAATTCGAAATTTTTATTTTAAATAATAAAACTTATGTTGAAACAGCCAGATGTGAATTTGCTTTAAAATTTTGATAATTTAGGCAATTTTTATAAATAATTGCAAATTGGGCAAAATTTCTTGGGTGATATATATCGATATATTTGAAAAATATCGATATTTTTTTTCCATTTGCCCATCCCTATTTTGGAGTATTGCCAGGGTTGCCAACTCAGATCTTAAAAAAGTCGTAGGCCAGGCTTAAAAAATTCGTAGAACTGTACTATTTGCATGTGAAAAGTACGTAGATCTACGTAATTTTTTTCTTGAATTGAAAAATAATGAAACTTTTATCACTTTCACACAAAGGGAATTAATTAAATATAAAAGATAATATTACGAAATATCAGCTTTCTGAAACAAATTTCTAGGTATAAAATGAAACGTTTATTTATATATTATTTATATAACATATTTCAATATGTCTTCACTATCTGCTCGCAGGGAAATGTTGGATGCGGTATTTACTTACAAGCTTTTTAGAAATTATGTAGATTGTCCTGACCTACTGCAGCGGTTTTATTATAAAGTTCCTCGGAGATATCCTCGAAGCTGTATCACACTTTTTGTTCCACCTTTTCGTCGCACGTCGTTAGGAGCCCATTCTGTAGTTTCTAGATTATGTAAGATTGCAAACAAATGCAGTGGCGTTGCCGACATTTTTTCAGATTCTCTTGGTCGATTTCGCAAAAAAACATCGGATTACATAATCAAGACAATAAGTAAATTAAATAAATAGAAGCACTCCACAGATTTTTAATTAGTTAATTACCTTTTACGACTGCTTACTAATTATATTTTAAAGCTAGTATTGTGTTTTACAATGCATGAGGTGTTAGCCTATAATTGGTTATGCATTAAGCAATTGTAATATAGTGTAAGGTAAACATTGTATGTATAAATGTTGTAACTGTTGGTTGACCTTAAATAAATAAAATATATAAAAATATTTTTTTCCTTAAATACAAGATATACATTATTACAACTAAAACCAATGCGATGTTGCCTACATAAATTACTTATATAATAAATAATATTTCCTATTTAACTATGGTATTTTCACATAATCTATGTGCCACTTCTGTGAATTCTGCCAGGCTACATAGAAAAATATCTACTTGTTTGGAAATTCGATTCAGTATTACTATCGCGCGTGACATGGGAGCATACTTAAGGTGATTCGTCTTTAGCGTTGGTACGCCGTACTCTTAAACATAAAAAGCGCAAAAACTGTTTTTGCTATTTCTCCACCATTTCGCTGTATTTACGCTCATAGGGATAAGAATTTTGGGTAATTATAGTTGTGCTAAGATGTTATGGTTTAGTAGAAATCCATGAAAATTTTGCCTTAGCAGGCATATAAATTCTTAATATAATTAAAAAATACTATTATTATTAATTACACTTTTTTATTTATATATGGCTAAGATAATATTATTATGCCTAAGTTCCAGTGGGTTAAGTTAAATAAATCAATTCGCTCATCATAATTTATGTCAAGTTAATAATTATCATAGGTACAGTAATGGAACCACTTTTTGTTAAGGTAATTATTTACAGAATAATAACATTTATCCAAAAGGAAGTCAAATATTCTTATTTTACGTTGATTATAATGAACTCTTTAAACCTATCAGGTAATTTGTTATATATTCTTATTGCCATGCAGTTTGCGTTTTGATTACTAAGTTGAAGTCTGTAGGGGAACATTTTACATATTTATTAAGATTCCTACAGCTTCTATGAATTGCATCTTTGTATTTTTGAAATATAAGTATAAGAATCTTTATAGGTAAAACACACTAAGATACAAATATAACTATTTACTACTTTCCTCTTTACCTGATTTTGGTACCAACTGACGATTCTAATTATTACTGATAATGTTCTTCAACTTGGTTACATGACTTAAAAAATAATAGCATTGAAGTCATCATAATTGAGCAGTAAGCTCAAAACTATAATGACTAATTTAACTATGAAACTTAAAAATCGCCACTCATTTGGTCGAAATATGTTCAATATATAATTGGATACTTTTCTTTTATTAATTGTTTTAGCTTAACATTTTGCGCTATATCTCCTACAAGTATAGTTAGACCAAGTTGCCATTGTTATTTAGTAAAATTTGATGAAAAATACGTAGATTCTGGGACTGAAGTCCGTAGATTCACAGGAACGGGCTAAAATACATAGATCTACATAAAAAGACGTAGAGTTGGCAACGCTGAGTGTTGCCATAAGCAGTGCTGCCAACTGCCTAACCAACAAATCTGGATTTCAAGGTCTCACAAATCTGTAAACATACATTTGGAATATATCGAGGAATATATGAAACAATAATTAGGGTACGTACTGTAACGAAGAAGTGAACTATAAAGAGGAAATAATAGATAATAAATGTTATTTTATATATGGATTTTTTACATAATTATATATTCATTTTACTAAAATTAGTTCCATTCTTACAATACAAAACCATGGTACATTGTTTAGCAATTGTTTCGCAAGTAGCAGTTCCTCTGTTGTCCGCGATCTTTTAATAAAGAAAATATACTTTCTACTGCAGCGCTGGAATGGGGAGGCAAAATAAAGCGGTAACAAGAGATCGTTATATATGACCAATTTTAACGAATATAGCTATAACTCTCGCATAATTTGTCTATGGTATCATGTAATGAAGTGAAAACTTCAATAGCGGCGTTGTGCACTTTTGGGAAAATATATTAAACTCGCGTCTGGACACCTGGCGTCAGACGCGTGACGTCATATGGAAATTTAAACTTAAATGTATTACGAATAAGGAACATTTTTGTTTGTTGGTAGGTATAAAAGCAGAGACAGACCGGGCCCGTATGCGGCACGGCCGTGCAGAGATAACATTTCAATCGTTTAACATGTTGATTTTGACTTCATATCCACAACGTTAATGTTCAAAATTTCACTTTCGCCGGCACTAACGCCGGCACTCCCGGAGTGCAACCCGTTTTTTTTTTGTGAGACGAATCGATTTCACGACATTGAAAACAAGTTTAATCAAATTAAGCTATTATACAACTGTGTAGAAAAGCAGTTAGTAGCAATATGAACTGAATGGGATTAACTGCTATTAAATTGAGTTACTGTGTTCTTGTGAGTTTAACTATAAATTAAAAATTAGTCTACGATATCCACAAACGTAATCTATCTTTTTAGCTGATATAGGTATTAAGTATATGATTTTGTATGGTGCTCCAGCATAAAAGTTTTTTGTTTTTATGCAATTGCAATAACGCTCGTGGTACATTGTAGACAAAGGGTTTCTGAGAATGCAACTTTGAAGTAGAGAATTTAATTCTTATTTTATTTCTGCCACTCCATTGCAGGACACAAGAAATTGCGTGGAAAATAATAATGTAACACGTATCACGGCAGCGAAAAACTTAGAGTGAGGAGCACCATCCAACGTTAGCGTTATAGTACCTGTCAAATCAATAGTTAGGCAAAAATTCAGTTGCACCATCAAAAAGTTAAAATGACGTCACGATTTTACCATAACCATAAACACTCACTTTTGGTTGGTTGTTGTTAATATTAGTGTCATGAAATTGTGTTCACACAATGGCGATCAGCAAATGTATTCTGGGTACAGAGTACCCGCCTACCTACTTCTGTTTCTATTTCTGTCTCTGTTTTCTCGGTCACTTACTCAGCTCAAGCTCAAATGCTCAGTACATGCACATACCATAAAAGTGAAGAAGTGGGTTGATTTTTATATGCAAACAATTTTACATTGAAATCCAAACAAATTAGGTGACATATTTCGTAAACCTATACAATAATGTCACTATTTAAAAGATATCTTGTGGGAAAGTAGTAGTTCATTTGAGGACTCTGTAAAAACGAAAACTATAAAACCCTGTTTGTGGATAATACTGGTCGCAGAAAAAAGAAATTATAATTCTAATAATCTTAATAATAATAATAATATAATCATCAAGAAAAGATCGGTTGGATTAAAGTTAATCCCACAAAATACTACGCACAAAAATTACAAAATTAAACATCAAAACTTCTCGCCTCCGTCCGAGATCACAATAATTGACGAAAGTGAAAATGACATTTGGAGACAACAAATAGAAAGTGTTCCAACTCATAATATATTTTCCCTGAATAACTTTAGCGACAAAACCTCATTTGACTGGCAGTACTAATATCTTTAACTGTAGCAAATTTTTTGATAGTGCAACTCCCGTGCGTTAATGTAACTGAAATCAACGTTCGCTAGTGATAAAGTTATCTTTGACCATGACGTAAACTAGAGTTTTGGTGTAACTCACACTTAATCGTTTGAATTAATAAAATTTGTTATAGTTTTGAAAATCACGAGACCAAATAACATTACTAAAAAGCCAAAATTTGCTTGACGTAGGGCGTGCGTAGCCAAAACTCCTAATAAGCGAAAAAAATGAATCGTGGACATCTCTGTCGATCGCATCCGGAAGACAAAATATTGCGATCTGAATTTCACGACAGGCTATGTTTTTATGATTTAGAGACAAAGAAGAAAAAAATTACATAGTAATATGATATGACTAGTTAAGTACTATTCTACAAGCGTTAACACACGGATAACGCTTGACACTGAGAGAAAACATAAAAAATGTCAAAGACACTTTAAAGTGATACACATGAACAACGAGAACGTTTTGTTAAAATGATGGCCCAGTACTTTACAAATTATATTCATATTCATATTGTTATATAATCTAGTGGCCCGTTTTTGTTTCGAGATAAGTATTATATTTATCTTGGTAAGCAGATGAGTGCAATCATAGATTCATTATTAGCACAATTTACCTGGCGTGCGTTCGGCAGCTCCATAAGCCAAGCCATATCTTGCTCTGACAGTGCGGCGTTCACGAACTCAATTAGAGCCAAATCTTGGTCGGCTGTCAAAATTGACTTATGCAGTAGTAACTTAACACGTGATTCAATAGCATTGTAAGTGACTTCTTCTTCTTCTTCTTCTGTAACATGTTATGGAGTAGCCGTTCGTGATACATCGATCAAATATTGGTCGATCAAAATTTGGCTGACAAAGCTCCTGAACGCAGCCCTGTTTGTGCGCGGCTACCATAAAGTAAAGAAAAAGGTAAGCTACCAATCAACCACAAAATATATAGTTATGTCTAAAGACAATCAACTGTATGCATAGAGGCAGTTTGTAGCGAATTAACATTTAATTTCGAATAAACTATAAGCGTTACGCTTCCACTTTCTTAATGCATACTGCCAAGGAATGGAACTCGTTGCCCGAGTCTGTGTTTCCCGATATGTACAATCGGTGAGACAGTTGTCAAACGTAAACTTATATATGTAAAAAAAAAAAAAAAACGATTGGCAACCAAGAAGTCAAATTTGAAAAAAAAGAATGTTCATAATAATTATCATAGCCATGAACATTTTTTTATGGTCACCCGTTTGGTACACGTCCACAAACATAGTTTATTTGTTAGAATTTATTTTTCACCTAGTCTATCATATTGCTGAAGGTCGTTCTTACTTGAGATCTTCTACTATAATGTTTAATTAGCAGTATATATTGCATATTTATTGATTTGGGAGATACATGAATTACAAAGGTCACAGCCAAAATGTAAAAAAAAATCAATACATGATTGAATTTATTTTAATTGGAGAATAAAAATTACAAATTAAACTAAGTAACTTAAAGCATTTTAATATAAGTAAGCTAGTGGCCCCTATTTTTTTTTAGTGTATATATTTTATAATAAATAGACACACTACATCGAAGATATCCCGCACATTACAATGGCCATGATACAGCTGAAAGACAACAAGTCACCTGGTGACGACGGAATAACATCTGAGTTTCTAAAAGCGGACAGAGTACCGGTGCTCAAAGTCCTCCAGAAGTTTTTCAATTTCGCTCTTATTGGAGGTATAACGCCAGAAAAATGGAACAAAGGCATAATAGCGCTGTTCTTCAAAAAAGATTAAACATTTTGCCCAAGAACTGCAGACCCATCATCCTTCTGAGTCATGCTTATAAACTCTTTTCGCGGGACATCGAAACCGTCTCAATCGCAGGTTTCATAAATACCAGCCACCCTCTTATCAGAATTTCTTGATTTATAGTTCCTGTTCCTGAAATCACCACCGCCACGATATGATTTTCGCACTGAATGTGGAAGGTACACGACGAAAGAAACTTTAAGGGTTTGACTAATATTTGTCTTACCTTCACAACAAACCACTTATAGATTAATTTCAGTTGATATAACTAAGGGGTCACTTTATTTCAATTCACCTCACAATTGACTGAGTCTAAGTTATTTAAAATATTTTGAACGTATCCAGAAATTCATGTCCTAACGTTGGTATGATGTGAACATCTAGGGAATTCATTGTGGACTAGACTTTATAAAAAGTGGCTTTCAATTATCAGGCCGGTAAATATAGGGTCGGTAAAGCTCGGGTCGGTAAATCACTGGCTGCGCATTATCGCCCGGTAGAATTTGTACCACCCTAGGAATTACCACCCTGATAATGCGCGGCCTGATAGCTCATGTACATGGCTTTGAATTATCTGGTCGCCAATTATCTGGCCGGTAATTCACAGGCCGGGAATTATTTGGTCGGCAAGTAACGTTTCCCCAAAATAATATAACCTAAAGAAAGTTGTTTTTTTAATGATAGTATAGCTTTGGGTACAAGTCTTTTAGCCAAACCTAAATTATATGGTTTAAAATGAACATTTTAACGGAGTGATTACATTGTCATTGATGAAAAATAAAGTGCTCTTCTTCTTCTTCTTCTCTATGCGCCAATTTCGGCAGGGCTATAGTCTGATCATACCTACCGCTTTGTCGCAATAAAAAGTGCATTCCATTTGGAACTGCGTAGTTTCAATGTGTGCATTTTGATCGTTCTTTTTTTTATTTGAAACCTGGTGCTTCACACGGGTAACAATAATAAAAAAAACATACGGCTCGAATTGAGAACCTTCTCCTTTTTTGAAGTCGGTTAAAAAGTCTCATAATGCCTGTAGGTCATCTATAAACTACACTTTTGTAATACATATTTTAAATCCACACGCATCAGGATTTGTCCCGCCCCTTCTGCCTGCAAACGTAAACACCCATTAAAATTTCATGCAGTTTTTGAGCTACACTCTATTATCTGAAATGTGCATGCTTATACTTAGACGATAAGTAGCGGGTGAAGACATGGGTGAACATACCTACACCACAACGACAATTGATACCATAAGTAACAAAGGTACTAAAAAGAGTTAAAAAAATGTATACCTAAAAATGTAACCGACTTTAACACTCAAAAGTGTTAATTAACTTGTCGAAGTCGGTACCATGAGCACAATATTAGTTACTATTGAACTATCAAGGGACTTCAACAAGTTATTTCACACAATTGAGTGTTGAAGTCAGTTTCATGTTTTGGTAAAAAAAAATTTGTTACATGTTTTTCACCCCGTCTCATGGAATGCCCAGCCAATCTATCCCCTTTCAACTTTTCACTGGCGCTACTTTCAAACTTCCTCAATCCTCTGATATACTCATTCCTCATCTTGTCCATTCTAGTCACACCACACATCCATCTTTCATTCGCATTATCTCTGCCACATGCACTTTTCTTTCATCTACCTCTTTTGCTGCCCAACACATAGATCCTTAAATTACGAGAGGTCTCAATATGGTCTTATAACCTTTGCCCTTCAGTGTCATGCGCATTCGTGGATTGCGTGAACATATGAATCAACGTAATAAATCATTATATACTTAATAATCATTATAAATCATATATTATCAACGTAATCAATCATAATAGCTATGTGCATAAACCGGTTTATTTACTTATCTTTTTCGATTGGAATGTATAAAATGATCCGATATCTAAATAAATAGGTACATATTAAAAATGTGAAAGTTGGGATGGATGGATGTTTGTTACCTACTCTTTCACGCCTAAACGGCTGGATGGATTTGGATGACATTTTTAATGGATATAGCCTATACCCTGTATTAACACATAGGTTTATTTTCATCACCACGCGGGTAAAACCGAGGGGCACAATTAGTAGGTAGATATTAACGAAATAAAAATCCACTTTTTTCGTTCTTCACTTTATTACATTATTAACAAAAACACACATCAAATATTAGTTACCCAGAAAATACATATACCTATTAAATAATACCAAGGCGCACCGCGGATTCACCCGCACGGAAAACGGTTTTCGGTTACAAAGTAGCCTATTTCTCATTTAACTCTGTACTAAATTTGATCCAATTCTGTAGAGCTGTTCTGGCATTATTAAAACACAACAAGAACATTTAAGAACCTACATTGTTGTAAGCTCGCGGATACTTACTAGGACTAACCTGCTATTATAAAAATAGTAGTTAATAATTAGGTACAAGAATCACACAAATCACACTAACATTATAAAGGCGAAAATTTGTCAGAGGTTTGTAATTTGTATGTTTGTTACTCCTACACGCTGCAAAGGCTGAACGGATTTGCATGGAATTTGAAGTAAAGATAGCTTATATCTTGAAATAACACCTTTTTAGCCCGGAAAAAGTATAGTTCCCGGAGGCAATTGAGGTAATGGGTCCATTCGGGTGAAATCGCGGTAGCCAGTAATACTATAAATAGCTGCCTAACCTTAATAATATAAATATCGTGGTTTTTGAATGGGACCTTAACTTTTGTTGCAAGTTAAGGTAGCAGTCTAGGTTACCTTAATTTAAACATCGTGGTTTTCGAGTGGGCCCTTAACTTTTGTTGCAAGTTAAGGTAGCAGCCTAGGTTACCTTAATAATATAAACATCGTGATTTTCGAATGGGCCCTTAACTTTTGTTGCAAGTTAAGGTAGCAGTCTAGGTTACCTTAATAATATAAACATCGTGGTTTTCGAATGGGCCCTTAACTTTTGTTGCAAGTTAAGGTAGCAGTCTAGGTTACCTTAATAATATAAACATCGTGATTTTCGAATGGGCCCTTAACTTTTGTTGCAAGTTAAGGTAGCAGTCTAGGTTACCTTAATAATATAAACATCGTGGTTTTCGAGTGGGACCTTAACTTTTGTTGCAAGTTAAGGTACTACATTATGAGAAGAATCATCGGACGAGTGTGTTGAAGAGGGAGGAAGATTTTCATCATTTTGCTGACGCTTTTCAGTGCGTGAAAACTTAAAACGCTGCCGGTTTCGATACAACTTCGCTTCGTCTGTACATTTCACTGTTATTGCGTTTCTGTATCACAAAAATAGAATTTATGTAACTTTTATTATTATAAGATAAGATAATATTTATTTGCATTAAACATGAGTATTATACACACACACGGATGTAGTTTGTCATGTCCATAACATTTGTAGTTCGTCATGTTTTACCCATAATAGGCGTACCTATTTTAGTGATTGTTATGTGTAAGTGGGAGGTAGCTTTTAGGTTAGAATGAAGTAAGCCAGTCGTGTTTCATTGACATCACAACACCTACAAATATTGTCGAGATGTCAAATAAAATAGTAGGTATACAAAAAAGTATCTTAATATAAATAAAATAATATGTTTGTCTAATTAAATAATAATACAAAAAATGTCAGATAGTAAAGCAGTCAAATTCAGAATACAATATCATCAAATTAAATAAATGCCTGTCATTAAAAAATTCGCTCACACTATAGTAACATTTTGCTAGTAATATTTTTTTAAGTTTAAGTTTAAATAAATTTGTGTTAAATTTGTTTTAAATAATTAGGTACTCTATTTTAAATTATTGGTCCCATACAAAAAATGCTTTTACTCATAAGAGTCTTTTTTGCAGTGTGCATGCAGAGTTTATAGTTGTCGCGTCTGTTACGCTTAACTTTCTCAGACAATAATGGAAAGTAATGTAGGTTTGATTCAAATGAAACTACTTCAAAAATATAGAGTGACGGAAGTGCCAGGATTTTGTGTTACAACTTATGTTATAAGTTACAACTTATGTTATAAGTAAGTTTTAATATGAATTGGTTGTTCAGACAGAGTAAATGTTTGTCATACCTCACCAAATTCTTTGAGACTCCGCTTTTGGACGAAACTGTTGTAACTATGTCTTCAATGAAATGGGGATTCAACAGTTTCTTTGCAGGTTTATTGAGATGTGCTGGAGACTTTTTACCTGTGAGAGAATGAGTCGCTAATACTCTAAAACAACATAAAAATATACCAATAAGATAACAATGTTTTACACAACTGAGTAAATTAAAATAAAATACTAATTATATTCCTTCAGCTACTACAAAACATTTGAACAATCCACTAGCTATTATCAGCCTATAGATCACTAATAGCTCTAACCCCCTACCAGTTGGCAGCGTGTCCAGAATGCTAGCAGTATTGCCACGCTGAATTGATAAACTGAGTACATTTGATACCAATATAAATGTTGAAATTTTGTTGTGACTTATGAACCCATCTGAAGAACGTATTTTTTAAATAATGTATTGATCTAGCATTTGACCACTATCTCACTTGAAGGTCAGTGACGAAGTGGTCAAAGATGTTATCACGCTAGATCTAGAATGCTTACTGGCTATTAAGGACTGCTGCCTGAATACACTATGAGTTTGGTGACAGTTTTTCATACTTGAGGGTGGCAGCTAGCCAGGCTGGTACTCGAAAGTACCTTAGCATCAAGCTGGGAATTTGATAACACGGTGTTAGCTTCACCGGAAGCTCAAGCCGTGTGTGGGGATCGAACCAGCGTCCGTCAGTTCGACAGCCAACGCTCCAACGGCTGAGCTATCATCCCTTCAATACAACAAACGCTCAACAAACGCTTCAACGTTTTCGTCGTAGGCGGATTTTGATGTCTTGATGTTCATTAATCCCGTCCCACTATCCCACTAATATTATAAATGTCAAAGTTTGGATGGATGGATGGATGGATGTTTGTTACTCAATCAAGCCAGAACGGCCGAACGGATCTAGATGAAATTTGGCACAGAGATAGATTAAGTGTAGTCTGGAATAGTACTTAGGCTACTTTTTACCCCGGTAAAATGTATGATTCCCGTGAAATAATTGATGTAGCGGGAAAACCGTAATCCACGCGGGTGAAACCGCGGCGCGCTACTATTGAATAAATAAAATATACTTACTTTCGAGAAAATATTGCTTGTAATAATTGTCGTGTTGCAGTTGTATGTGAAGACCAGTCTATTTCATTTAGTAATCTAGCAGGCACTGAAGCGTGCCCATTTCCAATCGGTACCTAAAAAGGTCAATAATTATCACCAGATAAATTTAATGTGCACCAAAAAATTAACACCAAATTTAGTAACTGAGCACAAATTTTGGTGAGTGGTCACCAAATACGCAGAGTCATGTAGGGTGTTAGGTTTCTTGTGACCGCACAACGCGCGAGCCTAGCCCATGAAACTTGTGGAAAATGCAAGATGTGACATTTTTGGCAATCAATTTTGGCAAACACCAATTTATTGTATAAGGGCCATTATACAATAAATTGGTGTTCTAATTGGTGCTCACTTACTTTTTTTGGTGTTATATTTTACTATATTTGGTGATCAGTTAAACATGTGTCTGGGTATGTATATGTATATAAGTATGTATTTAAGTATATATATATCAGTCATCAGGTTACCATAGTATAGGCTCTGCCTAGTTTGGCTCCTGAAGACCTTGTGTGAATGTTGTCCCATAAGTTAGTTAAATGTATAAGCGTTATTTATGCTACTACTAATATTATAAAAGCGAAAGTTTTCGTGTATGTGTGTGTGTTTGTTACCCTTTCACGAAAAAACTACTGACCGAGAAGGATGAAATTTGGTATAGAAATAGTTTAGGCCCTAGTTTAGCACATAGGCTAATACTTTTCAACCCGAAAATAGTTGCTGTTCCCGTGGGATAAGCAAATAATACAAAAACCTCTGTGACTCGTTCACGCTCAAAGGGTTGTACTGATTTCGATGAAATTTGGTATGGAGAAACTTTAGACACTGGAATAAAACATAGGCTACTTTCATCCCGGAAATAGTATAGAGTTCCCGTGGGTAATTGAGGTAAAAACCGTAATCCACGCGGGTGAAACCGCGGTGAAAACTAGTAATACTATAAACACGAAAGGTTGTATGGATGTTTGTTATCCTTTCACGCTAAAACGGCTAAACTAATTAGGATGAAATTTAGTACTATTTAGATACTTCAGGTCCCGAAATTACACATAGGCCACTTTTCATCATCATCATCAATTATCACCACGCGGGGAAAACCGAAGAGCTAGTATATAATGTAAAGCTATATAGTTAGTGCCATTTTCCAGTTGTAGGTTTGTAACATATAAAATAAATACCATTTCATTTGAATACGTAGTTTGAGCTGACATTCTACGCACGCGCGTGTTATCATTAGGAGTTTTCCGCTCAGCTGCTTCCATTTTCACTGGAGCTTTCACTTCTAAATTTGAAGTTGCTGGATCTACAATTACATCAGCAGCAGTTTCAGCCATAGTAACATTATTATCATCGACGGGTATTTCGACATTTTCCGTTAAGTTGTTACGCGCTACCCACGAGTCATTTGGTTCTGCATAAGATATATCACCATTTTGTTCAGACTCTGATATTTCAATTGTTCCATTAGTGGCATTGCTTACTCTCATTACCAAGGATTGAAAACGGCCGTATAAATGCTTGAGTACTGATTCTATTTCTTCGATTTTCTCGGCTTGTGGCGGGACCCAAGTGTTATCGGTTTGGGTTCCTTGATCAAAACAAAGTCTAATATTTTCTGGAACATTTTTTCCCGGTAATGGAGTACTGCTTACGATCGATCGTCGCCTTTGACTTGTTGTAGGGTTTTGGGTAGCCATCTTGTGGTAAGCGTTGGATTCATATCGTACACTTTGGTGATGAGTTTGATTGATATAGGTAGCCATTTTAATTTGATGGTTTTTCTGAGGATGCTGCAAATAAACGTTTAGGCATTGTTGTAATCCCAAGACATCAATACAGGGGTATTAACACGTTTTGTACAAACAAGTATAAGGAAAAAATAAGAAATTTGGCTTTTAAAACATTATCTGCGTTTATCATTTTTTTTTATTTTAATCACACTCAGACCCCCGCACTAGGATTCCCTGTATCGCGGGAGGCATGAACACACAATCACGGCACATAAACATCCAAGACCCGAGACAAACATCTACACTCATCGCACAAATGTTTGTCCCTGCCGGGATTCTAACCCAGGGTCGCGGCGGCACAGAAGTCATGTCGATGACATAAACCACTGCGCCACGGGACCGTCATTATATATATTGTTTCTTCTTCTTCTCTCAGCCATGTGCGTCCACTGCTGGACAGAAGCCTATATATATTGCTATTGAAGCCTTATATTGCTATTGAAGCCTTATATTGCTAGCATATATTGTTTATCATATCATTATTATTGCTCATCATATATCATTATTATTGTTAACGTTCTCAAAATAAGATCGTAGCTTTTATCAAGCGATGTTACAATATTAACGAATTTCTCTCTAGCCTCAAAGGTTTTTTTTTTATTTATTTTTTACGTATTATAAGTTTGCGTTTGACAACTGTCTCACCTGATGTTAAGTGATGACGTTGTCTAGGATTTAGCACGCAAAACCTAGAAGGTACCTATTCACTCGCGACTTGAAGACTCCAGGATTTTACATATCGGGAAACACAGACTCGGGCAACGAGTTTGTTGGTTTGTCTTATAAAGAGTGTGATGTATATTGATGTTTGAGGGCATACCGATTATTATGTGTAACTATTTAGAGGGTACTTCAATGTAGCAATAAAATCAGTTGTGTCACCGGCTCCATGTTTTATTACTTGTTCCGCCTATATGTATATCCCATAAATCTTACTATGAGCAGGTAATAAAAATAAACAATTGTAAATTGTAATTAATTTGTACAATCCTGGAGTCTTCAAGTCGCGAGTGAATAGGTACCTTCTAGGTTTGCGTGCTAAATCCTAGACAACGTCATCACTTAACATCAGGTGAGACAGTTGTCAAACGCAAACTTATAATATGTAAAAAAAAAAAAAAAAAAATACCTAGAGGCAGAATAGCACACTTTTGAGTGTTGAAGTTGGTTCTATTTTTTGGTATTTTTTTTATAGTTACCTTTGCTACTCACGGGATAAATTGTCATTGTGTACGTTCACCGATAAATATTTTTTGTATCCCGTAACTGTAAGGTATGAGGGCGAAACCGGGAACGGGTCTGCGAATTAGTAATATAACTAAATACATATTACACTATAATAATATTTCATTATAATAATATTACCTCCAAATCGGTATCACTTTCGCTGTTTTCGTCATTAGCACTTATGACACGAGGCAAGATGTTTTGTTGTCCCGTCATATTAATTTGCGACGATGCATTCTCCACGCTATTAGAAAACTGAAAAATACAGGGTGTTATTGAGGTGAAAACTTCTTTAGCGGCGCTGTGCACTTTTTTGCGTCAGGTCAAGTGACACTGATCGAAAATTCGTAAGGCGCGTAACGTCATTGACGTCATCGACGAAGACGGAGGGAGGGTAGACAATATGGATGATTCATTTATCTGAGATAGACTTAGTCCTACTAACATCATAAATGCGAAAGTTTGTGTGTATGTGTGTATGTGTGTATTTGAGTAAGTGAGTAAGTGTATATGTGTGTATAATTTTATTATATTATATTTATAATTTTTATTTTATATATTAATAGCTAGTACACGCGTATTATATAACATAAGTACAAGTAGTATAGTAGTACAATATAAGATGCATTATTAATATAAATACTTATAATATAATTACTTATAATGTAACCATAGGTAATTATATTTACTCACACATATAATTACTTATGTATGTTACCTCTTCACGCTCAAACAGCTACACCGATTTCGATGAAATTTGGTATGGAGATAACTTATGCCCAGGTGCAACCTGTTGTTTTTTATTATTTACTTTATAGATTTAGATATCTTGAAAGGTCGTTTTACCACTATCTCACTTGATGGTCAGTCATATCAGAATAATGGATGACTCTCAAGGAAAGCTAGGCAGCCAAGTGTGTTCAGGCAAACACACTGAATTTTGGTGTCAGTTTTTTCTTATGGTTGACATGATGATGATAAAAAAATATACCAAAAAATGGAACCGACTTCAACACTCAAAAGTATGAAATAACTTGTTGAAGTCGGTACCATGATAGTTCAAAAGTAACTATTATCAAAATATTGTGAGCACGGTACCGACTTCGACAAGTTATTTCATACTTTTGAATGTTGAAGTCAGGTCCATTTTTAAGTAAACATTTTTTTTCTCTCTTTACAGTGATCTTCTACTCACGGGATCAATTGTCATTGTGTATGTTCACCGATTTCTCCCTCCGCAACTACGAGTATAATGTCATCCACGTATGCGTAACACCTTTCAGTTATTGGTGTTTAACTCAAAAACCGCTTGACCGATTTTAATATAATTTAAATGGGACCACACGGGAAGCACCAGCTTTCTAATAAAAAAAGAAGGATCAAAATCGGTTCACTCAGGCAAAAGTTATGCGATAACAAACATTATATACGATACATCATACGGGTCGAATTGAGAACCTCCTCCTTTTTTGAAATCGGTTAAAAAAGCTACGTACCTGTTCAGATTTCATTTCTTTTATAGTCCGCATACACAGTTGGAGTACATTTTTGACTTGTTGGTCTTGTCTTTCCAAAAAATCTTTGTGCTCTTTTACTTGACGCTTGCTATCTGAAAATTTATTGTTGAAATATACAGTTGATAAAGTTTTTCAGGGTAATTTATTTTTACGTTTTAGTTTTAATACTTATTTTAGTTTTAGTCTATGTTTACCATGTTTTTAAGTTAAATTTAATAAACGAAGTTGATGGTTTTATTGTTTTATTTTTGCCGTGGGGTAGGCATCGGCCTAGAATTATTATTGTACCCGTGGGTGCCGTCGAGTCGGCTAAGGAAGCACGCATCAGTAGGCAGCAGCGCCTTTATACCGATCAAATCAACATACTGCGCTCGCCAACCCGCCTGCTAAGCATGGCGAGTACTGGCAAAACTAAAAGACATGGTGGAGGCATATTTATATCCAGCATTGGATGTTGTGTCACCGAAGTGACGAATTATCTACTTTAATATTATAAAGAAGAAATATTGAATACAAATACAAAATTCTTTATTGTTATTACATTTCGTACATAATAGCATAGGTGGCCCTGACTGCTGCTTTAGCGTTAGCTGTGTTGCAGCAGTCAGTGTCTTCCCAGCTGTGTTGCAGCAGTCAGTGTCTTCCCATTTTCGGAATTTCTTCTATAAATACATTTTTTTTTTTCATTTGTATTGGATGAACTCTATGGCTAATGCAACAATTTCAAAATTCCTTTCCTACGAAGAATGTGTAGTTCATCACCTCAGCCAAACTTGATTTTCACAAGGACCGGATGGAAGCGGCCTTCATCCAGCCCTTATGTGCGATCTTTCGTTTCACAAAGGTTTATTCAAAATCTTAGTCTTTTTCGAGTCACAGATTGAGACGTTAGAATGAATTCTTTCAGTAAGAGTATAGGTACGATTAAAGTAATATATTATTATGCTTGTAAAGCTTAATGTTGTTAGTAAAATTATGGGTATGTCTCAAATGATAGTTTCACTGTTTTGTCATCTGTACACAATGATATTATATGTTTATATGAGGTAGATGTCGCACAAGTGCGCGGAGACTGAGGCGGCAAAATTAAGTCAATTGTAGTAATTTTCATTATGACGCGTATTCCAAGCGCAAGTCTAAGCATATAGCCTATCCTTTTCTATATTATTTGTACCGTATTATCTGTCGCAGTAAGCATGTTTATGTCGTAAAGCAAAAAAAACACCGCGCAGTACGAATTTACGTCATCTTTAGTAAAACATCATCAACGGTACAAATAATATAGAAAAGGATAGCTATATGTTTAGACTTGCGCTTGAAATACGCATCATAATAAAAATTACTACAATTGACTTTATTTTGCCGCCTCAGTTTCTGTGCGTTTGTGCGACATCTACCTCTTATAAACATTTAATATCATTGAAGACAACGCACAAGCGCGGTCTCAGGAATATAAAGACCACACTCTGCTAAAAAATGTTAGATATACAAGTACAGATTATCATCCAAATCGTTTCAGTTTTCGAGTTCCAAATGGACATAATTATTTAAAAAATTTCAATTAAGTACACATAAAAAATCATGATATATTGTTATATCTTATAGATATGTGTTTCATAATACCTACACTACATAAATAGCGTTACTATAATATAATATAAATACATTTGTATTATACAGTTGTATGCTTGATCGAAGGATAAACTATACAATGATCGGGTCGATTCTCGCATGACAACTTAACATTATAATGAATAAATTATATAACTTTACTAAATTAACATCAATACCAAATCGTCTAAAAATCTTAAATAAGGTTTATATTAGATATTAGATAGTAGTCGACGAGAATGGACACCATAGATAAGTAACTATATACCTACTGATGGACACCCAATGTCGCTTTAAATAAACATGTTTTGAAACTAACCTGAAATCCTGATTATTTTGGCACACCGAGGTTCATTGTGTTTCAAACTTATCAAAGTCTGCTTTCCAGGTTGCAGATCATTATCTTTATAGGAGAAGGTATCGATATTAATAACTCCATATGAAGGGAATACGGTACTTTCGTCCACCCATTCAACTAGAACCCACACGCGTCGATCCATGGCTGGTACAAACACTGTTCTGTCCTGTACAACACTGTACTAAAGTAAGTGCAAGACTCAGGTAAAGATTGAACAATGCGATTTCTACTTTTCGTATCCCCAACCTAGCCGACCCCACGTCAATTTTATAATGCACAAAAAACGCAGCTTAAAGTCCCTGTAATAAACGGCTTCTCTATCTATTTTAGGCGGGTTTTGATTATTTGCCATTACGAAGAAACAAAACGCTTCGTGGAAGAGGTGCTGCTCGCGGGTGTTTACAGGCAGCAGGGGCGGGATAAATACTGATGCGTGTTGATTTAAAATATTACAAAAATGTACTTTAGAAATGAAATGAAATTCATTTATTCAAGACAGAACTACACACAACAACATAAAACGAAGAAGACGGTTAGTATAATTTAATATATAAAGTATACTTATATAAGGCCCACTTGCACGCATAGTCAGGTTAAATAAATAAATGTAGAGTTTGTAAACTCAGGGTTAGATCATTAAAATTTTAACTTTCATTGTCCCTTGCACATCTATAAAATAACATCGGGATAGCTAACCCGATATTTCTTGTTTTTTAGCCACTGAGGTTCTATTACTGCGTATAGAGGAGCTATCAAAAGCTAATGTCATGCTTCATTTTGCAAGAGTTTGAAGTAAAGTCATTTGTCATCTCTATACGTAGAATAGTACCTCAGTGCATAATGTCAATTTGTTGTGACATTCACTAACCTAGAGTTAGCGACTTAACTCTCTCACATTGGTGGGTTAAATATTTAGAAAATTAACCCTAGGCTAACTCCTAACTCTTGATGGCACAAGACAAGTTATTTATTTATCCCTGTGTGTTAGCTGTTAACTCCGAGTTATTTAGGCTAACTCGGGAACGTGCAAGTGGGCCTAACAGTATCACAAAAACAAATGAGTGTGCATGTCGGACTGGTGTCATATGCAGTTCTGCCAGAAAAGGTCAGAGCTCAGCATTATGCCGTGAGTTAGCCCACGGCGCTGGTTTTCAGCACTGACCCACAGCGACACACGGACACTACAACAATATACAAACAATATTACAAATTCTAGAGATACAGTTCTCACATATTAATAAATTAACCTATAAAAAAATCATACCTATAAGTTAAGTTAGAAATAAGTAACACTATACAATTAAAAAATTGGCAATGCCGCTAGCATTTTGGGACAACTTGTAGCGGATTTGGTATGGAGCGTAGCCAGACCAATGATTTATCAAGTGTTTACCTTATCTAGCCTAATATATTGTTATAAAGGTTAGGTAAAAACTAAAAATAAAACCAAATCTACACAGATTATTTTCGTTTCACTATAAATCTGTGTACACTTTCATATAATATTATAAAGTATTGAACGATATCGAATATAAGGCTAGCCACTAACATATCCGCTAAACCACTTTGAGGAGAATGGTGGATTATGGCCAAAACTCGTTCTGAGCGTAAAGCTTGTGTCCAAATAGTAGGAACATATCAACACAATCTAGGGATATTGCATACTTTCATAAAATATTTATACATATAAAAAAATTTATTACTGTTAATTAAGAAAATGAAGAAAATTTCATGGCTGATTAACAAAATTTACCATCACGATATCATTTTGTTTATATAATAATAATAATAATCATCATCATCTCAGCCATAGGACGTCCACTGCTGGACATAGGCCCCTCCATTGATTTCTACAAGGACCGGTTGGAAGCGGCCGCATCCAGCCCTTGCCAGCGATCTTAGTCAAGTCGTATGTCCACCTGGTCGGTGGCCATCCTATGCTGCGCTTGCCATAATAATAAAAATGTTAAATTGAGTAAGCTATGGACATTTTAGACAGCTATACATACTATATATGCTGTGCTATATACTTATAACTATAATACTACCAGTTATTACTATTAGTTATTCAGAAATAAGGAATTTACGAATTGCCCGACACCAGCTTATTTTTTTTCTAATCCGGGGGGTGGCTTAAATAATTCTCAGTACTGCCAGTGAGACTCCGATTTTGTTCTAACTAAAACTCAATAAGAGTTTCATTGTCTAATACCATTCAATGTTTTTTTACAACTCGTTTCAAAGAAACAACTGTATAGAAGATAATAAGAAGTACGTAATACGGCCCAAAGAAATTGTATGGGATTTATTTTTCTACCTGACTCTGATGACTGCAAGGAGACTGTTGGTAACAAACCGTGGTACCTATCTGTTTTGTGCCGTGGTGTTTTATTTTATGGTTTCAAGAAAGTACATAAATGGATAGAACAGCCTAATTATTGTTTAGTTTGGTGTAGTGTCCCGTCGTGGATGTATCGAATTTGTTCGTAATAGTTTTCAAATTCAGTAAAGTTCAGTGGGTTTCAGAAAGTGAGTTTGATCTCTGCAAATAGTAGCTAATATCTGCGCTACAACGTTGGAGTTTCAACAGTTGCTTTGCGTAAGTACCTATCCACATAGTTCATTATTTCTATATACTGTTTCTACGGGTATAACGTGGCACTTACGCGTAGTCGATCGTGATATCGACTACGCGTAAGTGTCACGTTATACCCGTAGAAACAGTATAACAGTATATTAAGTACCTACGCTTGTAGGTCTCTCTACTTTTTATGTGACGTGTATGTTAATACCAATAAACTATGACTATGACTATGAACTATGTGGAAACTTTAATGTTTCTGTATAACGTGGCACATACGCGTAGTCGATATCACGATCGACTACGCGTAAGTGCCACGTTATACCCGTAGAAACAGTAAAGTTTAATTATGAACGTGAGTTTTAATAATATAATCATTTTCCTAGCTCCGCCCGGCGGCGGTGCATTCCACGGGAGCAATTAATATTTTCGGGATAATAGTAGGTAATCAATGTGTTATTATCCAGGGTACCTATAATCTATCCCAAAATTCATGCAAAATTCTTTCAACCGTGTCAGCGTAAAGCAGTAACAAACAAACGACACACAAACTGTCACCTTTATAATGTTAGTGCGCGATTTCTATTCAGGAATAAGAAATATTTTAATTACATAATGTATACACACTTCATCAAGACTATTTCATGTAAACCTTATTGTCAAAAGACGTAACATTATGCGTCCTAAAAATGTAAAAACAGAATTTACTTATTATGACGCATAGGTATTCAGAAAAAAATTACACGTAATTAAATTTTGATGTACGGTACGTCGATATAAAAAACAACTAGCATTTTGACAGCTACATTTAAATTTGTGGGTAGTTGTTCAAATTATTGGCTGCTTATTTTTGTATAGCTAAAAAAACGAACCTAAGGCATTCCTAATAGTTATTGGGAGGGTACCCACACAATACTCGTAGTTTACGCTCTAGAGTTTTATTAATTTTAAAATAAAATAATGGCACTTAAAGCCTCAGAACCGACAATCAGTGATGTGCTAAGGGTAGGTAGTAAGTGCATTATCTGTGAAAACTAGTGCAATAAAAACGCTAATAATAGAACTCAGCTCAGACTGACTAAAAACTCAAGCACAGGACAATTATTTTTTTTTTAATTACAAAAAAATGGAACTAACTTTCGCCTTTATAATATTAGTGGGATTCATTTGACATGGTTTAAGCAAATTCTACTAATATTATAAATGCGAAAGTTTGTATGTATGTGTGTAAGTTGTGTATGTTTGTTACCTCCCCACGCCCTGTGTATGTTCACCGATTTCGATGAAATTTGGTATGGAGATAGCTTATACCCTGGATTAATACATAGGCTTATTTTCATCATCACCATCTTCACCGTTTTTCATAACCACGCGGGTACAACCGCGTGTCACATACTTCCGCATTTATAATATTAGTAGGATAGTATTCCTTCATAACCGAAGGCAATAATTACAACAAAGTTTTAATTTTAGGATTATCGACAAGGCTATCAGTAAGAATGGGTACTCCAAATACAGAATATGATGCAGCGCAAGCCCTTCTGGACCTTCAAGGAACGCTTAAGCCAGTGAATCCCGCAGCCTGTGAGTATTTGTTTTTATTTTAGTATGTTTAGTTTTTTTTATTATTATTTCATTTTGATAAAATAAGTAAGAAATCTGGTTGTAGTCTTATACGATCTGGTATCATATAATTCTTCATAAAAAAAGGTTCATCTCGGTAGCTACCACCGCTTTGCTAAGTAGGCCTACATATATAGCGGCTGCTGCTGCCCCTGGTCTTCTACACGTGCTGCACGAACATTATTCTAGTCTCAATCTGAAGCATCAAGTTTAAAGCAGTTGTGTTCATACTCTTTCATTTCATTCACGCCGTCATGTTCTAAAATTAGTCGTTTATAGTCGTTTTGCGACTATGCTAGGCCCGTGAAAACTATGTATGTCACACTTACTTATAATTCATTCATAAATCAATCTACAGTGTCTTAGCCGCCCCACTTGATGGATCAGCTATAATAATAGAAGCTTAGATATAGATCTAGATACAATGGAACCTCTTTAAAACGAATTTCAAGTGAGCGATCATATTTTCGTTATAAAAATAGTTTTTGTTATGCGGATGGAAGAGCAAAATTAAACTAAATTTAACCCATTACAATATGTTCTAATTTTATTACTATCAATAGGTGATTTCTATCGCACATATCGCACAGAAAATATATCTTCGTAATAGAAAATGGCTGTTGACTTATAAAGAGTGAATTAACACATAAGTTTTGTGGTAAACCAGCGAAATTGAACTAATTTCTACGGTATAGAAAGTTTTTCTTTATAACGAACGACATTATAAAGAGTTTACATTGTCTATTGTACCTACTATAGATACCTAGATACCATTCAATCTCTATCGTGACCAGCGTGCTTAACTTATTGAATACAATGATTTTATAATGTTTATATGAGGTAGATGTCGCACAAGCGCGCGGAAACTGAGGCGGCAAAATTAAGTCAATTGTAGTAATTTTCATTATGACGCGTATTTCAAGCGCAAGTCTAAACATATATCTATCCTTTTCTATATTATTTGTACCGTATTATCTGTCGCAGTAAGCATGTTTATGTCGTAAAGGAACAAAATCTGAGCACCGCGCCGTATGAATATACGTCATGTTTAGTAAAACATCATTGATTGAATATATATTATTTTCAGACGTATGGCGTGGTACCGATAACAGAGAAGACATGGAAAAAACAGCGAGATTGTTTTGGAATTGCTTCTTACCTCCCGATGTTCCAGTTAGACAGTTGAACCCTACAACGATGGTAATACTGTTGTTTACTCAAACTAACTAGAAATACCAATTTTATTCTGTTTAGGTTAAAGATCTCATTTACCTATATTATACTTGTTGCGCCCCGCGGGTATACCCGCGTGGTGATGATTAATGATGATGAGTAGCCCTTGTGTTATTCCGGGACCTGAAATATCTACATACCAAAATTCATTAAAATTGGTGAAGCCTGTGAGCGTGAAGGAGTTACAAACATACTCACAAACTTTCGCCATTTTAATATTAGTATATAGGATACAGCTAATCTCAATACTAGGTATAAAATGACACGCATCTGAAATACTACGTATTTGTATCCTACTAATTTGACGGTCGCTGTGGCGCTGTGGTCAGTGTCAGTGACATGACTTCTGTGTCTCCGGGACCCTGGGTTCGAATCCCGGCAGGGGCAAACATTTGTGCGATATAGGTGTTTGTCCCGGTTCTCCCGCGACACAGGGAATCCTTGTAAGGGTGTCTGATTGTGCTATAAAAAAAAAACTAATAATATAAACGCGAAAGTTTGTATGGATTCGAACCAGATGATTATTGCGCTGACACTGTGGTTATTTAGAAAAAAAATTAAACGTAATAAGTCTAAAACACATCATACTCAAGCGATTGACAGCAATAAGAAATGTTTTATTACAATTTAGAGAGGGGAAAGAGATTGGCCCCAGAACGTAAACTCTATAAAAAAAACTATGAATCTCACGAGCAGCAACTGTCTCTATCGGTTACATAGGACATTGCACAGAACGCTGAGATAGCAATAAGTACCTACGTTTGCGCGAAAACAGTGTTTGGTATAGAATCCTCTTAACTTATATTTTAAAATTATTTTTTACAGGCGATCCCAAATATCAATCGGCTGGACTCTGTAACAACTAGCAATATCACTACTGATTATGCACATAACACAATGTTTGAAAACTGCAATAAAACTCACATGAAATCTCAAATTATTTACGAAGATAATATTCCCAAAGCTTTCAAAAACTGGGATAGAAGTGGGATTAGAGAACACGGACATCCATCTCAAACATTGCCACGATTACAAACAAAACAATCTGACATGTATTCGAGGAACACACAACGATATGACATAATATATGAATCTCAAGTGAGAACACGGGATTTCGGAACACAAACTGAGGAATGTTATTTCAGGCCTAACATACAGATGATGGAAAATACAATTAAGAACTTGTATGAAAGAATCCAGTCTTTAGAAGCTCAATTGAAAGACACATCCGCCGAAAATTCCGGATTCGTTAAATCAGAAATAATAGATGACGTGTCATTTGAAAGTCCCAGCAATGACTGTGAGAATATGGTATGTCTGAAAGATTTTTATTGTGTATCGCATTAACGCTATGCTAGGCAGAACTTCAGTTCAAATATTTGAAGGAAAAAATTCGGCTGCTAGTGGGACTTGAACCCACGACTACAGAATACCGTCCTGTAACGAAAAACATCCCCGCAAGATGTTAATAAAGGAAGGAAGTAATTCGGCCCTAGTGGTATGGGCTGCTATAGCTTAGTTGGACAAAGCGACAGGACGGTATTCTGTAGTCGTGGGTTCAAGTCCCACTAGCAGCCGAATTTTTTCCTTCAAATATTTGAACTGAAATGGTATGTCTGTGCTAACTGATATCCTATCTTTTGGTTATAGTACGAGATACGGCTTATGAAATATATCCCCTCATCTGTTATTCACTTGTGATACTGATTCTAAGTTAATTATTATGTAGAGGGCAGATGCCTGCAAAATAAAACACTAATAACCAATTACAATACTGCAGCTACTACAATAACATTTGAGCATTCCACCAGCTATTGGTAGCCTATAGATAACTCAAATGCTCTAACCCGCTACCGGCTGGCAGTGTGCCCAGAATGCTAGCAGCATTGCACATGGGTTGCGTAGCGAATCCCGCGTACCTGTTTAATAATATTAACTTTAATATTAAACAGTGTTATTAGACTGGATTTAAAAAAAAATTAAAGCTTATTTTATTGCCTATCCAACAGTATTAGGTTGCTTATGTTAAACTGTGTCATGTTCATGTATGCTTAGATTTTTTTAAACTTCAGATTGAAGCGCGCGTAGGGAAAGTGACAGAGAAGCGCTGAGCGCGCGACTTCACATGCGAGAAAAGGACGCAGAGAGATTGTTTATAATTATTGGGTTTTTTGACAGTATATGCCCAGGCTTAGCTCGGCAACCCATGTGCAACTTATTCCTCTGCATATTATCTAACATTTAAGCCTTCTTCTAATTAAATAACAGATGGGGGGGGGCTATATTTCTTAACCCGTATCTTAGACCATTTATATGTCGTGTTATTAAAATGTTATCCTTTATATTACAGAGCTACCAGTCTAACGTTGACCAATATTCAGATTATGAAGATACAGACAGTCATACACGTGCCAAAAAAGAAACGAAAGATCATTTACTTGAAATAAGAGTTTTGACAAATCGCAATGTTTATTCCCACCCTAATGACTCGGTAAATTATTTCAAATGTTTTTAGTGTTATAGTTTTTGGTAAATACTGTATCTAAATATTTATGATGACTGTTCCCTTTGTGCAGGTTCCGATTGGCGATGGTAATGCATCTGTACCAGCAAGAGTTTTGAAACATATTAATTGGAATTCGTACACAAGTGCTACTCGAAAGTTACTGACAGCAGTGTTTTCACGCAGGTATATTATTTTTTTCCCTTCGATTAGCAAGTATTTCTAGGTAGTACTAGGCCAACATCCTATTTATAGAGGATCAAATAGATCAATATTGGGACTCAGCAGTTTTAATTGACATAAGTTTAGGTCGTAGAAAGTGTGTCTCCCCACCCAGCGCATTTTTTGTACAGTATCGCCAAACTGCGCTCGTCAATCCTAATGCCAAGCGTAATAAGCCGGTACTGGCCTACGGATTAAAAGAAAAAATTATATATTTAAATCCAGCGTTTAACCACTACTTATCTAACTTGATGGTCAGTAACGATGTGGTCGAAGAGGTTAACACATTAGGACGCTTACTGCCTCTCAAGGACGGCTGCCTGAACACTATATGTTTTTGGTCAGAGTTTTTCAAACTTGAGGGTGGTAGCTAGCCAGGCGGGTCCTGAAAAAATCCCAACCACCATGCTGGGTTTCCGGGGAGCTTCCGGTCAAGGTAACCTTCACCGGAAGTTCAAGCCATTGGCGGGGATCGAACCAGCATCCGTCAGTTTGACAGGCGACGCTCCCAACGCTGAAAAATCATCGTAAACAAAACTTTACTAGCTTCAATCACATCCAACAAATATATAAAAATAACTGTATTTTTTATTTATTTATTATTATTATTCGAAATGTAAACATTTTACTTAAAACGTCTTCACTTAATATGTTAACATTTTAGAATAGTATCTTTATGTGATAAATATTATATTGTATTAACTTTTAAGTTTAAATAATTATTGAGTGCAACTGCTCTAAAAGAAGGCTACTCTCTTTAAGAACAAAAGCACTCTATGGAAGTACTGCCAGCATATCTATTTCATTAGAAATAGATGTGGCATTAGCCAGGCAGTAGTGTTCGCATTACTATGTTCCGGTTTGAAGGGTATGGTTTATATGGGTATTTCTATGGGTATGGTGATAGGTACAGTGCAGTTCTTTACGAATTGTATCTGTCTAATAGCCAGAGGTTACCATTTATTGCCCATACGTCCTATGGGCATTTTGCTTGTTGCGTCACCTTACCCCATAAAAAAGTAGCACATTTTAATATTAGTAGTACATTAATCATTGTAATTAATCTTTACAAATTGAACTTAAATGTAACTTTTGCCTAATAAAACATATTATTATTATTTTAATTTAGTTCGTATATATTATTTTATATTTTAGTAGTATTTTTCGACTTTTCAGGATATTGGCCACTCACTCACTCACCGGAAAACGATCTCCAGCCTTCCCCAATAAACCTGCCAAGAAGAAACTAGATCCTACCCTCGTCAATGATATCGTGCAAACAGTTGTAGAAAGATGTTCTGTTCCAGAAAATGTAGTCAGGTAAAGTGATCCCACTTATATTATAAGGAAAGAAGTAATACTATAATAATACTGACACATACGTCAGTATCAGTAACTGAGTCTTATGCTTTAGCCTTATGCTGTGTAGGGGCCCATATTCACGACACTCTCAACACCATTATTATTCTGTTCTCTTTCTATATTGGTATTGTTCACACATTATGTGTTGTGAGTATCCTACTAATATTTTAAACGCGAAAGTGTGTGTGTAATGTGTATGTGTGTAATGTGTATGAGTGTAATGTGTATGTGTGTAATGTGTATGTGTGTATGTTTGTTACTTCTTCATGGTCAAACGGCTACAACGATTTCGATAATTTCGGTATGGAGATAGTTTAAACTCTGGATAAACACATAGGTTACTTTTATCCCGGAAAAGGTATAGTTCCCGTGGGATAGTTGAGGTAGCGGGAAAACAGTAATCCACGCAGGTGAAACCACGGGGTGCTACTAGTCTTGAATTATTGTGGCGTCTATCTTTCTTTCTTTAATTTTGTAAGTCTGAATGTGTATATGTTTGATACTCTTTCATGCAAAAACGGCTTCACCGATTTCGGTGAAATTCGGTATGGAGATAGTTTAGACCCTAGATTACACATAACATATAGGCTTTTTCATTCATGAAATATTTCTATTCCCGTGGGATGAGCAAATAATTCAAAAACCTCTGTTACTCCTTCACGCTCAAAAAACTATACTTACCGATCTCGATAAAATTTGGTATGGAAATTGGCAAATTATTGACCTTGGAATAACACATGGACTATTTTTATACCGATAAAATGTATTGTTCCCGTGGGATAATTGATGCAGCGTGAAAACCGTAATCCACGCAGGTGAAACCGCAGGGCGCTACTAGTTCTTAATATCTTGAGATGCAATACCATGTGCTGCAGTGATTAATTCAGGATTCTGGTTCGGGACGGGCTTGAAGTAGCTGAGGGTTGAAGTTTTGCATTAACCTACCTGTAAGTAGACTTAGGGTGGGCGCCCTTTAGTTTATTAGCATTTTAATAAGTATGGTAATATGTAGTAAAAAAAATATCTATAAATGAAACCGACTTCAACACCAAAAATGTGAAATGAAAACCATGATAGTTCAAAAAGTAACTATTATCAAAATATTGTGCTCCTGTTACCGTCTTCGACAAAGTTTCGAAAAGTTAATTCATACTTTTGAGTATTGAAGTCGGTATTAATTTTTGGTAAACATTTCTTGCTCTCTCAGCCATGGGGCGTCCACTGCTAGACATATGCCTCCCCCATATAGAGGGGGATTTGCCAATACTTGCCACGCTTGACAGGCGTGTTGGCGAGCGAAGTTTGATTTTCAATCCTCAGAAGGCGCTGCTACCCACCTCCTGGTATGTGATCCCTTAGCCGAGTCTTACGGCACCCGCGGGAAGAGATGGGGGAGTACTATTCTAGGTCGGTACCATCGTGGCACAATGTTTTACTTGTGTAATATACAATGCCGTTTATTGTTTCAGGACGAGTATAACAACCAAGTGTGCTGATGAAAGTAAAATGTTCCGAACACGCCAGAAGAATAGAAAAATAAGAACGGGAAACAAAAATAATCGTGAAAATTATCCTTCGACGACATCAGAATCAGATGATTGATATTAAGGTTAACAACAAACGGTGCAAATAGAATGCGATCGCGGATTCCTTAGGTATGTATTCATCATCATCATCATCTCGGCTATAAATATGACGTGCCACTGCTGGACAATTGCCTCCTCAATTGATCTCCACAAGGACGAGCTGGAAGCGGCCCGTATCCAGCACTTACCTGCATCCAAAGGATTTTATAATTTGGCAGAATATTTTGATGTAAAGTAGGTAATTCCTTAAAGTTGTTATTAAAATTATTTATAATGCATTCCATTATTATGTATGTGGAAAAAATATGTATGTAAAATGTATATTATGTATATGATAAGTAAACCACTTATAAAAATTGTACGTCTGAAATGGGCAAACTGTTGAAACTTATATTATAACCTTGACCATCTTATGTACACAGATATATGCAATAAATATATTCTGTATTTGATCTTAGTCAGACCATCTGTCCACCTGGTATTATTTTTACATATGTATTTTATAAATATCCAGGGTTTGAGCATTGTAACACATATTTTAAATTAACACGCATCAGGATTTCTCCCGCCCCTTCTGCCTGTAAACACCCGCAAGCCTCTAATGTCAACGGCACTTGTCAAAGTTATGTTGTAGCCTAACGCATAAAGGTGTAAAATAACAATTTTGATTTCTTACACTTGACTCTGCTTCATAGAATTTGATTGTATACCAACAATACTAGCAGCACAATCTGCAAACCAAAATATTCAAGAAAGGAGTGTGACCAAAATCCTGCCACATATTTGGCTCAACGAATCAGCATTGCAATTCAAAGTGGCAATACTGCTAGCATTCTGGGCACGCTGCCATCCGGTAGTGGGTAAGAGCATTTGAGTTATCTATAGGCTACCAATAGCTGTTGGATTGTTCAAATGTTATTGTAGTAGCTGCAGTATTATAATTAGTTATTAGCGTTTTATTTTAATAAAGTAAGGAGAATGTTGAAAAATAGTATAGAGATAGGTATAAAGTCTGAGTGGATACTTTTTTATGTGATACGTGTGGTGCAATACAAATACTTTAGCATTATGACCTATAGGTACCTTACAATTTTATATTTAATTCAGTATCAAATGTGTAATTATGAATTATTTTTTAAAATAAATAAATCGAATTGTATCAAACAATATCTTTATTTATAATGCATTTTTATTTTTCCTGTTCCTCATTTACCATCATAGTCACGGACTTTTCCGATCAGTGAATCTATTTTATCTGATTAAGTATACATCAATAACGTTTTATACTACTATCATTGGATTAAGGAAGGGTAGGTATTTGTCGTAAGAAATGTTGCCTCAAGGAAGGATATCTCCCCATGCGAAGTTTCTTTCTGTTTGACTCCTAGTTCGGTCACTAGGAAAGCCACTATTTCATTTAAGTCTAGGCTCATATGTGTAGTCTATTATTTTAGTCTAGTTTAGTACATAGATCAGATAGAATACATACTATTAAGTTTAGTAGGCTATTATTAATAACGTAAGTCTAGTAGCTAAGTCGTAAGAGCACTGCCACAGATGAACTACACGAACTAGTTCAGTCATTCCCCGCTCCTTAATTCGGGCTCCATAAATGAGCAAGGGTAGCGTCATAGATAAAGGTATCTCTATCTGCGAGCGAGCTGGTTCGCTTACGAGCGGCGACCTAAACTAAGCGATCTCCGTCGAGAAACTACTATGCGCAAGACTAGTTTTCTCGGCCTTTTTAATTTTTAATAAAATCTTCCTCAAAAAGATTTAACCAGCCGAATGCATGTATATTAACCAATAAGCCAATAAAGAAAAAAACATATGACATAATTAGTATTGATGACATCTTTCATATGTTCAATTATGTCACTGTCAACATGGACACGAATACGTTATACATTATTGGTGCTGCCAACTTATCCATAATTCCCCAAATACAGTAAGCTTTAAAACAAGATCAATGTTTTATGCGAGCACGAAAACAAGAATTTGAATTAAAACGTTGGCATTATTTTAGGAATATAAAGTTACCCATATATTGAAATGGCTACTTATTAACAATATTTAAGAACTTTTTAAATGCACCGACACCGGAATTTTCTGTAAAACTCATTGGGAATCCAAATCGTTAATAACCAACACCTACAATTATGTTGTCTTAATAAGATTAAGTTCACTTGATAGGAGTGTTCGGAAACTTGGGGAGACTCTTTCCAAGCTTACGAATCAAATTGATATACTTCTTACCTTAGCTTACGGTAAATGTCTGTCAATAATGTGGTCATTTTTGAATTAAATTAGTTTTATCTTACAACTTTAGTTCATAGAATATCATAATTATTCACGTAGTCCGCAGAACGTAAAGATGTCAAATATTAGTTTTGGGTAATTATGAATACTAAAGCTGGCAGCTCTAAATTTTGCATCCGACTGGATTTGTTTCATTTTGTTCGTCGCAACTCGCGGATATCACAGAAAATGATAAATGAAATGGTTGTTTGAAGTGAAAAAGACGAAAGTCGTTGTGATGTGAATTCAGAATTATGTAATTAAAATTACTAGTTTCCTTCTGTGTGTGTGTGAGGTTGAATTAAAACTTGAAACGTACCGAAAATGTCTCAAGACGCGGATTTTTCGATATCGGTTCCTCGTTCGTGTCTAAAAGAATTTTACGCGAAATATCTCAATTTGGTCGAAACTTTTTACTATGTCACGCTATCTCAGAATAAATCAAGTGTTGGGACGGAGAAGTCTGATTATGTGTTATTCGACGTTAATTTCAACCTGAATCCAGCAGATGGGAGCTACAATCCACGAGAATTGGTCTCTCGTATACAGGTAGGTGCACTATTATGTTAAACTGGTTGTCATGTCGTGAACAGTCTAAAAGAAACAAAGGAAATCGTGTATCTTCACTTATTTGATATTATTTGCCACATTTAGAAAGAAATTGCCAAGGTTGGATGCTAGTCCAATGGTAATCACCATTTACACCATTATTAGGTATATTGAGTATTCGCCAGATCTGATTTATGAGAGAAGAAACTTAGGTTTTGATACTATAACATTAATTCAGATGAAATTTGAGGCTCTCATATATTTTTCTTAGGGCAGAATATAACTAAGCATTATTGTTTTTGTTAGGCAGTCACACTAAAGGTGATCTACACAAATGGATGATAAGTGATCAACTACCAAGCAGAATAAAACATGTACACATATCAATGTAGCTACTAGGTAATACATAATATATATAGGTTGATGAATGATGTTGCATATTTTCCTCTCATTTTTCATAGGAAGGCAGTTGATTGTAGTATTTTGTTTTTTTATTTATTTAAATACCAACACTGTACACTAATTTCAGACGTGACTTACTCTTACGAGAAAGAGGTGTGAATATATACTATATATATAGTATCAGCATGTTTGTAAGAACTGACCTGCAATTTTATCCGTGCGGTCTATTTTTAAAGAGTTAAATTCCTGGTGAAAAATGTTTTGGGCAATAGGAATGTTACTTTCTTTATGAGCGAATTTACAACTGTTACTTGTTTTGTTGACAGTATTATTTGTTTACATATAAATATCTAAGATTTTAGAACAGGTAGTATTTTCTTCATACAAGTCATTGATGATGCTCAATGTCACTTCAAGATGTTGTACAATGCACATTAGTCTAGTGGCAGTTTGTAATTTTTCACAAATGTTCAAAGTACTTTTCAGATCTTGAACTTTCCATCATCTTATTTCACTATTGGTGGGTATAGGTGGGATAAACAAACGGAAAACTCGCCTCGCTGCCAAATCTTATAATCTTTGGAAGCAAGTACTGTTTTCATGATTCTTTAGATGCCTACTAGGATTACGTATACTACATCCTAAACAGCAACGTCTTTACTTAATATCAGGTGAGAGAGTGGTCAAGCTTATTTATACTCAATCCTTAAAAAAAGTTTATCATTCATTGAAAATACTGATACCAGTGGATAAAAACAGACAGCACAGATAAAATTGCAGGTCAGTTCTTACATACATGCTGATACTATATATAGTATATATTCACTCCTGTTTCTCGTAAGAGTAGGCAGATACCACAGCCTTCCAATTGCTTCGATTCTGACACCTTTCCTTTGATTCTTCCACACTCATCATACCTTTCATACAAGAGTGTCGGCTTAGACTCATAATCTGACCCCTTCTTGAATGATGAAACACATGACAGTAATTGTTATTAAATCATACGGGGCTTAATCGCGAGAAAAACATTTAGTAATTTATTAGAGAGTCCTCTCGGACCACGACTAATGCAACTTGGTCGAAACGTCAAGGTAAAAAAATTACTAAATGTATTTCTCTCGATTAAGCCCCGTTTGATTTAATAACAATGTGTTTGAATTGCGAAAGTCTAAAAATTACAACATGACAGTAACACAAACACTTAAATTTTAACAAAAATTAAACATTTGATACATACCTAAATTAGTGCATCAATTTTCACATCTCAAATTTGTCCCAACTCAGTATAATCCTGGTTGTAAACCAACACTGGTCTTCCGTTGGAATCATTTGAGCTGGCACAGAACGAACCAAACAACAGCAGTGATCCCAAAAATAATACAAAATAAAAAGAACTTAGAACAAATAAAAATCAAAAGATCTCAGAACTTCCTCAATCTGATTTCAGAACGTCCGCCTAGGCCTTCCTCTTCCAATACTACCATTCACTTCACCCATGTGTACCTGCTTAGTCAGTCTCCTTTCGTTTTTTACCTCCTGTTATACTGTATGAAAATCTCTGTCATAATTTGGCAAAATGATTGATTATTCTATTGATTGTAATATTCATGACTTGTACACCTTGAATGCTTGGTTACATTTACAAGGTGCTGACAAAAACTGAAAGCTTAATGTATTAGTTATCATAACCGCTATATGTTACTATATGTTATTCTGTTGATACTTACTAATTGTAACCGAATTAAAAAAAAGAAGGAGGTTCTCAATTCACCCGGTATGTTTTTTTTTATGCTTGTAACCTTAGAACTTGGTGAATTGATTATGATGATTCATCAAAATTCTTCCCGTGTCTCATTTCAATTTCATCAAAATCGGACAAGCGGTTTTTGAGTTACACTCGAATAACTGAAAAGTGCTACTCATACCTAGACGACATTATATTTGCGGGTGAAGACATCGGTGAACATACACAATGACAATTGATCCCGTGAGTAGCAAAGGTCTCTGAAAAGGGTAAAAAAAAATTACCAAAAAATCGAACTGACTTCAACACTCAAAAGTAAGAAATAACTTTTCGAAGTCGGTACCATGAGCTAGTCACTTTTGAACTATCATTGTACCGACCATGGTACGGTATTGGGTGTTTAAGTCGGTTCCTTTCTTTGGTAATTTTTTTTAGGCTAAGGGATCGCGTACCTTAAGGAGAGGCAACAGCGCATTCTGAAGGTCACAAAATATACTGCGCTCGCCAACCCGCCTGCCAAGCGTGGCGAGTATTGAAAAAACCCGCCCATCGGGGAGGTATATGTTCAGCAGTGGATGTCTTATGACTGACATGATGATTGTGTATTTAATATTACTTTTAAAACACTAGTAATTCTATCTCGTGTTGAATGACGTAGATAATTACCGCATTTCCCACAACTTTCACGTTTTACGTTATTATCTATGAAAGTGTTTTGCTTTAAATTAAATTATAGTATTAAAATATACAATTCTTTTTCTTTTCTTCTTATCATAATATCATGCCTTAATGTACTTACTAATATTATAAACTCGAAAGTTTTTAATGACGTATAGATGTTTGTTACTCTTTCACGGTATTTATTTATTTATCACACTCGAACCCCCGCACTAGGATTCCCTGTGTCGTGTGAGGCATGGATACACACAAACAACCAAGAGCCGGGACAAACATCTACACTCATCGCACAAATGTTTGCCCCTGCCAGGATTCGAACCCCGGAGTCCCGGAGACACAGAAGTCATGTCACTGACACTGACCACTGCGCCACGGCGACCGTCTTAGAATTTCTTAGAATTCTTTCATTATGTATCAATGACAATCTATAGCGTCTTTACGTAAGTTTATTTCAGATGTTTCCTAATAAATAATAGTTTTTTATTATTATTCACCTACCAGATAAATTTATTGGAAAAAATATGATTTACATTCTTTAATCAAGGAAATATAAAAACACTGTCTATGATTTAAACACAACTGAAAATAACTATGACTTAACTAATTAAATGTATAACTAGATAAATTTGGTTAGTATTATGAATGTTTGATTTGGGCAGTGGGTTCCAATCTAGGCGCAGCCTTTATCTCGATAGCGAACAGCGACCGCGTCCGCGAGCGCCCCGTATTCTCCTTGAAAAAGACCACCGAATGTGGTTGAAACTATAGTCGGAACCCTCTGACCTATAACGTGAGTAACTCCCGTGTTTTATACATTCATAATGTCTGTAGCCCTTGAAAGTCTGGATTTTCTCTCTCTTCTCTCAACGATCTTCTTCTAGTTCTACTTCAACAAGTTTGTTTGACGTATTACGTTCATGTAAGGGAGTGAATATGAGAGGTACTATTTACATGTGCCTAGGCACGCATGCGAATCGCTGAAATATAACCTCAATGTCGAAGTTCGTGATTGGCAATACGGCGTTGGTTGTCGCCGCAGATGCGACAAATTATGAACGATATTGGGCACAGTGGCAGAGGTCAGCGCAGCTCTCGCGGCTGGTTTGGGGGCCGCGCTGGCGGAGACGCAAGCGCGGGCGCAGTGGGCGCACAACCCGGATCTCGCAGTGCGGTGCCCCGCTTGCCCGCTTCCCCTTCACTTGGCGGGCGCGCGTGGAGGTGTGCGCTGCGCGTTCAGCACAGAGCAGATCGCGAGCGCACTCAGTAGTCTCGCGAAGCACTCCCGCGTCGCTCGCACGCCCGATGCCATGCGACACCACGACTCTCGTACGAACTAACACGATATTATGTACGCGGTGGACAACTCCCAGGTGAGCGCGTCGTCCCACACACCTACCACCTGTCGTAGGCGCGGCGCAAGCGCATCCGTCGCGACCTTAGCACACGGATGTTGGCGTGAGTTTCACGCTGCGGTTTTGCGTACATCGCATTGTAATGATGTTCATTCACTGCGGCCGATATAGCGCTCCCGGAAGTAGAGCCGGTTCTTTAGCGTCATATAGGTATGCTAATTACTGTGAATAGTGCCTCAAACGTTATTATACAAAATGTGTATATCTTTTTAATATTTACATAGTGACGTGTTGTGTTCAAAGGATCTTTTATCTTCTTGCCTATATCACACAACTGTTGGTATCTTTGGTATATTGATGTCTTCGTAATAAATGTATATAATGTAATGTTGGCTGGCCGGCTGGCGCAGTTGGTAGCACTCTGCCTTCTGAGCCGCTGGTACCGGGTTCGATTCCCGGACAGGTCAAACATTTGTGTGTATGAACATGTCTGTTTGACCTGTGTCTGGGTGTGCATATGTATATAAGTATATATATATCAGTCATCAGGTTACCATAGTACAGGCTCTGCCTAGTTTGGGACCTGAAGACCTTGTGTAAATGTTAATAATGAAAAAAAAAAAAAAAAAAAAAATGCTTTGACGTCGTCGACTACCGTCTCTGATCGTTGTTAATGTTTGTATCATTATGCGATGAGATCCGCGCAGCTGTTGTTCATTTGTCATTCGTATTAATTCTCGTCGTTGTTTCTATAGTATTGTGAAAGCAGTGAAGTTTATTATATAGTGTCTTCATCAGTTTATGTTATCACGGATGCAGCAACGCTGCTCGGTGTATAAGCCACTTTCTCTTCGCCTCCGAGAATAATATTATCTTAATTGTATTTGTACTTCAACTGCGTTATCGAAATTATGGATTTGGGCGAATATTTCGTTAATGAGATGCAATGTATGGCTTTTTATACTTTTCAATTTCAATATTTTCGTTATATACGAAACCCAGTGTCTTTGTTTTGGGAATGTTGTTCATAACTTGTACAGTTATAATAAATAATGATAAATTCTTTATTGATTGGAACTTTACAGAGGTTAGGAGAACTATACAGAGGATTTCTGTATAGTTCTAGCGTTTGACCTCTATCTCACTTGATGGTCAGTGACGATGTGGTCGAAGATGTTATCACGCTAGATCTAGAATGCTTACTGGCTCTCAAGGACTGCTGCCTGAACACATTATGTGTTTGATGACAATTTTTCAATCTTGAGGGTGGTAGCAATCCATTCAGGTACTCGAAAGACCGACAACTTCGACCACCTCGTCACTAACCTTCAAATGACCAATAGTAAAGGTCACTGAAAAAGGAGAACAAAAATTTTTTACAAAAAAATTAACCGTCTTCAACACTCAAAAGTGTCAAATAACTCGTCGAAGTCGGTACCATGCGCAAAATGATAATTACTTTTGTGAACTATCATGGACTTCAACAAGTTATTTGACACTTTTGAGTGTTGAAGGCGGTTCCATTTTTTAGTATTTTTTATTATTATCGCTTATTAGATAAATACCAAGTTGATAACGATATCGTATCCTGTTGCAAGCATCCTTGCATTGTATTTACTATAGGTGTTATGATATGTACCTTTTGAACACCAACAAACGCGCAGGGAATTCCTTATGCTTATGACCACAATTAGTTATATATATATATATATATATATATATATATATATATATATATATATATATATATATATATATATATATATATAGAGTTTTATTTTCATGCAAACGTATTTCTTCATTCTTCTTCTTATATTTTCATATTGGTTAAACTGTGGTTGGTTTTGATATTGGTTTTTATTTGCGACAAATAACATTTCATTAAAGAAAATAGTAAAATAGCTCATTATACTGTTAATCACACCAGAAAAAAAAACTCGGTAAAATGTACAATTTCCGTGGAATAATTGATATAACGGGAAAACCGTAAACCACGCGGGTGAAACCGCGGGACGCTACTAGTAGTAAATAAAAATAAATAAGTCCACTCAGTTTCACTATCAAAGTCAAGACAATCAATTTATGTACATACTTTGATAAAAGAGTTGCTCCACAACCTTCTAATATTGAAGTACGACACATGAGCCATGGCCGGTATGATTATATTCTTATGGTGCATAGGCATCAAACGCGATAAATACAACGATAAGGGATATTTTGTACAAAAGAAATACGTAATTCAAACAAATCTACCACAATCTAACCCAGTCTTATCGCGGCTTAGTCATCTAATAACAATTTTACTAATATTAGTCAATAGATCTTGTTGCTGCCAAGCGTTTTGGGCGAATGTGAATTAATTTCTCTTCATATGGGAGATCTAGATGTTTTGCAATTTTTTTTTAATACAGTTGCTCATAAAGTGGCGTATTGCAGGGACGTATACCGTTTGGGATGTGAGCTATTAACATACTCGAGCTTTTTCTTTACCCTTTCCGAACTCGTGCGTTCTCTTACCCAACTGTCAAAATAATGTCTATTAAAAAGAAAAAACCAACCACGAAGATTTTACTAAAAAAAATTCATAGAAGTTTTTATGATTTATGCAAATATTTCTAAAAGAAGCTACTAATTTGTTTCAATATCAGATTTAATGATTTAATGATTCTGTGAGTTAGGTTAGGTTTCATTTCACTTCATCTCATTCAATTTTATTTTCATTTTATATCAATAAAATTCTACTGAAGACTTGGCTGTATGGGCATAGTTCCCTTTGCCTACCCAGAATGGGTGAAGAAAACAAAAACAATCTCTGCTTATATTCTCTTACGGTTGGCGCCATTTTCCAAAAATGTTCTTTGCGAGTTTAGTTGTTTGTTGCACAAAATGAGTAATTTCGATGATATTTTATTTGAATTAACACCACCGGAACTCAGTATAATTGCACAAAATGCTTCGGAGAACATTTTACCGGAAAAGTCAAAAAGTCTATATATATACAAACAAACATACGATGAATTTATTGCGTGGAGAGAAAAGAAAAAAGTGAGTTTATTGTGTTTTTATTATTTTATAAAATTGCTTCATTTTTACGCAACTGTATTAAAAATAGTTGTTCAGTACACGTGCGGAACCTTCATTGCAACTTGTTCCGACTGTCAACCCTCACCTTCGGCTGCGCCTCGGCTCGGGTACACATTTTATTTTATTTTATTTATTTATTTATTAACATTGACACAAGGTCCCAAACTAGGCAGAGCCTGTACTATGGTTACCTGATGACTGATATATACTTATATTTATATATATACATATACACATCCAGACACAGGTCAAACAGACATGTTCATACACACAAATGTTTGACTGTCCGAGAATCGAACCCGGGACCAGCGGCTCAGAAGACAGAGTGCTACCAACTGCGCCAACCGGCCAGTCAATTACGACATTTGTCGGAACTCTTTGCAATGACAGGCTTTCCGCACTCGTAATGAAATATATACTATTAAGTCGTGGATACGTATTTGTCCTCAAAGTTAATTTAATAGCTGCGTGGAAATATACAGTCATCCTCAACTGACAGGCCGCGTGACGGTTACGTCGTTATACTTTTAAATTATCATGATTCGTGTTCAAGATTTATTCGATACCCGTTTTTATGGCTAGCTACCTCCTTTGACAACTGTCTCACCTGATGTTAAGTGATGACGTTGTCTAGGATTTAGCACGCAAACCTAGAAGGTACCTATTCACTCGCGACTTGAAGACTCCTTTGCTGTGTAGAAATTATATTCAACTAGCTGCGTCTACGGTGGACTACGGTTTTCCCGCTTCCTATGTTATCCCACGGAACCCATACTTTTTTGGGATAAGAAGGAGCCTCTATGGTATTCTGAAATATAAGCTATCTTCAATCCAAATTTCATGCAAATCCGTTGAGCCGTTTTAGCGTGAAGGAGAAACAAATATACAAACGACAAACAAACTTCCATCTTTACAATATAAGTGTGATTACGCATCTGTAATTTGTTATGAAAACTCCTTCAAAGTTTCAAACAGCGATTGGAAAAGGACAATTTAACTACTTGGTGCGCCGAATAGGACGGCCACCGACAAGGTGGACAGATGATCTGACTAAAATCGCAGGCAAGGGCTGGATGGGGGCCGGTTCCAACCGGTCCTTGTGGAAATCAATGGAGAGGCATATGTTCAGCAGTGGAAGTCCTATAGCTGAGATATGAGCACACACACACACACACACACACACACACACACACACACACACATACACACACACACATGCAGATTTTCACAAACCACGACGAGCCAACAATCTAACATTTATGAATCCAGTTATATCTGGCGTGCCTATATAGCGGCACAGACTGTCTTACATTAATGTTATACCTATATAATGGAAATCCGTTTTTGGCTGTAGGTAACAATAACATACATTAAACTCTGTTAATTAAGATCTGTGGATTTTGTAAAATAATAAAATAAATAAATAGATGTTGAACTATTTGGTACAGCTATCGGAGTACCAAGCATGATGCACTCTCGTCGAGCGCCTTTAGCAGTTTTTCTCTCTGGTCGAGCGATCGGTGAAGGTACAATCCGTCTCATTACATTCAATGATGTCATGGAAAATAATTATCCAGCTCGGGATCTGACGTCATTGTTTTTTTTTTTAAAATTAAATAATAATTCAAAAATTAATTTAATACCACGCACAGGTTTGCTAATACTAGGCTAGCCTGATACGAGGACATTGCAAATGGACAACGTAGTGAAAATAAGAGTTTAGAAAATAGTTGTTACCAGAAAACAAATCATAGCTATTTTTTATTTTATTTTTATATAAAACAACATTCACACAAGGCCTTCAGCTCCCAAACTAGGCAGAGCCTGTACTATGATAACCTGATGACTGATATATGTATATGTATATACATACTTATATATATATAAGTACATACACACCCAGACACAGGTCAAACAGACATGTTCATACACACAATTGACCTGTCCGGGAATCGAACCCGGGCCCAGCGGCTCAAAAGGCAGAGTGCTACCAACTGCGCCAACCGACCAGTCAAAGTATTTTTCACCCTGCCACCTCCTACCCTGCATTTTTTAACGTTTTATTATTAGTATTTTTTTATGAACAAATATCTAAATAATTTTTGCGTAGATCATTGACGTGAAGTTATTTAAATGAAGTATCGTGTTATTGTGACATTTCTATATAATTTACTAATAGCATCCCGTGGTTTCACCCGCGTGGATTACGGTTTTCCCACTACCTCAATCATCCCGCGGAACCTATTTTTTTTCCGGGATAAAAGTAGTCTATGTATTATTCCAGGATTTAACCTATCCCTGTGCCAAGTTTCATTCAGATCCAATCGTTGCTATCGAGCCGTTCTGACGTGATTGAGTAACAAACATCCGTCCATTCATCCATCCATCCAAACTTTGACACTTATAATATAAATATTAATAAATATAATATAGTGGGATATGGTAAAACAATGTTTGCCAGATCAGCTAGTTATCTATACTATACATACCCAATCAAAAACGTTTTAATGAATACTACCTTACTTTCTTTTCTCAGCTATGTGCGTCCACTGTTGGACGTATGCCTCCCCCATATAGGGGGGATTCGCCAATACTCTACTACCTTACTATGAATGTTTAAAACACGGGAGTTACTCACGTAATAAGTCAGAGGGTTCCGACTATAGTCGTAGCAGTACTAGGCGAACCGCGACCGCGTCCGCGAGCGCCCCGTATTCTCCTTGAAAAAGACCACCGAATGTGGTTGAAACTATAGTCGGAACCCTCTGACTTATTACGTGAGTAACTCCCGTATTTTATACATTCCTAATGTGTCAAAACCACGTCAGTTTTAATGAATACTACCTTACTACCTACACGAGCGTTCGCTTTTATTGGTGCGTTATCGAGAGTTTGTTATGGATACTAATTGTCTGTGTGCATATGGATTGTACGTATGGTACGTATGAGCATGTGTTTGTGTGTAATGTGAAGTGTGTCGTGGTCGTATCCTGGTCGTCGTGACGCCATATCGGCCGAGGTGGCGTGTGCCGACGTCGATCGTATGCCACCATCCTATTGGTGGTTTCTTATCTCTTCAACATACCAGCGATAGAATCTCTCCTGCACTTATTGTACTCACTCACTCTTAGTAAACACTATTTCACGAAAGAAGTCTCACTGGAAAGGCGCTAGTTTCTTTGCTAAAAGATTAAAGCGCTGTCGTTTTTTTTTTCCCTTTAGTTCCACTGATTGCCGCGGGACTCCTTTTGTGAAACGCATTTTACACAGTTTTTATTTTGCCGTTATGTTGGCAATAATTTATGCAACATAGTCATAAAATGGGGCGCTGTCAGTTGTAGTGTAATCTGTGGTCGGATTCAATAATCAGGGAATTGTTTTGTTCCATTGTTTTGGTTTCGAATTATATGATTGTAGGCAAAATGAAATAATAATATGTATACTGTATCACAGGCAGGAAGGACGCGATCGTTCGCATAAAATGCAATTATGAATATTAACTAAGGATATGACTGGTTAACTTATCATTAGTTATGCGCTAATGTCCAACAGTTGCAGCAGTTTGACTGGCCGGTTGGCGCAGTTGGTAGCACTCTGCCTTTTGAGCCGCTGGTCCCGGGTTTGATTCCCGGACAGGTCAAACATTTGTGTGTATGAACATGTCTGTTTGTCCTGTGTCTGGGTGTGTATATGTATATAAGTATATATATCAGTCAACAGATTACCATAGTACAGGCTCTGCCTAGTTTGGGACCTAAAGACCTTGTGTGAATGTTAAAAAAAAAACGCAAGTGATGTGATTTAAGTCGTGTTTTATGCCTGCCTGTCCATAATTTAATGTTCAGATTCAGTGCGGTGTGAGGCTGAGCCGATGCCAATGAGGCAACTTCAAAAATTCGTAGTCTGTTTAGTTCATAGCGGCCTGAATCCATGTTAAATATAATATATGCTTGGCCTATGCCGATTTAGTAGGTCATTTGATATTTTATGTGCTATGGAAAATTACGCGCTGTGTCATTGAATCAAGATTGATTCAATATGGACAAATAAAAAATAGCGGACTACCAAAGCTGTCAACATCGGCTATTGTGATCCGAGCATGTTGATAAATTGAATAGCAGATTTATAGCCTCCAGGACATTTGCAGTTAGACGCCGCTTTACTCGTTTTACGTTTCGCATCGTAGAATGCATCTCTATAGCAATAAATATAAGGTTATAGTTTTGTGTGGCACATTGTAGGGATATAGCTTTTTGGGCCCCATTCGCAGAGTTATGTACCTACTTTGTTACATGCATTTCAATCTTATCGTATTGCTCCCGAATTAATTAGTGATAGTTTTCTGGCACTGCATTAGTATTATTTCAATCAAATTACAGGAAATGATATTAAAACTCACGTTCATAATTACTTTACACTGTATTTACGGGTATAACGTGGTACTTACGCGTGGTCGATGTCACGATCAGACAGTGCGAGACGGGACGTTACGACGAACGCACCACACTCAAGATCCTGATGAAGGCTTCCATAAGCCGAAACAATTGTCGATCGTGATATCGACTACGCGTAAGTACCACGTTAGACCCGTAAAAACATTGTAAAACAAATTACAGGAAGCTTGTATTTGAGCCCCCTTAAATTTTACGAGAAATAAAATCTTGAATTCAATATAATTAAGGTAACATTAGATAGCTGTTACTGTGCACACACCTATAAATTATGTTTTCCTCATAAATTTTACTAAATGTAATACGTCACTTCATGATTAGCAAGTTATATATATCACTAGCTGCGCCCCACGCATTTACCCGCGTGGTGTTGAGTGATGATGATGAAAAGTAGCCGGTGTGTTATTCTGGAATGTGAAGTATCTACATACCAAATTACATCCAAATCCGTCGAGCCGTTTGAGCGTGATTGAGTAACAAACATCCATCCATCCAAACATGCACATTTATAATATTAGTGGGATGAAACAACGTGTTAACATTAATCTATAGGTACATATAATAAAAATTTCACTGATCGCTATCTGTACATGGAAGAAAAACATAAGAGAAGTGGTCTTTTTGGGGGCCTTTTTATCCGACTTCGAAAAAAGAAAGAGGTTACTCAATTCGACCGTAATTTTTTTATTATCTTTTTATGTGTGTTCGCGGGTAACTTCGTCGTTTATAAACAGATTTTGATAATTCTTTTTTTGTTTCATAGAGTATACTTCCGTGGTGGTTCCATTTAAATTTCATCAAAATCGGACAAGCGGTTTTTGAGATACACTATAATAGCTAAAAAGTGCTACGCATTCATCGAGGGTATTATAGTTGCGGGTGAAGACATCGGAGAACATACAATGCCTTTGCTACTCGCGGGATCAATTGTTATTGTTTATGTTCACCGATTTTTTCACCCGCAATTATAATGTAGTCCAAGTTGCCGTATAACTGTTCAGTTATTGGAGTGTAAATTAAAAAACCGCTTGACCGATTTTGAAATTCACCACACGGGATCCACCAGCTTTCAAATAAAAAAAGAATCATTAAAATCGGTCCACCCAGTCGAAAGTTCTGAGGTAACAAACATTAAAAAAAAACATACGGCTAGAATTGAGAACCTTCTCCTTTTCTGAAGTCGGTTGACAGGTGACTTCCGATGCTATCCATTCTTTTGTGTAGTAAATCCGATCTCGCGATGTCCTAAATTGTGTAAACATACTAACTAACCGATTACTCCAGTTATCAGCGATAAAACTTTTAAGGATTAAAGTTTGAATCGTGACGCATGAAGGCGATAACCTTTGTCAATTTGCCCGGTGAAGCATACAAAACATATTTTATTGATGGCTCCTTATTTACGTCTGCTCAATAAATTAGATAAATCATTTATTGACGTCATCATTATCATCGCAGTTACGTAAATACGAGGACGATTAATGACCGTTGAGGAGGAGGAACCGACACCGCAAGTAACATTTTAGGTGAGGAACGAATTCGCGTAACCTTTTTGAGATTCGAAATTCAAATTCAAAAATGTATGTTTAATATATTATGCGAAACATGGTCGTAAACTCGAAACAAAAGGTGCAAGCGAGGGCAGAGTGTGTACATATACTACTAGTGTGTACTACGGTTCGGGCTCAAGAATTTGTCAAATTTGACAATTTCACCATCCCCTTTCTATCATCGGTCGACTCGACGTACGGCAATTCGCCATCGCTATATGGTATAACCACCTATACGTACGAAGCGTTTTGCTTCCACTTTCTTAATGCGTACTGCCAAGGAATGGAACTCGTTGCCCGAGTCTGTGTTTCCCGATATGTACAATCCTGGAGTCTTCAAGTCCCGAGTGAATAGGTACCTTTTTTTTTTTTTTACTATTATAAGTTTGCGTTTGACAACTGTCTCACCTGATGTTAAGTGATGACGTTGTCTAGGATTTAGCACGCAAACCTAGAAGGTACGGTGCCGGTACACACACAGTTGTCAAACGCAAACTTGTAATATGTAAAAAAAAAGAATTCGTGAGAAAAAGGCAGAAAACGCGTAGATGCAAGCAAGTATAATCCTACTAATATTATAAATGCGAAAGTTTGTGTGTATGTTTGTTACTTCTTCACGCTTAAAAGTATACACCGATTTCGATGAAATTTGGTATGGAGATAGTGTAAACCCTGGATTCACACATAGGCTACTTTTATTTCCTATATTAAAGTATAGTTTCCGTGGGATAATTGAGGTAGCGGGAAAACCGCAATCCATGCGGTTATAACGCGAAAGTTTGTCTACATGTTTGTTACTCTTTTACGTCTAAATCGCTGGATGGATTTTGATGAAATTTACAGCCTGGATTAACACAGGCTAATTTTTATCATCACCATCATCACGGTTTTTCAGCACCACGCGAGTAAAACCGCGGGGCGCAGTTAGTTCGTACTCGTATATAAATGTAAAATGGTAAATACATAGTAACATTTCAATTGGAGAATGTACAAGGACACTGTCACTTAGTACATTACGTCATTTGTGGGATATAGCCTAATACGTACATTTACATATTAGTTGAATTACCTTTGCTAATAGTCGCCCAGATATTTGTGGGATATAGCCTAATACGTACATTTGCATATTAGTTGAATTACCTTTGCTAATAGTCGCCCAGATATTTGTGGGATATAGCCTAATACGTACATTTACATATTAGTTGAATTACCTTTGCTAATAGTCGCCCAGATATTTGTGGGATATAGCCTAATACGTACATTTGCATATTAGTTGAATTACCTTTGCTAATAGTCGCCCAGATATTTGTGGGATATAGCCTAATACGTACATTTGCATATTAGTTGAATTACCTTTGCTAATAGTCGCCCAGATATTTGTGGGATATAGCCTAATACGTACATTTGCATATTAGTTGAATTACCTTTGCTAATAGTCGCCCAGACATCAACAAAAAGCGGACCTTGGTCACTAAGGCCTACAGGGCATGCTATACGACGCTGCCTAGCATGATTATGATTGATTCGGTAACTTGCCTTAGAATGCTGCAAAAACCTTCCTCATTCGCCGACGGTCGCCGTGGTGCAGTGGTTGGTGTCAGTGACATGACTTCTGTGTCTCCGGGATCCTGGGTTCGAATGCAGGGGCAAACATTTGTGCGATGAGTGTAGATGTTTGTCCCGGGTCTTGGGCGTTTCTGTGCTGTGATTGTATGTGTCCATGCCTCCCGCGACACAGGGAATCCTAGTGCGGGGGTCTGAGTGTGATAATAAAAAAAAAATTCAAATTCAGATAGCACAACGTTCAGTATTAGCTAATAAAACGACCCTTTAGATACCCCACTCTTGAGCTATACAAAGAAACCAGAGTTCTCAACGTGAGACAACTTTTTTTATTGAGAATGTCTCTAGCTGTACACAAAACAGTACTTACTTCCAAAGATTATGAAGATAGGGCAGCGTGGCGAGTTTTCCGTTTGCCTATCCCACCTATCAAAACTGTCTTTGCGCAACATTTTCGCCAATTTGTAAGATCTCACGTTTACAACACCGTGACATAAAAACTAAATAGCGCATTATGTAATGCTGAGAACAGCATTACATTTGATTTAGATTTTTTGCATGGTGGTAGGATACTTTCGAATACCCGCCTGGCTAGCAACCACCCTCAAGTTTGAAAAACTGTCACCAAGCACATAGTGTGTTCAGGCAGCAGTCCTTAAGAGCCAGTGAGCATCTTAGGTCTAGCGTGATAACATCTTCGACCACTTCTTCACTGAACATCAAGTGAGATAGTGGTCAAACGCTAGATCTATACAGTATGAAAAAAAGATAATACACTGTTTTGTTTGTATGAAACAGCTTTGAGTGTAAAAAATAATTTGTATTTTTGTTCTGTAGTGTCTAAAGTCTGAAATAATATTTTTTTCATTTTCATTTCATGTCGCTTGTGCGCATTTTTTTCTCTTTCTGTATATGTTTGTATGTGTGTGTGGGGAGGGGGGGGGGGGGGGGGGGGGGGTGTTTCTGTGTGTGTTGTTAGTGTATGAGAGGATGCTTATGTAAGTGTCAAAAAATTGGGTGTGAGTGATATATCTTAGTGTGCTATGGATAGGTAATTCGGTTATTATGTGTATGGTTGTTGCTCGCTATTTGCCGATGTGACATTCATTTAGGGTTTGCTAGCTCTATTTCCTTGAAGAGCTTAACAAGTGCTGATGACATTACAGAGGCTCGCGGGGGTTTACAGACAGAGAGGGCGGGACAAATTTGATCCTTAGCAACGTTGCTTTGGACACAACGTAAAAGTGAGCGGATTGGGTGAGACTATAATGCAACGGTTAGTTTCTAGCCGTAAACTGAATCGCAATAAGAGACGCTGGTAGGCCTCCTGGCAACTAGTTTCTAGCCGTAAACTGAATCGCAATAAGAGACGCTGGTAGGCCTCGATGGACGATGGTACGAAAACACGCCCAAATCTATGAAATTTGTTCCTTAGCAACGTTGCTTTGGACACAACGTAAAAGTGAGTGGATTGGGTGAGACTATAATGCAACGGTTAGTTTCTAGCCGTAAACTGAATCGCAATAAGAGACGCTGGTAGGCCTCCTGGCAACTAGTTTCTAGCCGTAAACTGAATCGCAATAAGAGACGCTGGTAGGCCTCGGTGCACGATGGTACGAAAACACGCCCAAATCTATGAAATTTGTTCCTTAGCAACGTTGCTTTGGACACAACGTAAAAGTGAGCGGATTGGGTGAGACTGCCACGGTTATTTTCTAGCCGTAAACTGAATCGCAATAAGAGACGCTGGTAGGCCTCCTGTTCTCATAAGTGGTATTTCTTAAAAGTTTATTAGACATGTAATACTATCAGCAAAATAAGCCGAAAACGCTCAAAATTGTCTGTTTAGAAAAAACAGGAACGAAACAACTTGTCTGTAAGGCTTGACCTTAAAGTTCCTGTTTTCAATAGCTAAACTAACAGGAAAATTATGTAAACAAATAGATCGACCGACACAAAAGCGTGGCTAACAGATTAGCGCGGGATTACCCGGGTGGGTTTTTTATACAATTGCTACTCGTCATGAGGAAACGGATTCGCATATTTTTTCTGAAACAATTGTGAAAGAAATTTTTATTAGGGTATTTCTTGGATAGACTTATGTTCTAATATATACTAATATTATAAAGAGGAACGATTTGATTGTTTGTTTGTATTGAATGGGCTCCGAAACTACAGAACCGATTTGATGAATTATTTCACTGTTGGGAAGCTACACCATCCCCGGGTGACATGGGCTATATTCTCCTAAAAATTAGGAATCCTTATAATTTTTAATTTTTTTTCGTCGAAGCCGGGGCGGACCGCTAGTGTTAAATCAATGTGTATAATGTTATTATTGTTGTTGTGGGGTTTGTTGACCTAACGAACCCCACAACTGTCTAGTATCACCGACTGAAATTCCGACTTAGGCTTTTACCTTAGTCTTATACTGTGTCGGAACCCATATTCATAACACATTTTTTTTTTAAATTTATTTATTTATTAGCATTCACACAAGGTCTTCAGGTCCCAAACTAGGCAGAGCCAGTGCTATGGTAACCTGATGACTGATATATATACTTATATAGATATACATCATAACATCATTGTTATGTTTTATTTCTACCTATATTGTTCTTGTGTAATATAAAAGATAATAAATATACAAGTACTTAACATGAATGTGGATGGATATAGAGGTAGAGGAAGGCCGAAGAAGATATGGATGGACTGTGTGAGGGATGACAATATATGTATTTATGAAAGGTGTGAGCACTGAGATGACTAATTATAGAAGAGAATGGAATAGGAAAACATGTTGTGCCGACCCCACCTAGTGTGGGATAAGGACAAAATGAAGAGAGATTGTTCTTGTGTAATGTTTTTAATGTTCCACCATCCCCTTTCTATCATCGGTCGACTCGACGTACGGCAATTCGCCATCGCTATACGGTAGATATACCACCTATACGCACGAAGCGTTATGCTTCCACTTTCTTAATGCGTACTGCCAAGGAATGGAACTCGTTGCCCGAGTCTGTGTTTCCCGATATGTACAATCCTGGAGTCTTTAAGTCGCGAGTGAATAGGTACCTTCTAGGTTTGCGTGCTAAATCCTAGACAAGTCTTCACTTAACATCAGGTGAGACAGTTGTCAAACGCAAACTTATAATATGTAAAGAAAAAAAATATGTGTGTTGTGTCTTGAATAAATGTGATTTCTTTGTTCCTTTTCTTTGTTCAAGTAAATTTGGACGTTATTTAAACAGGTCCGTATTAATCTTATTGAATAGGTATATTGTTTGTAATTTTTAGACTTTCGCGATTCGAACACATTGTTATTAAATCAAACGGGGCTTGATCGCGAGAAAAACATTTAGTAATTTATTTACCTCGACGTTTCGACCAAGTTGCATTGGTCGTGGTCACGAGAAGTCTTCTTCATATTGTGGTACCTGAGTATATTCAAAATTGATGTTGTTCCTTTTTTTCGTTTTTAAATAAAGGTTAATTATGTTTAATATTATTTGAACAACGCCCAATCATTGTCATTTTGCTTCTCGTCCACAAGGGGTTGTTTGGAATAGATCGCTTTGAGTTATCTATCTATCTACGTTAGTCAAATCATCATCATCATCTCAGCCATAGGACGTCCACTGCTGGACAAAGGCCTCCCCCATTGATTTCCACAAGGACCAATTTTTGTCGTATCATACTGGGGGGGATTTGCCAATACTCGCCACGCTTGGCATGCGGGTTGGCGAGCGACCCTCAGAAGGCGCTGCTGCCCATTCTTCTGGTACGTGATCCCTTAGTCGACTCTTACGACACCCACGGGAAGACATGGGGTTAGTCAAATAACCTCATACTATTCATATACAGTACAAGATACGGCTTAAGATATATAATCTTGTCTATCTGTTATCTACCTATGACACAGATTATTTGTTAAATAATGTGTAGATTGATACAACACACATATTGTGTTGCCTAACGAAATCCCGTAACTATACTGTTTAACAATATTAACTTTAATATTAAACTGTTACTTGACTTGTTTTTTTTTAATTTAATGCTTACTTTATTGCCTATCCAACAGTATAAGGTTGCCTGCTACAACTGTGTAATGTTCATGGTTGCTTAGATTTTAAAAAGTTCAGGTCGAAGCGCGAGTAATGAGTGACAGAGAAGCGTTGCGCGCGCTACTCCATGCGAGACAAGGACGCAGAGATATTTTTATAATTATTGAGTTATTTAACAGTATAGGTACGGGGCTTAGCTCGGCAACTCATGTGTAATTTATCCATCATTCATCAATAACAGATGAGGGTATATATTTCTTAAGCCGTATCTTAGACCAATATATGAATCGATGTTTGGTCTGTTGACGCAAAAGGGGAGACTTTATTTTTAAGAACGATTATTTTAGTGGTAATTAACCTTTTTGCTTAGTTATAAATACCTACGCATATGTACATACGAGTAATGAAAACATTGTCGATGTCTTTGTTTATGTATTATTCATTTGAACTTGGTAAGTCAAGCGAGACGTATGACGTATTTTTATTTAACAACCGGATGTATTGTGTTTCAAGACTTGCTCAGCGGTGCGAGCGTCGGCTGTCAAACTGACGGACGCTGATTCGATCCCCACCAACGGCATGAGCTTCCGATGAAGGTGACACTGTTATCAAATTCCCAGAATGGTGGTAGTTTCGAGTAACCGCCTGGCTAGGTACCACCCTCAAGTTCCAAAAACTGTCACCAAACACATACAGCAGTCCTTAAAAAAAGTCAGTAAGCGTTTTAGGACTAGCGTGATAACATTTACGAACACATCGACACTGATCATCAAATGAGATAGTGGTTAAATCTATCTTTATATATATAATAATTCTACTGTATGTGTTGTCTGTCATTGAACTCCTCCTAAACGGCTTGACCGATTTGAATGAATTTTTTGTATGCGTTTGGGTGGCGCTCTGGATGGTTTACCCATAAAAAAAAATTCCACCTGGCGCTGTATGAGGAACAACGTCTGTCGGGTCCGCTAGCGTTAGTAATAATAAAAAACATATTATATCCGATTCGCCATCTTGTTATATTGCTTGTTACAAGCAATATCGATACGAATTTCATTTGATGCATTGCGTAGATTATTGTCCGCTATCGGATTGTACGGGCAGTCTGTGTGCACACCAGGTTTTTTAGAAAGTCGCATCCGGCTCGCAGTAGGCGGCTCGCTTCCGAACTCTCCCGGATGTTATAGGTTCCTCGAGACCTACTAAACTTTATCAGTGCTGAATCTATACTAATATTATAAAGACTGACAGGCCAGTTGGCGCAGTCTGAACCGCTGGTCCCGGGTTCGATTCCCGGACAGGTCAAACATGTGTGTATGAACATGTCTGTTTGACCTGTGTCTGAGTGTGTATAAGTATATATATCAGTCATCAGGTTACCATAGTACAGGCTCTGCCTAGTTTGGGACCTGAAGACCTTATGTGAATGTTAGAAGAAAAAAAAAAGAGGAAAGATTTGTGTGTATGTTTGTAACGAATTGGCTCAAAAATGACTGGACTGATTTTAAAAATTCTTTCACCATTGGAACCATTGGAAAGCTACGTTCACCCTGAGTAACATAGGCTATATTATATTTCCAAAAAATTAGGGACTCTTATAATTTTTAATTTCGAAATGTTTTACCCGTGCGACGCCGGAGCGGACCGCTAGTTAACGATATAATCCTATATTTATGATCATTTATTTCATAAGCATGGGTTTGCAGTGGTCACAAATAAAATATTTTAGTACAGCCATGATTCGCTTTACTGGCATAAGAAAATGGTCCTAGTACCTACTAATATTATAAAGGCGAAAGTTTGTGTGTGTTTGTTACCTCTTCGCGTTCGAACGGCTACACCGATTTCGATGAAATTTCATATCTATATACTTCCGGTCCCGGAATAACATAGACTACTTTTCATCATCATTGATCACTTCCACGCGGGTAAAACCGCAGAGGCCAGCTAGTGTATCCTTAAAAAATTGCACACTTCAATAACCAGACAAATGGCGCTAATTCTGTCTATCATTCGAACTAGCTACAGTTCACTAAAATTCCACAAAATGAAATAGCTCTAATATACAACGCTAATACAGTGCAACCTTAATATAACGTACCTCAATATAACGACTTCCTCGATTTAACAAATTCTTCGTAATCCCCTTGAATTGTCCATAAGAGTCAATATAAAATATACCTTTACATTGCGAACATTCTTTGCGTACAACCTCTTTATAACGAATTTTCAACTATCAAGAAAAAGTATTCATACCTCTAATTAACGAATTTTGCCAACCCAAAACCTTTATATAAAGTTTCCACCAATAATATAACTCTTAATCTTATAATGTGATTCATGTTTCGACACGCTTTTGTTTGTAAAGTCCTCTTTATAACGAATTTTAGACCAATCTAACCTCAACATAACAAACCTCAGTTCAACGAATTACTTGATATTACGAATATTTTCTTGTTCCCAATAAAAAGGTCTTATTTTAAGTGGCTTTACGTAACTATATAATAGCTTATGTTATTTTCCAGTTAGTTGAATAAGAGAATTACCACCAATGTGCTAGTTAAACTCACTTTTTAACCGACTTCGAAAAAGGAGGAGGTTCTTAATTCGACCCGAATGTTTCTTTTTGCCGCATAACTTTCGACTGGGTGAACCGATTTCGATCGTTCGTTCTTTATTTGAAAGCTGGTGCTTCCCGTGTAGTTCCATGTAAATTTCATCAAAATCGGACGAGTTTTTGAGTTACACTCCAATAACTGAAAAGTGCTTGCTTATACCTAGACGATATTATAGTAGCGGGTGAAGACATCGGTGAACACACCTGCACCACAATGACAATTGATCCAATGAGTAGCTAAGGTCACTAAAATGAGTAAAGAAATTAAATTTTTTTACTTAAAAATGGAACCGACTTCAACACTTAAAAGTGTGAAATAACTTGTCGAAGTCGGTACCATGATCACAATATTGTGATGATAGTTACTTTTGAACTATCATGGTACCGACTTCAACAAGTTATTTCACACTTTTGAGTGTTGAATTCGGTTCCATTCTTTAGTATAATTTTTTTTAATTACATGAATTTTCTTGAAATATGCTCAAAATCGGAACCTGAATGTCCGAAATTAATAACAGTCTGGGAGACTGTTGGAGACTGGATAACAGGACTGTCGTTCGTTTCTATTAAGCCGAATAAGCCGGCTTCAGTTATAGATTCTATTGATTAAAAGGTATATTCAATTAGTATTTTATAGCGTGTACGCGGCTTGTTCGGAATCGGGTCATTTTAATCTAAATTTAATCTGGATGCTAGTTACTCAGGCAACCGCCTAACCGCCAACTGGGTCTCAACACGGATCTTGTTCTGCTATGACTAACCAGTATTTTGTGGATTATTCAGTTCTGTTATTGTAGAGCAGCGGCACCCAACCTTTTATTTAACAGGGGGCACTTTGATTTATGTTTAAACGACTTCAAAAAAGGAGGAGGTTCTCAATTCTACCCGTATGTTTTTTTTATGTTTGTTACTTTAGAACTTTCGACTGCGTGAACGGATTTTGATCGTTCTTTTTTGTCTCTGAAAGCTGGTGCTTCCCGTTTGGTTCCATTTAAATGTCAATAAAATCGGACAAGCGGTTTTTGAGTTACACTCCAATAACTGAAAAGTTTTACGCATTCTTCGATGACATTATAAATAGTTGCGGGTGGAGAAATCGGTGAACATGCACAGTGACAATTATTGATCCCGTGAGTAACAAATGTCACTGAAAAAGGGATCAAGAAACATGTTTGAGCGTTTAATCAAATGAACTTGTATAGCTGTGATCATATTGTACTTGCTAAATTTGATCAAGTTGTGATTAATTTAATCAAGAAATCGCCAATCAAGGAAAAATGCAATTTGAAATTCAATGCGTTCTTCTTGGCCGCGATACTTTCAATCGTTCGCGGACGATATTTTAACTCCTGTTGACCATTAGTGGTCCGCGGACCGCTGGTTGGGAACCACTGCTGTAGAGAGTATGCGGTTTTCAACTGAGAGATATTTTTCGAGGATTTTGTAGAATAATGAATAACAACCGGTACGCTCCATGCTGCGCACACGCTAAAGGTCAATGATCATCTGTAGATCCGCTTCGGCGCCCTCATGACCCTGTCCTGAGCCGGCTTTGGTTGTGGTATAAAATTTGCTTATTGATCGATAATCATCACTGTATTTTTTACGGTCGGTTATAAACTGAGATATCTACGGACGTGGGTGATACGCTGATGTTCTCAATTTAATTTATTGTAGACTTTGTGTCTGTTTTTTTTAAATGAGAACTTCTTTAGCGGCGTTGTGCACCTTTGTATGGGGAAAAAATGTCAAACTCGCGTCACGACACCTCGCGTTAGGCGCATGACGTCATCGAATTCGTAAGACGGAAGGAGCGTATAGAAATTTAAAGTTAAATGTGTTACCAATAAGGATTTTTTTTAACATTTTCGTGTGTTGGTATAATATGATATTTTTGAAGCATACCGCGCTGGCCTCGCTCGCCCGTTTACCATGTTGATTTTGACTTCATTCTATTGTATGCTCTATCGCCCTCACTATAGTGTTTAATGTGTAGATACATAAAATCAATAAACTGAAATACCTATTGTCATGTTTGTGTACGATAGCGCAATAAATTAATATTGTATTTGCCACATAAATGCAAGTTTTCTCTTCTGCCGGGTGCAACCCGTTTTTTTTCTTTTGCATCACTAGTGAATCTAGAATTTATTGATTTTTACAAATTTAACTCGCCCCTCGCGATATGTGATACGCTTTTTATAACCAGTCATCTTAAAACAATTATCACACTGATGTGCGCTGCCAGATGGCGGCGACCACTTTACTATTGTCATCACCTTTATTGTAGTACCCAGAGATATAATATAGGGTAGATACCAGATCGCCCGCTCGAAAACGGCACCGTCAAAACAAGGCATATGCCTTGTTTGTCGCATGTGACCGCGTCAATCGTGTGACGTGTGGCGATGCCGAATTGAGAATCCAAAAAGTAATAATATAAATATAATACAAATGTTTTACAACGCTATTGCTAGGATGCTAAGGTTCATTATTAATGTGTCTCGCTTGTGGACTGACTTTATATTAGCTGGAGAGTTATAAATGAACACTGGCGAGGGGACACTTTTAAGGTTTTATTTTCATTGTGTATATAGTGCCTATAGTATATTTGATTGAACCCATTTGTGTACACATAGCATTATACTTGTACACACGTAAGAGTGTTATCACACGTAGTATTGTGTACACTAAATTAATTTGTACAGTACAGTACTACACAGTTACTGTACAGTAAATGAATTTGATCTCACAGTATTTTTTTAAAGAAAATACAAATATAAATAAATAAATTGTTTATTGCAAAAAAGTTTACAAACTTATTTATAGGTAGACGTACAACTTTAACTTTAGGTTTCCAGCATATCAAATAGTTTGATTATTTGGATATGAATAATTAATGAATACATCTTTGGATAAAAAGCAGATATAGAATTAGTTTTTTTTTATTTGATTCGCGTCTTATTTCGAATTCTTAAAACCGTGTTTGCGTCATTTGCTGTTAAAATATGCGACTAGGGCAGTCCAGTCTTACGCGTTGTTTAGAATACCTATTCGTACGCTTGTACATTATAATTCATTTTTGTACCGACTTCAACAAGTTATTTCACACTTTTGAGTGTTGAAGTCTGTTCCATTTTTTGGTAAAAGGAGGATGGCAGAACCAGCCTTGCTTCCGAAAAACGAAATGACAATATATGAAAATTTAGATTATATTTTTGTGGATTCCGTGAATAATTTGCATTATTTATAAAGTTGGGAATCAGAAGTACTTTTATTTTATTTATTTATGTGGTGTTTGTAGTTTTCGAACGCACCCTATACTTCTCGTTATGTTTGTTGCGTTCGAATACTTACGCTCTGACATTAATTCTTATTGTTACTCTATAATCTGTAGTCAGCTGTTCTGTAGACCCGAACTGCGTTCATAAACACCACCCATGCCTTTTTTTTTTTTATTGCTTTCTCTGTCTACGATGCTATAGATGGATAGCGATCCATTGAATAGTTCGCATATGGACGTGTACTTAGCATACTGATACAGATAATTTTCCATGATAACTTTTTACTCCCAACTTCTAGGAAAATGATTGAATATACAATGTATTTGTTGCTCTATCGATACGTATAAGTTTCATTCATGAACGCGGTCTTTTTCTTCTAGGCTGCAATGTATGGGAGTCTGCCATCCTCCTTTGTTTTGTTCTTGTTCACTTACTGATATAATGATATACGGTCCACATTTTTTTGGGATATGAGCTGTTAATTTATAAGCCGACGAATTTATTTAATTTGTGTCCAATGATTTTATCAACTTTTTTTGGCATTTTTTATTTTAATCTTATACGTAATTATGACCTATCATTAATAACAATAATAAACAATAGTGGAAATATTGATATAATATTGTTATGAATGATAATAACAATATTATATCAATATTTCCACTCGTAATTAAAATGACATACGTTTTAATTAATAAGGTTTTTTAGGGGCGAGAGGTCTCGATATCTGTGTGTAAAGTGGCTGGTTATGAATATTTATCATGTCTGAAGTAGCGACGTTTGGTTCCAGAAATATGTGGAGTCATCACTGGGATGGGCCGGGGAGCGGGGCGAGGACTCGAGCTATGACTCCGAGTGCGAAGACGAGAGCGCCCATCGCGCTGCGTCTCGCACACCTTCTGATACCCTCGCTGCGGAATTTGCAGAATATGTCACCGTCACACCACCTACTTCGCAACCCAATCAGGTGAGAAATAATGGAAATTCTTCCTACTAATATTCATCATCATCATCTCAGCCATAGGACGTCCACAGCTGGACATATGCCTCCCCCATTGATTTCCACAAGGACCGGTTGGAAGCGGCCCGCATCCAACCCTTACCTGCGATCTAAGTCTGTCCACCATTTAATATTAAACTTTACAATTTTTTGACGTTCGCCGTGGCTCAGTGACATGACTTCTGTGTCTCTGAGACCCTGGGTTCGTATCCCGGCGGAGGCAAACATTTGTGCGATGGGTGTGCCGGGTCTTGGTTGTTTGTGTGTATCCATGCTTCCCGTGACACAGGGAATCCTAGTGCGGGGGTTTGAGTGTAATAATAAAAAAAATTAGATTGTACGTCCGCCATTCATACGAATTATGTGATCCGTCAAAGCCGTGACTTTGTAAAAATCTATTTCGATACGGCTGCAACAGTAAACATCATTACATTTTATTTCTTCAAAATGCATAAAGTTATATTAAAGTGAAAGTGGACTGCGAGTGTTTGCAGGTAATTAAAAAAATATCTGATGTGTCCGCTGTTCACCATTCTTCAGCTTACATTCTGTTTTTCCTTGTTTTTTAAATACTTTTACAGCTACTATCTTACTCGATAGGCGGTGAAGATGTGGTCGAAGATGTAACCGCGTTAGACCTACAATGTGTCAGTGACTCAAGGAACAGAACTGCAGCCTGAACAAACTATGTGCTTGGTGACAGTTTTTCCAACTTGAGGGTGTTAGCTAGCCAGGCGGGTACAAGTACCCTACAAGTAGGGAATTTGATAACGGTTCCCCGGATGCTCAAGCCGTTTGTGGGGATCGAGCCAGCGACCGTCAGTTTGACAGCTGACGCTACCGCCGCTGAGCTGTCATCGCTTCAAAACGCATTTAACTCTGGTATAAATTGCTGATTTTATCAGTAGTTTTATGAAGTAAATTTATATTGAAGAATATAATGATTCAAGTTGCTTCTGAGTCCAAATGTTAACTAAAAATTTGTAGCGTTATTTCAAGAAATTTCATTAATTTACTAAACTGAATCAGACTAAACAAGACGACCCCATCTTTTCGTATAGCATTTGTAATTTTTCGAACGCTGTTAATAGAAAGTAATACGAAGCGGCAATTCCTTCGGAAATTACTAGATTTTAAATTTCCAGTGTTTTTTAGATATGTTTACATATGGGACAGATAGATTTTGAGGTTGTTACCATATCCTGTATTGGTTCGCAATTTTTGATTGGAAACTCTCGTGAGTTTGACACATTATTGTGTATATATATTATTATGTGGTATCCGGCTTTACTCACGTTTATAGTCGAAGTTTCGACCTAGGTTTGTGGTCGCCGCGATCTGGCAGCGTAAACTAACCTGAGGATGAGCATCGGACATGCTCGAAACTTTGACTATAAACGTGAGTAAAGCCGGATACCACATATATATAATAACCTATCCTGTATACCACTGAGACCACCATCTTTGAAAAGTGTTTGAAACGTCAATAACGAAAAATGAATAATACGAGTGTAAAGTTGATTGAATTTCAATAAATATCAACAAGCAACCCGTATTTATAATAATTTCTGAATAATTGGAATAAATTTCTAATAACTATTAGAATATTTATGTCGCCTTCTTCACAATTTCCATGTTGAATGTCCTCAGACAAAGATCGAGTTCGCGGTGAAGCTGGGGTACTCGGAGCGGCTGGCTCGCACGGCCCTGTCGCGGCTCGGACCGGACCCGCCACGGAACGAGCTCCTCGCCGAGCTCATCAAGCTGGCGGCGCAGCAGCCCCCGCGCGCGCTCTCCCCGCCCCCCGCCCTCGAGCCCGAGCCCCCCGCGGGACCTGCGCCTCTCAGGCATATCGTCATCGATGGCAGCAACGTCGCCATGAGGTAACGTAAAATGTCAACGTTTGGATGGATGGATGTTTGTTTGTTACTCAATCACGCCAGAACAGCTGAACGAGATAGATTATAGTCTGGAATAGCACATGGGTTACTTTTTATCCCGGTAAAATGTACGATTCCCGTGGAATAATTGATGTACCCGGAAAACCGTAATGCACGCGAGTGAAACCGCGGGGCGCTGCTAGTCGGACAATAAAGCTATGCTTCATCTCCTAAATGAATATATTATACTGTTTATTGAGTACTAGCGGCCCGCCCCAGCCTCGCACGGGTAGATAAAGGTAGGTATTTAATAAATACTTCGGAAATTTTGAACTTTCACAATTAGCAGACTTTCGATGCTTAGAACACTCGATCAAGTACCAAGAAAAATATCTAAATGATACGTAGGAAGCCGCCGCGACCGCGCGAGTGTAACTTACAAGGCATCGCGCTCTGAGGCGGCGTTTACTTCTAAACGGGAACTAAATCAGCCCTGATTGTGAATAAACTTATTCCGATAAGGATAATACCTTATCAAGTGCTTTAATATACAACAGTGTTTATAGTGACCTAACTACATTAGTTGGATGTATGGTGTCCGATATTTTTTGTAGAAATAGACATATTCTTTCTGCCAACCAAATGCCTGACCGCGACCGAGGCCATGACCCCTTTTGTTGGCAAGGGTCTCTTCCAACTGTATTCATTTCTACCTATCTCGTTTGGCGTTCTTGCTCAAGCACAAACAGTTACATTTTAGATCTCAATGCTTTTTTTTCTTTTTTTTTTTACTTAGTTTACGTTTGACCACTGTCTCACCTGATGTTAAGTGACGATGAATGTAGCTAATAATTAATGTAGCTCATATCGATGAATGACGTTACTTGGAAAATTTAAATCTGTGTCAAATTGGCCACCGAGATCTCTCGAGACACCAGTCGTCATTTGTGTCGCGCGTAAATAATCTTCTCGATTGTATTTTTCCGTTTCGCATATATAAAGGTTACCAGGCAATCAATCAGACTTTATTGATCCTCAAATGAGTTGTTTATGTAATCGCTTGCATGAATATTTATGAGGATGTCCGTTGTTCACAGCCACGGCAATAAGGAAGTGTTCTCGTGTCGCGGCATCGAGATCTGCGTGGCCTGGTTCCGCGCGCGCGGTCACACCGAAATCACCGCGTTCGTGCCCAAGTGGCGCAAGGAGGCTTCGCGCCCAGACAACCCCGTGGCGGACCGGGACGCGCTCGAGCGGCTCGAACGCGAACGCGTGCTAGTTTACACGCCGTCTCGACTGCTCGGCGGGAAGCGGTACGTCTGCTACGACGACCGCTACGTGCTGCGGCTCGCCGCGGAGACCGACGGCGTCGTCGTTTCCAATGACAACTACCGCGACCTCGCCGCCGAGAACCCCGAGTTCCGCAAGGTCGTCGAGGAGCGTTTGCTCATGTTCTCGTTCGTGAACGACCGCTTCATGCCGCCGGACGACCCGCTCGGCCGCTCCGGCCCGACGTTGGACGCGTTTCTGCGCGCGCCCGCGTCGAACGTCGAACCGCCGCCCGCGTGCCCCTACGGACGGAAATGCACGTACGGGAACAAGTGTAAGTTTCATCATCCGGAGCGCAACGGCAGGCCGCACAAGTCTGTCGCCGAGCGTCTGTCGGAGAGAGCCGCGCGTCACGTCCGTGCGCGTGATCTTCACACTGTAAGCTTACCGCCGGGAGGGCGACCGCCGCCGCCCGCTGATAAAAGACCATTGGCGCGGGCGCACTCTGCAGCGCCGCGATTGCCCGATGTTGCTCTCGCGACGCATTTCGATCGCGCGCAACTACAAGGACCATCGCAACCGCCGGGACCGGCGCAGGGACCGCCTCCGGATAGTAACCCGCATCGTAAGCTCGCGCGTCAACTGACGCTCAATCCGATGTGCGATCCTAGATTGCCGGCGGCGCACGCGCACGCTATGGCGGCGCGAGTGGGCAGCGCTCCGCCCCCCGGAGGAGCGGGAACGGGGGCGGCGGGGGCTCGTGGAGCGGCGCTTCTGTCCCCGGCGGCCTCAGATGGCGCGCTTCAGCATTGGGACGCGCGGCGTCGTATGCACTTCCATTTAGCCGGAATCTTCCCTGAGGCGCAAGTTGCAGAAGCCATGGCATTGTACCCAGAGGAGACGGACGCGCAGAAGATGTGTGCTGTGATCTTAGCTCGGTATCGACCGAGCGAGTCGGTGCCGCACTGATCGCGATGTCATCCACCCGATATCGGGGTCCTGCCGATTTTTTTCTGAAAATCGAGCTGATGCGTTTCTCCGTTCCACATTGGACAGAATGAACCCCGTTCGGATCGCGAAGGATACGGTTAAGTGGTGGCCGATTTTATAAATCGACCGCTGTTTACGTTATCACATTCTTTTAGTTGGCATTTATATTCTATATATTGTGTATAAAATATTCTCTGTCTTCTAATATGCTTCTGGGAAGTGTATGATTTAGCGATGACAGTTGATACAAGCAGGCCAATTCGCTTTTGACCAAACTGTATATACTATCAAAACGAGGTATAGTTTTGTCACCTTTTTGCAAATATGGCCAGATTGTTACGTGGCACTTACAAAATAAAAGGTTATAATCAAATTGATGATTTATAAAAAGTGTTTCGAAGGTGAGAAAACAATTAGTTAACACATTATACAAATAATGAATAATTAGTTATTCAATTTACTAACCTATCTTTTTATGAAGATTTTATCCAGTGAGTCACTGAGATTCTTAAATTAAGACATAAAAAATCATTTACAGCATCTGTAAAATTAGAATAAATCTGCAAATAATTATTAGACATAACTACACTATGTGTACATTATATATTATAATTAATTTCTATAATAAGCGATGGTGTTTGTACATGCTTATATTCTTGCTGCACATTACTTTTCTAATACCTTAGTGTTTTATTCGTATTATATAATTTGTTGTCATAGACAATACATTGTCAATATTGACTCTTTGTTAAAGTTTATAATATTCTATTACTCATGTTTAGTCATCTCGTTCTTCATCGCTTAATTACTTGTATCTTGACTTTAAAATCATTTATGCAATTTATATTTAGGTGAAAAGGGCCAGCTATTTTTTATTGACTAATAGTTATTATTGTTATAGATAAATATGCAGAAATTTGTTGTTTGATTTTTATTAAATTGAACTGATTAAAAACTTAAATGCAATGCATCGATTGAAAATGTAAGATACATATATCTACCTTCATGCTTTACTCCATACATTGAATGTTGTTATTATTTGTATAGAATTAATGTCATGGAGTAAAGCAAGAAATACTTAGTGTAATTGTAAGATCAAATTTTATCATAATCATATAAGTAATCAATGGTAAAGTTTGATCGCAGAAATCGGAAATATACCAATAGCGTTGACCAATTCTAGTCTTTCAACATTATTCCTAGAACCTTAGTAAAAAATAGTGAGATAAAAATCCCATAGACATCCATATGTCGAAAGAAGGTATGTTCTATCATTGTGTGTAATAGTCTGGGAGCATGTGGAAATCTCTATGGTAATGCTGAAGGGCTAAAATGGCACCTCAGAATTGCTTTTATAGAAGCAATGTCTGAGTATTTCCGATATCTGATATTGATTAACATTCCTTTAGGAATGCTTAACATTATTCATGTCTTTTTTTGACATAATAGCATTAATATTTTATAAATATTATAAATAAAGTTTATCCCATTACAAAATGTTTATTTTCTTTTCACCCTGTTCTGGTTGCTGGTTATTCTCTTGAGGATCATGCCCATGTAACCTTTGTTAGCTGACTTACTCTGTTCCAACTCATCAGAAAATTTAATAAAATCTTGACCAATGAATGCATTCTTGGGTTTCGGTTCCTGTAATGATGGATTAAAAACCCTTATCTTCTTATTAGTTCTATACAAGTATGTAAAATTAACCAGTGTTTTGATGACATCTTCCGTTATCTCATTGGATTCTAGATTCTCTTTAATATTCTCTTTTCTGTTTTTATCTGATTCTATTCTATCTTGATCAATTTCCATTCTGATTTCAGAAACCGTTTTATCTTGAATATTTTCATTATTTCCTTGAGTATTTTTATCTTCCATTTTGATCTCATCCAACACCATTTTATCACGTTTTTCTTGAAATTTTGTATACAAAGATGTGTGTGAGTTTGCTATATCTTCTATTTTACACCTTAATTCATCTAAGTAACCTTTTTTAATAGCGAGACAGCTCGAAGGTATACCAAAGTAGATTGATGAGATTTGCCTCAGCCCATTTAAGCATAAAATGGGCACATGGCTTGAAATGCATTGTTCAATCAGTGGTTGAATTAATATGTGAGGATTGATTGTGCCTTCTATGATGACTGCAGCACATTCTTTACTTTTCAAAACATCTGTACATTCATTTAAGCCAAATATAAGGCCATCAACTTTTCTGAAAAGAATTATCTAAATTAATTCAGAGATTCACTTAATGTGTTGATATACAGTAGAGTCTCAATAAACTGACACTATTAAAAACTAGGGGGAGCCTGATTATTAGACCGTATAGAAGAAATCGTAGTATTATTATTTAAGAAAAATCCTATGTTGTAGTTATGACTTAGCTTTGCACTTAGATTAGCTACACTATTTTCAACTTCAAAACAACAGAAAAACAGGCTTTTGTGATAATTTTTGAAGTTTTACAGATGCTGGTGCACGAGCACTGAACGACAGTAGGGAGGGGTGAGGGTACTAGATTATTAGACATACTGGACTATTAAAGTGCTATGCGATTAGTGGTTCTCTACTGCACTACTTGGGAATGGAGTTGAAGCATTAAATATTTAACTCTTTACCTCCACCACCTTATAGACCGCATCATTACTTAACATCAGGTGAGATAGTGGTCAAACGCCGGTCTATTGTGAATAAAAAACAAAGAACCTTATTAATATTTATATTATGGTTGTTTTTTCATAGGTTTGATTGGGTAATGTATAGCATCTATTATAAAAATTTAAATCAAATGTTCATTCAATAGAGCATATAAATCTTACACTGTAACATGGAGGCAACCTTGCTTATTTTCACAATAGATGCGGTGTTGTCTCGTCATATTGACCTCAAAATGTTAACCTTGAACACAGCAGCATGTCAAGGCTTCTAAACCACTCGTCTTCTTGCACAATACATTACTAATTAACATAAGTTCAAAGAAATTCTAATAAATACATAATGTCTAAGCTGCTTGTTTAGATATTGATGTGTTTATTAGAATTTCTTTCAAATAATGAGATACAGAGACTTATGAAGTTTTGTATTATGTTTTATAGAAGTGAGTATCAAACTCACCGATAACAGTACACACTGTCTAGCTTTAGGTAGGTACAGAAGACAACATGTAAAATATATTACGATTATATTGATAATCAATGACTAATTGCTAAATCTTTACACACAGGAATAAATCACAATGAGGATTTTCAGCATGAAAACTTATGACTACAGACATTTTTAATGTAAAAATGTAGAACACTCATTAAACAGATTGGTTCTGCGAGAGTGAATTATAAGCGGAGTGCATTTTATTTTGTGTTCCAATTTCCTGTTTTCATATTACATTACATTTTGTATTGTAATTGTACTTATATCATAGTAATTGAAAACTGTCTCACTTGATGTGAAGAAAGGGTGGAATTATTAGACAAGAATGGATCAAGCGGGTGCTCTGAGGTACCTTGACGCAAAGTACAAGCACAACTGTGCAAGACTTGGCACCCTCAAGATAAGAAAGTGTAGGCGTACTTTATAAGCCTAAATTAGTCAAGATGACTAGTAATTTATAAATAAACAAGAAAGCAATATCATAAACTTTACTTACTTTATTTTAGGTTGTTTTGGTCTTTGATCCTTAGGTATAGTTTTGAGCACTTTCCAGTGTGGTTTTTTGTACTCTGGCAGTTCAACTTTATATGTGAATAAAGCCGCTTCTAAAATGTGTTCTTGATCTTTTGGTATTTTAGGCCTACAAAATATATCGAAATAAATCTTACGGATCACATCTCTAAGTATATAAAATTGAGTATCTTAATCAAGTGGGAGTGAGATAAAGATTGCTTATTAAAAATATTGTAAATGCATTACCAAAATACAGGGTCTGGTCTGCATAGTGTATTTCTAATAGTTTTCTTGACTTTTCCTTTGCTGATTGTTCTTTTCTTCTTAGGCAAAGTAGCAGCTTCAACGGTTTCTTTATTCATCATAGGTTGTAAACTGTACTATTTATTTTAAATCATTACCCACTGTTTTTACCAATAATTCTTGATAATTGCGTGATTATCATGTATTCCACTGATTAGAAAGAGAAAATGTATTTCACAAACTTTCTGCGCATCAGCGATCAAAAAATGTAAACAAACAAATGTCAGTTTAAATATCAGTGTTGCCGCCTGGCTACATTTGGAGGGACCGTATGAACTGTGGGATATTAACGTATTTGCAATAATAACGGTGTAAGTTCTATACATATTAAACTTATTTATGTTTTCTATTAACTCTCTTCCTGTCCCAATAATACCATTTAACTTACATTACAGTATCTTCATTCTTCATGTGGGACTACGGAACACTACAAGTTCTATTACATAGGTAGCTCTGGAAGACTCAGTATTTCGTCACAAAATATTATTTTTGTTGTCAAAAAAATTACAAAAAATGTTTGTTAAAAGACGTCAATACAAGTAACTTTTTACTTATGTAATGACATACATTTTTGGTAACAAGAGTATATCATTTTATTATCCATTGTTAAAAATCAGTAAAATACTACATACTTACACTGTTATATAATATTATCTAATTACCGTACCTACATTGTGTGATTTGAATACGAACAAAATAATTATGTTTGTGTTCAAATCACACAATGTAGGCCTTCAAATCCATGGAGTTTTCATGAATTTGAAGGCCTCATAATTTTTTTTAGGTTTTCATCGTTTTGTCTCCTCGTGCACTGTGCATTAGTCTGGTAGTCTGTCGACCTTGTCGGTGGCTGTCCTATGCTGCGCTTGCCAGTCTGTGGTCTCCATTCGAAAACCTTTCGGCCCCAACGGCCACGAGTTCTTAGAGCTATGTGCCCTGCACACTGCCACTTCAACATACTAATCCGCTGGGCTATGTCGGTGACTTTCGTTCTTATACGGAACTGCCCATTTCCAATTCGATCGCGTAGAGAAATCCCCGAGCACAGCCCTGTCCATAGTAAACACTTTATACTTATATAAATAGTGGAAGGTTTTTTATTAAACACCTTTCTACCTCCCTTAAACTTGTCAAAATCAAATCTTAAATTCTGCTCTTAAAATATATTATATATACGTTCTGATATAATGAATGTGGTAAGTATTTTATTTATTGCGCAATCATGCCATGGCATCGAGATAAGATCATATACTTAGCTTAGAATAATTAATAGCACATAGGCTCAAATTCATCCGAAAATGTAGTGTATTGGCAATGATGTTTTACTAAAGATGACGTATATTCATACTGCGCGGTGCTCAGATTTTGTTCCTTTACGACATAAACATGCTTACTGCGACAGATAATACGGTACAAATAATATAGAAAAGGATAGCTAGGTATATGTTTAGACTCGCGCTTGAAATACACGTCGCAATGAAAATTACTACAATTGACTTAATTTTGCCGCCTCAGTTTCCGCACGCTTGTGCGACATCTACCTCATATAAACATATAATATCATTGGTGTATTGGTAGAACCGTAGACTATACGGTTGAAGCCGTGGGGCTGAAAGTATTAATTAAACTAATCAACTACTTACTTAGGTACATGTAAAAATCTCTTCCTACGCCATATTAAATTACCCACTAGTTTTGTAACATGTTTAATTCTTAGTTTCCCTTATTTTTATATGTATAAAGTACTCCACCTTAGACCCCGTCGTCGTAACATCGGGTGAGACAGTGGTCAAACGAACGAAAATTAATATTTACGTAAGCTTAACTTTAAAAAAAAGTAGGTACTTAATCTAATGCAATCAACAGATATTTACATGTACATTTTTTTATATCACACCTAAACACTTCACATTGTAAAACGTCTTCATTTCATTTCTAATCTTCACAGGAAATATTTTACAATCGGGTATTTCCAGATAAGTAACATCACAAATGTTTATTGTTTCAAGCTTTTATGACAGTACAAGACGACTGGGGTCTAATACAAAGGAATCTCCGCTTAGAAACTTACTAGGAAGTTGCGAGCAAAAAAATGATGAGTTTTTGTAAGCCCCGATCCGTTGGCGAAATGCATTGTTTGGCCGCAGGGGGCGGGGGGTAGCGGTAATAACTGCAGAGGGCTGCAATGAAACTTTTACCTGGGTCTATGCAATTCGATCTACAAGGGTCTAATGGGATAGCGCAGTACATCGTTAGACTAGTCCGTTTTTAAATGTCGTTGCGTTAAGATGTCGCGAAGGAATGAGAATTGGTTGCTGGTGGAATGGAGTGAAGGGGGTCGTGACGTAGCTCACTTGACATCAGTCTTGAATCCTCAAGTCAAAGAACTGAAGATTGGTGAATCGGTGACATTGTTAGACAGACGAGGAGAACCCCAGACCGGCACTTTAATTGCTCGAGCTAGTAAGTCACGCAATTTATATATTTTAGCCAATGACGTTTTACTAAAGATGACGTATATTCATACTGAACGGTGCTCAGATTTTGTTCCTTTACGACATAAACATGCTTACTGCGACAGATAATACGGTATAAATAATATAGAAAACGATAGCTATATGTTTAGACTTGCGCTTGAAATACGCGGAAAATTACTACAATTGACTTAATTTTTTCGCTTCAGTTTCCACGCGCTTGTGCGACTTCTTCCTCATATAAACATATAATATCATTGATTTTAGCCAATTAGATTGATCACTCACCAATCAATTAGTTATGTTTCAATCTAATTCGAATCCTTTGAACGTATTTATTTTAATTTATTGCATTAATGTACCTAAGTACTATATTACGAATCGTATAATTATTTTGTATCATCGAAGAACCTTTGTCGTACACGCAGTGGCGGTTTTACTAGCAGGCTAAGTAGGCTGGAGCCTAGGGCGGTCGACTTGGAGGCGACGAATTTTACCCGAAAATTTGATTTGTCGTTCAGAAACATAAACAGCCGCGTTTTCGTGTACCTAACCTAAATGTTATTAGGTCGACTTATACAATTGAATCATCGTAAAAAAGATAATGTAAAACCTGCATGGCTTAATTAATTTCATTGTTACCATGAAGCGAATTGTGAGCTTAAGCCTACATTTTTAAAATTGTTAGAATATAAATCATATTTTTTTAAGCATACTATACATTTTTTTTTTAAAACTTTACCGACGTAAAATTTGTATATTTTTTAAATCACACTTAGACCCCCGCACTAGGATTCCCTGTGTCGCGGGAGGCATGGACACACACAATCTCAACACACAAACACCTATACTCTTCGCACAAATGTTTGCCCCTGCTGGGATTCGAACTCAGGGTCCCGGAGACACAGAAGTCAAGTCATTGACCAATGCGCCACGGCGACCGTAAGTATGTGCAAGCTGTATTCCTATTAATAAATATAATATAGCACATTTATATAGAATATTAAGTAGTTTAAAGGTAACCTTATCTTACAAGATTAAGCTTTTCTTAGGAATAGGTACACCCAAAATCTAGCCTCTTGGCTGCATATGCGTTAATACACCACCGCGAACACGTGTAAATTTTCCATTACCTGAGTCAGTGATCGGCGAACACGTGTAATTTTTCCATTACCTGAGTCAGTGATCGGCACTCTTCTTGGATAAAGGAGCTAAGTTGTAAAGGGTGATCCCTATGAAATTGAACCTAACGGTTTTGTATTACACTCGCGGTTCATTGTCTGGTCCGTAAAAGCTATACTCTTAAGTATACTAATATTGTAAACTCTAAGGCTTTCATGGCCGGCGTTGCATGTTGTATGTATTGCTTCCGGGCTGTTTGGCCGTGGTCTATGTGAAACTTGTGTTCCAACACAAGTGGAACACAAGGACACAAGTGGAACAAATGGAACACAAGTTTCACATAGACCACGGCCAACAGCCCGGAAGCAATACATACAACATGCAACGCCGGCCATGTAATACATACAACATATACTAATATTATAAAAAGGTAAAGTTTGTGAGGTTCTACGGGGTAATCTCTATAACCGATATAAAGCCACGTTATTTGTGAGTGTCATATGCTTCTTTATCATCATTATCGCTATCACCACGTGGGTGAAACCGCGGTGCTCAGCTAGTATTATATCACTGAGGTACTATTACTACTTACTTATACTACGTACTACGACATTAATTAGACTAAATACATGAAATATAGGAATTTATTGATAAAAAACCCTATTTTTTTTCTTCCCGGAAAAGGTATAGTTCCCGTGGGATAATTAGAGTAGTGGGAAAACCGTAATCCAGGCGGGTGAAACCGCGGGGCGCTACTATTATATTCACAATGTGTCAATATCACGTCGGTTTTAATAACAAAACTTAAGTACATGATATTTAGTAACATAACAAACGTTTACAATCAAAATTACAGAAGAACAGGAGCAGCTGATAAACGCCAAGCCTAATGAAGATGCAGCAGGCCCGAGTCCTAAGCCTGATGATGAACCTCGGGATTTCTCTCCGAGTGGGGAATCCTCTTGGGAACCAAGTGATGAGGACAACGGCTCTGGAGACTCCGAACAGGTTTGTATGAGCTACTAAATACCTATATTATTTTAAACAGTACAAATATATACAAAGATATATTTTAGATGTAAATAAAGGCCCACCCCTTTTTCGACCCCCCTCTCCCTCTTCCAATGGTGAGATGTTATGAGATTATCCGGGACCTTCTCCCTGCGCTCCTAATCTCACGCGAGAAGTTGAAAATACATATTTTTAAAGTAATTTTTTGTTTTTCCACTCAGACCCCCGCTCTAGGATTCCCTGTGTCGCAGGAGGCATGGACACACAAACGCCCAAGACCCGGGACAAACATCTACACTTATCGTACAAATGTTTGCCCCTGCCAAGATTCGAACCCAGGGTCCCGGAGACACAGAAGTCATACACTAACCACTGTGCCACGGTGACCGTCGATTTAATATGTGCTTTAATTTTTATTTATTTTTAATGACCTGATGCCGTTATTAAAATAAAGCACTACTAACTAATTACAATACTACAGCTACTACATAAACATTTGAGCAATTCATTTTGTTGGTTTTATTTAAAATAATATTTGCGCATCTTTTTAATAATAATAATTATAATAGCATAATAATAGCTAATAATAATTATAGCAAATTTTTTTTTTGTATTTTTTTAAATATTTTTAATATAATTTATTTTTTAAATTCATTTAATTAGTATTTAAGATTATTAAGAACGTAGTAGAATGACATAAAAAATATTTGTATTTAATTTTACCCAGTTTTCTCGCAACAGTACAATGTTTTATGCGGGAATAAAATCACGTGATATTTGACCACCCTCTCCTCCACGTGAGATTGGTTGAGGTTCGGCTTGACCCCCCGTCCCCCTCCCCCTCCTAAACACCTCACGTAATTAATGGACACCCCCCGAATATGTGATTTCACGTGCTCGTAAACGGCAAACTTTAGTAATTGTATTTATATTCACTTCCCACAATGGTATAAGAACCATTGTGGGTACTTACAACTTAAAATTATTTTACATAATAGTTATAAGTATATTGAGAACTGTGATGGGGAGCCCGAACTAGGTAAAACCTGTGATGTGGTACACCTGGCCGTCTCTCCTACCCTCAAACATGAGAAACAAAGGTACCTATATAACTTTTAAACAATTACATATTAGAAAATAGAAGAACAACCAACTGAAAATATAAAACCATGTATGTACTCTATTTTCGTGAAATAGATTTGACTGGTCGGTTTGCGCAGTCGGTAGCACTCTGCCTTCTGAGTCGCTGGTCCCGGGTTCGATTCCCGGACAGGTCAAACATTTGTGTGTATGAACATCTCTGTTTGACCTGTGTCTGGGTGTGTACATGTATATAAGTATATATCAGTCATCAGGTTACCATAGCACAGGCTCTGCCTAGTTTGGGACCTGAACACCTTGTGTGAATGTTGTAAAAAAAAAAAAATAATTCATTTCCTAATGTCCTTATTTCCTCCTTAAACGTTTTCAGGGATGCAGTAAAAAAATCAAATTGGAGCACTGCAGACGTCAATACACAAATAGAAGAAGCAGCAAAAAAGTTCTCATCCCATCACACCGCGCCAATGCTGTTATACCAAAGATAATGCAGGGCTCCCATTCCAAGAAAAATGAGCTAAACCGAAAGAGGCCACACAGTGAGGTCAATCGAAACACATCCCTTCATAAATCACTACCAGATTCCACAAGGAGAAACAATACAAGCGATGAACGTAGACATATGGTGACCATTGATGTCCGAGAACTGGCAGAAATCAGTAACAGTTTCCGCGTTTTGTTCAAAATGATAGAAGAACTCAAGAAACCAATGACAAATACGCAAGAATCACATTTGCGTAATACACCAGAAAATATCATACATGCACATGACATTGTAATACAAGCAGCAGAGGAAGGAGAAGAAACCGAAGAGTATGTACATGAAGAGGAATTTAACCGTTCCGATGACAATGTTTTGATTACTAACAAGTACGATTATCAATACAACACACCGCAAAATAATGAAGAAAAAAACTCAAGTGTGCAACCAGTAACGAACGCTGGTCAAGATGAATGGGTAAGTCATTTCTTACATTCAAACAAACTTGAATCTTACTTGTCATAATATAATGTCCGAATTAATAGTTATGTAATTTGTGAATAAGAAAAACTTGAGAGGTGTCAAGGGACACCCGGATGGAACGTAGTTCTTTTCGAAAAATAGCAAAAAAATTGTACATACACACACAACAGGATTCATTATTGTAGGCTCTTGCCGCACCGACTAACGATCGACGCGAGGCAGCGACGAGTGCCACGCGATGTTGCCGTTCCGTCAAAGTGTCGTTACAACTTTTGGTCCCAATTTTTTCCGTCTAGCCCTCTTTCGCAACGCGCGGTAAGGAATTACGTTCCAATGATCTTTCTTCTGTGTTCCAGGTGCCTATAGGTAGTGGGAAGACGTTAATACACGTGGAACAGTTTAGGAAAGTGAACTGGAAGTCATTCACGGTAGCGACGAGGACTTTGCTGTTAGCTGTATTTCCTCGGAGGTATGTTGAGAGTATACACATCTTTCAGTGTGTTCAGGCAGCAGTCCTTGAGAGTCAGCACATCGTCACTGACCATCGAGTGAGATAGTGGTCAAACGCTGGATCTATAAAAAAAAAACAAGGTTAATTTTCTATTTAAAATAATTTTAATTTTTTTTTTTGAGAATGAAACCAACAGTTCTTGTTTAGTTTTATATAAATAGGGAAAAACTAAACGTTGTAGTATTGTTCTTTCCAGGATATTAGCGACACACTCGCTCACCGGAAAGCCGTCCCCAGCATTCCTGAACCGACCAGCTAAGATGTGCCTCGACCCCAAAATCATATCAGACGTGATCATGGAAATCATGGACAGGTTCGACGTCAAAGAAAATCTAGTCAGGTAAATAAACACTGAATATTACTAGACTAGCAGCGCCCCGCGGTTTCACCCGCGTGGATTACGGTTTTCCCGCTACCTCAACTATGCCACGGGAACTATACTTTTTCCGGGATAAAAGCAGCCTATTATGTTAATCCAGAGTATAAACTATCTCCATACCAAATTTCATCGAAATCGGTGTAGTCGTTTGAGCGTGAGAAGTAACAAACATACACACTAACTTTCGCATTTATAATATTAGTAGGATACTGGCTGCGCCCCGCTGTTTTACCCGCGTGGTGATGATGGATAATGATGATGAAAAGTAGCCTATGTGTTATTCCGAGACCGCCTAAAAATATTGCTTTGACTATTGCTATAGCTATCGACTTTCTTTCCGCCTTTTCGAACCTAAAAAAGCTTTCCTCTGACTTACTACGAAAGTAATTCCAGTGTTTTATATATTCATAATGTTAAAAATATACCGATAAATAGTTAGTATATTATATATATATATATATATTCGTGGCGTCTTCTCTGTCAACAGAGAAGACGCCGCGAAGGAGAGTTCTACGCTCTTGTCGCCGCTCGGACCTGAACCACTGAAGATGTCGACCGCAGTGATCGACGAAACGTCTGGAACACAAGTTTCACTTAGACCACGGCCAAACAGCCCGGAAGCAATACATACAACATATGTTTTATTGTTTCAGGGGTATTATAACTACAAAGTGCGCAGATGAATGCAAAATGTGGAAACAACGGATCAAGAAGTCTAGATCATCTAAACAAGATAAAGTACAGCCCCCTGCAAGAGCAAGCTTTGAACAGACAAGCCAGACTATCGCTTTAGATATTAGAGAACATCATAAAATAAAATAATTGTATTACATAAACACGTATCATTATGAGATATACATTTAAGTTTTTTTTAATTAGCGACTCGTAGTGTCCATCAATGATATTTTAAGTTTATATGAGGTTGATGTCGCTCAAGCGCGCGGAAACTGAGGCGGCAAAATAAAGTCAATTGTAGTAATTTTCATTATGACGCGTATTCCAAGCGCAAGTCTAAACATATAGCTATCCTTTTCTATATTATTTGTACCGTATTATCTGTCGCAGTAAGCATGTTTGTGTCGTAAAGGAACAAAATCTGAGCACCGCGCAGTATGAATATACGTCATCTTTAGTAAAACATCATTGGTGTCCATGATATTTTAATAATTGTTTGACGCCTCGTCAAACAATTGCACAATTCGGTACTTACTATCATTTATATTACCTACTTATTGGCTACATGATCTAAAAAAATATAAATGCTTGAACCGAATATATTCGGCAACAAAACCGAATAATTTGATGCCGAATACCAAACGAATATTCGGCGCATCTCTAATAATGATATTTACGAATATAGTAAATAGTAAATTATTCTAAGGGAGCTATAATCTCTTGTGTGTTTCATTAACATATGTTAAATTAATTATTCTTGTCTATTACCGGCTGTGAAATGTTTTTAAATGAAATAATAAAGTATGACAAGCTATAAAAAATGTTTATTTGAGTTTTGTACCATAATTGCAACTCCTTAAAATCTGTCTTAAAGATCAAAACACGGGAGCAAATACAAGATTGACTAGAATATAAGTTTTAAATAAATATATGTTAACATATTGACGATTACAACATTTTTATGCATTAATTTAAGCTTACACAAGGATAAAGCTTTACACAAATACTGGGAATAGGTATGGTTCTCCTGAAGTCATGCTTCGGCTCCATTTGAATTACCGAAATCACTATTTGCCATGGCAAAGAGTTAGTCATTATTTGCTCATCATTACAAAGCCGAAGATAAATACTTGTTTCTGTATTATCGGTAATAGAGACATTTGGAAATTTCCAAAAGTAATACAATTTTATAATAAATATTTGGACAAGCCCTTGGTATTTATATTATATTAAATTTTATTAAACATTTTATAAAGACCAACGGGCTTACTAATAAAAAGTAATAAAACTAAGTAATAAAATGCAAAAAAATTAGGCAAGGCTAAGCGCAATCCTTAGACCCGCCTGGCTAGCTACCACCCTCAATTTTGAAAAACTGTCACCAAAAACAAAGTGTGTTCAGGTACCAGTCCTTGAGAGCCAGTAAGCATTATGTCTACCGTGATAACATCTTCCACCACATTATTACTGACCATCAAGTGAAATAGTGGTCAAACGTTATCTATACAGTAAAATCTGGCTGAACAAGTATCCAATAAGAGATTTTTTTTAACCCAATTGTATGTGAATTCATGTAAATACTAGCTACGCATCACGGTTTTACCCGCGTGGTGATGAAAAACGGTGATGATGGTGATGATGAAAATAAACCTATGTGCTAATCCGGAGTATAAGCTATCTCCAGACTAAATTTCAACCAACCGTTCTGGCGTATAAGAGAACAAATATCCATCCATCCATCCAAACTTTCTCATTTTATAATATTAGTGGGATTTTTTTACGAGCAATTAGCCTGAGTAAACTATCAGGTCTGTGTAATACAGTCGTATGTACGAAATCGTCGCATCATGACCCCTAGCTTCCCTGTTGGAATATCCCTGGAGGTGATAGCACTAGATCTAAGTTCGTGCTGGCTATGATAGCTCGCATCAGCATCATTTCGTCTGGGGTGAACCTCCAACCGCTTAGATTTCCAAGACTCTGCAGCTTGGGAAGACACTCCATGAGAAGCTCTACGGTCTCGCAGGAGAGACGGGGCGCGTTTGGAAACCAGATGGCTTCGAGATTCTCAAACTTATACCGGCGAACCATTCTGAAAAAAGAGACAACGTTATAAGGAGATTTACTTTAACGCTGTAAACTAGCGGTCCGCCCAGGCTTCGCGCGGGTAAAAAAATTAAAAATGATCAATATTTTTTTATGTTTGTTTGACCTGTGTCTGGGTGTGTATATATATATCAGCCATCAGGTTACCATAGTACAGGCTCTGCCTAGTGTGGGACCTGAAGGCCTTGTGTAAATGTTAATAAAAAACATAAGGGTACTTTGGAATACCCGCCTGGCTAGCTACCACCCCCAAGTTTGAAAAACTGTCACCAAGCATATAGTGTGTTCAGGCAGCAGTCCTTGAGAGCCAGTGAGCATTCTAGGTCTGGCGTAATAATATCTTCGACCACATCGTCACTGACCATCAAGTGAGATAGTGGTCAAACGCTAGATCTCATTCATTCATTCATCGCAGCCATAGGACGTCCACTGCTGGACATATGCCTCCCCATATAGGGGGGATTTGCCAATACTCGCCACGCTTGGCAGGCGGGTTGGCGAGCGCAGTCTCGTCTGCCTACGCTCAGAAGGCGCTGCTGCCCACCTTATGGTACGTGATCCCTTAGCCGACTCTTACGGTACCCATGGGAAGAGATAGGGGAGTACTATTCTAGGCCGGTACCACTAAGGCACCAACGGCACGCTAGATAAAGAGAAATCTTTCGCTCCGAAGTTGAGCATGTCTTGAAGATGCCTACTGCAGAGGCGAAACACATTTAGAAAAGATTTTCGGTTGCGTACTATTCTAGGCCGGTACCACCACGGCACTACACTATACACGATAGATCACACTATAATAGATATTTTAGATAGATAAACTATAAAACAAACTTACCGCGCCATATCTTGATCATCCAATATGATTTCATCTCCTATGATCAGCTTCTTAAGTTTAGGACTGCCCGTCATCAAATACTTCAAGCACGGGCTCGACAGATTGCCCTGTATTATCTCAATATGTTCCAATTTATTAAAAGGTATCTCTTCTTCGTGTGTCGCAGTTTGAATCTGGTAAAACTCCAAACTTTCCAAATTCCTACAAGTCTCTGCTACCCTGGTAAAGTTGAAAGAACCCGACGACCCGGACAGCATCAAGGTCAAAATTTTAAATCCAATCTTATCGAGCAGCTGATGTAGTTCGTGACATTGGAATTTATTTAGCTTAATTTTATTGATGTTTGTGAAATCTTTTAAATACTGCAATACCCCTGAATCGGGCTGTTCCAGGTAGATGGTTTCAATCATAGGGCAAAGGGCTACGATAGCTTTGATCGTTCTCAAATTAGTCTGCACATCGTGTAAATATTGCAACTTGGTTTTGAAATCTGGAGGACAGTCTGTGTGTATATGGTAAATGGATTTACCAACGAACGAGTAACTGCCAAGATTCGTTAGATTAGGCAAGCCACGTATTAATAGGGCCACATCTGTGTGATCAATATTCTCTTCCCCGTACATCCCTATGTTTACAACTGTCAGACTTTGTGTCAGCTGCGCGTTACCTGTCAACATAGCATCTATTCCTATCTCTGTCACATCGGTTTCACCAGATATATCCAGAAGCTTCAAAATTCTGTTATGCTCACCGATACATTTCAACACTTCGTCGTTTGCTATGTAAGGTATATTCAAAACGGTCAGGTTTTTTAAATTCTTTATTAACTGATACATTAGGGACAAATGCTCGTCCTTGACCCAGACTCCTTTCAAATTGAGCGAGGTCAAGTTTTGCCCTTGTTCAACTATGACCTCGACGACTTTCCTGTAAAAGGCGCACGGAAACATGCCCGTTGCGAGGCTCTTTATATTTTCCTTGAGCAGTAACTTCATAGTGTAATATCTAATTGAGGGGTCTAAATATTCTGAACTTAAAATTAGGTTCATGAGATCCTGAAATATGTCATTGGTGGCACCCATACTTTCGTAGTAAGAAGATACCATTGCGAATTCGAAAGCGGCATCTTCTTCCGATGTCACCCGAGATAGGGAGTGTATGAGCTGTCTCGCTACCAAGGACAGCGTTATTTCTTGAAGCGGCGGCACGGGCAATCTCGGCGCCATTTTCACTAACTAAAATATCACTTTCACTTTATTTATTCACTATGAAATCATTGAGCAACGCACTCGGCAGCGAATTCCGATTTGTGTGGTAAAAGTGTTGAAAAACTCGTAGTTATTCAGCGCACGCGCATCTCAATCCTGGCACCGCGCCAGCACACGTTTATAACAACACAAACTCGAGTATTTTTAGAAGTTTTATAAAAGGACTTTAACTCTCGCAGGGTATGCAATTGTTATTATAACTAACACATAAAAATGAGATGGATATGATCTAGTCTATGAGTAACTTTATCGATTTTGTGATATGATTAGTATGTCAGAATTTTATTCGTAACCCTACCCGAGTTACGAATAAATTTAAAAAAATCTGGTGGTTATTGTTTGATTGTATTGATGTTATTGATTTATTTTTGCCTTTTCCTGATTTATGTGAAAACGTTCAATGTTTTTTTTAGGCAATTGGTCGCCTATCTGTAACACTTGGGCCATTACAAAATTACGTTACCGATCTTTTCAATACTGTTATATTAATATTATTAAGGATTAAAAAATTAGGAGTTTAAATTATTATTAGAATTCATTGCCTAAATCTGTATTTCCACAAACATACAACTTGGGTATATTCAAGTCACGAGTGAATAGGATTCTTCTAGGCAGGCATCATCACTTAACATCAGGTGAGATAGTGGTCAAACGCTTGGCTATTCCCAATAAAAAACCAAGAGGGAGGGAGGAAAATAAATAAATATCAAGGGTTGTGATCAATCCATGATGTATTCATGTTAACAAATTCGTCAGTCCGAAACAATCCGCAACTTTATGTTGACAGAGCGACTTGAATCTATCATTGATAAATGATTTTTATTAATACTTTACAGACATGATAACATAATAGTTTTTTTTTTACGTTCACACAGGGTTTAGGTCCCAAATCAGGCAGAGCCTGTACTATGGTCACCTGATGTTGTATATACATATATACCTACTTATATACATATACACACCCAGACACAGGTCAAACAGACATGTTCATACACACAAATGTTTGACCTGTCCGGGAATCGAACCCGGGATCAGCGGCTCAGAAGGCAGAGTGCTACGAACTGCGCCAACCGGCCAGTCAGTCAGTTACACTTATCAAGCAATTCATTGAGTAATAAGTTGACAGTGATATATCCTGGGAAAATCATTGGTAAGGAAACTAGGATTAACCTGTCCCTTACCTTTGATCATTGTCTATGAATTTTTGATCGTCGATTCTGTACTTGTATGAAACGACAGGTCTGTGATGATAAACGCTTCAAATTTTAGAGGGTGCCGGCCTACAAAAATGTTTGAAAGTTCGCGATTTCTTCAACTTCAAATTACCGAGGACACCTATTATTATTGATTTTATTCAATTTATCGAGTATTAAATACACAATATTAAGTATTAATTCCGCTAGATGAAGAGAAATCTTTCGCTCCGAAGTTGCTGCAAGCATGTCTTGAAGATGCCTAATGCAGAGGCGAAACACATGTCGAAAAGATTTCCGGTAGCGTAAGATTGGTATAATAGTTTATTTTGCGAAATCAACACTAAATATTCGCCTCGTCCTCTCCTAGTGGCACAGCGCCGTCAGCGCTTGTCTCACTAGGCGGTGCGCCTTCTGCGCCCGCACAAATACCGGGCTGAGCATCATCTGTGCTCGCCCCCCTCCGGTGAAGCTGTAAATGCCGGTAGAAGCGAACAGCAATAGTCCCTTAAAAAAATAAAAGAAAAGAAGGAGAACTTCACGCCGCGCGCCGCCCGCTAGTCGTCTAGTGCCTTCAGTCAGACCTGCGACACAATGCGCGGGCGCCGCTCCATGCAAGCAAATTCCTTAGTGTGCGTTTCTACTCAGTATCAAGTACTCAGTGCAATAGACAGTTCTGCAGTATACACTCTTTATCGATCAACGCATATCTTAAAACTATACACGGAAGTATTTGTTAAATCAAACTTTTCAAATGTAAATTTAAATAACATTTATTCACTCACATTCATTTCTTAATAATTATTCTATACAAAATAATAATTCATTTATTACATTAAATCTACACTAAATAAATATATTACATTCACGTGGGTATCTCTAAGTTTTTAGCGAGTTGCAGCAACACCTGTTCTGTGCTGTAGCACCAGTTAGCGATGTCTTTGGATACCTAAGGGACAAACATTTTTATTACATACATTACGACGAAATAAGCTTTAATTTTGCCTAAACCAGAGGTTATTATCAAAGCTACTGTTACAGTTATCAGAGGTTATTATCAGAGCTACTGTTAGAGTTATCAGAGGTTATTATCAGAGTTACTGTTAGAGTCATCAGAGGTCTAAATCAGAGGTTATCAAACTTATATCGTCTACCGCCCACTTTGAATGTCAACTATTTAGTTAGTTATTTAAAGTTAACCGGATTCAATCAATTGAAGTTACAGCGGTAAAACGCAAACTTGACGTTTTAAAAAAGAAATTTTCAGCGTCCCTCTAATTTTTTACTGGTAGTAACAACTACCACTGGTAGCCGATTTATTTCCTTCAAATAATTTGAAAATAAAATCCTACTGATATTATAAATGCAAAAGTTTATGTGTATGATTGTTACATATTCAAACGCATATTCAAACGGCTACACCGATTTTGACGAAATTTGGTATTGAGATAGCTTAGCCGAAACACATAGGCTTGATTTCATCATTTTTTTAAATTTTTTTTATTGAGAATAGGCAGGCGTTTGACCACTATCTCACCTGATGTTAAGTGATGATGCGGTCTACGATGGAGCACGCCTGCCTAGAAGATACCTATTCACTCGTGAATTGAAGATACCCAGGTCGTATTTTTTCGGAAATACAGATTAAGGCACTCCATTCGTTAGCTGTACGCACTAAGAATGTGGAAGCAAAACGCTTCATGCGACAAGTTGGACTACCACCATGTATGGATGTCGCATTGCCACCATCCTCACCATCAACACCGTTTTTCATCACCACGCGGGTACAACCTCGGGGAGCAGCTAGTATAGTCGTAAAACAAAAAGGGTGATGATGAAAGAGGTGTTACCTGGCACCATTGCTCGCCGTGATGTGGCTCGGCGGTCTTGCAGCGGGATTTGACGTCGTCCTGTTGTTGCTCGTTACCGTGCAGCAACTCGAACTTGTAGAAGTAACCCCAGGCGTCACCGAAATCCGGGTCGATCTTCACCTGTTCCAATATATAAAATATCATCATCATCAACATCATACAGTTCATCAACATCAGGTATTTAAAAGGAAAATAAGCGGGTGCACTCCGGGAGTGTCGGCAGAAGTGAAAACTTGCTAAATGCAAGTTTTCAGTTCTGCTGACACTCCTTTTAACGGCTTCTATTTTGTTTAAGTATTATTTTGTACATTAATAACTTTATGAACAAAAAGCATTATTTGAGGCTTTTTGTTAATAAAGTTATTAATGTACTTAGTCATAGTCATTTTATTGGTAAATACAACATTAAAAGTCAAATTGGATACAGTAGGGAACTAAATAAAATATATTAAGGCAAAAATATTACATTAAAGTAATCATCATCATCATCTCAGCCATAGGACGTCCACTGCTGGACAAAGGCCTCTCCCATTGATTTAATTTTGTTTAATCATACTTATGCCAATACTCGCCACGCTTGGCAGGCGGGTTGGCGAGCGCAGTATATAAAATACGACCCTCAGAGGGCGCTGCTGCCCATCCTTCTGGTACCTACGTGATCCCATCAGAAGGATGGGCACCCACGGGAAGACATGGGGGGGGGTTACAATTCTAAAGCCGGTACCGCACACCCCACGACAAAGTAATACAAACAATATATAAAAAGTAACTACATAGTATTGCCTTTGTCGCCTAAATACTCTGTAAGCGAGTTCTAGTAAGTAAGTAAGAGAGCCTTTACTTGATAGTAGCTTCTTTAATTTATATTTGAATATTTTTGGAAAAGTTGCACTTTTAATTGACTTTTTTTTTTTTTTTAATCACACTCAGACCCCCCGCACTAGAATTCCCTGTGTAGCGGGAGGCATGGACACACACAATCACAACACACAAACACCCAAGACCCGGGACAAACACCTATACTCATCGCACAAATGTTTGCCCCTGCCGGGATTCGAACCCAGGGCCCCGGAGACACAGAAGTCAAGTCACTGACACTGACCACTGCGCCACGGCGACCGTCAAAGGGAGGCGATTGTATAATCTGGGCCAGATCACATAGACAGATAGTTCGGACTTTAGCAGCGAGTGAGCAGGTGTTGCCAGTCTATCCTTGTGTCTCGTACTGTAATTGTGTGAAGCCCCAGTGGTTTGCTTACAATATATAAAAGTACGAAAAGAGTGGCGACGGATTGTCAAGTAAGCCACCATTCCTGGTGTTGATGATCACGATCACTCTGTCAAAGATGTAGTTACCACTAAAGAGTGATGCCAAAATTAATTAAAAGATAGAGAGGGTATTTATAGCTGGAAGATTTCAGAGACTGTGTTATGTAAATACAAATACAAAAATACTTTATTGACATAGTTCGTGTACAAACAAATAGTGAACCCAAAGACTCCTGAACTAGTGGGACTGTGTTTCAGGAGCCAATGGCCTCTCCCAGAAAAGACTTAGCTTACGTCAAGTAAATACATAATTTATAATTTAAACAGCTATAAAAACTACTTGTTTAGTGTGTGTGTGTGTTGTGTTTCTGGAAGTGTTATGAATGTGTGTATTTGTGTGTGTAATGTATGTGTAGTAATGTATGTAACTAGGTCTTCATCATCATTGTCAGCCTGTTTGTAGTCAACTGACCACTGCTGGACATATGCCTCTCCAATTTAACGCAAGGTAGATAAACACAACGTATTAATATTCTTAAATTAGCCAATATTATAAAAACTTGATAAGATTTCCTCAGTGGCATTGTGTACTTTACAATTTTTATTTTTATGATAATATAAGATGTTTAAGGGCCGCCATTATACAGCGAGCTATTTATATAATGGTAGTGATTCGCTTATTCAACTGAACTAAACTAAAATGTTTGAAAACTAATCCAGTTCTTATAAGGTTACGTTAAGTCCAAATTAGTATGTGACTTATCAATAACATTACTTAAATTAAATTAATTTATCAAATTTTCGGGTAGTTTTAGCGAAATTAAGTCGCCATTTATTTGGTGCCTACTAAAACTACCCGCAATTGGCCACCAATGGAATAAAACTCGTCTAATATTAGTGAGAGCGTTGTATGGAGTTATGCGAATTTGAATGTTAGCGTAAATAGAAAACGAGCTACTTCAATTTGAAGAATTTTAGTGAATTTTAGCTAGTTCGTGTGATTAACAGAATTAGGGCCAATGTAGTAACATAATTAATAATATGATATATAACAAAAAACAAAATGTAACCAACTGACGAAATATGTTGCGCCACACTTAACCAAATATTTAAGTATAATTTGTTAATGTGTGTCATCATGTTGATAATAAATATTCTATTCTATTCTTACAGTGCGATTGAACCATTCCCGACACTTGTTCAGCTTCCTCTCAGTCCAGAACAGCTGTGACACCGCCAGCAGCACGTGAGCGTCGTGCTCGCATTTCTTCAAAGCATCCACCTTAGCAATAACAACATGAAAATATATTGAAATAGATATTATGTACTCGGTGAGTTTTGGTGAGCACTTACTAAATTTGGTGTTTGAATATTAGTGCACATTATTTTTATATGGTGATCATTATATTTGTTCCATATCTGACTGTCCGGTTGGCGCAGTTGGTAGCTCTGCCTTCTGAGCCGCTGGTCCCGGGTTCGATTCCCGGACAGGTTAAACATTTGTGTGTATAAACATGTCTGTTTGACCGGTGTCTGGGTATATATATATATATATAAGTACTAGCTGACCCGGCCACGCGTTGCTGTGGCCATGTGGCGCCATCTATTGATTACTTACTCAATCCAGTCGAAAGGTATCGACATCTGTTAGAATCATTTGGAGTTAACAGATAATTGTGACTGTCAAATAATAACAGACAACTTACCACAGCAGCGCCATCTATTGATTACTTACTCAACCCAGTCGAAAGGTATCGACATCTGTTAGAATCATTTGGAGTTAACAGAAAATTGTGACTGTCAAATAATAACAGACAACTTACCATAGCAGCGCCATCTATTGATTACTTACTCAACCCAGTCGAAAGGTATCGACATCTGTTAGAATCATTTGGAGTTAACAGATAATTGTGACTGTCAAATAATAACAGACAAATAATTAGCAATAAATTAAAATTGCGACTATAATTTGAGATTTAAACTATCCTATCTCTCAAGACCTGAAGACATTGTGTGAATGTTGTAAAAAAAATAAAAATAAAAAAAAAAATCTTAAGACCGGTAATATTCTCAGTACAGAAAGTAATTTCCAAGATAATTGCTATATAAAACATTCTGAATTACGCAACCGGGCATATCAAGGATGTGAAAGTAAGAAGCGCTTTTAGTTTGACGAATCTCAATTTGGCAAATGTCCCAAACTTTCAAATTGGAATCCAAAATACATACAAATTTAGAGAAATCGCGTTGTTGACATCAAAACAAAGCACAAAACATTATATAAATGTTTTTTTATCACATTTTTTAATTTTTTTATTGGGAATAGGCAAGCGTTTGACCCCTATCTCACCTGATGTTAAGTGATGATGCGGTCTACGGTGGAGCACGCCTGCCTAGAAGATACCTATTCACTCGTGACTTGAAGATACCCAGGTTGTATGTTTGCGGAAACACAGATTTAGGCAATAAATTCCATTCGTTAGCTGTACGCACCATGAATGTGGAAGCAAAACGCTTCGTGCGACAAGTTGGAACGTCCACCATGAATGGATGTCGACTCAGACCCCCGCACTAGGATTTTATTCATTTATTTACTAACATTCACACAGGATCTTCAGGTCCGAACCTGTGCTATGGTAACCTGATGACTGATATATATACCTACATACATATACACACCCAGACACAGGTCAAACAGACATGTTCATGCATACAAATGTTTGACCTGTCCGGGAATCGAACCCGGGAGCAGCGTCTCAGAAGGCAGAGTGCTACCAACTGCGCCAACCGGCCATTCAATTACCTGTGCACTATGTATTTTCCTAAGTTCGCTTATGCCATATAACTTTCATTGTCACAAGCACTATTGATATTAAAATGTGAAAACTCAAATTGTCTCCACGTGATAATAAACTTGATCTTCATATTAAAACTATGATTTCATAAAAGTCTCCTCACACTCAAATGTTGAATTTTGGGGAGGATTTAATGTTATTCCTTATTCATGCCTAGAATAGAACCCCATTTAACGGCCACCGTGGCGCAGTGGTTAATGTCATTAACATGACTTCTGTGTCTCCGGGACCCCGGGTTCGATTCCCGGCAGGGGCAAACAGGGTCTTGGATGTTTGTGTGTGTCCATGCCTCCCACGACACAGGGAATCTTAATAAGGGGGTGTGAGTGTCATGCAAAAAAAATGTATTAAGCAACGATCTTTACTGATATTCCTGCTCGAGCAAAAGTTCTCTCATCTATGTAGCGACGATGTTGGTTCCATTTTTTTTATACTGTATAGATCTAGCGTGTGACCACTATCTCACTCTTTGGTCAGTGACGATGTGGTCGAAGATGTTATCACACTTGATCTAGAATGCTCACTGGCTCTCAAGGACTGCTCTGCCTTAACACACTATGTGTTTGGTGACAGTTTTTCAAACTTGAGGGCGGTAGCTAGCCTGGCGGGTATTCGAAAGTACCCTACCACCATGCAATTTATCCGAAATCGTCTGAATGCATATTGTCAGTACTTGTTTAAGTCGCTAGAGAATGTGTTTAGAAGATTTTATAATGTCATTAATGGACATCATAAGCTGTATAAAAAGTAAAACTTACGCTTTTAGTCTTTCTTTGTGGCCGCGACTCCATGAATATAGCTTCGGCCCACAGCCGCCCAGCGGTGGGACACTCTTGCAGAGCTTTGGCCATCACTGAGTTGGCGATGTCCAAACTGCCGTTGCGTCGTTCCAATCTCACACTTTCTAACCTGACCACAAAAAAATTACTATTAATATTGATCAAACATTTTATTCATTCATAGAAGCCATAGACGTCCACTGCTGGACATATGCCTCCCCATATAAAGGGGATTTGCCAATACTCGCCACGCTTGGCAGGCGGGTTGGCAAACGCAGTATGGTTTCCGATCCTCAGAAGTCGCTGCTGCCCACCTTCTGGTATGTGATACCTTAGCCGACTCTTACGGCACCCGCGGGAAAAGATAGGGGAGTACTATTCTAGGTCGGTACCACCACGGCACGGCTGTTAACATATTCTTACCATAACTCGGGATTCTTTGGATTCCTCAGCCTTGCTTTCTCTAGAACTGATCTCGCTTTTGTGATATGCTTCATTTTCTCCTCCAATCTTGACAGTAATATCCACATTGGTATGCTTGTTGCGCATTTTTTCAGCTGGTAACATAACAATAAAAAAAATATAAAATTTCACAAATAAAACATCACATCACACAAATATCCTAGTAATATTATAAATGTTGTATGTATTGCTTCCGGCCTGTTTGGCCGTGGTCTATGTGAAACTTGTGTTCCAGACGTTTCGTCGATCACTGCGGTCGACATCTTCAGTGGTTCAGGTCCGGTTCAGCCCGGAAACAATACATACAACATGCAACGCCGGCCGTGAAAGCCTTAGAGTTTACAATATTATAAATGTTTAAGTGTACTTTGAAAGTTTGTGTGTATGTTTGTTATCTCGTCACGCTCAAATGGTTACACCAATTTCGATGGTAATTCGTATGGAGATAGATAGTTTAGACCCTGGATTAACGCATAAGCTACCTTTTATTATCATTATCATCGATCAACACCACGCGGGTAATACCGCGGGGCTCAGCTAGTATTATATAAAACACAACACACACAGTAGCAAAAAAAAAAAAAAAAAAACTAGCAATAAAATTATTATACAAATGTTTTGGTGACCTGTGTCATAGGTTTTTATAATCTATACTAGCCACACAGAGTAAGGCTTTTATTATGGAACTTTTAAAGTGTAAAATTTAGTCTAAGAAAAGCTTTAGTATACCACACTCAGATGCGGGCCGCTTCCAACCGGTCCTTGTGGAAATCAATGGGGGAGACCTTTGTCCAGCAGTGGACGTCCTATGGCTGAGATGATGATGATGATGACCACACTCAGAAGTGTATCATGGTGTGTTACTGTTTATATAAACAATCAACATCAACGGGGAAATGTTTAAGAATATGTACCACTAGTAGTACCCCGCGGTTTCACCCGCGTGGATTACGTTTTTCCTGCTACATCAATTATTCCACGGGAATCGTACATTATACCGGGATAAAAAGAAGCATATGTGCTATTCCAGACTATAATCTATCTTTGTGCCAAATTTCATCCAGAACCGTTCAGCCGCTCTGGCGTGATTGAGTAACAAACATCCATCCATTCACACTTTGACATTTATGATATTAGTAAAATCTTTGGCATTAAAAAATTCTAGATATAAAAATGAACTTTACCCCTTGAGAATAAGTGTTATGCGCGTCGTCGTTCTTGGCCATTTGTTCTTCTATCTGTCCCTTCATCATGTGCAGTTTTGCGTAATCGGCGAACACTTTGATAGCCTCTTCAAGCAAATTCAAAGCTACGCCGAGGTTGTTTAAAGCCCACTCTAGTTTAGCTGATTTTATCATTACCTGTAAGAAAAGAAATTTATAAATATCTAAAAAAATTTTTTTGCACATAGGAAACTCGGAATATAGAGGAAAATCATACTCGTGGACAACCCTCTGTCTGGTCTCTGCCCGCAATATCAAAAGCAGTAATGAAGATTTTAGTTCTCTTAACCTTCATTGCCAATAGTTCCATAAATGGTAAAAATATAATAGTTATTATATAAATTATTATATATTATATAAGAGTTACATAACTTAGTACCTCCTTCCCCATTCCATCAAAAAACGACCAGACGGACTGCAATGCGACATCCATACATGGTAGACGTTCCACCATGTCGCACCAAGCGTTTTGCTTCCACATTCATAGTGCGTACAGCTAACGAGTGGAACTCATTGCCTAAGTCTGTGTTTCCACATGAATACAATCTGGGCATCTTCAAGTCACGAGTGAACAGGTATCTTCTAGGCAGGCGTGAATCATCGTAGACCGAATCATCACTTAACATCAGGTGAGATAGTGGTAAAACGCCTGCCTATTGTGAATAAAAAAAAAAAAAAAAATATTTTAAAAGTTTAAACTAATTGCAATGGTGCCATCTTACTTGTTAACTATCTAAAAATGGAAAAAAGTTAAGATACTAAATTTAATATACGATTAATATTTCACCCTTAAAGCCATAATATCCTCAGCGGTTTTGCGTTCTAATCCATGACTAGTTTTAAACGTTTTTTAACCGATGACGAAAATAGTTGAAACCGGGTTTAATAAAATGATCGATTAATATCCATAATATTCCGGTAATCCACGCTTAGTTTATCTGAAATTAATAATGTTTTACAGGAACAATAAATTGCACATTACGGCGAGGCCGACCACATCTTCACTGACTATCAAGTGAGATAGTGGTCAAACGCTAGATCAGAATAAAAAACACTATCGATCTCATCAAAAGGAGGCTATTTTACAGCTAGATAGTATAATGTAAAGACTATTAAAAGAACTATTGTAAAAAAATTACATCTCTTACAAATTTAAATTGTTAACTAGTTAGGTACATAAAATTGACATATTTAACCCCATCTTACCCTAGGAGTGGGCGCCGAAGCGCGGGCCTTAGCGAGCAGCCGTCTCGCTCTATCGTACTCTTTGTTCTCGCTCTCGAGTTTGACGGCCGCCAACCAAATCTCCTCGGAGTTAGGGTTGGCTTGGAAGGCGAGGGACAGGATCCCTCTCGCTGCTGGGACGTCCCCTAAAATTATGCAAAATCGATTATTTTATTTAAGTATTATTTTATTTATTATAAGCATTTCAATTTATTAACGGACGGTCGCCGTGGCGCAGTGGTTGGTGTCATTGACATGACTTCTGTGCCTCCGGGACCCTGGGTTCGAATCCCGGCAGAGGCAAACATTTGTGCGATGAGTGCAGATGTTTGTCCTGGGTCTTGGATGTTAGTGTGCTGTGATTGTGTGTCAATGCCTCCGCGATACAGGGAATCCTAGTGCGGGGGTCTAAGTGTAAAAAAAATAAATGGGTTGTCTGTAAAGTCGGTTTACGGACGATAGATTTACGTGACAACGTCATAATCATGTATGACTTTGACTGACTTTGACTTTGGCTTTGACTTTGACTGACTTTGATTATTTTATGTAAAACAAAACTCAGGTGGAACGTTACGCGGAATGTTACTATTTTTCATGAGTGTTGCTGGTATTCATCAATTTATAAAACGTTATCACGTCAAAAAAAAAAATTATGTTAATACAGTACCATGTACATTTTGTCGCATCACAACGACGTGCAAATTTTGCATGATATAATAAATAGTATATTAAATTAATACATTTATATATTTCTTTATCATTTTGGATAACAGTCATACGTCGTAAGATCATAAGCGGTCTGAAAACTTCGCGAATGGGTCTGACTCCAGTACATATATCTAATACAGGGTATTTTGTTATTAAAACTGACGTAGTTTTGACACATTATAAATGTATAAAACACGGGAGTTACTCACGTAATAAGTCAGAGGGTTCCGACTATAGTTTCAACCACATTCGGTGGTCTTTTTCAAGGAGAATACGGAGCGCTCGCGGTCGCGGTTCGCCTAGTACTCTACTCAAGACCACTGAATGACCGGTTGAAACTATAGTCGGAACCCTCTGACTTATTACGTGAGTAATTCCCGTGTTTTATACATTCATAATATAGGGTAGGTACATAGGACAGCTTATAGAATTATGACCAACGCTCCCCTGTCTGAGGGAAGACCGCTTTTATAAAAGAACTAGCAGATATACCAAGATCACCAAGATTTTTTATTTTTTTTTATTTTTATTTGTTTCACACTCAGACCCCCCACTAGGATTCCCTGTATCGCGGGAGGCATGGACACACACAAACACCCAAGACTCGGGACAAACATCGCACGAAAGTTTGCCCCTGCCGGGATTCGAACCCAGGGTCCCGACGACACAGAAGTCAATGTCACTGACCACTGCGCCACGGCGACCGTCATTTATTAATCAGATTAATTAATTATGTCATGATATAACTTACCGGCCAGCCATTTCGACTTAGCCCCCATAAGCCAAAGCACCTCGGATTTAGGGCAATGTGCTACGGCTCTCTGCAGCAAAGCTTCTAAGCTGGCGCGGGTGCCATGCTGCTTCTCTAAATATGCTGCACGAAGCCAGATCGACTTCTTTGATGGGAACACTGACAGTGCATAGCCGTATATTGCTCGCGAACATTCGTAGGCTCCTTCGTTTGCACACTGGAAAGTAAAAAAATGTTCAGATATATGTAAAAAAAATTTTTACCAAATAATGGAACGGACATCAACACTCAAAAGTGTGAAATAAATAGTTGAAGTCGGTACCATGATTGTTCACAAAAGTAACTATCATTTTGCGCATGGCACCGACTCGATTCCATTTTTTGGTAAAAATTTTTTTCACCCTTTTCAGTGACCTTTGATACTCACATGATAGATCAAAAGTAACTGATATCAAAATATTATGCCATATTTTGGTAAACATTTTTTTTTCACACTTTTTAGTGACCTTTATTCTCATGGGATCAATTGTCATTGTGGTGTAGGTATGTTCACCGATGTCTTCACCCGCTACTATAATATCGTACAGCACTCATCAATTCAGGTAAGAAAGCTTACCTGAATTGATTCCACACGGAGAAACCCTGTGTATAGCATTCTCCACGCCTTGAGAGCCAATTATGATCACAAAAATGACAAGACGGTATTAATTAGAATAGAACATTGACAGTCGTCATGGCTCAGTGATCAGCGACACTGACTTTGGAACCGCGACCGGGGGGTTCGAATCCCGGCCGGGCAAACATCTCTGTGATGAAGAAAGATGTTTGTTCTGTTCTCGGGTCTTGGATGTTTGCGTTTTGTGATTGTGTGTGTGTCTATGTCTCCCGCGACACAGGGTATCTTAGTGCGGGGGTATGAGTGTGCGAAAAAAATATAACATTAATAATTTAAACAATTTTGTAACTTACAGCATCTGCATCTTCCATCCAAGTATGCTTCTGATCTTCAGGGTCAATGCCGGTACCGATCACAGAACGTATTATAGCCTGGGAACAAAGAACAGTGTTCAATGTTATAGTATTAAACTTAATGACAATTTGGCAATTGAACAATGTATATTGGGGTCATAGATATCTCTGACAAGGCTTAAACCTCCAAAGTTAGTCAGTTATGCTAAATGACATCCAATGTAAGGAGGGGTTTTCAATCCAAATTATATTTAATATATAGATATAATTCAGTTTCAGTTCAATTCTAATTTCAGAAAAATAAATACGAATTATAATTAATATTTATTACTTTATCTGTAGTTATAAATAATTGTACGCCGCAAGGCAGAACATGCTGACAGCTTTGTACATAGATATTATAAAACCAATAATGTATCCATGCTTCTGACAAATAAACTATAATTCATTCACTCTGAATTCATTCAATTACACAACCAGTTTCTTGCATTGATATTTTTTGACGTGATAACGTTTTATAAATTGATGAATGCCAAAATGAAAAATAGTAACGTTCCGCGTAACGTTCCACCTGAGTTTTGTATTACATAAAATAATCAAAGTCAAAGTCAATGTCAATGTCAAAGTCAAAGTCATACATGATTATGTCGTTATCACGTAAATCTATCGTCCGTAAACCGACTTTACAGACAACCAATTTTTTTTTGTATTAAACTCAATATATGAATAATAAGGCATAGCATGGTCTTAGGTTAGGAGGTAAGCAATTAAAAAGAGTTTTTTTTTAAAGAGGGATTATTAAAGTTCTAAAGAGGCTGGTTTATATAAAAAAACGGAGATACACATCATGATATTTAGTTACCTGACAAGTATGTACAGCGCCCGATTTCTCCGCCTCCATGGCTTCCTTGAACCAATGCTCGCGGTTGATTTCGACACCATTTGCGCTCAGTGACGTAATCGCGCGGTCTATGATCTTCTCCACCATATGTGTGTTGCCTGGAATTATCGATAATAAATACAATTTGTCGTATTAAAACGGATAAGAATATTTTTTTCACATCACTGCAATGTCGTATGCTTCTAAACAAACAACAAGCTGCCTTAGCTGCTGCAGATATGGTAACACCAAGATATGATAGAAAGAATGAGAATATGCAGAGCCGTGACGGGTACAGCCCTTTTTTTTTATAAAATATTATTTTTTTTATAATGCTCTTTGCCTTTACAGGCATTTACAGCTTCACCGGAGGGTGGGCGAGCACTGACGGTGCTCAGCCCGGTATTTGTGCGGGCGCAGAAGGCGCACCGCCTAGTTAGGCTAGCGCTGACGGCGCTGTGCCACTAGGAGAGGACGAGGCGACTAGCTCAAGGGCACCACTGAGGTTCGGACCTCGGAATTATCTGCCGTGGTAAAATAAGCGGTCCGTAAATAGGCCCTTTAAGGTTGTTTGCCCTTATTTTGTTGCTCTTAACTATTAGTACCGTTGTATAGAGTCTATTTTTGACTTGATTGTTCTCCCAGAAGGAGTGTTTTTGGGTTAAAACTATATAGTGGAATGTATAAAGAGTGCCCACGTGACCTAGGGAAAACTCCGAAAAGTGTCATTTTTGGTTTCCTTGATGGAACTGGTGTAGGGATCTCGAAAACCATAATCGATGGGGGGTAGGTGTCAAAACTAAAAATGACTAAAACCCTGGGAACCTTTTGGAAAAATAAAAAAAAATTACCCTACCAAACAAAAAAGAGGTTCTCCCATACAAATTTAAAACGACCGCAGCTCCGGAACCGTTATAGGTGGGTATGGGGGGTTCGAACAAATGTCATAGAGGGTTTGTAGGGAAATTTGGGGTTTTTGTCAAAAATTGCAAATTGGTCCTTCGAACCGGATACCAAAATTCAAGTTGCTCCGATCTGGCTGAAATTAAGTATTTACGGAGATTTGGGGTCCCTGATTCGAAATATGAAAAAAGTTTTTTGATGACGTTCGATTCGTTTTTTTTTTTACTGGATGCGGATTTTTGGTGGCGAAACCACATCTCTTTGCGAGGCCGTAGGCCGAGCTGCAATCGAGCGAGGCCGAAGGCCGAGCTCCACCCTAGCGAGGCCGGAGGCCGAGCTGTAGGCCTGCGAGGCCGAAGGCCGAGCTGGCCGTCATTGGGAACAGCTTAAAAACATTCCCTTTGTAACTTGCGAGGCCGCAGGCCGAGCTTTAAATACCGCGAGGCCGGAGGCCGAGCTTCAAACTTGCGAGGCCGGAGGCCGAGCTTTTGGCCCGCGAGGCCGAAGGCCGAGCGTGGCCTCCGCGAGGCCGTAGGCCGAGCCGTGTTAGTAACTTACGAGGCCGAAGGCCGAGTTCCGAATGGGGTGTACCTCATTAACGCATCCTATGGAAGTCGCTAACGAGGCCGAAGGCCGAGTCCCGGATGGGGAGTTTTTTCCACATCTCGAGCTGGTCTCCAATGCAACTGCCCGCGTTATTTACTACAATTAGAGGTAGGGTCCCTTAACAAAAGTCGTTTAAATTCTTTGTGTGATTTTACCCCGACTACAATTTTAATGAAAAAAATAAACTTGCATATGGTAACTCTGTTCTCACTTTGTACTGAACTTGAAGAAGCTGTCTTTACCACCGCGAGGCCGAAGGCCGAGCTTCAAACCTGCGAGGCCGAAGGCCGAGCTTCAAATCTGCGAGGCCGAAGGCCGAGCTCGAATGAGGTGTAACGCATCAACGTACCTTATGGGAGTTACTAACGAGGCCGAAGGCCGAGTTCCGGATAACGAGTATTTTCACATATCGAGCTGGTCTCCGAGGCAACTGCCCACGTTAACCACTGCTCTTAGAGGTGGGGTCCCTTAACAAAAGTCGTTTACAATCATGGTCCGGTTTTACCGCGACTAAAATTTTATAAAAAAAATCAACTTGCACATGGTAACCCTGCTCACACTTTCTACTGAAATAGATGAAACTGTGAGTTATTCGATTTGCATGAGAATTTTATATCTTTTTAGCAACTGCAACGACATTTTTGTTAATAATACTCATGCACATCGATAACGCGGGCTGCTCGCAGCCCGCGCGCCACCCAAATACTAGTTATAATATATAAAGCTGACGACCCACTCATTGACTGACTGACTGACATCATTGTTCTCCCAGAAGGAGTGTTTTTGGGTTAAAATTATATAGTGGACTGTATAAAGAGTGCCCACGTGACCTAGGGAAAACTCCGAAAAGTGTCATTTTTGGTTTCCTTGATGGAACTGGTGTAGGGATCTCGAAAACCATAATCGATGGGGGGTAGGTGTCAAAACTAAAAATGACTAAAACCCTAAGAACCTTTTGGAAAAATAAAAAAAAATTACCCTACCAAACAAAAAAGAGGTTCTCCCATACAAATTTAAAACGACCGCAGCTCCGGAACCGTTATAGGTGGGTATGGGGGGTTCGAACAAATGTCATAGAGGGTTTGTAGGGAAATTTGGGGTTTTTGTCAAAAATTGCAAATTGGTCCTTCGAACCGGATACCAAAATTCAAGTTGCTCCGATCTGGCTGAAATTAAGTATTTACGGAGATTTGGGGTCCCTGATTCGAAATATGAAAAAAGTTTTTTGATGACGTCATTCGTTTTTTTTTTTACTGGATGCGGATTTTTGGTGGCGAAACCACATCTCTTTGCGAGGCCGTAGGCCGAGCTGCAATCGAGCGAGGCCGCAGGCCGAGCTGTGGAGGCGAGGCCGAAGGCCGAGCTCCACCCTAGCGAGGCCGGAGGCCGAGCTGTAGGCCTGCGAGGCCGAAGTCCGAGCTGGCCGTCATTGGGAACAGCTTAAAAACATTCCCTTTGTAACTTGCGAGGCCGCAGGCCGAGCTTTAAATACCGCGAGGCCGGAGGCCGAGCTTCAAACCTGCGAGGCCGTAGGCCGAGCCGTGTTAGTAACTTACGAGGCCGAAGGCCGAGTTCCGAATGGGGTGTACCTCATTAACGCATCCTATGGAAGTCGCTAACGAGGCCGAAGGCCGAGTCCCGGATGGGGAGTTTTTTCCACATCTCGAGCTGGTCTCCAATGCAACTGCCCGCGTTATTTACTACAATTAGAGGTGGGGTCCCTTAACAAAAGTCGTTTACAATCTTGGTCCGGTTTTACCGCGACTAAAATTTTATAAAAAAAATCAACTTGCACATGGTAACCCTGCTCACACTTTCTACTGAAATAGATGAAACTGTGAATTATTCGATTTGCATGAGAATTTTATATCTTTTTAGCAACTGCAACGACATTTTTGTTAATAATACTAATGCACATCGATAACGCGGGCTGCTCGCAGCCCGCGCGCCACCCAAATACTAGTATTATAATAAGACTGTTATATTGCAATAATTTCATAAGTGTTTAACTACGATGTGTGAAAGTGTACGACAACGTGGTTAACTTACAATATGATGTGGCTTGTAGGTGCAGGAGCCTTATAATGTCTCTGAAACTATCTGTGTAGTACCTATTTTTGAATCGTTTGAACTTAATTGTATAATTGTCTCACTCACTCACGTACGTTTTTTTGCATTCTTCTATCTCAATAAACTGTTTTACCGGTAAATGCGCCATGTTTTCAGAGCCTACCGTCAGAACCACAAAGATAGGCTGCGCGCACTACACAATTAAATTTAATTACTAATACTGTCTTATTTGTATTAAGCAATTAGGGATCTGTGATAGTTTGTGGAGCAAAAATCTCCACTAAGTCTAAGTCCAAACGATTCAAAAAAAAAGGGGCTACACAGATAGTTTCAGAGACAATCTTACGTTGTGACTACTGTATATATATTAAGATAATGGTTGCCGGTTGACTTACGGAATTAAAAGTGGTCTCTGACTATGGGCCTTCTGAGCAGGCTTAGAGTCGCACAACAAGCTATAGATAGGGCTATGATCGGAGTTTCTCTACGCAATCGAATCAGAAATAAGGAGATCGTACGAATCGTAGAAGTACGAAAGTCACCTATATAACCCAGCTGATTAGCAAGTTGAAGCGGCTGTGGACAGGGTGCATAGCTCGAAGAACGCAACAAATGGCTGTTGGGGTCGAAAGTTCTCGAATGGAGACCACAGACTGGCAAGTGCAGCATAGCACGGCCACCATCATGCGGGCTGCTTCCAACCAGTCTTTGTGGAAATCAATGGGGGAGACCTATGTCCAGCAGTGGGCGTCCTATAGCTGAGATGATGATGAATGGTTGTTAGGAAAACTGTAAAACATCTTACCATGAGCCTCTTCAAGTTTAGCAGCCGTCACCCAAATCTGCCTATCGGTGGGTATATTTTCACGCGCTTTATTCAACACTTTCCTCGCGTTCTCATATGACTCGAGTCTTGCCAGAGCGAGCCACAATTCGACGCTTGTTGGACAGCATTCTACGGCGCGGGAGAGGAGTATGCGAGCGTCCTCCGGGTTCTCTAGCTCCACGGCCGCCTTCCACAGACGCACGGAGTTGGGAATGTGTTCGAGAGCTTTCCGGTATACACGCCGTTTTGCCTGTAACACGACAATACAGTTGTTTGCAACATCAATCACCATAGGAAGCAATATTAAAATAATTATTGACTGTTAGTGTCATTGACGTGACTTCTGTCTCCGGGGGTCTGGGTTCGAATCCCGGCAGAGGCAAACATTTGTGCGATGAGTGTAAATGTTTGTCCCGGGTCTTGGGTGTTCGTGTGCTGTGATTGTGTGTGTCCATCCTCCCGCGATACAGGAAATCCTAGTGCAGGGGTGAACAATTCCGAATTAGTGTCTAAAAACTGCCTCCGAGGCGGAGCGCACGCGGCGTTGGGAATGCGATTCGGTTGACGCTCTGGGAGCGATTTGGAATAATTAAGTCCACGGGTGGACAACGAAACCACGCACGACGCGACGTGGTTTGAGGGCACGGAACCCTCTTCGGAATTACAGTTAGTTTATTCATTTATTTACTTTATTCAGTCTTCTCGTGATCACGACCAAAGCAACTTGGTCGAAGCGTCGAGGTAAATTAATATTGAAATGTTTTTCACGCGATCAAGTCCCGATTCTTCAATATAATAATAAAGTTGATTAAATAGTTAAATAATCTCACCTTGACTTCCTGTTCCAAATCGGCAGCTTTGACCCATATTCTGACACTATGCGGCAAGTTCCTGGCAGCGTGGGCTATGACCGCCCGCGCCGTGTCGGGGGGTTGCAATCTCGCCGCTTCCAGCCACAGCTCCTCACTGCTTGGGTTCACTTCACACCCTTTCATTATAAGGTTACGAGCTGACTGTACTTTACCTACAAACATTTGAAAGATAAATTTTAATTTGATGGTCGCCGTGGCGCAATGGTCAGTGACATTGACTTCTGTCGTCGGGACCCTGGGTTCGAATCCCGGCAGGGGCAACCATTTGTGCGATGAGTGTAGATGTTTGTCCCGGGTCTTGGATGTTGTGTGTGTCGGTGTGATTGTGTGTGTCCATGCCTCCTGAATCCTAGTGCGGGGGTCTGAGTGTGATTAAAAAAAAAAAAAGTTAGTTATAGACTTCATCCCACTTCCCAGTTTACTAGCTCTCGTGGACTGGTGCCTGAACATACTATGTGTTTGGTGACAGTTTTTCAAACTTGAGAAAGGCTTCTAGCCAGGCAAGTACACAGAAGCATCCTACCACTATGCTGGGAGTATGATAACAGTGTCGCTTTCACATGAAGCTCAAGCTGTTGGTGGGGATCGAACCCTTGTCTGTCCGTTAGACCAGGGCTTTATAAACTTTGAAGATAACGGAACACCACTTAAATATCTTTTATTGTATGGAACCCCATATCAAATGATCAACACTGATATTTATATAAGAACAATTCATTTTAACATATATGTAACATAACAGAAACACATTATTCTTAACTCAAATTTTTAATATGAAGATGTTTCACTGTTTTATTAATAATTGTTTTACAGTTGGGTATTATGTTCGACATTGTATGCATATATCTAAAGTACCATCTATAATAAATAAGTAATGAGTTCTTTTCATCACATATTTTGCGCTAGATATTTAATAATAATGTTTGTAGCCGTGGTATTATTTCACAACTAATACCAAAAACAATTGCCGGAACCCTGATGAGAGTTTTATGGAACCCCTAAGCGGAACCCACTCTGGGTATCCCTGTGTTAGACAGCCAACACAACTATGCTATGATCGCTTCAAAACAATTAGCAACTTACCAGTAACTTCTTCCAATCTTGCACTAGCAATCCAAGCTGGTGGATGGTTCGGATTAGTCTCTCTGACAGATTTCAACAGCAACCTCGCTTTCTTTATATCATTGATATCTCCACCGTAAGTAGGTATCATAGACTGCAAATCTGTGAGATACCCTTTAGGATCGACGACAGTTTGACCGGTTACAGAGTCTGACACTTGTGAAAGCTTGACAGTCATAAGGGTGTTTCTTGCTTGGCCAATCTTACGCAAATCCAAGTCACCTGGTAAAAACATTAAGGAACATTAACATTGTACATTCCTTTATATATAATATGTGTCAGGTTTATGTTATGGTTCTTATAGTGAAATATTTTTTATTTATTTATTATCTACAATCAGTGGAAGCACTTTTGAAGCAGACTTTCTTCAGAGACAGACAGACAGAGAACTTCACTTCAGAGACAGAAGACTTTCTTTGTGGAAGCAGATTTTATGCTTAAAGTGCTTCCACTGATTTTAGATAATAAATTATTGTGAAATATACTGAGTTAAATATATTTAATTTAATATCATTAACATTTATAACTCTAGAATGTAAGTGTTTCGCATTTTCATTAATAAAATGAATTCTATTTAGCCCCATGTACAACTTTTTTGCAAATAAAGATTATTTTTTTATTTTAAAGTACATGGATGACCAAACTTTGCTCGGTGTTTCAAGATAAGTAATCAATTTGGATTAGTGTTGCTTAACAATGCCATCTATTGTCAAGAAGCTTTAATTTTGCTGTCGGTAAAACAGTTTAGCTGTTAGTATTACTACTCGCCAATAGATGTCAGGAAGAGTCATATTCTAATGATATTGTAGAAGTTTTTCATTGCCTGAAAACACAGATAAAACGTTTTCTAAAAATCTAGCTAGATCGCTTTATCGCCCTCAAAATCCCCTTCATACTCAATTTCATGAAAATCGTTAAATGTTTTCAAAATTCAGATTATGTATACATACAAGAATTGCCGGTTTAAAGGTATTAGATAATGTATAATTTGATAAGACAATACTATTCGATTTTATACAATTTATAAGCTGATTTAGGGTTTAAATTCATTGTGTTGTGTTCAGTATGTTAAGCATGAGGTGCGGTCTTATCGAAGATAGTATTCACAAGCATTTACCTGAGGGTGTCAGCATTCCAGGTGTCATCACACCTGGCATCATAGAAGCTAGTCCAGAACCAGGGTCAATAGAAGATGAAGATTCACCACCAAGATTCCTTGAAAGCACACTGTCAGGTAGAGGAGTGAACTTCTCAGCCCGAGGGTTCCTTTGTTTCCTATTACGGGCATCACCAACTTCGGGGATGGCTGACCACTCATCTTCTGATACTGTTTTTAATTCTCGTTTTAAATCTGAGAACAGCTGTTGGATTTTAGGCCTGTAAAGCGGTGTATGAGTTAGTTGTTTATGTAATTAAAACTGATGTGGTTTAGACACATCCTACTAAATATAAATGCGAAAATTTGTGAGTATGGATGTATGTTTGTAACCCTTTCACACCTAAAGGGCTGTAAAATTAACCCAAATTTATGGGTTAAATTTGGTATGGATATAGCTTGTACAGTGGACTAACATATAGGCTTATGGCTGCCTGGAAGAAATCGCTTTAAGCGACAAAGCTGCCCTTTGTTTGTTTTCTTTATGTGTGTTTTTGAAATAGAGTTTTCCATCTATATTATTTTCATCACCACGCAGAATAAAATTGCGGGACGTAGCTTTAAGCGATAAGGCTATACTGTATATATCAAGCGTTTGACCACTATCTCACTTGATGGTCAGTGACAAATGAAATGAAGTCATGATTATACATGACATGACAAAAAAAATACATATAAGAGCATAAATAGATACCATACCCAATGAAAGCCCATAAAGGCTACTTTACATTTCTCATTGAGTATAGACTCATTACCTTTCCTGCCGGTATCTTTCCAAGTCCTCTTTAAGTCTCTTCTCCCTGTACTCTTTTCTTTTCTCATCCATTCTCTTGTCAATTGACTCATAAATAGCATCAGCTTCTGCATCATCTTTGTCGTACGGATCCTGTGAAAAGTAAAATATGAACTATATAATTTAATGCTTATTTCAAACAGACGAGAAATAGTAAAGATATATTAATTTACTAGATGCGCCCCGCGGTTTTACTCGCGTGGTGATGAGCCTATGTGTTATTCCAGGACCTCAAGTATCTACATCCCAACTTTCATCCAAATCCGTCCAGTCGTTTGAGTGTGGAAGAGTAAAAAACAGACATCCATACTTAGAAACTTTTGCATTTATATAATATTAGTCAGATTTCAATACACATTTAAGCTTATGTTGCACTCATATTATTAGAATTTGAATGCATATTTGAAGCCTCAGGACATAATAAATTAAATACGGCCGGACTGGCCGGTTGGCGCAGTTGGTAGCACTCTGCCTTCTGAGCCGCTGGTCCCGGGTTTGATTCCCGGACAGGTCAAACATTTGTGTGCATGAACATGTCTGTTTGACCTGTGTCTGGGTGTGTATATGTATGTAAGTATATATATAAATATGAAAATAAGTATATATATCAGTCATCAGGTTACCATAGTACAGGCTCTGCCTAGTTTGGGACCTGTAGACCTTGTGTGAATGTTGTCCCATATTATATTATATATAATAATTTGTTAATAACATCTAGCAATACATATATGTATGCAGAGACAACAACAAAATTATGCTATAACTGGTGAGTGTATGTTCAAGAAGAACCCAGAACAAATAGCTAAGCTAAATAAAACTTGCTAAGGTGATATATATATATACATTAAATTAAACAGCCAATGAAATATTAAAGGTTACCTTTGAGAAAAGTGAACCACTGTATCCAGAAAATTCATCATAGTTGGAGTCATTCAAATCTTCGTCATCATCTTCTTCCTCTGTTTTCTTCCGTTTTGTTGCAGGAGGCGCATGTCTATCATCACTGGAAGCAATAACAAACATGTTACCCAAAAATAAATGACATTAAATTATTACATTTTCAATAATAGTCCAGGAACAGTAGCCCATACCGCAAATACTGTTGCAGTGAGCAAATGCAACATCTTTCTTATCTTTATTTATTTTTTGTCTCTTCATGGTATTCAAACTTCTAGTATAATTTTGTGCTTATTCTAAGGTGAATAAGTGGTCATTATTCATTTGCCACCGACTAGCTGGACAGACAACCTGACTAGGATCACAGGCAAGGGCTGGATGCCGGCAGCTTCCGACTGGCCCTTGTGGAAATTGATGGGGGAGGCATATGTCTAGTAGTGGACGCAATGTGGCTCACTTTTGCTACGATATAGCTTGCTCTGATTGATTTAATATAAACATAATATGCTCTCATTGGTAATTACTAATTTGAGTGCAATACTAATTCAACCACTATTGGTCAGTTGTAGCATTTTTTGAGCAAAAGTGTAAAATTACGATATACATAGATCCAGTTCTTTGTGAGACCATGTTGACTCATTATTTAGGAAATGAAAGTCCAATTCCTGTTGCATAATATTTCAAGCACACCTGCATTTTTGGGATTGATATAACTCTTCTAGAACTTTTTATATATGTTTTCTTAGAATCATCCATCATTAAAGTCTCTTGAAGTTCCCGCTATCTTCTAAGTCTTCTAACTTTAGTTCGAAATTTATATCCACCAAATTGTGTAGATAAGTAATGGATAACTAAATTTCACAATGTATTACAACTTAACATTGCAATAGGCAGTTGGATTATATTTATATGACTAGAGATTGTTGCTGTATCTGAAGTTTTGTGTATGATGGTACAGTGAAATGATGATTTAAATAGGTATTACGCATCTTGGTACCTTCAATTGTAGATTATGCATTGAATACTTACGATACATCATTGGCGTCTCTTGCAGGTCCAATATCAGATCGTGTAGTAAACCCGGTGGCACTAAAAATACAAGAATGGCAATGTCAATATTTACATAGATACATTTTCTAGCATCAAGAGTTGTTTGGCATGCCTGTAGGGCAGAGTAGGACTCAAAAACAGATATTTACTAATACAGGGACTGATATAGATGTTTTAATTTCTCTAGCCAAAACTTCATTTGTCGAAAGGTAGATTTTACCTTCTAGTAAGTATAAAAATATCTGTGGCAGAAGATGCCACTGTTCCATATTTAATTACATTTTAAGTAGTCATGAATATAAAATAAAAATAAAACATTATAATTATACAATGTGATTTATAAAGTTATGGGTGTAAAAACTTACCCTCTGCCAACTCCAGCTACGTATCCCAGAGGCGCTGGAATACCAAGAAAATGTTTTTTGTTTTTATTGACAAAAGCTTGAGGAGGCACAGACATAGTGCTTCTTGTTGTTATCCTTGGCTGACTTTATTATAATTACAAGATAGTAATTCTTTTCCGTTCTTCGATTCATCAGTCAGCGGCTGAAGAAATGCAACATAACACACAGACAGGCCAGAGTAAATTTGTTACTTACAAATACAATACAAAATCGGCGGAAGGCATTAATCCCTAATTCCCTACCATGGACAGACACGTTATTAGTCTCATTAGTCTTATCTATGCACGAGATTTTACGCCACAGGTTAAAAATAATGTTTATATTGACATAGCTATTCCTAATAATATGTAGTAGCCTGCGATGTGTTCGTTGAAACAAGCGAACCGACCGCCCCCGCCCGGGGCTTCAGGGTTTCGATTTATGCAGCTCCTACAATGTAACAGATCCTAATAACTCTGGGAACGATGAAGATTTTATTAGCGATGATTCTACGCTAGTAAAAAGGTTTACATTTCAATATAGAGAAAGTGGAATACGAATAGTAACTAATATTTCAAGCACATAATAATTTAATAATTCAGTACATAATAATTTAAATTATTACTAACCCATGCAAATATATTACTTCAGAAATGTTAAGATTATTATTAATTAAAATGTTCTTAACGGATTTTGACCGAAATACATAATAAACTTAATCTTCGGATCTTGTTGGCAGCACTGAAGCCATCTCAGCCATCTGGGAACACTACCGTTGCCAGGCAACTGAATGTTTGTTTGATTGGTCTTGAAATGAAATTTAAATTTAAATTTCACAGTGCGGAATTAGCTTTTCAATTCACAAGTCCAAGAAACTCTAAATATTTAGCTGTAAAATTTAATTAAATTCTCTTTACTTAAATATTGAGTTAAAAGATATGGCGCAGAGTTTAGTTACGGCTATCCAAGAATTGGGCTCAAATGAAAACAGTGTATCTACGAAAGAATTTCTTAACTTTGAAAAAGCTTGTGATGCGTATAAAGGCAGCGATGAGGAAATTAAACTAATATTTAGTGAGATAAATAAGTTATCCTCTGCTCTGAATAAGGATAAAGTTATAACTGAGGATATGGATGATATAGAGTTGATTTTAAAGCGGGCTGAAGACATTTCACTAGAGACAGAGAATTTATTGAAAAATAAACCTGGGGCTGCTTCTGTTACTGAAGTTGTTCCTAACTCGCATGAGTCAGTCATTCCTCAGATCAAAGTTACGAAACCAGAGAATGAACATAAGGAAAAACTTATAGGAAATGGACATATGGTAAGAAAGTTGTTAGGATGGCTTCTTTCTCTGACTAAACTTAATATGTATTATTATGAACCCATTTTAATTCGAAGGTAAACCAGATTTACTCAATTAAAATATAGATACTCAAGTTAAACCTAATCTAGGTTTTTTGAGTATTTTTAGCTTAAGTTAAATAATGTAAAAACTGAATAAATGAAAAAAAAATAAAAATACAATAGGGTGTTTTTGGCTCACATTTTATGTACTATTTTTGGCTTGAATTAATTAATAAATGAACAGTAAAATAATAATACTAGACTGTTAATCATTAAGGTAATTGGAATCATACTTTATTGAAAAATATATTTTGTACTTATCGCAGTATTTTTGAAGAGAGAATGCATTTGAGTTCATTTTATCAATATTTTTTTTACCTAGTTTGGGGTAACATGGGTGGTCTCATTACTTATTACATAATGAGATATTATAAAAATATAATGAAAATATAATTTTGTATAATTATGTTATGTAATGATATTTGTTTAAGTATTATAGGATTTTCAATAAATTTTTCTACCATCATAAAACATTAGAGGTCTATCCTTAAACAGTATCATTGTGAATAGGGTAAGGGTAGATATCCACAAAAGTACCAAATTTAAGTTTGGAATAATTTTAATTTAAGTTTCTCTATTATTTCACATCATCATGTATTGTGTATCATATCATGTTTGTTTACAAACTGAGTCACTAACTACAAATAAATTATACCCTTACAACTAAATCACTCTTTATGAATATTTTCAGCTAAAACCCTAAGTCCAGCCAAAGATTCTCTTGCCACTGGTTCAATAAATGTTGTTGGTAAGATGAAACCATATCTGCCATTGTCAGGGAGTTCCACTGTAAATGTATATTTGATGCCTTGTGACTTAGCCCAGTCGTCGGAACCCCCTGCTGCTGGGTAGAGAAGGCCACTGGATGAGCCTACACTGTATCTTGATGATCGGACTTGTTGCATTGCCTGTAAAAAATATTTAATCAGTTATTGAAGTATTAGAGACTTGGTATAAGGTGTGATTCCACCTTTCACTACTTTATTGCTAAACATCAAATGAGTTGCTTCAGCTATAGATTCTTAAATAAACCAATCCTATTCGATTCCGAGGGCTCTAAAGTAAGTTGTAGATAATTTGTAATCGCAATAAATTTTTTTTGGCAGTACAAATCATTATATGGCTAAATTTTTTTAAATGCTTTCCTTTACACTTGTGTTTTATGCCATAGTTTTTTTTTTTTTTTTTTTTTTTTTTTTTTTTTTCTCGGCCATGTGCGTCCACTGCTGGACGTATACCTCCCCCATATAGGGGGGATTTGCCAATACTCGCCACGCTTGGCAGGCGGGTTGGCGAGCGCAGTATGATTTCCTATCCTCAGAAGGCGCTGCTGCCCACCTCCTGGTACGTTATCCCTTAGCCGACTTTTACGGTACCCACGGGAAGAGATGGGGGTAGTACTATTCTAGGCCGGTACCACCACGGCCGATGCCATAGTCATCATCATCATCATCATCTCAGCCATAGGACGTCCACTGCTGGACAAAGGCCTCCCCCATTGATTTCCACAAGGACCGGTTGGAAGCGGCCCGCATCCAGCCCTTGCCTGCGATCTTAGTCAGGTCGTCTGTCCACCTAGTCGGTGGCCGTCCTATGCTGCGCTTGCCAGTCCGTGGTCTCCATTCGAGAACCTTTCGGCCCCAACGGCCATCGGTTCTTCGAACTATATGCCCTGCCCACTGCCACTTCAACTTGCTAATCCGCTGGGCTATGTCGCTGACTTTCGTTCTTCTACGGATCTCCTCATTTCTGATTCGATCACGTAGAGAAACCCCGAGCATAGCCCTCTCCATAGCTCGTTGTGCGACTCTGAGCCTGTTCAGAAGGCCTATAGTCAGAGACCACGTTTCAGTTCCGTAAGTCATCACTGGTAACACACATTGTTCGAAGACCCTCGTTTTCAGGCATTGCGGTATTTTGGACGAGAAGACGTCTCGGAGCTTTCCGAACGCTGCCCAGCCGAGTTGGATTCGACGATTGGCCTCTTTCTCAAAGTTGGACTTACCTAATTGGACTGTATGTCCTAGGTAGATGTAATGGTCAACAACTTTGAGAGTCGAGTTTCCAATTGATATGGGGGCGGGCGCAACATGGGCATTTGACATAATTTTCGTCTTGTCCATGTTCATTTTAAGGCCCACCCTTAGGGAAACACTGTTGAGGCCTTCGAGCATCGTGCTGAGGTCTTCCATGGATTCTGCCATGACCACAATATCGTCGGCAAACCGAAGGTGAGTGATGTACTCGCCGTTGATGTTGATGCCGAATCCTTGCCATTCCAAGAGCTTGAAGGCGTCTTCCAATGCGGCAGTGAACAGTTTCGGAGAAATAACGTCTCCCTGTCTCACGCCTCGTTGCAATGGAATCGCCCTCGAAATTTGCTCTTGTACTCGGACCGACATGGTGGCGTTATTGTACAAACACTTCAGCACTTCGATATACCGATGGTCAATACGGCACCGCTGGAGAGACTCAAGCACCGCCCACGTCTCGATCGAATCAAAGGCTTTCTCATAGTCCACAAACGCTAAACATAAGGGCAAGTTATACTCTTCGGTCTTCTGTATAACTTGCCGCAGCGTATGGATGTGGTCTATGGTGCTGTAGCCTTTTCGGAAACCGGCTTGTTCGGGAGGCTGGAAGTCATCAAGCCTACGTTCGAGACGATTCGCGATGACTCTTGAAAACAGCTTGTAAACATGGCTCAGAAGCGAAATGGGTCTGTAGTTCTTAAGCAATGTGTTGTCACCCTTCTTAAAGAACAACACCACTACGCTTCTGTTCCATGCTTCCGGCGTTGACCCTTCGAGGACAACGGAATTAAAGAGCTTCTGAAGGACTTTCAGTATCGGTGATCCACCCGCTTTCAGAAGCTCTGATGTGATTCCGTCGTCACCCGGTGCCTTGTTGTTTTTAAGCTGCTTCAGAGCCATCCTAATCTCGTATAGGCTGATGTCTGGGATGTCTTCGGTATAGTGCCGGGTCAGCTTGGCTCTTGGGTCTTTGGCCAAGCTGTCAACAGGTTTAGCAACCGAAGTGTATAGCTGTCCATAGAACCTCTCGATCTCTCCAAGCACCTCTGCTTTGGTCGACGCTATACTGCCATCATCTCTCTTCAGCTTAGTCATCTGGCTTTGCCCAATAGACCTGTCTCTTGCAAACACTTTGGAGCCTTTTCTCCGTTCGATCGTATCTTTAATACGATTTGTACTAAAGGTACGGATGTCGTGTCGCAAGGATTTCCATATTCGTCTATTGAGCTGCCTATATGACGCAGCATCATCGGATGATTGCAGTTGCAACGAGCGTCGTTCAGCCATGAGGTCGAGGGTATGGCTGGAGAGTTTTTGAGGTCTATTTGTACGGCGAGGCTTAAAGAACTTAGACCCCACTTCGTGGACAGTTTCTACAAACCTGTTGTTGGTCTCGTCCACCGACGCAAAGTTCTCAAGGCAAGCAAAGCGATTGGATAACTCAAGTTGAAAGCTCTCGGGGTTTTGGATATGGACATTTTGAGGTCGGAGCGTGGATTTCATCAAACGGGACCTCTCAAGTTTAACATTAATATTCAATGTGCCTCTTACCATGCGGTGATCACTACCGGTTTTGACCATGTTGATCACAGAGACATCATTGAATATTTGTTTCTTGGTGGTCATGATGAAATCGATCTCATTTCTTGTGGAACCGTTGGGGCTCAACCAGGTCCATTTCCTTTGAGGCGGCTTCTGAAAGAAAGAGTTCATCATAAAGAGTCCCTCTTTCTCCATGAAGTCGGCCAGCCTCTGTCCCCTAGGGTTCCGTTGTCCATAACCAAATTGCCCCACTCTCAACTCTCCATCACTTCTTTCGCCCAACTTTGCGTTAAAGTCCCCCATAACAACATTGTAATGGGTCTTGGAGGTATGTATGGCCCTACTAATGTCCTCATACATAGCCTCTACCTCCTCATCGGTTCCGAGTTTCGAGGTCGGTGCATATACCTGAATGACCTTCAACGAATATCTGCTTGATATTCTGAGTATTAGGTATGCCACCCTGCTCGAAACGCTGTCGATGGTGATGATGTTGTTAGCGAGGGACTTGCGAACGAGAAATCCGACACCACCTTGGGACTTTTGGTCGCCTTCCCGGTAGTAGAGTAAGTTACCGGATTTGAGAGTTATGGTGTCCTCACCCTCTCTACGGACTTCACATAACCCTAAGATATCCCAGTGTAACTTACTCATTTCTTCTTCCAGTTCGACGATCTTCTCGTCTGCCAACAAAGATCTTATATTGTGTGTTACCAGGGCCAGAGGTCGTTTTTTCAGGGAGTGGTAGCCGGGAATCTGCCGGAGATTCTTAGCACCCCCTGCTCCACCGTTACACTGGCCGCTACCGGAGCCAGCATTAGTGGAGCTGCCGGGGACTGGGGGCCTGGTCACTTTTTGTTTAATCATACTGGGGGGGGGGGGTTGCCAATACTCGCCACGCTTGGCATGCGGGTTGGCGAGCGCAGTATATAAAATACGACCCTCAGAAGGCGCTGCTGCCCATCCTTCTGGTACGTGATCCCTTAGTCGACTCTTACGACACCCACGGGAAGACATGGGGGGGGTACTATTCTAAGCCGGTACCCCACGGCCTTAAGATTGTCAAAATATACCATGTATGTAAACACAGGTAGGCTGTATCTCCAGATGGTGTAGATTTATAAGTTTGTCTAATTTACTATTTTAAGGGAAGGCATTGTCTGTCAGACTGAGTATTGGATATTAATCTCTACTTCATACCTCCATTGATTCCTGAGAATTTGATATCTACCACAAAATTTTTGGGCCTCACTATCAGTAAACTCCAATGGGAAGCACACATAAAAGAATTACCAGGAAAGTTAAGCGCAGCTGTGTATGCAGTTCACAAAATAAGAGAAATATCAAGTGAAAAAATGTCCAGAATTGTATATTGTAGTTACTTTCACTCTATCATGTCATATCACTTGCTACTTTGGGGTAATGCTACAAATGTACTTGTAAATAGCATATTTATCTTGCAAAAAGGGCTGTGCGAGCGATATACAGACTAGGTCGTCGCGAAATGCTTAGGGAAGCTTTTACTACAATCAAAATTCTTACCTTACCCAGCTTATACATATTTTTAAACATTATGTGTGCACGCTAAAATTTACTATATTTTAAAATGATTGAGAACAGTAATAAACGAAAAACAAGAAGAAAAGATCACTTTATAGTCCCTTCATCAAGACTGGCCAAATAAAAAAAAAAATTCATAAAAATTCTATGACTTTGTACCTGAATGGTTAAAAAATCTAAATAATGCAATGTTTAAGAAATTTCTAAAGGAACTATTATTACAAAAGGCATCTTACTCAGTTGACAATTTTTTAAAAGACAAAAGCTTCCCTAAGCTAACTAAACTTACTTAATACTACTTAATTTTAAAATATTTTTACTATATCCTACATTATCATATAGTTTGATTGCTTTTAATATTGTGAACTGACCTTCATAAGTGTACTTTTGTATCTACATTGAGTAAGTAAACTGAACTGAACTGAGAAAAAGGATCTTGATAGACGGACATACCGACAAACAATGAAGTAATCTTATAAGGGTTCCGATTATATTTTCATATCTTTTCTGTTATTTTATTTTGACTTAAGAGCGCCAATCTTTGGGCTCATTTCTTTAAATAACTACTGGTAATATTTAACAGATTATTCTGCATTATTAAATGCATTTGTGTGATCTTATGTTTAGATTCTATGCTAACGGCGATTTGTGTGGTGCAACAAAAAATCTTTAGTTCGGAACTTGAACACAATAAAAAAAGTCACGTCACAACCTAATTTTATTTGTGTATGTATAATACACGAATAAAATGTTGTTTTCTAAAAATGAAATCTAGCTAGATCGATTAATCGCCCTCGAAACCCCCTCAAAACTAAATTTCATGAAAATCATTGGAGTTGTTTCTGAGATTCAGATATATATATATATATATATATCTTCTTCTCTCAGCCATGTGCGTCCACTGCTGGACATATGCCTCCCCCATATAGGGGGGATTTGCCAATACTCGCCACGCTTGGCATGCGGGTTGGCGAGCGCAGTATGATTTACAATCCTCAGAAGGCGCTGCTGCCCACCTCCTGGTACGTGATCCCTTAGCCGACTCTTACGGCACCCACGGGAAGAGATGGGGGAGTACTATTCTAGGCCGGTACCACCACGGCAAATATATATATATAGCAATTAGATAGAATACTTCATTACATTTCTATGTTTTCAAAGTGAAAAAAATTATTACAAATTAAAATTACTTTTTCATGGCTTATTTTGCTTAGAAAGGTTTTTTTCTATTGCTGCAAATAAAAAAATTCGGGTCAAACATGCAAATCGATTTTATACGATATTACATTGTACATTGTTTATGAAATTCTGGATTTTACTAGATAAGTCTCTAAATAGAGGTAAAACCTTAAAAGTAAAAACCTTAACTCTTACATTGACATTTCCGAAATAGTTTTTTTTTATTGGAATTACGGTAATATTGTTATTCTAAATAACGTATATCTCTAAAGACAAGAAGTCCTTATCCCACACTAGTTGGGGTCGTAACAACATGTTTTTCTCTTCCATTCTCTTCTATCATTAGTCATCTCAATGCTCACACACATACCATTCTTCATACAGCCCATTCATACCTTCAACCTATAATAATTTATTTTTTAAACTATATCTACCTCTATATCCATCCACATTCATGGTAAGTACTCTTTTTGTTACATGTTCTTCATCAATGACATCTCATGACATGCCCATATCAAGCCAATCTATTCCCCTTCAATTTATCATTCACTGGTGCTACTTTCAAGCGTCCTCTGATATACACTCATTATATAATATTCAGGCATTTCTAAAAATATTGTTTGTTGTATAATTTACTTAATATAATATAAATAATTATTCTATTTTTTTTCATGCTCTAGTTAAACGTCCAATATTACCATAAATATTTGCACGCTGGTGTCCAGCAAAATTTGGTAGATCTGTATTGTACAATAATTAAGCCACCTTTATGTACCAACATTTTATGCAAACAAAAGATTCTATTCTATTCTAATTTAAAAGTCACCGCAACAATAATAAAACTATCGGTGAAACACATTCTTTTAGCAGAAAATATAATAGAATAAATATTTATTGGAAAATGTTTGTTACCTCTGCCATCTCCTTGCCCACTCTGTCCAAATCTTGGTAATCTGGTGGCAGTGCATTGTCATATCCCCATGGGTAGAGTAGGTACTGGCCGTAGCTGTGATACGTGACATAAGCCGAGAAGTTAGCTGCACTACTTTTGATGAAATCCTATAAAATGAAAAATAACATTATGTGGGTAGATGCTATATTTAGAATGTTTCTATGATAATGAAATATAATTTTAAGTTTCTCTGATAATACATAAAATGTTTACGATATTCATTGTATTTGTTTAATGTATATCATTTAAAAAAAATATTTCTAAGATGTTCTTGTGATGAATATCCTTCTTAGATGATGATGATGATGATTGAGTTTTTTTTTTTTTTTTTTTTTTACATATTATAAGTTTGCGTTTGACAACTGTCTCACCTGATGTTAAGTAATGACGTTGTCTAGGATTTAGCACGCAAACCTAGAAGGTACCTATTCACTCGCGACTTGAAGACTCCAGGATTGTACATATCGGGAAACACAGACTCGGGCAACGAGTTCCATTCCTTGGCAGTACGCATTAAGAAAGTGGAAGCATAACGCTTCGTGCGTATAGGTGGTATATCTACCATATAGCGATGGCGAATTGCCGTTGAGTTTGCATCCTTGTCAAGAACAAATAATTTCTGATTTAATATGCATAAGATATCGTACCATACATTATTTATGGTTGTCTTGTGTACATAATTTAAGATTTAAACTTGAATTAGAAATTATTTAGTATACCTAAAAATTCAAAAGTAAATTAGATTAATCATTTGTACGTAAATTTCTGCCCAATGATGAAGATTGATGAATGATTTCCGCTAATAAAGCCATGATTTTATAATAAAAATTCAGACCATCCACAGTCATCTGTTAAATAATATTTATTTTATTAACCGACTTCAAAAAAAGAGGTTACTCAATTCGGCCGTATATATGTTTTTTTTATAAATACTTTCAATTTCATGTCTTATATATATAGATAAATATCCAATAAATTTAAGTGAGTACTTAATCTAACTTACATTATCATGGATTACATATACGTACATATCACAGTGGGTATTATGTTTGTTTTGACTTGCATAAAAAAATACCCAAGTACCTATATTATTATACGTTTATGTATTGGTGTAATTAAACTCTAAATACTTGTTTAATAAGGCTCGTATTAACGAATTAACCTACCATATTTCTTAAGAATTATGTAGGTACATACTTGCGTGTATAGAGTGTCTCCATATAACCAAATTCTGGCGCAAGTATGTTTTTATACTTAATTAAAATTCCTCCTGTTCATGTGACCTATAACATCGTGAAAAAATTGATCGGGAAACATACAAATATTTTAATAGCTACTATTCAAATATTTCTATATTTTCTGATGAATTTTTTTCCCGATGTTTTGGCTAACATAAAGAGAAATCTGATACTTATATGTATACCGATAAGGCTTTTGTTTCCGGCTCGGAGAACGCTCTGGCACCTCTGTAGATTTCACTGCACGGGCTGTTTGATGCTCCTTTGCCTCCCCATCGATATCTATAATAACACAAAATCCTTACTAAGACAAAATCCTTACGGAAATGCTGCATTCGGCAGCAATCATTTTTATTGAATTTCCATTCAATCAGTCAAAATATATATTATTCACTGGTGACCCTTTCACATATTCTTTTTAAAATGGCTGACATGGTATTTAATTACTTAAATTTAATTAAACATTAAAATCTTTTTCAATTCAGTTTGTGCAATAATTTAATGGAAGAATTAAGTTCATTTCTGCAACTGACTGTATCAGATGTCAATAATACCAAATATTGTAATTTTTAGACTTTCGCGATTCGAACACATTGTTAATAAATCAAACGGGGGTTGATCGCGGTGGTCGACTGAGTCTTCTCGTGACCACAACCAATGCAACTCGGTCAAAACGTCGATGTAAATAAATTTCTTAACATTTTTCTCGCGATTAAGCCCCGTTTGATTTAATAATAATACCAAATATTTTTTCACTTTAATAATTTGTGCCTATGTTTTTGAAAGTAGTGTCTAATGTTAGGGTTATCTGATTAGTGTAATGGTTCCAAATGTGTCTCACCCAAAATTCCTGTTCAGGTCTGTTCCCATGCATCTAGCAGGGTATCCAGGCTTCCTATTCTTGCGCCAGAGTCGATCAAAGCTGTGCGTATACTCATAACCATCAGGATTTACCACTGGCAAGATGTACCTGGAATAAAATACGAAACAGATTAGACACGCCTGTTATGAAACATGCATTTTTAACCTAGAAAGTGATAAGGACGCAAGTCGATAACTTTTCATCCAATAGCGTCTTCATGAGTGACTAAAATCTCACCAGTCAATATTCCTTACAGCATCTGACTCGACGTCAAAGTTTTCGGCGAACTGATTAATGAAGTAAGTGACTGTAGCTGGACTAATCCATTCCCGCGCATGAATGCCCCCATCAATGAATACAGCTTTGTTTGAGGGATCACCCGTTGATATCCTCAGGATCTGAAATGAAATGATAGTTTTTACTTATTGTATGTATTGCTTCTGGGCTGTTTGGCCGTGGTCTAAGTGAAACTTGTGTTACAGACGTAGACGTAGACAAGAGCGTAGAACTCTCTCTCTCACTGAAGATGTCGACCGCAGTGATCGACGAAACGTCTGGAACACAAATTTCACTTAGACCACGGCCAAACAGTCCGGAAGCAATACATACAACATGCAACGCCGGCCGTGAAAGCCTTAAAGTTTACAGTTTTTACTTATCTAATATCTTCCACACTGAGCGTTTTTATGATAACTGAGTAGATGAATTTTCGGTGTCCACTTACCTTTAGATCTCGCCCTTCAAACGATTTTCCTATAGTGTTAACACTGATAATGGATGGATAGGTTTTGGCTAGATAATCCATAAATCCGTGAATGTCGTCTAACCTGTGATATTGCTTCCACGTCATGCGGTGACCTGCAAAGATTCAAATGTGATGATTGTATTTTACAGGAAACAACAGCACTGTTTATTATTTACTGTTTATGTACTCTTGAGTGAATCATATTAGTGACAGTTCAAAAGAACATCGAAAATCAAACAATATCGAGGCTTTCCAGTTAGTTTAGTTACGATGTCAATCACGTAATATGTTAAATCCATCCAACATTCTCTAAAATGTTAAAAAATTCACGTTCTAGACAGAATATTAAGTAATACCTATACAACTTGAATATTAGGACACTCATTTTGGTGCAACAGAAAGTACAGATTTGGTCGGTGCTGAATTTCAACCACGAACCCCAATTTGCACTCGGCCAGTACTCCATGGGTAAGTTGAGGGAATTGTACCCCATGTAGGCGCCTATGAAACCTATACGGCGGTGAGGAGTCTGAGAAGCCCTGTAACGCCAAAAATTGTAAGCTCTTGCTGTAACAAAACGTTATTCCTTGGAGTATTGAGAAACAAAAATTACGACTTTACGTTTGATAACAATTATACTAACCGCGTCTGTCTTGAAGTTCCACTTCATTCTCATCAAGAGGAGGGTTTTCTTCGTTAATTCTGCTTTGCAGGTCATCAATAATTACAGTGTATACAATGTTGTCTCTTTCGAATACTCTGGTTACATTTTGTATTGCATTTGGTTTTATTAAAATGTCGATTGATGACTGATTGCCACCCCATGTTGAAATCACTGAAATGGTTATTTCGATTATGAAATACTGAACGCCTGCTTTATTATTTGAATTTGTTTTTGGAAATGTGCTTACGGTTTCGTCGTCGCAGTCTTCCGAGAGTTGCTCTAATGCCAGTTTTGTTTGTAGCGACCTTCCAGAGCTGGCATCCCGTGTAGTCAACTCTCTCAGGTTCCTCTTTACCTTGTGGAGATGATCTAAATACAGCTGAATCTTCCACTGCTATTGGATCATCAGTTGATATCTCTGCTTCCTCACCAATTGAGGTTGAAGATTCTTCTTTATTTATTGCTATTTCTGCATTGTCCCCATGGGAAGGTTGTTTAACCGATTGTCGCGTAGGCCATTCTGAAAACAGGTTATATTATTAATTTTGCGCTCCCTTGCGAACCGAACTAATGTCGTGACTCATTTTGTATGATCATCGTGTTTTATTGTCCATGTCAACTATGTGTAAGTGTGAATTTATATATGTAACTATATTACTCAGTTTTCCCTTTGTTACACTTTTAGAGTAGGCATGTGATCAGTGAATTGTAGCCATGGTTCTACGCACACGTGTCGATGCAATCTTTGTCCTACTTCCCCGGCAGTTTGGTATTGTTAGCAGTGCGTGAAGATTCATCTACATTTACATGAACAATAAATAGCAGAAGTAGATGTGTAGGTACTCATGCGGGCTTTAGAGGATCAAGATTAATGTTGTAATTAACGCCCTCATTACGTATACGTACTGCATTACGTTTTCTTTCCTAAATATTCAAATTTTCTATTTTAGTGTCGCATTGGTAATATTGGTATACTTTCGTGAAACCACATAATTTACGACCGACGCACGATGTTTTCATTATCGGACACTTACCATACTGTTAATTAAAATGCTAAGCTCGTGCCCAATGTCACATGGTTAATGACTTTCTCTGGCGCGTGCCTGCTTTTGTTTTCACGACGAAGTGTAAACCGTTCATGCAGATACATTTTAGTTTCTACTTGTACTCATAGACCAGAAGGTTCAAACTTGTCTGGAATTATTAGTTGTGAATATCATAGAAGACTCATGAAAACTTTAGGCCTTGTGATTAAGGGTGCGCCCAATGCCAACATTACGCGGAATGAATGTTTTCAAATGCACACTATGATGGTAACGAACTTATATATTGCAATTATAAAAATATTGAAGGCAGGGGAAAATCTTGTACAAGTACAGTAAACGAATAGAATTATGAAAAAAATAAAAACGAGAGACTTATTTACTGAATCTTTTGGCAAATTTAAATTAGCGATCCAACAATCCTGATTTCTATTTTGTACCTTTAACTACTGCTTTTAAAATATTGTAAAAATATAAATTTTATTTTCTTTGTATTGTAAATTGATCGCCAACCTTTTAAATGTTACTCCACATTGTGGCAGTGGCCATCAATAGTAGGCTAGATATTGCTCGCTAACTTTTCTACGCAATTTTGTTATTATATCAAACGGGGCTTAATCGCGAGAAAAACAGAACAACAGAAAGCAGCAGAACAACAGAAGACTCAGTCTTCTCGTGACCACGACCATTGCAACTTGGTCGAAACGTCGAGGAAATAAATTACTAAATGTTTTTCTCGCGATTAAACCCCGTTTGATTTAATAACAATGTGTTCGAATCGCGAAAGTCTAAAAATTACAATTTTCTACACAAGTTGTCTTCCCCTATAATAATAGTGACACTTAGCATTTGTTTTACTATAGCGTTTTTTAGTTTCTTGTATCAATGTACATTATGTTGGGGTTCAAACAAATAAAGAGTTCTTTTACTTTACACTGATTTAAACGGGTATAACGTGGTACTTACGCGTAGTCGATATCACGATTGACAATTGTTTCGGCTTCTTCCGGAAGCCTTCATCAGGATCTTGAGTGCGGTGCGTTAGTCGTAACGTCCCGTCTCGCACTGTCTCGACTAACGCACCGCACTCAAGATCCTGATGAAGGCTTCCGGAAGAAGCCGAAACAATTGTCGATCGTGATATCGACTACGCGTAAGTACCACGTTATACCCGTTTAAATCAGTGAAAAGAGTTCTTTATAAAAAAAAAACAAGCATTAGTTGTAATGTAACAAACCGACTAGGACTCACGTGGTAAACACTGGAAAATTACTCTCCGACCAGTTTCAATTACATTACAATTATGGAAGAAACTCGCGATAGTTTTCAAGCATTAGTTGTTTTCAAGCATTAGAATATACATTTTATGTTTGCCACATTGTATTGTAATGCGTTAAGCCTGATGCATTGTTTTCCTTTATTTCTTATTCTCGGTTGCATTCACATATTGACGTAGACTCAAGGTAACTCCGTGTTCACACTAACAGTTACCTTGACTCAACGTGTCGATGAATTCGAAAACAACGGTAGTGGACATCATAGAGGTAAATTCTGTTAACGTCCGGATTCCACTGGGTCTATTTTTATCCGAATACAAGTAGAAGGAATGAGTGGTCGTACCAGCCTATAATCGTACTCCCCCATCTCCTCCCCGTGGGTGCCGTAAGAGTCGGCTAAGGGATCACGTACCAGGAGGTGGGCAGCAGCGCCTTCTGAGGAGGAGGAATTCATACTGCGCTCGTCAATCCGCCTCTCAAGCGTGACGAGATTGGCAAATCGCCCCCTATAAGGGGGAGGCATGTGTCCAGCTGCCGACATCCTATGGCTGAGATGATGATGATAATATCATTTTCTTTATAGTCTTTTTTTTATATTTTTTTTTTTAACATTCCCGCAAGATCTTCAGGTCCCAAACTAGGCAGAGCCTGTACTATGGTAACCCGATGACTGATATATATACTTATATACATACACACCCAGACACAAGTCAAACAGATATGTTCATACGCACAAATGTTTGGCCTGTCCGGGAATCGAACCCGGGACCAGCGGCTCAAAAGACAGAGTGCTACCAACTGCGCCAACCGGCCAGTCAGCCTTTTAAAGCCTAACGCAATTTTCACGTGTTCATTCGTACTTGGAGTCAGGGTATACGGCAAGGCCCCACATTATCCAACAAGATATACCTACCTATATACATAACATCGTGTAAATATTCCATTAAAAATAATGTCTGAAATGTCTTTACGCTTTCGCATACGATTTCGAGAAATGTTCGCCTAAATGTGCCAACGGGCATTAAAACGTATCGATAGGAATACCAGTAGTGTTTATTGATTTCCATCAACCAGGTACTACGGAAGGTTATATAGGTAGTGTCCTCGTTTACAGCTGTGTCAGTAATACGGTCCTTATTACTTGACTTTTATGAGGTTCAGAACTATTTTTGGTAATGTTTCTCACTTTTATTTAAACTAGTAGCGCCCTGCGGTTTCACCCGCGTGGATTACGGTTTTCCGCTACCTCAATTATCCCACGGGAATTGTATTTTTTCCGTTATAAAAGTAAGCCTACATGTTAATCCAGGGCTTAAACTATCTCCATACCAAATTTCATCCAAATCAGTGTAGCCGTTTGAGCGTGAAGAAGTAACAAAACACACATACACACAAACTTTTGCATTTATAATATTAGTATGATATTTATTAGTTTATACATATACATATAAAAATATTGATGTATTAGAACGTATATAAAAACTTGCGCTATATCTACTGTCTGCTCCTTTCTCCGTTTCTGTCTATCTAAAGGTTGCCTGGAAGAAATCGCTACAAGCGATGAGGCCGTTCAGAGGAGTTCGATAATAAACACTGTGACACGAGTTTTTTATGCATGAAATTGTAATGTATGTAATTTATTTTATATTTATATGTTTAAATTGTAGGCGTTCTTTTGTGAGATATCTATTAATAAATCAATATTATTAATAAGTTTCAATAAAATCTGATATGCTAGTTTTAATGTTATGTTTTGTTTTAAATGCGAATTTACTCTCGTAAAGTATCCGCTGAATTTTAAAATCGTGTCACTGCCTACAATATAATTTAGGCAATGGTTTTCCGTAAAATCTTTTATGTCCGGCAGTGAATTAGTTGTTTTATTATTGTTAGTGTTATGGTTCTTAATCAAGGATAAGTATAAGATTAAAAATGTACTTAGTCTGTATAAAAGAACATAATTTAAAACATTGATATTATTAAATGTTTCTAATGTAATGTAATTACATTTTCTATTGTAATACATCGAGGACGATGAAACTTGATTCAGCAATTCACACCCGTGTCGATCGTCACACTCATCCAAAACATTTCCTAGAAGTCAAGTCTTAGGATTTTGTACATGCATGTATAATCGAGCTTCCGAATGACAATTTGTTTTAATTTATGTCCAATTTGTGATGATTTTGTTAAATTGTAATTTTAAATCCTATCGCTGTCCTTTGCGTTTTCGAAGCACCATTCTATGTACCACGGGCATCGCCGATTTAATGAGGGTTTAAATGCCTTGCCTAAACAGCATATAGCCTTCATTGTCTCATTTAAATGCCCACTCTACTCTGATAATGATTTCGGAAATATATAAAGAAAAAAAAAATTTTGTTGACTGGCCGGTTGGCGCAGTTGGTAGCACTCTGCCTTCTGAGCCGCTGGTCCCGGGTTCGATTCCCGGACAGGTCAAACATTTGTGTGTATGAACATGTCTGTTTGACCTGTGTCTGTGTGTGTATATGTATATAAGTATATATATATATATGTATATATATATATCAGTCATCAGGTTACCATAGTACAGGCTCTGCCTAATTTGGGACCTGAAGACCTTGTGTGAATGTTGTCCCATATTATTATTATATTATATTATTAAAGCTTTAAAGTAATATCAGCTTAGCTTTCCGCAAAATTATCGTGAATTTAAGTACACTTGTATACACCGGTATAATACAAAGATAAATTAGACATAATTGAATACCAGATTTAATTATAATTTTATTAAGCTTATAATCTTTTAATAAAAAAAAAAAATCCTTTTACTTTAGAAATCCTCCAACTTTGCCGTATCTAATCATCTAGGGAAAAAAATCACGCACATACATTACGTCATTATAGTAATAAAAAAATCAATCAACAAATTATTACCTTGTCCCGGTTGCAAGTCGTTGATGAGAGGTGTGCTGATGCTGGAAGCCACAAGAAGTAGAAGCGCGACTGCGCCCGTCAATGACCCCATCGTGACTGGCCACTGCCTGACTGCTTGGCTAGCGGTCCCTTGCCGTCAGGTGACCGTACTGATGCGCCGGCGCATGCTTGCTCCTTATAAGCTCTGTTACAACTTAGTTTGGTAGCTAGATATCGCGTATGGCTTTCAACAGTGCTTATATATAATCGGTTCATATTTTTTTGGTCCTCAAATTAGGAATCGGAAATTGTTGTAGACATTATAATAATGCGGGCCGCTTCCAACTGGTCCTTGTGGAAATAAATGGGGAGGCATAGGTCCAGCAGTGGACGTCCTATGGCTGAGATGATGAAGATGATTATCATGATCATAATAAACATAAATATACCTTATGTGACATCCATACGAATCAAAGTTTCTATACTGTTTTAGTCTATTCTTAATATTATCCTAGTCAATAAATACTAAACACTTGTGGATAATGAATTGGAATAGCGTACTTTAATATATGAGTATCCTTTGCTATTGTAATTAGGTGCCTAATTAGTAATTTATTTATTACCAAAATCCACAGCTCTTAGTTCTAAGTATACCTACATCTAACATATATTACGATTAAAAGCTAATAACGGATTAACATTTTATAATTGAGTCTTATACTAATACAAATTAATAATTATTAATCTAAACATTTAACTAAATGTGCTAATTAGGAATACATTTAATGATGGAAAAGCGTTTGTACTCGATATATGAAACTTGTGTTAGCACATACCAGCATACCAATGCTCTCACCAGATACAGAGATAAATATTTATAAAATATTATTATATATGGCATTTTAAAATCTTAAATATAATACAATGGAATTGGAATCTTATAGTATTAGACGAGGAATACTTGTATATATATCTTCAAGCTATTTCGGGAACGATATTACTTATCCCACTATAATATAAATGTCAAAGTATTGAGTAACAAACGTCCATCCAGGATGGACGTTTGTTACTCAATCTAGGATGATGTTTGTTACTACATCTAGGATGGATGTTTGTTACTCTATCTAGGATGGATGTTTGTTACTCCTTCTAAGATGGATGTTTGTTACTCCATCTAGGATGGATGTTTGTTACTCCATCTAGGATGGATGTTTGTTATTCAATAACGCCAGAAAGGTACAGAGATAGGTTATAGTTTGGAATAGCATATATACTACTTTTTATCCAGGTAAAATGTATGATTCCCGTGGAATAATTGATGTAGAGGAAAAACCGTAATCCACGCGGGTGAAACCGCGGGGCGCTACTAGGACTATAAGATTGCAGATAGGCATTCAGGGTGGTCAGTCAAAAGTACCATAAAATTATTTTTAAATTTATAAATGCTTCCAATAAAACCCTTTAAAATAGTCAACCTGTAAAATGGTCAATATAAGAACCAAATCGCTGGCTTAATTTTCAAACTTCGTATCTCCTATTCTCTCTATTTGGTCAAATTTTACAGGAAGAAGAAAGAAGTACTTTTTTTTAAGTAACTAATAATAAAAAAATAGAGAATCAGCTTTATTTACATTTAAATAACAAAAAACGAAATACAATTAGGAGATGCAAGCGATTCTATCGTGTTCGTGACGTCATTTTAGACTAGACGGCATTAAAAACAATAATTTAAAAGTTTTGGAGTTACTAGGTTTGAAAATTGTAAAGCGAAATGTATAAATACATAGAATGTAAAGTGTGCAAGGTCATTAAATTTTACAAATACTTGTAAATTCATTTGGAAAAGTTGACTCGAATGATAAAAAGTTGATTACTTTCGCGGTGAACATTGGTTTTATTCATCCTGTACATATATGAATTCATTATATATTAAATGTTTTGTATTCGCTTGAGTGTCTATGGACACTATTAAATATTTCGTGTAACCCATCACCTCGATTTTGGATCTGCATGTTGCAAATTACAATAAAATATGTTGTACCTTTTAAATACAATCACAATATTCGGATTTCATGTAGTCTACTGATCTACCCAACAAAAATATTACACTGAAGAATTTAATTTCCTGTTTACCTTTGGTTGCAAATAAACCTGATTCTTACAGGAGCCGGTTTTATAATCACGAAAATTATATCGATTCTAATCGATTCTCCGTACTTAATTGCCAAAAAAGTACAAATCTGGCGCTTCGTTGTGTTTGTTTTGTAACCAGAATAACAACCTGCCTCTCGGGTCTTGGCCCGGCCCGCCTCGGCCGATGCCAGGTCATTGCCACCAGTTGCAGTTATTTAACAACCATGACAAACTTTGTTGACAGCAAACTCGTTTTTAACGACCCATTTATCTCCTAGTTCACGTCTTTTTCCGACTAAACCGATTAGGTAGACGTTTTTGTCATTAGTTCAACTAAATGAGAAATCGACTTATATTGCTCTACATTTTATTTAAATGCACGTTCAGCTCGCATTGTTATTTGAAGAAAGCAATTGTGTATGTATACATCCGTATCACTAGAAGTAAAAACAATGTTTCTAGGTTAACCAGTATGCAAAACACAGTGGGAAGGAAAACTATGAAATACGGCGTAAGCCTAAGTCGAGACCTTTCTCCGCTGGCGTCATCGATTCCAAGAAAAGGGAGATGGTAAAAGTTACAAAGTTAAATAATACGCCTAAAAAGACTGCCTGTTGTAAACATGAGAGCCTTATTGAAGAACTTAAAGATACAAATGAAAGAGCGAATGGTCTTGAACTACAAAATGTGCAGTTAATCGATGATAATAAAGCTTTACGAAAGAAATTGAATCAGGTCAATGAAGAAAAACATTTAATTGAATTGAAGCTTGCAGAATGCGAAAAGTTTATAAGTAGACTTGGCAATGAATACGAAAGTCGAAATACGGAATTGAAATCGATAAAAGAACACGAGAACAGACTTTTGGCAGAGTTAACTAGAGAACGAAATGATAGGAAGAATTTGACAATACAACGCGATAAAGATTCGAACGCGATTCAAGATTTACAAAGACAAGTCAAAGAAATGGAAATGATATTAAAAAGGAAACATCCTGATTCTGTTTCTGCTTTGATTGGTTCGTATGCATGATTATATAGATACCTTATCATTTGGCAGCATATAGAATAATATATAGTAAAGCTATTTTTAACTTGAAGTATTGAATATCAATATAGTTACATATGTAATATCTTATGTATGCACTAGATACGTATAACAAATTTTTTTGCGTCATTTAGTCCGCTAGACGAAATGTATGTTCAAATTTTTGATAGAATAAATTTGGCTATTATTGGGACTTGAACCCACGAAAAGGATACCGTCCCTGTCGCTTTGCCTACCTAGCAATAGTATCACTCCATAAACAGTCAGAATTTGTTCCTTGGTCAACATGATAGAGTGTTATTTATTACGGAGAGAATTTTTTTATACTGTATAGATCTAACGCTTTACCACTATCTCACTTGATGGTCAGTGACGATGTGGTCGAAGGAGTTATTACGCTAGAACTTGAACGCTTATGCTAACTATTAATAGCTTAGAATGCTATTAATTTGAGTTTGCTCGGTTGTTTATCCTAGTTTTTTTTGCCCATATCATTTTTTTTTAAAGATTATAGGTTTGCGTTTGACCACTGTCTCACCTGATGTTAAGCGACGACGCGGTCTAAGGTGGAGCGCGCAAACTTAGTATATAAATATATAATATATATAACAAAATACCAATACAATAATATAAAATATCTTGGTAATGAATCCGGACACGAGTTCCTTGATGAGTGATAACAATTATTGTTATTCACGTCAACCTTAGAGAAAGACAGCGACAAATGACATATTGGAGGCGTTGGTCGTTGTTGGTGTCTTAAAATATCCGATTGTATCACGTGAAGTAACATTGTTTTTTATTTTTGATTGGAAATTCTCGTGGGTTTGACACATTATTATATATGTGTGGTATCCGGCTTTACTCACGTTTATAGTCGAAGTTTCGACCTAGGTCGATCGCCGCGTTCTGTCAGCGTAAACTCACCTGAGGATGAGCATCGGACATGCTCGAAACCTAGGTCGAAACTTCGACTATAAACGTGAGTAAAGCCGGATATCACATATACAGTCGTGGTCAACTAATTAGGGACAATCTCTAGTTAAGCCAAATTGTGAATTATTTTTTTATTTTCCAACGAGTCTTAACAATATTCCATATCTTTTACATGTAAGTGTAATTAGTCATTTATGTGCGCGATTATACAAACAATAACAACATCTTAAATATTAAACCTCTTTACAGTATAGCTGATAAATTATCATAGTGCTATTTGTTCAAAGAATGCTGGCTGGCCATTTAATTAGGGACACTGAGGTATTGCGTTCTAATTTCAAAATTGGAATTTTAATATTTTTTTGTTTCTTTTCTTATTGTTTCGTGGACGTTTTGGCGGCAATCCAGATTTTTTATTTTAAGTTTTGATAATTATTTTGAAGAAAAATGGGCAAAAATAAAAGTTGCGATCCAACACTACGAAAAATTATCATAAAGTTTGTCGAGCGTGGTTGGTCATACCGAAGGATAGCACAACATTTAAATTGTTCAAAAACTATGGTATGCAATGCAGTGCAACATTTCAAGCGCTATAACACAGCTTTAAATGTGTCCAGAACAAAAAGATCGAGACAGAGAGAGAAAAACGACTCCGCAAGAAGATAGAATGATAACCAGGTTAGCTAAGAAAGATCCGTTTCTAGGCTCTATTTTAATGAAACACGAAGTGTTTGGGGCAAACGAAAGAGCCGGTGTATCTGCGAGGACCGTTCGACGACGTTTGGTAGAAGCAGGGTTGTTCGGAAGAGTGGCTCGCAAAGTACCGTTGTTGAAGAAAGAACATAGAAATGCTCGTTTGGCGTTTGCACGTAAATATGGACATTGGACCTACGCCCAATGGCAACATGTACTTTTCTCTGATGAGACCAAGGTTAATTTGATTTCTTCAGATGGAAGGCAATATGTACGGCGTCCTGTAAAAGCGGAAATGAATCCAAGATTCACAAAAAAACAGGTGAAACATGGCGGTGGAAACATTAAAATGTGGGGCATTTTCTGGACGTGGAGTGGGACCTGTGAGGAAAGTTCAGGGTAACTTAGACCAACATCAATACCAGGCAATATTGGAAGAAACTATGCTTCCCTATGCTGAGGAGCATCTCCCTATTATATGGACGTTTCAGCAGGATAACGACCCGAAACATACCGCCCATTCAGTCAAGTCGTTTCTTACCAGTCAGTCTGTATCGGTGCTAGATTGGCCAGCAAATAGCCCGGACCTCAACCCAATTGAGCACCTTTGGCACGACATCAAGAAAAAAGTTGCCACTTATCGTAATACAAATTTGGATGAACTTCATGAAGCTTTTTGTGAGGCATGGGTAAACATTCCTGTCAAAACATGTCAGAAACTGATAATGTCTATGCCACATCGGTGTCAAGCGGTAATTACTAACAAAGGTTTTGCTACTGGGTACTGATTTTACACGTAATAAAATAGAGCTGTTAAAGATATTATAACACTGCAGAATATAAGTTTTGTTTAACTGTATTTTTCATTATACTTTACTGTCCTTAATTAAATGTCCACTACAGAATTGTACCTTAATATTTAATACATGTTTAACCTTTGATATCAAATACTTTTTCTATTTATTTAATCCTTTATTTACAGCCATTTATAGCATAATAATCGGACCACATTATGCAAATAATAGGTGCTGAGAAATCAATAGGGTTTTATATTTATATGTACATAACCGGTTATAGCCCTTCACTATCTTGAATGTCCCTAATTAGTTGACCACGACTGTATATAATATTGTTTTTTATATTACGATACACAACATGCTTTTCTGTATTTAGCAAAACATGTTTATCTAATCTCATACTGAAATATAAATATGAAAATCAATGGGGGAGGCCTATGTCCAGCAGTGGACGTCCTATGGCTGAGATGATGATGATGATGATACTGAAATATAAAGGTTAAAAAAACAAAAAGAGAACTTGAACGACAATCTTTATAGACAATACTCGTATATCGAAATAATTTTTTAAAGTTACATTATAAGACAGCTTTTCTATAACTGAATCGAAATGTTAATTTTTTACCATTAAGATACAACGTCAGCAGGTAGCAATGCAGTTTTTCTACATATAGTCTTTGGACCCGGCGAACACGCATGCGCGACCAGCAAATGGATTTGCCGCTAAACGTTTACAAATAAATGCAAACATGCGAAGTATGCTGTAATTTTACGTAAATTTCATTATCTATTTTATGAGATTAGATAAAGTAGTGTATGAAACTGCACATAATTTGGTCTTAAACACTCGTGTAATGCTATAAAAAACTCGCCTACTACGGCTCGTTTTTTTAACTTACACTCGTGTTTTAAAAAGGGTTTATGATACAGTTTCATAAACTACTCTTATTTTGAATAGGTAATAAAAACCATATTATTCCCGCAGTGGCATCTAAGTCATCGACTGTGGAAGACAATAAGAAGAAATTGCTAGAAGAGCGCATTGCTCGGCTAGAACAAGAGTTGAAAGACAAAGAAGATCATTTCCAGGGTATATTGTTGACTTTACAAGAAAAGTTCGGCGACATGAAACAGAAATACGAGAGCCACATCATAGATGTAGAAAGACAGTTGATGGAAGACCGTAAAGTTAATGCTGAACTTAAGAATAAGATAAATAAAGTGAATGAGGTTGATGCATCCGTCCAAACAGTGCCCAAGAATCAGCATAGTGTGTCGTCACAGACGTTCATAAAGCCAGACAGGGCGTGCTCTGCTGTTAGCAGGTTGTCTCAGAACTCAGCGCTGTTGTTGAACAAGTTAAAAGAGGATAGCTATCTGGTGGCGACCATCAAAGGCTTGCAGTCAGAGCTGACTGTCAAACAACGGACTATTGCTAAAATTAACAGAGAAACCGAAGAGCTAAGGAAGAACTTGCGTAACATACAGAAGGAGAAAGAAGGTAAGCGCGCAAGATTCATGGGTTCCATTTGACTTTGCGTAGATGTTATCCTAGTGTTTTATTGCATTTTATTAAACTAAAAAAAATACCTTTGACAAGTTATTTCACACTTTTGAGTGTCTGTAGTGTTTTTGTCTTTTTTAGTTTTTTTTTTTCACCCTTTTCAGTGACCTTTGCTACTGACGGGATCAATTGTCATTGTGTATGTTCACCGATTTCTTCACCCTCAATAAGAAAATCATCCACATGAAAGTAACACTTTTCAGTAATGGGAGTGTAACTCAAAAACCGCTTGTCCGATTTTGATGAAATTTAAATTGGATCACACGGGAAGCACCAGACTTCAAATAAAAAAAAGAATCATCAAAATCGATTCACCCAGTCGAAAGTTCTGAGGTAACAAACATAAAAAAAACGGGTATATACGGGTCGAATTCCTCCTTTTTTGAAGTCGGTTAAAAATCCACCAGACTGACCAATACGAGTCGGCGGATGAAGTAGTAGTCACACGAATTCCGGAAGTTTTTTTTTTATTGGGAATTATTGTATTGAACTAAAGTATAGAGTAGCTACGATGCTGTTACTTTAATAAGTAGTAACATATGTTATGATTCTTATACACGGGAATTCCTCACGTAAGAAGTCAGAGGGTTCCGACTATAGTTTCGACCACATTCGGTGGTCTTTTTCAAGGAGAATACGGGGCGCTCGCGGACGCCCCGCGTTTCAACCCGATAGTGGTTGAAACTATAGAAACTATTCCCGTGTTTTATACATTCATAATGTGTCAAAACCACGTCAGTTTTAATAACAAGATTCTTATACAAATAATTAATTGACTTATTGAATTGTATTGTTTAATTTATTTTGTATGTTAATAATTGACTATGTAGTTAATAATAATTGTATATTGTATTTTCCTTGATGGAAATTGTATTTTTATTGGACTTGTGGACATGTTGTTATTGCAAATGTTTTTAATAAAGTGACTATGAGTAAACTGTATTGAACTTTCTCCTGTTCTCCAGTCTTACTCCACCTGAACCCTCAGAAGAAAACGGGCGGTAATAAGAGTAAATCCACTGAAAACATACTTGCCAGAATGAACATGGAGATGGAATCGGAGCTGGCTGAAGTAAAGCAGCAGAAGGAATGTTTAGTTCAAGAGAGGAACAGTCTACTGGATTCACTGAAGCGGACCAACGAGGAGTTCATTTTGCTGAAGAAGAAAAGGATCCAAGATGTAAGTAATTGTGACTTTTGTCTGTGTGGTGTCTGCACCCTACCTGTGAACGCAGCCCGAGTTCGGTTATCTGTGGTCACACTCTACCTCCCTTCCCGGCTGAGCTATGGCCTATTTCCTTCATGTCTGGAACTTCTAATTGTGTGGATTGTTTAATGTATGTACTCCCGAATTATATTAATTAATTATAAACAACGCACTCTCGCCGATATTGCCACCCGCATTTCTCCAGTCTTCTCGTGACCACGACCAATGCAACTTGGTCGAAACGTCGAGGTAAATAAATTACTAAATGTTTTTTCTCGCGATCAAGCCCCGTTTGATTTAATAACAATGTGTTCGAATCGCAAGTCTAAAAATTACAATTATAAATTGGTTAGTGTTTTCATTACGCACAAACACGACAATTGGCGACGAGGATGGGATCTTGGGATGTAGAGATCGCTTTAAGCGATAAAGTCGCCAATTGTTCTTTGGTTAGGTTTTTTGTTTTATTATTGTTTTTTTGTAAGCGGTGTGCAATAAAGTGTTTTGTATCGTAATTAGCATTTTGCTTTTAGGTTTAGATTGGTTAATGGGGGTTTAAGCTATCTCCATACCAAATTTCATCCAAATTCATCTAGTCATTTAGGCGTGAAAGAGTAACAAAAATACATCCATACTCACAAACTATCGCATTTATAATATTAGTAGGATTTTACCGTACTTCGTGAAGATGACATAAATATACACTTTATTGAACACAGTAAAGAAAATAATAATCAATGAAACAATTTTAAGATAACAACTGTAACAATAGGCGGTCTTATCTCTGTCAGCGATCTCTTCCAGACAACCTTTAGATGGACAGGAAAATACTTATGGATAGTGGCGTCCATATATTTAAGTTATAAAATACACTACACATCAATAAATGTAATAAATATAAAATAAATATTCATACAATACTGTTATATATTCGAATATATATCATAAATAAGAGAAATAACCAACAGTCTCGAAATATTTCAATTAAATCGAATAATACAATTGAATTCTTTTATCACTTCAACTTGATTTAAGTATTAGTCAATTATTTAACTAAAAAAGGGAGATGGGGCAAAAGGACCTCATAAATTAAGTGAAATGAATATTTGGCAAAGTGTTTACAACATGTAGTGACGGACCGGACATAGTGCTGTGTCATGGGACATTTCAGCGTGAAGCTTTGGAAACTGTCATGGACACGATAATGCTGCTAACTATCAGCGTCATAGCTTGCCTGTCTCGTAACATCATCATCGTCTCAGCCATAGGCCTCCCTTATTGATCTCCACAAAGACAAGTTGGAAGCGGACCGCATGCAGCCCTTACCTGCGATCTTAGTCGTTTTCTACCTGTCGTAATATATATATATATATACTCGTAGTACGAATACGAGATTTATTTTTCTGTTTTCTATCATAACTGGTGCGCTTCTTGCGATGACGCCTTTCAAAACGTGTATCATAGAAATTGTGTTTCTTGCAGTTACATACTCTCCAATTGGCACACGAAAAAGAATTGATGCAAATGAACATGCAAGTTTATCCGCTGCAAGAAGAGATAAGGAATCTGAACAGAACTGTGGAATACTTACAAGACCGCGCGAGACACTCGGAAGACAAACTGATGAGGTGCCAAGGGGGTGTGAGGGAGATAGAGATACATGCCGGTGGTGATAGCTCTGGTTTTAGAAGTGCTAAAAGAGACGGCTGTTGATTTCTGTGTTCCTTTATTTTTTTATAACCCCAAAATAATTCTCACTAATCTACGTGCAAAATTTTACGTAATTATATAGGAATGTAATCAGTCGAATACAAGTCAGATTGCTCCAATGCTAAGCATTTCCGTAATCAGTCAACTTTATTTGTTTTTCCTGACCACTGAGCTAGATTGTAAGATTGGGACCATTGCATTAAGTATTTTTATACGTAATTTAAATAATGTAGTATTCGTAAGATAAGTATTGTTGTGTTGTGGCCGAATTTTCGGCCTGTTTACACATTGTAAATTTAATTTTTGGTGTTAGTTTTGATTCAGTACCTGCATACAGAGATCAAAAACTGATAAAATAAAAAATAAAAATGTACGTTTATTTTTCATACACACAAATTTACAATAACTCAGACGCGCAACATAAGTAATAAACAAGAATGAATGTAATTATACTTGTTGTAATTAGGTACTGCAATTTTGCGCGATGTCAATTAATAATATGCTAGTTTATACATATATAGTAGTCGTCATATAAATGTCAAATATCGCTGGACTATACTGGGGGGATGTATGCGCAAAGACGCAGTAGCTTACCTAGTATTAGGTATTATAATACCTATTATGATTCCTTATATTACACTCATAAAATAAAGTACTACATATCATATTAAAGAGGCTAGTACTTTAGAATGCGTCTGCACTTATTGAATGCTAATGATCTTTTTAAGTGACGACAAACAACCAACTTAGAGCCTGATATATGAACGATTGATTTTTTCGGCTGTTCTCGTGTCTGTCACGGGAATATATGATAATATTACATACGGTATACAAATGAACACAGACATTGTTATGTCTATTAAGTAGATAGTGGTAAGTGTGAGAGTATGTAATATTATGTATTGTCCCTTTTGTCCGATTCATCATGTCAGCCATATGACGTCCACTGCTGGACAAATGCCGCATTAATAAGGACACGCGAAACGGAAGCGGTACGCATCCAGCCCCTTCACGCGATCTTGGTCAGATCATCTGCCACCATTTGTCCAATTATCAGGTGTGAAACGGACAATTTCAATTGAACTGTCATTAAATGACAGTTTTTGATTACGTATCGATCATCGATAGGCGCAAAACTTTGTTGTTAATAATCGTTTGATTGCAACATAAAGATAATCTCCTCGCTGGGATGGATTCCCGAGTAAAACTAGAACCAACTATAATTGTACCTTTCAATTTTTTTATACATTTTGTCATGTCATTTATTCTTGCGAACCAACTAATTACAACAATTAATGTGACTAACCATTCGGTATTCGGGCGCATATTAGGCCGAATACCCAATCGTGTCTTATATGTGTCGCAACCCTAGTTTTAAGTGCTCTCGAGTGCCTAGTCAAGTAATTGCACGTGCCTGTTGTGATAGTTGGTTGTCTTATATTTATGAATAAAGCGCGCAAATTTATGGTGAATATAATGAATTACATGAATGGCAAAATTGCTATCTATAAAACTACATAATTATGTATTTTTGTGACAATATTTTCTACTTATATCTAATTTTTGGCCTTTTACAGTTTTAATACAATATCGATTTATTATTACGCTTACACGCTTAGAACTAATTTTAATGAAATTTGGTGTAACATATAGGCCAGTCTTATACCTAAAACTTTAAATAATCGATTACTTTAATTGGTGATGCCCATACATGTCGCTCAACAACGACAAATTTAGGTGTCTGTTTTTACCAGAATTATGTTATTTACGGTGGCCTTAATGTTTAATCGTTTTGTTTGGGTCTTGAAGAGATTGGTGCGCTGGAATTGACACCTTGTATTTTGTAAGTAGTGTAGGTAATCTAAATTAAGGGATATTAAGGTTCCCAGTGTTATGGAGGTATGTGTCTAGTCAAATTATTTTTTAATATTGGCGGTTTAACTGTAATCCCACCGATGTCATAACGCAGTGCCGTTGAAGCTTTTTAATAAATAAGATTTGTGTAATTAGTCTGTTTATTTTGAAACTTAAGTCGCCTTTAAAAATAGCAACTTGCAATGGATTGCAAGTTTCCTGGAGTTCTGTTCCCGGATTCCTAGTTTGGAATCCAGTCCAAAATGCCCCAATTCAATGAACACACATTCCAGAATATGTTTACAAACATGTTCTACTTAATCGACGTTTCATTCATCAACATTTTTGACATAAAGATTTCGATGAGTGTATAACACAAGATCAAAACCAAGCATCATGCAGCCCTCTCAACCTACGCAACTCGGGATCGATTTCCCTGGCCAGTTGTCTCGCGGCCGCCAACGTTTCCGTTCCAATGGGTTCAATATTAGACGGTGGTAGTAAGAATCCGTAACTAGTCTCATCAGCCAGTTCTAATACAAAGGACCTGGTGGCGCTTGAAGAGTACATCCAGTCTATAATGGCTCCTGAGGCTGGGTAGATTGTGTGATAGGTCGCGCCGAATTTGTAGGTCGCTGCTGTTGTGTTGAAGATTGCCTGGAGATTGAGAATACCAAAATGATGGTGTGCTAAGGTTGGGCCTATATTAAACCTTGTGCAACTTGTTTTATGTAAACCAATGATATATTAGACTATTCATAGCGTATTTACTCACTACTCCGAATATTGAATTGATGTTTTTCCAATGTTATTAAAAATATTTGATTTGTGTCCAGCACATCCCTAAGTCTGATTTGCATATGATACTCACGAAAGTTGGTGTGACAGTTTGAATGCCAGCATTCAAACTTAAGTGCGGTGGCGAGCAGGTAGAGTTTCGTTCAGTGAACTCTTTTCCTGCTGACAATGTTCACAAGCAGTTTTTTATTAGGTGGGAGTTTATATAAAAGATTTGAAAGAGAAATAGTAGGTAATAATTAGTTAAAAACAAGACAAGTGCGAGTCGCACTCGCCCTCTGAGGGTTCCGTATAAATTTGTGGGTATTCTTCTTCTTAGCAATAGGATATCCACTGCTGGACATAATTTGTAGGTATATAATAATAAAATTATATAAAAATATTGTGGGTACATATTATCAAAAATAGTTCTTTATTTACATAAATAAAAAGGATATTTTTTTTCTTCGTCATAAATCGAAAACAAATCATCATACATCATAAAAACAATTCAAAATCTGCTTAAGCTTGTGCCCATGATATCCTTTCATACGGTACCTACCCCCCATGACATGCTTAACTCAATTCAAAATTGGGTCCGCCGCGCCGCCGTTGCATAAATGCCCTGTTTTATTATGACTTAATTACAAATGTATAGTTTTCAGACTTCTCTCTATACTTGTAGTGTAAGACGGTACTATTTGCCAAATTTCATAGTTTTACGCCAACGGAAAATATACCTTATAAATTTTGATTCCCTTGAAAGCGTCGAAACATACGTTTATTACGGCATAAACGGCTGAATCTTCTTCTACGTTAACTTATGAGTTTGATTTTTTCACAGCTCCAAGGGACTGTAGACCTAAGTTTAGTAAGCATTTTAATTTGATAAAATGTCTTGACGGACGAAACCCTAAAATACATAGCCACCTTTTATCCCGAAAAGTATTGGACTGTTCCTGTGGGATGACGGGAAGACAGAACAAACGTCAATACCACGTGCCCTTTCACCGCAGGGCGCAGCTCGTATATATATAATAATAATACTCAAGTGTTTACCTCAGCCATAGCTTTAGAAGTATTCCAAAGTAAAAAAAAAAAAAAAAAAAAAAAGTAATATATATAATAATACTCAAGTGTTTACCTCAGCCATAGCTTTAGAAGTACTCCAAAGTACTTTTCTATCCGTCGTTGGATGGGGCTTAGCGCTCCAAGGATATAATATCAGCTGGCCGTAAGAATGCAGATCTAACATTGCGGTTGGCTTCTTGTTTGAAGACGCTATCATGTCCTATATACCAAAAAATATATAAAGAATTAGCAAAAAGGATCAAATGTTCTCTAATCTATATCTAAAATAGTTATAGATGCCTAATATTATAAAGAACAAAAATACTGAACCGATGTTAAAATTTCTTTGACCAGTATAATGCTGTGTTATCATCAAAGAGCAGGTTGCTGTTTGGTTATCATAAAGTGACAAAGTTTACAGGTATGCTATTTTAAGTAAAAAAAATTGGTTGTCTGTAAAGTCGGTTTACGGACGATAGATTTACGTGATAACGACATAATCATGTATGACTTTGACATTGAAATTGACATTGACCATTGACCATTCACCGTTACGCGGAACGTTACTATTTTTCATTTTAGCATTCATCAATTTATAAAACGTTATCACGTCAAAAGGATATTTAACTAAAACACGCACATGAATGTGGAGGCAAAACGTTTCTTGCGATTAGTTGCAACTTCTACCATGCATGGATGCAGCATTGCCGTCCGTCTAATCGTTCTTTGGTGGAATGGGAGTGGAGAAATCATGAGAATGTAGCTAAAAGAGCTCTCTTCCTTGAACGTATCCGATAAAATAGACTTTACGTCGGTGCTTTAAGCTTCCTATTCTTGTATTGACCACGGAAAGTCATTGTTGATGATCCTTTTAGCTTTTCTCTCTACGGGCTCTTGAGCCCTGAATTAGTACTTAGCCAACACTCTTGTATGATCAGATGGTAGAACCGATGAGAACAACACAAATATTGGGTATTCTGCCTACGAAAGGAGTGGGGCAGAATGCCCAACATTTAAGTACTTCTGAATAAACTGGCTGATTTGAATGAGCCAAAATAAATAAAATACTTACTCGTAGTGCCTTAGACTCGGCTTCGGAAAACGCATGAGGTCCTGAGTAGCCTTCTTCGCATTCATTTTTGATTGTAATACCAGCTACGTCCCAATCCACGCTAAATAAAGGGATGATTTAATACAACGATTTATATAAAAGAGAGACGACTAGATCCTCAAGCGTAGACCGCATAAATTAGGTTTGTTATTTATTTTATAGAAACTGCAATTCTCCACAGACTCCAGGGTCCGTGCCGTTTTTTAAGTTATTTTAGATATGTAACATTTATACGATGGCATTAGGGGACAACATACAAGTGGTACTTAATTAGGGACATAAATATAAGTATATATTTTTTGGGTTTTTCTCTTCTTACAGAGTATGCATGAGAATTCGGAGCAGGCCAGTGTCTGCGGACAGCACCCGTTCACGAGTTGACGTGTGCACTAGCCATCGCCTTCTTCAACTCTATTTGGGGGAAGATGGCGACCTGATACACGACGCCACCACTCGCCAACAGACTCTCGTGGGCATGACTGCTTCGGATGCTCATACAGATTCCTTGTCAACAAATGGGAATTTACATTAAAATATTTTCTAGAGAATTTCCAGGGAGAATTACATTACAAGTATTTGAAATAGGAATTTTTAAAGGGGATTACAGAACAGGTAGGATTAGTTACTCCAAGCTTTCGCATTTCAGCTGGGCCTCCAATACCACGCTATCGGTATTTCATTGATTTAGGTTTATTCATGCAGTGGTTTTATTTTTCGCTATTTATGAGAATTTGCAATCAATCAGCCTGGTGCCACGCCAGTTATGAAGCATGATTTTCATTCAATATTTTTTTTATAATTAGGCATGAATATTTTCTTTCACAAAATGCTCATGTTACACTAACAACTGGGTGTGACTTTGCCTGTAGTTAGGTTATATCTAGTCCAGGTTTTAGTAACGTGATCCTATAGAGCGTACCATTTCTTCCTTTTTAACCGACTCAAAAAAGAGGACGTTTTTCGCAATTCAACCCGTATATTTTTTAATTTTTTTTTCATCTTTGTGACCTCAGAACTTTCGACTGGGTGAACCGATATTGATGATTCTTTTTTATTTCAAAGCTGGCGCTACCCTTGTGGTCCCATTTCATCAAAATCAATATATTAAATTCAATCATTTAAGCTGTTTTTGAATTACAATCAAATAACTGAAAAGTAACAGTACGTACAGTACGAAACGAACAGTGTTAGTTACGTCTACTGAGACGATTTCCATATTGAGGGTGAAATCGGTGAACATACACAATGACAAATTGATCCCGTGAGTAGCAAAGGTCTCTGAATAGGGAGATTTATTTTTTTACCAAAAATGGAGCCGACCTTTTTTGGTACAATTTTTTTTTATCGTACATCATTCATAACTGTGCATACCTACCCAGTACCATATACAAATATTTGTTAATACAAATTCGTCTATGCCACTGAACACTAACATGAAGGTCTTGAATAAATGATATGTAGGTAGGTATCACGTACCTACCGATAGAGAAGCGATACCGAGTAATAATTATGACCCGTATTGATTTTTTTATGCAACACACAAGCTAATAATGGAATTACATATTTAGGCCAGGGTTGGTACCTAGGTACCTACCAACTCTTCTTGCGTATTATTTGTTTATACCATTGCATGCATTTGCATTCGGCATGTTTTCCTTCGTGATAAAGGCTACAATTGAAAACGAGTATTTTATGTGACAATATGATTCGCTCGCGTGTTCTACAGGTACAGAGAAAATACTTTATTCTCAGACGAGGGGTCGGAAGTCTTTGAATCTATTCCTGGGTTTGAGCTTAAGGAGAAGTTAAAAATATGAGGAAGTCCACGGTTTGATGGTGCTTTCCAGTCATCCTGAAGTCCCAAGAACATAATTATGTAAGGTGTGCTTTTTTCTTACTAAATAGATCTAGGTTTTGACCACTATTTCACTTGGTGGAACGATGTACTTAGTCAATGATGATATCACGATAGACCTATAATGCTTACTGGCCGTCAAGGACTGCTGTCTGAACACACTATGTGTTTGGTGAATGTTTTTCAGACTTGAGAGTGGTAGCTAGCCAGGCGTGTACTCCAAAGTAACCTACCAATGCTGGGACTTCGATAACGGTGTAATCATCACCGCAAGCTCAAGCCTTTGGTGGGGATCGAATCCGCACCCGTCAGTTTGACGGCCGACGCTTCCACCGCTGCGATATCATCTCTTCAAATATGTGTGGTGAGGCAGCTGTCCTTGAGAGCCAGTAAACATTCTAGGATTGATTTCACGTAAGAAAATATGTTCACTCACCATCAAGGGAAATAGTGGTCAAGCGTTAGACCTGTGGTGGTTATACGAATCGCCGCATCCATCATCGATGGATTTACGAAGATCATATTTTCATTAAACTTTTTTATGGCAGTGGTCTAAAGGCTAATATATAATAAAAATATGTTTACTTAAAATTCCGGTTGATGTCTACTCCATAGCAATACTTGTTCTTCCGTCGGTTCTTCCTCCAGAGTCTATCGTGAGTACGGGAGTATGCATATCCGTCTGGGTTCATAACGGGTATGATGATCCTAAAAACGTGTACAGAATAGGAAAAATTCTTTAAAAAATCCTTATGCACTATGACCCTTATTCCTGAGGGGTACGGTCTACGAATTACCCATTACGGTGGAATTAGTCTGTCCCATCATAACCATACTAATATCGATATTTAGGCAACAACCCTTATGTAAAACGACCTTGGTTCTGCTTCTTCAAAATTGTAAATCGTAAACTGAAGTTTATAACTCCGCAAAACCACATTTTATACAACTAGGAGTACTGACTGTACCTTCTGTATTTATATATATATATATATATATATATATATATATATTAATACATATATATATATATCGTCGCTTAACATCTGTCTGTGATCGAGCCCAGATTATATAACCGCCTCCTGTTACATGTTTGTTTGACCTGTGTCTGGGTGTGTATATATGTATATAAGTATATATATCAGTCAACAGGTTACCATAGTACAGGCTCTGCCTAGTTTGGGACCTGAAGACCTTGTGTGAATGTTGATAAATAAAAATAAATAAATGAAAAGTCAATTAAAAGTGCAACTTCTCCAAAAATATTCAAATATAAATTAAAGAAGCTACTATCAAGTAAATATTACTCACTTACAGAGTATTTAGGCGGCAAAGGCAATACTAAGTAGTTATTATTGTTATATATTGTTAGTATTACTTTAATGTCATATTTTTGCCATAATATATTTTAATTTTTATTTTTTTTATTTGTATGGGACCTGAAGACCTTGTGTGAATGTTGTCCCATATTATTATTATTATTAAATTCAGCTACCAGCCGTATATAAGCCCACAACTATGGAATACCGTCCTGTTACGTTACCAAATAAGCTATAGTTTATTATATTTGTAACTTACCATTCAATTGACTTCATATACCGTGGCAAATGATCGAACTTTGTTACAATCTTATCGAGGACGTACAAAGCAGAAGTTATGGAAATCCATTCTCGCGCGTGCGAACCGGCCGTAATCAACAACGCTTTGTTTTCTGGATTCTCGTTTGATATTGTGACCATCTGAAGTTATCGATACATAGGTACTTTACATAATGTACGTAATAGAGTCATACAGTACATAAAAAAATTGGTTGTCTGTAAAGTCGGTTTACAGACGATAGATTTACGTGATAACGTCATAATCATTTATGACTTTGACTTTGACTTCGACTTTGAGTTTGACTTTGATTATTTTATGTAATACAAAACTCAGGTGGAACGTTACGCGGAACGTTACTATTTTTCATGAGTGTTGCTGGTATTCATCAATTTATAAAACGTTATCACGTCAAAAATAGTTTAAACAATATAAAAAGGGATCTTTTTGCATAGCTAGCCTTAGTTTTAGATGCGTATATATAGGTACAGATAACAATAAAAAGGAAGGTAGATATTGGATATTAAAAGGTGTATTGTTAAGAAGGTATATATATAATATTAAACCAACTTTCTACACATTTAAGTTACATTTATAAAGCACTAGCTGCGCCCGGCGGCTTCACCCGCGTGAACTACGGTCTTCCCGCTACCTCAATAATCCCTAACTACGTATACTTTTTAAATAAAAGATAGTCTATGTGTTATAGGCATGTATATATATCAGGGGATAAGCTATTTTCATTCTAAATTTCATGCAAATCCGTTTAGCTGTTTCATCGTAAAAGAGTAACAAACATACAAACGACAGACAAACTTTCGCCTTTATAGTACCTAGTACCGTGGTGATGAAAAACGGTGATGAATGTGATGATGAAAATTAGCCTATGTTTTAATCCAGGGTCTAAACTATCTCTATGCCAAATTTCATCTAAATCCATTCAGCCGTTAAGGCATGAAAGAGTAACAAACATCCAAACTTTCACTTGTTTGTGACTCTTTCACGCCTAAACGGCTGGGCAGGGCAGGGCACATAGCTCGAAGAACTGATGGCCGTTGGGGCCGAAAAGTTCTAGAATGGAGACCACGGACTGGCAAGCGCAGCATAGGACGGCCACCGACAAGGTGGGCAGACGACCTGACTAAGATCGCAGGCAAGGGCTGGATGCGGGCCGCTTCCAACAGGTCCTTGTGGAAATCAATGGGGGAGGCCTATGTCCAGCAGTGGACGTCCTATGGCTCAGATGATGATGATGATGATGAGGATTGTATAATTGGACTTCTTTGTTTATACACAATTATTGCTTTAAACATATTGTTATACCATTCAATAAGCGATTAATGTGTATCATATTATTATCTTATACATGCCACTGGCGGATTCAGATTACCATTGACGTGTTCAAATACCATTTCACCGAATGATGTTTTACTAAAGATGACGTATATTCATACTGCGCGGTGCCCAGATTGTGTTCCTTTACGACATAAACATGCTTACTGCGACAGTTAATACGGTACAAATAGTATAGAAAAGGATAGCTATATGTTTAGACTTGCTCTTGAAATACGCGTCGTAATGAAAATTACTACAATTGACTTAATTTTGCTGCCTCAGTTTCCGCGCGCTTGTGCGACATCTACCTCATATAAACATATAATATCATTGATTTCACCGCGGGGCCCAGCTAGTGCATAATAAGCTTGCGTTCCAAAACACTTTACTCTTCTTCGAGTAAATTTGAGTTTTGGAACGGCCACTTGTCAATGTCACGTTGGCTAATAATTAACTCTGATTTTTGTAGGGTAACAGAATTAAACTGTCACATGAAATTGTGCCGGTTTGAAAACTTTACAACCTCAGATTAATTACTGGATACTCAAAGCTTACAACTGTCAACATGAATTTTTAACGTTGGGTTTTGGAACGAGATAGAGCAATGATGACCCTTTACTGGGTGATGATACCTGTTTTGGAACGCAGCCTAAAATTTATGCCGTATTATATTGATGACTGAAATTCGATAGCTACTTGAGCGTCAACGGTTCGGTTAGCTATGGCTATTCTCAAGTTGGCTCCATCTTGTAAAACAGGTTATCAAGCGCTAAACCGCTATTCCCGACGGGTTCTAAATGTAGCAAATAGTATCTAAAGGTAGCATGCGGAAGTAAAAGCGTGCTACCAGATACTAGTTGTGTGTCCCGCTACACAAACGCACACGTACGTATCTTCCGTACGTATTTTTTGACGTGATAACGTTTTATAAATTGATGCCAAATGAAAAATAGTAACGGTACATTCCGCGTAACGTTCCACCTAAGTTTTATCTAGATCTAGATAATATAATCAAAGTCAAAGGTCAATGGTCAAATGTCAAATGTCAGATGTCAAATGTCAAATGTCAAAAGTCAAAAGTCAAATGTCAAATGTTAAAGTCAAAAGTCAAATGTCAATGTCAATGTCAAAGTCATACATGATTATGTCGTTATCACGTAAATCTATCGTCCGTAAACCGACTTTACAGACAACCAATTTTTTTTAAAGTGAAGACTTCTTTATCATCGTTGTGCACTTTTTTATGGGGAAAAATGTTAAACTCGCTTCAGGACACTCGCGTCAGAATGTCAGAACGTGACGTCATCGAATTCGTAAGACGAAGGGAGAGTAGACCGCCGTTGAAAATTTTAACTTAAATGTGTTACGAATAAGGAACATTTTCGTTTGTTGGTAGCTTTAATTGATAAAATCGTCTTGTTAAGTTTGTTTGTTTGGTTATCAAAACGCCGATATTATAAAGAGAAAAGATTACATTGTTTAAAAAAAAGTCACGTTAATTAAAAAATCAATAAACTTAAATACCTATTGTCATGTTTGTGTACGATAGCGCAATAAATGAATATTGTATTTTACCACATAAATGCTAGTACTTTTGTCATAATAAAGATAAATAAAGCAATTCGTGGAAAATTATTCCCTAACCATTTCAAAATATTCAAAAATGCACAACAGCATGCAGAGTGCAACCGGTTTTTTTTTATTACACTCAATCCCCCGCAGTAGGATTCCCCATGTCGCGGGAGGCATGGGCACACACAATCACAGCACACAAAAAACCAAGACCCGGGACAAACACCTTGCCGTTATAAATCCAGTCTGATCCAGTTTATATTCGCTTTTTTCCTAATTGTAATGTAGGTACTAACTGGTCGATGCATTTAAACCAGCACACACCTTTTTAGATGAGTTATACCACTTAGTTTGCAAATCGATCAGCATCACCTAGGTGGTCTAAGGACAGTGTCCAAATAGTTTCAAGATACCCCTTTTGCTGATCTTACCTCGCAATGTCTGCCGTGATGACTCAGCCTTCATAACTTACCTTTAATGATCTGTTTTCCGCTGTGTAACCTATAGTGGTCAATTTACAAATTGAAGGGAAATTCTCCGTTAGGTATATTAAGTATTCGTCGATAACCCTCAATGTCGGAAACTCTTTCCAACACAGGCGATGTCCTGAAAAGTAAAGGTAAGAACTATATTATAAACGCTATAGGTATGTCTATATTCTATGAGTCAGCTAAACATATAATTATAAATGTAAAAACACGGTTATTACTCACGTAATAAGTCAAAGGGTTTCGACTATAGTTTCAACTATATTCTGTGGTCTTTTTCAAGAATACGGGGCGCTCGCGGATGCGGTCGCAGTTCGTATAGTACTCAACTATAGTCGGAACCCTTAGACTCATTACGTGTGTAATTCCCGTGTTTTATACACTCATAATGTGTGAAAACCACATTAGTTTTAATAACAAAAACACACTTTTTTATGCTGTACCTATAGATCTAACATTTGACCACTATCTCACTTGATGGTCAGTGACGATGTGGTCGAAGATGTTATCACGCTACATCTAGAATGTTCACTACCTCTCAAGGACTGCTGCCTGCACACACTATGTGTTTGGTGACAGTTTTTCAAACTTGTGGTAGCTAGCCAGGCGGCTATTCGAAACTACCCTACCACCATGCTGGGAATTTGATAACGGTGTTACGTCACTTGACACTTTGACAGCCGATGCTTCTCCCGCTGAGCTATCATAGCTTCAAAAAGCTTGGACTTACCTTGCCTTAAAGTATCTTCATTCCACAAAGAAGGTTCCGTCCTTAATGCATCCACCCTCCTCTGAACATCCATTATGATAACAGAATGGTTCAAATTCATAGATTTCAGAATACGGTTGACCTTCACTTTGTTGTCTGGTTTGATGAGGAAATCTGCTTGGTTGGTCTGCAGTTTCCATATTGATATATCTGTAGGTATTAATACTTATTCTTAGATATATATAGATCGTCTATTCTGTCTCAGCCATAGAACGTCCACTGCTGGACATATGCCTCCCCCATTATAGGAGGGATATAAATGAATATATGAATGCTAAAAATAGTGATTTAAATTTTGAAATGGATTAAGATAGCAAAGTTTGACATTTAAATGAGGGATTTTCAATTATTTGTATATGACATACTAGCTGCGCCCCGCGGTCTTACCCGCGTGGTGATGATGAAAATAAGACTGTGTTAATCCAGGTTCTAAACTATCTCAATACCAAATTTCATCGAAATCGGTGTAGCCGTTCAAGCGTGAAGAATTAACAAACGTGCACACATATTTTCGGCTTTATAATATTAGTGTGATCGGATTATAGTGGGATAGATCTGAATTTATTTGTTTGTTACGCTTTCACGCTCATGCAGCTGGACATATTTTGGTGAAATTTGGTATGGGGATACCTAACACCCTGGAATAACACACTGGCTACTTTTGATCATCACCACCGTTTTTCATCAACACGCGTGTGAAACTGCTGGACGTAGCTATTTATATTATAAATCTAAAATTAAGTCGGTTTGTTTGTTACGTTCTCGCGCCTAAACAGTTGAACCAATTTTGATGGTATTTGTTATAAGTGTTGATGGGATCTTGGTAAAGGCGATAGGTTACCTGTGTCATGGAAAAAGTATGGTTAGCTGTCTCAGGTAGCGATAAAACCGAAGTCCACGCTGGTGAAACTGCGGGGCGTAGTTATTAGGTACTTATCATTATACACAACCTTGGTCATCAATGAGTTTCTTAATTGTTAAAATGTCTTTGTCACCACGAAGCTTTGTTCGCCAGACTTGTGCTCCTTCGTAAGAAGCAACTTCGTCAGGTCCTAAAGTAGATGCGTGCCTCACTTGAAAAAAAAAACAAATAACATTAAGAAAAGTATTATCACTTGTCAATTCAGCAACTCGCAGTGCTCATGATACATTTTTAATAGGGGATGTCTATGAAATCTTTTGTGCTGCTTCAGCGAAGAGTTAAACAATGGCAGTGATTCACTTATTCAACTAAACTAAAATTCTGGAATATTTTTTTTTATATTTATTTATTAACATTCACACATGGTCTTCAGGTCCCAAACTAGGCAGAGCCTGTACTATGGTAACCTGATGACTGATATATATATACATATACACACCCAGACACAGGTCAAACAGACATGTTCATACACACAAATGTTTGACCTGTCCGGGAATCGAACCCGGGACCAGCGGCTTAGAAGGCAGAGTGCTACCAACTGCGCCAACCGGCCAGCATATAGCCAATATAAAATGTGTTCTTGTATGGTTTCGATAAAGTCTAAATTACCATAGTAACAACACTAAAATTAGATGGTTTTATTCAATTTGCGGGTAGTTTCAGGTAAGTAAATTAAGTCGCCACTTATTTGGTGCCTACTAAAACTACCCGCAATAAAGCTCGTCTAATATTAGTGACAGCGTTATACGAATTTAAATTATACGTCGTTTCGCCTATGTGATCATTTTCTGAGAAATTAGTCAGCGCCTCTACAGTACGAAAATAGAACTATTTGCGAAGCACTAAGAAGTTTTATTACTGTCGCACCTTCATTTTGAATGAATGTTTTGACAGACGCTCGAGGGCCGGGCGACTGAACCTCCCTCGGCTTCTACGAGATGGCGTTATAAAGTTTCTAATAATATATTTTCTTACGGATTCCACCTAAAATGTACTAGAGAAGAAAAACGATTTGGAAAGCCATCAAGAATTGATCATTTTATAATAGGTTTTTTTAAACTTTAAAACGACGGGATGCGTAACTACATCATCTGATAGTTAAGAGGCCAGCATTAAAAATAATTGGAGGCCAGTGAGACGCGATCAATGTACGGCTTCGTTCGTCCAGGATTTAAAAAAAAAAAAATTTACATTCACACAAGGTCTTCAGGTCCCAAACTAGGCAGAGCCTGTGCTATGGTAACCTGATGACTGATATATACTTATATACATATACACACCCAGACACAGGTCGAACAGACATGTCCATACACACAAATGTTGGACCTGTTCGGGAATCGAACCCGAGACCAGCGGCTCAGAAGGCAGAGTGCTACTATTTTATCAGCATGTACATGTAAATAAATCATCGTCCTTCGTTGTAGATCCGTGATCACCTGCAGAGGCGCTAGCGGCATTGTAAACAGACATTAGTGATACAAAACTTGACCATGTATGTAATCTTTAAGCCTGACTGTAGAAATATATATGATAAAGGTCTATATAATCATGTTATACGAATTAGTGCATTCAGTTGGGCAGGGGCTAGGTGTAATAGCCTCCTTCGACTACATCCTCACTGATCAGTTTGATACATTTGGTAGCCTAGTTAAAAAAAAACGCATTGTATATAGACCGATCTGATGATCAAATTATTGTGCCTTTCGACCACACAATTACTGAATATCAAATGAGATAATGGTCACGTTGAGCCACTAACAAGATGAATTAATGCGGCAACTCAAGATAAATTTGCTTCCATTTTTATTCTTGTACTGTTGATTCGGCCAGCTCAGTTAAACTACTTATACCATTTTTATATTCAATTATTATAGTCGCTTTATCATTATCTTGCCGATTTTAAAAATAATGCTAAGATGGAGCATGCAAGGCTTGGTTCCAACAAAATGATGTAATGTATTAGATTTTATAAAAAGATTTAAATTTCAAACTTACCAAATACCATAAAAAAATAATATACAGTGAAAGAATACATTGAAACTGTAACACAATCTAAACTATCAATATTATATTACTGTTTCATATTTTGATTTATACTTTTATAGCCCGACTACTGATATCCATGTTTTTGTGAAAAGATTTTAAAATTATACACAATATTTGATGCTTGCAATATGTTTATTAACATAACGCTATATACAATCATAGTTATTTCAATATAGAAATAGGTAGTCTCACATAAATTTTATAAAAAAAATGAGACAACAATCAATCATTTATAGGCTTGGTGTTTTATTGCTATAGATTTCATTAATAGACTAATTGAGTTTCTGGCATTGAAATAATATAAATGCCACAAACAATGAAATTCGGAAACATAAGTCAATTTCAACGCACATTATATTGGATCTCTCTAATATATCACAATTAATCCACTTATCATAAATAAATTATAAATTGTCAACTGAGTGTCTTGTCAATATTACAATTACCATAAAACAATGTCAAAAACGATTCACTATTTAAATCTGATCACATGGTCCACTGTTGTGCATATAACGCAAACTATACTCTTACCGAATGGTTCGTTCGTCCCAGGTCCACATACGACACAATCATCACCAATAAATTGTCAATGGAAATGACACAAATCTATAATGTTTGTCTTCTAATGAAAGTACATAGATCTCTTACACTTTACTCTGTAATACATAAGCATGTATTGCAATGAGTGATTCGACACCGAACCAGCGTTTCACCTCAATAGGATATACGACTATCACTCACAATGTAAATAATTTCGAGTCAACGATACTGCCCTTACAGGCTAAATAATATACGGATAGGTCACGATTCACTAGCTCATGGTAAAATAGCGTGTTCTATAGTGGAACACTGGAGTCCTGGGCTAGTCTGCGTCCCCGTTGGTCACTGTGAGCAGTTCTTCCTCCTCGTTGTAGTCCAGTGAGAGGACTGAGGCACGTCTCCTCTTCCCGACGGGGGTGTCACTACACTCACTGCCTGAATAAGTCCGTTTCTCTGGAGGAGACGATGGCCTGTTGCCGTTCACAGTCGCGTGTGTCGCCCGCAACTCTTGTTGTAGGAACAAAACCGTACTTTGCATGCCTTCCACATCCTCGTCCAGCTCTTGGAGGATCTCGTCCAATTCTGAAAAATAGATTATAATTATATTATATTAATGTATGATTACAATTTTTTCAATGTTATTTAAGGCTGGAATTTATGAGTAACTCGAACAATACTGAAAAAAAAATCACTCACAGATCAAAATTTATAAACCAGCTCAAGGCTTTTGTGTCATTTTGAAACGCTTGTAGCTGATCCAATCTTAGTTTAGTAAATGTATGTTGTTTCTCTTGAAAGAGTGGACCAATTAAATATTCAGACCTTCCCCTTGTATCGCTACTGATCACAAGGACGATAATGATGATAATTTAGAAAGGAGAAGAGATCGGCCTCAGAACGTAAATTCTATCAAAAAAATTGGTTGTCTGTAAAGTCGGTTTACGGACGATAGATTTACGTGATAACGACATAATCATGTATGACTTTGACATTGACATTTGACGTTTGACTTTTGACGTTTGACATTTGACAATTTACATTTGACATTTGACGTTTGACGTGTGACGTTTGACTTTTGACGTTTGACTTTTGACATTTGACTTTTGACATTTGACATTTGACATTTGAAATATGACATTTGACTTTGACTGACTTTGACTTTGACCTTGACCTTGACTTTGATTATATTATCTAGATCTAGATAAAACTTAGGTGGAACGTTACAGGAATGTTACCGTTACTATTTTTCATTTTGGCATTCATCAATTTATAAAACGTTATCACGTCAAAAATATACCTATAAATCCCACGAGCAGCAACTGTCTCTATCGGTTGCATAGGGGATTGGGAGAACGCTGAGATAGCAATACATTTGCTTAATACCAACAACGCAACACGGTGTTTGGTATAGTATCCTCTTAATGACCATGTAAAAACAAACACTGTAAGGACTCTGAATATTTTCTATGCTGAAAGCTGGTTAGGTTTGGTTATGACTAAGTACCTTAATCTTTATATTTCAACCATAGACCAATAAACTACTACAAAGTACAGTCAGTCAGTACTACTACAAGTAGTAATACTACAAGACTGACAATCGCCTTGAGAAAATCGTACGCCGGAAAAACCTCATATTTCCAGGCTAAATATAGATGGCGCTACAGGTTTGGAAAATTTTGAAGCGCTGGAATTAATAAGTATTTTCCGACGTACGATTTTCTTTAGGCGATTGTCAGTCTTCTTGTAGTATATTGGTCCATGATTTCAACCTAACATCTCAAAATTACAAATTACAGACTAACCTGATTGTGACTTTTTAACTTCTTCACTAAAGCTCTTTTGCAATGCAAGATCGCCTTCTAACTTAGCTATTCGTCCGCTCGACGTCATGCGGCCCAAATCTTCGTTCTCCTGATGCAGCAATCGACATTTTGCCATCAGTTTCTTCCCCGTATTCGAGTCCGGAGTGAACTTCCAAGCGGACAGTTCGTTTTGAGTCTCCTCCAGCCTAGCCTTTGTGGAGGTCAGTTCCTGTTTCAACCTTTGTATAAGTACGTTGACCGCCGGGTCTAAGAGCGTAGGTCGCCCGTTTAAGTTGGCGTGTGATGACTTCAGTTCCGTTATTTGACTCTGGAATGTAAAATATTGAAAATCAATTCGATGACGGTCGCTGTGGCGCAATGGTCAGTGTCAGTGCGATGACTTCTGTGTCTCCGGAGCCCTGGGTTCGAATCCCGGCATGGGGCAAACATTTGTGCAATGAGATAACTGAACGGGCCCTTAGACGAGGCAAAGCCTCGTAGCACTAAACGTTGCCTAACTTATATGCATTGGTAATGGTCGACCCATTGTTACATCCACGTGTCATATATATACATATATTCTTTGTCGTGTATATTTAATGTTATTATTAATCCGGGCACACAGTCATCACCGATGACTTAGGACGCACGACATTTGTGTACCTAGTGAGATTGTGTGTACAAGATTAGGATATACGAAACAGGTGAAGGATTTTCTCTTCCGGCCAATTTAGGTGCTATTATTTTCTGATCCTAGAACAGCACTACTTTACCGACTGTGAGTCATGCATTTTATATGCATATGACGTAGACAATTTTGGAGCGGGCTCACGTACTATATGAAGCACAAAGCGAGTTAGATATTTGATCATACAAGTGACATTATAAAGGCAAGATTATTGACTATAAGGGTCATGTCATGGCTGCCATTGGTGACATTCAGCCTGTTGAGCAATGCAAATACCAACTATTTCACATAGGCATTGTTGTTTCTGCAAATTCATTAATTCAGTACATAACTGCGGATAGAACAATAGTTTATATTAAAAGAAACTTACTACATAGTCCTGTATCTCTTGCTCCTTAGTAGCAAGCCTCCTAACTAACACTTTCTCTCTGTGTTGAGACTCGGCGTACTGCTGTTTGATCCTATCTTCTACCTCTTTCGCCTTTTCCAAACTACCTGCACATATGAAATTACAATTTTAATAACTTTGATAACATATCAAGTTACATATATAGCTTAAAAGAATAACTGATGCAAGGAAATAAATTCTTTTTTCATTAACATATTTTGTAGATTGATTTACAATACAAATATTACATCTTTGACATTAAAATCGACAATACTATAACTAAATGTTATAAAAATTACAATAAATTATACAAATCAACTAAGATAAACGTTAACGTTAACAAGCAAAGTTAAATAGAAATTTAATTCTATACATACTTTAATATTTCTATTATAAAATAATAACATTGTCTAAATAAAAACAAACATTAAAAACTTTATAACTCAACAGTTACGCAGCATATATATTAATCCAACAGGTCTCTACATAGATGACAACTTAAACAACAGCCAACAAAAAAATGCATTTCAATATAATTAATATTAATTTTACACTTCACTTCACACTTCAATTATCTCTATTTCGTTGTTAGCATTCATTGGTATCAATTCTGCAATTCTGTTCTTTCCACTCATATTTTTTGTGAAAAAAGACGAGGGTTATCATAACTGTTCACTTTCAAATATGATCTTGTATGTAACAACTAAAACTAAAAAAGTAGTCATTGTGTACCTTATATATGCTATTATATACTAAATTTCTGAGAAATGTATTCTATCTGGCAGTTGATGGGTTAAGTGTTCTAAATATAGCGGCACAGACTGTCTTACATTAAGGTTACACCTATATAATGGAATTCCGTTTTTGCCTGTAGGTAACAATAACATACATCAAACTCTGTTAATTAAAAGCTGTGGATTTTGTAAAATAATAAAAAATAAATATGTATTTAAGTTGAATTTTTACTTAAGTATATTAATATAAATTGGTAGACAGAATAAAGACTGTGGTATTCTAAAAGATTTTAATGAGCTTATTTGAACAAATGATCTGCAACCTAATTCAGAATGTTCGATAACAAACCAACACAATGCGATTTTGTTCATACATTTTATATTGCAAATTTTTATATACACATTTTTCAAGTAAATGTAATGGAATATTTTAATCAATACTTCTATTATAAACTAAATTGTCTTACAAATGTTTGAAATAGTTCAACAGGAAGTGTGCAAAATGGAAAATTATGTTACCGAATCAATTCAATTACTTATTGACGAGTTCTCAATCAGGGGGTTGTTATCATTGATATTTTAAGTTTTACACAAACAATAATAGAGACAGCAAGTGTTTTACAATTATTATTCTATGTGAGACCTGCCAACTGTTCTTGGGAATTTACATAGCAATCGACATTACTAATTAGTGCCTGATTAATAACTTACACAATAACATCTTAAATAGATAAATAAACTTATGAAGTTACTCTGAAATTAACAAAAAAAACCTTTAAAATTGGAGCCACTTTGTATTTCCTATTAACGACATAGAGGTACAACCACCAAAACTAATAGTAAAAAATTGGTAAAATAGAACAGGAAAAGCTGGTGAAATAGACAAAAAATCACATTGATTTTTTACACAGTCAAATAAGAACCTAATAGTAAAAAATAACAGAAGATATACATATTTTGGAAAATACATGTTAGACAGATGTTATTTAAAATTCTGCTATAAACATTAGGTAAAATATGAAAAAGCAATAAAGCATTACAAGTAAGTTGATCTAAGCAAACATTTGAACCAACACCAAGTCCTTCAGTAATCCCTTTAGATTACAGAATGATTGTACAGTAAAACTTTTACTGCTTTTACTACTCCCTGTAAGTGGAAAGTAAATTAATTTGACTAGGTACTTCTATGTCCTTTTTCTTTTCAATGTTTTCACTGAAGTGGTTTTAAACCCTAATTTTTATTAATTTAAACTTACATTATAAAGAGGTAAAGCTTGTGAGGTTATAAGAGGAAATCTCTGGATCTACTAAACCAATTGTGAAAATTCTTTTACTGATAGGAAGCCACATTGTTTGTGAGTATCACAGGCTACGTCTCATTATGATCACCACGCGGGTGATCATACGGGGAGCAGCTAGTTTTAATTGGGTGATTTATATAAGTGGCATTAGTACATATTTTGCCACGGTGATTTTTAAAAGAGCCTTTGGATACAGTAGAAAATGATTAAAGTATTCAGTTATTGAATAATTAATTTACATAATTTTTAAGTTATTGAGTGTAATGCTAAAATTTTTAAAACAATTAAAAATGTATCTAGCTGAATTGACAAAGTTCTTGCTGGCCTCAAACAAAGATAATTTACATTATAATGTAACAATTTAATTTGCAAGATTTTACAGGTTTTATTGCGTTTATGTACATAATATACTCATTTAATCTGATGACCTAATCATTAACTGACTTTAATCACAGCTACTAAAACATATGTACAATGAATATACATACCTACTTTAATATTTTTAAGACCATATAAGTTTGTTTATAAAATGTATAAGTGATATTTGGCAGCCATCAAAATACCTCACAGATGCGTTGTGTGATATCCCCTTTGGCAGTCATTAAATATTTTTTTTATTTTGACTAACCATTTAATTTTTTTTATTGAGAATAGCCAGCATTTGACCACCATCTCACCTGATGTTAAGTGATGATTTTGACGAGATCTATAATTATTCATTTGAGATAGTTAATGAAACTTAAAAGTAAAATATACCATAGCTTTGATTTGAAGATTTTTTTTATATAATTCTAAAAACAAAAAAAAAAAAAATGAAAAGCCCTCATTAATTCACATTTACACCTACGTACTATATCAGTCTTCAGCATCTTCAGGAATAGTATTAGAGCATCTGAGATACTACTTTAAGACCATCTGATGCCGAAAACAAAAGATTTATTCGAAAAACATTATCTAAAATGTACTGTGGGTAATACTCAAACAATGAATTTAATCAGCTTGTATAGGAATCCACGTTGCAATATAGTACTAAGTTAGATAAATATTATAGACTAAATTATGTTTAAAAACCAATGTGAGTAGGTACATACATAAAGAAGCAGTAAAAATCAAAACATTTCTAAAAAGCAAAATAAGTGAAGAAGGTATATTTACTTATAGATAGTATAGACCGGATTCTGCCGTAGCCTCAGCAAGCAGTAAGGCTTGTAAAAGCCGCAAACACCAACACAAGCACGGGTCTCGCTGATGATATCACTGTACCTGATTCCAATATACACTTCCACTGAACACTCCACTTGCACACCTGATTTCTTCACCTTTTTTTTATAACTCTGAACACCTAAATACACCTTTTTTATCACATAAAACTAAAACATTTTTAACATCACATCATGAAAATAGAAGTAACAGTATCACTATATTTAGTTAAAGCATTGTCGATTTGAAAGTATTGAAACACGCGTCGGGGCGCCGGGGGGGCGCTACCAAGCCGATGTAACTGTCGTAAATACCTTCCAGCTGTTTGTTCAATGTTTCGAGATGGTCTATATACAAGTCCTGTGTATTCCACGCGGAGCGCAGCGAGTCAGCGGAGGCGGCGTCGAGCTGGTGAGAGGTCAATAACACGCGCACTGTTTTGGCGACTCCACCACCTTCGCTCGCCGGCTCGCCATGCCGCTCGCTGTCCTCGGACATTGCACTCTTGTTAACACGTAAATATCACCTTTTCGACTGGAAGCAAATAATCAACATTAATGCCAAATATCAGAATTATTGGCATTTTTCTCCGCTGTTATCAGAAACCTGCAATTCACAATGACCATGAGTTGTTATCCTATTTTACGAACGCAAACAGCTACTTACGGTTTAAAAAATATTATGCACGGTTTAAGCTGGGGCCTAGTTACTTTAGCTTAATATAACTGATTTTAACATGAATTAAATCTATAAACTCTAATTTTTCAAACGACACACGACAGACGCCATTTTATCACGTAGTGACCATAGATCAGGTAGAATACATACTAGGTAGTAGGTAGTAACCACAGACAGATTATATTAAAATCACAGATGAACTAGAGAAGTGAAACATTGTCGCAAAGTTATTGTTTTATCTGTGATAACGTTAAAAATCATGTTATAAATCGAGGAAGATTGACATTCATCCATGGATTTATATAGTGGATCGCGAACTTAATATATATCACATAATACAGACTGTAAACCAATACGTTAAAATTCATTTTTCTTTTTTTTCAAGTTAAAGTAGAAAATCGAGCCAGGTGAAACAGCCCAAAAGTAGTAGTTTGCCCTTGTTCACTAAGTTGCCATTGGATAGTTGTTACTGTGGTAGAGTAGGGTAGTATCGTGGGTTAAATAGAATACCTAGAGGCCTTTCATCAAAATACGTAAAACATATTTAGACATTTTAAAGGTTCTATATAATGTGTAAATATGTACTTATTACGTATTTTAAATTCGACTCTTTATTAGCCCCTGCGGAGTTCTATTATTAATCTACTCATAGCTCTATCGTCAGATCAACCCCAATATACCAAATGATGGTATCGTCATTCAAATTCCATATTATACCTACGCACCTAGTTTTATTTCTGTACAACTAGAAGTTGTTTAAGTTGATAACATTTGATAATATGTCCTTACCTAGTTAACACTTACAAATGAAATGAATAGAAGAGTGTTAAAAAAGGTTTCATTCCATTATATGTAAGGATTATCATCATTATCTCAGACATAGGACGTCCACGCTAGACATATTATGACCCCCCCACTGATTTCCACAAGGACCGGATGGAAGCGACCCTCTTCCAGCTTTTACCTGCGATCTAAGTTAGGTCGTCTGTCCACCACAGAGATAAATAAATGCTTACAAATTCCTAGCAGGAGCAGATTTCTGAGTGTTAATGATGATTTGAGACAAGCATTATTATTTTATAGACGAGGAAAGTCACAATATTAAATTGTACGGCCATGTACGGTTTTGAACTTTGAAAGATTTCTCTACATACGGGCGCGAGAATATCTACTGAAATTATTGCCAATGTGATGAACAAATTTGGACAGTAACCTAGACGCCTTCAGTTTTTATGCAAACATTATCTTAAAAAAAGAAACTCTGAGTATTTCCTTTCCTGACAGGGGAGTGCAAGTGTACCCTCTTGCACCCTGCTGCCAGCGCCCATGCTTGCCGCAAATATTAAATACAAGATAATACTATTCTAAGATATTGATTGAAAGCATCTTTTCATGCGTCATGGTAAAGTTTCGGGGAGATAGCGCCAACCTGTCTCATGCCTTTTTACAATGATTGCCTTTAATATCTACTCAGAACTGGTAGGTATCAGTCAGTCAGCTCAGCCGTAGGAAATCCACTGCTGGACATATGCCGCCCCCATATAAGATAAGATAAAGTTTCATTTATTGCCTTAAATATTAGCAAAAATTTCAACACAATTACAAAGACATGACAGAAACATTACATGTAAAAGGCAAAAGGGTTATGCTCAGCATGTGCAGAATTTAAATTCACTGGGTGAAAATAGACTGCGCTGTTTTTCAGCATATCCCTTCCCGGACAGATGTTTGCCGGGATACAAAGAAAAGTTGTGTAAAAGTAGTATGATTTCTGATGCTCAAAAGCCCTGCTGTCCACCTTCTGATACGTGGTCTCTTATCCGACTCTTAGGGCACCCGCATGAAGAGATGGGGGAGTATTCTAAGCTAATAACACCACTGCATGGATAGGTAGATATATTAACCTAGGTATGCATTACATGGGCGGGTCTGGGTTTATCCATTAAATAGTTGCTATGCCTATGCTTGCGGCGTTCGCGCTGCTTGTTTTGGTTAAGCCCAGGCCTTCTTTACTCATCCCGTGATGGGTAGGGAGGTTGCGGTCTTGGGGGAAGCGCAGGTCGTGATGATCCTCAAGCTAAGTCTGGCGATTACCTTCTCGCGGTGCTGCCTGTTCTTGGTCTAATTCCCTCTGAAATAGAAGTAACTAGACATCGCCCGGCGCCTCACGTGTCTCATATTATCTATGTAAGTTTATTTATATCCATGTATTTACACATTGTTTACATTATTTTGGCCGGGACTGCTCCCGATAGGCTTTGCTCGCCAAGCCGACGAGAAGCGGTCCATCAGACGGTAGGTTGCGGTGCTGCAAAGCACTGCAACTGAGGGGGGCAGCGGCGCTGTGGGACGGCGCTGCAGCTGAGGTGGCGCTGCGGCGGGAGTGATTCAGTTCGTCTCCTGCTGTGGCGCCGATATGGCCGCCGTCGTAGGGTGGCGGCCGAAGCGGCTAGCGATGGGGCTGCTCCATCTGGCCCATCACAGGGGACCACGAGCGTCGGATGTGGGAAGTCTGACGTTCCTTGCACTGTGTGGTCCCCGGGGTGGTGCGGCCGTGCTCTTGGTTCCGGCACGGTCGCGAGGGGGAGGGTCATCCTCCCCCCTGGAGGGGTCCGGAAACGGACGGCCGTGGTGGGGGCGCGGTATGCAAATGTACCCCGTGCTCCTTCCGTTACAGCGGCAGGATGGACACCGTGGGTTTTAGTCGGTAGTGGACCCTGGCTGCTGTGCAGTTAGGGTTGGGGGCCATGAGGCCCCCCAGGGAGCGGTGATGCTCGAGCGAGCCCGACACACCCCGCCTACTTTCCCGGTAGGCGGAAGTGCGTAAATGCATTTCGCCCACGTAAAAAAAAAAAAAAAAGTATTCATTACATATAGAGGTCGTGGAAAGACGTATGTTAAATAACAAAAAATACAGTTTCATTTGAGTCTTTAATTTATAATTTTATCTAATACTTATATATAATATTTAACAAATAACATATAATTAATGTTTAACATTAATTTTATTATGTACTATTTAAGTTGGTATAGCTGAAGAGGAAAGACGGGGACAGCAAAATACTCGAATCACTTTATTTACATTTGAATTTAAGATATTTTTTAATCTGGTTACTGGCACCACCTTGAGGAAGAGATGCCAATTTTGTATTCACACCACATTGTATCCATGCATTTCTGGCGTCTATAAGGTAACATGGGTTAATTAACTACGCCTGCACCAATACCCCTACCTGTCACCGCGCGGGCGATTCGCGAGTTGTGCTGTTTCTCTCTACTAATTATTATTCATGTTATTAAAACTGACTCGGTTTTGACACATTATGAATGCATAAAACACGGGAATTACTCACGTAATAAGTCAGAGGGTTCCGACTATAGTTTCAACCACATTTGGTGGTCTTTTTCAAGGAGAATACGGGGCGCTCGCGGACTCGGTCGCGTTTCGCATGGCACTCGTAAGCCTTTCGCCTGGTAACCGAGACCGCGTCCGCGAGCGCCCCGTATTCTCCTTGAAAAAGAACCCTTTGACTTATTACGTGAGTAATTCCCGTGTTTTATACATTCATAATATCATTCATGTATAGGTATTATCGTTGTGATTCAACGATATATTTACAATGGTGTGGTAGGTAGGTACTTCTATTCGGCTACCGGGTAATTCTGTAAAAATCTCATTAATTTACTTTTAAATATTTTTTGTTTGCACTTTTCAGTTTAGTCACCAAGAGAAAGTGTAAAGGAAGAGTAAATTATTATTTACAATAAAAATTCTACACACTAATTGCAGCCCACGTCTTCCCTTAACACTCTGAGTTATCCAAGTTTATATCACATTATATACAGAAGCTCAACGGGGCGAACTTGCAAACGCCGAATACGGTCTCCATACTTCTTGAGTAGCTGCACCATACAGCTGTTTAACATCGTCACTTGTATCACAAGGCTGAAGACCGCTAGGCTCCCCAGTGCCTTGAAGATCCGTCGTGATGGATATACCTCCGTCGATATCACTGATCTTTATCTCGCTAGGGAACTGTTCCATGTGTTTATCTGCAGAACTATGTAAATGTACGTGGATCTGATTCTGATTTACAGTTGAGTACAGGTTTGGAAGGATCATCTGAGGGTTAGGATTGATGTAGGGCGTGTGTGAACACGCGGGATTATTGTTAATATTGTTGTACTGATAATTGTTGTAATTGTAATTGTTTGTCGGCCAGGAGTAGCTGGGCTCGTAACGCTGGGAGGGAACGCCAGCTGTGTTGAGATCGGTGAGGGAGGTACTGGCACCACTCGGGCTGCTTTTCGCGAAGCCTGGTGTGCTAGGTTGATAGTTGTAGTCTGCGTAGCCCAGAGGTATTGGATCCGGAATCACTGGAATTAAAAAAAAAAATGGTATTAAACAGTAGACCACATAAAACAAAAAAAAAACAGGAAATCATTTATTTAAGTGCCACTTTCCCGCTTTATACTTGTCTCATCTTGAGTGCGGTAAACCGAAAATCAGACTGTACGGCAGACTATAAATTATTTATTTATTTTATTTTACTATTGTTTAGACTGACACGGATTAACCTATTATACAAACAAATAAATTTACAATAAAAATATTGTTTAACACGGGATACGCACCATGATTTTGTTTTTGATTAAGTGAGTGTGTTTTCCTTAACATCTCTGTCCTTAACATTTAAATGACGGTCGCCATGGCGCAGTGGTTAGTGTCAGTGACATGACTTCTGTGCCTCCGGGGACCCTGGGTTCGAATCCCGGCAGGGGCAAACATGTGTGCAATGAGTGTAGATCTTTGTCCCGGGTCTTGGATGTTTGTGTGCCGTGATTGTGTGTTCATGCCTCCCGCGATGCAGGGAATCCTAGTGCGGGGGTCTGAGTGTGATAAAAATAAATAAATATATATATATATATATATTTACATCTACCGCTTTCTTCAGTCTCTCTGTAATCATGGTGCGTGGAAACGCGCCGACATATCGGGAACTCAATCTAAATCATGGTGCGTATCCCATGTCAAACAATATTTTTTTTATGAAAAGCCATGAAAGTTTAAAACAATAGTAAATAAATTTACATTTATTTATTACTTATATTACCTATATATACTTATATTAAAATTTGTAAGAAATGATATATTAAACACTAGCGGCGCCCCACGGTTGTACCAGCGTGGTGATAAAAAACGGTGATGATGATGATGATGATGAAAATAAGTCTACTATACCAAATTTCATTGAAATCGGTATAGCAGTTTGAGCGTGAAAAGGCAACAAACATACACACATACACAAAAACTTTCGCATTTATAATATTATGTCTCTGTATTTCTTCGTAACCTATACGGCTGGTGCTTGTGTTAGGCTTGTTGATATAGTACCACCAACTCAGAAAGCTCAATGTCGAGGTCGATATTAAACCAAGGACCGTCACGTTGACGGCCTACAAAACCCCGAGGCCATAATCTCTTTAGAATAAATCTCAGGGGCCCCATTATTTTAATATGCCTAGGGCCTCCAAAAGGTTAAAGACTTCTCTGCCCAGAGACCCCATTCAGGGATTTGTTGATAAGTAAGATGTTAACGCAGTCCTGCGACCCAATCTAAGATTTCGGTTTATTATACACTAGCTGCGCCCTTGCGCGGGGTGCAGGTGCAATCATCACCACGCAGGTAAAACGTGGTGATGATTGATGATGAAAAGTAGCCTATGTTTTATGCCGGGACCCAATGTATCGACATATCAAACTTCATCCAAATCTGTCCAGCCGTTCTGGCGTAATTGAGTAACAAACATCCATGCATCCAAACTTTCACATTTATAATATTCATATAGTAGTTTTACATATAATATGTATGTATTAGTGATGTTTATGATATTTTATAGTGCTGTTACAAGCATCTGTGATTATTTATTTTACCGTGGTTAATTTAAGTTAATCAAATTTGATAATGTGCAATATATAATATCCAATTATGTATCGATATATCTATCCTGTGGTAAACCGCTCCATTACCGTGGTTAGGGATATGAAATGAGGAAGATTAACATTTATATTATTGAGCAAATGTTATTATGACGCATTCAATTTAATGCGTTGCAAGAATTAATTGCGGAATTATAAATGAATAATGCTTGTTTACCGCGATGGGGTACTGGTACCGTAATTTTAATAGTATTAAATAATAATAAATAATCATGAAAAAAAATTAAATGAAAAAAGTATGTTTAAATTAATATTGCAATTGATTATATACTTTGACATTGCTTGTTTGCTTTGCTTGCTTTTACTTTGACACAACCGACAAGATATTTCACACTTTTAAGTGTTGACTCCAACACTTAAAGTTAAACGGTTAAACGGTTCAATTTTTTGGTAAAAAAATTCTGTCACCCTTTTCATCTTTGCTACCAACGGATAGCAAGCCTATCGGTTTTCTATCGGGTGCATTTCGGAGAATGTGCACTGGAATTACATAATCTGATTCCACCATCCCCTTTCTATCATCGGTCGACTCGATGTACGGGAATTCGCCATCGCTATATGGTAGATATACCACCTATACGCACGAAGCGTTATGCTTCCACTTTCTTAATGCGTACTGCCAAGGAATGGAACTCTGGACTCGTTGCCCGAGTCTGTGTTTCCCGATATGTACAATCCTGAAGTCTTCAAGTCGCGAGTGAATAGGTACCTTCTAGGTTTGCGTGCTAAATCCTAGACAACGTCATCACTCAAGTCAACACACACACAGGTGATACAGTTGTCAAACGCAAACTTATAATATGTAAAAAAAAAAAAAGGATCAATTGTCACTTTGTATGTTCACCGATTTCATCATCCGCAATTAGGAAATAGTCCAAGTAGACGTAGCACTTTACAGTTATTGGTGTGTACCTCAAATATCGCTTGTCCGATTTTGATGAAATTTAAATGGGACCACCTCGGAGGTATACTATCAAACAAAAATAAAGAGGGATAAAATAGAAAAAGAATTTTGAGAATCGGTCCAAAAATGAGGAAGGAATCGGTGAACATACCTAAAAAAATAATACGTACAGTCGAACATATAACCTCCTCCGTTTTTTAAGTCGATTAAAAATCATTCTTGTGGATAAGTAAGCTATTTAGAATATTAAGTTAGACTGTTCTTATAGCTGTCATTGATGCTTTCGCTTATGTAACGTATATAAAACAAGGAGTATATAATACATAAAAATGTTAAATAAGCTGCCCATATATGCCCTGCCCATAGCTATCAAACTTGCCATTACTTGAATTTAAGAAAATATTAACCACCTTTTTTCAAAGTAAACCATTATTATAGTTTAAATGAGTTTATGGCAATGAAATTAAATGATGCTGATTTTATAATTTGAAACTGACATTTATTTGAGAATGATTTCGATAACTAGAATTGACGGTTATGTATTTTTAATGGATTTGTATACTTGTATATGTTCGTGGTATTTTTATGTATGTAATAAAATTATTTAAGTTTTGACATTGATATGACAGAGGTACTGTAAATTTAACATTGAGATTTTAAGAATTTTAGAAATAACTAATAGAGATTATGGTTTAGTAATATGTAGTTGATTTTAATATGTATTTATACTTGTTTAATTTTGCTAAAAATGATTTAAGTTTAATAGTAGACATTATATATTATATTTACTTGTTTAATATAACGGTCATAATAAAGGCTAAATAAAGAACCGGAACCTGAACCTGTAATTAGATAATGAAAATTAGGCTCTAGGGCGTGCCAAAGAAATATACATACATACATACACTCGAAAAACATAACCCTTCTTCTTTCGCAGTCGGGTAATAAATGAACAGAAAGACAAATTAATCTGATTCTTACCAGGAGGTAGGTGTATGGTTGACTCAGGCTTGTAGTAAGGTTGTAAGGGGCCATAAGCTGGATACATGGCGGCAGTGGAGGGGTACCCCGTATTCCATTCACTAGCGCCTAAGATATTGCCGCTTGTTTCTGAAACTAAAGAAAATAATCTTATTACTAAATTGATACATTGAAGTTTTTAAATGTTTACAATACGTGTACTTATATTTAGCCCATCCACCAAATAGATATATAATTGAGAATATACAAACAGATACGTCACTACTGTTTTTATATTCTAAATTCTGAAAACTGCAACTTAAAAGAAGTACAAACGTATGTTAAACTGATTATGAAAACATGCATTTTCCATCAGCATTATCACATAACGAATTCCATTTTTCACACATACAGTATATCTGAAGGTTCTATTATGTGAGCATTAAGATTTTTAGGTGCAGTAAATATTTATTTATCTAATTTTTTTTATTTCATACTGAACTATAGAAATTAAAAAATCAAAAACAGAACTTGAATGACAGTATTTAAACACAATATAACGAAATAAATTTTAAAAGTTAACATTTCGATACAGCTCTTCTATGACAACTGTATCGAAATATTAACTTTTGGATACAGCTGGACCAAGGAGGTTGCAATGCAGTTTTTCTACATATAGTCTATGGACGCGGCGCAACACGCAGGCGCGACTAGCAAAATATGGATTTTGGCGGTAAACGTTTACAAATAAATGCAAACATTGCTATGATTTTAAGTAAATTTCATTATCTGTTTTACGAGATTAGATATAGTAATGTATGAAACTGCATATAATTTGGTCTTACAACACTCGTGTAACTCTGTAAAAAAACTCTCGTACGGCTCATTTTTTTAAATTAAACTCGTGTTTTCAGAACACATAATATGATACAGTTTCATAAACTTTTATTTTATTGTAATACATAGATTGTGATAGTAGGGTAAGTGATCACGGTCGCCTATCTGTGATAGTGGGAGCATTACAAATACGTTGCCAATCTTTTTGAAGACTCTGTTAACCTTTCTTTTAAATATTAATAAAAAAGGAAGATAGGACACAGCTTCTAGAACGTGGACCGACTTAATTAGGTGTATGCACCTAATTTGGTTTATTCTCAATCGGACCGGCAGATGTGGAGCACGTATATTTATATAATTAGGCTCGAATAATTCCCCCTGTGTTGTACTGAGATGCAAAAATGGATCGTGTAAAACTAACAACTGAGTGTGCGTTTGTTTGTAGATGTGTGAAGGCCATTTTTAGTTAGGTGCGTGGTTTTAGAACATAATTATCATATCTTCCATATTTAATAATATCATAGGATGAAGTAGAGAAAATTCTGTGCTTTTAAATATGCACGATTTCACAAAAACATTATATTAGAATGTATATCATACTTCTGAATTTCTTAATTCTTTCGTATTGCAATACTTGCTGTACATCTCTTTTGTTTTTTTTAAAGGTAAGCTTACGTTTGGCCGCTGTCTTACCTGATGTTAAGTGACTTTTTCTACCTGGACAAGAGTACAAAAAGAACGTCGAGCTTAGTGTGAACATACTGTATTGAAGCAAACTTGCTGTAGATATCATCGGTTATGTTTCGTTGGAAAATGCGTCAATAGCGACTTTCCTAGAAGTCAAATTATTATTCAGGGCAGATTTAATTAATTTGTCGTCGAAACACTACTAGGCAATAACAAAGTTTCCTTAAACAAGTTTAATTTGTTTCCTATTAAGTACTATTACTTAGATTTGCACGATGAGTGTCATCCAACTAATATATTTTTTTAAATCACACTTAGACCCCCGCACTAAGATTCCCTGTATCGCGGGAGGCATGGACACACAATCACAGCACACAAATACCCAAGACCCGGGCGACAAACATCTGCACTCATCGCACAAAATGTTTGCCCCTGCCGGGATTCGAACCCAGGGTCCCGGAGACACAGAAATCATGTCACTGACATCGACCACTGTGCCACGGCGAGCGTCAAATATTATAAATGAGAAAGTTTGTAAGTATGGATGATTGGATGTATGTTTGATACTCTTTCACGCAAAAACTAGTGAACGGATTTGGATGAAATTTGGAACACAGATAGCTTATACCCTGGATTAACACATATGCTTATTTTCATTATCACCAATTTTAATTACCACGCTGGTAAAACGGATTTGAATTAAATTTAGTATGTAGATACTTCAGGTCCCGGAATAACACTTAAGCTACTTTTCATCATCATCATAGTCAATTATTACCACGCGGGTAAAACCGCGGGCCGCAGCTAGTTGTCTAATATGGACGTTAAACAGTACCTAAACCATTGGAAGCAGAGTTTTTGTCTATGGATACTATGTACGGCGATCACGTGCACGGGGCTATGGCGTAGGTATTGCCAGCTGATTCATACGATTATGGTAAATATAAACACAATGAAAGTGAGGACTATATTTATACAAAAACTAGCTAAGCCCTGCGGTTTTACCCGCGTGGTGATGAAAAACGATGATGGTGGTGATGATAAAAAGAAGCCTATGTGTTAATCCAGGGTTTAAACTATCCCCATACCAAATTTCATCGAAATCAGTGTAGCTGTTGGTACCCCCCGCGTCTCTGCACCCCGCGGGCGAAGACTTATTGCAGCGGTCGGTCTATAGACATGTTGTCTGACATTTGGGACTTGTAGGTTTATAATTATGTCACACATCGTGACATAAGTCGCACTTCGACTTTTGGTATACATAACTTCTTGATATGACTCATCATCATCATCATCATCTCAGCCATAAGACGTCCACGGCTGGACATAGGCCTCCCCCATTGATTTCCACAAGGACCGGTTGGAAACGGCCCGCATCCAGCCCTTGCCTGCGATCTTAGTCAGGTCGTCTGTCCACCGGGTCGGTGGCCGTCCTATGCTGCGCTTGCCAGTCCGTGGTCTCCACTCGAGAACCTTTCGACCCCAACGGCCATCGGTTCTTCGAGCTATGTGCCCTGCCCACTGCCACTTCAACTTGCTAATCCGCTGGGCTATGTCGGTGACTTTCGTTCTTCTACGGATCTCCTCATTTCTGATTCGATCGCGTAGAGAAACTCCGAGCATAGCCCTCTCCATAGCTCGTTGTGCGACTCTGAGCCTGTTCAGAAGGCCCATAGTCAGGGCCTCTTAATATGACTAATTTCATATAAATCCGGTGAAAGCCTTTTAAAATGACTCCAGCCTTGGCACCATGCCAACGTTTTATGACTATATATCAACTGAGTAACTTTATGCAGAAAAATGTTACGACTTTGAGCAATCATGTCTCAAACTCTTATATCCTCCTTTGCTTGTTGCGTATTGCAACACTGTCAGCACAGATAAAAAAAAACAGGTCACAGGTGTAGAAATACCTATTAATAATCCCACTAATTTTATAAATGTGAAAGTTTAGATGGATCGATGGATGGATGGATATGGATGTTTGTTACTAAATCACGCCAGACCGGCTGAATGGATCTGGATGAAATTTGGTATGGCAATAGCTTATACCCTGCATTAACACATAGGCTTATTTTCATCATCAACATCATCACTGTTTTTCATCACCACGCGCGTAAAACCGCGGGGCGCAGCTAGGTATTGCATACTTGTCTATCAAAAAGATGTCAATAGGTTTTTATTAGCCAGCGGCCCTCCCCGGGCTCGCACAGGTAGATGTAGGTAGATATTTAATAATATGTATATGTATTTAGAAAAGTATGAAATAAGCAGACTTTCTATGCATAGAACAGTCGATCAAGTCAGCTTTTAAACATCGTTCGAGTAGTGCGAGTGCAACTTGCAAGGCATCGCGTATAACGGCGCCGTTTATTTTTCTATTTGATACCATTTTTAACCGACTTCAAAAAAAGGAGGTTACTCAATTCGACCGTATATATGTTTTTTTTATGTATGTTCGCGGATAACTTCTTTATTTATGAACCGATTTTGATGATTCTTTTTTTGCTTGATAGTGATATACTTCCGTGGTGGTCCCATTTCATCAAAATCGGACAAGCGGTTTTTGAGTTACACTCCAATATCTGAAAAGTGCTTCACTTACCTGGACGATATTATTGTCACGGTTGAAGACATCGATGGACATACACAATGACAAAGTGATCCCATAAGTAGCAAAGGTCACTGAAAAGTGTGAAAAAAAATTTTTACCAAAAAATGTAACCGACTTCAACACTCAAAAGAGAGAAATAAATTGTCGAAGTCGGTACCATAAGCACAATATTGTGATGATAGTAACTTTTGTAAGCTGTCATGGTACCGACTTCAACAAGTTATTTCTCACTTTTGAGTGTTGAAGTCGGTTACATTTTTTGGTATTTTTTTTTTTAATTGTTGATATCTTATGAATAAAATGTTTCATTTATATAATTTAAAGATGATTATATAATTTTAAAAAAGCAATCTATGGAAACTGAAACAGACCTTATAATTACTATACATATTTCGATAAGGATTCGTATTAAGGCACTAGAAACGTCCTCTGATTTTGGTTCTCCTATCAAGTATTTGATATATATATATTTGACAGACGACCTGACTAAGATCGCAGGCAAGGGCTGGATGCGGGCCGCTTCCAACCGGTCCTTGTGGAAATCAATGGGGGAGGCCTCTGTCCAGCAGTGGACGTCCTATGGCTGAGATGATGATGATGATGATCAAGTATTTTAATACAAAAATGTGCGTATATTGAACTAATAACAATAGTTGCACGTATTTGTTGTAGCAGTTTTTTGTAGATATTGCCATGTTCTATAATATTGTGGAACATTTTTTGTTCTACAATAGTTCGATAGTTTTCGCAGAGTATGCGATGTAAGGAATTATTTGGCCTTTTTTCATCTTGAATTTTTTGTGAGTATTTAATAGAGATCTATAATATATTTTTAGTAATAACTATATATACGAAAAGCTTTTAATTTTTTCCTTAAATTTTATATCGGATCAAATGCAATCCTTCCCCGAACACGTTAGTGAGTATTTAGTAGAGATCTATAATCTCTCTCTCTCTCAGCCATGGGGCGTCCACTGCTGGACTTATGCCTCCTCCATATAGGGGGGATTTGCCAATACTCGCCACGCTTGGCAGGCGGGTTGGCGAGCGCAGTATAATTTTCAATCCTCAGAAGGCGCTGCTGCCCATCTTCTGGTACGTGGCCCCTTAGCCGACTCTTACGGCACCCGCGGGAAGTAATGGGGGAGTACTATTCTAGGCCGATACCTCCACGGCACGTTGAGCTACCGGCCGGGAGCCGAGAGATTTATAATATATTTTAGTAATAACTATGTATACGAAAAGCTTTTATTTTTTTCCTTAAATTTTATATCAGATCAAATGCAATCCTTCCCCGAACACGTTTTACGATCTCATACAGCGTGTGTACGTGCCACACGTCGCGTGCACAATAAAAACAATACAACAACTAACGTATTACCTTTATTGTTATAACTGAGTATTAGCATACGCTGTGCTTACACACTGACATAAACAATGGTCGTTTTATCAGCGCATTGACTCAGACGTCAGCATAGCGTCAACGATTCACGTTTTGGGAACACCCCTTGTAGAATAAAATACTGTTGAAGCAGTGGAAACTGTATTTCAATAAATTATAATATATAGTACTAATTATCATAAATCTACGCAGAAAGGTCAGCTGAGAAAATGTTAATGTTGCCAGTGCAATCATTACAAAAGTTCTGACTAATTGCCATTACTAGAAATTGAAAATATATTATATATGTATATGTGTATATTATATATGTTTAAAATATTTTTGAATACCCCTTATGTTAATTTATGTTTGTCATTGCGTTTTCTTAAATTATAATTTTTGTGCCCATGGACACTCTTAGGTAATGTATTTCCGTACATCTTCTTGTTTCCTGCAGCGGATCGTACCCCTTCCGTCGTCTCGGACAGTCTATGACAGTTTATAACCGACTTAAAAAAGGAGGAGAACCTATGTTTCGTCAAAGGCCCATTACACACAATTTTTTATATTTTTAATTTATACATTCACCTCATTCAATTACGATGTAGTCTTAAGGCTAATGAGTAATCTAATTAAAACTTAATTTGCTAAAACGAGAAAAATTTAGAACGTGTCCATTAGATGTTAATGTTTTTTTGACGTGATAACGTTTTATAAATTGATGAATACCAGCAACACTCATGAAAAATAGTAACGTTCCGCGTAACGTTCCACCTGAGTTTTGTATTGCATAAAATAATCAAAGTCAAAGTCAAAGTCAAAGTCAAAGTCAAAGTCAAAGTCAAAGTCAAAGTCAAAGTCAAAGTCAAAGTCGAAGTCGAAGTTGAAGTCGAAGTCGAAGTCAAAGTCATAAATGATTATGACGTTATCACGTAAATCTATCGTCCGTAAACCGACTTTATAGACAACCAATTTTTTTAAATACTGTATAGATCTAGCGTTTGACCACTATCTTACTTGATGGTCAGTGACGATGTGGTCGAAGATGTTATCACGCTGAACTAGAATGCTCAATGACTCTCAAGGACTATGTAGGGGAAGACTCATTGTTCTTGTGTTCTATAAGGTAGCACTAAATTAATTACTCACTGACACTTCACTACACTAATTTATTTATTACACTTAGACCCCCGCACTAGGATTCCCTGTGTCGCTGGAGGCATGCACACACACAATCACAGCACATAAACACCCAAGACCCGGGACAAACATCTACACTGATCGCACAAATGTTTGCCCCTGCCGGGCTTCAAACCCAGGGTCCCGTAGGTACAGAAGTCATGTCACTAACACCGACCACTGCGCCACGGCGACCGTGTAAGGGTTTATTGTTTGTATGGAAAACGAACCACCTTAGTATATAATGAATGACATTACATATGTATAAACATAATCTGTGCATGTGACGCAAACCAACGACCCTGGGTAAATACCCAAGCTTAAGACAAACAGAAATCGTCCTTTCTATATATCAAGGCTAGACGCAGGTTATGTCAGTACCTATATCTCTTACGAATGAGTATTCGGAAAATATATAGTAAACTACTACAAAAAATGGAACCGACTGCAACACTCAAAAGTATGAAATAACTTGTTGAAGTCGGTACCATGATAGTACACACAGAGCCCCGCACTAGGATTCCCTGTATCGCGGGAGGCATGGACACACACAATCACAGCACACAACATCCAAGACCCGAAACAAACATCTACACTCATCGTACAAATGTTTGCCCCGGCCTGGATTCGAACCCAGGGTCCCGGAGACACAGTAGTCATGTCACTGACACTAACCACTGCGCCACAGCGACCGTCAAAAGTAACTGATATCAAAATATTGTGCTCATGGTACCGACTTCGACAAGTTATTTCATACTTTTGAGTGTTGAAGTCGGTTCCATTTTTTGGTAAAAACTTTTTTATCACTCTTTTTAGTGACCTTTGTCGCTCATGGGATCAATTGTCATTGTGGTGTAGGTATGTTCACCGATGTCTTCACCCGCTACTATAATATCGTGTAGATATAAGCACGCATTTTTCAGTTTTTGACTTGTAACTCAAAAAGTGCTAATCCGATTTTGATGAAATTTAAATGGTAAGCAGTCAATTTTTGCGCTGACACTGTGGTTAGTTAAAGTCAATATTTTAATAAGAAACTTTTTTGAAAATATAATAAAAAACCTTATAAGCTATACTAGATATACATCATACTGAAGCGATTGAGATCAATAAAATTTTTTTGGAACAAAGCGAGAATAGAGGCTTACTACGGAACGTAAACTATAAAAAAAAACAACAAAATTACCTATAAATATTACGATCAGCAACTCTCTCTATCAGTTATTAGGGGGAACGCTGAGATAGGAATACGTTTGCTTAATACCTACAATGCGAAAAGAGTGTTTGGTATAGAATCCACTTAAAGACTTCGCATATCCATCAGCGTGAGATGTATGGTATGAGCATACGAAAAATCGGAAAAATCCCCGTTTTATTTCCCCATTCGAAACACGAACATTTAAAATTAGTAAAACAAACGACAGTCGACGTCGACAAACGGAGTGCGGGGGTTTGAGTGTGCAAGAAAAATACCGGTGGCACTCCGGGAGTGCCGAGTGAAGTGAAAACTTGAACATTAAAGTTGTGCATTTTTGAATATTTTGGAATGATTAGGGAATAATTTCGCATGAATTGCTTTATTTATGAGTATAAAAGTACTATCATTTATTTGTTTAAAAACAATATTCATTTATTGCGCTATCGTACACAAACATGACAATATTAGATATTTGTGTTTATTGATTTTATGTACCTACACATAGAATTGACATGATGACGTTTTTTATGAAACAATGAAATCGTTCCTCTTTATAATATCGGCGTTTTGATAACCAAACTCAATATTTTTTTTAAATATCACTTTATTTATAAAACTACCTACAAACGAAAATGTTCCTTATTCGCAACACATTTAAGTTTAAATTTCAACGGCGGGCCGTTCAACGGAGGCCAAAGACGGAAGTCTTACGAATTCGATGACGTCACGTCCTGACGCAAGTTTAAAATGTGTTCCCCATACAAAAGTGCACAACGCCGTAAAAGAAGTTTTCACTTCAAAAACCCAAATGAAAATGATTATTTTAATCAAGAATAATATTCCCACATACGCACAATGATACGAGGACGAACAATTTTGACGTAAGATTCGATAAAACTACTCATCAATATAACAAACACAGCGCTGCCGGTGCGGCGTCTTTGAGCGTCATTGGATTCGACAGCACATTAATATACCCATTAACAGTCGTCACACACAAGCTTGCTACGTTACGTCTTGCGTAATTACAAAAACAAGAGCTCTACTTCTGAGTCACATCAATGACTGCTCGTAAACAACTAGAAATTAGTTCAATGTGTACGTTCATTCAGTAACTGTTTGTTACAATGAGAATTAAAAACATACGCTATTCAGCACCTCGCCGCATTTGCTCGAGCTTCACTTGGTGTCAGAGTAAAATAAAAAAGCAAAAGGGTAGTCTTTGGGGACTGCCGATAGAAGTGAAATACTTCATGGTTTCTAAGCTAACATGGAAAGCGAGCGCGAGTTTCACGATTTATGTTCACCCAAAAAGTACACAAATAAACAGTATACATATAACTCATGGAAAGCGTTCGGTGACGATGACGCGAGTTCCACGCTTTTTGTTCACCCAAAAAGTACTCAACGCGCCCAAAGAAGTTTTCACTTCAAAAATTGGTTGTGAATGTGAAGTTCAATCTTCTTCTTGTTGTCCTCAGCCCACACTAGGTGGGGTTCTCACAACATGTTTTTCTCTTCCATTCTCTTCTATCATCAGTCATCTCAGTGCTCACATCTTTCATAAATTGATGAAATGAATTCATTGTCATCCCTCACACAGTCCATCCATATCTTCTTCGGCCTTCCTCTACCACTATATCCATCCACATTCATGTTAAGTACGCTTTTTGTTATATGTTTTTCAGCCCTCCTCATGACATTTTTTTTTTTTTTGTTACTATTATTAGTTTGCGTTTGACAACTGTCTCACCTGTGACATGCCACAACCAAGCTAATCTGATCCTTTTCAGTACCCGCTTCAACTAAAATTAGGAGTACCAAACTGTGCTCTCATTTCAGTTATCATTTTATACAATAATACTAAAGTGCACTATAACTATAGGTTTATGATACAGAATAAGCAGCTTTTAATCTCTAATTTTAGCCAAATAGCTCCAGCATCGATACTAAATTCGCTAATCCCCCAAATCGCACTTAAAGAGCTCGCAAATTAGTGGCGTAATTCGAATCAGTTTATGAACCAAAAGTGTTTGATAATGATTTTCAGTACCCCGATACGTATACGCTTTGAGTGCGAATGTCGGCGTTCAACGAATCCACTTCATTTTGCGGTACCGCCGTCCACTGTTCCTAATTTTGTTCGCTCATACATGAAATTAAAATAGGTTTCATGTTTTAATGAGATACAGTTAATAAATATTTAATTAGGTGTCTAAATAAAAGCTTGTTGTGGTTGACAGCTCTCAGTGTAATGCCGGTCAATAACTAGTCAGTGGGAAAACCGCGTTAATTGTGTCAATGCGTCAGACGCATTAGGAAACGATAGGTTTTATGTATCACCTGATTTGCTTTATTATAAAGAAATGTTTCCCGTGGTGGTGCCGGCTTAGAATTGTACCCCTTCCCCCATCTCTTCCCGTGAATATTTGCCGTGGTGATGCCGGCTTAGAATTGTACCCCATCTCTTCCCGTGAATATTTGCCGGCTTAGAATTGTACCCCGTCCCCCATCTCTTCCCGTGAATATTTGCCGTGGTGATGCCGGCTTAGAATTGTACTCCTTCCCACATCTCTTCCCGTGAATATTTGCTGTGGTGATGCCGGCTTAGAATTGTACCCCGTCCCCCATCTCACCCGTGAATATTTGCCGTGGTGGTGCCGGCTTAGAATTGTACCCCGTCCCCCATCTCTTCCAGTGAATATTTACCGTGGTGGTGCCGGCTTAGAATTGTACTCCTTCCCCCATCTCTTCCCGTGAATATTTGCCGTGGTGATGCCGGCTTAGAATTGTACCCCGTCCCCCATCTCTTCCCGTGAATATTTGCCGTGGTGATGCCGGCTTAGAATTGTACCCCGTCCCCCATCTCTTCCCGTGAATATTTGCCGTGGTGATGCCGGCTTAAGGTCATATAAAAATACTGCCTGCCAAATGTGGCGAGTATTGGCAAATCTAAGTATTGTTATGTCCTTCCCCATTGATTTCCACAAGGACCTGTTGGCGGCCCGCATATATTCAGTTCATTCTTAGCATATATATCATAACTAGCTGCGCCCCGCGGTTTTACCCGCGTCGTGATAATTGATGATGATGATGATGAAAAGTAGCCTATGTGTTATTCCAAGACCTGAAATATCTACATACCAAAATTCGTCCGAATCCGTCCAGCCGTTCTGGCGTGATTGAGTATCAAACATCCATCCATGCATCCATCCATCCAAACTTACACATTTACAATATTAGTGGGACTAACAAATATAAATACCTACAGACTACCTACAGAAAATCGAATATTTCTTCTTTATAACATAATTGTAGATTAAACGATTGCTATTTTGTCAATATGAGAAGTAATAGATTTATAATATTAGAAAAGAAGATCTTATTTCTACGGACTTGGAAAAAGGAGGTTTCTCAATTCGACCGTCGTTAATGAACCGATTTTGATGATTCTTTTTTGTTTGATAGAGTACCTATACTTCTGAGGTGATCCCATTTAAATTTCATCAAAATCGGTCAAGCGGTTTTTGAGTTAGTTTAGTGTTGGATGAAAGGTCACTGAAAAAGGTGAAAAAAAAGTTTTACTTAAAAATAGAACCGACGACTTCAACACTCATAAGTGTGAAACAACTTGTCAAACTCCACCATGTGTACTCGTACATCGTGGTACCGACATCAATAAGTTATTTTGACACTTTTGAGTGTTGAAGTCGGTTTCATTTTTTGGTATAAAATTTTATAGTAAGCATAAATTTAAAAGCCTCTTACAAGTTGAACTTGCTTCACATCAGAACGCACCCTATAGGTACGTAGGTATATCTCAGTTATGAAGCTAGCCGTAGTCCCGGACAGGGCGCCTAGGCCTGCCGGTGACACGGGATAATTACCAACCCCTACCTCTCCCCCGCGCCCCCGGCGATGGTAATGTCACATTAACACCCCCGCCCCTTCGCGCGCAACTGTCAAAACATCGCGAAATGTTTCACGAATATGAAACAAATTAAAATAGCACGGTAAAATGAATTCACGTGGAATTGTTCTGAGTAGTGAGAGTTAATATTTAATTGTAAATTTAAACTGCGGGAAATTGAACATCTGCGAAACTATAATTTCATTTCAATTAAATCCTTCGCAAGTACACAAAAGGAGCGTGTAATTATTATTAATTCAATAAATTCGTAACTACCGTTCACCTTTTTTTATAATTACAGAGTTTGACCACTATCTTACTTGATGGTCAGTGACGATGTGCTTGAAGATGTTATCACGCTAGACCTAGAATGCTTGTCTAGATCTCAAGTCTCAAGGACTGCTGCCTGAACACACTGTGTTTGGTGACAGTTTTTCAAAATTGAGGCGGGTACTCGAAAGTGCCCTACCACCATGCTGGTAATTTTGATAACGGTGTTACCTTAACGGGAAAATCAAGCCGTTGTCGGGGATGGAACCAGTGCCCGTCAGTTTGACAGCCGACGCTCCCACCGCTGAGCTATCATCGCTTCAAAACTCCTTACTCACAAATACTCGACATGCCATGTCCAAAAATATCTTTAATGAGTGTGTACTCTGTAATGCAATAGTCAGGTGTCGTCAACCATTTTAGACGGAAGAGCAAAAGTATTTAAATTTACCAAGCTATCTAGTGTACAAAGAACCACTAAACCTTTTCATAACATCAATTCAAGTAATATGCATATAGTAATTGTTTCTTATTCTGCCTGACAACACTTTGAAACGGGAGTAATGCAAGGCCGGAAAAAGATGAAAGATATACAATATACATATAAAGGAAGAAAGAAAGAAAGAAAGAAACCACATTTATTCAAGACACTCACAACACACATTACACAAGAGATACATACAAAAACAATAAAGAACAGAGTAATAATGATGTTGTGAGTGTCATGAATATGGGCCCCGACTCAGCAAAAAACTAAAGAAAAGAATATTATATATAATACAACACAATATATTGTACACGATAATCGCTCATAAATCAATTGCAAGATTGTTATGGGTTTTCTGTTTGAAATGTTTAATGATGGCTTATGTATTTGGCAGCCGCAACTTTATATCAAAAGAGACTCGCGAGCCGCAGATTGGCGACCTCTGCACTAGGTTAGTTGAATTGGCAAAGGGCAGGCAGGAACTTACAATTTCAAACTCAGGCACTGCCAGTAGTAGGTTCAGTTATACAGTGGATAAAGGACTGAGAAATATGCTTTGTTTACACACAGCCACTTGTGTGTTCAGTACAGGCATAAGAAAAATAAAAACACACGGGTCGAATTGAGAACCTCCTTCTTTTTTTAAAGTCGGTTAAAAATAAGTGGTATTGAAATGAGAAGACGTATTAGACTTCTTCTAAAATTTTGTATAAGTGTATTAACGCGACGACGATGGCAAAGCTATTAAGCATAACACCCACTTTAAAAGATTAGTTAATATTTTAGAACTATTAATATTTTAGAATACCTAGTTGTGATATAGTCCTATCCTATGCTTCAAAAAGGGTATCCGCATAACGTTCCATTTACGACTCTCGTTTTCAAATTCAACGCCGACAGTGTTGGGGGCAGTAGAACACATATCTACTTACTTAGAATAATAACGCTTATTCTAAGCCTACTTTCTTAATGTATCCAAGACAGATAGATCAATTTACTAACAATATCGTCAGGATTCTTTCTACAGCCTCCGACCAGTCGAAAACAGGATGTATCGCGTTACAGTCTCGCTGTAACCGATCGCGCACAAAAACAAAACAAGTACCCACGGAGTGAGAATATTCTGATGGGATTTATAAAGCTTCCACGGAGAATGCCGTGATTTATGCTCGTTTAGGCTGGCTCCACACGTTGGTCCCAACGCTCGTACCGACGTTGGACTGCAAATTCGGCGAGGCGTACACACGTTGGCTAATAAACTAGTTGTGTCCCGTCAGAGCCAATGTGAAGATGTCCGATACAGAAATCGAAACTGCTCTGAGCGCTTTTATGGTAGATGAAATGAACACGAATGGCTTGAGATTGCTCGAGAGTGGAATGCAATGTGGAAATTGCCATTTTTTTTCAAATAAAATGGCAATTTCCACATTGTTTGGGCGCTATCCATGGGAAACACATTAAAATACGCAAAGCGCCAACGTGTGGACAGATCTCGCGATCTGTCCAGATCTGCGTTGGCGCAGATTCCTTTGATGAAATCGACACGAGCCGGCCAACTACCAACGCTCGTCCCAACGTTGGGACCAATGCCATTTTCTAGATCCACACGTTGGACGAGTAGCGTTGGGGCTTATATTGGGGCCAACGTGTGTAACCGGCTTTAAGCTAATTTGAAAAGTTCTTTTAGTAATGTTGCTATGTTGGAAGGTATGAAATAAGATTCATTTTTCATCACTGGTTACATAGATAAGTAACTATATACTGGTTCATAACCAGTAGTTATGAAGGCGCGTACTCATTTGTTTTCAGTGTCACTGTTTCGAATACTGACTGTGACGAAATTGCGACGGACTAACTGCGCCCCGCGGTTATACCAGCATGGCGATTGATGATGATGTAAAGTAGCCTATGTGCTATTCCGGGACCTGAAGTATCTTACATACCAAAATACATCCGATTCCGTCCAACCTTTTTTTGTTTTTTTATACTGTTTGAATCTAGCGTTTGACCACTATGTCTCTAAATGATGATCAGTGACGGTCTGGTCGAAGATGTTATCACGCTAGACCTAGAATGCTCACTGGTTCCCAAGGACTGCTGCCTGAACACACTATGTGTTTGGTAGCAGTATTTTCAACTTGAGAGTACTACCCTCAACTTTGAAAAACTGTCACTGACTTCAATAAGTTATTTCACACGTTTAAGCGAGTTCCGTATTTGGTAAGAAACGTTACCTAACCCTAATGTACCTAGTTAGAGTCTTCTTCTTCTTCTTGTACTTATCCCACACTAGGTGGGGTCGGCACATGTTTTCCTCTTCCATTCTCTTCTATCATTAGTCGTCTCAGTGCTCACACCTTTCATAAACATATTATCATTCTTTACACAGTCCATCCATACCTTTTTCGGCCTTCCTCTACCTCTATATCCATAGTGAGAATGATTAGCAGAATCAGGGTCAATACAAGTTATATCAACAATAAGCTAATCAATTATAGCACTAATGTACATCAATAAAGCTGCTAACAGACGTGCGTGTAACAAGGACGAGGCGTGTGATCAAAGGCGCTAATTACAGCACCTAATCAACGCACCTCGATTGAGAGGTGTTTGCAGCGTTCAAGGTGTAAGCACAGCTTATTCTATGTAAGCTGTGACGTAAGGTAATTTACGGTGATATGTAATGGTATGGTGTGTAAGCATGTTGACGTAGGTCATGATGTGAGGCAGTGAAATATCTACTTGGAATTAGTATATCAAAGGCTGAACTTGTATCAACGCTAAACCAATTTTTGGTTTAGCGTTGACCAATTTGACTGGCCGGTTGGCGCAGTTGGTAGCACTCTGCCTTCTGAGCCGCTGGTCCCGGGTTCGATTCCCGGACAGGTCAAACATTTGTGTGAATGAACATGTCTGTTTGACATGTGTCTGGGTGTGTATATGTGTATAAGTATATATATATCAGTCATCAGGTTACCATTGTATACAGGCTCTGCCTAGTTTAGGACCTGAAGACCTTGTGTGAATGTTAAAAAAAAACAAAATTGAAAAAAACAACACTACTAGCGAAACTACGGACTACTGACGGTCGCCGTGGCGCAGTGGTCAGTGTCAGTGACTTGACTTCTGTGTCTCCGGGACCCTGGGTTCGAATCCCGGCAGGGGCAAACATTTGTACGATGAGTATAGGTGTTTGTCCCGGGTCTTGGGTGTTTGTGTGTTGTGATTGTGTGTGTCCATGCCTCCCGCGACACAGGAAATCCTAGTGCGGGGGTCTGAGTGTGATAAAAAAAAAAACTATAGCGAAGTTGTAAAATGTCAAATGTTGAGCTTGTATCTTTTTTGGGGTTCCGTAGCCAAAGGGTAAAACGGAACCCTATTGCTAAGACTCCGCTGTCTGTCCGTCTGTCACCAGGCTGTATCTCCTGAATGCTTGGGGAAACCTTAGTGAAGGTTACAACTTTTATAATAATAATTTGTAAGCCATGTTGTATGTATTGCTTCCGGGCTGTTTGGCCGTGGTCTATGTGAAACTTTTGTTCCAGACGTTTCGTCGATCACTGCGGTCGACATCTTCAGTTCGGTATCAGTATCAGAGAAGACGCCGCGAAGGAGAGTTCTACGCTCTTGTCGCCGCTCGGACCTGAACCACTGAAGATGTCGACCGCAGTGATCGACGAAATGTCTGGAACAAAAGTTTCACATAGACCACGGCCTAACAGCCCGGAAGCAATACATACAACATGCAACGCCGGCCGTGAAAGCCTTAGAGTTTACAATTTGTAAGCCATTTGTTTTCATGTGGCTTACAAATCATGAAACTCGCGTCATCACCGAAAGCTTTCCATGAGTTATATGTATACTGTGTAAATATCTGTATTTTGTGGGTGAACAAAATGCGTAAAACTAGAATTTGAATTTGAAACTCTCATCACCGTCACCGAACGCTTTTCATGTCGCGTAGAAACTATGTAGTATTCACTCCCCAAAGAATCAAAGACTGCCCCTTTGATTTTTAAATGTAGTTTTTTTTAATCATCGTCAATGAAGATAGGAATGTGTGCTTACAAAAAAAATAAGTTGTCTGTAAAGTCGGTTTACGGACGATAGATTTACGTGATAACGTCATAATCATTTATGTCTTTGACTTCGACTTCGACTTCGACTTCGACTTCGACTTCGACTTCGACTTCGACTTCGACTTCGACTTCGACTTCGACTTCGACTTCGACTTCGACTTCGACTTCGACTTCGACTTCGACTTCGACTTAGACTTAGACTTTGACTTTGACTTGGACTTTGATTATTTTATGTAATACAAAACTCAGGTGGAACGTTACGCGGAACGTTACTATTTTTCATGAGTGTTGCTGGTATTCATCAATTTATAAAACGTTATCACGTCAAAAAAAAATTGGTTGTCTGTAAAGTCGGTTTACGGACGATAGATTTACGTGATAACGTCATAATCATTTATGACTTTGACTTTGATTATTTTATGTAATACAAAACTCAGGTGGAACGTTACGCGGAACGTTACTATTTTTCATGAGTGTTGCTGGTATTCATCAATTTATAAAACGTTATCACGTCAAAAAAAAATTGGTTGTCTGTAAAGTCGGTTTACGGACGATAGATTTACGTGATAACGTCATAATCATTTATGACTTTGACTTTGATTATTTTATGTAATACAAAACTCAGGTGGAACGTTACGCGGAACGTTACTATTTTTCATGAGTGTTGCTGGTATTCATCAATTTATAAAACGTTATCACGTCAAAACGTACATTTATATTGTACCTACGTCCGTCAAAAACAAACTAAGAAACCTCAACCCTGTGGCTTTTTTCATTTTATTTATTTATTTATTAACAAAATATACAGCCCTTTATAAACAAATTATTATACAAGTACCTTACACCTAAGGCCAATAACGGATTTACATTTTACTGATGTAACTTATGTATTTATAGACTGTCATAGTATGTGAACTAGTAGGTTTGTTAGCTATAATTATATATCTAACAATAATAGTAAAACAATAACAATAATAATAATAATATAATATATAGCTATAACTAGTGTTACATCAGCTTCAAGTCTTCAATGTTATAAATTCAAGCTTAAACGTTGGCTTATCGAGCAATCTTTTTACACTTTTGACGAATTTTTAAAGTTTAAATAGATGTGCTATTTTTTATAATTAGGTTTTTTATTTTGCATTCGAAATGTGCTTCACATGACTTTTTTTTTGTATTGTTAAACTTAAATGTCGAATTTTTAGTACTCGTGTATAAGTTATTATTATATTTAAATGACGTGTAACTAAAGTTGCCAATAAATGAGTATTGAGTATTTTAGGTGCATTAGTGTGTATGTTGTGTTTGGGTTTATGTGTATGTTTACGTGAATTTTTTTTTTTCAAATCTTTACCCACATCGTTTATACGATAAAGATTATTTCAATCATTGTATTCATTTATTTCAATTCTTACTCGAGTAAGTACATATAACATAATAATCACATTACATTATGGGTACAAACGGTAACATTGTCCAGTTCAGTGCGTCCGATTCTTAAGACACGTTTACTGTGCGCAATGCAAGTTGTCGGGATTAGACTTCGGGGCCACTAAACCAGCGGGAGTCGCAACTTTGATTACTGATTATTATTAACTGTCAAACGATACAAGTAGGCCACAAAAACATATTATGTTATTTATTGTAGTGAGCTCAAGTGGTAGTGCTTTTTTATATTATATGGATTTTGTATGATCTTTAATACCCAACTGCGGGAAGAGTTTTAATATATAAGAGTGAAAATAATGGCAGCACTTGCAGTGAGTTTTCTTGTAAATACTTATGAGAAATAAATGTTGTTTTTTTTTAAAAAAAATATGGTAGATGTCTCATAAATGATAATAACTTTAAACTCTAACCTATTAGCAATAAAGATTCATACGTTCATTTGGTAATATATGAGTACAGTATATCGTAATATAAATCTTGTTTAAAAAATATATAATATGATGCATAAATCCGTTGAATTCAATAGCTTTTTCTTTGTTTTTAAAACTATACTTATTACTCGTTAAAGCGCATGCGAATATGATCGTTATTTAAGGTACGCTTCACTCGATATTTGTGTATCCCCTTTTTGCGCTTTGGGAACCAATCCACACTAAGCAAGCTCGCGCCCGCTTTCGCTTCAGTCCCTGATAGATCGCTCGTGTTATAGCCATACCGAAGGTATTGTTACAGGCAATGGATCCGGGCTATTGACGCCCGTTGATACAGCCGGCCGGGCGCGTACAGACGTAACTCTATCCGGCGTACACGCGATACGCGCGGCTAGCGTTACCTATCACATCGCTGCGCGTACGCATACCTACTGCTCGAGATAATATGACTCTCCTTTGTATTTGTATTGACAGTTAAGTTCAGAAATCGAGACATTATTATATACGATCTATTTGTTGCGTTTGTCTAACACAACTCTAAAAAAATATTCACTAAAAACACTGGAACCGACTTCAATACTCAAAAGTGTAAAATAACTTGTTGAAGTCGGTACCATGATAGTTCAAAAGTAACTATCATCAAAATACTGCGCAAGGTACCGACATCGACAACTTATTTCACACTTTTGAGTATTGAAGTCAGTTTCATTTTTTGGAAAAAATATTTTTTCAACCGTTCAGTGACCTTTGCTACTCACGGGATCAATTGTCATTGTGTATGTTTACCGATTTCTTCACCAATGAATGAATGAAACGAATCGTGCAAGAAAGGAAGCGCTCAGTTGAGAATGCTACTAGCAATGACCCATCTATGGCATGACCCCCGAGATGTTGCTCGAAGCAGTCGAGCGATTAAGATCGTATACGCAAACTCCGTCACAAGCGCTATATTTCCTATTGTACAATTACTTGCATTTGAAAATAGATACTAGCAAATTAGAAACTGGCTTCGGTTTATCTAAAAGGTATGCGATTAACTTTGCTGCTTTGACCAGCGATCGAACTCTCCCACTAATCCAATCATTACCAGCTGGCAGGACACTGCACTTATTTAGTTCGCAACGTGAATAAATGAGCTTAAATCTCTCCACACCGGATGAACTGTATAACAAGGGCTTGATTGCCGACTTACAAATTATATCGCCTCAAATTGGAAACTGGGATAAGCCCGATTTTACGCAAATTACCGACACAGTTTTATGTACAAACGTTTACATATTACCGACAAGTGGCAGCCCTAACACGTAGAACAATAATTGATTGTATTGAGCTCAGCCGACACTTCAAAAATTGTATCAAGAAAATATTAATTTTCCGTCTCGTTTCTTCTTCAGCGTTGAAGAGAGAGAGGCGCCGTGCGGGGCCATCCGATACGCGTTTTCCTTCGAAGGATACGAGTACGTGATTCGGTGTGTTTTTTTCGTGGGTTGAATTATTTGTAGGGCTTCTTTATGTGTTGCTCATTACTGAACAAGTGGGTATCCTGCCGGCAGCGACCGCAAATGCGAGACATTACGATAGCCACCTGAGCTGGAGATGCAGCTTCGAGAATAATGCTTCATTCGTGATACGTGAGCGCGTTACCAGCAAGAAATCGATGATATCGTACAATAAAAGGTCTATTTTGGTTACGGCAGAAAAGTTTTGAAGTCGAAACTTCGTATTTTTTGAGATGGAAAAAAGTGTGAAAAAAATATTTTTTACCAAAAAATTGGAAACGACTTCAACACTCACGAGTGTGCAATAACTTGTCGAAGACAGTACCATGATCGTTTAAAAGTAAGTATTAAAAAGTTAAGCTAGTAAGATAAGTAGTAGTAGTTTTAGTAAGTTAAGTTATAAAAAAATTGTGATCATGATACTGACTTCGACAAATTATTTCACACTTTTGAGTGTTGAATTCGGTTCCATTTTTTGATAATTTTTTTTCACCTTTTTCACCTTTGCTACTCACGGGATCGATTCTTGTCATTCACCGATTTCGTCACCCGCTACTATAATGTCATCGACGTAGACGTAATACTTTTCAGTTATTGAGTTGAGTGTAACTCAAAAACAGCTAGTCCGATTTTGATGAAAATTAATTGGGACGGAAAGCATCAGCTTTTAAATAAAAAAAACATTAAAATAGGTCCACCCATTCAAAAGTTCTGAGGTAACAAATATTTAAAAAAACATACGGGTCGAATTGAGAGAGAACCTCCTTCTTTTTTTTAAGTCGGTTAAAATATGTATGATATTGCCACTTTAAAGCAATATATTAAGTGATTAACCAAAGCGAATAGAAAATTGGCAGACATGTACAATACGCAAAACAAAACGTAGCGTTTCTATTCTCCCGAGCGCCGAATCCATACAAATTCTTAGACAAATGCCATTTTGACAAGACAGACTTGAAGCGGAAGCGGTTAGAGAAAGAGAATCGCTATGAAGAGATCCATCTTGTGTAGGCCTAATGACCCTAAAATTGTTCACATCTACTGTGTATTTTTTGTTACATTACTTACGTAAATAACATTACGATTACTGTCCATACAAAGGTTGTCTGTAAGAAATTTCATAAAACGAAAAGCGCGCCAATTGTTCTACCAGTATTTTCAAATTAATGATTCATGTTGTATTTTTTTGGTGTTCAATAAAGTGATGAGTGAATAAGTAAATACAAATACGTTTATTATTGCTAGTGCAGTGAAGTTATTTGATTTATTGATATCTATAAGTGACGGTGATCGCTTACCAGTAGGCGGACCGTTTGCTTGTTTGCCACCTATGACATAAAAAACCGGCCAAGTGCGAGTCGGACTTACGCACTGAGGGAACCGCACAAAAGAAAGGGGGTAGTAAGTTTAAAATTTTTAAAAATATTTTTTTGATGTAATTAAAAATCTATGCTTTTCGCAATTTTTCCTTAATCTGTGCTCTAAGACGTTGCTTCCTACAAAGCGTCAAGATTCTGAGTTTATGACCCTGACCCAGCATTAATAGCTGTATCTTTTGATTGCATTGGCTTAGAAGTTGTATTTTTACACAGCTCTAAGGGACAGTCCACCTGGGTATTAATAATGAATTTCAGCTTGATTGAGCACGCGTTCCTGAGAAAAAGGGTCTTGACAGACAGACAGACGGACAACAAAGTGGTCTTTTAAGGCTTCCGTTTTCCCTTTTGAGGTACGGAACCCTAAAAGATGCGAAACGAAACTAATAGTTGTTTTAGATTGTTAATAGAAAACAAATAGTTTTGCCAAAAGAATTTAAACCCTATATATAGCCAAGTTAATAATAGTTTCTTTCCAGCTTCATTTGAACTCGCTTATCATTATTTTGTATAAAGGTTTAAAGTTTATTTCAACATCGACTAAAATCCAACACCTTTGCGGTTTTAGCAATTGACCACGCACTCACATGTTCATTTGGAATGCTAGAAAACGCAGACAATGGAAAATAGTGGTGATTGTAATTTTGTTAGGGAAAGGTGATGTGATGAATAATAGAAAAGCATTTGGCGGGAAAAGTGCGATTGAACCATTTATGCACTGCGCATTGACGCCGCTAATGTGATACTTTTCAACGTGATTTCTGCAGAAACAAGTGTCCGAATACGAACAATTAGGAAATTAAGAGTGACTGTGTGAGGGTGGCATAATATTATGCACCTAATAGTAAATTGTAGTAGGAGCAAAATTTCACTTTCATTTTGAATATGATCTATATTTTGATACGATGATAGCTCAGCAGTGGGAGCGTTGGCTGTCAAACTGACGGAAACTGGTTCGATCCCCACCAACGGCTTGAACTTCCGGAGAAGGTAACTCTGTTATCAAATTCCCAGCATGGTGGTACAGTACCTTCGAGTACCCGACTGGTTAGCTACCACAGTCGAGTTTTAAAAAACTGTCACCAAACACATTGTGTATTCAGGCAGCACTCCTTGAGAGTTAGTAAACATCTACGTTTAGCGCGATACCGTCTTTGACCACATCGTCACTGACTATCAAGTGATCAAACTCATCTAGAGTTTCACCACTATCTCACTTGATAGTCAGTACTGTAGTTTAAAGTACTTATATCCGTTTTAAATGTCATTATAAAAAGCATCTTACGTCGCGGGCTTTGTGGGTCGTACTCTTCCGTCCTGAGCTTCCACCTCAAGCCTCGTAATCTTCTAATCAGATGTTTAAATTATAAAACGTCAAAACAGATTTAACAAACAAATCAGTGAAATTTACGTTTTATTATCAATATATTGTAAAAAACAACTGTCACTTTACCATTTGCTCGTATTGTCGTATTTTTCTTATGAAATAGGCCCGAAAAGTACCAAAGTTAAACTCATCTTTAGTAGGTCCTCTTAAGATGAAGCATATTCATACTGCGCTGTGCTCAGATTTATGTTCCTTTACAACATAAACATGCTTACTGCGACATAACACGGTACAAATGATATAGAAAAGGATAGCTATATGTTTAGATTTGCGCTTGAAATACGCGTCATGATCAAAATTACTACAATTGACTTAATTTTGCCGCTTCAGTTTCCGCGCGCTTGTGCGATACAACATAAACATGCTTATTGCGACAGATAATACGGTACAAATAATATAGAAAAGGATAGCTATATGTGTATACTTGCGCTTGAAATACGCATCATAATGAACATTACTACAATTTACTTAATTTTGCCGCCTCAGTTTCCGCGCGCTCGTGCGACATCTATCTCATATAAACATATAATATCATTGCTCTAAACTAAAAAATAAATTTAATAGATTGCGTATAGTAAGGCAGGCTTTGTCTGCTTGATTGAAAAGTTAAGTACCGTAATATCAACATGTAAAAGCTCAAATTATCTGAAACTACTGGTTAAAAATGATCCAATTATTAAATTGACGTATCGATAATACTCGACATCAGCGTACTGAGTCCAGGAGTTGTGGTTTGCGGCCGGCGAGGTCCGTTCTGCCGCAGAGGAACGCCCACCATACGCTTTAATAGTTTTAATGCCCCTAGAAACCGTCTTCAGTAGCCAGAAGCTGGCCGACTCTTGCACCGGTTCAACACAATTTATTTTTTTCTGTAAATCCTTTATAAAGACGTCATTTTTGTGTCGTAAACGTGCTTAATCGAACCAGGATTTGGACTTGATTGACGGCGATGATGTTTAATCGTTTAATTTAATGGTCGCCATCGGTATTATTTTGTGCTATCTTAAAATGAAAATTACAATTCAATATCTTGTCGAAAAGTTTTTCTAATATATATACCTATTTCATTTGAAAAAATGTATTAAGTAAATTGCTTTTTAATGTCGCATGCATATGCAGAAATAGTGATTTTAATTGATCTCTAGCTGAGTTATTGAAGGAAGCAGCAGCGTCCACGCCAAGGTCTCCGATATATTATAAGTGTGACTGAGGGCTGAGAAACGCGCGCTGACTTGACAGTTAGCACCCATTAAACAGAGGGCAATTTCGTCGCCTAATACTACTCACAGTAGCGTTTCGATTGAAACCGCAGCTTGGCCCCACTGTGCAGAGCGACCGATCTGTTACCAGCTTTCGTTATCAAATTTTCACACGGGCCCCGCACTAGCACCAAGATTGACTTTATTTGAGCAAGTGTAACCACAAAACTACGCGACGGAACAATTTAAACTTCACTATACATAGCTCACTGGATTTGATTCACGCAGCCGGACTACTTGAATTATAGGCATTGTAATGTGAAACGATTGAAAGTATCGGAGGTCGGTAGCCGGTAGCCAATCACGATCCGAGATATTGATCATCGAAATTGATCAATCATATCGAAAATTTACCGGAAATAAGGCGCTATAAGATGTAACGTTCTTCTTCGAATTGAATGTTTATTGAAAATTGTTTTATCTGATAATTTCTTAGGGAGGTGTGAAAAATGTTTTTATAGAATTCGAATAGTTTTATTTTAAGGAAACTAAAGGTTAATAACTTATTTTCAATCTTGGAATCCTTTTAGCTATATCTATTGTTCAAATGTGGGGCTTGATTTTAATATTCAATAGTGTTGTGATTAAGTAACTACTTCTCTATTAGATATAGTATTAAACAAGGGAACAACACTACATTTCAGCGTCAAACTCACCAGACTGATTACCTCGGATTCAAATGGTGATAAGCATGCACCTACGAATTAAATAGACGCGTACTTAAATATTTTAAAAAAGGCTACTATCGGTTTAGTCCAGTTGTTCGCAGTTGGTATTTTAATTATGTTTACGTCTTAGTGCAGATAAAATATCAATCATAGACAGCTACTATTATTTTTATGTATTAGGTGGCAAACAAGCAGATAATTAATAATTATGGTTTAAATATTATGAGACTTAGAAAAATAACACCAATTCAAATTAAACACGTTCTAGAAAAAATAAAACCAATTGCAATTGTCATTCAGCTTGGTATTCGCGAGGGCTAAGCACGGCACTTCGTCCCGTGACCATAGTGTTTTATTATATTTAGGACATTGAATAAATCAAGTATAATATATTGGTATAAAAAGAATAGATACATATTATCGACAAAGTTTAAACAATTCTGCAGTTCTTTAACAAAACCTTGCTGGCGTCTAGTAAGGGTGAGCAAGCAAAATGAGCGCGGAGAAGTGAGCACTTTTAGGCTTTAAGATCTAAAATAGCGATTTTAGATCTTAAAGCCTAAAAAGTGCTCACTTCTCCGCGCTCATTTTGCATGTTCATAGAGGCGAGAAGCGGGTTCACGTATTTACCCCTACACACAAAATAACATCAAGGTGATATACAAGCCACCTCATCGCGTGTGTGTGTGGCTGGTGTGTGTTCTGTATGTAACATACAATGGGAGTGTGTTACGTACAGACTAAACAAACTTTTCACTCATTTAAATATCTAATAACGTTTAGTGGAGGGACTTTCTTTAGAGTAAAATATCTACTGCTATATTGCTTTATATAAGTTGAAGGTAGTTGTACTCTGTAGCTCTTTTTGTCAAAAAGTTCTTTTTGTTTTGGGCGAGGAATATAAAGTTGTAAGGTTATTAGCGCATAACTCCTTGAGGCTTATTGGTAATGCCAAGGGTGCCAATGGAAGCAGATACAAAAATGAAGACAGAAGTAATTAAAATAATGATCATTATCGCGTGCAGCCAGGTGGCTGTTACGTCCAACTCTACAGATCGATATTAATAATGATGTACAATTGAAAGTATAGATATTATAGTATCATTAAAAAGAAGACTTTAAAATTATCAAAAAGTATTTAACGCATGAAATATTTCTGATATTATTACAATAAATATTACTAAACGAAATGGTTTTTGAAGCTGGAAAATTTTGAATGACAGAGCTGGATTTTCGACTTTATATTATTAGGTAAACGAATCGATAAAAATCAAGGGTCGGACGAAATACATGATTTTAACACACGGAATAAAGTTGGCGTCTTTGGATACAGCAATCATTAAGTATGTTCATTTGTATAAAAGTATTATAAAAAAAAGGAGAGAAGAAAAATCTTTCAAAATAATTACATAATTACTGTATTTTTCTTATACGTAAAAGATTTGAGATAAATGAAGTTCTCTATTACACGATGATAAAGAAACAAAATTAAGAGTCAAAATCTGGAAAATTAAATACCAGACCTATCTCGCCATCTTCCTAGGTCTATGGCTCACGAAGCTACGGCGTCTGTAATGACATTCTGCCGTCGGTTTTTTCTCGAGATCGCATTTGAAGTTATTGTTATTATTTCTCTGGAGAACATCTCAGGTGGTTGACCTCGCAGCATCTCTCAATGGGTTGAAGAAAGCTTAACACGTAGTAGATTGTATCAGACACCTAGATGGGTTATGAAGGTTGGATCAATTTATGAATGAGCCTCTATAGTGACGAAGATATTCTGGTAAGGATCTGTTAGACAAATAAAATTGACCAAAAATTTTTTTTATAGAAAATCTTCGTTGCCTAGATTGGCGATAGCTATGGACGCATATCAATTGATACAATTAGTTTGAAAGTCATTAGTGGCAGCAATATGTGATGGTGGTCGCGATCTAGCAGCTTCACCTCATCCGATGTTGGTCATCCGACATGCCCGAAACCTAGGTCGTGATACTTCGACTATAAACCTGAGTCTTTTTAACCGACATCAAAAAAAGAAGCAGGTTCTCAATTCGACCCGTATGATTTTTTTTTGTTATTTATGATTGTTACCGCATAACTTCCGACTGGGTGAACCGATTTTGATCGTTCTTTTTTTATTTGAAAGCTGGTGCTTCCCATTTAGATTTCATCAAAATCGGATGAGCACTTTTTGAGTTACAAATCAAAAACTGAAAAGTGCGTGCTTATACCTACACGATATTATAGTAGCGGGTGAAGACATCGGTGAACATAGCTACACAACAATGACAATTGATCCCATGAGTAACAAAGGTCACTAGAAAGAGTAAAAAAAAAATTTTTACCAAAACATGGAACCGACTTCAACACGTAAAAGTATGAAATAACTTGTCGAAGTGAGTACAATATTTTGATATCAGTTACTTTTGAACTATCATGGTACCGACTTCAACAAGTTATTTCATACTTTTGAGTGTTGAAGTCGGTTCCATTTTTTGGTATGTTTTTTTTATATGGCATAAGGTGATGGAACAAGCAAAAGGCCCACAAGAAACCTCTTCCTATATACAGATACAATTCGTAAAGAACTGCACTCGGCTCTGAGACGAAAAGTTGGTAAGTCTCATGTGCCTGTAATTTCACCGGACCCTTCAAACTGGAACACAGTAGGTACTGCCTGGCGGTAGAAATTGTTAAAAATGAGTAAAGCCGGATAGTATTTATAAATGTTGTATATATTGCTTCCGGGTTGTTTGGCGGTGGTCTATGTGAAACTTTTGTTCCAGACGTTTCGTCGATCACTGCGGTCGACATCTTCGGAGGTTCAGGTCCGAGCGGCGACAAGAGCGTAGAACTCTCCTTCGCGGTGTCTTCTCTGATACTGATGACTTAGAGTTTACAGTATATATAAATAATAATGTGTCAAACACAATATTGTTTATAAAAAAACAATACACGAGTATACATTTGTATTGTTAATCCTTCCGCTAACGGAAACGAAACATTTCACGGTAAACCATTAACTAAAATTTACTGTCTGCATTCATATCGATTGCCTAATTGGACTTTAAAACACAGGCCTGTGAGCCTAGTTTAATAGTTAGTACACATGTACTGTGAGAAAATAAATAAAAGATTTGATTTGATTTGACTTAGTAACTATAATTATTTGTGTAAGACCTGTGAGCCTATACAAGATGCATCCCTTAATAGCAGTTCTTGCTTGACCGATTTTGATGAAATTTAATTGGAACCAAACGGGAAGCACCAGCTTTCTAAATACAAAAATAATCATCAAAAACGGTTCATTCAGTCGAAAGTTAGGTAACAATCATAAAAAATATACGGTTCGAATAGATAACCTCCTCCTTTTATGAAGTCGGTTGAAAATATGAGAAACCATATTGTGTTAATCATAAATACTAACTATTCATCAGAAATATTTATAATGTAACTTTATGGCATCTGGTTAAAATTATTTCAACAAGCGTCCGTCGTTCATTCCACAATCTAATTTACCCGCTGTTTGCCCGTAGCGGTCCATAATTTCGGTAGCTACGGGAGCGAGGGTCCCGTACAATCGGAACTGGTCAATTATCGTGGCTGATGGAACACCTTGCGAGTCGCCGCCGCTGGCCGCCCGTTGGCACGCGTTCCATAACGCTACGTTTGAATTGGCCCTTACGATCTCTTTTACTAACCAGCAAAAGATTTACTGATTTATTTATTTAGTTTTATTCAAAAATTGTCAGTCATTGTTATCCAACTGACGAAAAAAGCAATTAGACATATCTCATAAGAAATCATTTCACACATATAATATTACCTATAGACAAAATATTATAGTTAAATATTTAAGTTAACACGCTAGATCTAGAATGCTCACTGGCTCTCAAGGACTGCTGCCTGAACACACTATGTGTTTGGTGACAGTTTTTCAAACTTGAGGGTGGTAGCAAGCCAGGCGGGTATTCGAAAGTACCCTACCACCATGCTGGGTATTTGATAACGGTGTTACCTTCACCGGAAGCTCAAGCTGTTGTTGGGGATCGAACCAGTGTCCGTCAGTTTGACAGCCGATGCTCCCCCCGCTGAGCTAACATCGCTTCAATAAGTAATTAAGTTTAAGAAAAGTCAGAGGCTTATTACCTTACACGCATATAATCTTTGGCTAACATCGTTTTAAAAGATGTTTTATTACCTTAAAAAATCATTATTAACATGTTATTAAGGACTAGTGGTTATAAAGTGCACTTGTTTAGGTTTATATAATGACTTATATGATTATGGGCAACACGAATACCTACAGTCTTTGAAGTTTGTCAAACGCAAGCAATAATAAGTAAAAAAAATGTCTACAAGCGAACGAAACGTAAAATTAAAAAAAATTGGTTGTCTGTAAACTCGGTTTACGGACGATAACGTGATAGCGTCATAATCATTTATAATGTCATAATCATTGACTTTTGACTTTGACTTTGACTTTGACTTTGTCTTTGACTTTGACTTTGACTTTGACTTTGACTTTGATTATTTTATGTAATACAAAACTCAGGTGGAACGTTACGCGGAACGTTACTATTTTTCATGAGTGTTGCTGGTATTCATCAATTTATAAAACGTTATCACGTCAAAAATAAATATAAAATTAAACTGCAAGCTCTGTAATCTTGCTAAAGCTAATCTTATTACACTATAGGTACGTATCTATCAAGAGTAAGTCAGACGGTGTTGACGTCGCTATTACCGCGGTGTAGAGTACAGATTGGTGCGATGATGAAACGCGCGCGAAATTGCTTTACAAAGGCGAGAAAACATCGTTTTATACTCTAGACAGAGCTTACCACGACTTACAATGGACAAAGTATAAAAGTGTTGCAAGCTACGCAGGGTGCCAATTCTCTTATTTATCAAGACAAGCAATCCATAAACGATGCAATAGCGATTCAAATGTTATCGTAATAAAGCTTGGTATTCCGCTAAAAAAAAAATTGCATCTCGATTGCATTGTAGGTATAAAGGATATAGAGGAATAAACACACATTGTACAATTTCATTATAGATTTTATTTTTGTTTAAATAATATGAGGTTTAAAAGAATATTTACGTATGTACTTACTTACTACGCGTATATTGATTCACAAACATCTTGTAAGAAATTTGATGACAATAGTTTATTTATTATAATAGTTTATGACATGTAAATTGGCTTTATGAATAAATTGATTATGATTATGATTAAAATCTGTGTAGCCATTCTAATGTATGCTCTAAGTAGAATAGCAAAACTAGCAAAAATTACAATTCATTAAAAATCTATGAGCAATGTGCTAGTAGAATTGATACCCTGTATACTCAGGCGTGCGAGTATTGGCAAATCCCCCCAATAAAATATGGGGGAGGGATATTTCCAGCAGTGGGCGCACATGGCTGAGAGAAGAAGAATACTCAGGCGCCCTATGCTGTACCTACTTCTGTGGAAGAGTTCTAAGAATAAATACGGGGTAACCTAGCACTCAAGGTTACCCTTAAAGTGTGAAATAACTTGTTGAAGTCGATAAATGATAGTTCACAAAAGTACTGGAAGTAAGTATAACTATCATCCAATAATATTATATGTTTATATGAGGTAGATGTCGCACAAGCGCGCGGAAACTGAGGCGGCAAAATTAAGTCAATTGTAGTAATTTTCATTACGACGCGTATTTCAAGCGCAAGTCTAAACGTATAGCTATCCTTTTCTATATTATTTGTACCGTATTATCTGTCGCAGTAAGCATGTTTATGTCATAAAGGAACAAAATCTGAGCACCGCGCAGTATGAATAATATACGTCATCTTTAGTAAAACATCATTGACTATCATCACATTATTGTGCGCACGCATTATTGTGTTCACAGATTACTCCCCCCGCAAGTAAAATGTCATCCACGTATATGCGTAGCAATTTTCAGTTATTGCAGTGCAACTCGACAACCGCTTGACCGATTTTGATGAAATTTAAATGGGACTACCTCGGAAGTATACTCTATCATTTTTTGGTAAATGTTTTTTGGAAGTCGGTTAAAAAGTGACTTACCTCCCGAAAGTTTATTTGAAGTCGGTTAAAAAGTGATTTTACTCCCGAAAGTTTTTTTGAAGTCGGTTAAAAAGTGATTTAACTCCCGAAAGTTTTTTGAAGTCGGTTAAAAAGTGACTTACCTCCCGAAAGTTTTTTTGAAGTCGGTTAAAAAGTGATTTCCTCTCGAAAGTTTTTTTGAAGTCGGTTAAAAAGTGACTTACCTCCCGCAGGCAGGGGCGCGTTAGGCTTGTACTCCCGATCTTCATGTGACAGGGTCCTTATACACCTGGCCGGTGAGCTCTTGTACTCCATGTCTCGAAGCGTCAACGGAGCGCCGTCGCAGGATATGAACGAGCGCGGGATGCCGAACGATCTTATTTGATGCGTCTGCGCATTTGTACCTGAAGGATAAAAGGCTGCTAAAATAAATCAGCTACTTTATGTAGCAATAAAACGACACACAGTAAACCTAAATCCACAATCTTTACTAATAATTCAGGCCTAAGTCTACAGGTTGAATATGGCAACATCGACACAGACAATTTCCCAACTTTAGTAGTCTGCAGATTTGAGTTCATCCATATTGAAACAGACTGGACTAACACATAGGCTACATGTATCCCGGAAAAAGTATAGTTCCCGGATAATTGAGGTAACGGGAAAACCGTAGTCTACGCGGGTAAGACCGCGGGGCGCAGCTAGTATTTTATAATATTACCTTGATGTCTCATTGGGATGATTCACATGATAGTCACATGATTACGCTATTGGTACGAGTAATAACGCGTATAAAAATATCCGCTAAACGAAGTGAATTTAAAAAAATATTTATTTCGTAATGTTTCCGTACCGATCTCTTAAACAACTCAGACAGTGGTCAAAAGCGGTACATACTCATATATCTATTTTATTATTAATAAAAAATATCGCACATTCATGTATCGTTATAATAAAAATATTTTTTAAAAGCCTAACATTCAACAAAAGTAATTTGCCAAATTAGTTTAAAAAATAAACTTCCTGCCTCAAGTCTTCAATTACATCCCAATGTGTCAATCACCTTATTAGAATAGATGGTATTTTTTCACAAGAACCCAATTATACACGGCCCAAAACCTCGCTTATTTGAAAAGGTACCGCCGCCGTCGTCGTCCGACTTTCATTCTCAAATTATGTATAAAAAAACAATTAGTTTATAAGTTTACACAATGCACACAATATATCGATGCCACAATCATGTCGTGAAATCGACGCAAACAAATGCAGTCTGTTAATTATTATTTGCTATGCTTTGATATTTAATAGGCTTTAGTGTTGGGACGCTGCGATAAAATATCGATAAATTGTTGTATCGACACACTACAACAAAACAACCTATTTTATTTTAAAAACATTTACGAAATAATAATGTAGCGTTGTTGAACTAGTTATCTTCGATTTACTTCTCTATGGCATTCTATTTTCTAAATAACATATTTTTACAAACGCTTTCATTAGTTTCTGCTATGTATAAAAAAATATAACTGGAGGTAAAATTATTTCTAATTGCGACAAGCTTACTTATTTTTAAAAGCAATAATCATAAAGATCAATCACCTTAATCGGTACTCTCGGCTCGGCTCGGTACTCGCAGTTTGTATTGTCTTTGGAGATAAATGTTAGCTTGATAAGGTGAGCTATGATTTTTTAAACTTGGCACAAAATATTATAAAAAACAGTAATTAATAGCAATTATACCTAATATTAATATTGATATATTGTACACTTCTGCAAGTATAAAATTTGGAATATAATTACCTATATATAATTTTTTTGTTGATAAATCAAAATATACATATGTTTGGCTATGTTTAGAAAATTAGTTCTTCTTTACAGGTTCAGCTAGACTACCGAAAACTGTTTCACATTATTGTGTAATATATATATACAATGTACATTACCATCCCGTAGTTTTTACCAAAAAAAAACTACTTTCTACAACACAGTCCATTGTGTTGAAAATAAAAACAAATAGTTTATTTGAGGAACCTTATTACATAAGTTAATGATGACATATGTACATACATATGTAGCCATTTTTCATATATAATGTAATTATTAAAAAAAATAGAAACTTGCCTAAGCTATATAATGTATACATATAATTATTATTGGAAGAATCTGTACTTATCGAGGACTGTGTTAATAATAAAACCATTCGTTTGTTTGAGAAATCTTATATCATAAGCTAATATTGACACACATAATAAGTATCTGCAGTCAATATTCATATTAAATGTAATTAAAAAAAAATTGAAACAAATGTAATATATTTATAAAGGATAACATATTTTAAAAAGTTTTAATTAAGTTTTCTAATTACTAATAATATTTCATCGATATTATTGGAGCAGCCTACAGGACTGCCCTATGAAGGGTCACTCCGAAGCGGCTTACATTGAGGCACCTACAAATTAAGTCTATTAACTCACAACTTTTAAGTCGGGGCGCACGCGAGATATTCCTTTCTTGTCCCACAGAGTTTGGGGCTTATTCGTTAAGTACTGCCTTTTGTCTGTCCTTTCTACTCTTTGTTTTCATATCTGCTCTGTTTACTAAACGGGATTTTCATTGTTACGCTTCACAAGAGTTCTGATGAATGTTAGGAATTAGTACGCGTACCTATCAACTTTTACAGCGAGGGGTTAAAAATCATATACATTTTCGTTTGCAGACTGTATTGTTGTATTGTGCATCGCTTCAATCAATTTAGAGCATTATGGTGTTTACTAAATAGAAACTTCTTAATTTTCCCAGAGTGTTTCCTATCACTTTTTTTCCTTTATTTAAAGATCTTTTTCGCTAATAGGAATATTACGCTAAGTGAAACACAAACCTAAGTACAGTCTATTTTCTTATGCTAATTGACACAATAAAAAGTACGGTAGTCAGAAACTAACTGAGAGACATTTCTAATTTTAAGACCATATTTAACTAAGATATAATATCATTTTTACTTTATTAGAATGAGGGTAGGACGAGTAGGCATTGCATACAATAGAACTAAATAATCTGTGCATAGGTTTTTCGTAATGAACACATTCCATTAAATGTGATGCCATCTTCTACGTCGCATACTTGACTCTTCTTCATGTCCTTATCCCACACTAGGTGGGGTTGGCACAACATATTTTCTATTCCATTCTCTTTTATCATTAGTCGTCTCAGTGCTCACACCTTTCATAAACATATCCTCACACAGTCCATCCATACCTTCTTCGGCCTTCCTCTACCTCTATATCCATCCACATTTATGTACTCGTTTTGTTAGATGTTTTTCATCCCACTTCATGACATGCCCATACCAAGCAAATCTATTCTCTATCAACTTATCGTCGCATACGTTACATAGCGGTGAATTAACCTTTACTTACAAAGTAAGTGCGTAGAGATCTATGGTTCCATGGTACTCGTCGAATTCAGCAAGAATTAAATTGGAATACAATGGTCGTAATTCTGTTAATTCCTCTGTGCCAAATCCGTGTGAAATTAGGTGACGCAATAAGCAAAAGGCCCACAGTATGTTCAGTGGTCACCCGTATAGACAGATACAATTCGCAAAGAACTGGACTGCGCCTGTCACCCTGAGACATAAAGTTGGTAAGTCTCATGTGTCTGTAATTTCACCGGAAACCATACCCTTCAAACCGGAACACTGTAATGTGAACACTACTACCTGGCGGTAGAAATAGGTAGAAATTCTCTGGCGAACCCTCACATACAGTGTTATTCTTAATTATTTTCAGGGTCTCCATACAAAGCCAATCATCGTTAATTTTTTTTTTTTTTTTCATTACCTACACTCAGACCCCCGCACTAGGATTCCCTGTATCGCGGGAGGCATGGACACACACAATCACAGCACACAAACATCCAAGACCCGGGACAAACATCTACATCTACACTCATCGCACAAATGTTTGCCCCTGCCGGGATTCGAACCCAGGTCCCGGTGACACGAAGTCATGTCGATGACACAAACCACTGCGCCACGGTACCGTCTAATTACACTAATAATAACTTCTATAAGTCGACAATGTAAACTTTCAAAATTTCTTGTAGGTCAGCAGCAGGTTAAGAAGCAAGGAAGTCATACTTATAAAGGGATTTTCAACAAGAACTTTGTTTTTCAATATGGTAGCACCAAAACTACATAACAGTTTTGACATATCTATGGTAGATACTTGAGCAATTGTTACAACGTTTTAACTTGAACGAACCGGTCGATCAGAAATCAGAAATATTTATTGAACAACTGTGTGATATAAAAATAAAGATGTTACAATTTAAAATAGTTTCAACAGCCTGCCCAGTTTGAGCATTCAATACTGGTCTGTAATATTATATTTTTTATATACAAATGTTATATTATAAATGTTACAAATTTTACATACTTTACTACTACTTAATTTTACTAATTATACTACTTAATTTTACATACTTACATACAAACATTTAACACTTAATAGCAATTACATAAATTACAGTTGCACCGAGAATAATCATTAAATAATTCTTTTATATTATAGTAGGTTTTGGAGACCAGCCACGATTTTAATTTACGCCGAAACAGCTCATTATCTAACACCTTTATTTCAGTAAGTAATCTATTGTCGAGGACGAATTTTTCATTGATATGTGCCGAACATTACTTTATTTCATACAACAAAAATTTTATTCATCTAAAAGTCTTTTGTTTTTTGTTTTATTTTGATTTACACTTTATTTACTTTACTGTTTGATTTACTATAAGTTCTTGTGAAAAAGCCCTGTATATCAGAATCCGTTTATGCGATTACAGTAAGAGTATTGTACCTTTCAACTTTGGTATTGCGTCATTTGCAGTCAAGAGTCAGAGACACAAAAGTGGTCCTTCAAAGAGCAGTTGGATGTGCGTGAGTAGGACTTATTACAGATATAATTTCACTATTGTTCGCCGCTGGCTTGCCTCTCCATATGGCGTAACGTAACGTGTTTTTTTTTCGTCTGTCAGCCAATTTTGTCGATAGTTCGAACTCCTTTGAAGGATGCCTTGTATTGTTGTATGTATAGGTGGAGCCGAAGAATTATATTTATTGTGAAAGCTCTCTCGTATCTTGATCGTTTTTGATATTGGGTACTATCCTACTAATATTATAAATGCGAAATTTTGTGTGTAGGTATATATGTGTGTATATGTGTATGTTTGTTACTTTTCCATGGAATTTGGTATGGAAATAGTTTAAGCCCTGGATTAACACATAGGCTAATTTTATCCCGGAAAAAGTATAGTTCCGTGGGATAATTGACGTAGCGAGAAAACCGTAATCCACGCGGGTGAAACCGCGGGGCGCTACTAGTATGATTATATAGTATAATTGGTAATGATTCTCTTGTTGAACTAAACTAAGCTACAATTCTGGAAAAGATATACGTACGATAAGTTCTTATATGGATACGAATAAGTCCAAATTAGTATGACACTTATCAATAACAACACTGAAGTACATATTTTTTTTAAAATTGCGGGTAGATTTAGGTACATTAAGTTGACAATTATTTGGTGCCGTTTAAAACTACCCGCAATTGGCCACCAAATGAAAAAAAAAATGGTCTAATATTAGAAATAGCGTTGTATTGAGTTATACGAATTTTGATTTTAGCATAAATAGAATACGATTTTGGTTTGAGAAATTTTAGTGAATTTTAAACCCTGTGCCAGCACCAAAGGCCTTAGTATCATTGTGCGCGTGTACGTGGAAATGGTGTTGAGTGAAACAAAGTGCAACTGTCAAATTTAAAAGAAAAAAACCAGTTCAAGTGATGACTAATAGTGAGGCTAATAAAAGTAAGCTGTTCTTTTTTAAAATATTATAAGTTTGCGTTTGACAACTGTCTCACCTGATGCACAATTTTCACCTAGGCAGTTATTAAATTGCAGAATTGTTCTTCTTAAAGCTAACTCAAAAACGGATGTATTATTCGGCCTTCTACGGGCTACAGGATATTTGTTCCGAATCTTATATTTTTTTATAATAGTATTAATGATATAGTTTTTCATTTTTTTTACTAAAGATCGTTTGGTAATCGCAAACTCCGGTTTCCTATAGATAGAGGCCAAGTTTTGCGTGACAGAGCGGACATCACAATGCCGGAAGACGATGTTTTATAATATTAATTAGTTATTTTGAATGGGGTTGAAAGCGGTTTCGAATATTGAAAGTTCATTCAAAATGTTATAATCGTTTTTGTTATTTTTGTATTTATATTGTTTTATCCCTTAGTATTTAATACACTGCCATTTAAAATCGATGAACGAAAGACATAAAAATCTATATTGATTTTAAAGGGTAGTATTCTACTGACTAGGCGACCGTTGTTCTGCCATATAAATGAATGATATGTTAAAAATACACAACCCTTCATTTAAATTACTTCATGTGAATGAATATTTGTTCCTAAAAATACTAGCATTGTGATTTAAAAAATTGGGGGAGGGGGTAGGAGGGTGAAAAATACTCTATGACCTATTCTAACAGACCCACCGGCTGTACAAAAAAAAATTCGAACAATTTTAATTTCACACATTGCATTTATTTGTAAACGTTTTTTTTGTATTTTTACGTAAATATCATTATCTATTTTATGAGATTAGCTAAAGTAGTGTATGAAACTGCACATTATTTGGTCTTAAAACACTCGTGTAATGCGACAAAAAAAGTCGCCTGCGGCTCATTTTTTTAACTTACTATCGTATTTTAAGAATTTTTATTATGATACAGTTTCAAACTACTATTATGACATAGTGCTGACTGAACACGGTCTGAATCACATTAAAATATATATATTTTTTTTTTTTTATCACATTCAGATCCCCGCACTAGGATTCCCTGTATTGCGGGAGGCATGGACACACACAAACATCCAAGACCCGGGACAAACATCTACACTCATCGCACAAATGTTTGCCCCTGCCGGGATTCGAACCCAGGGTCCCCGAGACACAGAAGTCATGTCAATGACACTAACCACTGCGCCACGGCGACCGTCAATTGTCAACTTTATGTGTTATGCAGTTTGAATTGTATTGGCAAATATCAAACAAACAATTATTGAATAAAATTTAAAAATAACTAACACAAAAAACACTAAAATATAAAATAGTGTAATTAAAAACCATCTCGATCACGTCCGATGTCTTCGGCATACGACATTAAGGGCTTAACAGGTCCAGACCATATTTTAGAGGCTCATAAGATACAAATATGACGGTCGCCGTGGCGCAGTGGTCAGTGCCAGTGACTTGACTTCTTTGTCTCCGGGACCCTGTATTCGAATCCCGGCAGGGGCAAACATTTGTGCGATGAGTATTGGTGTTTGTCCCGGGTCTTGGGTGTTTGTGTGTTGTGATTGTGTGTGTCCATGCCTCCCGCGACACAGGGAATCCTAGTGCGGGGGTCTGAGTGTGATTAAAAAAAAAAGTACTTAAAAGATGACCTACAGGCTCAAAAATAAATTTACAAATATTTTGTCTGGTCTAGGACACAGTTCAAGCGCATTTGCCGGTAGTTTTTAAATTTTTATAAAGGAAAATGGTAGCCCGAATATATTTTTTCACTAATAAATTAGCAAATGGAATCAAATTTTGTCCAATCAGAATACTGTACTGTACAGACTACTTCATAAACTGTTCTCATTAAGTAGTATTTTTTTAATTTATCAGACATAAAGTACTTTGAACGACTCAAAAGAGTCTATTTAGCCAATGGCCTATTTAGCTTTAATGCAGAGGCCCTTAACTTTAACCTTTAACCTTAACCTTTAACCCTTAAACGTCAACACTAGATACGCGTAATTTTACGTTATACATTTTTATTTTTATGTAAATAATGATTGAATACCTACTCTTTTCATATTTTATTTAGTTTTAATTACTTTGCATAACGATACGAGTTACTTATACAACCATTAGTGTGTGTCCATGCTTCCCGCGACACAGGGAAGTCTAGTGCGAGGGTATGACTAAAATAAAAATAAAAAGATAGTAATAATTATAATTGATACACTTGTGATACAGGGCCGTGAATCTCTTTAAAACAATAGCGCTTCCTTTCGTAACTAAAAACAGTATTTGACCTCTAGGTATATCTTCGTTATCAGCGAGCAGGTCCCGTGGGAAGAAGTGGTTTTATCTACACTGCGGTATCGCGGTCGAACCGTCGCGTCGGCGTCGCCGCGCTCCTATCACACAATACAACTATAAAGTGATAATAATAGAACTGCTGTATTTATAATGACCACATGTTTGGTACTTATTGGACAGTAATCATTTTACTATTTTTTTTGATAAAAACTATTTTGGTATTAACAGTTTGTTCAGGTCACACTGTTCGCGTCAGTTACCGCTGTATCGCCCTTTTGGTCGCTCCCAAAGGGCGATACAGCGGTAACTGACGACAGATACACGACGAGTGATAAAGCTTACTTCTATAAGCGTGTTTTTGAAGTGAAAACTTCTTAGCTGCGTTATATACTTTTTGAGATGGGAATAAAATGTTAAACTCGCGTCAGGACACGTGACCTGATCGAAAATTCGTAAGACGGAGAGAATAGACCGGCGGCGCGGCGCGCGTAGGAGAGGAGGTAATATCCCCCTCTCTTTCTACAGCGCGCCGAAAATGTATGCCTGCTCTTGCTGTTTCGATATAAATTGTCATGTTTGTGTACGATAGTGCAATAAATGAATATTGTATTTTACCACATAAATGATAGAACTTTTATACTGATAAATAATGCAATTCGTGCGAAATAATTCCCTAACCATTCCAAAATATTCAAAAATGCACAACGTTATTGTTGCGTTTTCACTTCTGCGGCACTCCCGGAGTGCAAACCATTGTTTTCTTTACTAAGCTAACTAATTGCGCCCTGCGGTGTTACCCGCGGTGAAATATTACGTGTCTCCGGGACCCTGGGTTCGAATCCCGGCAGGGGCAAACATTTGTGCGATGAGTGTAGATGTTTGTCCTGGGGTCTTGGGTGTGTGTGCGCTGTGATTGTGTGTCTCTATGCCTCCCGCGAGACAGGGAATCCTAGTGTAGGGGCCTAAGAGTGATTAAAAAAAAAACGACATACTTCGAAAATCAGGCTATTTCAGTACGTGTGGCCACGCTTAATGCATATAATATTAAATATTTTAATTGTTCGCGTCCCTCATGCGGTTTGCGCCCGACGTCGAACAATAACAAATATGCTGGTGACGCGCTGAATAACGTGTCACATTAGTTTTATAATTATAGCCGGTTGTTTCTCATTTCATTTCCATTGGGAGGAGAAAACACGTAGTATACGTATGAAACTGATAATAATAATAATAATATGGGACAACATTCACACAAGGTCTTCAGGACCCAAACTAGGCAGAGCCTGTACTATGGTAACCTGATGACTGATATATATCACACCCAGACACAGGTCAAACAGACATGTTCATACACACAAATGTTTGACCTGTCCGGAATCGAACCCGGGACCAGCGGCTCTGAAGGCAGAGTGCTACCAACTGCGCCAACCGGCCAGTCGAAAGTAAACTGATAAAGTATTTTATCATTATGAATGTATAGAACACGATAATGATGAAGTATTTCATCATTATGCATGTATAAAACACGTTAATTACTCACGTAATAAGTCAGAGGGTTTCGACTATAGTTTCAACCACATTCGGTGGCCTTTTTCAAGGAGAATACGGGGCGCTCGCGGACGCAGTCGCGGACTAGTATTAATATATAGGACATTTGGTAGTGATTCTCTTGTTGAACTAAACTAAGCTAAAATTCTGGAAAGGATTTAAGTACGATAAGTTCTTATACGGATGTAATAAAGTCCAAATTAGTATGACACTTATCAATAACAACACTGAAATTATATGTTATATTAAAATTGCGGCTAGTTTTAGATAAATTAAGTCGACGATTATTTGGTGCCGTTTAAAACTTATTTGTTGTTTGTGTTTTTACTGGCAATAAATACGTTTTTATCTTTATCTTTAAAACTTCCAGCAATTGGCCACCAAGTGATCAATAAGGTTGTCGAATAGACATGTTGGTCACTTACTGGTTTTCGATCGCGGTTCCCGCGGCCCGTCGACAGTCACCTTGATGGCTTTTTGGTAGGTGGTCACTTGAGGAGGGTTCGTCGATATCGTGATGGTCAGCGAGAAGCTTTTCCCTGAAACAAGAATATATTTCATTAACCGACTTCAAAAAAGGTTATATATTGGACTGTATGTATATTTAGGGTTCCGTAGGTACCTCAAAAGGAAAAAAACGGAACCCTTATAGGATTACTTTGTTGTCTGTCAAGACCCTTTTTCTCAGGAACGAGTGGAGGTATCAAGCTGAAGTTCTTGATGGGGGAGGTCTATGTATGGGGAGGCCTGTGTCCAGCAGTGGACGTCCTATGGCTGAGATGATGAATACACTAAAGCTTGTTATTTAATTATGCGGCGTACTAAACGTGAAACCCGATTAAAGGATTTGATTGAATTGATTACCAGAATAATCAATAGCGTGCAAAATTAACTGGACGTAATTATATTATACACAAGCCCATGGGTTTTGAGGGGTTAACTATAACTGACTACATACTAGAACCGTAGAGTTTTCAATAGACTTAACTGTAAATTATTAATTTGTGAAATTAATGTTCTTTGATTTTTTACGACACACCCAATTTACGTCGCGGGAGGCATGGACACACACAATGCAAAACAGCACACAAACAACCAAGACCCAGGACAAACACCTACACTCTTCGAATAAATGTTTACCCCTATCGGTGTTCGAACCCAGGGCCCATGAATCATAAAACTCTTAGGAAACCGTAGTTGAGGCTGTAAATTACAGAAGCAATTGAAATACAATTATGAGTTTCAATTCCTTAAAATAAATATTAGAAAAAAATCACACTTTATTAATGCATATATTGTAATGTAATGTATTTTCTATATTAATGATTAGGATTCAAGGATAAACATATTTAGAAAGAGCTCATCAAATGGAAAATATACACACTTTTGAGTCATGAAGTTGGTTCCATTTTTCTGAAAAAAATTCTATTTCAAAATAAATACGTTCAATTGAGAAACGGCCTCCTTTTATTGAAGTCGGTCAAAAATATCAACTATAAAGGCGATAACTGGAGAGTCGTATGTTACTCTAACATCTGAAAATATACATAATTATCATAATTAATAATAATAATTATGATGATAAACCTACAATTTTTTTTTTAAAATTCTATAATCCGAATATTCCAATAATTCGGCACACCTTAGTTTTCAATAGTGCCGAATTATTCTATAATCCGAATATTCCAATAATTCGGCACACCTTAGTTTTCAATAGTGCCGAATTATTATATAATCCGAATATTCCAATAATTCGGCACACCTTAGTTTTCAATAGTGCCGAATTATTCTATAATCCGAATATTCCAATAATTCGGCACACCTTAGTTTTCAATAGTGCCGAATTATTCTATAATCCGAATATTTCAATAATTCGGCACACCTTAGTTTTCAATAGTGCCGAATTAGTGAGACTCTATTATATACTTCTGTATTGTTGCCATAGTGAAATCATAGTAAGCATCGAACTAGCCATAAAGTTCGATAGCATAAGGGTTGTGCTTGCCATTGCACCCTGCCCTAAACACTGTCGATTCCGAATTTCGGAAAATAGCGAGCTTTTTGGGCGCCGATTTGCGGTCACTAATAATGAATGCACCGATAAATACCGAATAAAATTACAGTTAAAATGAGTGGATTAACATCTCTAATGCAGATAATTCGTGTGCGGAGCGCGATCGACTCTATATAAATGACTGATTTCGGTCAATTTTGTCAATCTGTTCGTTAGTTTTGGGTATTCTTAAGTTCGTTTATAGAACCTAGAGTGGCATTTAAAAAAGGAATATAATAATAATAATAATAATAATAAATTTTTACAAGATGATTTCAACAATCAACCAACAATAGGCAATGAAGCCCACTTGGCTTAGGCCCGTGATCTTCATAATACCGAACTTCATAATATCTTAAATATTTCGAGACAAAGTAATTACGATAATAATAATAATAAAGTCATTTATTACAGGCATCAGACCCAGAGTACATACAAACTTAGCCTAGAAAACTGTAAAGAGGTGTCAAAAAAAAGTAAAAATAAAAATAATAATGACTCACATAAGTTCTGGGGCCTTACTATCAGCTTTGTAAAAACCATGCAATATCCGAGCAGTTCTAAAACCTGGCTTAAACCGCTTAGTGTGAAATCATACCATCACCACGGCATCACGCGTGAACGGTTTGAACATTGATATCCTCAAAGGTGAACGGTTATTGTTGTCTCTGGCATGTTTTAGCCAGGTTTGAGAACTGCTCGGAACTTGCACGGTTTTTACAGAGCTGATAGTAAGGCTCATGATTACCAACGCTTGGGGTTTCTCTACGCGATCGCATCAGAAATGAGGAGATCCGTAAAATAACGAAAGTCACTGATAGCCCTGCGGATAAACAAGTTGAAGTGGCAGTGGGCACGGCACATAGCTCGAAGAACTGATGGCCGTTGGGGTCGAAAAGTTCTCGAATGGAGACCATGGACTGGCAAGCGCATTATAGGACGGCCAACGATAAGGTGGACAGACGACCTGATTGAGATCGCAGGCAAGGGATGCGGGCCGCTTCCAAGCGGTCCTTGTGGAAACCAATGGGGGAGGTATATGTCCAACAGTGGATGTTCTATGGCTAACATGATGATGGTCTCCTCACTAAGTTAACCCTGTAAGGCAGTTGCAAAGCCACTGTAATTTATCATAAAAAAAAGGTCTTTTTTTTTTAATCACACTCAGACCCCCGCACTAGGATTCCCTGTATCGCGGGAGGCATGAACACACACAATAACAGCACACAAACATCCAAGACCCGGGACAAACATGTACTTACACTCATCGCACAAATGTTTGCCCCTGCCGGGATTCGAACCCAGTGTCGCGGTGACACAGAAGTCATGTCGATGACACAAACCACTGCGCCACGGGGCCGTCAAAGCCAAGTCATAACATTACATATTTATTTATAATAGCAGTTAAAAAGTTTCCGTGATTAGTGGGACCCGTGTATATCCCGGGCGAGTACCTACTATAAGCATTTTCTTTATTTTTTACTATGTGATAATGTGACGGAATAAGCAAAAGGCCCACAGGATGTTAAGTGGTAACCTCTGCCTATAAACAGACACATGTTAACACTGTAATGCGAGCGCTACTGCCCGTCGGCAGAAATAGAAATGATGGCAGCATGTTGCGAGCCCCGGGCGAACTCTCACATACAGTGCTACTGCTCTTCTGTGTCTGTTATCGGTCCATTCATTACTGTTTACGCGATAAATATTATTTAAACGGCAATAAACATGATATTCTCGAAAACAAGTTATAACTTGTCCATCTTTTTTGGTAATTGTAGGCATATTTCTTCATTTGTTTTAATGCGTAATAGGTAGGTATGAAATTCTAGCTTACAACTCTCCAATAACTCAATCCTGAAAGGAGACAAACGGTAATAATAATATACCGTCTGTCCCCCGGGGAAAGGTAGCCTATGTGTTCCAGATCCAGAATTTAAACTATCTCTATACCAAATGCGGGCCGCTTCCAGCAGGTCCTTGTGGAAATCAATGGGGGAGGCCTATGTCCAGCGGTGGACGTCCTATGGCTGAGATGATGATGATGATGATGATGATACCAAATTTCATCGAAATCGGTATAGCCGTTTGAGCGTTAAGAAGTAACAAACATACATACACACATACTATCTCATTTATAATATTAGTAGGGTTATGTAAATGCAGTATCGAAACAAAGGAACGAAGTGGACTAGTAATATTGTTTCAGAACAGTAACATATTAAGTAATATCGGTACCGCTCTGTCACAAAGAGAAGTTAAATTCACAATACGGAAACAAATCATCGTAAATGTTGGTCACTAAGCGTTAAAGGCGTGACTGGAACGATGTGAAATATTGCTTTTAAAATCGCTGTTAAACTTAATGCATTTCACGAGATCACTCATCAGCAGTTTAGGACCTAACACAATACCTGAGGCGTTGTAAAATATACATTGTAGCGTCTTCGGGAGGTGTTGAGAGCGATGCGAGGAATATTCAATTATTGTGCGCCGACGCAGGTGGGTTCCTGCGAGGAGGGGCGAAGAGGGACGACGGCCATCTTGATTTACGATCGAACGTAAATCCTAAGTGACATTTGTGAGTGAAGACGAATCGCGCGCCGTCTCTTATGTGTAGCACTATGACACGATTTTCAGGAAACTCGCTTGCGGTTTCTCTTATATTGCGGCTTCAGTATAGCCAGCTTGCAGTCACCTCAGCCTTGATAATGCAATGTAATGAAAACCCGACTTTTGTACCGTTTTCGGAACGGAATGAATCTGATCATGAGCTCTCAATTTTGAAAGTATTGTTGGGGTACATAAACTTGTAATGTTATTTGCTTCATGATGTGTGAACGGGCGTTTGAGAATGCTTTGCTTCATCATTTTGATTTCTTGTTGATTATATTGGAATAATCTTAAATGTTCTGAACTGAAACCAAGTTTCTTATGAAGCAAGTTGAGGGCTTAACTTGAAAAACCGATGTTGCTTCAAGGAATCCTTTAAGTTAGCCATCTAACCACAAGACTGTTCACCTTTCTTACGGGTCAAAATCGCAAGGACTGATGGCATCAAAATATGTTCGTTATTATTTCTTTGATTTTTAAAACGTGTGAATAATATATTTACTATTATTTCATTTATCATCATCATCATACAAATTACTTAATAATTAATTAAATACTGTTTTTAAATCTAAGTTATATTTATTTCTCTGGATAGATGGGTCGTTACTACGTCGTACGTTACGCCCTTAGTTGGAATTATTATATCTTCTTCTTCTTCTTATTCTAAACGAAGTGGCGTCGGCAATGATATTATATGTTTATATGAGGTAGATGTCGCACAAGCGCGTGGAAACTGAGGCGGCAAAATTAAGTCAATTCTAGTAATGTTGATTACGACGCGTATTTCAAGCGCAAGTCTAAACATATAGCTATCCTTTTCTATATTATTTGTACCGTATTACCTGTCGCAGTAAGCATGTTTATGTCGTAAAGGAACAAAATCTGAGCACCGCGCAGTATGAATATACGTCATCTTTAGTAAAACATCATTGGGCGTCGGTAAAAAAAGTGAACTGTTCTACCATTTTATAATAATTACATCTGTATCATAAATAAGAGTTATGTTTAATACATTATAAAATTGTGTTACTGTATGAACTCGTTTATTTGAAAATCTTGTAACCCATTCCACTTTTAATAACTTATTTTGCATTCATGATGCATATAAATTACGTGTTGCAAAATAAAAATATTCCAAACTATATCCATATTTTAAGAGGGACAAAATTTATGGAATATCGTGATGCTCTCGCTCTCCTAGCAAACTTTTAGCAAACTCGCGAAAGAGTTGGTTTGCAGACGAATTAAAAGAAAACAAATTCGAACAAAGAATATACTTCACACAAATAAACGAACACTAAGGTCCTAAAAGCTTTAAACATTTTTGGTAATAGGTGCATAATAAAACAAAAACATCAAGAACCCAAACAAGTGACTATCTCAATATAAATAAAAAAAAGCTCATACGTGATACGTTGATGGCCGCTCCATCTTTCTCCGTGAAATGATTTGGTCACAGTCTGTCTCGCCGTTTACGTACAGCCTAAGTACAGAATAAGTTAACATCATAATCATCATCGCCGTCATTTTGTAGGATGTCGACTGTTGTGTGTCTCTTTATTGATTATCAAAAGAACCGACAAGATGGTCGTGTCAGTAAAAGTGTGTAATTATCGGTAAAAATGTCTTTCTTCTTCTTCTTCTCAGCACTTGGATATCCACTGCTGGACATATGTCTCACCCATATAAGGGGGGGGGGATTTGCCATAAAATGTCTTTATGATGTCTAAATGGAGGGGATACTAGAGGATTTGCATAAGAACATGAAAGTATGTGTTGACATAATAATAGCGCCTACGTTATTCGTGAAGTAAAAATCAACTACAGAATGCCGTCCCGTCGCTTTGCCAACTAAGCAATTAGAAGAAAGAAAGAAAAACTTTATTTGTAACAATTAAATGAAAATAAAAGAACGAATTCAATATAAAATACAATGTTAAATGTTACAAAACGGACCCAACTCAGCAATGCTGGCTAAAACCAGCGCTGGTCTTCCGCTGGGAATTACTGTTGCTTCAAGGAATAAAGCAGGGCTAATAAAATGGCTTCAAGGAAGTAATACCTACTCGGAGCAGTCTAAATTTATTATTCCCCATCGTCACCTTACGGGCATGTTTACTTTAAAATTAAGATAAACATCATCTTTTCATTTAAGGTCCAACCAACGTCCTTGCGCCAACCAAATTATTCTAAATTTTCGCCTTAATCGCCGATTAAAACATGAAGTTTGCTGGCGAAAATTGTGATTTAATCCTGGGATTAAAGAATGCCGTCCCGTCGTTTTGCCAACTAAGCAATAGTAATATGTACTCGGAGCAGTCTAAATTTATTATTCCCCATCGTCACCTTACGGGCATGTTTACTTTAAAATTAAGATAAACATCGTCTTTTCATTTAAGGTCCAACCAACGTCCTTGCGCCAACCAAATTATTCTAAATTTTCGCCTTAATCGCCGATTAAAACATGAAGTTTGCTGGCGAAAATTGTGATTTAATCCTGGGATTAAAGAATGCCGTCCCGTCGTTTTGCCAACTAAGCAATAGTAATATGTACTCGGAGCAGTCTAAATTTATTATTCCCCATCGTCACCTTACGGGCATGTTTACTTTAAAATTATGATAAGCAACGTCTTTTCATTTAAGGTTCACTTGCGCCAACCAAATTATTCTAAATTTTCGCCTAAATCGCCGATTAAAACATGAAGTTTGCTGGCAAAAATTATGATTTAATTCTAGGATTAAATCACATTTTTAGCATGAAATTTTGAGGTTTCGTATATTCGAGGATTTTGATCCCGAATAATTTGGTAGGTCTTAAAAGTTCCTGCGAACTTTATACATCTATCCACTTAAATACTCTATAGGTTTCTAGCTTATCGGTGTTATTTAGAATACATTTGGTGGAGTTTGCTCTGAAACTACATGATTTGATTTCTTTTTCCACTCCATCTACGAACGACTATACGACATCCGTAATTAAACACCATTTTGTTTAATATAAAGTGTTTTGGTTCCACATTTATAGTGCGTACAGTTAAGTAGTGTGAGCCGTGGTGGTACCGGCCTAGAATAGTACTCCCCCATCTCTTCCCGTGGGTGCCGTAAGAGTCGGCTAAGGGATCATGTACCAGAAGGTGAGCAGCAGCGCCTTCTGAGGATAGGAAATCATATTGCGCTCGCCAACCCGCCTGCCAAGCGTGGCGAGTATTGGCAAATCCCCCTACATGGGGAGGCATATGTCCAGCAGTGGACGACCTATTGCTGCTATGAATGAAAAATGAATGAGTTAAGAAGTGGAATTCATTGCCTGACTGTGTGTTCATGACACGATTAAATCGGTATCTTCTAAGCAGTCGTGGTATTTCGTACACCGCATCATAGTAGAACCATAGAGTATAATAGAATACAAATGATTTATTTAGTAAAAAAAGTGATGACGCCTGAAGCGTTATAATATAAGTGAAAATATTTTGACAATAAGGATAGCATATCCTGCGCTACTTACACATATGTGTCTTATCTTAGGCCGACTCTCAGCATACACCTTGCCTCGACCTAAGGTGGTTGTCATGACAACGTCTTATTTTCAATATAAAGTAAATAAAATAAGTAAATATTGGGATTAATCGTCATCAAGGAGTGCTTTAAAGACGCTAAGTTGTTTATGCTCAGATTGCTGCTAACTGTACATTGTCCCTAATTATATGTTCAATTTGAAGACGAAGCTACGAAAGAGATGTCTTGCGACATAACGCGGGCTAGATTAGAACGAGACGACGTTAGTCACAGTCACTTACGAAATACGCTTAGGATTACCCGTGAAGATGTCGAGATGCTTATTACTGTTATAATAACTTTATCAGCGAGCTTCTTATGTCGCAATCATCACTTACTTACCATCAGGTGAGATGGTGGTATAAATTCAATAGTACAGTGTAGACAGGCTTTATTTACTTTCATCATCTTCACCATCAACTCAGCTATAGGACGCGTACTGTGGACGTACGCCTCCCGCATTCATATCTACAAGGACCGGTTGGAAGCGGCCCGCATCCACCTATTTCTGCGATCTTAGTCAGGTCGTCTGTCTACTTTGTCGGTGGCCGTCCTGTACTGCATCATGTTCGCTTTTATGACGTTGAATATACTTCGACATAGCTTGATCTCTTGGGGAAGATTACAGGGATCAAACCTAAAATATGCTGAAGATTCTCTTAGTGTCCAAGATTAAAAAAAAGTGTAACTCAAAAACCGCTTATCCAATTTTGATGAAATTTAAATGGGACCACTTTGGAAGTGGTCCGTATCACACAGTGATTCTCTATCAAAATCGGTTCATAAACGATGAAGTTATCCGCGAACACACATAAAAAAAAAGTATACCTACGGCCGAATTGAGTAATCTCCTTTTTTGAAGTCGATGTAAAAAAACGTTTATTTCATTGATAATAATGACATAGGTCTACTACTACTCCCCCATCTCTTCCCGTGGGTGCCGTAAGAGTCGGCTAAGGGATAACGTACCAGGAGGTGGGCAGCAGCGCCTTCTGAGGATCGGAAATCATACTGCGCTCGCCAACCCGCCTGCCAAGCGTGGCGAGTATTGGCAATTGGACCTATATGGGGGAGGCATAGGTCCAGCAGGGGACGTACATGGCTGAGAAAAGAAAAGAAAGAAAATGACATAATCTAGATATTATTATCAGAATTTGTAATCCAATCTAGTATAATATCAGTTTTATGCTCAGTCAGATGAACATGTCATAACTAATGGTAGTTCACGACTACCGGTGTCGTCTTACAAGTGGGTATCGTTCACTCTATTCACTGATTTCGGATATTTATTAGTCAATTTATTCATTAGTAGGTCAGGTTTCAAGCATTCAGTGACTTAGGGTTCCGTATAGAAAGGGTAAGCTAATTACAAGATTCCACGGATAAATGTCATAAAAAATAGAAATGTATATGTGTTAATCTCAATACAATTTTCGAGATGGAAAAAGTTACAATACAATACAAATACACTTTATTGACACAAAAAAAAAACAGAAATAAAAAAAAACAATATTAACAATAAGAAATGTTCAATAGGCGGTCTTATCGCTAAGAGCGATCTCTTTCAGACAACCTTTGGATGGAGAATAATTGATAATAGATAATCTCGGAGGATGGTGTGTCAAATAAAATGTTAAATAGAATTCAACAAAATAATAATAATAATGTTAATACATACCTAATATATATATAAAATATTAAATACAAATAAATTTATATACATACATATTCAGACAAATTAATAAGATAAATATCGTACACAAACAACATGGAATTCAGTATGATAAAGATATTTTAGCTAATAGAGAAAAGATAAAAGTTTGTGACTTGATTTTTAAAAATATTGAGTGATTGTGCTTGTCTAATTGTGACGGGTAGTGCATTCCAGAGACGGACCGCCTGCACTGAAAAAGATGTGTCGTAAAACACAGTGTTGTGTTCCGGTGTGTTAAGGAGTAAGTTATCTGATGACCTAAGATGAAAAGTTATTTCACACTATTGAGCGTTGTAGTCGATTCCATTTTTTTTTTCGCTCTGTTCAGTGACCTTTGCTAGTCACGGGATCAATTGTCATTGTGTATGTTCACCGATTTCTCTCTCCGGAACTACGAGTATAATGTAATCCACGTATGCGTAGCACTTTTCAGTTATTGGAGTGCAACTCAACCGCTTGACCGATTGTGATGAAATTTAAAAGGAACCAAAGAAGCTTTCAAATAAAAAAAATAACCATCAAAATCGGTTCACCTAGTTGAAAGTTATGAGGTAACAAACATTAAAAAAAACATACGGGTTGAATTGAGAATATCCTCATTTTTTTTTTGTTTTTTTTTTAACAACATTCACACAAGGTCTTCAGGTCCCAAACTAGGCAGAGCCTGTACTATGGTAACCTGAGGACTGATATATATACTTAAATACATACTTATATATATACTTTTTTTTTATACATATACACACCCAGACACAGGTCAAACAGACATGTTCATACACACAAATGTTTGACCTGTCCGGGAATCGAACCAGGGACCAGCGGCTCAGAAGGCAGAGTGCTACCAACTGCGCCAACCAGCCAGTCAATGTCTTTTTTGAAGTTGGTTAAAAAGGAATCAAAACATGTGTGTATATATTAAGATACGGAATAGTTGCAATAGAAATAACACAATAGTGGGGACTTCCAGAATTCTAATACAACCTCTATCGTGAACTCGAAAACATTGAATCATCAGTATGCACAAACAAAACTATGCCTACAGTTTACATTATGTATTTACATTACATTTTATATAATTTAAATGTTTTCGTTGCCTTTGACCACATCGTCAGCAATTGAATATATCCAACGCTATGCATAAAAAACATCTTTCCTAAAAAATGCAACCGACTTCAGCACAAAAGTGTGAAATAAGTTGTTGAAGTCGTTGCGCTCAAACGGCTGTACTGGTTTTGATGAAATTTAGTATGGAGATAGGTTAAACCCTGGAATAACACAAAGGCTACTTTTCATCATCATCAATCATCACCAAGCATCATCAACGTTTTTCATCACCATTTTTTTTGTTTGAATTCGCTTTGGAAATAATTATGACTACATATAAAAAGAATAAAACAAAGTTTTTCCAAAAAATGGAACCGATTTCTACACTCAAAAGTGTGAAATAACTTCTGAAGTCGGTACCAAGATAGTTGAATAGTAACTATTATCAAAATATTCTGTGAATGGTACCGACTTCGACAAGTTATTTCACACTATTGAGTGTTGAAGTCGGTTCCATTTTTTTTGAGGGTTAAACAGATTTTAATGCAATTTGGTATGTAGGTACATAGATACTTCAGGTTCCGGAATACCACATAGGCTACTTTTCATCATCATCATTAATCATCATCACGCGGGTAAAACCGCGGGGCACAGCTAGTTATATAATATGTCAATGGACATGCATTAAATTATGCAACCATATGACATGCTTGAAGCGTGGGTCACTAAGAAATTGTCGATTTAACATGTTTCACGTATGTGGGTCTATATAATGGTGGATGGGATAACAATGGACCAGTAAAGTGCTGGGGTCGTTTATGCCCCCGCTGCGGTTTGGAAATTAAAATCAAGCCTTCGCCGATCCGATGGTGCTCTGTCCATGTGAAAGTTTCATTCGGAGAAAAGGTTCTGACGATTTGACTAAGAAATGTAGGATTTGATTGCTTCAATTCAATATTACCGAAAAGAGATACAACTCAAGCGTACACTTTAGTCACTGGAGTTTACGATAATGATTTTTCATTTACTTTATAAATACATATATTATTTGTAAAACTTAGCAGACAGATATGTCTGTCCTTAACATTTTTACATCTACCGCTTTCTTCAGTCTCTCCGTGATCATGGTGCGTGGAACCGCGCTGAAAAATCGGGAACTCAATCAAAATCATGGTGCGTATCCCGTGTTAAACAAAATACTTATAATGTAAACTCTAAGGCTTTCACGGCCGGCGTTGCATGTTGTATGTATTGCTTCCGGGCTGTTTGACCGTGGTTTAAATGAAACTTGTGTTCCAAACGTTTCGTCGATCACTGCGGTCGACATCTTCAGTGGTTCAGGTCCGGGCGGCGACAAGAGCGTAGAACTCTCCTTTGCGGCGTCTTCTCTGTTATAATAGAGAAGACGCCGCGCAGTGATCGACGAAACGTCTGGGACACAAGTTACCTACGATGGATTTATTATGATATGAATAAATAAAATTGATGAATAGATTAGATTAGAAAATACTTTATTGTTACACCTTAAATATAAAACAATATTTGTAATAAACATAAACTTACATAGAGTGTGACAATGGGCGACCTTATCACTAAAAGTGATCTCTACCAGGCAACCTTTGCATGGAGAGGATCGAAATAAATTTAAATAACGGGGGTGTTACAAAGCTTAAAAATAAATAAAATAAGTATATAAAAATAAGAAAAACAAAGAGAACATAAGTATCATAAATCTTATACATGATATTCGTTATGATTGTAATATAATACTCAACGTGAGCTTTATTAATTTAAGTAGAACTTTACGAGTTCGGCTTATATACGAATAATTGATTGATTAAATAAAAAACGAATATATAAAAGTGTGTTTATAATATGAATATATGCCTCACGCGTACTTTGTCTAAATATGTAATATATAATAATACATTTAACATACTGCACCTGGGTAGTTTGTGTTATTTTTTTTTAAATAATATAATCATCAATTTTGTAAGCACTGATTTTTTATGGCAGCAATTGACAACTATGTTTACGTTCTAATTATTACAATTCGTAACTATACAACTCTTTCCGAAACTATAGATACAACTCTTTTCATAACTATGAAATTACGAAGTGAGTTACGAAAAAGAATCTCGGCAGAAAATATAAAATTGATAATCAATACAGGCGGACCTTGGATTATGAACTAAGTCAAGTGGTCAATGATGGGTGATATTCCCAAACCATATTTTATCAGTTCGCGTCTGTTATCTATCTTCTTCCTCTGTAAAGCATCCGCCTATGTTTGCTTGACACCAAATCAATGGTATATTACGTAATATTGGCCCTAATTCTGTTAATCACACGAACTAGCTAAAATTCACTAAAATTCTTCAAATTGAAGTAGCCCGTATTCTATTTACGCTAAAATTCAAATTCGCATAACTCCATACAGCGCTCTCACTAATATTAGACGAGTTTTATTCCATTGCTGGCCAATTGCGGGTAGTTTTAGTAGGCAACAAATAAGTGGCGACTTAATTTCGCTAAAACTACCCGCGAATTTAATAAATACATTTAATTTTAGTGATGTTATTGATAAGTCTCATACTAATTTAGACTTTATCGTAACCTTATAAGAACTGGATTAGTTTAAAAACATTTAAACTAATTTAGTTCAGTTGAATAAGCGAATCACTACCATTATCATGTAGAAAACTACATAAGAATTCAAGATCGATTGTATTATTAACTTTTAGTATATTCACTACAACTAGCCTATATAGATCGGACTAACTCAAGATTATATATAAACTAATAGAGCCCCGCGGTTTCACCCGAGTGAATGACGGTTTTCCCGCTATCTCAATTATCCCACGGGAACTATACTTTTTTCAGGATAAAAGTTGCCTATGTGTCAATCGAGGCTTTAAAATATATTCATACCAAATTTCATCGAAATCGGTGGAGCCGTTTGAGCGTGAAAAAGTAACAAACACATACACACAAACTTTCGCATTTATAATATTAGTAGGATAAATACATTTTTAAGAGAATACATACCTCAATATTCTAAATCTGCGTTACAATATTAAACTTTGACACTCAAACTTTTGAGGTTCTACCGTATAATAAAACCGTTGGAAAGCTTGCAAAAAGTGCACTTAATAATTAAGTTATTTGCATAGTACCAACATCATAACAATGTGTGCGTCCGTTATATTTTTAATCGACTTCAAAATAAGGAGGAGGTTCTCAATTCGACCCGTATGTTATTTTTTTTATGTTTGTTACCGCATAACTTCCTACTGAGTGAACCGATTTGGATCGTTCTTTTTTATTTGAAAGCTGGTGCTGTTGTCCCATTTAAAATTCATCAAAATCGGACAAGCGGTTTTTGAGTTACACTCCAATAACTGAAGAGTGCGTGCACCTAGACGAAATTATAGTAGCGGGTGAAGACATCGGTGAACATACCTACACCACAATGACAATTAATCCCATGAGTTACAAAGGTCACTAAAACGAGTGAAAAAAAATTAAAAAAAAAAAATGGAACCGAAAAATAGACCTGTTTACTAGATTTGTAACTTGTTGGTAAGTTACAAATCCAGTAAACAGGTCTGATGAGTCAATTCTAGTTCTCAGATACGTCCATTTTCATACTGATTATAATTGATAAATAATTCAATGTTGATTAAAACCGGTCATACTACAACTATATGTGGCGTGACGATATAGAATATTGGGACCAGTATTTTGTAGGTATGTATATACATCTTTTCTCAGCCATGTGCGTCCACTGCTGGACGTATGCCTCCCCCATATAGGGGGGATTTGCCAATACTCGCCACGCTTGGCAGGCGGGTTGGCGAGCGCAGTATGATTTCCGATCCTCAGAAGGCGCTGCTGCCCACCTCCTGGTACGTTATCCCTTAGCCGACTCTTACGCCACCCACGGGAAGAGATGGGGGAGTACTATTCTAGGCCGGTACAACCAAGGCCTATAAATACATAAATAGACCTATACATAAATAGTACATACCACCATTTCAAAGAAAAGGAACATTTGCTTTAATGACGTCAAAGCTGTAAATTTCGCGGGAATTTTTCGTAATCAATGGAAAATAACAATTTAATAATAATTATATATATGTCGTATTCGGCTTTACTCACGTTTATAGTCGAAGTTTCGACCTAGGTTTCGAGCATGTCCGATGCTCATAGGTAAAGGCTCATAGGTCGAAACTTCGACTATAAGCGTGAGTAAAGCCGGATACCACATATATATAATAATGTGTCAAACTCACGAGAATTTCCAATCAAAAATTTAATGATTGCTTATGTGGAAAAAGGTCTTGTAGGTGACACAATATTTTAACATTTTAATAGCACACACATACATACGTATACAACTTATTCTAGTCAGAATAGACTTGTGGAATGTGGATAGTTTCCGTTGTTGAGACAGGTCATGGTTTCGTACATTTATCCTCTATTCATAGTTATGTTTTAGCAAACCATAGTGATGTTAATTTGATTACTTCACGACACGGGCCTAGAGCCAATGATATTATATGTTTATATGAGGTTGATGTCGCACAAGCGCGCGGAAACTGAGGCGGCAAAATAAAGTCAATTGTAGTAATTTTCATTGCGACGCGTATTTCAAGCGCAAGTCTAAACATATAGCTATCCTTTTCTATATTATTTGTACCGTATTATCTGTCGCAGTAAGCATGTTTATGTCGTATAGGAACAAAATCTGAGCACCGCGCAGTATGAATGTACGTCATCTTTAGTAAAACATCATTGCCTAGAGCCTACTGTGGGGCCGCCTTTATTTCATAAGAAAATGTTAGGTTAATTTGCTTTCTTAATGCACTGCATTTTACAATTAGCAATAAAGTTATTTTCATTTTCAATTGTAAGGTTTGTCCAATGGGGTCGCCTGGCATAATAACGATAATTTTATGAGATAATATATATTATTAAAAATGAAAAAAATGATAAATGGTTCTTTTGTTACTAGCTTAATCAGTAAATAGTCGTAAAAGACGATCTAAGATTTTTTTATGGAAGAAGTTGATGGTACAAGCAAAAGGACCACATGATGTTAAGTGGTAACCTCTGCCTATAGACAGATATAATTCGTAATGAAAAGCACTGAGCCCGTGAGACATAAAGTTGGTAAGTCTCTCATGGCAGTATTTTCACCGGAAACCATACCCTTCAAACCGGAACTCAGTACTGCGAACGCTACTGCCTGGCGGTAGAAATAGATATGGTGGCAGTAATTCGCCGGGCAAAGTGCTACTACTCTTAAAAACTAGGATTTTTTACGAAATAGGAACTATCAAAGTTTGAAACCCATTTCTATTGTGGTGATGTTATCATCCATGCATGCTATGACCGCAGAGTTTGCTCTTTAACTGAGGTACATATACCAATTCCTGAGTTAAAGAGAAAACTCTGCGCCCTAGATGGGTTATTCCCAAAGTACTCCGTTCCATTGTATCCTAGATGACTAACGTGACCATTTATTTTTTTTGCCAGTGCGGGACATTTGCAGAATTATATATTTAAAAAAAAGTTATTAGTGTTTTACAAGATTTTCATTATAAAAGACAGAATAACACAATTTAATCAAAGCACTAAACTCAAAATACCTACCTAATAAGCACGACTTTCTAAACCCCATTAGTGGCGTGAATTTATTTCCCTCAAAGTTGCAGTTCATGTTGTCTCTTCGAGCGGGAAAAATAGGTACATGTTAAATAATCTTTTCAACTGTTTGCAAAAGCGGGACTATGTCGACCTCGCTGGGGACACCGGGACAGTCTGCCTGAAAGCGGGACTGTCCCGCTCAAAGCGGGACGTATGGTCACGTTAAGATGACGCCTCTACAGGCGTCAGCACAATCTTTGCATAACTTACATTTAATTTTAAATTTCTAAATGATGAGTTAGCGACTGAGACACGGCACGACGCCGACACGAGAACGTAACGGAGTGGCAAATGTATTTTCACATTCGTGATTTAGAAAATGCTCGTTTCCTCACCGCAAACGATTATTTTGTTTATGAAGGGGGTTCTGATGGAACGGGCGGGCCTTAATCGCGTGATCACTTAGTTTTCCTCCATTATACGTTTATACTTACTATCGTGATTAGACATTTAACAAAATTCTGTTTGAAGGTAGCCATATTTAGATATAAGAAAGTTAACTTATTGTTATTTTTTAAACGAATTCAACAAAGGAGAAGGTTGTCAATTCGTCTGTATTTTTTTTGTTTGTTACTTCAGAACTTTGGAATGGGTGAACTGATTTTGAGGAAGATTTTTTTTGATGCTGGTGCTTTCCGTATCATTTTGAATTTCATCAAAATCGGTCAAGCGGTTTTCGAGTAACACTCAAATAACTGAAAACTGTTACATCTATCTGTATGACTTCCTTATTCAGGGTGAATAACAAATGACCCCGTGAGTAGCACAGGTCATTGAAAATGGTAAATAAAAAATATACCAGAGAAATGGAACCGAGTTCAACACTCAAAAGTGTGAAATAAATTGTAGAAGTCGGTCCATGCGCACAATATTTTGGCAATCTTGTGCGCATGGACAATATTACCAAATTTACTTTTGAACTATCATGGTATCGACTTTAACAAGTTATTTCACACTTTTGAGTGTTGAAGTCGGTCCCATGTTTGCCGATTCTTGTACCCATTGCAATACTATACGAACATTTTTGTTGTTGAAACTGACGTGGTTTTGACACATGAATGTATAAAACACGGGAATTACTCATGTAATTAGTCAGGGTGTTCCGACTATAGTTTCTTTGCTCTTTAGTTGAATTGTTATACGAACTCTCGTTGTTACAGGCACTATTGTTAGGATGAAAAATGAAATTGTAACCAAGTGGTTCATTTGGGCTTCTGATGCTTTGGTACTGTTGCAAGCGGCATGACCTCATGACCACAGATTGGTTCAATGATAAAAAACAACTTTTTTTTATTTTGTTCTTTAAGCAGTCACATCTCTTTCTTCTTCAAACGGAATAAAGGAAGAGCATATACGTTTGTAGTGTGTATGTGTGCGGCGTCATAGCTACTGAACATATGAACCAATTATGATTGAGTTTTTTTCTCTGAATGTCATGTCAATGTTCTTAATTATGGTTGAGAATCCTTGAGTAGAAGGAGGTTTATGTATTTTTTATCGTTTGTTGCTTTTATCAATAACTGTGCCTATAAAAAAGTTGTGTAATATACACGGGTACACAGTACTTCAGTCTTTGGCAGAACATAGGTTTTATAAAACTGTAAGCAAAAAGTGCCAGTAGAAATGTGTGAATGTGCCACATCTACTATAAAGTAAAAGATCACTTCAGATATAAGTTAAACATAATATTTTCGTGTTTTTATTAGGGAAAAATAAACTTCTATATCAACATCTCAAACTCTCGCCATAATGCACAACTATGAAATGGTTAAGACTATAACCTAGCTGTGCATTATGGTGTGTATTAATGGAACATTTAAATTTATTTATTTACAAATGTCAATCATTTTAATAAATGTATGAATAAGTATAAACGTACTTAATTTATTTAATTGTTACATTACACATTGGTTTGGGCGTCAATTAAAAACGTCACAATCGTTTCCCATGAGGTCACTCGCAATTCTAGTAACCTTATAGTTACATTAGTGTCCGGAAGATCCACAGCTTGACAGAAACCCACTTTATGTATGCATATTTATTCAAACAGAATCACGACCGGGCTATATTACAATAACAAGCGGAAAACCAGTTTGTGACCATTCGCGTCTACGTCATCAGAATGACTCGTCACTATATTTTATACGTATAATCCTATTTTTTGTGACGCAGTATCTCTATAAAGTTTCATATACTCTCTGCATACTCTTTTGTATTTTATGTAGTTCCCTGGAACCGTTTGAAAATGGAATTCCAAAGAGGTTTTGTGATCGATTTTTGAAGTAGGTACTACGTAAGGGATGTGTTGTGGTTTCTATACTAGTTCACACTAGTACTTATTATTTCAATTTCAATAGTTACTATATTGGTTCTAGGATGTGTAGAGGTTGCCGCTTTAGTGGTTTAAATAATATAGTAAGCATCATAGATAAGTAACTATATCTTTTTGTGAAGCGATAATAGCTCAGCGGGATTTGGTTCGATCCCCAACAACAGCTTGAGCGTCCGGTAAGGTAGCACCGTTATCAAATCCCCAGCATGGTGGTAGGGTACTTTCGAGTACCCCCCTGGCTAGCTACCACCCTCAAGTTTGAAAAACTGTCACCAAACACATGTGTTCAGGCAGCAGTCCTTGAGAGCCAGTGAGTAGGTATTCTAGGTCTAGCGTGATAACATCTTTGACCACATCGTCATTGACCATCAAGTGAGATAGTGGTCAAACGCTAGATTTATATAGTATAAAAAAATAAAAATAATACTAAGAGTAAGCTTTTAGTTTACATTCAGACTTCAGACCACATTGTGATTACGTACGAATTAAATAAGACATTAACTTTCTTTGAAATATATGAATATTGAATATATCAAAACGAATAAATGACTGGCCGGTTGGCGCAGTTGGTAGCACTCTGCCTTCTGAGCCGCTGGTCCCGGGTTCGATTCCCGGACAGGTCAAACATTTGTGTGCATGAACATGTCTGTTTGACCTGTGTCTGGGTGTGTATATGTATATAAGTATGTATATCAGTCATCAGGTTACCATAGCACAGGCTCTGCCTAGTTTGGGACCTGAAGACCGTGTGTGAATGTTAAACAAAAAAAAAAAAAAAAAAAAAAAAAAATTGTCGTAAGTAAGTAGTAGTGTAAGGGTAGGCTTATGTCACGTCCAGTTCAAAAACTGATTAAGAATGCTCAGGAGTATAAAAAACAGACAAGTATAACAAAACTTTAATCAAATTTAACAACAAATTAGTCTACGCGAAGATATAAGACTCGGCCGTACTAAATGTTATTGTTCACCCTCTATTTAAGCTTTCCGTAATCATATTACGTCCGTAATGTCTTGTAATACCAGCGCGCTGTATTACAAGGCCGGTTAGCCATTACTCTGTAGGATAATAATTGGCTAATCTGCCGCACCGCCAGGGTGTGATTTGTGTGCGCAGAGCCTAATAGCTGTACTACTGCTATACCATCTGTATGCAGTAGCAAAGTTTATTGGAAAGCAAGAAGGTTACAAAAAAAGAGGACCGAGTTTTTTTCAAAATGTGCAGTCATAGTGCATAGCGATGGGAGCGTCGGCTGTGAAATTGATGGACTTGGATTCGACCCCCAACAACGGCTTGAGGCTCCAGTGAAGTAAACGCTGTTATCATTTTTTTTTATCAAAACACTCGTGTAATACTATAAAAAAACTCGCCTACAGCTTGTTTTTTTAACTTACCCTTAGTATGAAACAGTTTCATAAACTACTATCTTATGTCATACTGAAATATAAAGATTAAAAAATCAAAAACAGAACTTGAATGACAGTCTTTAAGACAATTTATCGAAATAAATTTAAAAAGTTAACATTTCGATACAGCTCTTCTATGACAGCTGTATCGAAATGTTTTCCATTTTTCTTTCTTTTTTACAATTCAGCTTGATACAGCTTCAGCTGGATCAAGGAGGTTGCAATGCAGATTTTCTTTTTATTGTAGTCTGTGGACGCAGCGCAAGATGCATGCGCGATCAGCAAATGAATTTTGGCGCTAAACGTTTACAAATAAACTCAAACATATGCTGTGATTTTACGTTAATTTAATTATCTATTTTATGAGATTAGATAAAATAGTGTATGAAACTGCACATAATTTAGTCTTAAAACACTCGTGTAATGCTATAAAAGACTTGACTACGGCTCGCTTTTTTAACTTACACTCGTGTTTTAACAACCCTTATTATGATACAGTTCCATAAACTACTATTGTGATATAAACGCCTACTCCTATTAATTATTAGGCGGCAGATTATTCTGCCCGGATGTGATCTGTGTGGGCAAGACCTAACGCCGGGATTGCTAATTTCATCGCGTAGGGTACGCGCGGCAATGACTACCTGTGCAGTGAGTCATTTTGATAATCAAGTTGGAATGAGGTATCTTTAGCAACATGACAAAATATTTCAATCAATGATAGTGTGTTAGTGTAATGTTTAAAATACTGCTCATAGAGAACACATGAACAAAGCATTTACTCCAGATGGACAAATTCTGAGTACAGTGAATTTAGCAAATTGAATTGGACTTAAATTATTTGTAGCTATTTAGAGATAGACCTTTATATGCTGTAAAATACACAGACGAAGAGTAGTAAGGATGAATGATGAAGAATAATGGATCAATATGCTTTATATTTTAGACCACGAATAAGTAATATTTTATAAGCTTTTATTAAAATAAAACACTAATAACTAATTACAATACTGCACCTACTACAATAACATTTGAGCAATCCACTAGCTATTGGTAGCCTATAGATAACTCAAATGTTCTAAACCGCTACCGGCTGGCAGCGTGCCCAGATTGCTAGCAGCATTGCCACGTTGAATGCTGATTCGTTGAGCCAAATATGTGCCAGCATTTTGGTCACGCGTCGCATCGATCAGACGCTCTGATAAATTTTGGAAATAAGTAATTAATTATATATATCCATGTGCTTATCACATTAAATCTGACCTTAATGGGGGGAGTGGATTTTGTCTGTCCATAGCATTGACGTTTGCGAAAAAGTGCACGTAGCATATTCTATAATATGTACAAGCTAAATAGATATAAAAAAGATTGTAAAGAGTCACGCTCAACCACCAGCAGTTGAAACAAGAAAATAAAATAATAATAAAAGGTTTAATCAGGTGAGACAGTTGTCAAACGCAAACTTATAATATGTAAAAAAAAAAAAAAGATAAGGTATATAAAAGAATATTGGATTGTAAAACTCACCTCTGCCACTTCTTCCGACGAACCTCAAGTCATTAAACTTAGCGACCCTATTTTTCATAACCGCTGAGTTATTTCTCAGTTCTGCTGAGCAATTTTCATCGTTCCCTGCCCGGACGGTGACCAGAGTCCCGTCCAGGACTTCTCCTAAAGCTACCACCTTGAACCCCCCGGGCAGCGTCTTGTTGGATCTCCAGTGTTGAGGCAGCATTGAGCACATATAGTCTGGACTGCCCGTTCTCACTGTAAGCAAAAGAAAATGCAGATTAGACTACAGTCAGAGAAAAAAATACATACCAATAGTTACACCTATAGCAATGACAAGTAAAATATAATTACTAATTTATGATTCTGATTCTATGATTTAAGTTAGAGGTAACAAACATTAAAAAAGTAAGGGTGGAATTGAGAACCTCCTCCTTTTTTGAAGTCGATTAAAAAATATCACGTGGAATTAATACTAAGTATTGCGTGATCCTCGAGACGACGAGACTATCATTTGGCACCGTACATACAGTTACTTTTTGCGTTTTTCTTTAATGCGATACAAAGTCATTTAATTAAATGAAATGAGAAAAAAAATTACATTATTTTACTTAGCTTTATTGGACTAGACATGAAATGTTCTACGAACTCTAACAAAACGCGAATTTGCATTCTATGGGTCACCGGCTAAAATTCAATTTTAAGCTATAAGCATGTTTTTCTAAAATAAAATTAATTTAAATAAATAGAAAAAAAAATCACCATATACCTACTGCACTGAATGTAATAGAAAATTGAATAAAAATAAATAGAAAGTTAAATAGTTTTGTCACGAGAAAAAGAGCAAAGCATCTCAAAAAAGCTTTTTTTATCTTTTCTTTTAAATTTAACGTCTTTCTTCACGTAGGAAATCGACTACATCAATTTTGATATATCTTTAGGTAATTAATGTACTGTAAAGTGGAATCACTTGGACTAACCCCGGAGCTACATAAGTACAACGCGTCACAAAAGTCAGGCTAGCTTTTTTTTTATTCATTTATTTATATATCACACTCAAATTTGTATCGGTATGTTTATTAAGAATTTCTCTTAAAAAGATCGTTGGTAAATACTTTGATTATTGTCATTTTCAGATTGAATTAATTTTAAAAGACGTTAAGAAAACATTTGTAAGAAAAAATAAATATTGATCTGATAAAAGTTAATTCGTATTATTCAATGTCTAAAACAAAGATGCATTCCGCAATCCTTTATACATCAGTTACTGGATTTTACTAGTTATTGTACCAGGTAAAGTGGAAATCTTACATGCAAAGTAAAAGATTTTACCTCAAACAAAATTGTTGTGTTCAAGAAGCCCAACAGCGAGGCTATTTGGATTTCACTTTTTATATTTTATTTTGTGATGTTTTCACTGAAATTAATTATTATTAACTATAACAATACTACAAGAAGGTTAGCAGTAGCGCCTTCTGCGGATATAATCAACATACTTCGTTCGCCAACGCGCCTGCCAAGCGTGTCGAGTAAAGGCATATCCCCCTAAAAAGTCATGGGGAGGCGTATCTCCACAGGTGGATAATCTACGGCAATACTACAACCCTGAGATACCCAGACTGTGACCAGATTTTACGTTTTCTTAGAGATTGATCCCTTGATATAGTTCAGAGTTAACGAAGTAAAAACGAAATAATTAAAAAAAAAGCTGGATCCGCAAATTTTTGACGTTTGCTCGCTTGGACAAATTTAAAATCAGAACGTAACGTAACATAAACAAACGTCTGATTCGATTACGAGACAATCCAAGTGCAAAAATACTCACGCAATTAAAGATGCGGTCACAAGATTTAAGAATGCGGGACTGAGGAACCGCATAACGGTTCTCGGTGAAATCATAAAAAAGCTTAATAGTGAGTGTGGTTTCTCTATTTTACTTGCGGAAGCAGTAGATGCCTGGCTGCGTGGCGTACAATTTGTGTGCGGTGCCGACGGTGTGGTCACAAGAGTTTTCATGGGACTAAGATAGCTGAGCTTTGGTGGCTGAGAAATCATGTGTAGACATTTTGTTGCTGTAGTTTTTATCAGGTGTGTTTTGTAATCAATTTGGTTGGTTGCCAGGTGGTAAAATACTTCGGCAAAACTCCAAGTGGACACGACCGCAAAAAGTTTTTAGGTAATTTATATACTTTTTAGATAAATCAACGTTTGTTGTCTATGTTTTATGGGTTTAAGAAGGGCCGATGACGCTACAGAGGCTCGCGGGTGTTTACGGGGTAAAGATAAATCCTGATGCGTGTTGATTGAAAACGTTTGAAAAATGTTCTTTAATAGAATTTTGATAACAGTTACTTTTGAACTATCATGGTTTCGACTTCAACGAGTTATTTCACACTTTTGAGTACTGAAGTCGGTTCCATTTTTAAGTAAAATTTTTTCTTCAGTGACCTTTGCTACTCACGGGATCAATTGTCATTGTGTATGTTCTCCGATGTCTTCATCCGCAACTATAATATCGTCGACGTATGCGAAGCACTTTTCCGTTATTGGAGTGTAACTAAAAAACCGCTTGTCTGATTTTGATAAATGGGACTACCACAAAAGTATACTATATCAAAAAAAAAAAAGAATAATTAAGATCGGTACATAAACGAACAAGTTATCCGCGAACACACATAAAAAAATATATACGGGCGAATTGAGTAAGCTCCTTTTTTGAAGTTGGTTAAAAATAATAAATACATAAATCTTTAATATCACAAAAATGTATAATCAGTACATTAAAAAAAAATTGATTGCATATAAAATACAATTGTTTACATAATAAATAATTAATATCAAATACCTATATACAGAGGGATTTCCCATAAAAGTTGACTCAGCTTAAAATCAAAAGTAACCTGACGAGCACATTTTCTCGTCGAGTGTACTACAGTAATTAGGATAGTACAGGTGTGTACTTATAAGTCGGTCTTCCCCTGTCCCCACTTCACCAAGGCCTCTAAAAAGTAGCCAAAGCCTAAACGGAACTGGTTGCTATACGTGAATCACCTATTAATTATGCAATCTGCTATTTCTTGCCGTCAAAATATGGCCTTTGATCTTTACTACGAAATATACGAGTGTTTCTTGCGGAACTAGGTTTTTTTTCCAATGTTTTTTGGTGTTGCCATGGGTTTCTTTCGATCTATTACTGTTTTTTTTATGATTACTGTTACTGAGTAAAACTTATCAGTATTATAAATAGATAATGGGGATATGTTACTCAACTGTATGTATTTAATTTAATTTTAGAATTTGACATATTGCGTTATGTTTTGGAAATTTTACATATTGGCCTGTTTTTTTGGCAATTTATGTGACTGTAATACCATATTACTGAACGCTTATACTTTTAATAATATGTAATGTGTATTGTTGCCTTTTTTTTTGTTTTATATACCTATATATGTATTTTAATTTTATAATAATTAAGGATACCATTTTGACATAATAAATAATTTGTATTTTTTATGGTAAAATTGTCAAATAGAAATAATGTGATTAGATTATTATGTTATAAATAGTACCAATTTGTAACGCTTTGGTAAACCAACTGTTATGTTACATATTGTTATGAAAAAAAAAAATGTTTTAACTGACTTCAAAAAAGGGATCAAGTTTGAGTGTGGAACACTTTTGAGTGTTGTAGTAGGTTCCATTTGTTGGTAAAACTTGTTTTTTTATACTTTATAGATCTGGCGTTTGACTCTTATCTTACTTGATGGTCAGGGACGATATGGTCAAAAGTGCAATCACGCTAGCTAGAAATCAGAAATATTTTTCGAACAACTGTGTATATAATATAATACAGATGTTATCATTTTAAATGGTTTCAACAGCCTGCCCAGTTTGAGCATACAATCTCAACCTGTAAGTTTTATATTATAAATACTTATATTACAAATCTTACATAGTCACATTAGTAGATTATATTAATACATAATAAGAATTGTACAATTTACAGCTGCAACGATAATAATAATTGAAGAATTATTTTATATTATAAAAGTTTTTCGAGGCAAGCCATGATTCTAATTTACGCCTGCACAGCTCATTATTTAATACCTTTATTTCAGTATGTAATCTAGAGCCATAATATATGAACTAGAAGGTTTACTGACCTTCAAAGACTGCTACATGTATACACTGTGGCTTTGGGGACAGTTTTTGATGTTTGAGAGTGGTATCTAGCCAGGAATGTACTAATAAATTAGAAATGAGATAAAAACGGATAAACTCAGGATTTTTCGCGCTCACAATACAAATGCTCAAGGCGCTGTTTTTCAGTTTATGATTTGCGCGAAATTATAATCGCTAAGAAGCAAAGCGAGGAAGCAAGTAGGTATCTACATAAACACATTCCTTATAGATAAACAATCACTATTAGATCAATAGTTTTCTAAAAAAAGAAAAAAATACCTGGCGATGCCGGAGAATTTTGGGAATCTTTACGTACTGGTTGCGGATTGTTGGACTAAAATGTAGACGATATGTAAATTTGTATAGTATTGTCTTGTCTCACTTTTCTTGTCCTTATCCCACACTAGGCGGGGTCGGCACAACATGTTTTCCTCTTCCATTCTCTTATATCATTAGTCGTCTCAGTGCTCACACCTATCATAAACATATCATTCTTCACATAGTCCATCCATACCTTCTTCGGCCTTCCTCTGCCTCTATATACATCCACATTCATGTTAATATATTGTAAGTATAATATATTGTAGTTTCATTAATAATTAGTAATCATTTTGTAATTGTTTATTAAGTTTATTTGTTTAGATTTACTAACTTACATTATCTAAAGCAAATAATTAAAAGACATAATTTGTATATAATTTTACGAGATAAAGCAGCAAATTATATAAAAACATAATATTCTAATTGTAAAAAAATTTATTAAATTTATCATTGCACTGGTTTGATAATGACTGCGGTTGCATAAATTAAAGAAGAACTATTATTTGCTGGTATAATTTGAATTTAATTACACCGTTTGTGCGGCATTCCACAGTTGTGTTAGCAACGTCAAATTAACACAGTCCTGATTATCATTATTATATATATGTGGTATCCGGCTTTACTCACGTTTATAGTCGAAGTTTCGACCTAGGTTTCGAGCATGTCCGATGCTCATCCTCAGGTGAGTTTACGCTGCCAGATCTCGGCGACCATTGTCTGGCAGCGTAAACTCACCTGAGGATGAGCATCGGATGATGTGGATGATGGATGATCTATAAACGTGAGTAAAGCCGGATACCACATATATATATAATAATGTGTCAAACTTACGAGAATTTCCAATCAAAAACTGATTATCATTGTTCAAGTTTTTGTTATTTAATAAGAATTATGCCTCTTTCAAACAACAAATTCACTCCATAAAAACCATGTGTGGTTAATTTATTACTTATTTTTATTCACACTAACAACCGCGAACAAATAATATGGGACAACATTCACGCAAGGTCTTCAGATCCCAAACTAGGCAGAGCCTGTACTACGGTAACCTGTTGACTGATATATATACTTAAATACATACCTATATATATACTTATATACATATACACACCCAGACACAGGTCAAACAGACATGTTCATACACACAAATGTTTGACCTGTCCGGGAATCGAGCCCGGGGCCAGCGGCTCAGAAGGCAGAGTGCTACCAACTGCGCCAACCGGCCAGTCAAATACCCTGTGTTGCGGGGGGTATGGACACACAATGACAATACACAAACGTCCAAGACACGAGAACAAACATCTAATTTCTTCATAAAAATATTGGCACAGTTACAACAGGCCACAAATCAGACATTGTAAGAACGCCTATTAAATAATCGGCAAAGTGCGAGTCGGTACCGCCCAGTGAAGGTTCTGTACAAGCCTTTTCATTTCTACGTATAATATTTAAAATAGGTTGTGGCACCCCTGATCTCATTAGCCTGCATTGAACAACCTCATTACAGTGCGTGGGCAGTGGCGACCCTAGTTATGTGGCTCTAACAGTAATACAGCCAATAGGAACTGATGGTGGGCATTTGATAGAGCTTACGATTTGACTGTGAATAAAAATAGTTTTATACTGTTTCTACGGGTATAACGTGACACTTACGCGTAGTCGATATCACGATCGACAATTGTTTCGGCTTCTTCCGGAAGCCTTCATCATTTAATGAAAAAGTATTTTTTTATTAATTAATTTATTTATTTAACTCAAACCCCCGCACTAGTATTCGCTGTGTCGCGAGACGCATGGATACACACAATCACAGCACACAAACAACCAAGACCTGGATCAAACACCTACATTAATCGCAAAAATGTTTGCCCCTGCCGGGATTCGAACCAAGGGCGCCGAGGACGCAGAAGTCATGTCACTGACCACTGAGCCACGGCGACCGTATTTTCTACCGTATATACAACGGGAAGTGTTCTGAAGAACTCTTTATCCTTATTCCAGCATCACGGTTGTACCACCATACTAGCCGAGACCGTTCGAAAGCTCATCTTCACATAATACAAATACAAATACAATACAATACAAATACTATTTATTGCATACCATGTAAATATCTTTTAAAGTTAATCAAATATTGTTATACTCCATATATTTTGTAATTTAAAGTGGAAGGAAATTTCCAAGAAACTGGTCTCAGGAGACCGAAGAGCTGGCAGCTTCCTCGCTCAACGTATTAGCCTAGCAATACAAAGAGGGAACGCTGCCAGCATCTTGGGTACAATGCCGCAGGGGCCCGTTATAGATTTAATTTAGTTTTTATTAAATTTTTAAGGTTTTTATTTTAAGTTAGATTATTTTATTGCTATTATAAATTATTTTTAAATTATGTTAATGTTACCTTGTTAATGTTGTGAATATACTACTTATGAATGAAAAAAATTTAAAGTAGTGTTTTGTGTTAGACAATGTACTTTTTAGAAATAAATATTTATTTGAAATATTGATTCGATTTGAAGTATTTACGAGAAATTAATAATACAAAAATAATTTCCAAGAATATAATGTAATATCAAAGGGTACACTTTTGCGTAAATTTAATAAAATTAATCTGCGCTGCGAGTGCTTCATAGTTTCGTTGCTATGGTTTCATCTCAACAAGTAGAGCATTTTTTACGCTAAAGTGTACCTTACCCTTTGATATTACATTATATTCTTGGAAATTATTTTGTATTATAATTTTTTTTTTTTTTTTTACATATTATAAGTTTGCGTTTGACAACTGTCTCACATGATTTTGATTCAATTTCTCGTAAATACTTCAAATCAAATCAAATCAATATTATTTCAAATAAATATTTATTTCTAAAAAGTACATTGTCTAACACAAAAGACTACACTCGCCTTTATTGTCTTGTTTACTTACATTTGGTAACAAAAATCCTCAATGTTTACTTAACGCATATGATTAGAGGCTTTGTAGATGATTTGTATACATTAGGAAGTCTACGCAAACAAACATAAGAAAAACCTGTGTATTTCCCGTGTTAAAGTGTTAACACGATACCGTTCTCTGTTTTCTGTATTCTGATCCAAATTCCGGATAAAGTTAGATGACAAATCAGGTAATACGCCCTTAGCTTACATTTGCATGAAAATCGAAATGTCTTAAATGTATGAGTACTAAAATATATGATGACAAAAGAAGAGCCGTTTTGATAGTTACGTGTAAAGAAAATTGTATGAAGTATATATGAAAATTTGTTAACTCAATTTTTTTACGAAAAGAGTTTAGATACATAAAGTGCCTCCTCATTTTCTTCTTCTAGTCCTTATCCCGGGGTAGATGCGAATGGCATCAAATGTTCATATCTTTCATTCTCTTCTATCATTAGTCATTTTCGTGCTCACACCTTTCATAAACATTCTTCACACAGTTCATCCATCCCTTCTTCGGCCTTCCTCTACCTCTATATCCATCCACATTCATATTAAGTACTCTTTTCACTAAACGTTTTTTATCCCTTCTCATGACATGTACCTACCTGTCCTCACCTGTTATATATTTATTTAAACAATAGGATCATTAACGGTAAACACTGCGAAGTTCTTAATTTAAATTATATATCCTCAATTTTGATTTTCGATATTCAAGTATTGGTTTAATTTAAAAAGTGAGTGTCACTTAGATTTTTAATGTGTAAAAATGGTATACTATTGATCGTTTTGGTTCGGGAAAGTGCACAAGTTTCTTTATTTTCTTTATTGTGCTTATAGCCATCTTGAACATGCTTCTCAGGTGTGGAAAACTTGTAACGATGTGTATATTGCCCGATTGTGTTCTCGAAAGAGTTTTGACGTGATAACGTTTTATAAATTGATGAATACCAGCAACACTCATGAAAAATGGTAACGTTCCGCGTAACGTTCCGCGTAACGTTCCGCGTAACGTTCCGCGTAACGTTCCACCTGAGTTTTGTATTACATAAAATAATCAAAGTCAAAGTCAAAGTCAAAGTCAAAGTCAAAGTCAAAGTCGAAGTCGAAGGCAAAGGCAAAGGCAAAGGCAAAGGCAAAGTCAAAGTCATAAATGATTATGACGTTATCACGTAAATCTATCGTCCGTAAACCGACTTTACAGACAGAATCTTTTTTAAGGTGTCCACAATATAAAGCCCATATACTTAAGGTATAGTTTATGCTTTCATTTGTTTCTTTTTAAATAGCGCGCTATTTTTAGTAACATTGTTCTATTTACTTATTTATTATACATAGATACGCGACTTTCTCTATGTACGCGTTGAAGTCTTTTATTAGGAATGATTCTATTTAGCGAAATGGTTTTCGTTAGCTTTCTTGAGCCTAAGTCTGTTTTTCAATATGGCATTATGCTCATCTCACATAGGCTGATTTCGACAGCTTTGGTAGTGTGCTATTCTTAAATTGTCCATATTGAATCAGTGTTGATTCAATGCTAGATTTAACAGATGACAGCATGTCATTCTCCAAGAGAGATACTTTCTCTATGCCAAAGACTGTTAGCGTATAAAATGTCAATGTCGTACAAAACCGACATAGGCTGAGCATAGGTTTTTTTTTATTTATTTATTTAAGGATCTTCAAACAGTACATAACAAAAAATTACAATTGAATGCGAAAAATGTAAGTATAGGTAGTTGATGTACCAACAGCGTAGATCACAGATTAATAACAGAAATAATTACATAAAGTCTAACAAAATAAACCAGAATTTGTTAACGCTTTAGTTTACCTATGTCATCATCATCATCATCATCATCTCAGCCATAGGACGTCCACTGCTGGACAAAGGCCTCCCCCATTGATTTCCACAAGGACCGGTTGGAAGCGGCCCGCATCCAGCCCTTGCCTGCGATTTTAGTCAGGTCGTCTGTCCACCTAGTCGGTGGCCGTCCTATGCTGCGCTTGCCAGTCCGTGGTCTCCATTCGAGAACCTTTCGGCCCCAACGGCCATCGGTTCTTCGAACTATATGCCCTGCCCACTGCCACTTCAACTTGCTAATCCGCTGGGCTATGTCGGTGACTTTCGTTCTTCTACGGATCTCCTCATTTCTGATTCGATCACGTAGAGAAACCCCGAGCATAGCCCTCTCCATAGCTCGTTGTGCGACTCTGAGCCTGTTCAGAAGGCCTATAGTCAGAGACCACGTTTCAGTTCCGTAAGTCATCACTGGTAACACACATTGTTCGAAGACCCTCGTTTTCAGGCATTGCGGTATTTTGGACGAGAAGACGTCTCGGAGCTTTCCGAACGCTGCCCAGCCGAGTTGGATTCGACGATTGGCCTCTTTCTCAAAGTTGGACTTACCTAATTGGACTGTATGTCCTAGGTAGATGTAATGGTCAACAACTTTGAGAGTCGAGTTCCCAATTGATATGGGGGCGGGCGCAACATGGGCATTTGACATAATTTTCGTCTTGTCCATGTTCATTTTAAGGCCCACCCTTAGGGAAACTCTGTTGAGGCCTTCGAGCATCGTGCTGAGGTCTTCCATGGATTCTGCCATGACCACAATATCGTCGGCAAACCGAAGGTGAGTGATGTACTCGCCGTTGATGTTGATGCCGAATCCTTGCCATTCCAAGAGCTTGAAGGCGTCTTCCAATGCGGCAGTGAACAGTTTCGGAGAAATAACGTCTCCCTGTCTCACGCCTCGTTGCAATGGAATCGCCCTCGAAATTTGCTCTTGTACTCGGACCGACATAGTGGCGTTATTGTACAAACACTTCAGCACTTCGATATACCGATGGTCAATACGGCACCGCTGGAGAGACTCAAGCACCGCCCACGTCTCGATCGAATCAAAGGCTTTCTCATAGTCCACAAACGCTAAACATAAGGGCAAGTTATACTCTTCGGTCTTCTGTATAACTTGCCGCAGCGTATGGATGTGGTCTATGGTGCTGTAGCCTTTTCGGAAACCGGCTTGTTCGGGAGGCTGGAAGTCATCAAACCTACGTTCGAGACGATTCGCGATGACTCTTGAAAACAGCTTGTAAACATGGCTCAGAAGCGAAATGGGTCTGTAGTTCTTAAGCAATGTGTTGTCACCCTTCTTAAAGAACAACACCACTACGCTTCTGTTCCATGCTTCCGGCGTTGACCCTTCGAGGACAACGGAATTAAAGAGCTTCTGAAGGACTTTCAGTATCGGTGATCCACCCGCTTTCAGAAGCTCTGATGTGATTCCGTCGTCACCCGGTGCCTTGTTGTTTTTAAGCTGCTTCAGAGCCATCCTAATCTCGTATAGGCTGATGTCCGGGATGTCTTCGGTATAGTGCCGGGTCAGCTTGGCTCTTGGGTCTTTGGCCAAGCTGTCAACAGGTTTAGCGACCGAAGTGTATAGCTGTCCATAGAACCTCTCGATCTCTCCAAGCACCTCTGCTTTGGTCGACGCTATACTGCCATCATCTCTCTTCAGCTTAGTCATCTGGCTTTGCCCAATAGACCTGTCTCTTGCAAACACTTTGGAGCCTTTTCTCCGTTCGATCGTATCTTTAATACGATTTGTACTAAAGGTACGGATGTCGTGTCGCAAGGATTTCCATATTCGTCTATTGAGCTGCCTATATGACGCAGCATCATCGGATGATTGCAGTTGCAACGAGCGTCGTTCAGCCATGAGGTGGAGGGTATGGCTGGAGAGTTTTTGAGGTCTATTTGTACGGCGGGGCTTAAAGAACTTAGACCCCACTTCGTGGACAGTTTCTACAAACCTGTTGTTGGTCTCGTCCACCGACGCAAAGTTCTCAAGGCAAGCAAAGCGATTGGATAACTCAAGTTGAAAGCTCTCGGGGTTTTGGATATGGACATTTTGAGGTCGGAGCGTGGATTTCATCAAACGGGACCTCTCAAGTTTAACATTAATATTCAATGTGCCTCTTACCATGCGGTGATCACTACCGGTTTTGACCATGTTGATCACAGAGACATCATTGAATATTTGTTTCTTGGTGGTCATGATGAAATCGATCTCATTTCTTGTGGAACCGTTGGGGCTCAACCAGGTCCATTTCCTTTGAGGCGGCTTCTGAAAGAAAGAGTTCATCATAAAGAGTCCCTCTTTCTCCATGAAGTCGGCCAGCCTCTGTCCCCTAGGGTTCCGTTGTCCATAACCAAATTGCCCCACTCTCAACTCTCCATCACTTCTTTCGCCCAACTTTGCGTTAAAGTCCCCCATAACAACATTGTAATGGGTCTTGGAGGTATGTATGGCCCTACTAATGTCCTCATACATAGCCTCTACCTCCTCATCGGTTCCGAGTTTCGAGGTCGGTGCATATACCTGAATGACCTTCAACGAATATCTGCTTGATATTCTGAGTATTAGGTATGCCACCCTGCTCGAAACGCTGTCGATGGTGATGATTTTGTTAGCGAGGGACTTGCGAACGAGAAATCCGACACCACCTTGGGACTTTTGGTCGCCTTCCCGGTAGTAGAGCAAGTTACCGGATTTGAGAGTTATGGTGTCCTCACCCTCTCTACGGACTTCACATAACCCTAAGATATCCCAGTGTAACTTACTCATTTCTTCTTCCAGTTCGACGATCTTCTCGTCTGCCAACAAAGATCTTATATTGTGTGTTACCAGGGCCAGAGGTCGTTTTTTCAGGGAGTGGTAGCCGGGAATCTGCCGGAGATTCTTAGCACCCCCTGCTCCACCGTTACACTGGCCGCTACCGGAGCCAGCATTAGCGGAGCTGCCGGGGACTGGGGGCCTGGTTTTATTTTGTACTGTCATAGGGGGGGGGTTTGCCAATACTCGCCACGCTTGGCGTGCGGGTTGGCGAGCGCAGTATATAAAATACGACCCTCAGAAGGCGCTGCTGCCCATCCTTCTGGTACGTGATCCCTTAGTCGACTCTTACGACACCCACGGGAAGACATGGGGGGGTACTATTCTAAGCCGGTACCCCACGGCTTACCTATGTCAATGTATGTTAATTACTGTAAATAAATACAATATGTCCTTAAAGTAGGTCAGAAAGGAAGCTTAATCACTTTGACTACTAATGTTAATAGATTTTATCAAAAGCAGCGAATAGGTACTACAAGTAAATAATTAAATTGCTGCTCAAGAGACATTGGACGGTGATGAAGGAAGCATTATATTATATATTGTGTGTTGAGAAAGAAATACTTCAAGGTTCAACCATAGACGTCTATGGTTCAACATAGATTCTAGAAACTTAGCAGACTACCAGTTTTACGCGTTCTCTTTAAACATCTCGGCTACGGAACTAACAGAATTTGAACTTGCAATTAGTAAACTTGACACACAGATGGTACTAATTTTTGACAGGTGTTACGGCATGCTACCTCGCGCTATAACTGTGTTATGTCAAGATTGATATTTGTTTGATTTTGTCATCTTTCGCGAAGCGTATTTTAACATATTAGTACTGTTATGTAAAATTGCAGTGTAAGCGTAGAAAAACCAAATTGTATATATAAATAGTTAATACTTTGAAGCGATGATAGCCTAGCAGTGGGAGCGTCGGCAGTCAAACTGACATACGCTGGTTTGATCCCCACCAAAAGATTGAGCTTCCAGTGAAAGCGACACCATTATCAAATTCCATGCATGGTGGTAAGGTACTTTTGAGTACCTGCCTGGCTAGCTACCACCCGCAAGTATGAAAAACTGTCACACATAATGTTATTTGTAATTGTCAAACGCTATATAAAAAAATAATTACACTTGCTTATGCTCTGTTCTATATATTTTTGTACAGCATAGATTACGAAGTCATGAGAACTCAAATAATATTGATTTTATGCTTAAAATATTTTTTGACAAATGATACAATTTCAGTATTTACAGGTGCCGATGACATCACAGAGGCTCGCGGGTGTTTACAGGCAGAGAGGGCGGGAAAAATCCTGATGCGTGTCGATTTAAAATACTTATGTATTACAAATGTAGACATATAGATTTTTTGTAAAAGTTGACATAAATAATAGTAATATATTTTTTTATGTTGTAATTTGTCTATTTCGTTACTTAATATATTTCCATGAATTTTATTCATCATCATCATCATCTCAGCCATAGGACGTCCACTGCTGGACAAAGGCCTCCCCCATTGATTTCCACAAGGACCGGTTGGAAGCGGCCCGCATTAATTTTATTAACAGATATTAATTAGTAATTATGACTCGAGTATTTCAATGTATTTTTTAGTTTTTATGAATTTGAATGCCTAGAAAGGTTGAATATGGAGCGCTATGATATACTTGTCACTAACTGTTAAACTTACCCATATTCATGCAAATAAATATATTTCATTTGATTTGATTTGTATACTTTACAGATATTAATATATGTATTAATACATAATATGTATTGCCTTGATGATAGGAAGTAGCTTAGCAGCCGTAACACAGGTGACCCTAGCACGGCTGCTAAAGGCCTTTTATATTGTATTCACATACATATGTAATTATCTGTTTTTATCCATGTATTGTAGTAATGTATAATGTATTTGTAAGTGTTTTGTGCAAATAAATAAAAAAAAAAAAAAAATTCTACGGACTCAAAAAAATACAAAGAACAGTTTTAGACATTTTAATGTCAACAGTTCAGATGCATACAAAATTAAATTTAGTTAAATCAGAATTTACCTTCATGAACTGTTCTCACGAGTGGTAGGTAGTTTTGTTTGGTTTATCAGACATGTATGATTTTTCAATAAAATAAGCTGGAAAGTATCAAAATTGTCTATTTAGAAAATGACCAAGCCTTTATAAAAAAGCAAGTCGTAACTCGACTGGCCGGTTGGCGCAGTTGGTAGCACTCTGCCTTCTCAGCCGCTGGTCCCGGGTTCGATTCCCGGACAGGTCAAACATTTGTGTGTATGAACATGTCTGTTTGACCTGTGTCTGGGTGTGTATGTATATAAGTATGTATATAAGTATATATCAGTCATCAGGTTACCATAGTACAGGCACTGCCTAGTTTGGAACCTAAAGACCTTGTGTAAAAAAAAAAAACTGATAATGTATTAATCCGTTTCTTCAACCCAATGTTTGTGAATTAGTAGATATAAATTTGGTAGCGACATGATCGAAATATCCCGTATAATAATTAAATATAATTTGAAACTAATTGAAGATATTTTATATACGTGCCAACGTTCCATATGCGTGTGTCGTCAGGTCAGTTAGTTAGGTCGTCTGTCCGGATCATACACGTATGGTGTGAACAGACGACCTGACTAAGATCACCAGGTAAGGGCTGGATGCGGGCCGCTTCCATCCGGTCCTTGTTGAAATCAACGGGGGAGGCATATGTCCAGCAGTGGATGTCCTATGAATGAGATATGATGAAGTCTATTTCTACACGTCGTAAACTTTAGTATCTGACGATTTTTAAAAATGTATGTTATATAAAATTATGTCAAATGAAATGAAAGTATGAAATAACTTGTTGAAGTCGGTACCATGATAGTTCGGAAGTATTTATTTATTATTATTAATTTTGTATTCGATTATTAACAAACAGACATGTTCATACACACAAATGTTTGACCTGTACAGGAATCGAACCCGGGACCAGCGGCTCAGAAGGCAGAGTGCTACCAACTGCGCCAACCGGCCAGCCAAATATTTGATAAGTTAGACGTAAATGTATCTTTACCTAGATCCGGGTACTCTTGCAAGGTCTCCTCGACCAATGTCTGCTGCCACCAGGGCTCCAGCTCTGCCATCTCCCGTCGGCGGCGGCCCCGGGATTCATACGGCAAGTGCATCCTTCACACCATCACACGCCAGCCGCGATCACGCCACCTTTCCACGCCAACCCACTAAGCCTTCGTTGGATACGTGACGGATCGGAATTGTCGCTCGTGTCAAGGTCAAGTGGATTCTTGTTTTGGCATGAGATTGCCGAAATTGGCGTACATCCAAATACTACGTGAAGTGATAATTTTTGTTTGCGGTTTATTGAACCTTACTGTCAGCAAATAATCAACGATTGATTCATTGATTAAACTATCTTTGGATGATAATAAAATTCAGTCTCTTAATTGATTGACAGCTCAGCCTTTTAAATTTATATTATCGTTTTTTAAATTATTTACGTAAACAGACACAAACATTGGAACACCACGTTTATCACAAATTATTCCTGAGTAATTCACAATTGTCGTTATTAAATTATTTAACTCTTTCCTTATATAGTAACTGTATTTACACGGTTCTTAGTTTAAGTTAGAGCGGGCCTTGATTTCTTCAACTTCACTTTCGTCATTTTAGATGAATCACGAACGCTCCAATCTAGGCAGTCCAATTTTTTGAGAACATTTATACATCCGGAGAATTTCTGAGAACGCAGATTTAAAGGCGCGAACACAGTGTCAACAACAGCTGAGTTGTTTCCCGCGCGTCAGTCGTTGACGGTGCCGGTGCGGTTATGTAAAGTGATTTTTTGTTTTTGATTGCGGTATGCTTGTAGCGTAATGCCCCGTGTCCTCGAGTCATGCGGCGAGTATAGGCTCGTCAGGTACGCCGTTCGCGGTGAGTCAACGCTCGCGGAGACTGAACGCGTGTGCACAGCTCGCGCAACTCTCTACTACTGAACCGCCGCCATGCTGTCACACGCTGCCTCCATTCTCTGCGGTCAATCTGTGGTTAAGCCACGCTTCATTTGTTGGGAAAATGTGGTATTCTGCTCCCACTCACCCGCTCATCGTTTACGGGACGTGCGAGCGGGACGCGCGCAAGTTTTTTACCAATATTTTCGTTTAGCTCCATTGTTGAAAGGAAAATATTATGTTTTTGATTTAAAAGACTCTTAGCCGGCTAGATGCTATCAGAATATTTTTGAAAATATATCATGCCTAGTACCTAATTTTTTATTATTTGCAATGTAATGGAACCGCAAAAGTAATTTACACGTTGCATAATATTATTTGACAGTAGTGGATAATGTCTGTCCAAATTAGTGACACTAATGAGGTTTGATTGCCAGCGAAATAATGTTTTGACATTATCATAATTGAAAGTTCATTAGCATATTATTTATATAGGTATATTGTGAGAATGATACAGCTAATCAGTGCAGATTTTATGTTATTGTTGATATAAGAGATGAATGAATTGAGATAATACTTAAAGCGTTTATCTCAAGAAAGCGCGGATGGGCGTACTCTCGGCTGGGCGGAGCGCCCCGCCTACTGTCGCGAAGACGTGTAGTCGCGGGGGGAAAATGCACAGTTGAAATGCGCCGCGCCGCCCCGCACACGCGCCGTGTCGCACCCGCGCCGTGTCGCACCCGCATCGCAATCGCATGCAGACCGCACGCAGTGTCAACTCAAATGGAACGCTCTTAGCTCGTAGTCTTCGATCAGTTGTATTCTTGAACGAAGCTCGTAGTACTTGTTGCGCTTAACTCACGATAGCTTACATTGTTCATTCGATTTCAGATTCACACTGTATACTAGCGTTTGACTATTATCTCAGTTAATGGTCAGTGACGATGTGGTCTAAGATGTTATAACACTAGACCTAGAATGCTTACTGGCTCTCAAGGACTGCTGCTGACACTATGTGTTTGGTGAGAGTTTTTCAATCTTGAGGATGGTAGCTATCAGGCGGCTACTCGAAAGTATACGCTACCATCATGCTGGGAATTTGATAACGGTGTTACCTGTAATTGTAATGTAACAAACCGACTAGGACTCACGTGGTAAACACTGGAAAACTCCGGTGTTACCTGTACCGGAAGCTCAAGCTGTTGTTGGGGATCGAACCAGTGTCCGTCAGTTTGACAGCCGACGCTCCCCCCGCTGAGCTATTATCGCTCCAGTTGAAGCACGATCGCTGTATTATGTATATTGAACATTGGAACAGCAAAGTAACTTGTGGCTAAATAATTTAAACATACTTGCGGTTAACCTCGTTATTCTCAATAGCCACAGATAAAACAATTACTGACTGACTGACCAGACCGTCTTGCCATCACTGACCCAATGGTCACCTAGACAGGCCACAACAAAAACAAACCACGTGACGTAATTATACAAGTGGCGTGTCATCGTCGTGGCCGATAACCACAGCACCGCACACGGCACCCCGCGCCCGCCGATTTTTGCGGGTACCGGGTGCCGCAAGGAACCGACCGCAACGGGCCCACGAATCAATTAGTAACTACCCTCAGTGAATACCACTGAATCGGTTTGAGAATTGCGGCAGGTGAACTTTTTGTCTTGCTGTTATGTTATGGCATAAATACTATTATTACACCTTGACGACAATAATATTTGGTATCTCGGATAAAAATAGAAGGAAGTAATGTTACATTTCTTAATTCTTTATTTTTACTATTTTTTTATTTAGATTCATTTTCTTCGGAAAACATACAGCGTTACAGTCTGTGTTTCCCGATATGTACAATCCTGGAGTCTTCAAGTCGCGAGTGAATAGGTACCTTCTAGGTTTGCGTGCTAAATCCTAGACAACGTCATCACTTAACATCAGGTGATACAGTTGTCAAACGCAAACTTATAATATGTAAAAAAAAAAAAACAAAAAAAAACATAACTAATGTAATTAAATGTATGTAATTGTGAAAAAGTGTGTGCTTACTGGACATTTATTTATAGGTTTCAGGTTCTTTATTTGACCTTATAACTATGACCGTTATATTAGGCAAGTCAATATACAATGCACAATATAATATCTACTACTAATCTTAAATCATTTTTAGCAAAATTAAACAAGTCTAAATACACATTAAAATCAACTACATATTACTAAACCATCATCTCTATTAGTTATTTCTAAAATTCCAAAAATCTCAATGTAAATTTACAGTACCTCTGTCATATCAATGTCAAAAATTAAATATAATAATAATATTATATATCATGTTATAACAAGAAACGTTTTAGAATCACACCACTTGATATGGGATTAAGTGGAAAACGAAGTGTTGGACAACTCAGCCCATTTAACATATTGTTAATTTAGGGAGTATTCCGGAGTTATCCTAAGTACGGCCCTGTACGGGGCACCCGTCTAGACGAACTGGTCGCGTCGGTCATGGCAGTAATACGGCGACTTCAACAACTTATTTCACACTTTTGAGTGTTGAAGTCAGTTCCATTTTTGGTAAAAAAAATTTACGCCACCAGTACACAGTAAAACGCTAGTACTAGAGAATATACTCAAGATAATTCTTTTAATATATTCACAATGTGGTAAGGGCCTCTCAATTTATGGGCAGTTTGCATGTATGGATGCATGCCCTTATATGGGGAGAGTACAATGCCCCGACGGCGGCTAACAAGCGTGATTGTTGACAAACAAACGGTTATGCAGATGCTGTTAGAATAGGTTAGACATTTCCACAGTCATTACTACAATTTTGTTATTAATCCATTTTTGTTATTAAGTCCTTACTACAATGTTCGAATATTGTATTGCTTTAGTGGAGCGTTAGTGTGCTCTCAGAAATAAAGTGCTGTCAGACGAAAGTACTAATTCTGAAAGTACTTTCGATATCATCATATAACAGCCATAAGATGTCCACTGCTGGACATATGCCGTCTCCCCCCCCCCCCCCCCCACACACACACACACATACCCACGCAAAAATACAAATCGAATGACTGTCAATGATATTATTTGTTTATATACATCATTGATGACTGTAAAGATAAAAATTAAATTAAATAAATACTAAGTGGTAAATAATACCTAAATAATATACATTTTTTTGTTTATTTATTAATTTAAATGTAATTTGAAGTATGATAATGGTATGGAACAAAATTCACACTATAATGTATTGTTCACAATGTTTTGATAATAGTTAGGTACTTCTGGACTATCATGGTGTCGACTAGTTATTTTATACTTTTGAGTGTTGAAATCGGGTTCATATTTTGGGGATAAAAAAATGTACTGTATATACAACGGGGAGTGTTCTGAAGAACTCTTCAACCTTATTCCGGCATCACGGTTTTACCACCATACTAGCCGAGACCGTTCGAAAGCTCATCTACATATTAACCATGGGACACTCATGGGAGTCACATGCTCTGCGATTCCATAGATCATTACTGTAACACACCTGCAAAATGTGGAACGAGCTTCCTCCCTCTTCCTTCCTCTTCCTCCCCTATTAAAGTATGGATGGAAAGTAAAAAAAAAAAAGAAAAAAAGTAGCTTAGCTGTTAATCTAGGGTCTCAACTAACGCATACCAAATTTCATCGTAATTAGTGCAGCCGTTTGAGCGTTAAGGAGTAACAAACATACACACTTGCACACTTTGACACTTACACACATACAAACTTTCGCCTTAATAATATTAGTGGGATGAGATGTGATTTCAGAGCATGCCGTATCATTTTCTAAAAGTATCATTGCTTTTAATGTAAAAGGTACAATAGTAACAGAAAATATAAATAAACAATTAAAGGTCGCCGTGGCGCAGCGGTCAGTGACATTGACTTCTGTGTCGTCGGGACCCTGGGTTCGAATCCCGGCAGGGGCAAACATTTGTGCGATGAGTGTAGATGTTTGTCCCGGGTCTTGGATGTTGTGTGCTGTGATTGTGTGTGTCCATGCCTCCCGCGATACAGGGAATCCTAGTACGGGGGTCTGAGTGTGATATAAAAAAAAAAAAAGGACCTATTAAGGAATTGACTGTAGAAACTATATAGCTACGCAATGTAGGTATACCTACGTTATTACAAAAGTCAATTTTACTTTAGCAAACAATGAATTAAAATAATGATTCACCGTTTTCCCTAAATGGTCTGACGATGACTGACATATTCCTGCTTATTGTATTTAGTGATTCACCATACATAGGTTCATGCTTACTGCCTAATAAAATTGTCGTAATATAATAATACATTTTTATTGTTCACAAACTACTTATCAATATTCTACGAGTACATCTAAAATATTGCACTAAAAATTCAATATAAGTATACGTACTAATTTAACATGAAGCAGGCCTATGTCCAGCAGTGGACGTCCTATGGCTGAGATGACGATGACTTATTTATTATAAGACGCATGTGAAGATGTAAACTAACCTATTATATGTATTTTTATAGTTATAATAAATATGTTTACATAAAGTGTGCATTCTATGCTAGGGCATACCTGTGTACAATATAATCGTTCTAACAGTATTGCGTTACCGAGAGAAAGCCCTGAGATGGATGTACACAGATTTTTGAACCAATTAGGGTGCGTTTCTTTTTGAGCTTTAAGCGCTTTGAGCACAGATAGGGTGCTTAAAGTCATTACGAAATGCACTGACAGCTGCACACAAAATTTATATGACGTCATCCATGACGTCATCATCCTGTGCTTAGAACGCTCACGGGTACGACGTAGAGCAGTGTGAGCGCTGTCATACACATAGATAAGTAACTATATACTGAGAGTCACTGACTCTTAGAGAATCTGTCGAAAAATTGTTAGTCCGTCCACAAAAAAATAAAAACGCAATTTTAACAACAGAAAAAAAAACCTGTTTTGTGCCCGTGAATTATTTAATATGAATTTATTGGAAACTGACATTTAAAGAATTCGCTCGTTTTCACGCACACAATCCGTTCCGGTTTGCTTACGAGCGTCAGCACTGTCAGTACTAAATTAATCTCGGAACAGCTAAATCATTACGTGCGGTATGCACTGTACTAAAAAGAAACGCACCCTCAGTCATATCATAAGTAACCCTAGTAACGTAACAGGTTTTCAATAGCGCAATTTGTGTATGTAACGTTAACACTTAATTATTATGCCATACCACAGATCCCATGAGCTGTTGCCATACTATGTATGTATAAAAAAATCGGCCAAATGCGAGTCGGACTTGCGCACGAAGGGTTCCCTACCATTATCTATAAAAACGGCAAAAAAGTCAAGTCAAGTTGTATAGGAGAAATACTTGTTTTATTTTAATTTAATTATTTATTTTTAAAGAGAATATATAACTAAATATTATGTGAATATTTTAAACATATATCTGTCGCCGTTATCAATATCAAGCAAAAACGAGCAAAAATAAATACGTTTGTTGTATGGAATGGCCCCCTGAAATATTTATTTTAATCTGTTTTCTAGTATTTTGACGTGATAACGTTTTATAAATTGCTGAATACCAGCAACACTCATGAAAAATTTATTACATAAAATAATCAAAGTCAAAGTCAGTCAAAGTCAAAGTCATAAATGATTATGACGTTATCGCGTAAATCTATCGTCCGTAAGCCGACTTTACAGACAACCAATTTTTTTGTTATAGCGGCAACAGAAATACATCACCTGTAAAAATATCAACCGTCTAACTTTGAACTATCATGGAACCGACTTCGACCAGGTATTTCACACTTTTGTGTGTTGACATCGGTTCCATTGTTTGGTAATTTTTTTTTAACATAGGTAGTATGTTTTTTAGTAATACTAGATTGAGCTGAAACTTATTTTTCATATCTGTCGTATTTTATTAGCATTAGAATGAAGGTATCAATCAATCACTACTCCTAGATATCACTTTCGATATCATGATATTAGGTTATAAAATACTTTAGATAGCTTATTGCGTTATTAAGGTCTAAAATACGCATGTCAACAGCAGACCCTGTGTGTTTATAAGATTAGAAGAAAACTATTATCTAACAAAGAAGAAAAGAGATAGGATCAAATGTCCTTCATGCCTAAAATGGCATGAGTAGTGCCACAATGTACTCTTCACATTGCAATAATTGTAGAAAGGAAATAATTAAAAAAAAAAAACAACAAAAAAAACTAAAATAACATTAATGGCATCTTTCCTACACCGCATGGCATTTCTTCCACACGATGTGGGAGGGATGACTCTATGCCGACTTTGACTTTTTATTTCATTTTTATTTTCGTCATAAAAACAAAAACATTGTAATAATTACATATATCGGTTTGATTGCATAATTTTTTTACATTTACAATTTCCTTTGAGAGAAAGTATGGCGTCTCTCCCACTTTTATTATACACTGATTCTCGTAATTATTGCCACGATATAGTCTTTCTCTCTAATCGGCTTAGAGATGGCTGGACCACCCCGCCACGCTCTCTTCTGTTGGGTAATCTCATTGGGCAGAATGCCTGTAGCTTGGTTCATATTTAATTGCATTGTGCATTGTCAATGTGACTAATGAGGCCAATCTTGGTTATTCTCATGGAAATACCGAAATTGTTTTGCGTTGTTTTTAGTCAATCTATCTACGTGACTCAAAGCGTCACTGGTCTGACGCTTTATTACTGTCATGATCTTCAGAACTTCAATGAGACTAATGAGGCCAATTTGGTTATTATGAAAATACCAAAATTGTTTTGCATTGTTTTTAGTCAATCTATCTACGTGACCACAAGCGTCACTGGTCTGACGCTTTATTACTGTCTTGATCTTCAGAACAGTATTATTTACGTCAACTAGAGTTAACAGTATTAAGGTTCCTACTTAATTGCATTGTGCATTGTCAATGTGACTAATGAGGCCAATCTTGATTGTTCATACCAAAATTGTTTTGCGTTGTTTTTAGTCAATCTATCTACGTGACCAAAAGCGTCACTGGTGTGACGACTGTCATGATCATCAGAGCAGTATTATTTACGTGTACTAAAGTTTACGGTTTTAAGGTTCATATTTAATTGCATTTAGAATTGTATATGAGACTCATGAAGCCAATTTGGTTATTCTCATGGAAATAGCAAAATTAATAATAATAATAATAGTTTTATAATAATAAAAAATACAGAACAGTACATTGATGTAATTTAACTAAAATAGACTAAATATAACGTACAATATAGGATACAATTTTATAGTAATAGTTTCATGTTAACACACAAGAAAGCACTTTTTATTTAGACATTGTTTAAAATAATCCAAAAAAACAAAACCCTGATCTCCACACGAGGATACCCTGTGCTGTGAAGATCAGTTATCAGTAATATATTTTGTTATTTTGTGTTCATTGTTTTCGTCATATATATCCATTATCGTGACAATAAGCGTCACTGGTGTGACACTTTATTACTGTCATGATCTTCAGAATAGTATTATTTACGTCAACTAGAGTTTACAGTTTTAAGGTTCAGCCCGATATTGCCTAGTACGAAGTAAGTATGCAAGGTGGGTCATTCAGTTGGGTCAGTATGAGCAATGATCTCTTCAGTCACAAGACTAAACTGACTAGTCACTCTAGTTAGCTAGGTATAGGATTTTTAAACCTGACAAGGCAAGCACTGCAAAATAAAATGTATGGACTATTAAGTACATCCTTGATTACTTTTGAACTAAGTATCATGGTAACGACTTCAACAAGTTATTGCATACTTTTGAGTGTTGAACTTGGTTCCATTTTATGGTAATTTAAAAAAAAACCATATTGACCTTATTAACTATGGGCCCCAAACTTTGCAATTTCTGAGGATTCATATCTATACTAATATAATAAAAAGGAATGATTTGATTGTTTGTTTGCTTTGAATAGGCTCCAATACCTACTACTGACCGATTTGAACAATTCTTTCACTTTCATAAATGTTTAAGACATTTAATATAGCCGCAATCGCTATGTACCTAATTATGAATAAAGTAGGTACCTTTTCTAAATGTACCTACTTATGTTTTTAGTTGTTATGCCTAGAAAGGTAGAATATGAAGCGCAATCACGAATAGAAGAGCTATCTGCTAATATGTCCAAAAATAAGCTCCATTTTGCTAAGAGTTTAAATTAAGTCCGCTGCAGCGCTTATAAACAATACTTCGTCCAATTAGATAGTACAAACACAAAGCGCTAGAACGCTTTTAATTGTTAAAATTAAATGTTAACATAAATCTGCTGCAGCGCTAAGACAAAAATTAGTCGCCAACTAGACAGTACCAACACGCAGCGCTAGAACGCTTTTCGTTCAACGACTATTGATGCTCGTATAGACTAAACTGCGGACTCAGTACAGAACTGACAAAAGTTTAGCACAAATGTAATCCACACTTCTTTTTTTCATAATACTCAGTACCATAGCAGCGATAAGTAAGACTACCAAAGTATTAAATGTCCGCACCCTATCTCGGCAATCGTCAATCCAATTGATGTTAGGGTAGGTAGCATTCTTTGCTAATGTTATGCCGAATGAGTAGGTATCACCAGTAGAGTAGCTGATATGCCATCAAATTACATTTAACACCTGCCGATCATCAACATGAGACATCTCTGCCGATCCCTTCAAGTTGACAATACGTTATCAGTCAATTTATGGATCGATCACATTAATTTCAAAAAATAGCACCCAATAGTTTTAATTTTATTCTACTTACGTCAAAATAGCGTCATCTATGGGATTTTTAATGAACTGTAATGCTTAGTAACTAGTGCTTATGGTGCATTTAAGAAGTTTTTATGCCATCGATGGAGTACCACCATGCCTCGAATGCATTGCTATGCCTTCGGCTAAGGAGTAGAGAAAATCTTTTGGCGAGCTCTTCGGATTGTAAACAGGATTGCGTTTGATATTCTATTTAGATACTCGTATGTAATAGTTAAATATTACACATTTAATATAACATGTTCTTTGGTGAATTTGACAGATACAGCTTTAAGTGTGTTAGTTCTTAAGTTACTTACATTTTCGAATTGGTGAACAATTGTAATGACTGTAAATTTAATATATATAAGTAAATATACCTTTAATTTCATACGCTTCTGGAGACGAAATAGTGTCATCTATGGGATTCTTTATGAACTATCACGTTGAATGCCATCTAGTACATTTTGATGTAACCATATTGTGAGCGGAGGCACAGAAAGTTAGACTGTAAGTTGTTTCAACAAGAAAGTGCTAGATGGCGCTTACTTCAAAAGAAGTATTTATAATCAATTGAATAGATGGCACTACACGTCCAAATAACTCGAACTTGATAATGGTTATCGATGCATTAATGTTTATGGAAATATTTGTGGCGGTAACTCTTAAAATATTATTATGAGCTATTTTATGTACCTATAATATCTGATGTACGATTGTATGTATGACTGTGTGTTAATGTGTATGTAGATGGGGTCATCCCACTAATATTAGTGGGTTTGTATGTGTGTATACCTAAGTGAAGATAATCATACAATTCTAGTAGTTTTTTATTTTTATTTTATTGCATTACATTTTCTTCGGAAAACATACAGTGTTAAACGACTATTTATATTAACTATACTAAATATCAACTAATATTTTAAAGAGGTAAAATTTGTTAGGTTCTGGTGGGTAATCTCTGGAACTACTAAACTGATTTTGAAAATTATTTTACCAATAGGAAACCACATTATTTGTGAGTGTCATAAGCACTTCATCATCATCATCATCATTATCATCATGACAACGCGGATGAAACCGCGGGGCGCAGCTATAGTAACTAATGTAATTAAAAATAAGTTTCTATACACCATTACAATGTTCATCATCATCATCTCAGCCATAGGACGTCCACTGCTGGACATAGGCCTCCCCCATTGATTTCCACAAGGACCGGTTGGAAGCGGCCCGCATCCAGCCCTTGCCTGCGATCTTAGTCAGGTCGTCTGTCCACCTGGTCGGTGGCCGTCCTATGCTGCGCTTGCCAGTCCGTACAGTACCATTACAATGTTATGAATGTATAAATCACGGGAGTTACTCTGGTAATAAGTCAGAGAGTTCCGACTATAGTTTCAACCACATTCGGTGGTCTTTTTCAAGGAGAATACGGGACGGTCGCGGACGCGGTCGCGGTTCGCCTAGTACATTACAATATTTTCCCATACAAAATGGTTATGGTTCATTGCATTCGGTTTCTCGTTGGATTTGAACCCACGAATAAGACTACCGAATTGACTGACCTAGACCCTAGACCCAGACATGACTGGCCGGTTGGCGCAGTTGGTAGCACTCTGCCTTCTGAGCCGCTGGTCCCGGGTTCGATTCCCGGACAGGTCAAACATTTGTGTGTGTGAACATGTCTGTCTGACTTGTGTCTGGGTGTGTATATGTATATAAGTATATATATCAGTCATCAGGTTACCATAGCACCGCCTCCGCCTAGTTTGGGACCTGAAGACCTTGTGTGTATGTTAATAAATAATAAATAAATTGACTTTTTTGAAAAAATATTATAAGTTTTCGTTTGAAAACTGTCTCAACTGATGTTACGTGATCTAAGATTGTGTAAAATCGAGTTAATGTAGCGTTATCTACGGCAAATCCTCCTCAAATTCAATTAACTAATATTGTTCCTAAGTAAGGAATTGCAGATAAAAGATTAGTATTTACTGTGGCTCCTCAAAATGATGTTTGACCTCAAGGTAATACGTATCCTATAAAAGCTGTCGCACGCAAGCCTAAGTAGGTAACCTACCTATTCACTCGCTCTGCCATCTAAAGTTTAAATAGACTGCTAGTTAAGTGCTACTTATCTTATATACTAGTAGCGGTCTGCGGTATCACCCGCATGGATTACGGTTTTCTCGCTACTTCAATTATCCTACAGGAACTCTACTTTTCCTGGATAAAAGTAGCCTATATGTTTAAAACCAGGGATTAAATTATTTACATAACAAATTTTATAGAAATAGGTGTAGCCGTTTGAGCGTGAAGAAGTAACACATACACACAATTTTTCGCCTTTATAATATTAGTAGAATTATATGGGTTCAAATCCCACTACTAGCTCATCTCCTTCAAATAAAATTTGTCATTCCTTTTTTTTGAACTCAAAGATTTATTGGCATTCTATATTAAATAAATTATAATTCTATAGAATTAAATATAGATTAAAATAGATTAAAGATAAACTACAATATAGCATACAAATTTGCATGCTATATGTGGATTGCTTAAATGGTTTTGTAGTAGCTGTAGTATTGTAATTAGTATTTTATTTAAATATAGGCATCGGCCCATTAAAAAAAATAGATTCTACAGTCTGATAATCCGCGACCGTTGGTAAAGTTCTCAAAATGCTGGCGGCATTGCCACGTTGAATTGTATATAATTATACTTTTTCCTTTATTTTTGTTTATTGATATATATATTTGTATGACTCCAGATTCAATACAAATATAACTAATCCTAAGTAAGTATTAACAAAATATTTATAATAGAAAATATAAAACTAGATATACCTAGGATGATCGTTGGTAGCTTTACTATGATTCCCTGTGTCACCACAGGTACCACGATTCATATAATTCATTTAATTGTGTATATTATATAAATAACTACCCAGCTCCAATAGACTGACATTTAATCAGAACTACATTCTGGATATTTTGCTGTCAACACTCAAATAATTCCCATAATTTCGTAGCCCGTAAAATCACGACATACGTTCAACCAATAAATAAAGGGATTCTTGGTAAGTAAATATTTGGAAGGCAAGTTCACAATATTTTTGAATACACTTTTTTTTTATCGGAGCGGGCAGCGGTCACGCCCTCTATGCGGCACAATGAAAAACCCTGCAACATCACCAAAAGTGCAAATTGTTATTTCCACGCGATAAAGTTTCCTAAAAGATCTACTTTTATAATAAAAAGGAGGTAATCGTTTGCTCCGCGACTATTAATCTTTCAATGAATAAGTTTTATAGCAGATGGCAAAAAGTTGTGATGTCTTTTTCGGAATTTTATGTGTTGTAACTTTGAATTTTTTGCAAAGCAGACTGGCTGTGAAAAGTATATGATTGCTAAAAAAATATAATGATAGATTATATGTTTTTTTTCTATTATATTTGTCTTATAAAGAATTTAAAAGAAAAGAACTTTAGAAACGGGAATTTTCTGTAAAATGTTGTTAATAATAATAATAATAATAATAGCACTTTATTTCAGACACAAGATCCATATTGTATATATAACTAAAATAATAATAAATAAAAATAAATAAAATTAGCACATAATTTATCAGTTAAATTAAGCTTTTGATTGAAACTAAAAAATAGGTAGATCCTACAAGATTGTTTTTGTCTGCTTTTGTAGAATTTTTTTATCACATTCATAGGTACCCTCTCACTAGGATTCCCTGTGTCGCGGGAGGCATGGACAGACACAATCACAACACACAAACATCCAAGACCCGGGACAAACATCTACACTCATCCCGTAGACACAGAAGTTTTGTCACTGACACTAACCACTGCGCCACGGCGACTGTCCGATTCGTCCCATCCGATCATGAATCATTTGGACATACAATGTCCTCAAGAGTGTAAACATCTTCTAGGCAAGCGTGGCCTATCATAGACCATCGTATCACGTATCACTTTATCAATCAAAGCTTTGCTAATCCGTAGTGCGTGGCCGAGCTTAGCCAATTTAGAATAAGAAAAATCGAAAACAAAAAAAATATATACCTACTTTAGACGGTCGCCATGGCTCAGTAATCACTGCCATGACTTCTGGTCTCCGTGCCACCCAGGTTTAAATCCCAGCAAGGGCAAATATTTATATATTGAGCGTTTTGATATTTATCCACGATCTTAGATGTTCGTGACTTAGTGTCATATATTTATATATTTATATATTTATTTATTAAGATTCACACAAGGTCTTCAGGTCCCAAACTAGGCAGAGCCTGTACTATGGTGACCTGATGACTGATATATATATACTTATATACATATACACACCCAGACTCAGGTCAAACAGACATGTTTATGCACACAAATGTTTGACCTGTCCGGGAATCGAACCCGGGACCAGCGGCTCAGAAGACAGAGTGCTACCAACTGCGTCAACCGGCCAGTCAAATCAATCAATCATGTGATTGTTTGTGACTTCCCGCGACACGTGGACGTGAGGGGGTGTGAGTGATATCTAAAACTAAAGAAATGTATCATAGTGAAGATGAACCCAATTTAACAATGTCTGAAAAACGCGAGCCATTAAAACTCTCATTGTAGATACTGGATCTACCGCCAACAGAGGGCTTTTCTACCAACATTTGCCATTTATTATCTGCTATCAATGGCTTGTCGCATCGCGCCCAAACAAAGCTTTCTGAGGTATGAAAGACCACCACACTCTGATCCCCTCATTTCTATTACCACCATGTTAGGTAGTTTTCCACATAACGATGAGATGGGTCTCCAGTGGCTGGTCAGCGGATCATAATACGTTTAATGGCGTGTAATGAATGGCATAACATCCATAAAGCGACAATACTGCTACTCGAACATGGCCTTTTATAATAAATACGTGATTTATAGACAGCCGCCGCGAAATGTGTTTGTTTTGCACGTGTTGTGAAGAAACGCCTCCGGGCAGAGGCTGAAGACAGAAGATGAACGTTAAGGGAATCATGAATCAAAGAGGCGATGAATGAAATCATCGGTCAACCAGACGTACGACTATGCGCCACCGCTACATGGTAGATATGCCACCGTTACGCACGAAGCGTTTTGCTTCCACTTTTATAATGCGTACTGCCAGAGAGTGGAACTCACTGCCTGAGTCTGTGTTTCCCGATATGTACAACCCAGGAGTCTTCAAGTCGCGAGTGAATAGGTTCCTTCTAAGTTTGCGTGCTCCACCTTAGACCGCGTCGTCGCTTAACATCAGGTGAGACAGTGGTCAAATGCAAGCATATAATCTTTAAAAAAAAAAAAAAAAATTTTTTTTATTTTACCTTAACGCCTTTGGTGAGAAATATTCTATGTTCCGTAGAGGGGAACCTAAATAAATCTTGATAATTTATTATCAGTCTTTCTGTCTGCCTAAGTTTTTAGAAGTCATTATAATTATAAAAGAAATATTTCAAATTGAATATTTAATAAGGATTTACATGAGCGGCCTTCGAAACATTCATTTAAGAATTTTACAAGTTTGTCTGTCTTTGCAGTGATCTAATAGTAAACCTTCAAAGTCTTTTTTCCCTTAGCGTCCCGACTCATTGACCGCACTCTGCTATAGAGACGTTTTACATTTATGATAGAGTTTCGTGCTGTTTTCATATAGATTCGCCCTTGTTTATACGCCTTGATGTATGGGTAAGCTTCATCCTTTTCTAAAAAATGTTGGTCAGCGTCTTTAGTAGGGCTGAAAACAAAACATATATTCAGTTCAATGAAATTCTCGAACCCGTGATTAAATAGTGTATATACTTATTACCCGACTGCGAAAGAAGGAGGGTTATATTTTTCGAGGGTATGTATGTTTATTTCATTTATTTCCCTAGAGTCTAAACGACTAGTCGTATTTTTATGTGAGTGATGTTTTAAATTTTTCGTCGGCGTCCAAAGAAAAGGAGACAAAATACGTAGATCAGCGTAGATGAATGATACAAAGACTCCTTGGTATAAGCTTCTGTTAGCAGATCAAATAAACAGTAAAAAATTTGCTCTTTTTACGCCACTCCAAAGATAACGATCCCTTTGCCCGCTTATTCCACAAAGCAACGACAGATGTCCAAAACTTTATCTCGCTTTTTAAAAGCTTCTTACGCAGGATAAAAAGTTTAAACTATTCATTGGCAACAACACCTACGTAACGAGGTATTGTAGACAATATTGGGATAAATGTGACGTGAAATCACTTCTATGCGAAGGTACGAGCGTAATCCACTTAGAGGCATGTCGTGCTTCTTTGTCAAAATAGTAGAATAAAAAATATAGTATGGTTCATTGAATTGTAAAAAATAGCGCCGCGGGAGACTTTGTGTGCAAACAGGGAATTGAGAGATTGGTTATGCAGTCTCAGAGGTTCAGGTTGTAGGGTACAGATGGCGGTAGTGTTTTGTTTGAAATTACTAATTAAAACTAATAACAAGCATATTAGCATATAATATTTCAGATTGGGTGAGACCCAATCTGAAAAATTTTATGTAAAAAATAGCGGCGCGGGACACTGTACTGTGTGTAAACCGGGAATTGAGAGATTGGTTATCCAGTCTCAGAGGTTGAGGTTGTAGGGCACAGATGGCGGTAGTTTATTTTTGTGTTTATTGGTTTGGATATGTTTTCAATTTGATTTATCATGTTTTTTTATATAAATGGATCATGAACTTTGGCGTATTTGTAAATATTGTACAAAAGGTCGTACTCAACAGTTGCATTGCAACTTGTGATTTTATCTTACAGTGTTGAAGTTGTATTGATTAAACTATTATTATGCGTAGATTAAATTGTGAAAAAATTAATGAAAAATTATAATTAATTAACGGTGCTATCTGTTTTTCCAGTAAAAATTGCGTTTTCCGATCTATGTATAGGTTAAAACTATACGTTTGGTAAAACGCTTTTTTTATATAATAATTAGAGAATCTTCTGTAGGTACACATATATTTTTCATCTCCTGCAACCCTAGTAAAGTCTAGATTGACTGTTGTATGTATTGCTTCCGGGCTGTTTGGCCGCGGTCTATGTGAAACTTGTGTTCCAGACGTTTCGTCGATCACTGCGGTCGACATCTTCAGTGGTTCAGGTCCGAGCGGCGACAAGAGCGTAGAACTCTCCTTCGCGGCGTCACAACAGAGGAACACAAGTTTCACTTAGACCACGGCGAAACAGCCCGGAAGCAATACATACAACATGCAACGCTGGCCGTGAAAGCCTTAGAGTTTACATTCTAGATTGACTGATATAATAATGTCTCAAATGCCTGATCTGATCCCCCTGATCATATTGACATTGGTCTAGTCGGGTGATTTGAAGTCCAACGTTTAAGTAAACTTTCCTTATTAACCAAAGTTTTTATAGTTTTAAGGAATTTGCAAGGTTAAATGAATGAATACGAAATATACATTTTGGCATTGTATTTTCGTATAATAAACAAAATATTCCTGAAGAACACAATCTATGACCAATTAGATTAAAAAAGGAAAAATAAAAATTATCAATAAGTTATAATTATAGTACCACAAATAACCACTCTTATATAAGCCACAGAAGAATATGCAATTAATGATTTAATATTAATTGCATAATAAGTATTTATTGTATAAACGATGTGGGTAAATGTTGTATGTATTCTTCCGGGCTGTTTGGCCGTGGTCTATGTGAAACTTGTGTTCCAGACGTTTCGTCAATCACTGCGATCGACATCTTCAGTGGTTCAGGTCTAGCGGCGACAAGAGCGTAGAACTCTCCTCCGCGGCGTCTTCTCTGATACTCAGATACTCAGTATCAGAGAAGACGCCGCGGAGGAGAGTTTCACATAGACCACGGCCAAACAGCCCGGAAGCAATACATACAACATGCAACGCCGGCCGTGAAAGCCTTAGAGTTTACATTCGATGTGGGTAAAGGTCGTAAAAAAGCCACAGGCCTGAGATTTCATTCCATATATATATATATTTTAAATGACACATACTTTCTTCATTGATGATTCGATTCAAAAACTATATAAAATAGTAATGCTTAGCAAAGGCAGAGTCTTGATTATTGTCGACTGAACACTGGCTTAAGGTGCGTGATTGGTTGGTTAAAATTTGAATTATGGACTCTGTGGCTATTATTACAGATAAACTTTCTAGTAAACTTTACAGCTTACGTAGTAGGTATACTATAGGTATTCTTTTATTTGTCACATTACTGACGCGATCATTGTCAACTCTTGTGTGTTTTTTTTTTTTTTTTTTTTTTTTTTTTACACTTAAACCCCCTTGTTTATTTTTAAAACTATTATTACGATTTAAATACCAAAATACAAATAATATATTTACATACAATCATTTAATTCCCTTACGCTCACATACTATCAAATAACCTTAACTTAAATTATTAGATGACAAACTCTTAACGAAATAAAATCCATTAATAAACCAGCTCACCGCACCAGCATAATAATGTCATTGAAAGTACAAAACGAAAAATCGATATGTGGTATTGATATGAAGCTGTTATCACTCTGATATGTCAATTCATATCTCATACATTCACAACATTAACAAGGTAACATTAACATAATTTAAATATAATTTAGAAACAATTATTGAAAGCATAGTTTAGCTTAGCCAAAGCCGTACTCAGCTAAGTATTGTCAAAAGTAACGTTGATTTAATGTCCGTGCTTTGTTACGTCAAGGTAGTATACATTACAAAGTGATACTTTCATCAGTGCTTAGCATCGACTATTTATCCATAGAGTCGATAGTCTGACCCCTACCGAAGCTACCGTGAATGAACATTTGATTCACAATAGTTCTAGCCAGTCCGACCGTCGCACACGATATCTTGTTCAACTTTGATTTATACAAACTTTTGTCAAACAAAATTCGTAGAAAAACTTAAGTTTAAAATACATTTATATCGTGTGAACATAATTGTTGAGATTTCGGAAATTTTACGCTCTCAATAAAGGAATTGTGGGCATTTATGGGGTATTTAAGAAACCCATGTGAGGTAAATGATGAACGACGTGTTTTGAATGCGTGCTTACGTGCCAAAGTGATTCAATACTTGATAAACGATCGTGTTCATTGTTAGCGTTACTAGGTGCTAAAACCAAATACATTATATGAAAAAAAAACAACCGGTTGCACTCCGGGAGTGCCGGCAGAAGTGAAAACTTGGACATTAACGTTGTGCATTTTTGAATATTTTTCAATGGTTAGGGAAAAATTTCGCACGAATTGCTTTATTTATTAAAGTAGGTACTATCATTTATTATTGTGCTAATGGTACCGACGTCGACAAGTTATTTCACACTTTTGAGTGTTGAAGTTGGTTCCATTTTTTGGATTTATTTTATTTTCACCGTTTTCCGTGACCTTTGCTACTCACGGGATCAATAAAATTGTCATTGTGTATCTTCACCGAGTTATTGGAGTGTAACTCAAAAACAGCTTGTCCGATCTTGATGAACCAAACGGGAAGCACCAGCTTTTTAAAAAAAAAAGAACGATTAAAATCGGTTCACCCAATCGAAAGTTATGCGGTAACAAACATACAAAAAAGATAAAATACGGTTCGAATTGAGAACCTCCTCCTTTTTTGAAGTCGATTAAAAAGTATCCAAACCTTTAAATACTTGCTTTAGGAGTATCATAAACCCCTCATCTGTGTATATCTAAGGCGTCTCGTCCATAAAAATCCAGCGTCGCGCTGTGAGCGGCGCTGTGATGTCGGTATATTCAAAATCCGCGTTATTGCATTCCAAATAAATCCTGTACAAATCTCGCGCCGCCAATAAGCTCGTATTAAGTTTATGTCGCGTGGAATATCAGTTTTCCGACTTTACCCAATAAAGGGTAGTCCCTGATCCGTTAAGTAAACAAAAAAAGGAAGGCTGGCGGGCCGCGACGCGACGTAAAGAGTAAATCACAAGTAAGCCCCAATACGAGACGCGGAACGCGGCAGCACCCGCTTAAGCCCCGTAACCCCTTTAAGTTCCACCAGTTCACCTTCCGATATCCCGTATGTGCTAAATAAACGAGTTGTACGCTTTCTCGCGTTTTTAACCGACTTGAAAAAAATGGGTTCCCAATTCGCCGCGTATGTTTTTTTTAATGTTTGTTACCTCAGAACTTTCGACTGGGCGAACCGATGTTGAACGTTCTTTTTTTATTTCAATGCTGGCGCTTTTTTTGTAATTCCATTTAAATTTCATCAAAATAGGTCAAGCTGTGTTTTTAAGTTACACTCGAATAACTGAAAAGTGCTACGCTTACATCGATGACATTATAGTTGCGGTTGAAGGCATCCGTGAACATACTCATTCAAATTGATCCCGTGAATAGCAAAGGTCACACTGAAAAGGATGAAAAAATCCTTAATTTTTTTTCGGAAGCTTTTTTTTGTGGGCCCATGCATGTGGCAATTTCGATTATCGATTTCGATTACGATATTCGCGATCGTTATAAAACTTTTTCTGTCATAAATTTAAGCGTAAGTTCCGCCTAGCATGATGTTAATGCAATTAACCATAAAAACTCTTTATCTGAGAGGAACTTGTTTAGTAATATCTGTACCCGGGTAAAAGACTAGACCTAATAGTTACAAAAAAAAGATCAAGCACAAGTTCAAATGTCTCAAGAAGTTTGGAGTAGGCCATTTTTTTTTTTTTTATAGGACAACATTCACACAAGTTCTTCAGATCCCAAACTAGGCAGAGCCTGTACTATGGTAACCTGATGACTGATATATATACTTAAATACATACTTATATACATATACACATCCAGACACAGGTCAGACAGACATGTTCGTACACACAAATGTTTGACCTGTCCGGGAATCGAACCCGGGACCAGCGGCTCAGAAGGCAGAGTGCTACCAACTGCGCCGACCGGCCAGTCAACTCTGCCATTGCACACTCGGTGTGCTCATGGTATGCTATAGGTAACTGAAAAGTTTAACCTGGATACAGCGAGTAGCTATGCCGTCTTCATCGTTTTAAAAAAAAAAAGATTATTACTCAGAACATTCGACTGGGTGAATCGATTTTGATGATTCTGTTTTTAATTGAAAGTTGGTGCTTTCCGTGTCCCATCAAAATTGGATAAGCGGTTTCTGAGTTACATTAATATAGGTAACTGAAAAGTGCTACGCATATCTCGACGACATTATAGTTGCGGGTGAAGACATCGGTTAACATACACAATGAGAATTGATCCCGTGAGTAACAAAGGTCACTGAAAACGGTAAAAAAAGTATTTTGATAAAAGTTACCTTATTATATATATGTGGTATCCGGCTTTACTCACGTTTATAGTCGAAGTTTCGACCTAGGTTTCGAGCATGTCCGATGCTCATCCTCAGGTGAGTTTACGCTGACACATCGCGGCGACCACGATCGCCGGTGGTCGCCGCGATCTGGCAGCGTAAACTCACAGACTATAAACGTGAGTAAAGCCGGATACCACATATATATAATAATGTGTCAAACTCACGAGAATTTCCAATCAAAAAAAGTTCCCTTTGAACTATCATGGTACCGACTTCAACAAGTTATTTCACACTTATGAGTTTTGAAGGCGTATTTTTTTTTAATACACACAATATTTCTTCATTTAGAATAACTCTTTCCAAACGAACACACTCTTACCCAACTCACCCCTTTCGACCTAGAGACGATATCTCAAACTCGTATTGCCCTATAAAGTTTTCCAAAGCTTCCATAATCTGGGACCTTTTGATTCTTACGCGATATCGTAACAATGTAGCAACAAAGGCTAGATGAAGGCAATTGACTCACGAACGCGTGACCGAACCCGCCTAGGCCACAGCGGTCACCCGCCTCGCTCGCCACCGCCTCACCGAACTACTTTGCGCAACACCCTTTACACAAATTGATTTTAAATAGCGATTTATTTCCGCCTCATATCACCGATCCGATCTTCCTACTTTTACGGTCGGCTTTAGGTGGGGTTAAGAAAGTGCCAGTTATAAAACGGTTTATATCTTTTTATGGCGGTACTTAGCCGTCCTCTAATTATGTCGCATTAGTCCGCCAAATACCTTCATTATCCGGCATAAAACGCCTTGCAACTTTATCACAACGATGGAGTTGGTTGATGGAGATGGTCTATAATTATATTAGATATATATAAATATTTAGATATTAATAATATCTAAATATTTATGATTTCGCTTTGTTTTATATAAAGTATTTAAATATAATGTGAAGTATGATACAAGTAAGGAACTAAATGTACTTTTTTATTAAGGAGGAGGGCGTTGGTGTTTGCAACACAGTTTTTCAAAAAAACTTTCGCAGATACCATCGTGCTTTCTTTATTTTTGTTCTATTGTTTAAGTTCCAATAAAGAATTATTATTATATTATTATTATTATAGATAGAAACATCCTTTTTGTAACAACAAAGTCCACGCTTACTGAGAAACGAACGCTAAACGAGTTAAAAAACTAAAAGTCTAACGGTGACTATCTTTTTTTAACTCGGATTCAATATATAACGGTTGTTTGCAAAAGTTGGACTATGTGTGGCTGTGTTGCAGATTTTTACCCTTTTGCGAATTTGTGCAAATTACTTTATGAGCGCGTTTTCAATAGTCACTTTTTGTCAAGGTAGTTTACAATTGCAACACGAGCCTCTGTTGGAATTCGAACCCAGTCACGTTTGAAATGGAGTTCATTTTACGAGTTTCCAGATCTGCCGCGTCGCACACTAAACCGTCGTATAATAGAAAATAAATAGTAACCCTTCGGTGGCGGCGCGTTTGCTGCCGAAAGGTTTACTTTTATGGCTGGTGACTTTCTTTTACTGACTACCCCCTTCATAATTGCCATGGTTGAGGGTAAAAAATAGAAATCACCGTTTCTTTGCGAAAATCTCTTTGTTTATATGTTTTGGCGAATTGCTATTGCATTGTGTATAAAAATCGCAATAACTGCAAACGTTTGTTTTAATAAATGGAATGTATAAACAAAACTTTGTGTTGCCTTCACAAAACTTCCATCCTTTGGAGTTTTTTGCACGTTTGCTTTCTCGAAGTTTTTAATTAAGATTAGTGAAAGAGGGTAGTTTAAGCAAATTTATCTTCTCAGCGGGATTTTACCTGCAGGAACAGTTGCAGTAAAGTCAACGATAAATATTTTTTTTCTCGTGATGCTCTTTGGGAGATTGAGACATTTTGTGACCGCAAAGGCTCCCTCCAGCGGGGGGTGTCACCGACAGAAGTGTTTTTTTTAATTTCCCTGGTAGCTGTCAGTGTTGACAAAGCGTCGTGAGTATAAGGTGAGTAATGTGATGTGAGATACGTAATACGGACGTTATGAAAGTGCCACAATTGAGAAAGGCCAATAATGAATGGCTGTCAGAGATATTGCGGTCACAATTTTAGTAGTAACAATGTGAGCGAATGGTATTACGAGAGCCTCAGATTTTTCTGTATCATTTTTATAGCTTTTTATTGGCAGGGACATGTGGAAATCAATGGGGGAGGCCTTTGTCCAGCAGTGGACGTCCTATGGCTGAGATGATGATGATGATTGACAGGGACATATTGGTAACACGATCATTATTAGGTACTTTCCTAGTGTGTACTACCAGAGAATGGAACTCGTTACCTAAGTCTGTGTTTCCCGATACGTACAATCCTGGAGTCTTCAAGTCACGAGTAAATTACCTTCAGTGTTTCATCTTACCGCGTCAACACTTAACATCAAGTGAGACAGTGATCAAACGCAAGCATAAAAAACACATGTAATAATTTTTAAAAAAAATATTTAATCCACCCCGACGCGAAAAGAGGTTTTTTTTTAAAGATTTGCTAAAGATAAAGCTTGCGTTTGACCACTGTATCACCTGATGTTAAGCGACGATGTGGTCTTAGGTGGAGCACGCACACTTTATAAGTTTTACGTGTCTGTTGTATGTCTATGGCATCATAGCTCCTACACGACTGGACTAATTTCGATGCGGTTTTAATTGAAAGCTAACAAAGTCGAGATAGTTCTTAGCTACATTTGTCTTTATGTCGAGGGCTAGGTACTTAAAATTATCCATTTTATTTAATTACATTTATTTAAGACGAGCTGACATAAATAGCTTAACATATACAACTTGAGTAATATTTAAATGCAGAAACCTACACAAATACACGCAAACACCATATTAACACACTCCCATACTCACACATACATACTTATTACCACAGATAAACTATAAAGTTTGTAGTTATAAGCTTTATACCTTATCTGTGGTATTTACTGAGACAATGCACAGGTTGCAGACAAATTCGTATAACTACCCTTCATATTTCACATTAAATTTATCTTTGTTATAGTTTTGTTTACTTTGTTATCTTTGTTACGTAACATGTTAATAATCTACACTAAAATTATTAAGAGGAAAGATTTGTATGTTTTTAACGGATAAACTCAAAAACTACTGGACCGATTTCAAAAACACTTTCACCATTAGTAATATAATTAATACTTTCACCATTAATTGTACATTATCCCAGAGTAACGTTTTTTTGGTAAGAAAATATTAGGTTCCTTACTAAAACTTCTATCATGTAACCGTGCAAAGCCGGGACGAACCGCTAGTGTATTATTAATAATGTTTATACTTTAAAAAAACCACCCTCACGTATGAAAAACTGGTAACGGCTATGAGAGCCAGTAACATTCCAAGTTATATTACATCTTCGACCACGTCGTCACTGACCATCAAGTGAGATAGTGGTCAAACGCTAGATCTATAAAGTATAAAAATGGTACTATCAAATAAATATTTTCTCTCCCCCTTATTAAGCAACCCCCAATACAATTCTAAGAACAATTTTATTTTTGTTACGATTTAAAATGTTACTTAATTTTGTTCCACTTATCCTAATTAAAGTTCAAAGCTATTTTTATATTAAACGCTCATTTAACTACATTTAAATGGATTGAATGATGTCAACAGCCGAGTAGTAAAGGAAATCGGTTCAACCGATTTGGGAAATAATAGACAAATGCTATTCCAAAATTAGAGTGTACTAATGAAATAAACGGGCTTACATGTCGGCGTAGCAGATTACATATTTTATTTCGAGTGTTTCAGAAACTGTTAGTCAACTGTTTCTGAACGACTCAAAATAAAACAAAAGAGGTTAAAAATCAGTAGACTCTCGTTTTCTCAAGTTACTGTATATGATTAGAGTAGGTACTAAACGTTTGATCTAACCGGTAAATAAGAAGAGAGTTCGCGTAAGAGAGGTTAATGTTACACGAAATTAATTATGTTATAGGTCGTGTATGACATAATTTCTTATGGCCAAGACTAGACGAACGTTCCGAAATCAGATTGAGGAAGTTCTAAGAAAGGACCAGGTCAAGAGTACTCTAAACCAACGCTCTTGTATGAAAGGTCTGATGAGAGTGGATGAAGAGAAAGAAGTGTGTCGGGATCGTAGCGATTGGAAGGAACCTACTTTGGTCTTTGCCTACCCTCACGGGGTAGAGGCGTGAATGAATGTATGTATGAAATAATTTTCCTTTTTCTTTTTAAATTGTGTAGTAATTTCAGTTCAATAAAGCTTATTAGTAAATTGAAGTGAAAACTTCATCAGGCTCGTTGAACACTTTTTGGCTGATCACAAATCATGGAACTCGCGAACCCCTTCACCGATTTTGATGAAAAATAGGAAAGCACCAGATAAAAAAAAAAACATCAAAATCGGCTCACCCAGTAGAAAGTTCGGAGGTAACAAACACAAAAACATATGGATCAAGTGGAGAACTTTTTTTGAAGCCGGTTAAAAAGTATGAAATAACTTGTCTAAGTCGACACCATGAGCACCATATTTTGATAATAGTTACTTTTGAACTATCATGGTACCGACATCAACAATTTACTTCACACTTCTGAGTATTGATGTCGGATCCATTTTTTTTGTTTTGTCAATACGCAATACGCGTTTTCGCCATGTAAGCCGTCCATTTCGCAGTAAGTGTCCTGTCACGGGGCGTTTTGTCCGGACTCCTCGCCGGCGTGCGTTGGAAAGTAGCGAACAGCCATTAAATTTTATCACCTCTAATGGTCGCTTGTGACGATTTGTAGCGGCCACGTCCAGCCACTTTTAAAATAAGTTATTTCGGATCTAGCTATATGCAACAAAAATTATTTGAGCGCAAGCTAAATATTCCTGTGAAATTAAAAAAAAAAATGCAGTAAAGGTTTCCGACTATAGTTTCAACCACATTCGGTGGTCTTTTTCTGAGAATACGGGGCGCTCGCGGACGCAGTCGCGTCTGTACTAGGCGAATCGCGACCGCGTCCGCGAGCTCCGTATTAGGAGCTCCTAGGCTTGCATAGCCGCGGCACCAGCCCAAACACTCGTTCTTTATATATCTACCTATTAATTTTATTAATAGACAAAAGAATCTCTAGCCTAGTCTGGAAGCCCGGCGCTTCGCTACACTACTATAATTATAACAAAATGCCCTTTAAAATTAAATTTTATATCATAATTTTTTTTCAGCTAAGCGTCAGGCGGGTACTTATCTGTTTTCTTGAAGTCAACAGGACTTCAAGAAAAGCCGTATACTCCAAAAAGGAGAAATTCATGTATATATGACTACTTTAATCTGGCATCTGATTATGATTCAACATATCACGTAATTTATAGAATCATCAGCTCAGCCGGGCAATGTTTATAAATATGTCCGTTAAAGGCCAATTATTTTCCACAGGGAGATCCGCTTTAGGATTTTCCATTCAAATCTCTATGAATTATTGGCAAATTGTTAGATTTGATTAGCTATTTTATTACTAAGAACACGTTGCCGATATATTCGACGGTCACGGTGGCGCAGTGGTTGCTGTCAGTGACATGAATTCTGTGTTACGGGACCCAGCGTTCGAATCCCGGCAGGGACAAACGTTTGTGTGAGTGTAGATGTTTGTCCTTGGTCTTGGGTGTTTGTGTGCTGTGATGGTGTGTTCATGTCTCCCGCGATACTGGGAATCTTAGTGCACCGAGTGTGATAAAAAAATTGACATTTTGATTTAATGCTAAGTCATCATTATCATCTCAGCCATGATAGCACTGTTGTACATATGCCTCCCTCATTGATTTCCACAAAGACCGGATGCAAGCGGCCCGCTTCCGGGCCGAGTATTTGTAGGTAATTATTAACTTTTCTAATGCACGAATAAAATTAACTTTTTGTATTTATATGTATGTTGGCTTAATTTTGTGTTAACTTTAAATATTTATGACATTTCCAATATATATTTAACTTTATATTGGAAGTGTCATAAATGATTATAGCCGTACTTATATATAAACAAATTTAAGCAATGATGCTTTACTAAAGATGAGGTATATTCATACTGCGCAGTGCTCAGATTTTGTTCCTTTACGACACAAACATGTTTACTGCGAGAGATAATACGGTATAAATAATATAGAAAAGGATAGCTTTATGTTTAGACTTGCGCTTGAAATACGCGTCGTAATCAAAATTACTATAATTTACTTAATTTTGCCGCCTCAGTTTCCGCGCGCTTGTGCGACATCTACCTCATATAAACATATAATATCATTGAATTATATAAAACAACTACGAGCAAAATGCGACACATCCGTTCATATGAGCATTTTTGTCATACAAATATAGCATTCGCGTAATATTTATAGTTAAAAGATCATTTTGTTGAAATGGAGCCAAATTTCCGGCGCGTTCAACGGAATTTACAAAAAGTGCCATAAATTGGCAAATAATCTCCCGCATAACGCAACCTTTGTTTGGCCACACGTGCTTTTAATATCTCTTCCACATACGAACAATGGCCGGATTTAGTCTTTGTGTTGTGTGCTGCCTGAAGATCCTAAAGTAAACATGGGTTAAAAAAAACTTTGCGCAGAATTTCGGATATAATATCAAATATAGATGTTAATAAATTTATTAAATCATGTGTGGACAATGGATTGTGATTGAATGGACTACAATCGGCCGTGTCGAATTTGTCATGAAACTATGCGCTTTGTTCGCGTTTCAATGCCGTGTGAGAAGGAAGAGCTTCCGGTACAGTGGCAGGGTTTTATGCATCAGGAATACCGGAGCGATCCCCGAGGCGATATCTTGCCATCGATATCCTGCATTGTTGTTTTTTTGCATTTAAAATGATACCTAGGATGCTCTTTCGGAAATGTATTGAAAAAAAAGTGAATATAGTACCTACCTGTTGTATGCGTGGGAGAGCAAAGTGGTGTGCTTTTTATCGTCGCTTGCAGAAAATAGCAGTGCATTTTTGTTTCCTTCGTTCACTGTTTTACTCGCAAGCCAACGCCAAGGTGGACAGACGACCTGACTGAGATCAAAGGTAAAGGCATGATGCGGGTCGTTCCCAACTGGTCCTCGTGGAAATCAATGCGGAAGGCTTAAGGACGACCTATGGCTGAGATAGTGATGATGATGATAACATTTACGAAATATGAAATGTATGAACCAAATCGAATAGAAACTATTCGGTTCAGTATCGAATTGTCTGAATCGGGGAATTTGACCCGAATGTTGTTTATTTTATGTTTGTTACTTCAGAACTTCTGACTAGGTGAACCAATTTTTAATGATTTTTAGTAAGAAATTATACTAGGTAATGTATAATGCAATAAACAAATTGATTTGTAAGCTAGTGCTTCCCATCCTGGTCCCATTTAATTTTCATCAAAATCGGTCAAGTTACTGAGTTTTTGAGTTACACTGCAATAACTGAAAAGTGCCTGTGAGTAGCAAAGGTCACTGATAAAGGTGAAAAAAAAAAATAACAAAAAATGGAACCGACTTCTACACTCAAAAGTGTGAAATAAGTTGTCGAATTCGGTACCATGATAGTTCAAAAGTAACTATTAACAAAATATTGTGCTCATTTTGGTAACATTTTTCTGGATGAAATGTAGCCTATATGTGTAAGATATTATCATAATTCAAAATTTCATGGAATACGTTCGGCCTATTCAGCGGGGATGAGTAACAAACATTCAAACGACAGACAAACTTCGCCTTTATAATATTAGGGCGTTAAGTTATTCGCAAATTGCGCAAATGGGGAAAATCAAACACTTCAATTATACGTGCAAAAAACAATCTTGATCACAACGTTCAAAATTAGTATTAATCCAGACGTCACCACTAGAAGGATAAATTCACAAAAGCCAGTAAGTACTAACAAACAATCCCGTTGGCAAATCTGAAAATAAGAAAAAAAAAGGTCGTGCCCTGTGTCGATCGACGCATCGACAAGCTTCGCGTATGATACGCGAAAAAGGGTAAAAAATTGCGAAACCGCGTCGGAACAATCGAAGCTAACTTATAAAATATGTATCCTGGTGCAGGCTTTTGAAACTTGCACTGGGTACTGTTTTGACCGCGATTGGGATTTTTCGGACAAGAGAATAGCCGCGCTGTCCCGCTAACGTTCGATGTTGCCAGTTGTGAATTATCTAACGTGCTATATAGACGAAATTGGTAAAACTGAATTGTTAACGTTCGGTCCGAGTTTTGGGTTTGATTGTTTGTGTTCTGGAATTTTATCAGCGTTATTATTGTGAAAGGTATTATGTGTGATAAATGATAATAATTATAGGTCATAATTCTTATAAGACAACTAAAAATTAAGATATTCTTAATATTATACATTACTAATATACTATTATTGCTATAGTTACGGCCTGTTCAGAATCTAATAAAATTACATTCTGAACAGGCTGGAACTATAAATGATAATAATTGTTGGTCATAATTCTTAAACGACAACTAAACATTAAGATATCTCAATATTATACACTATTACAATATAGAAGATTAGATTAGATTAGAAAATACTTTATTGTTACACCTTAAATATAAAACAATATTTACAATAAACATAAACTTATATAGAGTGTGACAATGGGCGGCCTTATCACTAAAAGTGATCTCTACCAGGCAACCTTTGCATGGAGAGGATCGAAATAAATTTAAATATACTATTTTTGCTAGAGTTACGGCCTGTTCAGAATCTAATTTTATTACAAAACACAATATAAACACATGGTGTGTAAACCGGCCTCCTACCATCATCATCACCAAAGTGACAGTGACAATGAGACTTTCAGTGACAATGACTCAAGTGACAGTGCGCACCGGGACAATTTGACTGATGCAGCGCAGCCGTCTCAACGCCAGTTACGTGCTGAGGCTCGCGCTCGCCGCCTGGCACGATCATAACTCCCAGATGAAGAACTGCAAATAAGTTCGAAACTGGTCGGAGAGTAATTTTCCAGTGTTTACCACGTGAGTCCTAGTCGGTTTGTTACATTACAATATAAACACATACATACGCACACACACACACACGCACACACACAATTTTCCTGTAACTTTTTAAAAGTAGCTACGTATGTATTCTGAGTGTTTGACGTAAAGACTTCATGGGTTACCTCTACATGACAAGGCCAGTCATGTAGAGGTAACCCATGAAGTCTTTACGTCATTATACGTAATTATAATTACGTATTACGTATAATAACGTAATATACGTATTACGTTATTATAAAGTCCGTAAGTGTATAAACGAAGTCAAATATAAAAGCCAGTGAAAACACAACACATAAGCTTACCCATCACTAACATAAAAAATAAAAATACTTCCGTACACAGGAGTTGACAGCAGACATACATAAGATGGCGGGATCTGATGTCTGAGTGTTATCAGCGTGCGATCAGCACAAAAACGTGCTGTAATGCGCTGGTCATTAATTAAAAGATACGGAGACACGAGAACGTAGACACTATTATATAACCTATGGTTTTGGGTGGAGGAAACATTTTGCGGACGATATTAGATAAGAAACGTGTAGATGTGAATCTCCAAGTAGGTAGGTACTGAAATTTAAACTGCACAAGTTCATACAATTTTTATAAAAAGTGCTATTAAAATTAGTGTTAAAAGTCGATCACGCAAACAGGTGCTGTAACGTCTCTTCACTATTATTATTTCATCTGCATTATCTAGGTTGAATATTCTGTGGTGCTTTATGGCGAGAAGTTGAGATGTAAATTGATTCCGTTTCTAATTATTATATTTAATATCTGAAATGAGTTTCCCCTCTGAATTTAGCATGCAATAATGGTAGACCATTCGGAGATTTATAAAAGTATAAATGGTCTATATGTACGAATAAAATGAATAGTTTATTTAATTAATCTTTCTTATTTTTTCTTTTTAACTGACTTCAAAAAAGGAGGTTACTCAATTCGACCGTATATAAGTATGTTATTTTTATGTGCGTTCGCGAAAAACGTCCTCATTTATAAACCGATTTTGATGATTCTCTTTTTGTTTGATAGAGTATACTTCCGGACAAAAAATCGGACAAGTGGTTTTTGAGTTACACTCCAATAACTGAAAAGTGCTTCACTTAACTCGACGATATTATTGTTGCGGTTGAAGACATCGATGCACATACACAATGACAATTGATCCCATAAGTAATAAAGGTCACTGAAAAGGGTGAAAAAATTTTTTTTACCATAATATGGAACCGACTTCAACACTCAAAAGTGAGAAATAACTTGCCCAAGTCGGTATCATGAGCACAATATTGTGGAACGGAAGTATACACTATGAAGCAAAAAAAGAATTATAAAAATCGGTTGATAAACGGAGAAGTTATCCGCGAACACACATAAAAAAAAATATACGGTCGAATTGAGTAACTTTTTTTTAAAGTCTGTTAAATAAAAAACATTGTCACGTTGCCATCACGTCAGAACACGCGTCTTCGTGAGACGACGAGACAGATAGCTCTCCGGCTATTCTGCCGTCATTTTTACCCGTCATCGCTAATTTGCCATTGTTTTCCCAACTGACGCCACCTTTTTTGCTAAAAACCATAAAATAGATAACCTTTTTGTTATTCTGGGTTGCCTTAATTGATTATAAACGTTAGAGGTGATGTCCGATCGCATATTTTGGGTAGGGACACGTTGGGGTTAATTTATCATTAAAATGTTGGCAGAGAGGTGCTAATGAAGATTTTCAATTTTTTATACAGATAGTAATGTCTTTGCCTGAAATCATGGTGCACATGGCATCAGACTTTAAGGTTCATATGTTGTGTCATTTCATATATTTTCAAAGTGTTGCCCTGAAATGCTACTAAAAATAGTTAAGAAATAAATGTGGACGGCTAGTGTAGTACCACTATAGCTTAGATGGCAAAGCAACTGGTTGCAACTGTAATCGAGGGTTCAAATACCATGAGTAACGATTTATGCCATATTCGTCCCAGGGAAGTTCGGCCCACTTAAAAAAATCTGCTTTCGTCCCGCATTGTATTCTGTATTCGGCTCAAAATATATTTTATTTAAAAAAAATCTTATTTCGTCCCGCTTTTGAGCGCCACATTCGGCCCAAGTGTATATAGTATATATAGTATAAGTGTATATAGGTGAAATATAATTATGTAAGTACAGTTGAAGCAACAAGTCTTCACTGACCTTAAAAAATTTGAACGTAGGTAAGTTCTGTAAAACAAAAAGTTACTTACGTCTATTGTGAAAGTTTGCTATTTAATCTTTATACAATATTTACATAATTTGATGGTCATCGTGGTTTAGTGGTTATCAAAGGCACTTTAGAAACCGTGACCCCGGGTTCGCATCCCAGGCTAGGCGAACATTCCTGTGATGAGTATACAATTTTGTTTTGTTGTGTTTGTTGTGTTACGAGTTACAAATAAAAAAACCATAGACACAAAATTCGTGTAAGCGTGTGAATTTTTTGAAGCAAATGTTTTGTTTTCACCTGCTTTAATCCTGAAACCGTGCCACTAATTTCCCTACCTTTGTGCCTGAAGCGCGAGCGATATACAGCATAAGCGAGCACACTTTACCCGTATCTCCCCTGGCTCGCTGCATATCACATCAGCAATACGTTAGGCGGCCTCCGAATCGCGCGTCAAGGCGACAGCAGAGCAGAGCTGGTTGCTATAAAGCACGGTGCAATAAAGAGAATAGATGCCGCCCATCGTCAGACACCGGCCGCTGGGAGGATTACCCGAATCGGCACTATTTATCGCTCGAGGCTCGCGCCCAGGTGCCATCAATCTATTTAATGATCGGGTCAGCACATACTCTTGTTCTTTTTGCAGAGCACCCGACGTACGGCGCGGCAAAACGAAGACGTGACCTGCGATCGACGTTTGATGAGGCGCTTTTATGTCGATCGCGCTAGGTTAAAAGGCTTTCCAACGCACTATCAGTATTATAACGGTTTTGTTTGTTTTTCAGGAACAATATTGGTTACGGATCGGGTTACGTTCCATTTTTAAATATGAATGGAGCGTTTTTGCATGGTGGTAGGGTACTTTCGAATATTCGCCTGGCTAGCTACCACCCTCAAGCTTGAAAAACGGTCACCAAACACATAGTTTGTTCAGGCAGCATTCCTTGAGAGCCAGTGAGCATTCTAGGTCTAACGTGATAACATCTTCGACCACATCGTCACTGACCATCAAGTGACATAGTGGTCAAACGCTAGATTTATACAGTATAAAAAAATCTGGTCCTGTAAAAATTTACTTATCCAAGAGCGGCGTTTCGGAGGAGGAGGTTCTCAATTCGACCCGTATGTTTTTTTATGTTTGCCACCTCAGAACCTTTGACTGGGTGAACCAATTTTGATCGTTCTTTTTTTATTTGTAATCTGGTGCTTCCCGTGTGATCCCATTTAAATTTAATCAAAATCGAACAAGCTATTTTTGAGTTACACTCCAATAACTCGGATAACTTGGAGAAATCGGTGAACATACACAATTACAATAATAATTAATCCCGTGAGTAGCAAAGGTCACTGAAAAGGGTGAAATAAAATTTTTTAAAAAACAATTTGAATCGACCTCAAAACTCAAAAGTATGACATAATTTGTCAAATATTTTGATAATACTTACTTTTGAACTATCATGGTACAGATAGTGGCACGATCAGGTCCACGACAGTGGACCTGAGTATTTGATATGAATTTCAACTTGATACCTCCACGCGGTCCTGGGTTTTGACAGACAGACAGACGGATAACAAAGTGATCCTATAAGAGTTCCGTTTTTTTCTTTTGAGATACCCTAAAAAATAATGTATTCACGCAAATCCCGCATAAAACTGATTCCATAACGAAAGGCTTAAGTCCGAAATCCGTAAGAAGCATTTCAACGTTCCAGATACCTTTGACACTCCGACTACTTAAACTCAGCAAATAAATCAAGCTTAACCCGTGAGGGTCGCCACCACTCGTTTGACGGTCAATGGCTCAAGATAGCCGTACAAAAGGCCATTCGGACGACGTGGCCATACATCTGGTGGGATCGTGCTTGGAGCAATGGATGCGAGGATTTGACGGCCGTTTACTCACGGCGACTCTTGGTTAAGCTTTGTTTAAACGGTCCTTCTGTTTGAATTCGGAAGTCATTTTTGAGTTGGCTTAGTCTTGCGTAAGTGAAGAATTTAAAATTGGAAAAGATGACTTTGCTAAGCGGCTAGTTGCGTAAGTGAAGAATTTAAAATTGGAAAAGATGACGTTGCTAAGCGGTTAGTTGCGTAAGTGAAGAATTTAAAATTGGAAAAGATGACGTTGCTAAGCGGTTAGTTGCGTAAGTGAAAAATTTAAAATTGGAAAAGATGACGTTGCTAAGCGGTTAGTTGCGTAAGTGAAGAATTTAAAATTGGAAAAGATGACGTTGCTAAGCGGCTAGTACGAGTACCTACAATTAAAGTTAGTTTTATTTAATAACTAGCTGTGCCCCGCGGTTTCATCCCCGTGTATTACGGTTTTCCCGCTACCTCAATTATCCCAAGGGAACCATACTTTTCCGCGATAAAAGTAGCCTATGTGTTATTCCAGGGTCTAACCTATATTCATGCCTACACCGATTTCAATGAAATTTGGTATGGAGTATGGGATAATAGAGGTAGCGGGAAAACCTTATTGCAGGCGGGGCGCGACTAGTGAATGATAATCCTAAAATTATGTATTTTTTACCCCTCAATCGATGAAACTAGTTAATATAAGTTATACGAGTTTGCATAACTATAGATTTTGAAGAGTTTCGGTGATTTACCTAATTACCCCCATGTTTTCCATTTTACTTTAGATATATCATTTTACTTACTAGTGAGCCAATATCATGTTTTGTTCATTTTACAGACTGCTGAGTAATTTTCTATTTAAATAAAATTTTCAATTTAACCCAAAAACTAAAATAAAATATGTCTTCACAAATTCTCTTAAATCTACAAAATATTTGAGTCATTTATTTATCATTTTATGCATTTGGGAATGAGTATATATGCTTTTATATAAGTCCTATATACATTTCATCTACAACAGCATATCTTTTAATTTTGAAGAAAATGTTCCGTGCGTTCAGTTCGTCGGTTTTTGTAATATTTACACTACGTTCGTAAGTATTATTTTATTATTTAGGTCTAAAACCTAATATCAAACAGATATCGACACTTTGTTTGCTCAAAGCTTCATGTCATGTCACCAAGCATTTGTTGTGCTAGATAACATCCTTGTCCACTTCGTCACTGATCATCAAATGAGATAGTGGTCAAGACGTAGGTCAATAAAGTATAAAAAAGCTTACACTCACCACGTAACATACGTGGTGAGTGTAAGCTTTTTTATTATCTAACGAACTGTTAAATCCACGAGCTGCTAAGTTACTCCATTCAAATATACCATTTTGGCCAGAAATGCCCCAAATCAGGTCTCATGATGCAATTAGAGTGTAGCATGCGGCGCCCTACCTCAATAAGCTGGGTCTTGTCTGGTGTAAACTCGCTTACTTCACCTGAGCAAACTGCCACCCGTCACGGGGTGAGGGCGCGGGTCCATTGCACCACGGCTCTATACAGGATGTTTTTTTGAGAAGGGCGGTGATGGCCAAGTCCGAAACCACGAGAGTTAGAGAAAAGTCGTGAAAGGAGTCATGCCCTCGATTTATATGAAAACAATAACTGCATATTTATTTTTTTCAAAATCTTTTACTTTTGACGGAAAAGGACCCGAACGATTTTTCAAAAACAAAATACCTCTTGTTATTGAACCAATGGATTCTGTTACTGATAAATGTCACAAAATTTTAAAAAAAAGTTTAACTAAAAATGAAAAATTCTTACGATTTACTTTTAACATCTCAATTATATCGGAGAGTAATTTTCCAGTGTTTACCACGTGAGTCCTAGTCGGTTTGTTACATTACAATCTCAATTATACCTAACCAATAAGTTGCTCGAAATGGTTTCCATTTACTCTTTACTTCTCAAAAAACCATCCTGTATATAAACTAGCTGACCCGGCAGACGTTATCCTGTCTAAACTATGCATACTGTCTAACATCTGTGTAACATCTGACAGTTATGTCAACCACTACAATGTTACGTTAAAAAGGTTTGAGTATTTTTACTAATAAAAAGAATACGAAATAAGTTTGTGATATTTGTGTAAAAAAGAAAAGTTTTTCTAATTTTCCGCACATCTTTCCTATTATATTCTTCCATAACAAAGAAGAAGGATGCTGTTTGCCTCTACGGGCATTTACAGCTTCGCCGGACGGGGATAATGTGAATATATACAGTTTTCTACTCAAAAAAATGGCGGTAGAATGGAAACAAACCGCAAGGCGGGTAAGGTCGTGGGCGGGCAGCGTGCAGTTCCGGTCAAGTCGCGGGCGGCTCTCGGCTTCCGGTCGTCCAATTTGGCCACATTCAGCCCTTGGAAGGGGTAAGACGTTTGATACCTCCCTCCCCCCACCCGAACATCAAACGTACCGCCTTAACATTGAATTTTATCACCGCATGTGACCTGAAAGTTGAAATGAAATGAAATAAAGTTTATTTCACGGAAATAGAGTAGTAAGCTTATGGTTATATTTTAGTTTGTCGTTCTTCTATTCTGCCGTTTACCGACACGTGAAATTGCATAATTGGACTTAATAAAATAGAAACAAAAGGAAGAATAGTAGTCAAATTAAGAATATACAATATTCAAATAAAGATAATGTCCAATGGTCGATTAGAGGCATTATTAATCATCAATGTATCAATTAATTATATTACATAGCAGTACAGTCAAAATAAAAGGTCAAAAATAATAAAAATAATTAAAAATAGCTAGCATACAATTTAGTCAATCAGATATACAGTAATACAGGTACAATACAAAAATCTTCAAGCTTCAAAAGAAATAAGATTTTACAAACCGGTTGATAAATGATGGATTTTTGTAAATCTAGAACGTCTTCTTTTTGTAGTCAAATTTTGCTTTCTGATCAATGGTCAGTCAAAAGGTTCCGTATTTTACTGACAGACGACCTGACTAAGATCGCAGGCAAGGGCTGGATGCGGGCCGCTTCCAACCGGTCCTTGTGGAATGGGGGAGACCTATGTCCAGCAGTGGACGTCCTATGGCTGAGATGATGATGATGATGATAACTTTAGAGGTCAATATAAACATATATGATCAAGCTCAATCCTCACTCCTGGAGATGTGCTCAAAGGACCTGTGTTGCTATTGTTTGGCTTTGGTAGAGATCAGATTAATTGCGCAAGCCGGTGACCCTCTCAAGCCAATTGTTCCCTCAAGGCTTACCGTAAGCTGTCCAAACAGCTAGGCTTAAACTAAGCTTATCTTTTAATTAGTTGTTTTAAGGCCGACTTCAATTCATGACTAATTGGACCAGGGCAGGGGTGTAACTTTATGAAGATACTGTAGAATAATCGCATCCCACTATCCCACTAATATTATAAATGTCAAAGTTTGGATGGATGTTTGTTACTCAATCACGCCAGAACAGCTGAACGGATCTAGATTAAATTTAGGACAGAGATAGATTATAGTCTGGAATAGGACATAGGCTACTTTTTATCCCGGTAAAATGTATGATTCCCGTGGAATAGGTAATTGATTTAGCGGCAAAAATAATCGTAATCCACGCGGGTGAAACCGCGGGGCGCTACTAGTATTATATGAATGTAAAAGTTGGGATGGATGGATGTTTGTTACTCAATCACGCTCAAATGGCTGGTAGGATTTGGATTAAATTTGGTAGGTAGATACTTGAGGTCCCGGAATAACACATACCTGAGCTACTTTTCATCATCATCATCATCAATCATCACCACGCGGGTAAAACTGCGGGGCGATAATAATACTTTTAATAATAATACTTATTCACATTAGCATGGTTCTGGATGATAAATACAGATAGAGGAAGGCCAAAAATGACATGGATGGAATGCGTGACGAAAATTATTTCTTAAATATATTATAAACAAAATTATATATATATAATTATGAGCAAAATTACTTATTTGTCAAAAGTAGATCCGAAAATATCAAAATATTTATGTAATAAAAATAATAATAATAATTTCGTGATGATAAATTACTTTGTATTTAAACATATTAATATTTAAAAATGAACTTAAACTGTTATATCTGTCTAAGTAACTTCACTGCGTTAATCTCTATCCTTACATTAAGCTAAATATACACCTATGTATTTATTATATTATATACATCTATATATATATATTTATATTTCATACCAATTTTGTTATAATTAGCTAACGAATTCTTTTTAATTCTTACTTTGTTGAACATATCCTGTAATTATTAGTTCTACAATATATTTCATTCACGGTTGCCTGGTAGATATTGCTTTCAGCGATAAGGCCGCCTATTGTCTCACTATATTAACTGTTAAGTAGTGTAATAATATGTACAAATGTGTTTGTGATACAATAAAGCATTCTCTATCAACTATCGCTCTATGATCGATCTATCTATTTAGTGTGTGACGTCACACCAGCGGGTAGGGGTGGTCATAAATGTGATTACCTGTGACAAACAGGGGGAGGGGTCAAAAAGTCATGAAATCCATGTGACATAATTTATGAATGGCCCCTTTATTGTGTAAACATAATTTTAATGGTTTTACCTTTAAATTAAATAATTGATTAATAAAACAAGGCAATAGACTGGTAATGTAATAGTACTAAGAACTTGAGGCGTGAAAAAAGATATATATATATTTTTTTTTTTTTTTATTGGCCAGTAAGTCTTTCTGCTACGATCACGTTGGATTATAAAAGAGCTTATTAATGACTCAGTCCGTCTTTGCCACACGTAATAATTATTGCAAAAATTTCGGCTGCCGCTCACCGCGTCATATCAAACAAAGGTCTTATGAGCCTCACACTAGAGTGACAATATATATGTCAGGGCAGTAACTCAACTACTTATGTAGAAAAATTTATAATGGACTTCGACGAAAACGCCGGTTGTGGTCTATGTACCTCGAGGTTATCGACAGTGCTTGTCTGTAGAAAACGTGTTACGAATATATGGGAGAGCGGAGATCAAGCATAGTCCAACGTTTACAGTGGTCATGGTCATAATGAGCGGATGGAGAGTGGCGCGGTCTATAGCCAGCTGAGGTTTTGAAGCATTGATAGTTCAGCGAGGGAGCGTTGGCTGTCAAACTGACAGACACTGGTTTGATCCCCAACAACGGCTTGAACTTCCGATGGAGGTAACACCGGTATCAAATTCCCAGCATGGTGGTAGAATACTTTCGAGTACCCGCCTGGATAAATACCACCCTCATGTTTGAAAAACTGTCACCAAACAAATAATGTGTTCAGGCAGCAGCCCTTGAGAGCCAGTGAGCATTCTAGGTCTAGAGTGATAACATCTTCGACCACATCGTCACTGAGACTGAGATGGCGGTCAAACGCTATTTATATATCTATACAGTATAAAAAATAAAATAAAGTAAGCCTTATCGCTTAGCAGTGATTTCTTCCAGGCAACCGTTTGCTAGATAGATACACTAGCGAGGTAGCGTGCAGTGTTTACGTTGAACAGACCGAAATATTATAATCTTACTATCACACTATCCTATTAATATTATAAAGGGAAAAGTTTGTGTGTATGTTTGTTACTTCTTCACGCTCAAATGGCTACACCAATTACGATGAAATTTTGTATAGAGGTAGTGTAGACTCTGGATTAACAGGCATATTTTATCATCATCATACGTATATAAAGGGGGAATAATTGAAAAGTGTTATACTGTTTCAGTACTGTATAACGTGAGATCAGCTACTAGGTGGCCGGCAACAGCTCATTAAGGAGTCAGAAGGGTAAAAAGTAGAGACCCTTTGCATCAAGCTTTTTGTAAAAAGAGGCTTAATTAGGCTTCATGCGGCTTCCCTACCCCTGTAACTTTTAATAAATGTTCGAGAGTGGCGGGCGTACCCTGTATGTATGCCTGTGTCGGTGGATTACCGGTATAATGCGGTGTAATGGTCTTTATTTTGTACATTCTTTGATGCTGGCCCTTTTACTGGGCCCATCAGAAAATTGCGGTGTCTATCATGGTTTGATATATATAAAGGGCATGAAAATATTTAATCTTTGTACAAATTATGTGAGCAAAATGAATCCAAAGTAAAGGCATAAAATTTTTCCGCCATCTTGACTGAATTTTAAAGAGCAACACGCGACCAGCATTTTGATCTTTTTTTGCACAAAGAATAAGCATTGCAATTCAACGTGGCAATGCCGCCAGCATTTTGGGAACTATACCAACTGCTGGCGGATTGTTAGATTGAGATGTAGAAGGTAAATTTGCGTATGTGGTATATTGTAGTTTATGTGTATATAGTCTATTTTATTATTTAATTTATCTTCATTAAAAGAAGTAATTATAATTATCGTTTTAACGAATTGGATATTAAAGTGAACTTTTATTATATTTTAAAATAATACGGAAATTGCATTAACTATCGATTCTGTTGCATTGGCATCCCCTTAATATTATAAATGTGAAAGTTTGGATGGATGGATGGATGTTTGTTACTCAATCACGCTTAAACGGTTAAATGGATTTGGATGAAATTTGGTATGTAGATACTTCAGGTCCCGGAATAACACATAGGCTACTTTTCATCATCATCATCATCAATCATTGCCACGCGGGTAAAACCACGAAGCGCAGCCAGATTTGGATGAAATTTGGTATGTAGATACTTCAGGTCATGGAATAACACAAAGGCTACTTTTCATCATCATCATGTTTGCAATATAAAGGTGCCAAATATTTGATTGAAATAAAAAATCTTCTGAATAGAGTTTGTTAGTTTTTTAATTCTACCTTATCATTTATATATAGCATTTCATCCTATCTTCTTGAAAATTAATAAGGTAAAAGATCCGTAAAAGATCCGCGGGAGAAGTAACGGATTCGGATAAGGTTATCCGGAACATCACTAACCGGAATTTACTGTATAAACCATCAATAATGTTAAAACACAAACAAATAAAAATTTAGGTTAAGTTTTTTAAACAAGTACAAACTATTTATAGATTTTTAGTATAAATATTTGTTTAAGTTAATTGTCTAGTGTAATAATCCTACTAATATTATAAATGTGAAAGTGTGTGTGTGTATGTGTGTGTGTTTGTTACTTCTTCACGCTCAAACGGTTTTACCAATTTCGATGAAATTTGGTATGGAGATAGATTAAACCCTGGATTAACACATAGGATACTTTTATCCCGGAAAAGCGATAGTTCCCGTGGGATAATTGTGGTAGCGGGAAAACCGTTATCCACGCGGGTGAAACCGCGGCGCGCTCCTAGTAAGCAATTTATCTTACATTGAAATAAAAGCATAAAGATTGTGCTTCATAGCGTATAGAATATAGAAAAATGGAAATAGAACTAAAAGCATCTATATATAAATAATGGCAACCTCGGTAAGGGCTTGCTCAAACGCAGCATTGCTGGCCGGCTAAGCTGACAGCTTGCCGCCACGTCACAACTATACATATACAGGATGGTTTTTTGAGAAGGGCGGTGATGGCCAAGTTTGAAACCACGGGAGTTAGAGAAAAGTCGTGAAAGGAGTCATGCCCTCGATTTATATGAAAACAATGCATGTTTATTTTTTTCAAAAATCTTTTACTTTTGACGGAAAAGGACACAAACGATTTGTCAAAAAAAAATACACCTTGTTATTGAACCAATGGATTCTGTTACTGATAAGTATCACAAGTTTAAAAAAAAGTTTTACTTAAAATGAAATGAAATAGCAAATTTTTACGATTTACTTTTAACATCTCAATTATACCTAACTAATAAGTTGCTCGAAATGGTTTCCTTTCACTCCAATGCATAAAATAACTCTTTATGCCCCTCTCTAGAGACTTTACTGCATTTGAGACCATGACAGGATTTATCCTGATAAAATATCCCCAGGTCCCAGCTCATATAAGCCGTGTGGTTAGAGATATGCTTCAATAATGATATTCTATATCGTTCCGTCACATACTACAAACTACAGACAAAATTCATATATTTTAAGAGCAACCAGTAACTTCAATCAACTTAGTAGGAGTGTTGACAAAGATCTGTTCTGTACGAGCATCGGGTCGGCTAGACGGTTGTTAGCTAACTTGTTTTTTAATAACAACGATACGTAACATATATACTTGTATATATACTTTTTAAATTGTTTATATAATATAATAGGTTTATTAAGTGAATTTTTTTGTTATTCACAATAGGCACAGGCGTTTGATCACTATCTATTCAACTATCTCTAAGCTATATATATATATAAGCTAAATCAGTGTTACTATTCGTGAGGACCTGTAATTGACCTCCTGTTTTATATCAGTATATGTATACGGCTGTTGGTCTTCCTTTAAAGTAAATATAATACGATATGATATGGAACAACATTCACACAAGGTCTTCAGGTCCCAAACTTGGCAGAGCCTGTACTATGGTAACCTGATGACTGATATATATACTTATATACATATACACACCCAGACACAGGTCAAACAGACATGTTCATACACACAAATATTTGACCTGTCCGGGAATCGAACCCGGGACCAGCGGCTCAGAAGGCAGAGTGCTACCAACTACGCCAGTCATAAATAAATAAATAAATAATTCCGCCCTTCTCAAAAAAACACTCTGTATACGAGTATAGAACAACGCTCATATGATGGTTAGGGGTTTATCAACATAGACAGGTATTACACACTTCCCGCGTGATTAGGCGCGCGTGTGCTCAAAGCTGAAAAACTCGTGGGAAGTTATTAAATATCTTGAATCAGTGCACCTCGTATTCCTGAATGAAATCCACAGATATGAGCGTCCGATACTGTTGTAACATATATACACAGCCACTGTTACTTGAACCGTGCTCCCCTAGCAAAACTAAGCGATTTAAGTGAGATTGCACGAGATTGTGTATATTCAGAGGTCACGAGTAACTGGTTGCATTATTTTAATAAAGCGATGCGCCCGCTTATCAGCGCCATCTGTGTGCCGTGGGCACAATGACGGATCATCCCATAATGCGAATGAAAAAAATATACATTGTTGATTTTTTTGTCAACGCTATTCCGGGTTATTGTTGCGTTGTTTAATTTTATGGGGTATTTTAAGCAAATGATACGGTTTTATCGTTGTGCATCTGTAGTGATGAAGAGATTGGGCCCCTGTTGAATAAGCGGACTCATTTTACTGCGTAATACATATGTTTACAGATTTTAGATAACATATAGAATTTTGGCGTATTCAGGTAAATTATTTTGTAACTTTTCATTTTTAATTTCTATACTGTATATAGATATAGATCTAGCGTTTGACCACTATCTCATTTGATGTTCAGTGATGATGTGGTCGAAGATGTTATCACGCTAGACCTAGAATGCTTACTGGCTCTCAAGGACTGCTGTCAAAACTAAGGGTGAGCATATTTACATTAGATCACGATATAAAAACAAATGTGTACCCTTGATGGATGTACATTAACGTCATTTACCCACGTCTCTATATCAATGGTTTATAGTCCCAACGGACAATAAGAGTACCATAAAGCCGCTGCCACATCGGCGAGATATCTACGATCTGTGTCTCAATGGAGGTTATTTACATAGCAATAAGGAGATAGAATCGAGTCTCCGCAGCCGGCACCTTATCTTTGTTATTGGCAGTGTGCACGCGGCTTATGGTCGGGAGGAATTGAGACTACAGTATAAAAACAGTATGGGCTCTAGCGATGTCAAGAATTTTAAGCACAGTGGGCACTGTGTCCAAAATTCTTGACATCGCTAAGTATAATTTTACAATAATATACTGTATTCAAAGTAACGAAAACGAATTCGATCGCTTCCTATTTTTTTAATATACATAAGTTATACTGTAGTTACAACAAATAATCTATATCTATACTAATATACAAAGAGGAAAAAAATATTTTTTTTGTTTGTTTGCATTGAATAGGGTCCGAAACTACTGAACCGACTTGAAAAATTCTTTCACTGTTGGGAGGCTACTCTCATCACCGGGTGACATAAGCTATATTATATTTTCAAAAAAATAGGGAGCCTTATAATTTTTAAGTTCAGTTCTACTTCTATACAATAATATTATTTTTGTTATAACAATAAAAATGATTTGCCGAGCTTAAGCGCGCTAAGCGCAAAATGCGAGAACGGCTCAACCAGTTCGGATTTTTTTTCATATTTACGAAGGTTCTAAGCGTGAAATATTACACATAAAGTTAAAGTTTACGGGAAAATGTAGATTAAGGTGAATATCAAATAGTCCACGAGAATGAAACGGCGGGGCGCAGCTAATGTTTAATATTTACGAAAGTTCTCACTCAGTAAATATCGTATAAACGGTTTATCCGGTTATACGATATTATTACGTTTACGGTTTCTCATGATACCTTAATTCATTGATGTACCTATTACACAACAATGTTATAGCGTATGTATGCATAATAAAGAATTATATCAAATTTCCTTTACAAATGTTACATTATGTTTTGTACTAAATATGGATTTGAAATAAAGTTCAAAAGTCGGATTTGTCATGCTCATTTAGTTGGCGACAATCACTCTAACAGAGTACTCAAAACATGAACGAAGTTGTCAGACGTTTGCATATTATTATGTCTTTGAACCAGGTTCAATGTTGAACTCCTTACTGTTAGTAGTGCTGCGTTGGGATGTAAGGAGTTTTTAAACAACCAGTGTAGATTTATCTGTTAGTGGAAATGAGATTGCAAACGCAACGATGTCTACATGCCTTGATAGTTGTATGAAAGGAAAGCGTAAGACTAAATAAACATTTACTACTTCTAGTAAAAAATATGGTTGAATTTAAGCAATATCTTTAAAACGATGGTTAATTGGGGAAGTCGGATGGATTCCACATTTGACTTGTGATATAAATACTTGTAACATAGAGTTTGTGAGGATGTAGGGGGTAATTTCTGGATCTACAGAACCGATTCTGAAATTTGTGTCAACATCAACCTCATCATCATCATCACCGTTTTTCATCACCCTGCGGGTAGAACTGCGGGGCGCAGTTAGTGAATTATGTTATTAATAAATATAAATAAAAATAGTTAAAATTATTTTTAAACAATAAAATATCTTTGTTGGAGCAATCGGGTTAAACATTCAAAATATATGACATAATATATTTATTCGTTTTCATTAGATGTCATCAACTAAAAACAAAGTATTTACCAAAAAATGGAACTGACTTCAACACTCAAAAGTGTGAAATAACTTGTTGAAGTCGGTACCATGATAGTTCACAAAAGTAATAACTATCATCACAATATTGGACTCATGGTACCGACTTCGACAAGCTATTTCACACTTTTGAGTGTTGAAGTCGGTTCCATTTTTAGGTAAAAATATATTTTTCATCCTTTTCAGTGACCTTTTCTACTCACGGGAGCAATTGTCATTGTGTATGTTCTCCGATGTCTTCAACCGCAACTATAATGTCATCGAGGTATGCGAAGCACTTTTCAGTTATTGGAGTGTAACTCAAAAACCTCTTGTCTGATTTTGATTAAATTTATATGGAACCTCCACGGAAGTATACACAATCAAACAAAAGAATTATCAAAATTGTTATATAAGCGACAAAGTTATCCGCGAACACATATAAAATATACATATAATTATATACAGCGTGGGGCAAATTTTTGGCCCCTTCAGGGTAGCTACCTTTTATTTTGTAGTTAGAAGGTTTTGTTCTTACAAACCTTCTATTTTATTTTGAAGAAAAATATATTGCCATTTTTAGTTTAATGAAAATAAGTAAGGTTCGCCCAAAAAATGACATTTGTCAAAAAAAAACAAGTTGGTCTTAATCGACTCTATTTCCAACCAGGAACACTTTTTCTAAAGTAACATACCAAATCAAATCGTAAGTTTTGGCAATATTTAAAAAAAATAATTCCCATTCATTTTCTATGAAAAAACGAGTAAGTGAAAACAACAATGTCACTCATTCAATGGTTCTTAATTTAAATTCGTATGTAACTACTTTTTTTAACGGCAATATCTTTTTCTTCAAAATAAAATAAAAGGTTCCTAAGAACAAAACCTTCTAACTACAAAAGAAAAGGTAGCTACCCTGAAGGGGCCAAGCAATTGCCTCACCCAGTATATATACGTAATGTATGTATATACGTTTATGTTAAATATGCTTAGAATGGTTTATAACTATTGGTTTAAAATACAGCATTTAGCATATTAGAAGCTAACACTCATTATATCAACTTAACTATCTAACACGCATCTAACTTGTTTTTTGATAATTTTATATTTAAAAAAAGTTGATACATTTGATAAGACAACACAAGTACAAGTGATAACAAGATGCACTAACAAATTATTTTACAGCTTACAATCTTTATCCTACTATGTAATTAGGTAAATAAAAAAAAGACTATTTAATACTAGCCCCCACGCGAGAATATCCTGTGTTGTGGGTGGACTAGTTTTTTACTTATGTGACAGATCTCTATACCTAAATTGCCTAAGTGTGCATACAATAATAATAAGTCCGAATGTAGTAATGAAAATTAGGTATACCTCTTAAAAAAATGTACATTACAAAATGAAAATATTAAACGATCAAGAATAAAGATTAAGGGTATTGATTGCCCTTCCATCCCCTAAGACCTACACTAGATATATCTATACTAATATTATAACGAGGAAATATTTGTATGTAACTATGTTTGTAACGAATCGGCTCAAAAAGTAATGGACTGATTTTAAAAATTATTTCACCATTGGAAAGCTACATTCACCCTGAGTAACATAGGCTTTATTATATTTTAAAAAAAAATGAGAGATCCTTATAATTTTTAATTTTTAAATTTTTTACCCGTGCTAAGCCGGAGCAGACCGATAGTAATGTACACAAGTTTAACTGAATCTTTTAATACCTACACCGCTTTTAATAGCAATTTAACTCCAGTAAGTATTTGCTCTTTGTTAATAATGTAATTTAATTTCATCAGATTTATTGTCCATCAAGTTAACATTGGGTTTCAATTCAATAACAGGGGGTAAATATTAAAATGGGAATTTATGAAGTGTGACCCCCGTTCCGAGGCGGAGGCACCGCGGCAAACCGATTTGTATGGAAATTTGGTTTGAAACCGTCGTTTGAAACGGTGTCGTCGGGTGTTATCGCCGGAGGTACCATTTGACGGCATAATTTGGACAACGAACGTAAACCCGACCAGATTTATGTGTGTTTGTGCTGCTTTATTGAATGTTGTTGAGTGGGACACGCTTTTATGGCAATACTAGCACCGACCCGCGGTTTCACCCGCCTGCTGATGATTGATGATGATGATGAAGAGTAGCCTATGTGCTATTCCGGGAGCTGAAGTCTCTACATACCAAATTTCATCCAAATCCGTTTCACCCGCGTCGTTATGAAAAACGGTGATTAAGATGAAAATAAACCTATGCGATAATTCCAGGTATAGGCTACCTGTGTTCTAAATTTCCTCCAAATTCGTCGTGGTGATAATTGATGATAATGATGATTGATGTTGATAAGTAGCCTACGTGTTATTCTTAGACAGTCTTAAGTGTATATATTGATAGCTGTCAACATAAAGTAGAATTTTTTTAATTGATATTTCACTTCTCACCCAAAAATATATTCTGCAAATTTCATCCCAATCCGTTTTACCCATGTGGTGATGAAAAAGGGTGATGATGGTGATGATGAAAATGAGCCTATGTGTCAATCCAGGGTATTAAGCTATCTATGTTTAAATTTTTGTCCAAATTTCATCAAAATCCATATAGTAGTTTTGTGCGTAAAAGATTAACAAACATACATCCATACATCCTTCCAATTTCCAACTTTCGCATTTATAATATTAGTACGATTTTTAAATGTAAATTCTCATGAGTTTAACACATTTTCAAAGATAATATGTATTATCCGTAATTTATACTTCAACTATAAACGTGAGAAAGCCGTTTAATACATTATATAATTAGTAGGATTGTCAGATCTGAATTATTTTTAATACCTACGTCACAGCTATCTCTTACCTTTGCTTGCTTGGCCATTTAGCTACTCTTAGTATTACTAAATTATCCACTGACACAAACGTTTCCTTTCAAAGCTCTGATCCCCGTCTAAATCACGAACTCTTTAAATCTGTTTACTGTTCTCTGGCACAGTCTATTATGTTGAAAGAAAGAAAGAAACCACATTTATTCAAGACACTCACAACACACATTACACAAGAGATACATACAAAAACAATACAGAACAGAATAATAATGATGTTGTGAGTGTCATGAATATGGGCCCCGACTCAGCATAAAACTAAGGCAAAAGCCTCAGTCACTGATTTTCAGTCGGTGCCCATAGACATGAAATCACGAACCTCAGGTCAACATTAACTTATAAACCTATGTAAATGATATTAAATATACTTATATTTAAACAAGAAACACAACAAAAGAGAGAAGAGAAAAAGTAAATTAGAGAGGGGACGTTTCATTCAGTAGTTTTATTCATATCATCATCATCGTATTTTATCATATTCTAAATGTGCGTGGGATGGCAGTTTCATGACTTTACATATGGATATCTATTGCATTGTCTATGAATTGATTGTCTTTATAAATTAAAGTATTGGTATCTAGGTTACCACCCAGCCCTATTTCAGCAACCTTGGATGCGCAATGTATTCCTGAGAGCTTCGACTCTCAACTTATACACATTTTTTATATACATTTTTTAATATGAATTAATTATTTACCACCGCTGCTTATTCGGCGGAGGAATTGAAACGGCGAAAATATGCTAACCTAGGTAGTGGTTACATATTTGAACCGTTTGGGGTCGAGACATTGGGCCCGTGGGGACCTGGAGCTCATCAGATTTTCCAAAATTTATCTGAGCGTTTGATCGATGGGACGCGTGACCAAAATGCTGGCACATATTTGGCTCAACGAATCAGCATTGCAATTCAGCGTGGCAATGCTGCTAGCATTCAGAGGCACGTTGCCGGCCGGTAGCGGGTTGGAACATTTGAGTTATCTATAGGCTACCAATAGCCTTTTGGATTGCTCAAATGTTATTGTAGTAGCTGCAGTATTGTAATTAGTTATTAGTGTTTTATTTTTTAATATTATGGGTCCTAATATCTTTATTGTTTCACTACCTATGCCTCGCGGTTTCACCCGCATGGACTATGGCTTTCTCGCTAGCTCATCCTACGTAAACTATACTTTTTTTTCCGAGATAATAGCCTATGTGTTATTCCAGGGTTTAACCTATGTCATAACAATTTCATCGAAATCGGTATGACTTTTCAGAGTTAAAGAGTAACAAACATACTCAAACTTTCTTGTTCATAAATTATTATATGATATTATATGGGACAACATTCACACAAGGTCTTCAGGTACCAAACTAGGCAGTGCTTGTACTATGGTAACCTGATGACTGATATATATACTTATATATAATATACACACCCAGACACAGGTCAAACAGACATGTTCATACACACAAATGTTTGACCTGTCCGGGAATCGAACCCGGGACCAGCGGCGCATAAGGCAGAATGCTACCAACTGCGCCAACCGGCTAGTATGATATTTATAAAATAACCTACATATTATACTAAACATAAAATTAAGCGGAGAGACTGTACCATGAAAAAAAGCATCGTTTATGACTTTCTGTGTCAAAAGTCGCATTGTGATATAGATGGATAAAGGGAAGAGTTTTTATTCGGGGACACATTTCACATTTTCGATATTTTTTTGCGGATTCAGTAAGTGAGAGGTCATGTATATCCATTTTGTTGTAGATACGAAAGATATTTTCAAACAAAAGCGACACAGTGCAATGCTATACAGTGGCGCCAATTTTGTTATCAGTCGAACTAGCTAAAATTCATGAAAATTAAATAACTCTTATTCTATTTACACTAAAATTCAAATTCGTACAATTCCATACAACGCTATCACACTTTTCACTAGGTAATAAAATCCCACTAGTATTATCTCAGATATAGGCTGTATGCTCAAAGAATATTATAAAGGCGATTGTAGGCGGTATTAAGGTAAAGATGGTTTGTATGTGTATAAGAGTTTATGTATGTATGTTTGTTACTACTTCATGCTACTTCAGCCGTTTGACGGCTGCACCGATTTCGATGAAATTTGTCATGGAGATAGTTTAGACTATAATAACACATAAGGTACTTATCTCATCCCGAAAATAATTGCTGTTCCCATGAGATAAGCAAATAATTGAAAAACCTCTTACTCTTTCACGCTCAAACAGTTGTACCGATTTCTATGAAATTGTTATGAAATAAGTTAGACCCTGCAATGACACATAGGCTACTTTCACCTCGGAAAAAGTATAGTTCCCGTGGGATAATTGAAGTAGCGGGAAACCGTAACCCACGCGGGTGAAATTGCTCTAATAGTATTAAAATAATTCAAAAGTTTGGAACTTTTTCACACTGAAACGGCTAAACGGATTTTTATAACAATTTGAAATGAAGATAGATACTGGACTAATACTGGAATATCATATAGGCTATTCATGTTTTGTGTGGTTTACTCTTTAGATTTGTAAAAAGGTTCAAATTATTTCTTGTAAATTATACTACTTATAAATATAATAATATAAATGCAATGATTATCGACATACCATCCCATTTGATGAAAACCTGGTGAAGGCTGAGAAGAAAAAGCACTTAGACTTACTTTACGAGGTAACAATCACATGAGATGTTGGTTCAACATTTCAAGAAGCTCTCGCTTGGTTCTGGATCTGGAGCCAGATGCAAAAAATACAGTGCTCATCGACAGCGAACGTACCGTCAAGAGGTCGGCACCCCAGCAACCACATGTTTGGGCCATGCCCCACTGTTGGAGAAAATACGATTTAGGTATTTACAGAAATACTTGTTGCACCCTGCTGCTTCACCAGCGAAGACTACGGTTTTCTTGTAAGCGTAGATCATTCGTACTAATTCATTTTTCTGCGATTTTATTTCTATTTCCGCTTACTAAAAAATAAAAGATTCGTTCTTTAGATATTATAAACCTACATTGACTGTAAAGCCAGAGATATGATCTGTGATATCTACTTAGTAGTGGACAATACGAATTATGTAATGTAATCATATAATTATTAATAAATAAAAAAGATAATATTTATATTAGGGTAAACAAAATATCCGTGACTTGCCGATAACATATTTTTAAGTGTGATCTTCTAGCATAGTATGGTAACTCAACAATGTTCAAGCAACCCGTTATGAATCTTATCATTTAAGGTTCAATATTGGGTTCACCATGGAGCTTATAGCGTTGTTTTGCGTCGCTTGAGTTGTATCATACAATCGCAACAATTTTAATATTATCAAGGTAGATAACTAACTGCAGTGTTTTTGCTGTGTCGAAAGTTGCTGAGCCGTCATATTGGTCCGGTCGGTTGCAACATAATCGCATGAACCGGGTTTTTACGCGTCCATAACTGAACCGACTATGGCCAGCGCAAAGCCTCGCTAGCCATTTAAAAAAAAAATCAAAAACGCAATTGTTCCCCGTAGATCCTACCAATATTATTAACGCGAAACGTTGTTGTGTGTATGTTTGTTACTTTTTGACGGTCAAACGGCTGAACCGATTCTGATGAAATTTAGTACGAAAATACTTTAGACCCTGGATTAACATATAGGCTACATTTCATTTCGGAAAAAGTATAAGTCCCAAGGAGATAATTAAGAGAGCGGGAAAACCGTAATCCACGCGAGTGAAACCGCAGTTTACTATAAACGTACATATCATCCAGAAGGTGTTGCTTATAATATTAATTACGTATTTATGTGCCGTGGTGGTACCGGCCTAGAATAGTGGTCCCCCATCTCTTCCCGCGGGTGCCGTAAAAGTCGGCTAAGGGATCACGTACCAGAAGGTGGGTAGCAGCGACTTCTGAGGATCGGAAATCATATTGCGCTCGCCGACCCGCCTGCCAAGCATGGCGAGTATTGGCAAATCCCCTCTATATTGGGGAGGCATATGTCCAGCAGTGGACGTTCTATGGCTGAGATAATGATGATGAATTACGTACTTTTAAAAACAATAAAAACTTTCACTACTTGTAATAGAATACATTTCAATACTTTCTTGAAAATTAAGATATACTGAACCATTTTATGAATGGACCTAGGACCATTATGCACTCATGCGCATCGCAGAATTAAAATTGAAATAATATTTAATTTACATTTCAAGAACCATTTTTGTACAATATAAATTATTACATTATATCAATGACTCAAAAATATATTTATGTCAAAAAAGGTATTTTTTTTCCCGAAAATCTTAATAATTATTATGAATGTTTTAAACACGAGAACTACACACGTAGTAAGTCAGAGGGTTCGTATTAAATATTGTTCAAGCTCCCAAAAATACGTGCAATAGGTACCTTCTTAGATTCGATAATGACGTTAAGAAAAAAATGCAATGTTTATTAGAGATGAAAAAGAGATGATCGAAGATGAAACAACAACAACAATGAAACAACAACAACAATCCAGTTGTTGTTGTTGTTTCAAGTAATCGCTTTCAGCGTTAAGTCTGCCCTTTGTACTGTATTGTTGGACTTAAGTTGTTTATATGTTTATCGTTAATAACTAAAACTATTGGTATTTAAATTTGTTTTTAAAAACAATGAAGTTTACGAGATTAATATCTAATAATCTAAATATCTAATAATAAGATTACGGTTTACCCGCTACCTCAAGTATTCCACGGGAACTATACTTTTTCCGGGACAAACTAGCCTATGTGTTAATCCAGGGTTTAAACTATTTCCTCATATTGTACTTACTACTTACTTAAGCGTCGCAGATTTTTTTATCATTTTTACCATTTTTATTCCTTGTTGATTACATTCCTGCCACATATCTGACCGACATTGCCATAATCAAAATCTTTTATCTTTTTTTTTTAATTTTCTTTGTGCTGATGCAAGTATTATTTGGCTATATGATTTTTTTTTTTTTTTACTATTATAAGTTTGCGTTTGACAACTGTCTCATCTGATGTTAAGTGATGACGCTGTCTAGGGTTTAGCACTATGTAATTATTAATAAATTATTATGTAATTACAGTCATCATAAAAATCCCATTAGTTTAAAATATACTGTTGTCAAATATTCTTCCGTGACGTCACGAACCGGTCCCAGCGGCAGACCAGCGCTGGTTTTAGCCAGCATTGCTGAGTTGGGTCCGTTTTGTTACATTTAACATTGTATATTATATTTTATTTGTTCTTTTATTTTCTGTATGCCTTAAATGTAATTGTTACAAATAAAGTTTTTCTTTCTTTCTTCCTTTCTACCAAATTTCATCGAAATTGGTGTAGCCGTTTGAGCGTGAAGAAGTAATAAGCATACACACATACGCAAATACACACATTCACACATACGCAAAAAAACACATACACACACATGCACACACACCTACTCACATAGACACATAAACACAAACTTTCCCATTAGTAGTAGTAGTAGTATATCCCGATATTCTAGCTGTTGATACCAATCGCTTCAGATAGCGTGGACACCTATATTTATAAATAGGTATTGCCATGCTAGATTATTTGTATACTCCAACTAAAATTGGGACATGTGAGTGGCAGGAACATTGTCGCGCGTCTATGCGTCACGTCGCACGTCACTGTGACACGTTGTCTGTCAATTATTCTCTCTTGGGCACATGTATAGTTTTATTCATAATTAACGTAAAAGTTCTGTATAATAATTTTTATTTTCGAAATAAAATAAGTTTGCTACAAATTATTTTTTATTTATGTATCACACTGAAATCCCCGCACTAGGATTCCCTGTGTCGCGGGAGGCATGGACACACACAAACATCCAAGACCCGGGACAAACGCCTGCACTCATCGCTCAAATGTTTGTCCCTGCCGGGATTCGAACCCAGGGTCCCGAAAACTCAGAAGTCATGTCACTGACCACTGAGCTACGGCGACCGTCAAACGATCAATACGAGACACAAGCTGCTATTAATTTTTTTTTAATGAAAGTGTTGGCAATTCAGCAGACAGGCCGCCTGATGATAAGCGATCACCGTCGCCTATGGTTATTTGTAATACTGGAGGCATTGAGATACGTTGCCAATCCTTTTAAGACTGTTAACTCTCATTTTGAAGAATCCCATATTGTAGCTACTTGGGAATACCGAGGGAGGTAGCTTATTCCGCATTTTGCAGGTGTATTGGTAAAACGATCAATTGAATCGCACAGCGTGTGAATCCCATGTGTCAAATATATGTGGATGAGCTTTTAAGCGATTTCGGCTAGTACGGTGGTCAAACCCAGATCCTGGAAAAAAGTTGAAGAGTTCTTCAGAACAAATTTCGTTGTTTATACGGTTGAAACAACTATTAAAAGCGATGATAGCACAGCGGGAGAAGCAACGGCTGTCAAACTGACAGACACTGGTTCGATCCCCAACAACAGCTTGAGCTACCGGTGAATGGGACACCGTTATCAAATGCCCAGCATGGTTGTAGGGTACTTTCGAGTACCCGCCTGGCTAGCTACCACCCTCAAGTTTGAAAAACTGTCAACAAACACATAGTTTGTTCAGGAAGCAGTCCTTGAGAGCCACTGTCATCAAACATATTGTGTGTTCAGGCCCGTACTGGCTGACGCCAGTAAGCATTCTAGGTCTAACGTGATAACATCTTCGACCACATCTTCACTGACTATCATTTGAGATAGAGATCAGATCTGTACAGTATAAAAAAACCTAGCATGACGTTAAGTCGTCTTAAACGAATATAGACAGACCTGACCTTAACAGCCTATATTTTGGATTGCCTATCCTTTATGCTATAGCCTATTTTTGAGTGATTCCCGTTCATCATACTAAAAATATCATCATCATCATCATCATCATTATCTCAGCCTTAGGAAGTCCACTGCTGGACATATGCCTCCCCCATTGATTTACACGAGGACCTGTTGGAAGTGGCCCGCATCCAGCCCTTGCCTGCGATCTTAGTCAGGTCGTCTGTCCACCTGGTCAGTGGCCGTCCTATGCTGCGCTTGCCAGTTCGTGGTCTCTCTTCGAGAACTTTTCGACCCCAACAGCCGTCAGTTCTTCGAGCTATGTGCCCTGCCCACTGCCACTTCAACTTGCTAATCCGCTGGGCTATATCGGTGACTTGTGTTCTTTTACGGACCTCCTTATTTCTGATTCGATCACGTAGAGAAACCCCTAGCATAGCCCTCTTCATAGCTCGTTGCGCGTTGTGTGTACTAAAAATATAAAAGCTTATAATCAAAATCGCCGTCCGAATCTGTCTGTAGCTCAAATGCAAATGCCGGGTGGGGTGTGTGAACGCGCAGTTGGCTGCATTGTATGCCTCCCCCTCGCCCTGGTGCACCAGCACATCCCGCGAGAGTTTGTTTTTCGGGGCAAATAGCTATAGGCTTGATAATGGCCTCACGGGTCACGGATACGGATGAAAAGTTACTCTATTTCTAATTAATGATTTTTGCCACTGACATTTTATTGTATATCATTGTTTTTATTTCGATGTTTTCATTATTTTATCTTTGACTATTTAGAATTTTTTTTTTATTAACATTCACACAAGTTCTTCAGGTCCCAAACTAGGCAGAGCCTGGACTATGGTAACCTGATGACTGATATATATACGTATATACATATAAATGAATTTGACATAAGTAATGCATTAATTTTGAACTAACATTTTATTGTATTTCATTGTTTGTTATGGGTGTAATTTGCCTGAAAATAAATAATTTTGAATTTTTTTTTAAAGTAATTGTTGGCCATTAAAAGTGTGAATAACATAATTTAAACATTTACAGTTATCGGTAATTTGTTAAATCTATGAACAAAAAGAAAACGAACCAAAGAGAAGAAAAAATACTGTAGCAATTATCGCACTGATATTACAAATGCGAAAGTTTCTCTGCAGTTTGTCCGTTTTTGTGTTTGTTACACACAAACACTGATACGTCTACACAGATTTGCACGAAATTTGGAATAACACATAGGCCACATTTTGTCCCGAAAATATTAACTGTCTTCGTGAGATGACGAGGAGACACAAAAATCGTCATCACTGCGTTTATCACCACGCCACGAAGCTCATAGCTTGACCTTCCAAGAATACATATGTATTAAGTTATGTTATATTATGTTATATTATGTTTCATTATATCTGTTTCGTTAGTAAAAGTAACACAAAAATGTGTAATAAATTTTGTAATACTTTTACAGTATATATATATATCCTGACACATATGTATGTTTCTTTATTATTTTATCTACTCTCGGTTTTTCTTGTCCTAACCAATTATTTATATTCTGCCATGTTTTTCTAATGTCACCATTACAATTATTTTTTTCTAGGCGTCTAAAAATATTTATTAACTTTAATCTAGGGTCAAAACTATCTCCAAACCAAATTTCAATTTGGTATGGAGATAGACCATAGATCAAAGTTAATAAATATAAATCGCTGCAGCCATTTAAGCAGAAACGAGTAACAAACATACATACTTATACACATACAAAGTTTCACCTTTATAACATTGGTGGGATATATATTATATAGTACCATGGACTTTTGTATATAGTTACTAAAGATATTATAAGTTTATTGAACACAAGCGGTCCGCCCCGACTTTGCACTGGTAAAACAATTCAAAAAAGGATTCGTAATTAAAAAAAAAAAAAAATTAGCCTATGTCAACCTGGTATAGTGTAGATTCCCAACAGTGAAATATTTTTTCATATCAGTTCAGTAGCCTTTTCAAGCCTCATACTCGTAGCTTTTTCAATGGAAACAAACAAAAAAATCAAACCTTTCCTTTTATAATATTAGTAGATATAGATAACAACATCATTTATAATCTGTTATTTCTTTATTGTTTTTATATGTATCTGAAAGAAAGAAAGAAAATACGTTTATTTATGATGACACACAGGTAATGAGAACACAATAAGAAAAAAAAAATCTTCTCTCTCTCTTCTATCTCTTATGTAATGTGTGTTGTGAGTGTCTTGAATAAATGTGCTTTCTTTCTTTCTTTCTTTCTATATAGATTATTCATCGGTAGCGTCCGAAGAAAAACGAAGTAGAGCACGCTTCCAAGCAATGCCGCTGTATCGGAGTGGCGGATGGGTTTTGATTTTTGTAGTTTCGTATTATTTGCGTATTTATCCGCCCGCCGGCCGGCAGATACATTTATTTGCGCCATTCTACCTCTCTCACCCCCTTGATTCCCCCCCCTCGTTCGATTGATCGCGATATCATTGCGATAATAGGAGCAGCGCGATCGACGCGTGGTTCCGTAACGCAAAATATGGCCGCCGGATTGGTCAACAGAGCGCAACGGATTGACCATAAATAACAACATATTACAAGACACATATCAATATTAGCCATACTTTCTGACATTAGCACTTTATTCTAGACTTTTACTGCCTTATTACAAAACTGGGGCCTTACTATCAGCTTTGTAAAATCCATTAAAGTTCCGAGCAGCTCTAAAACCTGGCTTAAACATGCCAGAGACAACATTAACCGTTCACCTTGGAGAATATCAATGTTCGAACCGTTCACTTAAAAGAGCGTGATGCCGTGGTGATGGTATGATTTCACGCTAAGCGGTTTAAGCCAGGTTTTAAAACTGCTCGGGACTTGAATGGATTTTACAAAGCTGATAGTAAGGCCCCTGGTAGTGATTCGTGTCTATTGTGATACAATTGTTTTTCTTTTATTTCTCTTTGCTGGTGTTTATCTTATTGAATGTGATTGAACTTTTGTGTGATGTCACAAATAAAGCTTTTTCTATCTTTTTTTTTTTAACTAGGGTCAACGGAAGAACTATCTTTAAAACGTTTTGATCTTATCAAGATATGTCTAGCATTTACCGTCTTCAGGGTGAGATGATATTTTTTAATCACACTAATATTATAAATGTCAAAGTTGGATGGATGGATGGATGTTTGTTACTCAATCACGTCAGAACGGCTGAATGGGTCTAGATGAAATTTGGCACAGAGATAGATTATAGTCTGGAATAGCACATAGGCTACTTTTAATCTCGGTATAATTTATGATTCCCGTGGAATAATTGATGACGGGAAAACTCCCGTTACATCAATTATTCCACGCGGGTGAAACCGCGGAGCGCTACTAGTCTATAATATTGTAACCACTCTTTATATATTTCGTTAAAACTCATTTGAAATATTTTCAAATATTGAGTCTGAAAACTATCGTGAGTTTCTTCTATAATTGTAATGTAACAAACCGACTAGGACTCACGTGGTAAACACTGGAAAATTACTCTCCGACCAGTTTCGAACTTATTTGCAGTTCTTCATCTGGGAGTTATGATCGTGCCAGGCGGCGAGCGCGAGCCTCAGCACGTAACTGATTTTCAAATATTGTTAATTATTAGTTTGTTTCAATTATAATAATAATTATAATCCAAAAGCATACAAAAAATAAAGATATTAATTGTGTAGGACAACAAACTTCTAAATAATAATTTAATTAAAGATAACCAAGATACAAGAACTTTGCTTAGTGTGGGGTGCTGCACGTATGTAATTTCATATAGTTATCTTTCTACATGACAAACTCAAGCAAATTTGTAAATTATTTCTTGAGTGTGTTACTAAGATGAACCTTGTATTATTTCGAAACAATAAAACTTTTGTATTTGTTTTTTTTTACTGTATAGATCTAGGCGTTTGACCACTATCTCACTTGATGGCCAGTGATGATGTGGCCGAAGATGTTATGACATCTAGAATGCTAACTGGCTCTCAAGGACTGCTGCCTGAACACACTATGTGTTTTGGTGACAGTTTTTCAAACTTGAGGGTGGTAGCTAGCCAGGCGGGTATTCGAAAGTAGCCTACCATCATCATCATCAAGCTGTTGTTGGGAATCGAACCAGTGTCCGTCAGTTTTGACGGATATATATATACCGCATCATCACTTAACATCAGGTGAGATAGTGGTCAAACGCCTGCCTATTGTGAATAAAAAAAATAAAAAATAAAGTTTGACAGGCGACACTCCCCCCGGTGAGCTATCATCGCTCGAAATATATATTTATATATATTTTATATTATGTGACAAAACCTTACATTGCTAGAAGAGAAATCAGATTTTTATGAAGTGTGAATTGCCACGGCCAACTGCCTATCAATCATAGTAAAACCCACTTCTGGGTAAGTCGGTGGCACAAACAAACATTATCTTCACAAAATATGCAAATCATCTCCGCGACAATAGACCAGGACCCGCCGGAGACGTATGTAAATTAACTTTGAAATGTCGCTCTTAAACGGCGATACGGTTAAACTTTTAACCAAACATTCGTCAAAGCGTTTAGTATAAAAAGTTGAGTATTTGTCATTTGAGGCGCATACGCATTCATTCGGTTATCAATTTAAAAAGTCGCCATTATAGAACTGGGGGCATGAAATAAAACATTTCAATTTAGAGATCCGGTTACGGCCCCCCGTTTCAAATCTGCATTGTGGCTCTGTGGAGCCCCATATAGTAGTAGTTTTAAGTACAGTCATTTACACATTTATTTAATCAATAATATTATTTCAATTTTTTACCTAATTTATTAATGTTCTTACAAATGTACAAAGCTTTCACTATTGCGGTTGAAAAAAACAATAAAAGCTTTTTTTTTCAAACGCAGTCCATTTTCCAAGTACATATGTCAAAGGAGACTGCAGACGGCACAAGATTTATCTTAAGGCTCTCTTTTACCAAATGTTTAGGTATTTTACGCGCGTTAGAGCAGGACAGTAGCGGAAGCGGCGCGTCGCAGCGCACCGCGCAGCCGGCCTCGCGCCGTACGCAGGCACGGCTCCAAGAGAGAGTAATATTTAACGCCTGGTAACAAGCTGTTGGCAAAATATAGCTCTACATATTTTGGTAGGCGCTAATGAACATCTGAGTGGCTTTAAACATAGTCTGTTTAGACTAGCTGATCCCCTCGTGGCTTCTTGTATGGCCTAATATGTATCCCGATTTTACTTCTTCAAAAGCACCATTTGACTGTAACTAAGTTAATGTCTAAACGGAACATTATCGAAGAAAGAAATCTCCGAACACTAGTACTTTGTATTACTCTAATTTAAAATACATACTAGTACTGTACATGTGTTGCATAAGTAAGGTTTATCGAACCAAAATATACCTAAATAAGTTCTACATTCAATAAATTTGTGTCATGTATAGGTACACTATAAAATCATATCTTCTATACCATAAAATATTGTTTTTCTCTAAATTTCAACGTAATATGCTACTATAGGTTGAGGAGAAGACGTCACAGACTAAAGACTAGCAGTTACGTGGTTCAAATCCCATGGTGGTGTATAGATCTAGCGTTTGACCACTATCTCGTTTTATGTCATTATCATCAAAATTATTTTTTCTTCTAATCATACTCAAATCCCCGCACTAGAATTTCCTGTGGCGCGGGAGGCATAGACACACATACATTCAAGACCCGAAACAAACACGTACACTCATCACACAAATGTTTGCCCCTGCCAGGATTCGAACCTAGGTTCCCAAAAACACAGAATTCATATCACTGACCACTGAGCCACGGTAAACGTCAATCAGCCATAATAGATAATATACATAAATATATAATAGATCGCCACAGGGACCGGTGGAAAGCGGCATGCATCCAGCCCCCTTTCTGCGATCTTGGTCATGTCGCCTGTCCACCTTGTGGTGGATGTCCAATGCTGCACTTGCCTATTCGTGGTCTCCACTCGAGAACCTTTCGACCCCAGCGGCCATCGGTTATTAGAGATATTTGCCTGCCCACTGCCACTTCAACTTGCTGATCCACTGGGCTATGTCGTTGACTTCAGTTCTTCTAGGGATCACCTCATTTATGATTTGGTCTCGTAAATAAGCCCCGAGAATAAAAATACAAAATATTTTTATTGACATATATATTACATTCAGTTTCTTGAGTCCATAGAATAGCCCTTTATAGCCGATGAGCCATAACTACTTACAAAATTTCACCCAAATCCGTTTTACCCGCCTGGTGATAACAACGGTGATGATGGTGATGATAAAAATAAGCCTATGTGTTAATCCAGGGTAAAGGCTATTTGCGTTTCAAATTTCATACAAATCCGTCGTGGTGATGAATGATAACGTTGATGTTGATGAAAGTAGCATATGTGTCACTCCCGGACCTGAAGTATCTACTTACACAATTTCACCCAAATCCGTTTTTTGGTCCGGTGATGAAAAACGATGATGATGATGATGATAAAAATAAACCTTTTTGTGAATCCAGGGTATAAACTATCTATGTTCCAAAGTTCATCAAAATCCGTTCAGCAGTTTTTGCGTGAAAGAGGAACAAACATCCATTCAACCATACATTCATACTCACAAACTTTCGCATTTATATTAGTAGGATTTATTTACGTATATTATATATTTATTAACATATATATTCAACATATATAATATATTAACACAATATTTTGATATCAGTTACTTTTGAACTATCATATCGGTTCCATTTTTTGGTCTATTTTAATTATTATTTGTTCGTTTACTATTAGAAAGAAAGAAAAATACGTTTATTTATGACATGACACATTCGTATGCATGTGTATGATATTGTTACGGAAGTGGGTACGGGATTGGAAGGAAACAACACTTGCAACAAAAGTGACAATTTATTCACTCGACTTACCACGTACAGAGTCCGAGAGAGCCCTGTGGATCGAGTATCTTTACAGTCACAGTCACTGAGAGCACACGCTGGTTACTGTTACTTAGCACTGATGCTTTAGCACTGTTTCGATTTCGAATTTCGATATTAATTTATTTTCGATTGTCATAATTTCGATCGCCTTTCCTTGAATCTTCTTAGAATCTTCATTTATTTTAGTCATTTATTTCTCTAGATTTTTCTATACACTTCTCATTCACGAATAATGTTCACTTATGTCCAGAACTTGCCACCAAACCTCAAAACGTTCAAAAAGTACTTCGGCGGTATTGGGGATAGAACTCGGGGCCAGCGGTATTACAAGCAGAGCTCTGCCCGCTACGCCACGAACCTATTAGCCGAACCTTCGAATTTCTTAATTCGTTGCTTCGGACTGACTGATTATTTGACGTGACGTTTATTTGTTTTCTATGACGATGATATGGCCGTCACAATATTGAAAAGTGGACTGTAATGACGATTACTTACGTTTTTTGTTACGTATGCAGATTTATGGCTGTAAACGCAGTCGGATAAAAAAACAATAAATACTGTGTTTTGAATTTATTCATCGAATCAAAAATGACCAAGTGACAGAGATTTGATTTCACCAAATAAGCAGCAGTGGACGTTTATGGCTGAGATGATGATGATGATGAAATGAGTGAAATATTTATGTGGCCGAAAACTCAAAAGTTGCGATATTGCCGGTACGCATGGCCCCAAAGATGTTTTACTATACCTCATATAAACATATAATATCATTGCATGGCCCTCATCAACAAAACGCGACTCTGCCGTTTTTACCTACGAGTTTACATCATAGTCATAATGTCATTAATCAGGGTTACAGGTTTATTTATTATTTGTCAACGTAAGAGTCAAATAAAGTTACCGTATAAGCAACTACAAAGGTGACTGTTTGGGTGTGCGGTTGGCTGTAGTTGTATCTAGTCCAGTTGTTCGTTACGTAAGCCTAATACTATCATAATAAAATATAATTAAAGCAGTACTATTTTTAATTAGCGTTCACATGTAGGTATTCAAACTCAAAAAGAGCGGTGTTTCCATGTGACAGAAAGAGGTATTTATAGGTTTCGAAATAAGCCTTGCGAATAACAATAAATTTGCTCAAAGCGGTAAGGACACCAATTCTTCCACCAGTGTTTTTATATTTACGATTTCATTTTGTTTTCTTTTTTTGTGTTCAATAAAGTGTTTTTGGTTGATTAATAAATTGCATTGACGCTCGGTAGTTTATAGATGCACTTGACAACTATGTTATCTGACCCGATGGTCAGTGACGATGTGGTCTTTAGTGTAATCAAACTAAACCTAGATGTTCAATGGATATCAAGGAATACGACCTGCACACGCTGTGTCTTTGGTGACAAGACCCGGGACAAACATCAATGCTCATCACATATAACAAACAAAAAAAAAGGAAAAGATACAGCTGCATTGAGAACTACCTTTTTTTAAATATTTAGAGAGAAAGTGAAAAAGAATGACGAGTAACGAGTGGGGACTAGAGAATACATGTTACTACATACTGTAGTACTAATACATTCAAATTTAAAATATCTACCACCCTCGATTATATCAAGTTCAGTTGTTATTTTGTCGCAAGTTTGTGATTGAGTGATTTATCCACGAATTTCACACGAGTTGTCACAAAAGTTTTTAACCTTTTGATTATTCAAATGACTACTTTTCAGTACGCCAATTAATTGACAAGCCTAGCCGGTGGGAGCATCGGCTGTCAAACTGACGGACGCTGGTTTTTTTAATCACACTCAGACCCCCGCACTAGGATTCCCTGTATCGCGGGAGGCATGGCCACACATAATTACAGCACACAAACATCCAAGACCCGAAACAAACATCTACACTCATCGCACAAATGTTTGCTCCTGCCGGGATTCGAACCCAGGGTCCCGGAAACACAGAAGTCATGTCAAGACACTAACCACTGCGCCACGGCGACCGTCTACCTCTACGTTGAAGCTCAAAAACACGAATGGCTTTTGTGAAGGCAACACCGACATCAAATTTCCAGGATGGTGGTAGGGTACTTTCAAGTGCCTGTCTGGCTCGCTTTCACCCACAAGTTCGAAGAACTCTCAAAAAACGCATAGTGTGTTCATGCAGCAGGCCTTGTAAACATTTTTGGTCTAAGGTGATTATACATTCGATCACATCGTCACTGTCCAAGTGAGATAACTTTGTCAAACGCTAGATTATAAAGTATAAAAATATGGTCACTGATGAGCACTATTCACAACAGGCTAATCAATATAATAAAAAGTTGTATCAGACACCTTCGTACAAAACGTAGGTAAATATTCATATATTATTTATTGTATCTATTTTATAAATGTATCATATTGTTGCTCACACAAGCAATCAGGCGCTACTCGGCTAACGATTGCTCGATTGTGTGTTCTATCAGGCGTAAGCAAGGTACATAATAAATGTTCTCTCTATAGGGATACAACAGGAGCTATCTATACTACATGAGCGCTCTTTCTTTAGACAGATATGTTAGAGCCCCTTGTATTCAGATGTTAAAATAATAATATTAGGAGGCAGAGCGATGCAAGCACAGGTCCGTCGTTGACAGTGGTCACGGGAGGAATGCGCGGGTGGAGAGCAGCGCGGATAAGCCAGCTGAGATCACGTGATCCCGCGCGGCACTAAGAATTTAACGAAATAAATTCATATAAAATCAACAGAAATGAATATTGAAAAAAAAATCTTGACTGTTCCTAGATAATGCCATTATCTATCAAACAAAGTAAGGTTCATATGAATGTTGTTATTATTTTGTAAGATATACGTGTTTTAATTTTTGAAAAGCATATTTTTCAAAAATTAAAACTATCGAGAAAACTTTACTTAACCGGATTTTGAATCCTGACTGTTCCTTTATGCTGAACCAAAGATACTAAAACTGAAAAAACCAAAGCTCTGTCTTCTACACATGGTTTAAAATACATTTTTAAAAATAGCGGTTTCTCTACTCACAGCGCCTTAAGTAGTGTAGGCATTGCAAGTCATTTCAATGTAACTAAAGATATCTGTAATTGCTATTAATATAATTAATAATATTAATTTTAATTTTAATTATTAATATTAATAATTATAATATTAATCTAATTTTTTATTGTACCTAGCTGGCAGTTTTTCTGCGAAATAGACGCTTTTTTTTAATTTGTCTGAATTAAATAGTAATAATAAAAATTAAATTAAAAAATACAGATCTTGATAAAATTTAAATGGGACAACATTAGAAGCACCAGTTTTAACAAAAAAATGAATAATTAGTATTAAAAACGACAATGTTTTTTTTTGTGTTGTGATTTATTTTTTAAACGAACTTTGTGCTTGACTGTCCCCGCAGCGGGCGCCCCAAAACGCAATGTATGCTTGGTTAGGCCCGCGCCTCCGCCCGTTACAAGAAAGGGGTAGTTAGTTGCCATTGTCTCACACCCCTGCCGCATGCACTTCTCCAACTGTGGAGCTCGGTAAACGATACTTTTTGGTTGCCATGACAAAGGTCGAAATAGATTTTGCGTTTTGATTCGAGAACATCTCAAACTTACTAACCACTAATTAGATAAATGTAATACGAACATTAAGTTTTCTTAAATTTTCTAAATATTCCGCGCTTGTTCCGCTATTTTTTCTTTCGAAAGACCCTTATACTGAGAATAACAAATACAAAAAAAAAGTTTTCTTAATTGGTCCAGCCGTTCTCGCGTGATGTCGTGACCAAGGGGAGTAGGGATTCATTTTTATATACATATACAGATTCTAGAGAATTTCTAGCATGCCAGTATTTTTTCTATATGTTTGTGTATATGTAGTATATGTATATATGTAGTTTTTATTCATAAATACGTTGGTTTAAAAAACAATGATTAAACTTTAGATGTTTTCCAATTGTGGAATATATTTCTTTAGCTAGCTTTTTGGGGAAGTAAAAAGGTACTAAAGTCTTGACAGGGGTGTCAAAGCAAACTAAACTAAGCACTGTTGGCGCAGTTTTAATAGCCGAATAATTTAAACATCACTTCAATTGCTAATTAATATAAATAATAAATGGTATATAATTAAGAACATAGGCATCATCACACATTTAATCTCCATATAAGCAGTCAAACAACCTCAACCTATTTTTCACTGTATGGCTTTTAAAAACAAATTGTGCTCTCAAAACTGTTATATGTATCATTTTTTTACCTAACCTACTCAAAACCTAGGAAAACTGAAATGCACTATGATTACTAATGAAATTATTTTATATGACAGAAGTGCTAAGAATTAAAAAAAAAATAACAGCAAAGTGTGATTTATTTTACAAACAAAAAAAAACATTTTTTTTTGTATAGATGTATAATCTGTCATACCGTCGGTCCGATGCATGATAGTGTCTATACAAATATACTTAGCAGTATGGACTCAATACTTGACAACAAAATATTGCTACAAATCAGTTTTAATTCACTTTACTACTATTTCATGAAGTAGATCAAATCGAACTAATTAGCACATATAAATTCTGGATAATATGAATAGCACATAATCTACGTACGCTTTAACGAGTTTTCTTTTGAAGCATTCACATTACTCTTTACCGCTAATTATGCTCCCACTAATAATCCCACTAATTATGCAGAAGTGTCTCGGGATAGTAGCAATTGGAAGATTGTGGTCTCTGTCTAGGGGAAATAGGCGTTAATATCATGTATGTATACCACCACTATACTCAAAATTCACGTTTATCACTTTTAATAAATATTCTAAACTTTACATACCAGATACTCATTCCCTGCACATGACAGTGGCCCTTGGTACAACATTGCCGTGTCTCCCCACAAAGACGGGGATACACTAAGCGCTGTTGACACTACACTTTACTGCCGATTCTCTCTCAATTCACTCTAAGCCCATTCGCAATCATTGTTAACAATGACAGTAAAAAGCTTAACGGCTGCGTTTTTACGTTTTAATTTTACCAAAATTTATTTTCTTGGATATCATCGTGGACTCCCAGCGAGATATTTTTTTTATTTACTCTATAAACGATTATTTACATGTTCTGGCGTAAATGATCAACAAACATACAAACGTTCACATTTATCCTACGCGAGGCAATTTTTTATATAGATTTGAGTTGAACGATTTAAGATTGTGTAGGTAATAGCATTGATCAAGTTTTTAAGACATAAAATGTACGACACTGGCCGTGGAGATAAGAACTCACAACTGCCATCCAGTTGCTTTGCCAACTAAGCTATAGAAACACTTTACAAGCAGTGCGAATTTATTCCTACTTACACCTTATTATGGGGAAACTTGGACTAGTTTCCTGTGACAAGAACGTGCATCATCTCGAATTGTGATTTTTCTATTTGTGCAAGTCTATATTTATATTTGGTGATATAAACGACACTTTGAAATAATCACACTATTATTATATAGGCGAAAGTTTGTTTGTATGTTTGTCGTTTGTATATTTGTTACTCCTTCACGCTGAAACAACTGAACGGATTTGGATGATATTCTGAATGAAGATAGCTTATACCCAGAAATTACACATAGGCTACTTTTTATTCCAGAAAAAACTAAAGTTACGGTGAGATAATTAGGTTAGCGGTAAAACGGTGGTTCACGCGGATGAAACCGTGGGGCGAAGCTAGTAAATAATGTAATTTCAAAGCGATGGGAACGTCGGCTCTCAAACAGACGGACGCTGGTTCGATCCACACCGAAGGCTTGAGCATCCATTGACGGTAACACCGCCATCAAATTTCCAGACATCGTCACCACAGTAAAAGAAAGATTACTGTGTCGTCACTGACCATCAAGTGAGATAGTGGTCAAACGGTAGATCTATACAATATAAAAAATACTAGGTTCTTGGTTTCCTGAGAAACTTTGAATGTTGTTTTTGAAATGTCCAATTTCAAACTTCTTGCGCGGCTCAGGAATAGTTTAAGACTTTTGTAGTAACATTAAAAAAAAACAAATGAATTGAGAATCTTCGTCTATGATTTTTTATGAGGTAACGGAACAAGCAAAAGGCTGGGTGTTAAGCGGTAACGTCTGCCTATAGACAGACACAAATCGTAAAGAACTGCACTGCGACCGTCGCCCTGAGAGATATATATATATTTTTTTTTTTCATATTATAAGTTTGCGTTTGACAACTGTCTCACCTGATGTTAAGTGATGACGTTGTCTAGGATTTAGCATGCAAACCTAGAAGGTACCTATTCACTCGCGACTTGAAGACTCCAGGATTGTACATATCGGGAAACACAGACTCGGGCAACGAGTTCCATTCCTTGGCAGTACGCATGTTTTTTTTTTTTTTTTTTTTTTCTCAGCCATGTGCTTCCACTGCTGGACGTATGCCTCCCCCATATAGAGGGGATTTGCCAATACTCGCCACGCTTGGCAGGCGGGTTGGCGAGCGCAGTATGACTTCCGATCCTCAGAAGGCGCTGCTGCCCACCTTCTGGTACGTGATCCCTTAGCCGACTCTTACGGCACCCACGGGAAGAGATGGGGGAGTACTATTCTAGGCCGGTACCACCACGGCCGTACGCATTAAGAAAGTGGAAGCATAACGCTTCGTGCGTATATATATATATATATATATATATATATATATATATATATATATATATATATATATATATATATATATATATTTGCTACAATTTGCCACAATTTGTTGGGATGTAGCATTTTTAAGTACTGATAAAGTGAAACAGTATTGAGACAGCTTACTGTTTATGTTATTTATATGGGATTTCCAGTTTAAATTTGTATCAATAGTATATATATATATACGCACGAAGCGTTATGCTTCCACTTTCTTAATGCGTACGTATATATATAATTTTAGTTGGTAAGTCTCATGTGCCTGTAAGAAATCAACGATACTTTGAATAGGGTGGTAACTTGGCTAGGAAATATATATTTAAAAGTTAATGTAAACAAAACAAAAATGTTAAATTTTAAAAATTACAAACAACATTCAATGCATCTTGATATTCAAAACACTGGCAGTAAAGTTAATATGGTAAACGAAGCAAACTTTTTAGGAGTAACTATTGATACAAATTTAAACTGGAAATCCCATATAAATAACATAAACAGTAAGCTGTCTCAATACTGTTTCACTTTATCAGTACTTAAAAATGCTACATCCCAACAAATTGTGGCAAATGCTTACTATGCCTATATTTATCCATTATTAAGTTATGGTGTAATATTCTGGGGGAATTCAGTAAATGTAGATTCCACTTTTATTCTTCAAAAGAAATGTCTTCGAATAATGTTTAATTTATATAGAACGGATACTGTTCGACATATATTTAAAGAAAATGGATTTTTAACTTTAACGGGTATTTATATTTATGAAATATGTTTATTTATAAAAAACAACGAAAGCTACTATTTTAATACTCATTCCATTCGTGCTGATATTTTACGTTCCAATTATAAGTATAATATATGCGTACCACAAGTCAACAATGCTACATTTCATAAAAGTACTTATTACATGGCAATTAAAGTTTATAACCGTTTACCCCTAGAACTGAAGTTATTAAAAAATAATCAATTTAAATATAAAATAAAGAGCTGGCTTGCATCCAAAGCATTTTACAATTTGGCAGAATATTTTGATGTAAAGTAATTAAGTTGTCAGTTGCCTTTAAGTTGTTATTAGGAATAGATGTAAACATCCATTATTATGTATGCGAAATGTATAATATGTATGTGAAAAGTAAATTATAAAAATTGTACGTCCGAAATGGGCAAACTGTTGAAACCTACATTGTAAACTTGACCATCTTATGTACACAGTTATATACAATAAACATATTCTGTATTCTGTATTCTGTAATTTCACAGGAAACCATACCCATCAAACCAGAACACAGTTATGAGAACACTAGGTACTGCCTGGCGATAGAAATAATAATAATTAAAAATAAAGAATATATATATAGATATGTTTGAAAGTTGGTTGAAAATGTACTCATTACCTATGTCAACGGTATAGATTACAATATCGGTTGAATTGACATCTGGCCTCACTCACCTTAAATTACAAACATAACAATTCAAACTCAATCCGCATCTGCCATTGCTAATCCGAAAACAAATTACAATACGTATAACAATAAAACTTTAAAGTTCACGTCAAACAGTAGTGCGAGTGTAATGAATGGCCCCGGCATTATAACCGGACTGCAAATCTAGTTTGCAGGGGAGTGCGGCTGCTTCGGTGAGCCTCCATGGCCAGACGCTCACCACACTCTGGCGTGTTCTGTTCCCACAATTCCCAACTCTAAAACAGCTAACAGACTCTAGATAAACCACGCCTTTTCGCATTTTTCTACTTACAAAATAGAGCTTATAATCGCGAGGCATTGTAGCTTGTTATGTGCCGTTTTCTGGTTGCGGCTCGTGGGCGATCGCTATAACGTGTTCTTTGTCGCTTTAGCCGCGTCCCTCTCACACAATGGCATACTTATTAGGGATTTAGTCCAGATATTAGTTGGGGATGTGAGCATTGTTTGGATTTTAATAGAATTCGTCAGCGCTCCGGGCGGTTGCGTACACAGACAGGGGTGCGGTGCTGCACGTGGTAGCTTCTGTTGAGAATTTTTAGCGGGATTAAGGAACCCAGGGTTTTTGTTTCTCTCTGCATTAAAGTCTTTTATTCTTACTATAATGTAACTAAGTGTAATTATTTTTATTATTATTTATTTATATCAGGTCATAGACCCATAACTTAAAATACTTTAAATTTTTTTATTTTTTTTTATTCACACTTAAACCCCAGCACTAGGATTCCCTGTATCGCGGAAGGCTTGGACACACACATTCACAGTACACAAACATCCAAGACCCGGGACAAACACCTACACTCATCGCACAAATGTTTGCCCCTGCCGGGATTCGAACCCAGGGTCCCGGAGACACAGTAGTCATGTCACTGACACTAACCACTGCGCCACGGCGACCGTCTTTAAAATACATTTAAAATACAATACAAATACACAACACATAGATAATAATGCAAGTGGATGTGACTACTCACAGTGTAGATGCATCCAATGAGCGAACAATCCGCTATCCCACCTTTCTACAAGTGTTTTAAGTATGATGTTGGGGTTACCCCGCCGCCTGCTCAGTAGGGACACATCTCTTCCGGATGATGGCATGAAAACCATCGATCCGTGCCTCAGTAACTTTATGTACGTACAAAATTTACGTATTTATTTACGTATAAAATTATGACTAATAAACCCATCTGCTGCCGTCAATAAATTATTTTAAAAGATTTCTCAGAGAGTGAGTTTTCGATAGAGAATTATCATTAGTTTCAGTTTCAATAATTTTATTATTTAATAATAATTTTATTTATTGAATCCCATATGTATGTAGAGGGCTATGCTTGGGGTTTCTCTACGTGATTGAATCAGAAATGAGGAGATCCGTGGAAGAACACAAGTCACCGATATAGCCCAGCGGATTAGCAAGTTGAAGTGGCAGTGGGCAGGGCACATAGCTCGAAGAACTGATGGCCGTTGGGGCCGAAAGACTCTCGAATGGAGACCACCGACTGGTGTCCTATGCTGTAAGCGCAGCATAGTACGGCCACCGACCAGGTGGACAGACGACCTGACTAAGATCGCAGGCAAGGTCTGGATGCGGGCCGCTTCCAACCGGTCCTTGTGGAAATCAATCGGCAGGTGGACATTATCGACCAATTATATCAACCATAGTTGAGATGATTATGATGATATTTATGTAGGACCTTAAAATATAATTATTTTAGTTCACAAATGACCCTGAAAGGGTATGGTGTATGGGTGAGAGCGGATCAACATTTATCTCAATGAGTCTATATATATTATCTAATCTAGTTTTTATACTTATTCAAAAAAAAATCGTCGAGATAATAATAACATTATGTTAATATAAGACATTTCAATTTATTATCAAACCCATGTCATTCTCTTCACTTTTTCTTTGTTTTACACTCCCGCACTAGGATTCCCTGTGTCGCGGGAGGCATGGACACAAATAATCACACACACGAATACAAACTTTGTGATGTAGTTATGTTTTTCCGCTAGAGGTACCGGAAAATGTCTATTTTGATTAGAAATGCAATCGCGTTGTTTACCCCTAGTTGGAACACTTTATTGTGTTATCAAAATAATTTATTCTACGATTGAGTGTTGAGTTAATAAATTTAACATCATGTGCATTAGTCATAGTCATAGTTTTTTGATGTCTTACATCATCTTTGTAGAAGTCTGTTTAACCAATTTGTTTTTGACGAATGAAAACAAGTTTTCTTCATGCTAATTCTTGTTAGGTTCTGTTATGTAATTACCTTACCTACACAGCGTTACAAAACGAATAGTGAATGAGCTTTTTAGCATAATTGAATGTTATTTTACATAACACTTTGCTATACATATATTTTTTTTCATTCATCTCAGCCTTTGGGTTTCCACTGCTGGACAAATGCCTCCCCCAATTGAGGGGAATTGCCAATACTCGCCACGCTTGGCATGCGGGTTGGCGAGCGCAGTATGATTTACAATCCTCGGAAGGCGCTGCTGTCCACCTTCTGGTACGTGATCCCTTAGCCGACTCTTACGGCACCCGCGGGAAGAGATGGGGGAGTACTATTCTAGGCCGGTACCACCACGGCACGTATACGTATTATTAAACACCTATTGTATTATCTCATGGCTATAGAGACACAATACTATATGACAAGTGCAATGTATACGTTTATCTTTTTTAACCGACTTAAAAAAAAGGAGGTTACTCAATTCGACCGTATAAATGTTTTTTTATGTGTGTTCATAGATAACTTCATCGTTTATGAAGCGATTTTGATGGTTTTTTTTTTGTTTGATAGAGTATACTTCCGTAGTGGTCCCATTTAAATTTCATCAAAATCGGACAAGCGGTTTTTGAGTTACACTCAACATACACAATGACCATTGATCCCGTGAGTAGCAAAGGTCACTGAAAAGGGTAAAAAAAAAATTAAGTAAAATGAACCGACTTCATCTCTGAAAAGTGTGAAATAACCTTGTCGAAGTCGGTACCATGAGCACAATATTGTGATGATAGTTACTAATGTGAACTATCATGGTAGGTACCAACTTCAACAAGTTATTTCACACTTTTAAGCGTTGAAATCGGTTCGATTTTTTGGTAATTTTTTTTTTACTGTATAGATGTCTGGAGTCTTCAAGTCGCGAGTGAATAGGTACCTTCTAGGTTTGCGTGCTAAATCCTAGACAACGTCATCACTTAACATCAGGTGAGACAGTTGTCAAACGCAAACTTATAATATGTAAAAAAAAAAAAAAAAAAAGTTAGACAACTTTTTACTTGATAGTCAGTGGCGATGAGGTCATCACGCTAGACCCACAAATGCCTAGCAAAGAGCAGCGTTTTAGAAATGCTTTCAGCACTTAATAATAAATAATAATAAATAATAATAAATTATTACTACACGTATTTTATTTTCTAAATTAGTTAATGAAGATTTTTGTCGCCTCGCATATAATTGTACGAGGTCAAAATCAAAATGTATAAATATAAAAATATTTTTTCTAAAATATTCAAAATCAAAGAGCATTAAAACTTACGACGACGACAGTGAGTTTGCTTAACGACGGATATTCATAGTTGGATGCACACCGCAAGGATGCTGCACCGATGGCCCCAGGATGTGCCCCCAGTGTACTACTGGATCGATAGGGCCCCTCTATCGCGCCCCTTATTGAAAATTATAACAATGGCACACCGCGCGCCGCGCCGCCCTCTTAACACTCACTGATTTCGGCAATCATATGTGGATGTGCTGTATAGTTTTAGTTGAAAGTCTCGGAAATGTTGAAGCGACGATAGCTCAGCGGGAGGAGTCGGCTGTCAAACTGACAGACACTGGTTTGATCCCCAACAACAGCTTGAGCGTCCGGTGAAGGTAACACCGTTATCAAATCAGCAGCATGAAGGTACTTTCGAGTACCCGCCTGGCTAGCTACCACCCTCAAGTTTAGAAAACTGTCACCAAATACATAGTGTGTTCAGGCAGCAGTCCTTGAAAGCCATTAAGTATTCTAGGTCTAGCCACATCGTCACTGACCATCAAGTTAGTCAAGATAGTAGTCAAACGCCAGATCTATACAGTATAAAAAAAATCTGTCTGTCTGTTATGTTTTCACGCCTATACTGCTGAACTAATTTTGATGAATTTTGGTACAAAGACCAAAGAGACGGACGTAGGCTAATTTTTGTTCTGGTAGCGGGAAACTGAAGTCCAAGGGGGGGAGGGGGTGTTCACACGGTTTCTTCTACTTCTGTAGCGCAGCTAGTCAAAGGAAATCTTTCTTCTACTAGTAAACATGAAAGTCTGAATAAATATGTTTGTAATTCAATTTAATGTCGTGGTGGTACCGGCCTAGAATAGTACTCCCCCTTCTTTTCCCGCGGGTGCCGTAAGAGTCGGCTAAGGGATCACGTACCAGAAGGTTAGCAGTAGCGCCTTCTGAGGATCAGAAATCATACTGCGCTCGCCAACCCGCCTGCCAAGCGTGTCGAGTATTGGCAAATCCCCCCTATATAGGGGAGGCATATGTCCAGCATCAGACGTCCTATGGCTCATATGATGATGATGAATTTAATCATGCCAGAACAGCTGAACGCACCTGCATATTAAATCCGTGATAAATTAGTTCGGAATGTCATATATTATGCTACTTTTTTATTTAATCTCTACTAGGTAAAATATATGAAAAAAAGATGTAAACAGTATTCAAAATATATTCAAAAATTTAATTGCATGAAGAAACATAGAATCTGGAGCTCAAATCATACTACTTCACCTTTAGTCGTAGTACATCACCTAACCTTTTTGAAGCTCCTTTAGCGGCGTTGTGCACTTTTGTATGGGGTAAAAATGTCAAACTCGAGTCAGATCGTAAGATCGTCAGATTATGACATGATCGAAAAGTTATCATGTTAATTGTATGTGTCGCACTAATATTATAAATCTGAAAGTTTGGATAGATGGGTGGACGTATGTTACTCAATTACGCCAGAACGGCTGAACGGATTTGGATGAAATTTGGTATGTAGATACTACGGTGGCGGAATAACACAAAAACTACTCATCATCATCATCAATAATATTCAAGTTTTCACTCCTACCGGCACTACAGGAGTGCAACCGGTTGTTTTTTTTGCAATGCCAAACAGCGCATCCATGTTTTCAAGCATCACGCGTGGACGTGTTAATATATCGGTCGAATTGGAGGGGGGGTGGGAGCGGGGGTGGGCGGCGTGATGCAGGGATTATAATGAGGCACGGCCCCACTAAGTATTTTCGACATGCGTCGACGGCGCCCGGCAAACATTTGGGGTAACGAATGCCCGAGCAAATTGCAATCTGAACATGGATCGAGGAGTAAAATGTAGAAAGTGGACTCAACATTATGGCTCAAATTTCAATGGACTCATGTCTTAGCCATAAGTATTGTCAAAATCGCAACTAAGTGAGCGAAACTGCTTACTTATTTTAAATGCCTTACCGTTTTTTTTCCGAAGAAGTTTCATAGTTTACTAGTAATCAGTAATCAGTAATCATTTATTCCCAGAAACACAAATTATACAAATTATACAAATAACCTAAACATATTCTATAAAATTAAACTAACCTAATAAATTTAATTATTATGCGACGGGCCCCAAACTAGGCATAGCCTGTATCTTGGGCGCCCAAACCTACAGCTTTACTTATAATTTGTTGCGTGACACTGTACATATTCACTAATCGCTACTCCCAATCGATACAATAACATTTCATCTACAGACATCGAAAATCGTGTATGATGATTTTACAGTGACAGGTTCGATTTTAATTGAAATACCTACCAGCTGTGGTATCTGTGGTACTTTGTATATAATTAGGGTAAATATTGTGTATTTGTCATGTGAGTTGGAGAGTGTGACGAGGTGCGTGTACGTTGATTAGCACAGAAACTTGTATAGGTCATAGGTATTTAAATTCAAATCATTTGGTGGAAATTTTAGGTAAAATAATAATAATAATATTTACCCGGGAAACAGTAGTAATTTTAATTGTATAAAGAAAACGGAATCGTGACTGACTGATCCATTAAAACACGTTAGTAATCATTTTTTTTTTCAGTCACAAAGTAACGAATCATACCAAGAGAAAGAGATTCAATCAGTTTGTGTTAGCCGTGATTGTATTATACTAGCTGCGTCCCGTGGTTTTACCCGCCCGTTGATCAAAAACGGTGATCATGGTGATGATGAAAATAAGACTATGTGTTAATCCAGGGTATAAGCTATCACCATACAAAATTTACCAATACAAAGAATTTGTAATATTCTTCTTCTTCTTCTCTCAGCCATAAGACGTCCACTGCTGGACATATACCTCCCCATATAGGGGGGATTTACCAATACTCGCCACGCTTGGCATGCGGGTTGGCAAGCGCAGTATGATTCCCGATCCTCAGAAGGCGCTGCTGCCCACCTTCTGGTACGTGATCCCTTAGCCGACTCTTACGGCACCCGCGGGAAGAGATGGGGGAGTACTATTCTAGGCCGGTACCACCACGGCTTGTAATATTAGTAGGATAGTATCTAAATAGGCTCTCCAACCATAGTCAAGCTTTGTTAGCAAACTCAAGGTCGCAAGGAAAATGAACGCAACACAGACCTTTAAATTAATGCCATTTTTTTAATGAAAGAAAAAAATGCTAATTGTGTATTGATTAAGGTTTGAAAGATTCCACCCGTAGCAGAAATGACTTCTGGGTTTCCGGGGCCTCGGGTTCGAATCCCGGCAGGTACAAACATTTATGAAATGAGTGTAGGTGCTTGTTCTGGGTCTGGCATACTAGTGCAGGGATTTAAAAAAAAGGTTTTCTACAAGTTTTTTGAGTACCAGTAGTTACAAAAAGTACCAAGGCACGCGTACTAAGTTTTTTAACTACGATATCTTTAATTTTTAGCCCCTTCGAAGAACCAGAACTGTTGGCAAAATTGTGGAACGAATTGTATTATTTTGTCGCGTGGGTGCCATAAACGCCCCACAATGCGGCCAAGCTAAGATCAGTCATTAGACGAAGGCGTCCTTTATTCAACGATACTAGGAATGTTTTAAAAAAAACATTGTCGTATTCCAATACACGCATTGTCTTATTGTTTATACTGTTTTGTCGTCTTTGTGTAATTGTTAGGAAGTTAAATGTAGTAAATTGTATTGTGAGCTTTGTGGACAATTTCACGCAACTATATGAGGCCTTTTGGATGTCGTAGAGGGAGAGAAAACGACGCTTAGTAGCGTTGACGGGAATCTGTCGGGAGATTGAGGTATCCAATGAGTTATGAGTCATCACCTTTATCGCATATCCTGTGGTGTGTCCCATTCTTTACATGTCACGTGAGAACGGAAAAGTTAATTATGGTTCTTTTTTTTTTCATAGGGCAAATCAATGATATGTTTATATGAGGTAGATGTCGCACAAACGCGCGGAAACTGAGGCGGCAAAATTAAGTCAATTGTAGTAATTTTAATTATGGCGCGTATTTCAAGCGCAAGTCTAAACATATAGCTATCCTTTTCTATATTATTTGTACCGTATTATCTGTCGCAGTAAGCACGTTTATGTCGTAAAGGAACAAACTCTGAGCACCGCGCAGTATGAATATACCTCATCTTTAGTAAAACATGATTGGTATGGATGTATGTTTCTGAGTTTTTTTATACAAATTTGGTTTTATACAAATTTGAATTTTAGCGTAAATAGAATACGAGCTATTTATTTAATTAGGTTGAATTCTAGTGCTAGTTCGCGTGATCAACAGAAGTAGGGCCAATAGCTAGTGGATTGCTCAAATGTTAATGTAGTAGCTGCAGTATTGTAATTAGTTATTATTTTAATCGCCTATTTGGGGTGGGATTACCAATACTACTACCAATAGGTAGCCTATAGATAACTCAAATGTTCTAACCCGCTACCGCCCGGCAACGTGCCCAGAATGCTAGCAGCATTGCCACGCTGATTCGTTGAGCCAAATATGTGCCAGCATTTTGGTCACGCGTATTATGGTTTGCCCCATTTACAAAATGATATTTCAACTGATTTTAATAAGTTCATTAATAGGGGGTGGCGTACCGGCTTAGAATAGTACTTCCCTATCTCAACCCGTGGGTGCCGTAAGCATCGGCAAAGGGATGCTTACGGATGTTTTGCTACCATGTATCAAGAAGGTGGGTAGCAGCATCTTCTGAGGGTCGCAAATGCGCTCGCCAACCCACCTGTCAAGCGTGGCGAGTATTGGTAATCCCACCCCAAATAGGCGATTAAAATAATAACTAATTACAATACTGCAGCTACTACATTAACATTTGAGCAATCCACTAGCTATTGGCCCTACTTCTGTTGATCACGCGAACTAGCACTAGAATTCAACCTAATTAAATAAATAGCTCGTATTCTATTTACGCTAAAATTCAAATTTGTATAAAACCAAATTTGTATAAAAAAACTCAGAAACATACATCCATACCAATCATGTTTTACTAAAGATGAGGTATATTCATACTGCGCGGTGCTCAGATTTTGTTCCTTTACGACATAAACATGCTCACTGCGACAGATAATACGGTACAAATAATATAGAAAAGGATAGCTATATGTTTAGACTTGCGCTTGAAATACGCGTCGTAATCAAAATTACTACAATTGACTCAATTTTGCCGCCTCAGTTTCCGCGCGCTTGTGCGACATCTACCTCATATAAACATATAAAATCATTGATCCATACTCACAAACTTTCGCATTTATAATATTAGTAGGATGTTTGATTTCTACTCCAAGTGATTCAAAGCAACAAAAGTTGTGTGCCTTCTGATGCGTTGTTTCTTCGTAAATCATAAGAGCATAATAATATTTCGGTCTTCCTCTGAAGCGGCTCACAACAATACACTAAAATGGGTCAGTTTTTACATCATAAGCCCCAAGGCAACATCGCCAATATGACAAAGTAACAAACAATTAAGTAACACCAGTGGCTATCCAAAGACAATACTATTTACGACAACAGAAGCAATTTGACAATAAAATAAGGAGCGCAAAAAATGGGGACCCATCGCAAAAACTTAGCAATACCCTAACTTTCTAAAATTTAATAATTAAGCATGCACAACTTAGGCTGTTTATATTAAGGCTTACCATTTGCTAAATAGTATTATTTTGACATTAATTATTCTTAGATTATTTTGTCGCAAGTCCTACATCTATTCATTCGATCATCTCAGCCGTAGACGTCTGGACTTGCCAATACTCGCCACGCTTGGCAGGCGGGTTGGCGAGCGCAGTATGATTATAGATCCTCAGAAGGCGCTGCTACCCACCTCCTGGTACGCGATCCCTTAGCCGGCTCTTACGGCACCCGCGGGAAGAGATGGGGGAAGTACTATTCTAGGCCGGTACCACCACGGCCAGTTTATATTTTAAATCATGCTAATTTTACAAATTGTATATCTTTTCATTCGACCGACTACACAAAATTGCTTGTCTGAAAGTGATGAATCTTGATTAAACAAATTATAAAGGAGGATGGCAGAACCAGCCTCACTCCCGAAAAGAGAAATGATAACCCGTTCATGTATTCTCTATATATGAACATTTAGATTATATTTTTGTGGATTCCGTGAATAACTTGCATTATTTATAAAGTTGGGAATCATAAGTACTTTTATTTTATTTATTTAAGTGTTGTTTTTAGTTTTCGAACGCACCCTATTCTTCTCATTAAGTTTGTTGCGTTCGAATACTTACGCTCTGAAATTAATTGTTATAGTTACTCTATAATCTGTAGTCAGCTGCTCTGTAGACCCGGAGTGCGCTCATTAACACACCCATGCCTAGTTTATACCAGAATATAATAAGTAATCTGTATCTGTAGCGCGATCCATGCAATATTGCTTTCTCTGTCTACGATGGTATAGATGGATAGCGATCTATTGAATGGTTCGCTTATGGACGTGTAGTTAGCATACTGATACAGATGATTTTCCATGATAATTTTTTACTCCCAACTTCTAGGAAAATGATTGAATATACAATGTATTTATTGCTCTATCGATACGTATAAGTTTCATTCATGAACGCGGTTTCTTTCTTCTAGGCTGCAAATGTATGGGAGTCTGCTTTTGTAGTTTTTAGAATGTAATCATCACTCAATTGTTAAATTAGAGGTTTTTAAACTTTAAAATTTATTAATATACGATACATTTTATAATTTCGATACATAAGTAAGCGTCAGCGAAGGCTCGAAAGTAACTTTACTCTGGATCTCGTTTCAAAAATCTAACAACGAAATGCATTGCATTAAACACACTTTTAAATCGCTCTTCCCATGAGACGTATTGATAAAGAATTTACCAAAAAGCTATTACTAACTTCAGCGGAAGAGTAAACAAAGTACTTCTTCGTCTTCTTGTCCTTATCCCACACTAGGTGGGGTCGGCACAACATGATTTCCTCGTTTTTTAGTTTTTTTTTTCTAATAACATTCACACAACGTTTTCAGTTTTTCAAAGTTTTCAGGTCATCAGTTTCCCAAACTAGGCAGAGCCTGTACTATGGTAACCTGAAGACTGATATATATATACTTATATACATATACACACCTAGACATAGGTTAAACAGACATGTTCATACACACAAATATTTGACCTGTCCGGGAATCGAACCCGGGGCCAGCGGCTCAGAAGGCAGAGTGCTACCAACTGCGCCAACCGGCCAGTCTCCACTCTGCCATTCTCTTCTATCATTAGTCGTCTCAGTGCTCACACCTTTCATAAACATATCATTCTTCACACAGTCCATCCATACCTTCTTCGGCCTTCCCCTACCTCTATATCCATCCACATACAAAGTACATGAAACATTTTAAAATGCTAAAGAAAATTGTCTACTCAAATATGTTTGGGACACTACTGTATACATTAAAAAATATGGCTCTGACAAGGAAACAAAATCTAACGGCACAATTAGTCTGCTTTCTTCATTATACAAAACTAAATCTGTTTACATTTCTTTTATGACATAACTGTCCTCCAACAACGGGATAACACTAGTAACTACGTCACGCGGACGTCATCTCGCAAGGCGTCCCGTTACGAACATAAACCAACAAATAACGGGTTAACTGGTCCATTTTCGAGCAACCCTTTCGAGTTATGAATAATTACACAAGACACCGTAATGGTATTAAAGGGTGGTTATACAAAGAGATGGGCATACAAAAGATAACGTTACTTGTCCTTGAAAAAGAAAGTACAAAAGACTTTCTCCGTGAAAGGATGGACACTTCCTACTTCAGTGTGACGGATTCGTGGAGAATGCCGTAGCTTTAAATTGTACCACATTGTGTTTGAAACCAATGCGGTATAACGGACTACTCAACCCAATGCAATATTTCATCCTTCTTCTTCTTGCCCTTATCCCACACTAGGTGGGATCGGCACAACATATTTAATATTCCATTCTCTTCTATCATTGTAAACTCTAAGGCTTTCACAGCCGGCGTTGCATGTTGTATGTATTGCTTCCGGGCTGTTTGGCCGTGGTCTATGTGAAACTTGTGTTTCAGACGTTTCGTCAATCACTGCGGTCGACATCTTCAGTGATTCATGTCCGTCTTCTCTGATACTGATGGTGGATGATGATACTATCAGTATCGTAGAAGACGCCGCGAAGGAGAGTTCTACGCTCATGTCGCCGCCCGGACCTGAACCACTGAAGATGTCGACCGCAGTGATCGACGAAAACCAAAAATGGGGCCACGTGGGAAGCACCAGCTTTCAAATAAAAAAGAACGGTCTATATCGGTTCACCCAGTCGAAAACATATAGGCTTATTTTGATCATCACCACGCCGGTACTATCGCGGGGCGCAGCTAGTTGAACATAACTCGTCTAATATTACACTTTCTACAGTATTAATGAATTTGTAAGCAGTTCAAGTGTGACGTAAAAATATGTACTGACTTATATTTTTATTGTATAGATATACATTTATATTTACTATGTATCTTGTTGACTCGATGTGTTCATCTAAATATTATTAGCATATGTTATTTCCCTACACACTCAGTGTAGGCTATTATTATAAATTTAAAGCTTTTGTGACGTGTACTGTAATATGAATAAATATGAATATGAATATGAATATGAATATTAGTGACAGCGTTGTATAGTTGGAATTGTAATCCAAGCGTAAATAGAATTCGAGCTATTTCACTTTGAAGAGTTTTAGTGAATTTTAGCTAGTTCGAGCTATTAACAGAATTAGGGCCACGGTCTGTCCCCTTATGGCGAATCCAATACAACATAGTTTGCTGTCAAGATTAATTCAGATTATGGCAGCATGCAAAGCCTCGATGACATTATAGCTAAGATATCACTTGCCGCCAATAGTCCTGATATATTGGCGGCTAATATTGACACAAGCTTGGCGTTGATAACGCCCATGATAATTTCATGGTAAATAACTATTAGAAGCGATGATAGCTCAGCGGGAAGCTCGTCTGCTATCAAACTGACGGACTCTGGTTCGATCCCGAACAACAACTTGAGCTACCTGTGAAGGTAACCGTATCAAATTCTCAGCATGGTTGGGTACTTTTGAGTACCCGCCTGGCTAGCTACCACCCTCGAGTTTGAAAAAACTGTCACCAAACACATAGTGTTTTTAGGCATTCTAGGTCTAGCGTGATAACATCTTCGACCACATAGTCACTGACAATCAAGTGAGATAGTGGTCAAACGCTAGATCTACACAGTATAAAAAAAACTATTAGACTAGCCACCTTCAACTTCTTGAATGCCGGGATATTGGAATATGTAAAATGTTCCGTGGGCACAACTGTGGGTCGCCAAATTAAACACCGTAGTTATATAGTAAAATGTCATAACACTTCGTCTGTTTTTCAGTGCAATTATACATTCCTCTGAAAAAAGTACTGAAATGTAATTATACATTCAGAAATGGTGCTAAATAGGTTAGCATACTATAGTCTGTAATTGCCAGGTAACGTAAGTCTTATGGATTGTAGACAAACAAACAAACTCACACACATTTCTGCTTTATTATAAATACTAGTACTATTACTATACTAGTACTAGTATTCAATCAATCAATCAATTTTTTATTCAGATCTTAATAAATCCATCTTGGGTTCTTCAATTCACATCTTATATATAAATTACACAGATTTAAATAAAATTTAGGAATATTATGTCAAGTAGTACAAATTAGTCTTATTATAAATTAAAATTTATGATATACTTGAATGTAATAATCTATACCTTCGTCATAAGAAGATGAATACAGGCAGCCTTGAGCTGTAACTTATGCATACCGACAGAGAAACATATGGCCGTTATGTAAAAAAATATTTGTATTGATTTTACAGACTAAAAATTACATTCATTTCAAATTGTAAAAGAAAAAATTTGACTTCTTTCGTGATTTGAACCCAGAGAGATGGAAAAGTGACAGGACGGTATTCTATTGTCGTGGGTTCAAATAAAAATCTAAGCCGAATATTTTTCTTCAAATATTTGAACGTAAGTTCCGCCTAGCATGGTGAACACACAAAAGTTTGTATGGATAGATAGATGTTTGAAACTCTATCACGCACAAACGGGTGGATGGATTAGGATGAAATTTGGTATGTAAATACTTCAGATCTTGAAAAAACACAAAGGCTACTTTTGATCGCATCTAGTAAACTATAAAGCTCTTAAAAATTACATTTTGCTAACCCCATTACACAATCCTCCTAATAGTCAGAAACGTGTAATCCGTTGAGTAAGACAAGTCGTTCTAATCCGGCGCGTCTTTATTCGGCGCCTTGTAAGATCTCAGCTATTTGGGGAAAGATTTACGTATAGATTAAGAGCTCTCAATTCACTGCGTTCCATGACATTTTCAAAGGCTACTTTGATTAGTCAGATTGAGTGAGGTAAGTAAATGTTATTATAAATTTATACTGGCTGCGCCCCGCCATTACTCACGTGGTGATGAAAAAAGGTGATGATGGTGATGGTGAAATTAAGCCTATGTGTTAATCCAGGGTATTAGCTATCTTTATACGAAATTTCACCCAAATCCATCTAGCCGTTTAGGCGTGAAAGAGTAACAAACATACATCTATCTTGTATCTATTCAGTGTCTATCCATTTATCCAAACCTTCACATTTATAATATTAGTGCGGCACATACTTACAATTAACATGATGTTTTTTTTTGAATCAATGAAATCTACCAACAAACGAAAATGTTCCTTATTCGTAACATATTTAACTTTAAATTTCAACGGCGGTCAACTCTTCCTCCGTCCTTGGGAGGGAGTCTAATTCGATGACGTCATGATCTGACGATATGACGGTCTTACGATCTGACGATCTTAAGATCTGACGCGAGTTTTCCCATATAAAAGTTCACAACGCCGCTAAAGAAGTTTTCACTTCAAAAATACTCAAATCAATGCAGCTTGGAAGTAAGAAATACTTAAATAGACGCTTGAGAATACACCCTTCTCTAAAACTCGGTTAATATAAGGAATAATTCTCGAAACTTGTAAACGAGGGAATAAGAGCGAAACGAAAAAAAAGGGGGGAAAGCGTTTAACAACACGCAGATGGTATGTTTCAAATCAAACTATCACTTTCATTGTATTACTCGAACCAAAACCCAACGATATTTTCAGACTATAAAAACGACAGTTCCAGTCCGGCGTGGCGGCGGCGGCGGCGCGGTCGAATATCGGTTAGAGAGTCAGCCATTGCGTGCGTTCGGCAGTTCCATCGACCAATTCATTTCTTGGTCTGACAGCGGATATACGGCGTTCACGAACTCCATTAGACCATCATTAGCTCCGCTCAACATTTAAACATGGTCGTTTATGTCATCTTGTCACACCTAATATTGCTCGAGGAGACCATTTATATTTTATTTATTACAATAAGTACGGCAGTTATCACTAACACTTATCGTTAGTTTATAACATTATAATAATCACAGTCTATAATAAATAAATATTTAATCGTAATCAAAAATAAAATTAATTTAATTATGCAAATTCCAAAAATTACGTCACATTTTTTTACAAAAAGTCAATAATAAGTGAATAATATTTTGCACAGGCAACACTTGAAGTGGAAGTGGGCTGGGCACGTAGCACGCGCACCGGATGATAGATGGACCAAACGAGTAACTACTTGGCCAGGCCCGAGCGACCACAGACGAAGAGGACGCCCCTACGAGCGGTGGGTCGACGAACTACAAATAATTGCAAGGAGAAACTGGGAAAGAGAAGCAAAGGATAGAGGAGAATGGAGAATATTGGAGGAGGCCTTTACCCAGAAAGGGGTCTTAACATAAAAATGGGCAGACAAAAATCATATATTTTACTATATTTCATTATATTATTTTACTTAATACTGTTCAAAGCAATAATGTTAAAAATACTTGTAATCCACTTTAAATTGTTGGGGAATAAAAGGCTTAAATAAATAAATAATAAATATATAAATAATATTTTGTCATTTCTCACAAAAAAATATTACAAACACAAAATTGTTACATTCAGTGTTGGCGTCTAGAAATGCGTTGAGAGTGGTCAACGATACAAGGGGGAGGGGAGTTGGCTCCTAGTGGCGCCACGGTGTGGCTACTGGGAGCAGCAAAAAGTTTGTGTCTGCGGTTCGACCTGTGCCTCACGTACTTGTCAGGCACATACAGTACACACAATATATTAAGGAGATAACAAGCAGTCAATGTTGCCTCCTACAACTTTCATATATGACCATAATCTCTCTACCTCTAGAACCTCTAGAATCGATCAAATCTTGGTCGGCTATCAAAAGTGACATATTCATTAGTAACTATCTCGATAATCATTACCAATAAGTGTCTTGTTATTAAATCTGACGTGGTTTTGACACATTACGAATGAATAAAACACGGGAGTTACTCACGTAGTAAGTCAGATTGTTCCGACTATAGTTTCAACCACATTCGGTGGTCTTTTTCAAGGAGAATACGGGGCGCTCGCGGAAGCGGTCGCGGTTCGCCCAGTACTAGGCGAACCGCGACGGCGTCCGCGAGCGCCCCGTATTCTCAATAAGTGTCTTCTTCTCCTTTCTGTGACATACTATGGAGTAGCTGTTCGTGAGAACGCGATCAAATATTGGTCGATAAAATATTTGGTCAATGAAGCAGCTGAACGCAGTCCGGGTGCAATTGCAAGTCATGGTGGATTCGCAGCTCAATGCTTTCGGTGCCATTTCAAAAAACTGTCGCGGATTGCTATCGATCGCAGCTCGTCTCGCTGCCTCTACATGTGGTGTTAATTCGTATATACCTCGTTAATTTTCCTTAACGCCCGCGTCATCGGACTCGGGGGCTAACGAACTTCAATTTGTTGACGGCATCCGAAAAAACTTAGGTTAGCGTTAGAGAGCTCTTTTTTACCGACACTATAATAACATATTTCTTTATTGCACTTAAACATACAAGTAAATTGAGATTAACACACGGTTGTGTAATGGACAATCTTTTGGCTTGAATCTATATTGAACTTATCCTCGGCCTGTGTCGGTTTTTAAACGATTTCAAAAATGGAGAGGGTTTTCAATTCGACCCGTATGTTTTTTTACGTTTGTTACCTCAGAACTCGACTGGGTGAACGATTTAGATGATTTTTATTATTTGAAAGCTGATTCTTTCCGTGTAGTCCCATTTAAATTTAATCATTATTGGTCAAGCAGTTTTTGAGTTCCACTCCAATACCTGAAAAGTCTTACGTATACGTGGATGACATTATAATTATGGGCGAAGAAATCGGTGAACATACCTACACTATAACAATTTAATCCCTTGTTAGCAAAGACAACTGAAAACGGTGAAAAAAAAAAGAGCAACTACCTACTTTTTTTTTTTTTTTTCACAATAGGCAGGCGTTTGACCACTATCTCACCTGATGTTAAGTGATGATGCGGTCTACGATGATTCACGCCTGCCTAGAAGATACCTGTTCACTCGTGACTTGAAGATGCCCAGATTGTATTCATGTGGAAACACAGACTTAGGCAATGAGTTCCACTCGTTAGCTGTACGCACTATGAATGTGGAAGCAAAACGCTTGGTGCGACAGGGTGGAACGTCTACCATGTATGGATGTAGCATTGCAGACCGTCTGGTCATGTTTTGATGGAATGGGGAAGGAGGTACCAAGTTATGTAACTCCAGAGCACACTCCCAGAAATGTATCCGGTAAAAAACCGATAAGCTAGCGACTCTACGTCAGTGCTGCAGGCTTTGAAGTCGTGTCTCGACTAAAGCATCCTTGTTAATGAGCCTTTTGGCACGCCTCTCTATGGACTTAAAGGGCCTCAAGCTGATATTTAGCCGAGCCATCTTGATCATCTCACTTCAACACTAAAAAGTGTGAAATGATTTATCGAAGTCGGTACAACATTGTGCAGCTTACAATATTGTGATGATAGTTATTTTTGTGAACTATCATGATACGACAAGTTATATCACACATTTCTGAGTGTTAAAGTCGCTTCCATTTTTTTGTACATTTTTTTTGTACGAAATTGACAAGTTGTTTCCTAACAGAGTACTAAAAATTACCTACTACGTAATTTAATCTAGATATGTATGAATTAAAAATAGCGGACTAGGTACCAAAGCTGTCAAAATCGCTCATTGTGAGGCCGATCATTTCGCCATATTGAATACTAGACTTAGGCCCCAGGTTTGTTGTAAAAGTTCAAAACCGGTGACGTGACACGAAGCGACCGCGCTTCATTCATATTCGTGTGTTCACCTGTTACCAAATTGAATAATGCGCTCCGAAAGGAAAGTTATGAATTCGACACGGCGTTCGAGAAGTGCTGAAGTGGTGTAAAGGTGAATTCACGCGGTAGATCAAATTGTACGTGGGAAGGCGAACATTTGTTTATCGTTATCGTTCGCCATGAACTACGATGAAACAGAGAACATGCTCACTGATGTAAATAATTCTACTATCCACCCACCTCCAGTATACACATATAGTATACACACTCCATACCCACCAGTATTCTTCTAGTGATTATGAGTTTATTATTAAATGGATACAAACGGCTATCAATGCCTCAACGCTCAGGGAAGAGCGCTGTATGCTGAAGCACGGGTGTTAAGCCTAGTTCAGCAGCAGATACTCTTGAATAAATTTGTGCATCTAAAATAGCCTAATATATTGTAAATATTGTAAGCCTTTTTGTTGAATAAAGATATTATTATTATTATATTATTACCTGCACTCACTTACTCGCCCACACCTCACACTAGCACAAATACACCACACACAACATCACATACACATACAAACACACACACGCATAGATTCAACATAGATTTAGGCTGCTATGACTTAGCAGACTACGGATTTTTGACGTTTTCTTATTAACATCGGCTCAGCCTCGCAGCAATATGAAATTTGAACTTTAAATTAGTAAACTTGACACCCTGTTCGTTCGGTCGTGTGTTCACGCGCGTGGCGCTGAGTGGCGAGGATGTGGCGTGAATGACATGACAACTCGCCCGCTGCGCCGCCGCCTGTCAACCGAGCTCTGGCGGTTGTGGGCGGAATTCAAAACCGCACGGAATACACACTCGTTTGCAGTTAGGTACTTCATTTGCATTCAATTTTAGCATTACATATTAGAATTGAATATTGGTCGATTACGTTTTTATTTAATTAGTAAACTAAATTTATTTATTCCATACGTTCACAACATTAACAAGGTAACATTAACATAATTTAAAAATAATTTAGAATGGCAATAAAATAATCTAACTTAAAATAAAAACCTTAAAAATTTAATAAAAACTAAATTAAATCTAAAACAGGCCCCTGCGGCATTGTACCCAAGATGCTGGCAGCGTTTCCTCTTTGTATTGCTAGGCTAATACGCTAAAATTAAGTTACGCTAATTCGCTCAACGTATTCGCCTAGCAATACAAAGAGGAAACGCTGCCAGCATCTTGGGTACAATGCCGCAGGGGCCCGTTTTAGATTTAATTTAGTTTTTATTAAATTTTTAAGGCTTTTATTTTAATTAGTTAATCTATGTGTTATTAGTGATCATCTATCAACCTAAAATACTATTATAAATGCGAAAAAAGAGTGTTTGGGTGGCTTGTTACCTCTTTACACCGTTTATTACGACTTGATAGATCTGAAATCAATTCGGAATGTAACGTTATAACTTAACACGTAGGCTCTACTGTTATATCCTCTGGGATACAACAAAAACTTAATAAATGTCACTGTATGACATATATCTAACTGAACCAATTTTAAGGAATATGATTTGTTTCAAGCTTACACGTTTTATTTTTAACAAAACAAATAATGGTTTTTAAAAATAGTGACTTTATATAACCACAGCGTCAGCCAAAAAATTGACTATTTTTTATGCTTGTAACTTTAAAGTGATATAAAAAAACTGGACAAAATAAGATGTCTATGCCTAGTAAATGATGTGTAGATTATGTGAAAAAATAACTGAAATCGGACAATATTTAGAGGTAGAAAAAAGGTTTTTCTTTTTGTATGGAAAAGCACGCGGTATGGAAACCTATTAAGGCACATATATTTCTAAAAATTGTTATTATTCTGCGCAAGTTATTTAAGTTACATTTGACAGATATTCTTTCACAAATCAGTTGTATGCCACGCTATAAGTTGTTAAAAGGCACTAGAGAAAATAATTGTAGTAAGTCAGACATTAATATCCCAAACGGTTGTGATTTATTGGGAGCGCTGTAACTGTCATTAGTCATCACGCTGGCGTATACTGAGTATACTTCTAATTCGAAAAGTTCTATTAATTAATTAAATTTTACAGGCACTGCTAACAAAAGATTTATGGGAATAATGTAAACTGATATCATTTGACAAAATAAGATTAATCATACAATACAAGACCAACAATTATTTTTTTTGCAGCTGTCAACAAATAACTATAAATATTATGGAGTATACACAGACCTTCGAATTTTATATTTAAACTTAACCGTAGGTTACAATTTCATTAGAGCAATACAAGATACGTTAAATAATTTTACAAAATAATATAGAAAATCCACAATCATAATTATATAAGTACTTTTCTTTTTCTCTCAGACTTCCCCATGTCGCGGAAGGCATGGATACACACAATCACAGCACACATACATCCAAGACCCGGCCGCATAAATGTTCGCTCATGCTAGGATTCGAACCCAGGGTACCCGGGGACCAGAAACATGCCACTGACTGAGCCACGGCTACCGTTTAATGAAAAGAATGAAATAGGTATCTACTTGAGACCCCCATTTTTTTGTAGAAGAAAGAAGAATTTAAATTTATTTTGTTTATCGTCGTGTGTTTGTTTTAAATAGTCAATATAATTGTGTTGTTACAGATACATAATTATCTGTAACTGCATTTCTTTACCAAGAATCAGTTGTCAAAGCCCCGTTACCCAGTTTTTTGCAACAATTATCTTCCTTCTGCCCTATTTAAGTTGCACAAATATTTACATATAACTGTAAATTTTAGGGAAAGGTCCGTCAAAAAAATGCTTCACTTTTGGGCTCTACTTTTTAACGATTGTAGAGCAATAACTTTGGGTACAACTTTTACCTAAGCAAATAACGACATTTTTATATTGCTGTGAAAGAAGTCATATTAAAAAGTTCACCGTTATCGCCCATAATGTTTACAAATGACGTTTGCCAATTGTCTATTTGTTTCACTTTTTAGTGTTGTAATACATAGTTGGGAACTGCGATCAATTCGTAAGGACATTTCTTTGTTGCTTTCAATTAGTACAATAGTAAGGAAAAAGATATCCTTCGCAATTTGAACGTAAATCATTGTGTCGTCAAAACGCAGTCCACTATCACCTCTTGACTGTCACCTATCAACATCTAGCGTATCTGATCCAATTAAAACATCAACACAAAAATAACACGTACAGATAGTATGTGCATATACGTTTTATTACTTTCACAACTCATCACTCACATGTTAGTAGATTAATTAAGATTAATAAAACATAAAGATTCATTATGATTAGTAAAACATAAAGATTCATTATGATTAGTAAAACATAAAGATTCATTATGATTAGTAAAGCATAAAGATTCATTATAATTACTAAAACATAAAGATTCATTATGATTACTAAAACATATAAAACATTATGATTAGTAAAACGTTTAGAGATTCATTATAATTACTAAAACATAAAGATTCATTATGATTACTACAACAGTAAGTACAAGATTAACAAAAAGGGGAATTAAGACAATCTTTTGCATGTGTCACTAACGTACCTTGCGGGTGTGACTGGTGTGCTTTTGTGACACGCAATACAGTGGTTCTGTATATGAGCAAAGTACACTTAAGTACCTTTAAGAAAAAGGTTTACATGCATATGCATATGTGGGCTTTGCGTTTAAGTAAGAAGCTATAGTGAACAGCTTTCTTACTAAAACCAAAACCCATACACTCGATTTCCAATCGAAACGGTCAAAGTCCTAAACCCTAAAGTTTACGTACCTACCCTCTTTCAATCGTAAATCATAACAAACATCTTGGGTAACCCTTCGTCAGCCACTCGCACCCAAGTGCCGTTAATTGACGCCCGGGTGGAAATTGGTCGCTGTACTCGCTTCCGTGACTTAATGACTAGCCGCCCAGTGGATGGACGGCGAAACCCATTTAGGCGTGTGCAATTTGTGTATGCAGGGTTAGCCGACTGGATTTGGTGTTGGCCGTCGCTTATAACTACCTACACAGTGTTAATAATCAATCGGGGCTTGATCTCGAGAAAAACATTTAGTAACTTATTTACCTCGACATTTTGACCAATTAATTGCTTTATAAGTTGCATTAAAATATGCAACTTAAAAAATATTTTTAAAAGTTAATATTTCGATACAGCTCTTCTATGACAACTGTATCAAAATGTTAACTTGTTTACAATTAAGATACAACTCCAGCTGGACCAAGGAGGTTGCAATGCAGTTTTTCTACATATTTATAGTCTTTGGACGCGGTACAACACGCATGCGCGACCAGCAAATGGATTTTGGCGCTAAACGTTTACAAATAAATGGAAACATTCCTCTGATTTTATGTAAATTTCATTATTTATATTATTTTATGAGAGTAGATAAAGTAGTATATGAAACTGCACATAATTTGGTCTTTTATTATGATACAGTTTCATAAACTACTATTAAAAGTTAGCATTTCGATACAGCTCTTCTATGACAACTGTATCGAAATGTTACCTTTTTTAATCTTAAGATACAACTTCAGCTGGACCAAGGAGGTTGAAAGCAATTTTTCAAAATAGTCTGTGGACGCCGTGCTACACGCATGCGCGACCAGGAAATGGATTTTGGCGCTATACGTTTGTAAGTACATGCAAACATAATGTTGTGATTTTTCGTAAATTTCATTATCTATTTTATGAGATTAGATAAAGTAGTGTATGAAACTGCACATAATTTGGTCGTGCAATGCCATAAAAAAACTTGCTGCGGCTTGTTCTTTTAACTTATAATAGTGTTTTAAGAACCCTTATTATCTTGCAATCTGGAGCGTTGCAGTAATCGTGGCAAAGCTTGTCGTCGCGTTGCCGTTGTTTAAATAGTTCCTTAGTAAGCAGACTGTAGAAACTTCTCTTACAACTAGTATAAGTCACTACTTATACTAGTTGTAACCTACATTTTCGGGTTCGATTCCCGGACAGGTCAAACATTTGTGTGTATGAACATGTCTGTTTGACCTGTGTCTGGGTGTGTATATGTATATAAAAAAAAAGTATATATATAAGTATGTATTTAAGTGTATATATATCAGTCGTCAGGTTACCATAGTACAGGCTCTGCCTAGTTTGGGACCTGAAGACCTTGTGTGAATGTTGTCCCATATTATAAAAATAAAAAATAAAAAAACATTTTAGCCCACTTCCCATCCGACTAATATTATAAAGGCGAAAGTTTGTATGTATGTGCATGTGTATGTTTGTTAGTCCTTTACGCTCAATGGGCTACAACGATTTCGATAACATTTGGTATGGAGACACTTCAGACCCTGGATTAACACATAGGCTACTTTTCACCCCGAAAATAATTGCTATTCCCGTGGGATAAGCAAATAATTCAAAAACCTCTGTTACTCCTTCACGCTCAAATGGCTGTACTAATTTCAGTGAAATTTGGTATGGAGCACATAAGCTACTTTTAATACAAAAAAAAATATAGTTCCCGTGGGATAATTGAGGTAGCGAAAAAACCGCAATTCACGCGGATGAAGGGTTATGATACAGTTTCATAAAGTACTATATAAATTCAGGATGTTCTCTCAGCCATGTGCGTCCACTGCTGGACAGAAGCCTCCCCCATATAGGGGGGATTTGCCAATACTCGCCACGTTTGGCAGGCGGGTTGGCGAGCGCAGTATGATTTCCAATCCTCAGAAGGTGCTGCTGCCCACCTCCTGGTACGTGGTCCCTTAGCCGACTCTTACGGCACCCGCGGGAAGAGATGGGGGAGTACTATTCTAGGCCGGTACTACCACGGCCAATGGAAAAAAGGGTAAATTCAGGATAACTAAGTGTAAATATTGGTTAATTATAGGAACTACGACGAGTTAATATAATGTTACTTGTTCATGTTACAAATTTCTTTGGTTCCTTTGAACTAATGCGGCGTGGGCATTCACCAAATTTCACCCAATAAAAGTTATTGTATCGTTTCTTTGAACATTAACAGCAGGTCAAAACATTGTTTCTAACGAAGCGCACAGTAGCTTCTTCCCTCAAAAAGATCTAAGTAATAAAGATAACCTTGGCTGGTTATTGTAAAACTGTTTTGGGTCATTTTATGATTTTTACTGCCGCGTAGCTTTCATCTCGCCGCTTGTAAAAGTTAGCCGACTTTCTATAAAGTTTGTACGTAAACCATAAGTTTACAATGGTAGTGATTCGCTTATTCAATTGAACTAAACTTAAATGTTTTAAAACGAATCCAGTTCTTATTAGGTTACGATAAAGTCTAAATTAGTATGAGACTTATCAATAACATCACTAAAATTAAATGTATTGATTAAAGGTGCGGGGTAGTTTTAGCGAAATTAAGTCGCCACTTATTTGGTGCCTACTAAAACTACCCGCAATTGGCCAGCAATGGAATAAAACTCGTCTAATATTAGTGAGAGCGCTGTATGGAGTTATGCGAATTTGAATTTTAGCGTAAATAGAATACGAGCTACTTCAATTTGAAGAATTTTAGTGAATTTTAGCTAGTTCGTGTGATTAACAGAATTAGGGCCAATGTATATATTTTAGTTTTTTTTTAAATGTAAGCAATGCATTGTCAGATGTTATCGGTAATCGGTAAATACTTACAACTCTTTCAGGTACAATTCAACGAATTATTATTTTAAGCAAAACGCAGCGCGACGCCTTAAGGAATCATTTTTTTTTAGAAAAGTATCTTTTATAGGTATGTACTACTGAATTTTTATGGAACTGATATGTGGCCTCTTTAAACTGATCCCTAATCTTTATTTATATTTTACTATGGTTGAAGCGATGATAGCTCAGCGGTGAAAGCGTCGGCTGTCAAACTGACAAACGCTGAAGCGCCGGTTCAATGCACAAATTGTATGTTAACATTCCAATATAATATAACTTTTGTGTCTTTCTTATTTACTTTTTAAATTGCAATGCCAAAAATGAACGCTGTGTTCACTATTCGCGGAATCTGAGGCGGCAAAATTAAGTCAATGGTAGTAATTTTCATTACGACGCGTATTTCAAGTCTATACATAAAGCTATCCTTTTCTATATTATTTGTACCGTATTATCTGTCGCAGTAAGCAAGTTTATTTCGTAAAGGAACAATATCTGAGCACCGCGCAGTATGAATATACGTCATCTTTAGTAAAAGATCATTGGCCTAGTTTTATTATTAAGTTTACTCAGTGTTACATCTCATTTGTGAACAAAAAAAATACTATTAAGAAACTTTAAATAATGGAGAACAGAATTCTATTATACTGTTTCAATCCAATAGTTAATACAGAAATCGCCAACCATTTAAAAATGCCCCTTGATTGAGGTCATTTTTTTTTCAGTGTGAGGCAACTAGGAAAGGTATGTTCAAGTAGGTAAAACCGCGCGTCTCAGATAGTATTATCTAGTATAGCATCTAGTAGTATATGTACACAGCACACATACTTAATAACAACTTGATTAAATTAATCACAACTTAATTAAATTAATCACAACTTGATTAAATTAATCACAACTTGATTAAAATAATCACAACGAGATTAAATTAATCAAAACTTCATCAAAATACCCAAGGAAAATATGATTACAGCAATAGAAGTTTATTTGATAAAACGTTAAAACGTGTTACCTGATCATTTTTAAAATGTCACATTGTAACAGAAAACAAGTTTTAATATTGTTCAGTCCAAACAAGTTTGTTACTTGATTCAATCAAACATTCTTGGTTAGGTTACTAGAGTGTTTTTATACCTACTCATATTTTGTAGACACCTGCACTTAGCATAGTTTATTCTTACAATCCTAAAATTACCTTCGTAAGCTGTATATGCCTGTAATAGGTGTATATATGTGTATATATAATATGTACACTGTTGGCGTATCATATTAAATAAATAAATAAAAGTGTTATTTATACTTAATGAAGTCTATAAGGTTAAACATGTCGTGATAGTATGTTTTAATAAACTTAATCATCTCTACCACAAAGCTTGACTAAAACGATCACACGACTTGGCTATAGTAATCATGTATGAATATGGTATATATGATTCCATAAAGTTTACTAAAACACTTGATTACAAACGCTAAAAAGTAACTTGAAAAAACTGCCTATGTAATCTTGTCAAAGTCAATCTACTGTTGTGTATGTGTGTATGAGTAACTTAAATACGATGACTTGTTTACAACAAACATTTTTCTACTTGGTTACCACAAGTAAGTTTTGTGATCGCATCCTTAAAGATCCCGTAATCAAATAAAAGTAGTTGTATGTCGGCCACCGAGGTGGACAGACGACCTAACTAAGATCGAAGGCAAGGGCTGGATGCTGGTCGCTTCCATCCAGCCGTTCGTTCCACAGGTCCTTGTGGAAATCAATGGGGGAGGCCTATGTCCAGCAGTGGACGTCCTATGGCTGAGATGATGATGATGATGTATGTCAGTTTGGTAGTGGTGGGGAAAGTTGAAGCAAAAAGACTTCGCGGCCGATCACCTACCTACCCGTTGGTCAGACCACGTAACTACCTTCACTGTCACAACCGCCTTAAGTGAAGCCAAAAATCGAACGGTTTCCAAAAATATCATACAAAAAGCTATGAACAGATAGACCATCTGGGACACGACCTTCAGTAATGAAGTGTACGACTAAGAAGAAGAAGAGATGTCAGTTTACAAACTTTACATCACGTTAGAAAGTGAACATTTTCTGAACTCATAAATTACACGTCGAGTATTCCTAATCAACCAAGACGCGTGTCGTATCCTCATTCGCTTCATCAACCAATCGCGGAGATTCGTTTGGTTTTCTTTTTCTCTAAATTTGCCAATTCGTGAGGAGATGGTACGAAATAAATATTAATAATAAAACAGGGTTTGTCTTCCAAATTACGCAGTGGAGGCGCAGCGTGTTGACGACTCCTAATTTGACGTAATTTACATAGATTATGCCGGTTCGCTGAGTGCCAATCTTTTTAAGTGGCTTCTCTACTCATTTTGTGTTCCTGCCGCGGCCCAATAAGGAATTTATTACTTTGAACAGCGTTCTTTGCGAATTTTTTATGTGTTTTATGAGGTGAATTTTCGGGTTGTTTGGAATTTTTCCCTCTTCTGACGATTCACGGGGGAGGGTGCGTAATTAGTAGAAATAAGTACAAGTACTTGGATTAAGGGTTTTTATTTTTATCATCGAAAAATACAGAATTTAAAAGAAAAAGTTGAACTTGCTATAAATCTTTGTTTATCTAGCAAAAGGATCAATATTCGATTTTTTTCGAGAGCAAAAAGCGCTATAACGTATCTTCGTAGCTGCGGCGGGTAGCCATACATTCGAAACGCAAATAACGCCTAATCCTGCCTGGCCACCCCACTTTGTAAGCCAACATTATCTCATGTTATGTTCCAATATTACCCCGTTTTACGGGGGTTCGGGGAGCGTAAATCAAATTTATATCCTTTTTATACAGGCATTAAAATTTTATCAGAGAGATTTCTTTCTACGCCATTGTCCAGTTGAGTCCTGTCACCCCCCTTTTGACTTTCCAGTACGGTGATATGGAGGATTTACGTGTTTTGCTGATATGTCGCATTTTCTCGTAAAATTCTGTTCTTGCTGATTTATTATTTTTTGTTGCCTATTTGTTATTTAATTATGTATGATGATGTGACCTATCGAATTGTTTGATAAAAACACCATGTCACACACACACATATATATTTTTAATATACATGATTTTAGATCATGTATATCATTTTGATGACAGAAACACAAAGGAGTTCCTGCACTTCACTTTTAACTGAAGCTAAACTGGCAGCAAGACGGCTTTAAGAGTAAATGAGAACACTATGATGATCCAAGACAGAAGCGAGAGCTAGTGATTTTGGAAACCGAAATTAATTGTTTTTTTATACTGTATCGTTTGACCATAATCTCACTTGATGGTCAGTGACGATATGGTCGAAGATGCTATCACGCTAGACCTAGTATGCTTACTGGCTCTCAACGACTGCTGCCTGAACACACTATGTGTTTGGTGACAGTTTTTAAACTTGAGGGTGGTAGCTGGCTAGCAATGTACTTGAAAGAACCCTATCACCGTGCTGAGTATTTTATAACAGTTTAACCTTCGCCCGACGCTCAAGCCGTTGGTGGAGATTGAACCAGCGTCCGTCAGATTGACAGCCGACGTTCCCACCGCTGAGCTATAATCGCTTCAAAAAATTCTATACGACAATGCTGCTCGCACTCATGGTATACGCGCTGCTAACTGGCAGCGGGATCGTAGCATACAGATAAATATAAGTCACAAATGTTATTGCAATTGTATAAGAACAATTCACTTAAAGCGTTTTTTATTCTTATAAAAGCATTTCATATTTTATTTTTTATACTGTATAGATCTAGCGGCTGACCACTGTCTCACTTGATGGTCAGTGACGATGAGGTCGAAGATGTTATTACGCTAGACCTAGAATGCTCCCTGGCTCTCAAGGACTGCTGTGCACAACGCCGCCAAAGAAGTTTTCACTTCAAAAATTGAATCAAATGTGTGCCATAATTTTGATGTGTGCAATTAGATATACAAAGGAATTAGGTTGAATACCTATTTGTCGTATTAAAAAAGGGCCGGAAGTAACGCTCCATGTCCAATTACAGTAATATCTAATACAGAACAGATACAATGTATACCTTTTACCCTTTCTTTCAACTATACATAAAATCGCAATTTAGAGCGGTGTCCATTTAGATTTTTTAATCGGCTATTCAGTGCCTACGGGCAGGCCTACATTGCTACGGTGTAGCACGGGCTACAAAGTGCTTCGGTGCTACGGTCTTCCGGATAGAACAATGGCTTGCTAGACACCATGCAACACAGTACACAAACTGAATTACACAATTTAATTCCACCATCTCCATTCTATCATCGGTCAACCAGAAGCGTTTTGCTTCCACTTTTATAATGCGTACTGCCAGAGAGTGGAACTCATTGCCTGAGACTGTGTTTCCCGATATGTACAACCCCGGAGTCTTCAAGTCACGAGTGAATAGGTTCCTTCTTTGCGTGCTCCACCTTAGACCGCGTCGTTGCTTAACATCAGGTGAGACAGTGGTCAAACGCAAGCTTATAATCTTAAAAAAAAACACTTCAACATTTGTTGGAAGAGAAATAAATGGTTGGAATCAATTCAACCGGTAAGACATAAACAGGATAGTGCAAAGTCAAAGTGAAGATAAATATGATATTGATAACAGATGACATGAATAAATAATATTTACACAGTTTTTTATTTAGCTAATAAAATGGATTTTTTTATGAGGTATGAGTTTTTTTTTTTGATGCTGTAAATCTTGACTACGGAACCAAATTATCAAAATTAATAATAGGTATATACATATATGTCGGATTATAAGTAATACAGTTACAGAACTGTAAATTAGGCTAGATGGATTTTTTTATTATACTGTATCTCTAAAAAGCAAATGGATGGAAAGCAGGCGCATTACTGATTTTTTACAAATTGTATCTGTCTATAGGCAGTGGTAATAACTTAAAATCCGTTGGGCCGTTGGCTTGTTCCGCTAATAACATAAAAAAAATTTTTTTTTTAAAGTTTGACAATATATTGATTGAAATAAAAAGAAAAGCTATATTAATCATCCATGTGAAGGTGCAGCATGACGTATGATTTGATATATTTTTTGCAGTAATAATTGACAAACCTGAGGTACTGTATACGTCAATGTGATGATAGGTTCTCATCGATATGTGATGTCAAAGTGTGGCCCGCGGCGAAGCGGATTATTTAGGCCGCAATTCCTGCGACAAAATCGGATCCATTTTATCTTTCCTGTTGCAAAATGAGTAATCATGTATTATCACGAGTTTTTTATTTAAATAATTAGATAATGTTAAGTTAAGCTGAAAATATATGAAAATATTTGTAGGGGTCTGTAGGTTTAAGTGTCTATGTATGTGTATTGTAGTGTTGCCTTTTGTCAGAAATAAATATGTTTTCTTTCTTTCTTTCAAAAATAGAACATGGTGCACTTTATACAAAATAAGCCAATGATTTAAACCAAAATAATTCAGTGAATTAGTAAATCAATGATTCTCTTGAATTATTTTATAGTGTAGCAAAGGAGTTTTTCGCAACATTGATAGTATTACTTACAAAAGGGTGGATTGTAATAAAATATATAGTCAAAACAAATAATTTTTTGGTAACTTCTATGTTACGTGTCAGTTTTTGTTCATAAATTTGTAAGTATAAATGCATACATGCAATGCATGTTATCCTGCTAGTCCTAAAGTGTCCACTATCTCTCAAAGACTGCTGCCTGATGGCACGTTGTCTTTAGTGATTGATGGCTTCTGAAACATAAGTGTTATGCCATAAAAAATTTTATTACAACAAAAACCTCTTTGGTCAACCCTGAAATGTTTTAAGTAAACCACCAACGTATTTTGACGACGACCGGTTGGCGCAGTTGGCACTCTGCCCTCTGAGCCGTTGGTCGCGGGTTCGATTCCCGGACAGGTCAAACATTTGTGTGTATGAACATGTCTGTTTGGCCTGTGTCTGGGTGTGTATATGTATATAAGTATATATATCAATCATCGGGTTACCATAGCACACGCTCTGCCTAGTTTGGGACCTGATGACCTTGTGTGAATGTTAAATAAATATATATATTATGCATATTATTGAAAGCATTTTTCCAAGTTGCAACATTAAATTCCATTTTACAGAAAACCCCTTATACCTACTCTTACCTTACCTTTATTAACTCTGTTTATAACTTCCTGTTTGTTTTATTCAAATTCAAATAATGTATTCATCAAAAATTATTACTAAAAGATATTATCCTAAGTTACAAAGATTAGTAATAGTAAGTTATCTATATATACACCTGGGATGGTAACTGCACTAGGATTCCCTGTGTCACAGCTATCACGATACCAACCTCTGGACAGCAATATATAATAATCTGTAGGTACTTACATAATATATTCTTGTAAATCAGAAATGATATAAATTAAAAAATAAGAAAGAACATGATGTAGAATTTTATTACAATGAAATTCTTATACAAAAAGGTTTAACCAAGTACATGTTAAAATGAAACATTTATACAAAGACACAAAATGACAGCATAAATTAGAATGGAACGATCTTACGGTATGCAGCGTCGAGCCCAACCACCTTACCGACCGACGACTGAACAAAATGTGGCGGTACTCGATTTTTTTTTTTTTTTTTTTTCTAACGGACTAATGCTGTTTGCCTCTACCGGCATTTACAGCTTCACCGGAGGGGGGGCGAGCACAGATGGTGCTCAGCCCAATATTTGTGCGGGCGCAGAAGGCGCACCGCCTAGTGAGGCTAGCGCTGACGGCGCTGTGCCACTAGGAGAGGACGAGGCGACTAGCTCAAGGGCACCACTGAGGTTTGGACCTCGGCTTGAGCTGTCGCCAGGACAGGGAGTTATCGGATCGACTTGCCCCGGTACCAGAGTGGTCCGTAAGTGGGCCCTAAGGATGTTTGCTCTTTGACTATTTGGAGAGAATCTAACCAGGATGTTTTTGCCTCGAGCTCGCCGTCGAGCTCGGTGTCGAACTGTGTGCCGGTACTCGACTGGGCGCTTGCTTTTATAAGTGATAGTGGGGATCAATGTTGCCAGTGACAATGTTGCCAATTGGCTAATAGCTAAGAATATTTTATAATAAGATAGGTGACGCTAGAATTGTGTATTGTTACTATAACCATACCAAGACGACGCGCGCGGCGCATAACATCGTGGCTTAATTTGAATACACATATATTTTATGAAGTGTATTGTCTATATTCATACTACTAATGAAGATACTAACTCATGGATTCAAACATTTGCGCATCGGTTGAAACAAAATTTCAAATTCAACGAAGGACCGCGGCTGTCTGGCCACAGCTTTTTAATGCAACCAAATAGGATCTGGTTCATCATGAAGGTAATGTAAGCATTAGTTTGACAGCATTGGGTTTATTTTGTAACAGATGAAAGGAAATCGCATCTGATTTTTATAATGTGAAAGTTTGAATGGATGCATGGAGGGATGGATGATTGTTACCGAAACATGCCACAACGGCTGAACGGACCCAGATGAAATTTAGTATGGAGATAGCTTATATCCTGGATTAACACATAGGCTTATTTCAATCATCACCATTTTTCATTACCACGCGGGTAAAACGGGTTTGGATGAAATTTGGTATATAGATACTTCAGGTCCCGGAATAACACATAGACTACTTTTTATCATAATCATCAATCACCACCGCGTGGGTAAAACAGCGGGGCGCAGCTAGTTAATAAATAAAAGATTCTAATCGCGGCAGGGGCAAACATTATGTGCAATGAGTGAAGATGTTTGTCCCGGGTCTTGGGTGTTTGTGTGTGTCCATGCCTCCCGCGACACAGGGAATCCTAGTGCGGGGGTTTGAGTGTGGTAAATAAGTAACAAGAAACATACGGCTCGAATTGAGAACCCCCTCTTTTTTTGAGTCGGTTAAAAAATATATGGAGAGTCTATCGACATTGGGCTGTGATTGTGTGTTTTTCCTGCGACACAGGTAATCCTAGTAAAAAAAAATTGGTTGTCTGTAAAGTCGGTTTACGGACGATAGATTTACGTGATAACGACATAATCATGTATGACATTGACATTTGACATTTGACATTTGACATTTGACTTTTGACTTTTGACTTTTGACTTTTGACTTTTGACTTTTGACTTTTGACTTTTGACTTTTGACTTTTGACTTTTGACTTTTGACTTTTGACTTTTGACTTTTGACTTTTGACTTGACTTTTGACTTTTGACTTTTGACTTTTGACTTTTGACTTTTGACTTTTGACTTTTGACTTTTGACTTTTGACTTTTGACTTTTGACTTTTGACTTTTGACTTTTGACTTTTGACTTTTGACTTTTGACTTTTGACTTTTGACTTTTGACTGACTTTGACTTTGACTTTGAATTTGACTTTGACTTTGACTTTGACTTTGACTTTGACTGACTTTGACTTTGACTTTGACTTTGACTTTGACTTTGACTTTGAAGTTTGACTTTGAATTTGACTTTGACTTTTACTTTGACCTTGACCTTGTCTTTGACCTTGACTTTGACTTTGATTATATTATCTAGATCTAGATAAAACTTAGGTGGAACGTTACTGGAATGTTACCGTTACTATTTTTCATTTTGGCATCCATCAATTTATAAAACGTTATCACGTCAAAATAATAGATTACGATAGGAAATTAGTGTTTGTTCTGGTGTTGAGTGTGTAATCATCACTGAGGTTCTATTATCAATAGTAACTCAGTGGTAATCATAGTATGCACCGTTAAAAGTGTCCGTTAAAATGGACGAGTGTAGGAAAGAAGAACAAAATAGCCTAAATGGCATATCTTCACTACTTTATTTCTGTGTACAATATCCAAATAAAGTTCCACTAAAGTTTCCATTACTTTAGTGAATCTTGGTGGAACAGGGAATGAAATTTTAGCTTATGCTTGCCTCAACTAAACTTCATACTGTCAAAATACACATGTGCAGACAAAAAGAAAAATTACAAACGTATATAATTACATAACTTTGTAATATTTAATTTTATATGTATATTTTATTACAAAGAGGCGTGCATGTGGGATGTTGATTGACCATTGTCCCGATAGTCATTTCGACGAACGGTCTAATAGCGAAGAGCCTCGATCAACATGTTAAGAGGCTCTCGCTAGACGGTTGGATCAAGGGTCAGATGCAGAAGGTGGCACTCCTTGAAACGGCGCGTATTGTCCGGAGGTTCCTCACTCTGCAGCCCTAACCACCGGTAGCTTGGACCCTGCCCTGCTGTCGACGGCGCTGTAGGTTTAAGTTTTTTAAAATATTGTTATCAATTTTGGTTTTTGATATCTATATTGTAAAAAAACTAGCCTATGAAAAAATAAAAATAGAGGCGTGAATATACGTATGTATATATTGGTATTATATATAATGATGTGTTTCCTAAAAAAATCGAGTAATAAAAGTACTCAATAGATGGCGCTGTATAGTTTACATTACAGTTTTAAAGTTGATAAAATAGTTCTGTCACTGTCAAGATATCAACCTGAGTACCATAGACTAGTAAGAAAAAGCATTTGTTATTACAAATGCTTTTTCTTACTAGTCTATGTTACTCAGGTTGTAATTTTTCATTATAGTTTCGTTTCCGACCTTGGAATATTCTCGTGTTACTTAATTCTTTCAATTGTCTTTGTTTGCTTAATTTATTCTATCGATTGATTATGACAGGTAACTATCTGTGACTGGCCATCTGGTAAGTATTTTTGAACTAGCTTTTTCTTAGGAAACCTTTAATTGATCGGTGGTTCAATTTTATATTATCTTCTCGACTATAGGCCCAGTGTTCCCCAAACGTGAAGGTACGTAAGAGTGAGGGCTTGATGAATATCAAAGAGCAGTGTAATGAGGGGAGGTCCATTCACCGAAACTTGACGCGACACACTGGGCAGATCTATCCGATACGTGGACATAAATATTCTATTTGAATAACAGCTAAGTTTTGAATGAGAGTAAGCGATCTTTTTTCATATCTCAATTCATTACATTTTTTTGAAGTGAAAACTTCTTTAGCAGCGTTGTGCACTTTTATATGGGAAAAAAATGTTATACTCGCGTCATGACATTTCGCGTCAGGACACGTGACACTGATCGCAACATTCTTGAGGCGCGTGACGTCGGAAACTCGTAAGACGGAGGGAGAGTAGTTGAAATTTAAACCTGAACGTGTTACAAATAAGGAACATTTTCGTTTGTTGGTAATAATACGTCCTTTTTGAAGCAAACCGCGCTCACCTCGCTCGCCCGTTTAACATGTTGATTTTGACTTCATTCTATTGTATGCTCCATCGCCCTCACTATTATGTTTAATGTGTAGATACATAAAATCAATAAACTTAAATAACTATTGTAAACTCTAAGGCTTTCACGGCCGGCGTTGCATGTTGTATGTATTGCTTCCGGGCTGTTTGGCCGTGGTCTATGTGATGGTCTCAGTATCAGAGAAGACGCCGCGAAAGAGAGTTCTAGGCTCTTGTCGCCGCTCGGACCTGAACCACTGAAGATGTCGACCGCAGTGATCGACGAAACGTCTGGAACACAAGTTTCACATAGACCACGGCCAAACAGCCCGGAAGCAATGCATACAACATTAAATAACTATTGTCATGTTTGTCTACGATAGGGCAATAAATGAAAATTGAATTTTGACACATAAATGCAAGTTTTTCACTTCTACCGACACACTCGGAGTGCAGCCCGTTCCTTATTATTTATATAAATACTTGTATAATTGACATAGTACTTTTTGTTGAAATGAATAAACTCTGTAACTGGATCTGATGCGGTTTTATTTCTATATATTTTACATTATAATGTATTAACTCAAACTAGTACAAAACATTATAACCGGTGTTCGAACAGAGTAGGAATAGACAAAGGCGCAGAGACAAGTAGTAGTAGTCTGTACTGGGCTGCGTTCATGGATTATGTTATTCCAACACTTTTACAATTAATTGTATGTCATTATCTTTTCACTCTTGCTAACAGTTTTCGGGAATCTTTTGTTGGCAATGATCAACAATTTTTGGAAAAGGTATTTATTGTTAATTGTATATAGATCAACATTTGTGACACAAAATAAGACTAAGCAAAATTAATTTAAAAGACTAACTTGATTTTTTAAATATATATTTCAGTATGAGTTTAGATAATTAATTCATTATGATAATTAAGAGTTTTTTTTTCTTTTTTACATATTATAAGTTTGCGTTTGAAAACTGTCTCACCTGATGTTAAGTGATGACGTTGTCTAGGATTTAGCACGCAAACCTAGAAGGTACCTATTCACTCGCGACTTGAAGATTCCAGGATTGTACATATCGGGAAACACAGACTCGCGCAACGAGTTCCATTCCTTGACAGTACGCATTAAGAAAGTGGAAGCAAAACGCTTCGTACGTATAGGTGGTGTATATCTACCATATAGCGATGGCGAATTGCCGTACGTTGAGTCGACCGATTATAGAAAGGGGATGGTGGAATCAGATTGTGTAATTCCGGTGAACATTCTCCGAAATGCACCCGATAGAAAACCGATAGGCTTGCTACTCTACGCCGGTGTACGAGTGCAATAATATTGCTATTAATAAAAAAATATCCACAATTTACTGGAACATCGTATGTTATTCTAACCGATGGTTAATTTGCAGTAACAGAGGCTAAATAGGATTTGTCTGCGTACGAAGAGACTGCCTCCAGCAATCAACTAACCGGATTTGCACATCAACACAAAGTGTCATCCGTGCGCAAGTGTGGCACCACCGCTACCGTTCTATAGTTTATTATCTCTATGGCCTCTTGTCGTGAAGTAATGGTCAATAGTTATGGTCGTAGCATTTGCATTATAGTGAAATTCGCGCAACACAAAATTCTCATAACCGTAATTAATTATTTTTTTTTCATTCATCTCAGCGATTGGGTGTCCACTGTTGGACAAATGCCTCCCCCAATTGGGGGGAATTGCCAATACTCGCCACGCTTGGCAGGCGGGTTGGTAGTATGATTTCCGATGCTCAGAAGGCGCTGCTGCTCACCTTCTGGAATTAATATTATATTATATTAATATTATGGACTAATAAATAATTGGATACTTGCATGCATGTATTCTAATAAAATGATATCAATGGGGAAGGCCTATGTCCAGCAGTGGACGTCCTATGGCTGAGATGATGATGATGATGATGCATGTATTCGGGCCGCTTCCAACAGGTCCTTGTGGAAATCAATGGGGGAGGCTTATGTCCAGCAGTGGACTTCCTATGGCTGAGATGATGATGATGCATGTATACTTAAGACTTTAGCTTAAAGAAGTTATGCCATGATTTTGTTAACATAATGTGTACATAATTATGTATATAGTATATCATAAATAAATAAAAAAAACTACTGTAATACTTTGTTTTCTATCTCAAGATTTCACCAACAATTCTAAAATGATTAGAAAAACCAACGGGTTGCACTCCAGGAGTGCCGGCAAAAATGAAAACTTGGACATTAACGTTGTGTTTTTTTGGCTATTTTGTAATGGTTAGGGAATAATTTCGCACGAATTGCTTTATTTATCAGTATAAAAAAAAAAAAAAAAATTTCAAAAGAGCTGTGGTGGTACCGGCCTAGAACAGTACTCCCCCATCTCTTCCCCTAGGTGCCGTAAGAATCGGCTAAGAGATCACGTACCGTGATCTCTTAGGACACGTACCGTGATCTCTTAGGTGATTCTTACGGAGGTGGGCAGCAGCGCCTTCTGAGGATAGGAAACCATACTGCGCTCGCCAACCCGCCTGCCAAGCGTGGCGAGTATTGGAAAATCCTCCCTATATGGGAAGGCATATGTCCAGCAGTGGACGTCTTATGGCTGCGATGAATGAATGAAATAAATGATCAGTATAAAAGTACTATCATTTATGTGGTAAAATACAGTATTCATTTATTGCGCTATCGTACACAAACATGACAATTTATATTACATTATTTTTACTCACCCTCCGTCTTCGTTGACGACGTCGATGACGTCATGCGTCTTACGAATTTTCGATCAGTGTCACTTGTCCTGACGCGAGTTTAATATTTTTGGACAACAAAATAATGAAATTAATAATTATGAATAAAACTGTTTAACTGTTTATATCCATGGATTTTATTAACAGAATTTATTAGTAATGGTGACTTGAATATTACAATGTAATTTTTTTTAGTTTTATGATTTTGCTTGCCTAGAAATGTAGATTATGGAGCACTCCTATATACTTCTCAATAACTGTTAAACTTACCCATGCTCATGCAAATAAATATATTTGACTAGCAGCGCCCAGCGGTTTTAGCCGCGTGGTGATGATTGATAATGATAAAAATACTCCACGTGTTATTCCGGGACCTGAAGTATCTACGTACTAAATTTCATCCAAATCCATCCAGCCGTTCGAGCATGATTACCCGTGGTTGATGATGATTAAAAGTAGTCTATGTGTTATTCCGGGGCCTGAAGTATCTACATCCCAAATTTCATCCAAATCCGTCCAGCCGTTCTGGCGTGATTGAGTAACCATCCATCCATCCAAACTTTCACATTTATAAAATTAGTGGGATGGGTTTTAGGTGATAGTGACTCAGCTTTGAATGAACACTTAAAAGAAAAATACGTTCGTAAGATCTATACACGCAACATTGAACGCACGCGCAGCTGCATTGCACATTGCTGTGTTTATCATGATAATGAAGTCACTTTATGTGATCATGTACCTTTCTAAGCTCTCTTAACATCTGGGGCCTTAGTCTACTATTCAACATGGTAATATGATGGACGATTTTGACAGTTTTGGTAGTCCGCTATTCTTAATTTGTCCATATTAAATCAATCTCAATTTAATTCAAGATTCAGTGACGTAGCACCTTATTTTTTATTGTCCATTAGCACCCGACTTCTCAATTTAGTTCATAATCGATATAGGACGAGCATAGGTTCAGCATAGATTCAAGCCGCCATGCATTTAGCAGACCACGGATTTTTGACGTTGTCTTATTGGCATCGAGTCAGCCTCGTACTCATGAAATTAGAAAACTTGACAGCCTGTTCAATAAAATTCAATCGTTGAATTAAATGTAGAAACTTTAACGATACAAAATACACAATATGGGATACCTCTTGTATGAGTCGCGTTTACGCCAATAAACGATTACTCTTTTTAAAAAAAAACCACAAAATGGAATCGACTTCAACACTCAAAAGTATGAAATAACCTGTTGAAGTCGGTACCATGATTGTTCAAAAGTAACTATTATCAAAATATTGTGAACATGGTATTTATACCAACTTCGACACGTTATTTCTCTCTTTTGAGTGTTGAAGTCGGTTCCATTTTTTATTTTTTTAAAAATCAGATTTTTCGTGACTTTTGTTACTCAACGGATCAATTGTCATTGTGTATGTTCACCGATTTGTTCACCCTCAATAAGAAAGTCTTCCAAGTAGACGTAACACTTTTCAGTTATTGGAGTGTAACTCAAAAACTGCTTGACCGATATTGATTAAATTTAAATGTGATCACTCGGAAAGCACCAACTTTCAAATGAAAAAAGAATCTTCAAAATCGGTTCTTCCAGTCGAAAGTTCTAAGGTAACAACTCTATCCCACGAGCAATGTTCCAGTGAGTTTTAACAAAATTTGAAGTGTAAATTCGAGGACTGTGTACGTCTGGATAGTAAACATATTGGTGATGTTATTTAGAAAATGTCTACATTAAAAAAAAAATACTCTACACTATGTAGTATTTTTGGATGGATTTTTAAAATCCGCTCAATTTCATAGACCACCCTGTACTTTGACTGGCTACAGAGATCTAATTTCATCCTACAATGCAATCGAGATGCGATTGTTATTTTTTCGGAATACTAAGTTTATTGAATGACTATTGCATTGTTTATGAAATTTTTGAGATTGGACAATTAAAAGAGTATGGTTAATTTTGGCAATTTTCTTTATCTCGATTTTTTTCTATACTAAATACATACACTATTTACATACTGGTTACGTACAATATACATCGATTTATGGACAAACATTATATGTACAATTTCTAATAAATATAATTTATACTATATACAAATAATACATATAACACATATTTACTCAATGACAAGAGTTGGTTAAAAGTAATCAGTCGTTTTTCGAATAATAATAAATCATTTTTACGCACTTACGCATCTAACATTTACACAAACTATCCATAAAGATATTATATAAAAATGACTAATCATTACAAATAAATGTATTACTCGTCAAGCTTGAACACATCAGCCATAAAATGTTTAACAATATTAACTTTAACATTTACAATATCTATGAAAGTTTTTTCCTATATATGCATCTCTAAACTATTCAATTGAAATTCAAGAACTATGAATAAATAATCTGATATAATTCAATGTACTTTAAACCATTAATTAATATTTACAAGCTCATTTGTTTATCACATTTTATCGAACCCGTGTCGACACGGCCCTTGAATACTAAGAAAGCTAACACGATATCAATACGGTCGCCAAACAGATTTGTGAGTTGATATCGTTCCATTTGTGATTTTGGTAGAAGTCGGACTTGTCGAAAAGACCCTTGTGGTTCGTTGGGATAAAGCTTTCAGTTCGTTGCGTACTCGCGGTCTGTCCACAACTGTGGAATCCGCTGCTTGAACACGCTTCATCTCCTGCAGTTCCACATTCGCAGGCCGCGTCGGGTGGAACGCTGACTTGACAACTTCAATGGGCTCTTCATCCGATTCGTCACTAATTGTTGCGTCGTGCATAGAGTTCACTTCTGATTTGGAGTCGGCTTTCGATCTGTCTGGACTGACATTGGCCATGCTGCGTGGACTACAGCTCTGTCTACTGCTTGTTGGAGACAGACGAGCACTTGACGTGTCCATAGGCGATAGATTATTTTGCAAATGTCTCAAGGCATCGTAAGGGTTCTTCAGAGAAAGTTCTGGTGGTAATGACTTTAAGCCGAGATCAGCAGGATGAGGTGGGAATGGTAAAAGTCCATTTGTAGGTAGAAATGCTCCGGGTGGTGGGAGCAATCCATTTGGAGGGAGGTTCGTCATCGCTGGCGGGAACGGAAATAGATCAGCTCCGGGTAACGCTACCGGTGGGGTAGGCAACGTTGCTGGACTACCTGTAGACAAAATAACTTGGAATTAATGGATTTATTAAGTTATTTAACAAAGCGCAAAATTCAGAATCAGTCGCTGCTGTCTGATTTGCCAACATGACGTAATATGAGAGACGAGCCCCCAGGGAGGTCCCAGGGCGCAAGGCACTCCGTCGATTCCCAGTACACGGGGGTGCATAATCGTACTAAGGATAATGTACAATCTGTAGGCGTTTAAAGGCGGCTTCACCGAAAGGGATGTTTTTTTGTGCGATATCGGGAGGGTGAGGGTGCAGTATTTATTTATCCTTACACGACATAGTTCTTTGCGATGCGAACACGACATCGTAATTCAGTACGATAGGTCTGGGCGAGTGTCTGCAAATTACGGATGCGAGGCACGTGAGAGGCGGAAAGGTAGCCGTGCGCTTCACAAAGCTCGATCGTGATAAGGAAGCGCACTTATCTCCGCATGCGGGGACAAAGAGAACTCCAAACGTGAAATTTTCATTAGTAGCCGTGTCAAAAAGTTCTTGTCGTGCGAGCTTTGATTCTCGACAGCGTGTAAGAGACGGTTCAGTATAAAAGGACACGATAGAAGCGCAGATTGGGCCACAAAGAGCTCGGAGGTGGTGCTACGTACGTTACTCTTTTGCACTTTTTCTGTTTGTAACAGTGGCAGTGCCCAGACCACTTTAAAAGGCGGTGAGGGAGGAGAGGGTCGTAACAAGGGGGTAATTTGGCGAGGTGGGGGCCAATATCAGCGTCGCGCCTGATTGAGGTGATTCCCGATCGTTGAATTTGATTCTGTTTTAGCTTTGGACGTTATTTTCAATTAGCATTAATTGGGTTAAGCCGTATTCACTTCTTTAATCTTGTTGTATAATGTGTGATGTTTTAATATGATTTAAGAAAATGTAATACAGTGCTAATGGCAGTAATATCTCAATATAACTCATCTTCTACGTGCTTAGATTTTTGTATTTAAGAAAGAAAGAAAGATAAATATTTATTAAGCACAAACTTCTTGTAAAATAAGATATATAAAGTATAAAAATACATGACATTATTATCGCATGTTCGTGCATAAAAGGAGTAAGTTCAGCAATTATGCTGCGGGTAGTTATCTATTACTAGGTACCTACCACGCAGCGCTGATTTTCAACCCACTCCCTTTACTCACTTAGATTAAAACATTTTACATGGGTAGGTAAAATTATTTAAAATAGACCTAGTAAACTTCGTTTTATATATGAAACAATATGGTAAGAGAAAATCTGTTATTCTGACATCTCTACACAGAAATGTAATTTACGACAAAAATTTAGGAACTTTAAAGAATCATAGGCCATTAACGTAAGTACCTATACTAAAGTGTATCCTATAAAGGATAAAAAGGGATAGAAGAGCCTAAAGGGCCAGACAGATAATTCTCATCGTGTTGATTGTTCGTATCGTGATAATCGTTCCTGTGGCCCAAGATTCAGGCCTCGTGCCTAGTTTGAGCACATCAGAAATCATGATAAAATATTGTGCAAATGTTCTTCAAACGTAAGTACTTCAATCCTCTACTCTGTATTCATAATTATTTGTAAATAAATTTGTTTGTTATAGTTGTTTTTGTTGTAATTTGAAAATGAATAAAGAATTACTATAAGTCAAATATATATTTGTGCCCGAAACAAAATCCAACATTTCTCAGTTTGTTGATATTTTTTTGACTGGCCGGTTGGCGCAGTTGGTAGCACTCTGCCTTCTGCGCCGCTGGTCCCGGGTTCGATTCCCGGACGGGTCAAACATTTGTGTGTATGAACATGTCTGTTTGACCTGTGTCTCGGTGTGTATATGTATATAAGTATATATCAGTCATCAGGTTACCATAGTACAGGCTCTGCCTAGTTTGGGACCTGAAGACCTTGTGTGAATGTTAATAAATAAAATTTTAAAAAACTTAAAAAATCAAAATTAATTATCATCCACCGTACACGTAGTGAATTACGCTTATATGACTTTATATTTGATTAAGCTCAGCTTTCCAAACGATACTACTAAAAGGAAACCAAAAAATTATGCAGTCCAATTATGAAAGTTCATGAATATCTGCCCTTCTCCCGACCCCGGCTACACCAGGGTGCAGGTTTAATAAAACTCTGTAGGTGTTTGAGTACATCGCTCCTCGCGTTTCTGCGCCGGAAACAAAAAGTGGCCAGTGGCGTGGTTGCCTACATTGGAATAAAATTGACTCCACACTCTTTCGAACGCGAAGGCAATGCTTTTTTGTCCGTTTTCTGGACCCCCCTTAGCACCCGGCGTACTTCAGCGGGTGGTTTTGCTTCGGTCGGAACGGTGTTGTTTTGCAGAGCTGAAGAGATGCTCCTTTTATTTGAGCCGCTTTGCGTTGGTACGGCCTTGAGTGTAGCTCAGTTGCATGTTTTTGAGTGTTGGTAGATACGGAATTTTTAAATTAAGAAATACCGTGTGTTTTCTATGTTTTTAGTTTTGCACGGGAATTAGGGATCATTTCGCACATTTTGGAGCTCACAAAATGTTCGTATGACCTAGATCGACTTCGATACATATCGTTATTAATTTAAACTCAAAAACATCGTTATGCAAAGAGCAGGGCTTAGCTTTGAAGTGATGTGGAAAAGTGCGTGTTGACCACCATCAAGACGGACGCTTACCACTACGGGATTGAGACAGCTGTTCTTAAGAGCTGTCTTTTCTAGATCTGACAATTCCATTTTCGACACATCAACACTAATCATAAGACAGGGTGAATAAGTTATATAAAAGGGGGATGTAAAGCTGTTGCTGAAGTCATACCATAAAATATACTTTTTTGGTAATCACCGTGACGCAGTGGGTCAGTACGTATATTCTGGTCCCCGAGACCTTGAGTTCGATTGCCAGCCGGGGAAAAAGTATTTAAAGAGTATGTATATTCGTTTCGGGTCTTGGATGTTTGTATGCTGTGATTTTTCATGTCTATGCCTCCCAGGGAATCTAAGTGCAGGGTGTGAGTGTGAGAAAAAACAAATAATGAAAAGTAACATATATGTTACTTTACTACTGACTTGTTTTTTTCTGGTAAACTGAAAATACCTGTTTTTTGGTACTTAGAAAAGAAACAAATATTATTTCTAGCCAAATTTCATTTAACATACCTTTAACAAGAGAAGCAGCTGGATCCCTCATTGTTGGAGGCCTGAAGTAATCTGCCCACGCGTAGTTGAGGTACGCGGCGTCCAACCACCCAGGGTTGAGTAAGAATGGACTAAACCCACCAGGGATTCCATAACCATAATCTGGAACAATCGAGAAGATGATAAGTCCAATGGGTACAATACACAATGCAGTACACATTGCACACCGGTAGCAAAATATTTAAGCAATAATAAAATATCGGATTTCTAATTAAAGTACAGTTGGCGGCTTTTTTCGCTTAAAGAAATCTCTTCAAGACATGTTTAGATTACTGATCTCCAAAGTACTGTCTCTTTGCAATAAGAGTACCACTTCTACTCGAACTACTTGAAAGGCACGATCCCACAACTGGGTCATCGGTATTCCTCTCAGTGAGAGGGTTGACCACAATCCACTACGCTGGTCAATACGGGTTGGCGGCTAGGTTCGTGGACAGCCCAAAGTTCTCATACCGCCTCAATTGTAATCTAATGAAGATTTTGAATCGATAGCTCAGCGGGGAGAGTTTCGGCTGTCAAACTGACGGACACTGGTTCAATCCCCAACAACAACTTGAGTTTCCAGTGAAGGTCACACAGTTCTCAAATTCCCAGCATGGTGTAGGGTCTTTCGGGTATCCGCCCGGCTCAAGTTTTAAAAACGGTCACCACACACATACCTAGTCCTTGAGAGCCAGTGAGCATTCTAGGTAGCATGATAACATCTTCGACCACATTGTCACTGACCATCAAGTGAGATAGTGATCAAGCGCTAGATCTATACGGTATAAAAAAAAATCAACACGTATGTGAGTTGACCCTCTTAAACAGGAAATGAGTGTTACTACTTTATTGATTCAATAACTTTTATCTTAAGCCAATAATATCGGCCATTTTGTGATTTTCGTTTTTATTAAGTAGTAACAATTGTGTAAGGTCACTTCCGTTACATACGGACGTGGCCAAGTACTAAACTAACAAAGACTTGACGTTAAGGCGGCGACACACGGCCGCGCGCTCCTCGACTATAACAAGAGTTCTGTATACAAAACGAGCAGTTTTACTACTGCAGTCAGGCGGCTCCTCTGTGCCATACGTTTTTACGATCGTCCTCACATTGCCTTTCGCCTTTCATGGCGAAACGATTTTTTATTTGTTTAATCGATAGAGTACAGAAGACGCCACGGCCGACGTCTATTTTAGGTTAACAACGTTTTTAATCTCAAATCGATCAGGTGTATCAGCGTCTTTATTACGGGATTAAGACGTTTACGAGGCACTTTGTTCACATTGTTTTGAACTCTTTATCAGATGTTTATTATTGTTTTGAGTAGGCTAATTTTCATCGTAAACAGCCTTTTGTGATGGGTGTTTACGAAACAATTACTTAATTTAGAGTGAACCCTTTAGCTGGGGGATTAGCGAGTGTTCAGAGGATTTCTGGAATCGCGGCTGTTTTAAATTAAGTGCGTGATGGATGATGCGCTGCCCTGTCACGAAGCAGCGGCATTCAAGAAAGTGGGTGCAGAGCATGGCTGCAGTAATAAGCGCTCAACTCGGAAACGGGTTCTCCATTAGTTAATGCCAGTATTCAATTTAATTCACTTCCCAAAACGATACGCATGCGGGGCTTTGAATATTAACAGGGTTAAGAGCGTCTCTAACTGGGAATGATTAATCACCACACTTTCAAATGGGAGTAACGCACGAAATTAAAACACATTGCATTTATCTGGTGTTATGAAACGACAATAAAGACGAGAATGCGGTTTAATTTCTCAGTTAAGACATTTCGAATCTATAAAGTTATTTGTGTAACACTTAATCACCGTCGACCTAAAAATTTACAATGGGTTAAGAATGTGGCTCGAATCAAAAGAGTCGCGGCCAAATTGGTACCACTCAGACGATAAACAAATGAATGATACGACACATAAGTGTCAAAATGGGCATTAAATAACTGTTGTGAGATGAGATGCGAGCTGGCTGAGCCGTCACTCGTAAATTAATGTAAGGAGATGTGCGTGAGTTAAATGGAATCAGAGTTATGGCTCATAATTCGGGCGTCAGGCGGGCAGGGTGGCGACGAGCACGCCGCATTTATACCGTCTTAGTGTGAGCTAGTTTAATTGTCTCTGTTGAATACTGATTTATGGTCAAGTTTTGTTCAATGACTTGACTGGCCGGTTGGCGCAGTTGGTAGCACTCTGCCTTCTGAGCCGCTGGTCCCGGGTTTGATTCCCGGACAGGTCAAACATTTGTGTGTATGAACATGTCTGTTTGACCTGTGTCTAGGTGTGTATATGTATATAAGTATATATCAGTCATCTGGTTACCATAGTACAGGCTCTGCTTAGTTTGGGACCTGAAGACGTTGAGTAAAAAAAAAAATTAAAAAAATATATATATACATATGCCATTACAATGTACACACGCACGCTCCGTTTTGAACGTGACAACGTATTTTTATGTATTTTACATAACTGCTTCGATCCCTAACCCGCCCCGCCGGCTAGCTACCACCCTCAAGTTTGAAAAACTGTCATCAAACATTGTGTGTTCAGGCAGCAGTCCTTGAGAGTCAGTGAGCATTCTAGGTCTAGCGTGATAACATCTTCGTCCACATCGCCATTGACCATCAAGTGAGATAGTGGTCAAATACTATATACAGTAAAAAAACAACGAATTAAACCTCAGCTGAAAACTGTAGCAAGTCTTGAAATTAATTTGAAGTGTCAATTTCTTCGTTAATTTATGTCAGAGTTCACAGCTAAAACCTTGTCGCTAGTGAGCCAGTTGGTAACGAGGGTCACTGAATGCGGTGTTTTAGCAACTAGCAGGGTCATAAAATCCATATTTTAGAGTCGGGGGTATGTGGCGGGGTAGGGAGAGGCTGCGGGGAGATCAAACGAGAGTTTACGACGCGGCCCAGAGATTGTTTACATCTGTTACACGGCCGTCGCCGCACCGACGAACTTGGTAACCGCTGGCAATGCAAGTGCGGTACTAAACTCCACGATTGTTTCATTAGGTCATGGAATTATACCCATAAGTTTATTAAGATAAAAATCTTTATGGCAATTTGCACAATAAAGTCTACGCCGTTTGATCTACTTTGAATTTATTATTTTCTACAATAAACAAAAGCCAATGTTCTTTCTAATCTCTGTGTCCTACTAACGTAATACGACCTACTAACATTTTTACGTAGACGCTTCAATTAAAAGTTGGATTTCAATTAAAACTAAAATTGTAAATATTACTCTAAAAAAATTAAAGTACACTCTGTTAGCTTTCTCGAAACACATAATGACTAGCTATGACCCTCAAAATTGCAGTAGCAACAAAACAATAGAATGGCCCAAAATAGGTCGTTTCATGAAACGGTGTTTTTGTTATTTTGGTCCATCATCATAGGCCCATACCTGATTGTATCTGTGCATATAGTGTTCTGGTAAATCATCTAAACACATAATGATGATAAAAGTTAACGTATATCAATAATAATGTCACAAAAAATTAAAAAACCGTCTACTTAGAAGTGAAAAATTCTAAATATTTCCTTGTAAATTTAAATATTGAAGCAATATTGATTTCTATGGGACTAATCTGGATATATTTAATTTCGATTAGTTGTAGGTTATTTGACTTTTGTCTGTTTTTCCGTTTTCACTTTTCCAAGTAACACGTTTATTACCATAGAATATACATAAATAAAAGGGGTTAAAACATGAAATTGCCGTTATATAGTAATAGATACTTTGAATTGGCATAAAACCTTCATGGTTTGAGATTTTCAAATTAAACTTCTATCACGTTCTTTCTTTAAAAAAATGTGCAACATTTGATTTTCGATATTCAATAGTTTTTTATGACTCAGCATAGACAAGATGGAAGTATTCATTTTGAAGAATTTTTCTATCTAATCTATTTAAAAATGACGGAGTTCTAAGGTAACAAACTATACAAAATCCGACCACATTTGAAACGGTGAATGAATATTTTAATTGATAACATACGTACTGTTTGTATACTAGGGTTGAAATCATTTATCTAGTTTTCTATGACAGAAATCGATATTTTAAGTGACCTCACTACTGACCCAGGTACAATTCAAATAGGAATTCTGCAAAGTCAATTATTGGCGACAAGCAAAAGATTAAATTTCTTAATTGTATATCAAATCACAACGTACTAACAGAATTCGCACCATGAATCTGTAATCAAAGCGCAAACTAAATTTAATCAAATAGTGAAAAACAATTTAATTACACTGCAGCTAAAACTGAGTTCGTTTTACTAACAAGTTAATTATAATTAGTGTGTTTGTTACGCGCTCATTAAGTCGGGGCACATTGATCGCTTTATGAACTTGTGCCTTTGATGTTTATGATGGTAGGATGTTAGTTTTTCCGCACACTGTCTTTTTATTATTGGCCGAAGTTTGGGCGCAACTGTTTGTTTACACTGACGTTCCCAGTTAATGTTGTAACGTTTAAAATAGATTTGTGGTGTCAAAATGTTAGATTCCGTTTAGATTCGTAGAATGATGTATAAATGTATTATATCATTTAATGTTGTGGCAATTGTTTGATTTTGACGTGATAACGTTTTATAAATTGAGCAGCAACACTCATGAAAAATAGTAACGTTCCGCGTAACGTTCCACCTGAGTTTTGTATTACATAAAATAATCAAAGTCAAAGTCGAAGTCGAAGACAAAGTCATAAATGATTATGACGTTATCACGTAAATCTATCGTCCGTAAACCGACTTTACAGACAACCAATTTTTTTTTTTTTAATGTAATAGAGTGTAAACAATTTTTGATTGGAAATTCTAGTGAGTTTGACACATTATTATATATATGTATTATCCGGCTTTACTCACATTTATAGTCAAAGTTTCAATCTAGGCTTTGGGTATGACCGATGGCCAGGTGAGTTTACGCTGCCAGATTGCGGCGACCACTGATCTTGGTTCTTCATTTAACTACTATGCAACTATCCGACTATCTAGGTACCTACTTTGTGATATAATGTAACATAATGTTCTGTCATGTTGGCTCATGTGAGGTCTAACAATTAATTCGCTACTTAAGAATTATTTCTGAGCCGTGAAACTGTATGTAATAGTGTTGAAGTCAACTCAAAATAAATATCCTAACTACCTACGAATGCAAACAAAGAATCATTTGTTCAATAATAAATTAAGTATAAAATCATGTCCTCAGTAAACACCAATAACCATTTATAAGCCCCATGTCAAAACATGACGCTCACTTTAGAGTTAATTCCTTCTCGTAAAAGCAGACTACAATCGGGGCTATTTTTGGAGGAACGCCGCATTTACAGCAATTCTTCGAGTAGTGGGGATTTAAACTGAGTAGCAATTAATGTCTTAGTGATTGACTGTTTCTCACGTACGGACAATCACACACATGTCTGCCAAGTGTGTTCCACTATTGAATCGGAAACCCGTTTTTCAATTGTTTTCTTTGTCCCACTGTTAATGTGGGACTCTTGTAATAGGATGCAAAGAAGGATGGCAGACTCCCATACATTTGCATCCTAGAAGATAGAAGCCGCGTTCATGAATAAAACTTCAACGTATCGATAAAGCAATAAATGCATTGTATATTCAATCATTTTTCTATAAGTTAGGAGTAATAAGTTATCACGGAAATTCATCTCTATCAGTATGCTAACTACACGTTGACATGCGAACCTTTCAATCGTTTATCGGAAGCAAAGCTGGTTCTGCAATCCTCCTTTGTTCATGCATTAGGAGCCTTAGTATACTATTCATTGGAAATTCTCGTGAGTTTGACACATTATTATATGTGGTATCCGGCTTTACTCACGTTTATAGTTGAAGTTTCGACCTAGGTTTCGAGCATGTCCGATGCTCATCCTCAGGTGAGTTTACGCTGCCAGTGGTCGCCGCGATCTGGCTAGTACGCTGTTTTCAATTTGTACATATTAAATCAAACTTTATTTCATTCTAGATTCAGTGACGTAGTATAATATCAAACAAAACCGACATAGGCTGAGCATAGTTTCAGGCCGCTATGAGCTAAGCAGACCAGACTACTGCTCGGCCTTTGTCAGTTTTGTACGAAATCGACAAGTCAGATACTAACATATTCTGAAAAATTGCGTAGTTATGTACTATGTTTTAGAATCTAGAATTGAATTAAAAATTGATTCAATATGGACGAATTAAAAATAGCGGACTACCAAAGCTGTCAAAATCGGCCATTGTGAGCCGATCATATTGCCATATTGGATAGTATACTTAGGCCTCTGGGACTAGCATACTTTCTTTTTGGGCCACCAAGATATAGACTTTACCTAGTTTGAAGCTCAAAGTAAATAATATTGATTACATTAAGTTTCATAGATACCGATTTGAATAAAGAAAACACCTATTTACCTACTAGTACCAAATTAATTTGAAATGTAACTATCTCTTTTTATACTCAAAGTATAGCAACACTAGCAAAAACGACAATTCATTAATAATCTATGAGCGACGTGTTTTGTAGAATTGATACCAAGATCCTTAGAATAATAACGCTTAGCCCAGATCATACTACAAATAATATATCTACATAAGGGTTGAAACCATTCACTTAGTTTCCTATGCTGATTGCGTTGTTTTACATCTTCCGATTTGTGCGGCAAGTTATAACATCTTCGACCACATCGTCACTGACCATCAAGTGAGATAGTGGTCAAACGCTAGATCTATACAGTATGAAAAAAAAGTGAAACAATTACTACTGTTACTACTGTACCGTCACACTACACTAAACTAACTACAATAACTTAGGTGAGACAGTGGTCAAACGCAAGCTTTATCATCTTTAAAAAAAAAAAAAAAACATAATTATTAACTTACACCTTCAGCGAAAAAGACATCTGGGATAGTATTTTCTAAATGTGACCATTAAAACGCTTACTAATCTCAGGATTAAGAGACTGTTTCATGGCCTAATTGTTAGACATATATAATCCTAAAAATTGAAACAGAGAATTTAATCGCAAGCTTGTGTTAATCAATTATTTTTTCAATAAAAGAAAAAACGTTTTTGGCATCGATTTTATTGTTGTGTTGCCATGTGATGCGAAAGTGTCTGTTATTGTATTTGAATGTTATTTTTGGTAATAATGCTGGTGTGAGTGTGGTTAGAATTCGCGGCGCCGCAAAATCGACCTCGGTGGATTGGCGCGGAGCCAGGACAAGTCGCGCGCGCACACGAATCATTTAGTAGATCATTGACATGTTAAATGATGATGAATTATGAATGAAATTGATATAATTATTTTTACTATATAGGTACCTATGATTATAGTTTAATTGTACTTATTTACATAGTTATACCAGGCGCTGGTAAAATGTTGACCCGATTCACAGGGTGATCAATTAAAGTCATTATTTTTTTAATTTCTAGGTGTTATAATGAGTATTTGATGGTTTTTATCACAACACGTGATACTTATTTTGTTTAAAAAATCTTCGTTTTATGACCGTTTATCAAATAATTTATGGAAATAAAAATGTAAAATATAAAAGTCGATACGAAACAATCATTTAAAATAAAGTTAAAGTTTTTACAAAAAAGCAGCTGCAATTTTCTAATTTTTTATAACTATTGGGATCTAGTGTTTGGCCACTAACATGATGTTCATTGAAGATGTGGTAAAAGATGCTATCACACTGGACCTTGAATTTATTTTAACTTATTCAAACCTGGTTTTTGACAACCTTTTCACCTCAAATAACCTAGAATGCTTAAAAAGCCACGCGTTGATGTCTTTTGAGATAAGAAAACTTAGTGAAGAAACTTACTTTGCTTAGTCCTGGGTTCTCTTGGTCCGTCTACTGTGACTTTTATCGCTTTCATGTACGTCGCGACTTGGCTGGGGTAGGTGCTGATGGTGATAGTCAGCGAGAAGGATTTACCGCGTCCACTGCGACCCACAAAACGAAGGTCATTGAACTTGGCCACCTGGTTCTTCATCACTGCAGTACAATTCCTCAACTCAGCCATAACATTCTCGTCATTCCCAGCTTTGATCGTAACAAGAGTTCCATCTTGCACGTCGTCCAAAGCCACAACTTTGAACGCCACTGGAAGTGACTTGTTGGATCTCCAATGGCCCGGGAGTACTGAGCACAGCACTGCTGGAGATCCGGTCGGCACCAGCTCGCCGTGACTCTGCCGATAATAGTCGTGAATGTGAGAGTACACGTCTGCCATGCTGGGCACCGGGGTGCTCGCGTGCGGAAGGTGCATCGACTTCAGTCCCACCTACTCTCAACACACTACTAAAGTTCTATGTCACGCCAATAAGGTCCCGTGTCACGCCACTGTTCTTCAAACACTCCGGAAAAAGTTTAACAAACACGCGAACGACTTTGAAACTGTAAACTAAGGGTTGTATGCGCGCGAGCGTGCGAAGAAGTTGTGCGAAGTTCGGGCGCGAGACGCCGTGTGAGCCGCGGTTGGGTCTACACTGTACACCACTTGTTGGGCTCTGACGGCAAGACGCCGGGCGGGGAAAAATAAACGGGCGGCCGCGCGACTGCGACCGCAATCCGAAGACTCACGAGTCGCACCGAAGAGACGCCCGAGGAACGCTTGCACGCGAGAACTCGGTTTCGACTGATGACTGTGATACGTACGACGCGACTTTTTCCGATGGTCAATATTTTGCGTTCGCGTGGTCGCCGCCCCCACCCGGGTGGCGGCCCCTTCGTCTCGTAAAAAGCGGGAAGGAGACGAAGGGTGCGGGTGATGCGGTGGTGCGGTAGGAACGAGCGGGACGGTCGCTCGCGGTCTCTGCGTTTTTATAAAAATTCTCGTTGGAGTAGGACGCTGTGGTGCGGTGGCCCTGGGAGGGAGTAGGATGGGTGGAATTTTTTGAATCACCTCGGTGACGTATCGCGGAGCGACGGTAATTAGGCCGCGGGGCGGCGGGAAACCGCGGCCGGTGTGAAAACCTATCAACGAGCTCATGAAAAATTATGATTTTCATGTTTGAAACCTTTGGGGGTATAGTCTCGCTCGTGGAATGGCCCTTCATTTTCGCTGAAAGACGCAAAAGCTGTCTTGAAGGACTTTTGTCGATCACTATTTCAGCAAATGTATTTTATAAAATAATAACTTTTAACCTTTCCTTCAGCGATATCATCTGAAGGGAATTTGGTTTTATATACTATAAGATATAATATAACATAAGTTATTTAATAATTCAAGAAAAATTGTATCATTAAATTGTGAGCATTTGCCCAGCTTAATGATACAATATTATGGTCACGAGGAGACTTCCTTACTTTTTTAATTTAACGCCGATAATGGCGTCATTAAAAATAATTTTTGCACATGATATACAAGTAAGATAATAAGGTACTTACTTACTCTAAGAAGTTTATACGGGAGGCTGTAAATAAATTATTAGAATAGGTAAAAATTAAATGTAAAGATTTAATAAAAAATCAACTCAACAAAGTTAACTTCACACTTGATAGTTCCCGCGGTGCGTCCGCGTGTGGTTAGCCGCGATCGTGCGGTGAGAGAGCGAGCTCTCGTTGTGTGAGCGGGATAGCATGACGCAAGGGGCGGGGCGCGGGCGGGGCATTCAAACTTCTACGGAACTTTCGCGACTTTCCCGCGCTTTTCGCGAGTAAGCACACGTCGCGTCGTCTACGAGACTAGTACTGTAGCCGTAGAGTTCTACAGAATTGTAGCGTATTTTTTTTTACATGCAATCCTTTTGATTTTATTAAAAATATTTATTTATTTTTTTTACTTACGAAAGTTACAGTACACTCCACAGACTCCTGGGTCCGTGCTATTTTAAAACATAAAACTTAATTTATAAACACACTAAGTGGCGGACACTGGTTCACTCCCCAACAACAGCTTGAGCTTCCGATGAAAGTAACACCGTTATCAAATCCCCAGCATGGTGGTAGGGTACTTTCGCGTACCCGCCTGGCTAGCTACCACACTCAAGTTTGTAAAACTGTCACCAAACACATAGTGTGTTCAGGCAGCGATCCTTGAGAGCCAGTGAGTATTCTAGGTCTAGCATGATAACATCTTTGACCATATCGTCACTGACCCTCAATGAGATAGTGGTCAAACGCTAGATCTATACAGTATAAAAAAACAGCACCTATTATTAAAAATATTAGTACTCAAAAATTGTATTCAAGACCGCGTCGTCGCTTAGCATCAGGTGAGATAGTGGTCAAACGCAAGCTTATAATAAAAAAAAAGTAAATTATGATTCATGATCAATTGTTCACACAAGACTGGGCAGGAGTTGGATTTTTTGGTTTCCGAATTGCTTCCGAATGAAAGATTTTGGCTAAGCATAGTAAATACTATATTAGTGGGTACTTAACAGTACTACATTTAGCATGTTTTAAAAAAAAATTCTATAGAAATTCTGATTAATAATAGATTTGTGAAATAGATTTTTTGACCAACTTGATGGTGACCATGTGGTCAAAGATGTTCATCATGTGATCACGCTAGACCTAGAATGCCTACCGTTTTTCAAGGACTGAACACACTATGTGTTTGGGGACAGTTTTTCAAACTTCTGAATGGTCACCTTGCTGAGAATTTTGATAACGGCGTTACTTTCACCTCAACCTCAAGCCGTCGATAGCTATCGAACCGACGTTCTTAGCGCGTAGCGCGTTCTAGCTGCGTATGACAGTCGACGCTCCCACCGCTGAGCTATCATCGCTTCAAAATGGAGGGGCTTTTTTCAGCTGGTTTCTTCATATAACAAGAGGCAGGGGTTAAACAATAGCATAATCAGCCTAATACGTTCTTTATACTGGGTTATATGGGATACAACTGAGATGCGATCATTAAATTCATCAACCCTAGATATACAGGCTTGTACGTCGTATATCTGAGATTTCTAAACTTAGATCCGCAGTCCAGTACTAACATAAAAAAAATGTCACCTACTGAATCAAAGTGAGTTAACTTATGTATGTATAAAACACGGGAATTACTCACGTAATAAGTAAGAAGTAAGAATGTGTTTCGTGTAAATCGATCGATTCATTTTTTTAGAATCAAATTCTAAATAATGAAATCGTATTCCATTTATTCTAGAATTTAAATTTGTATAAACCTACACAACGCTATGTCTTACATAATACTACTTTTATTCAATTGCTAGCCAATCATCATCATCTCAGCCATAGGACGTCCACTGCTGGACAAAGGCCTCCCCCATTGATTTCCACAAGGACCGGTTGGAAGCGGCCCGCATCCAGCCCTTGCCTGCGATCTTAGTCAGGTCGTCTGTCCACCTAGCCGGTGGCCGTCCTATGCTGCGCTTGCCAGTCCGTGGTCTCCATTCGAGAACCTTTCGGCCCCAACGGCCATCGGTTCTTCGAACTAAATGCCCTGCCTACTGCCACTTCAACTTGCTAATCCGCTGGGCTATGTCGGTGACTTTCGTTCTTCTACGGATCTCCTCATTTCTGATTTGATCACGTAGAGAAACCCCATAGCCCCCCATAGCCCTCTCCATAGCTCGTTGTGCTTCGTTGTGCTCGTTGTGCTCCGTAGCTCAATTGCTGGCCAATGGTGAGTAGTAATTAGGCTAGGCACCAAACTAAACGGCGACTTCTTATTTGATTAAGAAATAAAAACGTAACAATGCAAACACAATTTATGAAAAAATATCTAATATTGAGTATTGTTATTAGTGTCATACTAAGTTGGACTTTATCGTAACAATTTATGATGTTATTTAATTTATTTTCCAGAATTTATTAGTTTAGTTAAATAGAAAATCAGTACCAATGTAATAACTTAGTTTACTGTCATAATCTTTTAAGTACACATAATAATAATAATAGGTAGGTTTAGGTTTTTTTTTTAGGTTTTTTATAATATCTTTATTAATTTTTGTTATTGATATTTATACTAAAGAAACTAAACCTAAGAAAAAAAGAAAATAAAGGGACATAATAATAATAATAAAGCCTTTTTTCCGAAATTTTACATTTTTCCTTCTTATAATTAATCACTAGTACACTACTCATAATAAGTCCCTAAGTTCGGTGTGCCTTACGGCACAGGCCTCCTCCAAAGTCTTCCACTGTTTCCTATCGGTTGCAATTCTTAGCCAAAGAGGATCTAGACTCAATTTCAGGTCATATTCCCATCTTCACGTTGCGACCTCGGCTTCTTGATATCAGGATACCAGGGTGCCAATTCTCTCATTTATTAAGATCATCCATTCATAAACAATGCAATAGTCATTCAGATATTATCATAAATGAACTTGATATTCCGCTAAAATAACAATTGCATTCGACTGCATCGTAAACAATTAAATTGCGGTAGAAATTAGATCTATGTACCCATTACAATTACATTCCGAGTGGATTATCAAAACTAGAAAAAAACGACGATTCATTGACAATCTATGAGCAATGTGTTAGTAGAATTGATACCCTGGCCGTTACTTGGTTGCTCCATTTATTTTAAATACATATTAGTTATATAGCTTCTCGTCTATAAATAAAAACTAGGTACACAAAAATGTATATGGTTTTACGACTGCAGAGTTATTTCAGTTTTTAAAAGACCACATTTTGCCGGTGCCTTTGAGCTGTTATCTCTTTTGTCTACGCTACATAATACCCCGTGAGGTAGGTTTTATCTTTTGTCTATTATAGGCTTCCCTACTAAATGAGTGAAAAAAAACTGCGATGTTTATGGCTGCAAAAGTTTGCAAATACATTTGCGGGTAGAGTCATAAAAATTTATTAGGTATTGGTTTTATTGTAGGGTTGAAAATGTGCCAATTTTTGTGTTCTGTCGGCCCGTGATATTATTACCTTCAGTATGGAGTTTTAGAAAATAGTATGTCTATAGATAAGATTTCACAGAAGACTCGATTTCACCCCAAAAATCATTTAAAATATTTTAGAAATGTTTCCGATTGAATCAGCGATTTATATGCTTATCAATTTCTGAAAAAATATTGTACTTACATGTGTGTATTAGTAGAATTTCTATCACCTTAACGCAATGATATTATATGTTTATATGAGATAGATGTCGCATAACCGCGCGGTAACTGAGGCGGCAAAATTAAGTTAATTGTTGTAATTTTGATTACGACGCGTATTTCAAGCGCAAGTCTAAACATATAGCTATCCTTTTCTATATTATTCGTACCGTATTATCTGTCGTAGTAAGCATGTTTATGTCGTAAAGGAACAAAATCTGATCACCGCGCAGTATGAATAACGTCATCTTTAGTAAAACATCATTGCCTTCGCTAGAACGATTTGATTGATAGCTGCTGAGTTGACTATTGTCAGCAGCTGTCAATCGTTCTCAGTCGTTCAGTGTTCTCAGGCGATCACATTCGGTGGTATTTTTCAAGGAAAATACGGGGCGCGTGGACGCGGTCGCGGTTCGCCTAGTAATCCGCGAGAGTCACGTACTGAATCAATAAAGTACTGACATGATTAAAAACAGTCTCACTAACAACTTTTGACGCTATACAATAAACGTATATAGGTATATATGATTTGCAGACTTGTGATGCTCACTGAGGCAACTTCGAGGTATGTCTACCTAACGCAGGTTCCTATTGTGGATCGACTCAGGCTCCGCGGTGATCACGGGCTTGCACGGAATTGCGAAAATTTAGAAGCGATGATAGCTCAGCGGTGGTAGTGTTGGCTGTCAAACTGACGGACACTGGTTCGATCCCCACTTGAATTCCCCATGAAGGTAACACCGTTAACAAATTCTCAGCATGGTGGTACAGTACTTTCGAGTACTCGTCTGGCTAGCCACCACCCTCGTGTTTGAAAAACTGTCACCAAATCCTGTGTAATGTCACCAAAGTATTCGGGCAAGTATTCAGTCCTTCAGAGCTAGTGCGCATTCTAGGTCTAGCGTGATAACATCTTCAACCACGTCGTCACTGACCAAGTGTGATAGTGGTCAAACGTTACATATATACAGTATAAAAAAATGCACACAGAGACCCTAAGCATAGTTTAAATAGAGTAAAGTGCAAGGAAGTTTTTTATTCAATTCGAATTTTAAAAACTAAGGGAAAATATATAAAATATTTTTAGAGCGCAATTAAAAAAACACAATATAAAAATTAGAAAGCAACGAGTGAAGTTATCTCCGGGTGTTCTCTGTTCTCACAGATCTGTCATAGAAAACTTTCAATTACTGCAATAAAAATGATATTGTAGGTAAACAGAAATCCTTTGAAGTGCGCGCCACTAGCTACCGAGCGGTTTTGTGCAACCCTGTACAGCGAGCTGCGACTGTCGAACAATGCGCCTGCGCACAATAGCTTTCTAAGACTCCTTTTATGTTGGGCCAAACATTGGCATTGGCCTATTGTTGTCCCCTTTGTCAGCTATTTACCGACTATCGGGATGTATTGAAGGGATGTCAAAAAGCCGCTTGGATAGAAAAAAAAACGTTGGTCTCAATCCAAGGTGAATAGAGTCATCGACTCCGAAAATATCAATTTGTTCTCGTTTTGTTACGTTTGGTGGAATAATTCTGATAATTGTAAATTAGAGAAGTTTGGATTTAGTTAGAAATTGTGGTAAGCCTATAGCGGTCATAATTCGTTAAATATTATTTCAGAAAAGGATTTCCAAACGAATTGGAAGTGTGTGTTTAATTTAATCTATATCTGAGATACTGTTAAGTTTTAAATACATAGATTAGAAAATGAAGTGAAATATATTTTATTGACAATAACTTACAGGACATAGCCAACAAATTCACACATATTTTACACTAATTATTTGGTAGTATAATAGGCCTTAATTACACTTAATGTATGACTGTGATTTGTTTACGCAGGATCCGTTGACATCCGAACTAGTAATTAAACTGTATTTCAGATGCCAAAGCCCTCTACTTTTGTGGAAACTTGGATGGTACATAAATGTTTTCTATTTAAGGTCTAAAGTGTAATTAATTTTTTTTAAAAAACAAAGTATTATTTTACAGAGTACATAGTTGTGTAAAAGACTACTACTCTAAAAGACTTTAATTATTTAAATAATAAGCACATAAGATTATTTATTGTTACACCTTAATATTTACAATATATTATATAAATTTACACAGTGTGAAAATGAGCAGCCTTATCACTAATAGTGATCTCTTCGACTTCGACAAGTTTTTTCATACTTTTGCGTGTAGATGTCGGTTCCATTTTTTTGTAAATATTTGTTTCGTAAATACTATCAGTTCTTGATAATATATTTTTAAAAAAATGTCTATAGGTACACATGTTCAGATGTCCAAATGGAGGTGAAGCAGTAATCGCTCGTAGACCGGAAGTGCTGCAACTGCCGTGGCTGGGTTAACTTTAACTTAATTGCATACAAATGTCGAAGGGTTAACTTGAACGGTTTTATGGATGTTTTAGTTATTAGTTGTGGCAATTAACGGGTGATGGGTGGATTGAGTTGTAAAAGTAAAAAAAAATCAAACGGTGGTAAGCATTTTATTATAATCAGCTAGTAGCGCCCCGCGGTTTCACCCGCGTGGAATACGGTTTTCCCGCTACATCAATTATTCCACGGGAATCATATATTTAACGGAGATAAAAAGTTGCATATGTGCTATTCCAGACTTTAATCTATCTCTGTGCCAAATACATCCAATCCATCACCAAAATTTAAACGTCCAACTATCAATTAACCGTTGGTCAATTGTATGGTAAGAACTGTTTGACCGACGGTTAAATTGATAATCGGCCGTTTTAAATTTTGGTGAACAGCATCCTAAGTGTTAAAAACTGGCACTGTATTTTGGTATGCTGTAGTCATGAGTTCAAGTGCCACTAGCAGCCGAAATTTTTCCTTCAAATAATTTGAACATAAATTCCGCCTGGCATGTTGGTAATGCCTCTGACAAAACATTTATTCACTATCACATCAGCTACCCTGTGGTGCCTATTTGTTGAATCCACTCGTTCCGCAATGTTTCTAAACGTTTTGCGTGACACAAAGGCAAAGGGCCCTTAAGAAACGTGTGGACCAAACGTAACTCTGTAATTGGCCACTTGAGTTTTGAGGGATACCGGAAACGTTGGCACATAGAGCGTGGAAAGTGACAGACAGGTAAAGTAAACAATTTCAGAGATCTTTACGGAATGTGATCATCGGGCTGAGCACCATCGACGGGCTGAGCACCATCTGTGCTCGCCCCCCCTCCGGTGAAGCTGTAAATGCCCGGTAGAGGCAAACAGCATTAGTCCGTTAGAAAAAAAAAAATAAAAAAAAAATACGGAATGTGATTGTAAGTAGCCTGACTTTTTTATACTTTATAGATATATCATTTGAATACTATCTAATTTGATAGTTAGTGACGATGTGGTCGAAGATGTTATCTCGCTAGACCTAAAATGGATACTTGCTCTCAAAGACTCACTTGAGAAATTTTTGTGGTTTCATTCGGTGAAACAGATTATTTCCTATGATACATTTTAGATAAATAATTTCATATAAATCTATTATTGGCAGGCAGTGATGTGATACAATGATGAAATGTCATGCATGATTAAGCAGACTTGTTATAACTGGATCCCAATTAAATGTTAAGTTTAAAAAAAATCTGATTTAGTCTTATATTCCGTGCATAAAGTTTTATATTTTTTGGTATGAGCTACACAAATCGAATGTAATACAAATGGTCACGGATATAAAATCAATGTACATATTTAGTATTTGTATTTTCAATTGTAATCAAGAAATTGATAGTAATGTGTTCGCCATCTCCTTATTTGGTTGCATTTATAATATTTTCGTCATCACACACTAATTTCCACTTCGTAATATTACATCCCTTCCAATAAATACAATTTCCACTACTACTAATTTCCACTTCGTAATATTACATCCCTTCCAATAAATACAATTTCCACTACTACTAATTTCCACTTCGTAATATTACATCCCTTCCAATAAATACAATTTCCATTACTACTAATTTCCACTTCGTAATATTACATCCCTTCCAATAAATACAATTTCCACTACTACTAATTTCCACTTCGTAATATTACATCCCTTCCAATAAATACAATTTCCACTACTACTAATTTCCACTTCGTAATATTACATCCTTTCCAATAAATACATTGCAGGAACTTCTTTATTAAGCTGTGTCTTACACAAAGTTCAAAGGAAATGTTAGAGCCTAACTACGAATAAGACCTTATATACTGAATCATCACCTCGGCCCTAGATTATCCACTGTAGATTCCCCGTGTATTTTATTTTTTAAGAGGGGGTATGCGGTATATATGTCGTACTGAATTCCATGTTGTTTGTGTACAATATTTATCTTATTTATTTGTGTGAATATGTATGTATATAAATTTATATGTATTTAATATTTTTTATATATATATTAGGTATGTATTAACATGATTATTATTATTATTTTGATAAATTCTATTTAATATTTTATATGACACACCACCCTCCGAGATTATCTACTATCAATTATTCTCCATCCAAAGGTTGTCTGGAAGAGATCGCTCTTAGCGATAAGACCGCCTATTGAATATTTCTCATTGTAAATATTCTTTTTTTAATTTCTGTAATTTTGTGTCAATAAAGTGTATTTGTATTGTATTGTATTGTATTATGCCAGTATTTGCCACGCCTGGCTGCAGGCGGGTTGGCGAGCGTAGTATGTTGATTATATCCTCAGAAGGCGCTGCTGCTCACCTTCTGGTACGGGATCCCTTAGCCGACTCTTACGGCACCCGCGGGAAGAGATCGGGGAGTACTATTCTAGGCCGGTACCCCACGGCAATATACTGAATAGGTAGTGTGAAATTTGTCAATATTTTAAAATTAATTATTATAATTAATTTGACAGCAAGTAATCAATCGTTATCTTCAACCTCATCATCGATGGGCACCCAGCGATAGTAAAACTTAGATTGTTACAGATATAGGTACATTTGTTTTAGCATAATCGATAAACTCAGCATTAAGCTGAGTAAATTTGACTCTCGTACGCTGCTAAGCAGATTATTATTATTATTCTAGGCAGGCATGCTCTATCGTAGACAGCATCATCGCTTAACATCAGGTGAGATAGTGATTAAACGTTTGCCTATTCACAATATAAAAAAAACAGTTAAAACAGCAATAAACTTTTTATTGTACTGGCAACTCGTTATGGGGCAAGTTTTCTTTTTGTAAAAGCAACTTGAGTAGCGTGACAAAATAATAAAGATAAAATGTACTTAAATCAACAACTGACATTGATCAAATTTATTATACATTTATATTTAAATCACTTCTATAACGACCTAACTCTATGTACTTATCGGACCGGAGGAGGGCAGTAAGTATCGTGCAAATAAAGCAAATCCGGTAATCGCCCGCGGGTAAAAGGCTGCCATTACCTACAGGTGAAGTACGCTCAGTTACAATGTAATGTTCCCATGTAATTACAAATAAGTACATGTGCCGTAATTTGATAAAGATATTAAATATTTCTTAGTTAGAAAATGTACTTTTTACTATCTACTAATAGACAAAAGAAAATTCTGACACGACATGATTTTTAAATCATTTACAGAATTTTTTCCGTAGGTAATTTAGTTTAACTCTTGTGCATTAAAATCGATGTAAATATAGTTTTTTTTTTTAGATTTTAGCGGTTGACTATTGGTGGTCATTGACGATGGGGTCGAAAGTGTAATCATGCCAATCCTAGATGTTTACTGGCTCTCAAGGACTGCTGCCTTAACAAATACAAATAGCTTATTTTCCAAAACCTAACCGATTACAATATGTACTGTTATGAGTATAGGTAACGTCACTAGTGTGATGTTACATCACTAGTATATAACGCGGGCTGCCTAGATGGCGTCCACAGTTAACCATGCATAACTCTGTACGTACCTCTTTTGGATATTAAAACTATGTTCCAGTACTCCAGTAATATCATATATAGTAACACTGAGCAAAACATGTAGGTATCTACTTACAACGCACTAAAGTGAAATTTTTTCGCATATATTCACTGTACATTGATTACTAAAAACTATCGCAAGTTTCTTTATAATTGTAGTGTTTACCACGTGAGTCCTAGTCGGTTTGTTACGTTACAATTTTTTTTTTTTTTTTTTTTTTTTCTATCTATATATATATAGATAGAAAAAAAAAAAAAAAAAAAACATGGTCTGCAAATATATATATATATATATATATAGATATAGAGAGATATATATATATATATAGATATAGAGATATATATATATATATATATATATATATATATATATATATATATATATATATATATATATATATATATACCTACCTTGTACCTGCCTTGAATAGTACTCTCCATCAGTTGCCGTATGTGACACTGGGTACTGAGTTTGGGTAATATATCCTGGAGGATCATTGGTACCTAAACTAGGATTAACCTGTGGTATCGTGTACTAACACTTTGCCCTTAAAAGCTATTTTTGTATAATTGTTATAAAATTTAATATAGACTGCTTGATACTGTATCCTACTAATATTGTATGAATGTTTGTTACTCTTTCACGCTCAAACGATTGGACGGATTTGGATAAAATTTGGTTTGTAGATACTTCAGGTCCCAGAATAACGCATATGCTACTTTTCATCATCATAAATAATTACCACGTGGGTAAAACCGCGGAGCGCTGGGAGTTGTATTAATTTTAATTATTATAGTTAAATGAAAATATTTCAGACAATTCCTTTACATAATAGTAGTTTATAAAACTTTTTTTTTTAATTTTTTTTTAATTAATATATATAATGTGTAAACAAGGTCTTCAGGTCCCAAACTAGGCAGAGCCTGTGCTATGGTAACCTGATGACTGATATATATACTTATATACACATACACACCCAGACACAGGTCAAACAGACATGTTCATGCACACAAATGTTTGACCTGTCCGGGAATCGAACCCGGGACCAGTGGCTCAGAAGGCACAGTGCTACCAACTGCGCCAACCCGCCTGTCAATCAAACTGTTTATAACATAATAAGGGTTTTTAAAACACAAGCGTAAGTTAAAAACACAAGCCGTAAGAGAGTTTTTTTAAAGCATTACATAGTGTTTTAAGACCAAACTATGTGCTGTTTCATATACTACTTATCTAATCTCATAAAATAGGTAATAAGATATAGGTAACATTACAACAGCTTGTTTGCATTTATTTGTAAACGTTTAGCGCCAAAATCCATTTGCTAAATGCGCATGCGTATTGCACCGCGGCCACAGATTATGAAGAAATACTGCATTGTAACCTCCTTGGTCCAGCTGAAATTGTATCAAATTGCATTATGCAGTTGTCGATAGAAGAGTTGTACTCATCCTGTATTTTTTTAATTTATTTTGATATGTTGTCTATAAATACTGTCATTCAAGTTCTGTTTTTGATTTTATAATCTTCATATCTCAGTATGAGATTAGATAAAATTATTTACGATAGAGATGCATTGTGCTTATAGCATAATCAATCCTCGCTTACTGAAATACGGGACACATTCTTTTAAAAATGAACCCACGTCACATAAATATTTGCCATCGAAAAAATGCTATAAATCCGAGTAATGAGAGGCGCACACATACAGTGCGAAATTCCATAGCGAGAGGGGAGTGGGGAGCACGGACCGCGTAACCGATTACTGATGTATTCCAATCACTATTTCTTGAAAAATACTAAAGAAATCAAAATAATTAATCAGACAGTAAAGCTGATTTTAAATATAAAGAAGAAAATAAGATCATAAAGACAATCGTCTTTAATGTTGTTAACCGAGAGCCTCAAACTACATGTAAGTCATCATCATCATCATCATCATTTCAGCCATTCATAGAACGTCCACTGCTGGCAGAGACCTCCCCCCATCAATTTCCATAAGGAAGTAAATGTAGGTGTGTAAATCAATCCAATTGCGGTGTAGGTACTAAGTTTATTTCAGGTTTTTAGTAGTTTCTTTTTACTAGGCGATGGATACATCGTGACAGGAGTTTAAACAAATCTTTGATGATGTGATATTTTCATTGCAGGCGTTGCACTATGAAATGTTCAATGGACTAAAAATGAAAATCAAAGAATTGATGTATAGGAAATAATATCTTAATCCTCATTTATCATTCAACATGTAATCTTTCTTATTATATTTTAAAAAAATGTGTTTATTATCAACTCCTCTGAAACGGCTTACCTGATTATTATGAAACTTTTGATGTATATTTGATAGTTTTGAAAAAGTTTATCGCCTATTTTTATGCCCCTGGGTGGTAAGGGTGGCCTTATCCAGAATTTTTACATTCATTGTCCACGCGGGTGAAATTGCGGGCCGCAGATAGTAATTATATACCATGTCAAAAATATGATCAGAAAATTATATTTCCAAAGCGATAGAAGTTTAATTTCTGATTTGTATCTATATATTCCCTATATTCAGATGTATGAAATAATAAAATGCTTTTGCAAGACAGACCGTACCGGTAATATACCGGAAAGAATAAACAAATCAGGCCTATGAAGGCAGAATGGAACTCATTACCGGCACGTGACACGGCCTCACCGCCCACTCGCCCCTCGACACTGTTATATTTCGACTCGACAATGAGTTATTGAGTGCGCGGGAAGCTCATGTGTTAACCGGTATTAATGTTTGGCTTTGGTGGGAAAAATTAAAAAAACCTGGTATTGAAGTACTGCAGTTAACCTGGATACTATTTTAAACCGACTTCAAAAAAGGAAGAGGTTCTCAATTCAACCCATATGTTTTTTTTAAGTTCGTTATCTCAGAAATGTCGACTTTCGAAGTTCGAACACTTTTGAGTGTTGAAGTCGAGTTCCATTTTTTGGGAAATATTTTTTTTACCTTTTTTTATCACATTCAGACCCCCGCACTAGAATTCCCTGTATCGCGGGAGGCATGGACACACAATCACAGCACACAAACACCCAAGACCCGGGACAAACATCTACACTCATCGCACAAATGTTTGCCCCTGCCGGGATTCGAACCCAGGGTCCCGACGACACAGAACCTGACCACTGCACCACGGCGACCGTCAAGATTGACTTTTCGGTGACCTTTGCTACTCACGGGATTAATTGTCATTGTGTATGTTCACCGATGTCTTAACCCGTGGCTATAATGTCGTCGAGGTATGAGTAGCACTTCTCAGTTATTGGAGTGCAACTCAACAACCACTCGACCGATTTTGATAAAATTTAGATAGGATCACTTGGAAGGTATACTCAATCAAACAAAAAATTGGTTGTCTGTAAAGTCGGTTTACGGACGATAGATTTACGTGATAACGGCATAATCATTGACATTGACATTGACTTTGACTTTGACTTTGACTTTGACTTTGACATTGACATTGACATTGACATTGACATTGACATTGACATTGACATTGACATTGACATTGACATTGACATTGACATTGACATTGACATTGACATTGACATTGACATTGACATTGACATTGACATTGACATTGACATTGACATTGACATTGACATTGACATTGACATTGACATTGACATTGACATTGACATTGACATTGACATTGACATTGACATTGACATTGACATTGACATTGACATTGACATTGACATTGACATTGACATTGACATTGACATTGACATTGACATTGACATTGACATTGACATTGACATTGACATTGACATTGACATTGACATTGACATTGACATTGACATTGACATTGACATTGACATTGACATTGACATTGACATTGACATTGACATTGACATTGACATTGACATTGACATTGACATTGACATTGACATTGACATTGACATTGACATTGACATTGACATTGACATTGACATTGACATTGACATTGACATTGACATTGACATTGACATTGACATTGACATTGACATTGACATTGACATTGACATTGACATTGACATTGACATTGACATTGACATTGACATTGACATTGACATTGACATTGACATTGACATTGACATTGACATTGACATTGACATTGACATTGACATTGACATTGACATTGACATTGACATTGACATTGACATTGACATTGACATTGACATTGACATTGACATTGACATTGACATTGACATTGACATTGACATTGACATTGACATTGACATTGACATTGACATTGACATTGACATTGACATTGACATTGACATTGACATTGACATTGACATTGACATTGACATTGACATTGACATTGACATTGACATTGACATTGACATTGACATTGACATTGACATTGACATTGACATTGACATTGACATTGACATTGACATTGACATTGACATTGACATTGACATTGACATTGACATTGACATTGACATTGACATTGACATTGACATTGACATTGACATTGACATTGACATTGACATTGACATTGACATTGACATTGACATTGACATTGACATTGACATTGACATTGACATTGACATTGACATTGACATTGACATTGACATTGACATTGAGTTTGACTTTGACTTTGACTTTGTTTTGATTTTTGACTTTTGACTTTTGACTTTTGACTTTTGACTTTTGACTTTTGACTTTTGACTTTGGTCTTTGGTCCATGCCTCCCGCAACACAAGGAATCACAGTGGTTTGAGTGTAAAAAATTGGTTGTCTGTAAAGTCGGAAGTGAAGTTTGACTTTGACATTGACCATTGACCATTGACCATTGACCATTGACCATTGACCATTGACCATTCACCATTCACCGTTACGCGGAACGTTACTATTTTTCATTTTGGCATTCATCAATTTATAAAACGTTGTCACGTCAAAAAAATTCACTTAAATCGGTTCATAAGCGACGAAGTTATCCGCGAACACATAAAAACAATAAATAAAAAACATATACGGTCGAATTGAGTAACCTCCTTTTTTGAAGTCGGTTTAAAAATAAACAATATCGAATTGATTCGGTTAGTTATCGATCTTTTTCTCTAGTTTCTGAATCAGGGGACAGTTCTCTTAATTTTTCGAACAGCATGAGCAGCAGAACAGAACTGAGTATCCCAGACAGGGCAATTAAGTGAAGACACTATTGTAATGTCAGGTCGATCGAAAAGGCAGTAGTGTTTCTTATAGTAAAAACATACAACGGAGTACCCTTTACTCTTTGAATAGCCTTTTTGATGTCAAGTTTAACTCCGTCAAGCCTTACGTTGGGTCTAAGTATGAATAGGCAAGGAAAACTTATAAAAAATGTGTTTTCTGGGTTAAAATAATTCCATTGGTTATGCACTAATAATACTGCGCCTTTATAATCTTACCCTCATTCTAATAAAGGAAACATATTATTAGAATTACTGTTTGGTCTCAAAGTTGGGAAAAAAATGTTGCCATCAAAACTCAGTTTCTGACTAAACTAAATTTATATAAATGTGCTAAACAGTGCTCATACTGCACAAAGTTGTCGAATGCAGCCTTAGAATGGAATGAGATATCAAGAGATGATTGCCCCTTAAATTCCAGCAGGGGCTAAGGAGTTAAGGCTAAAAGCCCCAACCAACTTCAAGGTGTTGAAGAAATACACACAAACCAACTGCAGTGCTTGTTCTTGTCTATAGGTATATACCTACAATTATAGTACTAGACGTATTTAGATATGTGTCATGCAGAGCGTTAAGCTAGGAGATAAAACTCGTCATAAAGAAAAATGACATGTGGAGCCAAAGAACTAAATAGAATTACTGAAATTGTCCTGTCAGTTAGCCAGGATCGTCAGCAGTTTTCTTTATTAAAAATGACTAGCCCTACCCCGTGTATTCATCACCAGCTCGTACTATGGATTACCCGCTCGTACTATGGATTACCACCCACTATATAAATTAATCAAAAATAACCACACGTTTTTGAATTAAAAAATAGCATGTATGATCCATACCATATTTTTATTTATCTCTGTGCCGAATTTTAGCCACACTCGTTCAGACCAGTGTGAAGTTAGAGGGCAAAAGTTAACGGCCTAGTATTATCCGACCAATTTGAGAAGTTCACTAAGAAAAGTGTACCTATAGTTTATGTTACCGGGGTGAAAACTGCATTAAGTTGTAAACTTTTGCTTGAAAATATTACAAACATCCGACGGGTTATTCTTAATGTACTCCATTCCTTTGATCTAAAAAGATAAGGATTCCATACATTAATTCTCAAAGTACTCCAAAGAATTAATTATTGAAATTGTACAATTTAAAAAAAAATATTTACATTGCATTTTACTCCATAGGTACCTGAAGTTATTCTCAAAGTACTCCAGTGGTAGCTGATTGATGAACAATTCTTAAAAGCTTATGTTTTTTTAGCAGCACGCAGTACTTTAAGAGCAGAATAAATTCCCATGGAGTGAAATTAAACTAAAGAAATATATATATATATTCTTGACGATCAGAAGTGTATTCAATTTTTAAACAGAAAATACAAAGCGAACTATCAACATTTTTCATTGAAATTAAATAACAAAACGCGATATCACCAAACACGACAACAATTCACGTAGACTCCTAAGCCACGTCTGATGTCTCCGAGTACCCAGGTAGAAGTGTCCAGCAGTGGACTAAATAAGGCACGTCCGCTCAGTACGATATCCCGAAGTAGAATGACTCGTCCAAGCCAGCCGCGCCGGTGACGTAACGTCGGTCGCCCCTTCCACTTACTACGTCATTGCGTCGACGTCCGATGCCGGCGAGCGCCCGAGTAAAAGTGTGCGCGCTTCGGTTCTGTCTGGCTTATATAGCTAGTCTGCCGCTCGCCCCACTACTACCACTAGAGGCATGTAAGACGGCCTCTCCTGACACCCTGACGTCCCCGTCAGGTTCTTCGAACTTTTTTCGTTAACACAATACACCACAACACATGTTTTTCTGAGAATCGTTCCGTCTGACACAAACTTGGCTTACTGACATCCTTATCCACACGCTGGCCCAGCAAATCACTAGGCATGTAGCCAATAATGCAGATGTTCATGTGGTGCGGCTCACAACTCGCGAAGAAGGTTGAACGAAGCACCCGCCAAAGTCCAATCATCGCAGTAGCAGCAGCAGCAGCAGCTGCCAGAGCTCGTGTGCTACGAGACCCCGCCTTCAGCAAACAAGCAAAGAGAAAACACCCAGCGCACATTCGCCGCGCCAAAACAGCATGTGTAGCTTTCTATTCTTTCATTCATCACACAATCACGGCCCTCTATCACCGATACACTCCAAGCTATATCTATGTCAACTAAATCTCTTCAATACATTCATCACACACAGCGTACTGCATCAGACACTTTTCAGACCGATTCTAATATGCATTACAAAATGCCGTCAAACCCTACATAGCCACAATGTCGGGGCTGCGAGTACCACAATGTCGGGGCACGAAACAGCCACAATGTCGGGGCTGCGAGTACCACAATGTCGGGGCACGAAATAGCCACAATGTCGGGGCTGCGAGTACCACAATGTCGGGGCACGAAATAGCCACAATGCCGGGGCTGCGAGTACCATAATGTCGAGGTACGAAAGAGTCACAATGTCAAGGTACGAAAGAGTCACAAAGTCAGTGCTGCGGGTACCACAATGTCGAGGTACGAAATAGTCACAAAGTCAGTGCTGCGGGTACCACAATGTCGAGGTACGAAATAGTCACAAAGTCGGTGCTGCAGGTACCACAATGTCGAGGTACGAAATAGTCACAAAGTCGGTGCTGCGGGTACCACAATGTCGAGGTACGAAATAGTCACAAAGTCGGTGCTGCGGGTACCACAATGTCGAGGTACGAAATAGTCACAAAGTCGGTGCTGCGGGTACCACAATGTCGAGGTACGAAATAGTGACAATGTCGGTGCTGCGGGTACCACAATGTCGAGGTACGAAATAGTGACAATGTCGGTGCCGACACCCAATAGGAATGCATCTCCCAGGCCGGAGCTCGCACAACAGGCATTCGTCTGCCAGGCCAGAAGCCACACGTATCGAGGATGCGCCAGCCAAGCCAGAGCCCACACGTATCGGGAATTCGTCTGCCAGGCCGAAATTCTGCGAATTATTTCAAACAAATAAACACAAATTGGTCTTTACATCAGTATTGGTAAAACGTCCGCCTTCCTAGGACTCGGCCTACCTGACCTTTACTTATAAGCCTTCCGAATTAGCAACTTTGATCGCTTGGAATGAAATTTAGATTTGTGGGTAAACACAAAAAAAACGTTAAAAAATGACTGAGTAAATAATAGTACTCGCTCAATAGAATGTCGTACAATTGTCTGCTCTAATGCCGCATCGGCAGATCTATGCTTTCCAGCTTCAAATGTCAGTAGCCAACAGGACAAACGCACTTATCACAAACATATACACCTACTAAACATTCTGAAAAACATAATCACAGTTGTAACACTACAAGAGCGTTCCACTTCCTTGGTATCAATCTCACATATTAGGCGCTATGTGTAATGTTCACGGGAGCTTAAACCAACTTCATTTAACGGCGGTATAAAACTGTGGGTACTTTGAGAATTTATAAACGGTCACAAATCGCCCAAATTAATTACGCTGTTATTTCACATAACAATCGCATTTAGACAGACTACGCACTGTCTTCACCTGTAATCACAGGAAGCAATGGAGTGCGACAATAGCGTACCTACTCGACGTGATAGTTCGGCATGCAAAACAATTTAGCAAACAAAAATGAATAATCGACTCGTAGTAATTTTCAAAATTTAAATTCACACAAACCGGTATATTTCCACCGTAAAACACACAAACAACAGAACAAAGAAAGTAATTAACACGTTGTGGTTTGTAATGCGAACAAAAGTTATTCACAGCTAGAGAGATGGCGAACTATCAAGGTCGCGTGTTTTTAAGCGAATCCCACTTCTGATCTTGACGATCAGAAGTGTATTCAATTTTTAAACAGAAAATACAAAGCGAACTATCAACATTTTTCATTGAAATTAAATAACAAAACGCGATATCACCAAACACGACAACAATTCACGTAGACTCCTAAGCCACGTCTGATGTCTCCGAGTACCCAGGTAGAAGTGTCCAGCAGTGGACTAAATAAGGCACGTCCGCTCAGTACGATATCCCGAAGTAGAATGACTCGTCCAAGCCAGCCGCGCCGGTGACGTAACGTCGGTCGCCCCTTCCACTTACTACGTCATTGCGTCGACGTCCGATGCCGGCGAGCGCCCGAGTAAAAGTGTGCGCGCTTCGGTTCTGTCTGGCTTATTTAGCTAGTCTGCCGCTCGCCCCACTACTACCACTAGAGGCATGTAAGAATATATATATATATATATAATATTTTTTCGTGGAGTAGTTTGAGAAATAATCTTAGAGTACTTTGGGAATAAGCCCATCCAACTTCACAAGCTTTCGCGTTTATAATACGAGTATTATAATGGGATTGAAGTTTCGATAATGGCCTGAAATTAACAACGTTGGCAACTTGAAACTTTATCACGAGTCATCAACCGCTCACATTGTTAATTGCGCTTGATTGATGACGCAATACGAAACGTCAAATTACCCTACAAATGTGTGTCGACTGGCGAGCGCAACGCGACAATACCGCCGCTTCAGCCGCCCGTCGTATTTTTCTAATTGAATCATGTGTGATTTATTATTGGTCTGATGATGTATCATTCTTTCAACAGCAGCCGTGGCTCACCCCACGGGCTTGCGGCCCAAATTATTGGTACAAATGTTCACATCCGCGATTTTTAACTGCCGCCCCGTTTTACCCCACACTCCCCTCTGTACGTGTTTTATTAAAGTGAATGATCGATTTTTGTGCTTTATTGAAGAACAGCGAGTGTGTTGTGTTATAACTTTAAACAGACGCGTCGAGAGTCAGTCTTTGTTGTTTACGCTTCTTTGATGTTGGAATCTCTTATGAAGTTTTTTAGTTGTATTCTGAAAATTTACACAGTTGGTAAGGGTATAACAAGAGTAGTTTTATGTTGGGTATATAGAATAGAATTGAGACATATTCATTGACAACTAGAGCGCCTCGCGGTTTCACCAGCGTGGATTACAGATTTCCCGCTACCTCAATTACTCCACGTAGTTCATGATTATGTCATTCCAAGGTCAAACCTAGTGTTCATACCAAATTTCATCGAAATCGGTACAGACGTTTGACATGCAGCAGCGCCATCTGCCGGGCTGATTTGTGAATCTAAACCATCTAGGGCACCACCCAAATGAATACAAAAAAAAATATTCAAATCGGTCCAACCGTTTCGAAGGAGTTCAGTGACAGACACACCTACAGTAGAATTATATATATTTTATAGAAGATAAACAATTAGTATTACAATATGATATTATGAAGTAAAAATAAATTAAATAAATAAAATAATATGGCGGTAAGTATACCACAGCCATGAGTAATTTATTTATTTATTTATTAAGGTACAAAAACAGTTAACAAACGTCAACTTATATAAGAAAAATAATGAAACAATTACATGGTAAATTTGCTAACTCAAACATTGTACACAGCATAATAAATCCAAGCATAATAAATCATAGTGCTGAACAATGTTGGATATAAAGACACAAATAATTTAAAAAATACAAAAAAAGACGGTGGGTACTTCTAAATTTATTTCATCAATCAGTAGCAATCTATATTTTTTTCTACAAGAACCGTTATATTTTCTACAGTGAAAAAAACGAGCGTTCTGTTTTGCATCCGCTCTGAGGGCAGACAAAGGGCTCGTGTACAATGTGCGCGGCGACTGGAAACTGCATCAGCTGATGAGGCGCTGATGAGAGTGCCGACTCCGAACCCTGGCGTCATCGTCATGGCGTTACGCAACGCTTTGCCTAAGGTTCTATTGTTGAAGTAGGGAAGCGGAACTTATGTTATTTTCCTAAAAAACACGCAAAATAGGGCCCCACCTTTTAAAATATTTTTTTATACTATATTAGCGGTCCGGTCCGGCATCGCGCGGGTAAAAAATTTGAAAATTAAAAATTTATAATGATCCCCAAATTTTTTGAAAATAAAATTTTCAAAAAATAGTTTATGTTATTCAGGGTGAATGTAGCTTTCTAACGGTGAAAGAATTTTTGAAATCGGGGCAGTAGTTTGTGAGCTAATTCGTTACAAACATACAAATCTTTCCTCTTTATAATATAAGTATAGATAGATGACCACTGTCTCACTTCATGGTCAGTGACGATGTGGTCGAAGATGTTATCACGCTAGACCTAGAATGCTTACTGGCTCTCAAAGACTGCTGCCTGAATACACTATGTGTTTGGTGACAGTTTTTCAAACTTGAGGTGGCTAGCCAGGCAGGTATTCGAAAGTACCTTACCACCATGCTGGGTATTTGATAACGGTGTTACCTTCACCGGAAGCTCAAGCTGTTGTTGGGGATCGAACCAGTGTCCGTCAGTTTGACAGGCGACGCTCCCCCCGTTGAGCTATCATCGCTACAAATTCAAAAGTATCACATACGACAAAATGAAAACAATACCATAATGTATAGACTTTTTTTTTTTTTTTTTACAACATTCACACAAGGTCTTCAGGTCCCAAACTAGGCAGAGCCTGTACTATGGTAACCTGATGACTGATATATATACTTATATACATACTTATATATATACTTATATACATATACACACCCAGACACAGGTCAAACAGACATGCTCATACACACAAATGTTTGACCTGTCCGGGAATCGAACCCGGGACCAGCGGCTCAGAAGGCAGAGCGCTACCAACTGCGCCAACCGGCCAGTCGACACCTGGCCGGTATATTGTCACCAAACACATAGTGTGTTCATTCAGCATATACGTTTTTTATCAACTTTCTTAGCGCGTACTGCCAAGGAATGGAACTCGTTGCCGGAATCCGTGTTTCCCGAGAGGTCCAATCCTGGAGTCTTCAATTCATGAGTGAATATTTTCATGACCCAGCTTAAGTCTAGCTATTGCCGTAATTATCGGTGACGATGTGATCAAACTCGGAATCAGTGAGTGAATAATTTAGTAGGGCAGAATTTTATTAGAAAAAAGCTAGCGTTAATATTAAACAGCATTAAGATATTGATATTATTTCTATTTATACTACTAAAGTATGTATCAAATTTGTATTGTGATTTGTTTATATTTTTACAATGTTGTACAATAAAACGGTTACATTGGCAAAATTAGTTTTATTTTTTGTTTATCAGTAACTAGGCAACGAACGTGGCTCCCCACGAGGGTTGTCACAGTTGAGTTTCCGCGTCGATGAACGCCGACAAAACGCGGTGTACTGACGCGCCGACACCCCTAATATGACTGGTTCAGCGTGTGACCCCCGAGGTTTATATCCTTGCTTGAACATGTTATAGGGCTGGTCAATTACAAATTATAAATATTGACATTTTATATGATTTTCAAAGCCTAAGCAATTTTTTTTAAGTGAAACTTTTTTAGGCGCCTTGAGCATTTTTTGGGTGCACAAATATCATGGATCTCGCGTCATCGTCACCGCACGCTTTCCATGTTAGCTTAGAACCCATGTAGTTTTCACTTCTATCGGCAGTCCCCAAAGACTGTCCCCTTTGCTTTTTTTAATTGGGCCATCCTGTCGATAAACAGTTAAACTTTGTCTTGGAAATATATTGTTAACTATCCAAGAGTGAAAAAGAAAAATACTACCCACAACTGTGTAAGTGTGAACTAACAAACTTAATTTTATAATAATTGTGGGTAAAAACTTCTTCAGGCCGGATATAACTTTCAAGGTAAACATATAGATGGCGCTCCATCGTCATATTACGTATAAATTACCTGAAACGAAATTTCGTTCATCAGGCTTAGAGCCAAGGAGATCAAAAAAGGGTCAATTCCCTTTTTTGGCTCTCAATAAAAATACATAAAACGCGAATCCATTCAGCGGCCGGAAGAAATCATATATTTTATCGGGTGTATACAGCGAAATCCGAAGCGAAATTAACCAAAAACCTTGTGTCAAAAATAGCCAAATTCCAGAGAGCAGCAGAGCGTTCTATGTTGGGGATCACACTTATGAACAGAGTTAGAAACGTGGACATAAGACGCAAAACTAAGCTCATAGACGCTGTAACGACCCTCTGCAGACTAAAATGGAAGTGGGCAGGACATATCGCCCGGAGCATGGACACCAGATGGAGCGAAAGAATCCTGCACTGGTATCCCAGGGACGGTACACGATCAAGAGGTCGACAAAGAAAAAGATGGCGAGACGATATAGTCGAGATCGCAGGAATAGCATGGCCGAGATCAACGAGAGACCGAAAGACCTGGACCAACATGGAGGAGGCCTATATCCTTTCATGGACGCCCGATTAATTTAAACGAGGTTATAAATATATATATTTCTAGTAAAAAAAAAAAAAAAACTACGTTGTTAACTGTACATTGTTTTGGGCAATAAAAGGCTATTTTATTTTATTTTATTTTATTATTTATTATACAGCGAAATCAAATACTATATTTAATTGAAGTATCTGTAAATATTATAATCAGCATTCAAGTTATACAGATTCAAAAAATCTATAAAGGTATATATACATGTCATACTCATTGCCTAAGTCTGTGTTTCCACATGAATACAATCTGGGCATCTTCAAGTCACGAGTGAACAGGTATCTTCTAGGCAGGCGTGAATCATCGTAGACCGCATCATCACTTAACATCAGGTGAGATAGTAGTCAAACGCCTGCTTACTGTGAATAAAAAAAATAGAAAAAAATAAGGGATAACTTAGGATTTGAAAACTATTGAGTACTATTGAGTACTTCTATTTATCCTTTATTATCTAAGAACAGTCTGAGAGAAAATTTTTCACTATTACATCTTGTGAGTTCTAGCCAGTTCCTAGACGACCTAGGACCCTAGATAATAATGTCAGTCAAGATTTTTGTAGCTTAACATAGCAACTCTAAAGTAGATATTTGTTTTTTTTATTTTTATCACATTCTGATTTTGATGTGTTAACCCTGCTTTAATGTGGCCAAGAGCGCTGCCGCCCGCAGCGTCACCCTGCTGCAGCTCTGCCATGTCGCGTCATTGTAAGCTCACGCAGAGTCTTCTATGTGACGTGACTCCAGCATCTGACTTTTATTTTAACCTTAATTATCTAAATTGCAAGTGTCACTGTTCTCGCTGTTTTATTTTCGGTTACCGTCAACCTGACCATTGGCCGGTGCAGGGATAACTATTAGGGTTCGCAACGAAATTGCTATTGTAAAATTAAAAAGTAATTTTCATCGTATATAAATACCATAAATTGGCTTGGGTGCCATTATGTTGAACCAACGTGGAATGGCGGACGACGGAGGCAATGGTTCGTGACCATTGCCTCCGTCTCCGCTTGGCTGGTCAGGGTCATTACCACTTATATGCCCACACTTCACTTCTTATGTGAATCGAGGTAATTTACATTATATTAAAGGCTCATATAATTATATAGAGGGAAAAAGAAGAAAAAAAAAACCGGACAAGTGCGAGTTGGACTCGCCCACCGAAGAGTTCCGTATAAATTTGTAGGTACATTTTATAAAAAAGGTACATATTATCAAAAATAGTATTTATTCACTTAAGGTTTTTATTTACATTTTTCGTCAAAAATTGAAAGCTATCATGACTGCTCAAGCTTGTGGCCATGAAGCCCTTTCATAAGATACACATGCCATGGTTAACTCAATTAAAAACTTAGACAGCCGTTCCTTGCATAAAGACACTGTTTTTTTTTATGATATGATTATATATGTATAGTTTTTAGACTTTTCTCTATACTTGTAGTATAAGACGATATTACTTGCCAAATTTCATAGGTCTAGGTCAACGGGAAATATCCTATTAATTTTGATTCTTTTGAGTGTCAAAATGTACGTTGTTTACGACATAAACGGACTTTTTAACGTTTACTTAGAAGTTTTTTTTTTACAATTTCAAGAGACCATAGCTCTGAGTATATAATTTTAAATTCAACTCGATGCCTCCACGCGTTCCCCAGCTAAAGGGTATTGACAGACAGACGCACAGACAACAAACGAATACTATATCAGGGTTCCTTTTGAGGTACGGAACCCTAAAAATGCACAAAATAAAATTCCTAAAAAAAGCCGAAAAAAATGATGTTACTGATGTTATTAATCGTAGTGCAGATAGAGACGATAAGCGTAAAAATTGGTTGTCTGTAAAGTCGGTTTACGGACGATAGATTTACGTGATAACGACATAATCATGTATGACTTTGACTTTGACATTGACCATTGACCATTGACCATTGACCATTGACCATTGACCATTGACCATTGACCATTGACCATTGACCATTCACCATTCACCATTACGCGGAACGTTACTATTTTTCATTTTGGCATTCATCAATTTATAAAACGTTATCACGTCAATAAAAAAATGTAAAATACTTTTATATAAGGGTATAGAAAACTTTTTTTAAAAATTTATTTTAGGATCTTCAAACAGTACATAACAAAAAATAACAATTAAATGCGAAAAATATAAGTATAGGTATGTAAGTTCAAACATTTGAAGGAAAAAAATCGACTGCTAGTGGGACTTGAACCCACGACTGCAGAATATCGTCCTGTCCACAAGATACATGTCCAAATTGATTTCCACAAGAACCGGTTGGAAGCGGATATATACATTATTTATAATATGTAAAGCATTCATGGTTATGTCTCAAGCCAAAATTTCAAACGTCAGTTGGTGAAGTTCGATCACGCGTCACTTTTTACAGTCACCAATAGCCACAATAAAAACTCAATAAAGTCATAAACGCGCATCTCCTGTGGCTAACCTAATGACGGCATTTGTTCTAATACCGCTTTATACAAATAAAACGGTATCTCTATCCTAATAAACTATATACAGGCTGTTTACTTTTGTCATTAGGAATTCAGAGATATATTTATTGACGATAAGTTTTATTTTTATGTAACAGGTGGCAACAAACAGACAGGCCGCTAGATGATACGCGATCACCATCGCCTATGGATATCTGTAATACTGGGGGCATTACAATTTGACTGGCCGGTTGGCGCAGTTGGTAGCACTCTGCCTTCTGAGCCGCTGGTCCCGGGTTCGATTCCCGGACAGGTCAAACATTTGTGTGCATGAACATGTCTGTTTGATCTGTGTCTGGGTGTGTATATGTATTTAAGTATATTATATATCAGTCATCAGGTTACCATAATACAGGCTCTGCCTAGTTCGTGACCTGAAGACCTTGTGTTTAAAAAAAAAAAAATACGTTGCAAATCCTGTGTAGGACTTAAGAAAATCATATTATATCAAATTATTAGACGGAAAAAATTTGGCTACCAGTGGGACTTGAACCCTCGACTACAGAATACCGTCCTGTTGCTTTGTTCTACTAAGCTATAGTAGCACTCCCCTAGCGGTCCGAATATAACCCTTCCTTTAACATCTGAGGGGATGTTGTTCTTCAGATGACTGAAAGCGACAGGACGGTATTCTGTAGTCGTGGGTTCAAGTCCCACTGGTAGTAGATGTTTTTCCCTTCAAATAATAATTTGATATAATTTGCTTTTCGTGTGTGAAAAAAGCACAACAAAGCCTATTACGTGTATCTTGTTTTTCAGAATTCTGTAATAATTATTCTTTTTAAAAAGCAAAGCTTTACATCACTCTGTATATATACATAACTGTAACAGGTGGATTATCCGTTTTTGTCTTAGACAACGTCAGCTGTTGAACGAACCCGGGTGATTGTAATTAACAACGTTTAACATTCAACCTGTTGTTTTGGATACTTAATTAACATTTGTATAATGATCGCGACGTTTTTTACAGGTATCCCACCGACTGTTCTAGTAAAACAAAATTTTTTAACCTAAAAATGGAACCGACTTCAACACTCAAAAGTGTGAAATAACTTGTTGAAGTCGAATCCATTATTGTTCAAAAGTACCTATTATTAAAATACTGTGACCATATATATATATATATATATATATATATATATATATATATATATATATATATATATATATATCGTAATAAGGGTTCTTGCCTGCTTGCCGTGGTGGTACCGGCTTAGAATAGTACTCCCCCATCTCTTCCCGTGGGTGCCGTAAGAGTCGGCTAAGGGATCACGAACCAGAAGGTGGGAAGCAGCGCCTTCTGAGGGTAATAAAATATACTGCGCTCGCCAACCCGCTTGCCAAGCGTGGCGAGTATTGAAAAAACCCCCGCACGGGGAGGGTATGTTCAGCAGTGGAAGTCTTAACGCCGAAAAACAAAAAGGGTTCTTAAAACACGAGTGTAAGTTAAAATTAAAACGAGCATTGCAACCTCCATGGTCCAGCTGAAGCTGTATCTTAATGGTAAAAAAGTTAATATTTCGATACAGTTGATATAGAAGAGCTGTATTGAAATGAAATTGAATTGAATGTAAAAACTTTTTAAATTTATTGCAATACATTGTCTAAAAAGACTGTCATTTAGGTGCTGTTTTTGATTTTTTAATCTCTATATTTCAGTATGAGATTGGATAAAATCATTTAATTAAGTTTAAATTCATCAGCGTTCAGTTTTTCTCTTGTACTTAATGCTAAAAGAGAGATCTTATACTTTTTGAAGATTTTATGAGTTTAAGTGTGAAAGATAATAAGCTTACCCGATACAATACACAATGTATCAGTAAATATAAGCAGCGCAGTCTATTGGAAGCGGTGTAGCGGGAAGCCAACACCGCACCGCTTTCGTTTTAACAAAAAATACTCTAGGAGGTTGCTGACAATATAGAAAAGGTTCCTTGTCTATTGTAATTTTGAATGACACGTAATAAGAATAATGTAACTTTTACAAATGCTTCAGATTTTCTCTGGAAGTTTTACGGAAAAATAAAATTTACTTTTAATTCTGGTCTCCACCACGTTGTTATAATAAGCTCTTAGATTAGGGTGCTAAAACGTAGTTATAATTGAGTAATTTTGTAAAATCAAGGTAACTTTATTGTGATACGGTTATTGTTATCGATTGAAGGTAAAGTGAATAGAAATCTTTGGAGACTTGTACAAGCAAGAGTAATTTACAAATAGTGCGAACAATCCGGAAGGTTAGGTTAAGAATATTTCCGCGATCTATCGCGCTCCCAAATATTATGTATTATAATACCAATGAGATTACAACTTACCTTATTCCCAATTTTCACGCGCATGAACCATTTGCAGCGAGATTTTGTATCATCCACTTTTCTTTGGCATTTCACAAACTCACCTCAACGTGAATGCTAGTTATCTCAAAATAGAAAAAAAAAACTTAAATTACTATTTGATTAATTGAAATACATTTTACGACGCCGGATTTTCTACATCCTATCATTTTATCTCCACACGCGTCGCCATGCCATGGAGAATAATATCCACACCTAAGAGGATTAGGAAAATGCAACGTCACCTCCTAGCCTCAAAATCTGCAAACTCAGCTAGCGATCCTATCAGCGGCGTCAATTGCCCGTGCCAAATGCCACTTCCTCTCCCCTCCCCTTGTCTCCTCTCCGCTCACACCCCTGGAGGAAACAATCTTATCTGTGCGGAGGGAAAAGCGGCGTGATTGAATGCTTCCGCTGATGTCATGAAACAGATAACCTCAGGACAATGTGTATGACGGTACACGCTTAAGGGGAAGAAAGAATTCAAAAGAATCATTACCCGAAAGCCTTTAAATAGTCTGTAAGAATGAAATGGTATTTTTTTATACTGTATAGATCTAGCGTTTGACCACTATCTCACTTGATGATGATGCTCCCCCCACTGAGCTATCATTGCTTCAAAATATAAACTTTAACGTCAGTTTACTCTAAGACAAGGCGGATGTAAGTCCGATTATCGCGTCTGCGGACCGATTATCTTTTCAAGCATTAATTGCAATGCTCAAACAAAGCGTAATGCTCGGTCCTAATGACACAATAAAATGGAAATGACACGGTCCGTTACATCGACCGACCGTTTTTTTTGGTTCATTGCGTTTCCAGAAGTGTAATATGGCAAGTTTGAAGGAGAGCTAACAGCTGGAACGGGGAACCGAGATGCCGTAACTCTTCAAAGATAGTTAATTATCCGAAACACATTTATTTTTGTTCTGTAATAAGCTTTTATTATTGATACTTTATATAGAGCCTTTATTAAAATAAAACATTAATAACTAATTACAATACTGCAGCTACTACAATAACATTTGAGCAATCCACTTGCTATTGGTAGCCTATAGATAACTCAAATGTTCTAACCCGCTACCGGCTGGCAGCGTGCCCAGAATGCTAGCAGCATTGCCCTGCTGAATTGCAATGCTGATTCGTTGAGCCAAATATGTGCCTTTATATAGTATATTTTCTGTGGAGGTCTGAGAGTGAGATCTGTGGCACTGCCCTCTTCATAAAAGGTTATAAAAAGGTGTGTTTGTGTTATTGTACCGTTTAACTACAAACTCATTAAATAATAATAAATAATATAAACTCAAACGTACAACTACATAATCTTAATTTTCTATTTCTCTAGGTAATCTTATTCATCCCCACGCAGATACACACACTCACTCACTTCCCCTACACACACTAACACACAAATACATCCCACACCTTCTCCCGCTGTCAAATATCAAAGAAATATAAAATACGTAAATTGTTATATACCTATTTAATATTCGAACAGAGTTATTGTCAAAACTTTAAGTATTTATTATACAAATTACGGTAGATTTGCTATTAGTTAATCGTACTCCGAGCCTCAAAACACACGCTTTCGCCTAGTTTGGGTCTCAACGCTTATAATGTCTTGAAATACAGTACTCTTTGAGAAATAAAACTTTATTATTATATTATTAATATATCAAGTCAATTAAAGTATTTTATTCGCAACGCAAACCCAAGATACAACACTTTATAAATCATTTAGACTTTAAAAAGTATTGTAAGTATCATACAACAAACCTTACTGTACGCTCTGCCCTTTTATTAGCCTGTCTCATACTATTTCTTCATCATATTTAATTTATAATTTAATTTTATATTATTAACTGTAATGAATTATTTCGTTATCTCGTAAAAAAATGCATATTGTAATATTTTGACAATATTGTATTATTATGTAGCAACTAGTAAGAACATAATTATATTAATTCCAAAATAAAATAATAACCGGTTGCAATCCGGAAGTGGCGGAAGAAGTAAAAACTTGAACATGATTGATGTTGATGATGATGAAAAGTAGCCTCTGTGTTATTCCAGGACCTGAAGTATATATACATACCAAATTTCATTCAAATCCATTCGGCCGTTTTGGCGTGATGGAGTAACAAACATCCATCCATCCTTTCAATCCTTTAACCATCCATCCATCTATCCATACATCCATCCATCTATCCATCCATCCATCTATCCATCCATCCATCCATCCATCTATCCATCCATTCACACTTTCAGATTTATAATATTAGTGCGACACATACAATCAAATATAGAATTTAAAAAAATCCCATAAACTACCAACAAACGAAAATGTTCCTTATTCTTAACACATTTAAGTTTAAATTTCAACGGTGGTTTACTCACCCTCCGTCTAACGAATTCGATGACGTCACGAGCTGACGATCTGACGATGTTACGATCTGACGCGAGCTTAACATTTTTTCCACATCAAAAGTGCACAACGCCGCTAAAGAAGTTTTCACTTCAAAAAACATCTTGGTTTTATCAAAAGTTTTATAACGTTTAAAAAAAGAATCTCGACTACCAATTTCCTCGTGCCAACGCAAGTCTCCAAGGAGTGCCATAAACCAATGCGGGCGGCGCGCGGTCGCGTCGCGGGCCCATCTTCACGGCACGCCGCTTGTGATCGGTTCTACATAATGGGACCCGACCTTATCGCCGCAGATAAAACAACTTTGTCACACTCACTGCCTTTCTCAGTCTTGATACTTGGATGTGCACCATTTGCTTTAACATTATGTTAACATGCGCGATTTTATGTACGATTTTTTGGGCACGCTAATGAATTATTCAGTAGGGTCTTGATGATGAAGGTAGACAAAAGTTTAAAGTTGTCTTGGAGGCGCAAACTGAAGACTTTTAAGCCGAAAATTGTAAAATAATAATGATATAAGTTTTTAAACTGAGCCCTATGTCCAGCTGTGGACGTCCTATGGCTGAGATAATGATGATGAAGTGTTTTTGACTTGAATATGGCACGTGCAATTGCACGCGAAATATGAAAAAAAAAGACTGTGTCGAAAAATCTAGCAACGGAATCCACACACGCAATTATGTATTAATATTAATAATATTAATACACACTTTACATCTTTTGCTGAGTTGTGGTCGCCTTGTGGCAAAATAACTATATTTACTTTTTACGTTTTCATTCTACATTTTTATTATTTCATGTTTGTTTTTTTGCCACAAATAAAGCAATGTCTATGTCCACTTTACTTAAAAATACTAAGACATATAAAATATACCTAGAATTGTTTTAGTATCACTTGATTCCCGTAACATAAAAAGAGAAACTCACTGTGAAAATAACTCATTTGTTTCATGAAATCCATTCAAAAGAAAAGCACAGAAAATAAATACATGCGAACTGAATAAAAATACCCAACCGAATTTTCCTGTGGTCAGCGGAAAAGCAAAAACCTAAAAAAGATACAAAAAGCGGGATCCAAAACAGAAAAAAAACTATCATCCGTGGATTCGGTGCTCCGACTTTATAGTCGCGATAACGAAGGCACGCGGATTGGATGCTTCGCTGCCGGGAAACGATTGACGGTTATCTGGGAATTCTTGTGGAGAGCTTTGTTTTCAGCGAATGGTTTTCGTTAGATTGTTTTTTTTTTACTTTAATACACTCAATTTTTTTTCGCACACAATTAAATACAGAACGTCTGATCTGGTTTCGGCTCCTTACGAGGTCAAAAGGGCCACAGCGTCTAGCTTATGCGAAGACAACCGCCATTCGCGCAATTTTCGGCCCAGAGACAGATATTTGCGATGCCTGAAAATCGAATTTAAAAATAACGACTTTTTAAAAAGTAATTGTTGTATTTTTTTTTATAACATATACCCCCATATTGCTTATCTATTATATACTAATAATATAAAGGGAAATGATTTGATTATATTTTGTTTGATTTCCAAAACTTTTTAATTTTTCGTTAAATATCTGTGGGAAGCCGGGCGGACTTAGCGTTTATATATAATATGCACTGTGTTAGTTTTTCTATCTGCACAATGAATTTTGAGCTTTGGCTAAGGAGTAATATTTTCGAAGCAATAACTCAATTTTAAATATAAGCAGGAAACGTCTATCCTATACGAAAATTGCATAACGTTTGCAAAAATCTAATGAACCATGTATCCTATTCGAGCAGCACGTCAGTTAGCAATTGTTAACACGTCAATGTTACGAGTACCACAATGACTGTCGGACTTCCAAAGCCAGTTGGCCGGTAGACGGGTAGCTATCGGGCTCCGATTCAGGCCTATTCGATAACTGCTTTGGTGCCAGCATTGTTCATATCGTTGCTTTTTAACCGACTTCAAAAAAAGGAGGATATTCTCAATTCGACCCGTATGTTTTTTTTTCAATTTATGTTTGTTACCACATAACTTCCGACTGGGTGAACCAATTTTGATCGTTTTTTTTTTTGAAAGCTGGTGCTTCCCGTGTGGTCCCATTTAAATTTAATCAAAATCAGACGAGCAATTTTTGAGTTACACGTCAAAAACTGAAAAATGCGTACTTATACCTAAAATATTAAAAAATATCGTGAGCATGGTACCGACTTCGACGAGTTATTTCACACTTTTGAGTAATGAAATCGGTTCAATTTATTTGGATAAAGTTCTTTGAACTATCATGGTACCGACTTCAAGTGGTTATTTATAACTTTTCAGTATTGAAGTTGGTTCCATTTTTTTATAAGCTTTTTAAAGAACTTTTTTATGTTTGTTTATATCATAAAGTTGTCCGCACGATATCCATCGATAGTCAATCGATAGATTTATGTCCGTCAAGTATATCGAGAGGTCCCGGAATAAGGGCGCGGTACGTCACCTCCATGGACGCTGCACGTCGCAGATATGCAAGTAATCTGTCAGTTTGACGAAGGTCACGATTCGGTGACAGCCAGACGCGTGCCGAAACACGCTCGTTCAACATTTTTTGTTTTGTTTTCTACGTTTGTGTAAATATAGGGTATCGGACAAGGGCGGAAATGGTTCATTAATGAACTTGTTGTTTTAGAAATCATTCTAAAGAGTGAGTTGTAGATGAATATCAGTTGGTACTTAACCTCCGATTTAAAATTTAAAATTATTGTTTCCTCAGGCGTCACGAATATCTCAGCCATAGGTTTTCCACTGCTGGCCAAAGGTCTTCCCCTTTTGATTTTTACAAGGATTGCTTCGAAGCGGCCCACATCCAGACCTTAACTGCTTAGTCTTACTTAGTCAGGTCGTCTGTCCACCTTGCTGGTGGCCATCCAATACTGCTATTGACTATTGCGTGGCCTCCATTCGAGAACATTCCGACCCCAACGGCCATCAGTTCTTCGAGCTATGTGCTCTACCCACTCTCACTTCAACTTGCTAATCCGCTGGGCTATGTCAATGACTTTCCTTTTGCTACGGATCCCCTTATTTCGGATTCGATCGCGTAGAGAAACCCCGAGCATAAACCTCTCTAAAGCTCAGAAACCACGTTTTTTCCTTGAAAGGTAATTGTGTGTAACAAAGTGTTATTGTGTGATTGATTGACATATTTTCATTGGTAGTAATTTGTGGTCATTCCACATATATTCGTTTGTATCAGAAGTTGTATCATCATCATTTCAGCCATAGGACGTTCACTTCTGGACTCATCCTCATTGATTTTCATAGGAACCGAATGGAAGTGGCCCGCATCCAGCACTACCTGCGATCTTAGTTAGGTCGTTTGTCTACCAGAAGGTCTATACCGCTGTGAAAATACTGTCAACAAAATGAATTGTCGTTTATGAATGAATCATGCTAACTGCTGCCAGATGACCTGACAAATATAGCAGACAAATATTGGATGCTGGCCGCGTCATTCCAATTTTTTCTTATGGATTTCTTCTTCCCTATCTACTATCCCCGGGTGATAAAAAGCTATACTATTTTTTTTTAAATTAGGCATCCCTATAATTTTGAAACGTTTTAACCGTACGAAGCCGGGATGGACCGCTAGTCGATGTTAAATATCGAGGCTAGGGACTGTCGATAGAATTCTATAGAATTCTATAGAATTCTATCGACAGTCCCACAGTCCCTAGCCTCGATATTTAATCTCCTCGGCAAAAATGTTTATATATATATAAACATTTTTGCCAACAAGATAAATCGATGATCCACACTTGCACTGATTTGATGTAGGCCTCTCCGTTCTTGATCTTAAGATCTCCGTAGCTCACTATGAATCTTGCTTCTATAATGAGCTACGGAGAGCTTAAGATCAAGAACGGATCTTGCTTCTGAAGTCCATAGTTAGAGAACAAATCAGTTCCATATGTCAGATAGGACGTATTTTTTGAAATTATATGAATTCGACACCGCGTAGCTTCATTTGTTACATATATTTCATTCAATAATCTCAAACTACTGACCATTTTTGGGCGCCATTGTTGCGTAAATACACGGATCAGTTTTCTACTTGACAGTTCAATGCGATTGCTCGCTTGTCGGTTAGCAAATCTCGAACAGATGTTTATTCAACGCATTCACAAAAATTATCGCAACAAAAATCTAAATCCATACACCATAACTAATTATATCCACCGTGTAATACTGTGCCGGAGAGCGCGTATTGTTCAACGGGGTTGCCATTGTAGGAGCCCGAATTACTAACCTACTTTTGGGATATTTCACCAAAAAAGTCTGTCGAGATATCACGCTTTTTTGGTTCCGAATGCGAGTTATATTTTCTTTTGTCGGGATGTTGTATTAGGAATATTTAGTTGTGTAGATTTTGGTAGAATTTCGACTATGTTGGGTTGGGCGAGCGGTATCCGTATTACAAAAGTTTGATGGTCGAATCGTTCGATGGGGTATCGATTTGGCTCGGCTGCGTTTCGTTTTCTGTTTGTTTATTTTTGCGATATTGGGATGTGTTGGTATGTAGGTTTTCGGGTTTGCGGTGTGTCCGCATTCGGGAGTTTGCAGGTGGTCTGTGGAGCGACGCAGTTGTCGTTTTTCACGAATTTTCTATTTTTCTGTGTCAATATTGATAGGTTTTTCTTTTATTTTTAACATCTATTATAAACTAAATTTCTTACTGTGGAGCGACGCGGTTGTTTTTCACAAAATTTCTATTTTCTGTGTCAATGATATCTTTTTTTTTTACTTTTGGCCCTAATTCTGTTAATCACATAAACTAGCTAAAATTCACTAAAATTCTTCAAATTGAAATAGCTCGTATTCTATTTACGCTACAATTCAAATTCGTATAACTCCATACAATGCTCTCACTAATATTAGACGAGTTTTATTCAACTGTTGGCCAATCGTGGGTAGTTTTTATTTATTTTATTATTATTAGCCTTTATTGCTGATACTAAACAATTGTTTTACACACAATAGTAAATTGTTTTAACTTAAATCTAATACATCGGGTTTCCCGGTTCAGTGGTCAGCGTGTCCAGTGACACATAGGCCTCTTCCAGCTGCTTCCATTCTTCTCTAATGGTAGCTTTTCTAGACCAGATCGTCCCTCCAATCATCTTGATATCATCTGTCCATCTTTTAGCTTGCCTGCCTCTTTTTCTTTTGCCATCACGTGGCTGCCATTCTGTTATAATTTTAGTCCATTTACATCTGCTTTCCCTTGTCATATGTCCTGTCCATCGCCATTTTAATCGTCTTATTTTCTTTAGTACGTACTGGGTAGTTTTAGTAGGCACCAAATAAATGGCAACTTAATTTCGCTAAAACTACCCGCAAATTTAATAAATATATTTCAATTTTAGTGATGTTATTGATAAATCTCATACTAATTTAGACTTTATCGTAACCGTATAAGAACCGATTTATATTTTCCAAAATTTTAGTTTAATTAACGTGAATAAGCGAATCACTACCAATCTAATAAACTAAATTTCACACATAAAGATACCAGACAGAATTTACAGAACAGTGTGTTCAACAAAGTATTTTCTTTGATGACGTCATTGTGCCAAAGTAAATACAAACCCTATATAAAAGTATTTCTACCAGTTACAAACTCACTTAAGTACGACGAAAGTCTCCGTGTGGACGCGAAAGTTTGTATGAAAGAAGAAAGAAAGAAAATACATTTATTCAAAACATGACGCAACATTACAATAAACAACAATTACGATACATTTACATACGACACATTAGAAGACACACACAATAGTACTGTATTGTTGCGAGATGTCAGGAATGAGTCTCGACTCAGCATTCGCTAGGGTTACCCCTGAGCACTGATGTTCAGTCGAAGCTCATTTCTGACATCACGAACGTACACGTGACAGATATCTATTTATGTATGGATGTTACTTACTCTTTCACGGTCAAACGGTAGAACGTATTTGGATGAAATTTGCTATGCAGATACTTCACCTCCCGGAATAACACATAGGCACCATCATCAATCATCTTCACGCGGGTAAAACCGCGGGGGGCAGCTAGTAATTAATATTTTACAATATCATATAGAGAGAAGGTTGCCGAAAACAAATTGCTTAAGCGGTAAGACCGCTACATTCGTTCAAGAGTACCTATATTAGGTATGTAATAACATAGATATATACATAGTTGTATATATTTGTCTATGGTAATAATCTCTTTGTACACGCGTAAAGAAAAAGAGAAATAAAGGAATTATTCTGCTGTATTGCTTAGACTTGTAAACGAGGTAAATATATCACAGATAATGTATTTTTAGCGTAATGACAAACAAGCCTGTAGTTTAGGAAAATCCAACATTAATGTTCTCACACTCTCATCACATCGCCTTCATCATTAATTCTTTGAACCTAATTAATATCGAAGATGAGTTTACTTTTACCAATTGCTTTTTTTTCGATTGTTTTTGTGGCTCAAATTACGGTATATACTCTGTTTTTTACCAATTTGCTAACATACGTAATCTAGGTACCGCATAATATATGTAATAAATACGTATTCGAATACTTTAATAAAAATACGTAGGTATTTGTTGATACGGATATTCGTATGTATTAAGTCGGGTTGTACACAAATACCAGGAGACCATAACCTAATACGTATGTAATTAGAAGGTATTTTGGCAAAAACAGACGGCACGTGTTAGCTTTCATCAGCTGCTGTCAAGTTGATTATGGACTTTGCAGACTACAACTACGATATGATTGCCAAATTGTAACTCCCACTAATATTATAAATGTCAAAGTTTGGATGGATGGATGTTTGTTACTCAATCACGCCAGAACGGCTGAACGGATCTAGACGAAATTTAGTACAGAGATAGATTATAGTCTAGAATAGCACATAGGCTACTTTTTATCCCGTTAATATATATGATTCTCGTGGAAGAATCGATGTAGCGGGAAAACCGTAATCCACGCGGGTAAAACCGCGGGGCGCTATTAGTAATACTATGAGTACTTTGATGGGATCCATACAATGTGATTTTTGTCAATAGCACTTTTTGTGATTCGGAAAATGATATTATTATTCATTTATAATAACTGATAATATCCTACTAATATTATAAATGCGAAATTTTGTGAGTCTGAATTTATGTTTGTTACTCTTTCACGCTGAATCGTGAAAACTGATTAAATTTGGTATGAACAGACTTCAGGTACCGTAATGACACATAGAATAGGCTACTTTTCATCATCATAATCATCAATCATCAACACGCGGGTGTAACCGCGGGCCGCAGCTAGGCTTTCTATAATAATCTTAGCCGCGTCCAGACCGGCTGAGCGCCGCTCGCGAGCCGCGCTCAGACTTCCTGCTCGCGAGCCGTGGCACCCGAGCTAATTTGTAAAAAGTTCCGAGCCGGGCTCGCGAGCCAAGATGAGCCGGTTTGAGCATTCAGTTTCTCTCCGTGTAGCGATGGAAAACCAGGTACTATTAGGTGCTACGGCGCTTATGTTGTCTGGATATATAATAAAAAAAAGAAACGAAAAGTCTTCTTCTTTCTTTATAGTTCTTTATCCATTTTTCATTCACTGGCTCGCGAGTGTCTTTACGTCCTTCTACACCGAGCGAGCAGCTCAGACTGAGCCGCCTTTGAGCATCGGCAAAAACCGACAACGCATGGCTCGGGGCCGAGCGGCGCTTGGGCGAGTCAACGTGCGCCCGAGGAAGCCCGAGCGCCGTCCACACCGGCCGAACTATTGGCTCGCGAGCCAGACTCGCGGGCCGCGCTCGGCCGGTCTGGACGCGGCTATTGAAGATTATAGTATAGATAAGTCGTACACTTAAGTTTGAGACCATAAAGTGAGATAGTGGTCAAACGCTTGCTCTATAAAGTATAAAAAAGTGCAAGCACTGAATTTGCTATAGCCGGAATCATGTATTTGTGTATGGTTTTTACTGAATCCCACTTCCCACTATAATATTATAAATATGAAGTTTGGATGGATGGATGGATGTTTGTTACTCTCTAACGCTAAAAGTACTGAACGGATTTGAATGAAATTTGGTATGGAGATAGGTTAGACTCTAGAATAACACATAAACGTAACTTTAACTTTCTTAATGCGTACTGCCAAGGAATGGAACTCGTTGCCCGAGTCTGTGTTTCCCGATATGTACAATCCTGGAGTCTTCAAGTCGCGAGTGAATAGGTACCTTCTAGGTTTGCGTGCTAAATCCTAGACAACGTCATCACTTAACATCAGGTGAGACAGTTGTCAAACGCAAACTTATAATATGTAAAAAAAAAAAAAAACGTTTCATCCCGAGAATAGTTGCTGTTGCCGTGAGGCAAATTAAAAACCTCTGTTTCTCTTTCACCCTCAAAAGGTTGTACCAATTTCGATAAAGTAGCGGGAAAACCTTAATCCACGCGAGTGAAATCGCGGGGCGCTTCTAGTATTTCATCATCAACCAGACATGTCTTTCATGACACTGACATACCCAAACGGATAAGCAAGTTGAAGTGGCAGGGCACACAGCTCGAAGAACTGATGGCCATTGGAGTCGAAAGGTTCTCGAATGGAGACCACGGATTGGCAAGCGCAGCATAGGACGGCCCCCCACCAGGTGGACAGACGACCTCACCTCACACACCTCACCACGACCGGTCCTTGCGGAAATCAATGATGACCTTTTTTTTTTTTACTATTATAAGTTTGCGTTTGACAACTGTCTCACCTGATGTTAAGTGATGACGTTGCCTAGGATTTAGCACACAAACCTAGAAGGTACCTATTCACTCGCGACTTGAATACTCCAGGATTGTACAATTGTACCTAAGGCTGATATGATGATGATGATGATTATATGGTGAGTAATGATATCAGAACGAATGAAAGCCTAGCCTGATGGAGCCTTAACAACACAGACATATCCACATCCATGTATAAATCTATTCATTTTCCTGCCAAAGCTTTATACAAACATGGCTAATGAATGCCGGCGCACCCTGGGCACCGATAATTCGGTTACACTCGCGGGTAGCGCCTGTGGATACCGTTTTATTTCAAACTAATCTAATTATTTAGTCAGCTACTGGCTTTCAGGTTGATTGGTGTTGTTTGATAGATAACTTTAAAAAAATTAGAAGCGATGATAGCTCAGCGGTGGGAGCGTCGGCGTCAAACTGACGGAAGCTGGCTTGATCCACACCAATCACTTGGACTTCTGGTGAAAGTACCACCGTTATCAAATATCCAGTATGGTGGAAGGGTACTTTCAAGAACCCGCCTGGGTAGCTACCACTCGAGTACTCTAAAACTGTCACTTTTTTATTTATTTATTTATTTACACCAGAATCAAATATTTTGTATTAATCTAATTCTAAGCAATAAACTAACAAAACATTTGTGATAAAGGATAAATGATTGTTGATTTGATGCGACATCCATACGTGGTGGACTTTCCAACTTGTCGCACGAAGCGTTTTGCTTCCACATTCTTAGTGCGTACAGCTAACGAATGGAAGTCATTGCCTAAATCTGTATTTCCGAAAAAATACGACCTGGGTATCTTCAAGTCACGAGTGAATAGGTATCTTCTAGGCAGGCGTGCTCCACCGTATACCGTCGTCATCATCACTTAACATCAGGTGAGATAGTGGTCAAACGCCTGCCTATTCCCAATAAAAAATAAATAAAAAAAATAATACAATAGCTAATATATACCTAGGATGGCAATTGGCAGCTGTACTAGGATTCTCTGTGTCACAGCTACCAGGATACCAGCCTCTGAGCAAAAGCAAGAAATGAATTTATAATAAGGAAATATATATATAATTACTATTATTATTATTATTTTTACACTAGAACCCGCACTAGGAAAACCCATGTCGCGGGATTCATCTTACTGTTGTGACCATATAATGTTCTCAAAAGTTCTCTTTTTATGTTTTTTAACTCTTAACGTGAACCGATTTTGATAATTCTTTTTATATTTGAAACTGAAAAGCGCTACGTATACCTCGACGACATTATAGTTGCGGGTGAAGACATCGGTGAATATACACAATGATTGATCCCGTGAGTAGGTCACTAAAAAGGGTAAAAAAGGGTAACAAAGAATACAAATACAAATTACAAATACAAATTTTTATTTTTGCAAAATTTAAAGGTTACAAAATATGGTGTACCCCGCCTTTTGTTTTAATTAAAAATAATTGTGTTACAAAAGGCAGTGTCTTCCCAAAATATATCTCTATTTTACAATAGAATCTTATTATAAATATGTACAATTTATGAATATTTTTTATTATTAAATACAAACATAGATACATTACCTACGATATAGAGATGTGAGATAGATGTTTTGTGCCGTTTCTGTCTAAAGTGTGTAAAAAATCGAACCGACTTCAACCTTCAAAAGTGTGAAATAACTCGTCGAAGTCGGTACCATGAGCACAATATTTTTATATATTTTTTTAAATTATTTTATTGATAATAAATAAATAATACTAGTTACTTTTGAACTATCATGACTGGTCGGTTGGCGCAGTTGGTAGCACTCTGCCTTCTGAGCCGCTGGTCCCGGGTTCGATTCCCGGACAGGCCAAACATTTGTGTGTATGAACATGTCTGTTTGACCTGAGTCTGGGTGTGTATATGTATATAAGTATGTATATAAGTATATTATATATATTAATATCAGTTATCAGGTTACCATAGTACAGGCTCTGCCTAGTTTGGGACCTGAAGACCTTGTGTGAATGTTGTCCCATATATATATCGTGGTACCGTCTTCAACACTTTCACTCTTTTGAGTGTTGAAGTCGTTTCCATTTTTTGCTATACTTTTTTTGATAAAAATGAAGCTCATTATGGCTCATTATTTCCCTTTATATAAAAAGTCTCCTATGAATCCCTAATATGAATCGTGAAATATTAATGTTCCATTCTCATATAAGCTTGTACATTCTAAATAAACAGTCAGTAAGAAGACATGAAGACAAAATAGTTCATTTTCCTTAACCACTTAGCCTCAGCTAACACCAGACTACGTGGAAATCCTTAATTTAAAACATACCACCGGTACTAAAAGTCAGAAATCTGAGTTAGTAATTAATTAATGATATATTAAAATGTTTTCCTGTTTGTGTTGTTGACATCTTAACTAGTGCCGTAAATGGTTATACCTCAATAGGACGTGTATTATTATAGTTTAATTTGGGCGTTTTAAAAAATAATATTACTAATAATTTTGAAACTCTAAATACTCGTATACTTGTGTTATTAAGTACTATCAAATACTTACTTGATAGAAGGTGTAGGTACTTCAAGAAAGATACCGTACAACTCCTGATCGACGTATGGGAAACTGACCCTTGTGCGTTTGTGAAAGTAAGTACTTACCTATGTATATTTTGTAAACTTTAGAGGGAAGAGTTGTTTGCTATGTAATTTATGTTGTCGGCGTGTGAAGTGAAACGTGGTCTTTGCGAGTCGAATTCGCAAAACGGGCTATAGGATAGGGATGATGAAATCAAAATATTGTGCTCATGGTACCGACTTCAACAAGTTATTTCACACTTTTGAGTGTTGAAGTCGGTTCCATTTTCGATAAAATTTTATCGATCAGTTTTTCATGGTTATACTATTTTTTCACATTTATTTGTTATTAAACTTATCTTCTTATATATAAAGAAAAGAGAGTCGTGTTAGTTACACTATTTATAAGTCAAGAACGGCTGAACTGATTTGGCTGAAAATTGGTGGGGAGGTAGCTAAGAACCAAGAGAAGGAAGGGATTTTGTTTTTGTGATTTAAATCAAATCAAATCAAACTATATTTATTGTCTCACAACTACAGTATTGCCACAAAAATAAATACACAAAAACACAGAAATAAAACATAAGGAAACAATTCAATAATTGAGGACAAAAGTCGTACACTCAGCATTTGCCGCGCTCACATATAAAGTGTGCGCGGCGCTTGTTTTCAGTGTACTCCGCAGCTCGGGCTGATGGTCGCCGAGATAGTTCGTATGAGCGGGTAATATCAACATTATCTTACACATGAATAAAACGAATAAATAATATTATTATCATTTACGCGACTATACTCAAAGGAAAATTCGAAGGCGAGGAAGTTCTCATCCCAAGGATTCCGATCCAACCGACATGCCGTTAGAGTTAAAACGACTTCAATTTCACCATCTGACCATCTGCGTTGTTTGTTCTTACACCTGATAATAAAACAAAAAATGTCGTGTATCACAAGGTGCTTCAATGAAGAGTGGAACAAAAAAGACGTGTGGCACTGGGGCACTGCCGCGGTAAAGCTATTGCATAGCATTTTTTATCAACTTATGCAATTTATATATTAATAACTTATGCAGTAACGCCGATACAACCAATGCCACCTAAAGGCAAGTTCCTGAACTAAACAGACAAGCGTGATATTTCAAAAAAGTCATTAAAAGTTCTGCTATTCATCGATAGATGGCAAAACTAAAAAGTATCACCGCTGTGCCGGTCGGAGTGTTAGGTTATTTTCGTTACGGAATTTCTAGATTCGATCTCCACGCTCAAGGCCTTTTTAATTTAAATAAAATATCCAAAAAAAAATTGACCTTGATAAAATCAAAACTCTGCACATTTATTGCCTCTAAGGCGGAACAAAGTGCGCCGGGTTACCTAGTATTTGAATAAAAACATACTCAAATATCAAAGTAATTGTTAGATCAATTTTATGTTACAGATGGATGCCTATAGAACCATTGTGACCATGTGGATCATGTACTGTTTCCATTTTGTTTTGGCCGAAGGCGGTACAATCGAGGACAACAGTTTCAGCATGATTCATTCTTCTGGGCCTGTTCAAGTTCCTAAGACTGCTATGTGGTCTGAAAACAGCACCACTACTGGACCACCTGTGGACGATGGCAGTTCTGCGGCAATCAGTGATATGTCAGATACTAAAACACTTCTGTTTCTTCTTGAGACTGTTCTATCTCCGTTTATGGTGATGGATAATAAAAAGCACGGTTATATTGTTGGTACTCACGGTAATTGCCCGCTTGGTACGATTTTTTTTGAAGAAACTTGTGTTGAACTAAGTACATTCCCTGCCCAAGAGTATGAAGAAGAATAATAAATTACCAGATTTTTTTTGCATTTTTAGGCTTTAGATTTTGTTTTACTATTTTTTAAGTATTATTGTAATTATTATTATTAAGAGGATTTAATACACAAGACAAACCTATTCTAGGTTTTTGAGTATTTTTAGCTTAATTTAAATAGTGTAAAAATTGAATAAATGAAAAAAAAAATGTCGAAGAATGTCTGAAAAATATCACAGGTATTCCACGAATACACTTATACAAGGCTTACGAATCAGTATTCACGTGTTCTAAACAGTTTTGCGAATGTCCTAAATAGAAAAAAAAATAAACAGCAATGTATACTCGTCAACAGAACCGTATTTCATAGAATATAAGCACACCGAGAAGAAACGGCAAGAAACTTGAGGTCATTCTACGACAATTATCGATTACTGCATGCATCAAACTTTAAATGATGTTTAACAATAAAATTGTTCAATTTGAAAACTCCCATTCTTATTGTAGCTTTCATTATATATGATGTACATAAGGTTTTATCTATATATATAAAAATGAAACCCGTTTTCCGTTGTCACGACATAACATGAAAACGGCTTGACCGATTTAGATAAAATTTGGTATAAAGATACATGGGACTTTGGAGAAGGACATAGGCTACTTTTTGTCCTGGAAGAAGTATGGTTCCCGTGGGATAACTGAGTCAGCGGGAAAAACGTAGTGCACGCGGGTGAAACCGCGGGGCGCAGCTAGTAATCAATAAAAGTTTCTTTAATCTGTGATCTGTCAAGATCTACGTCCTCAATAAATTCTTTTAAAAGTGTAATTTTGTGATACTTCAAACTAATTGCTCACGCAATATTGTGCGTACAACAGCATTTTATATTATGTGATAGGTATATGGCAATATTATTGTAAAACTACTCTGATATTTTACGAAAAAAATTTTTTTTTCATAGTTATTATTGCTTGCGTTTGATCAATTTGTCACCTGATCTAAGGTGTTGACGCCTCAGATAAATAAACTGTATACTTGTGTGAATGGTAATAAATAAATAAAAAAGAAAAAAAATGTTTTATTTCGTCTAAGATAAAACACGCAAGCCTAGAGTTTTTTTTATAGTTATTATAAGCTTGCGTTTGATCACTGTCTCACCTGATCTAAAGTGTTGACGCGGTCTAAGATGGAGCACGCAAGCCTGGTACTTATTATTTAAATTACTTATTGCAACTGTAAGACTCAAATGCTGCATGGCACCGGCGTGAGGCGTGGCGGCTCCGGGGCTAACGAAGGCTATAAACATCAAATTATCAAACGTCAAAAAATTTTTTACCATAAAATGGAACCGACTTCAACACTCAAAAGTGTGAAATAACCTTGTTGAAGTCGGTACCATCATAGTCCACAAAAGTAACTATTATCACAATATTATGCTCATGCACGACTTCGACTAGGTTATTTCACACTTTTGAGTGTTGAAGTCGGTTCAATTTTTCAATAAAAAAAATATTTCACCCTTTTCAGTAACCTTTGCTACTCACGGGATCAATTGTCATTGTGTATGTTCTACGATGTCTTCAACCGCAACTATGATATCGTCGGGGTTATCGTAGCACTATTTAGTTATTGGAGTGTGACTTAAAAACCGCTTGTCTGATTTTGATGAAATTCCCATTGATAAATAGGTGGTCCCGTTTATCAATGGGAATTTATGCATCGATGTCTTCAACTGCAATAATAATATCGTCGAGGCAAGTGAAGCTCTTTTCAGTTATTGGAGTGTAACTCAAAAATCGCTTGTCCGATTTTGATGAAATTTAAATGGGACCACCACGGAAGTATACTCCATCAAACAAAAAAGAATCATCAAAATGGGTTCTTAAACGACGAAGTTATCCGCGAACACATATAAAATTTAGATATATACGATCGCATTGAGTTACCTCCTTTTTGTTAAGTCCTTTGTTTTAAGACTGGCCGGTTGGCGCAGTTGGTAGCATTCTGAGCCGCTGGTCCCGGGTTCGATTCCCGGACAGGTCAAACATTTGTGTGTATGAACATGTCTGTTTGACCTGTGTCTGGGTGTGTATATGTATATAGGTATATATATATAAGTATGTATTTAAGTATATATATATATATATATATCAGTCATCAGGTTACCATAGTACAGGCTCTGCCTAGTTTGAGACCTGAAGACCTTGTGTGAATGTTGTCCCATATTATATATATTTTTATTTTTTATTTTTTTAAGTCAGTTAAAAATAAATATATGACACATTCTCATTTACAATCCTGCAAGGAAGTAAGAAGCTGGCAGCTGTAACACATTTGGTGACAATTTTAATTTGAGGAACGTGGCTAGCCGGCGGCAGGTACCTACTGGAATGATGGACCTTCCAACCCTCATGGCTAGTACCATCAGCCATCGGTATAGTGGCAGTCAATACCATCACGCGAAATTGTTGGAGCAGTTTCCGTGATACCAATGTGCCAAATTTCTAATTTTAAATTTTTATACCTAGGTACCTACCTCTTTACAGATCAATAGTTTTTAGTTTATTAGTATAGCTATATCATCGATCAGTTGAATGTGAAAACGGGCGTCCGACACGACTGACTGAGTGATTCTCTTGTTCAACTAAACTAAATTCTTGAAAATACGATAAGTTCGTATACCATTGCAATAAAGTCTAAACTAGTATGACACTTATCATTAACAACACTAAAATTAGACCTGTTAATTAAAATTGACTGTAAAATAAGTGGCCACTTCTTTAGTGTCGACTAAAATTACGTGCAATTATCTGGCGCTTGAATAAAACTCGTCTAATGTTAGAGATAGCGTTGCATGGATTTATACGAAATTTAGTGCCGTCAAAAATTACGTGCGATTATCTGGAGGTTGAATAAAACTCGTCTAATGTTAGAGATAGCGTTGCATGGATTTATACGAAATTTAGTGTCGTCCAAAATTCCGTGCTATTATCTGGCGGTTGAAGAAAACTCGTCTAATGTTAGAGATAGCGTTGCATGGATTTATACGAAATTTAGTGTCGTCCAAAATTACGTGCAATTATCTGGCGGTTGAATAAAACTCGTCTAATGTTAGAGATAGCGTTGCATGGATTTACACGAAATTTAGTGTCCTCAAAAATTACGTGCAATTATCTGGCGGTTGAATAAAACTCGTCTAATGTTAGAGATAGCGTTGCATGGATTTACACGAAATTTAGTGTCCTCAAAAATTACGTGCAATTATCTGGCGGTTGAATAAAACTCGTCTAATGTTAGAGATAGCGTTGCATGGATTTACACGAAATTTAGTGTCGTCCAAAATTACGTGCAATTATCTGGCGGTTGAATAAAACTCGTCTAATGTTAGAGATAGCGTTGCATGGATTCACACGAAATTTAGTGTCGTCCAAAATTACGTGCAATTATCTGTCGGTTGAATAAAACTCGTCTAATATAATACGAGACTGGCACTAGATGACTGGCACAACTGGCAAGAGATGGCTCAAGATCGAACAAAGTGGCACATATTATTATCGGAGGCCAAGACTCATTTTGGGTCCCTGCGCTGAATGAATGAATATAATACGAGCTATTTTGAAGAGTTTTGGAAAAATATAGCTAATTCAAGTGATTGACAGAATTAGGGCCTCTTTTTTATTTTTATTTGCTTACAAATCAACGTTATAATCGAGGACAGAGAGTGAACATTTCAAATGCATAAACATCATCTAGGTTTTTTACTGAATACTTGATCCTCTACAAGTCTACACACACGTTACACCAATATGTCATCCATCGCCAATAAATTACTAAATTCTGTGTCTAGTGGATGTTGTGTGTAAGTGCGAATAGGTGCAAGCATGAGTAGGACGTAAACAATTTTTCACTGCCTACCAACCCTGCCATTGTAATTCACTGACAAACGCATATAAAAGCGCTGAGTATGAACAGAAAAACTCGTAGAGACGACACGGTATTGACAATTCCCAAATTGATTTTTTTGTTGAAAGTAGTAAAAAAAATTTTTTAACAAAAAATGCAACCGACTTCATCACTCAAAAGTGTGCATCAACTTGCTGAAGTCAGTACCATCATCACAATATTTTGATTTCATCATCCCTTTGTATCCTATAGCCCGTTTTGCGAATTCGAGCTTGCCTACAAGGCTCGCAAAGACCACGTTTCACTTTACACGCCGACAAGAGTGAAACAATTTGTTGAAGTCGGTACCATGATAGTTCACACAAAAGTAACTATCATCACAATATTGTGCTCATGGTACCGACTTCGACAAGTTATTTCGCACTTTTGAGTGTTGAAGTCGGTTGCATTTTTTGTTAAAAAATTTTTTTTTCACCGTTTTCAGTGACCCCTACTCACGGGATGTCGATGTCTTCAACCGCGACAATAATATCATCAAAATACGCGTAGCACTTTTCAGTTATTGGAGTATAACTCAAACACCGCTTGTCCGATTTTGATGAAAGTTGAATGGGACCACCACGGAAGTATACACTATCTAACAAAATCATCAAAATTGGTTCATAAACGACGAAGTTATCCGCGAACACACAAAAAAAACAACATACGAGTATATACGGTCGAATTGAGTAACCTCCTTCTTTTTTGAATTCGGAAGGTGCCAAGTTTGAGTCAGAATCTTGCAAAATGTTGTATAAACTTGGAGGAGTTTGTGATATAAAACATACAAACCGACCCTATCGCAGCTTGTCGGGTAAAGCGGGTTGCGAAACTCAATATCCTTCGCATAATTTATTCGTAGAAATGACAAACATTTCAGTGCATTAGTCTTTGTCTTTGAACAAATTATCGAGGAAGTTTAACATTTTTTTTTATACTGTATATATATTTATCTGACCACTATCTCAGTTGGTGGTCAGTGACGATGTGGACTAAGATGTTATCACGCTAAACTTAGAATGCTTACTGACGTCAGCCAGTACAGGCCTGAACACACAATATGTTTGATGACAGTTTTTCAAACTTGAGGGTGGTAGCTAGCCAGGCGGATACTCAAACTTAAACTTCTTTATTATAGAAGTGTGAAATGTTGTTGCTAGAATATAAAGTCTTTTTTTTTATATATTAAAAGGTCTTTTCACACTTAACCTGAATTTGTTCATATTTAATGTATAACAATTAACCAAGTGTTTCATTTTTTTTTGGTACTAAGCTGTTATTATGTTTATTTAAATATTCATACGTTATTAAGTAATGACTGCATGAGTGAAAAAACTTATAAGTTATTGTATATTTGCAATTTTAATTAAGTAGTTTGAAAAATGTAAATGTAACACGTGTAAACTAATTTGGGACCAAAATAATTGCATCGACGTTCCGACTAACTTCTGTTCACTGTCTATGACAATAAAATTATAATCATTGTTTTGATTTTTATCAAAACCCAACGTCTGTAAGTTCATTATAAGGCAAAAAATGACATTTTAACCTCCTGTTTCATAATTACATAAAAATATTTGATTTAATCTGTTATATATTTTAGAAAAAAACATATTGAAGTATATTGAATTTATAACATGTATTGATTCGGTAATCAGTCAAAACTAATTTATGTATTATCAATGTATAAAACACGGGAGCTACTCACGTAATGAGTTAGAGGGTTCCGACTATAGTTTCAAGGAGTTTCAAGGAGAATACGGGGCGCTCGCGGACGCGGTCGCGATTCGCCTAGTACTGAAGTACTACACTCAGTACTAGGCGAATCGCGACCGCGTCCGCGAGCGCCCGTATTCTCCTTGAAAAAGACCACCGAATGTGGTTGAAACTATAGTCGGAACCCTCTGACTTATTACGTGAGTAACTCCCGTGTTTTATACATTGATAATGTCTCAAAACCACGTCAGTTGTAATAACATAATTCATGTATGTTTTAAAAAACGTTTTAACGCAACATGTCTCTACAACTTTCTCTGTTTACAATTCGGGAGGTAATTATGCAGCTCCACTTTTTAGCGCGTCCACTACCGAACAAAATATAAAACGGGCCGCAACTAATGATTTCACGCTCGTTCGGTGTTGCCAGACTTATTTACATTTTATTTATGTACTTACCTACTTGCCTATGTTACTATAATGTATTACTGTGCTGGTCAGTCGCAATGTGAATATTTTTCTAGAATTAATTAGTAGGCCTGTGACTATTAGGTACTATAATTCAACACTGCGCACGCGTTACTATCGACTCATTTAGACAATGGTTTTCTAATGATTGTTTTGTTACTTAGTTTGAACGTTAAATCTATTTTTGATGCTCTCAACAACATCTTGGACCACATCGTCACTGACCATCAAGTGCGACAGTGGTCTTACGCTAGATTTATACAGTAGGTATAAAAAATGACTGGCACCAGCGCCATCTGTACTGACCAGCGATCCAACTGTAGGGTTGTACAAAAAGACCAATATGGAGACCTAGAGTCCCTCAATATGTATAGAGATTGGATCGCTGTGTATTTTCTACCGTATATACAAAGGGGAGTGTTCTGAATAACTACAACACATAATTGATGTCATGTTATTCCATAGATCGTTTTTGCCGTACACCTACAAAATGTGGAACGAGCTTCATCCCTCCGTATTCCGAGTAGCTAAAATATGGGGTTTTTCAAAAGGAAGGTTAACAGAGTCTTAAAAGGATTGGCAACGTATCGTAATGTCCCTACAGATACCCATAGGCGACGGCGATAGCTTACCATCAGGCGGACCGTGTCTGCTTGTTTGCCACTTGGAGTTTGCCGTAGAGTTCACCGACATTTAAACGTCAGATTATTAATTAACCGTTTGTTAACTGTAAGGTAAAAATTGTTTGACCGACGGTTAAATTGATAATCGGATGTTTTAAATTTTGGTTAACTCCACCCTCAATAGTTTGACTATTTAGTACCTACGTTGAATGATTATCGTTGGACGCTTAAGAATTCATTTTAGTAAGAATACATAAGAATGTTTATCATATAGGTATGGTCCTTATTGAAAATCAATGAGGGAGGCCTATGTCCAGCGGACATGCTAAGGCTGAGGTGATGATGATGTTAAGTACATGTTACTTATAAATACTGCTTAATCACATCTTTTAGGACAACTTCGTCTTAGTAGGTACTGATCAACCTATAGAGGGCGCGTTGCCAGTATAATAAAAAGCTTTGACGTTTGTTATCCTTGATATACAAATCGTATTGGGGTTATGTATTATTCACCTAATGATAGAATGTGTACCTCCTTTCTAATAATAACATATGTAATAATAATCACATTGTTTGCTACCATAGAGGCCAGCGGCCAGTCGCTGTAGAAAACCATTAAACGTAGTTTTCAGACCTCCGATGTATCTGACATGATTTAAAATTAGTCCTAAAATAACAACCACGGCCAACCGTTTGTAGAGAGCCCTTCATTCAAAGCATTATAGGGTCTTAGGTCGTGAATGTATCAAATGGTGACAGACCTATTTAGGTAAGCTCTTATAGGGTGCGTTTCATTATTAACATTACGAAAATACAGAAAAAGAAACTATGTTTTTAAAATGTACTGTGGTAAACATTAATAAATGTATTTCTAATCCGTAAGATAATTCATTTTTTCTGATGCTTATGGTAAACTTAATTCAATTTATAACACTGCCATCTACGTGAAAGCGCCAGAACTGTCACGATTTTTATGTAAGCTCAGAAAACTTCCCAGATTTTCCGCCAAAGCTTGGATGGCGCTACATGTCTGAATTTTTCATTTACAGGAGTGAATCTTGAATCTTGCATCATATATTATTATACATTTATACATTGATAATGTCTCAAAACCACGTCAGTTTTAATAACAAAATATATTATTATAGTTTTTGCTTGGAACACTTTTAAGATATATTATCGACATTTTGCTACCACTGCTTACTTTTATGACCATTTATCAGAAATTATAAATTGAAATGAGTATGAACAGCTTCTTACATATTATGGAAAATCATAAGGTATTAAATTAGGTGTGTACTAATTAATAAAAAAAAATGTACACTCACTTTTGGAACTTAACGTAATATTTATAACGTTCCAAGAAGATTGTTTTATTTTATTTATTTTATGGTCAACCAACAGTTATACATGTATACATACAATGTTTACCTTACACTATAATACAATGGCTTAATGCATAACCAATTATAGGCTAACACCTCATGCATTGTAAAACACAATACTAGCTTTAAAATATAATTAGTGAGCAGGTGTAAAAGGTAATTAACTAATTAAAAATCTGTGGAGTGTTTCTATTTATTAAATTGTATTGGTTAAATTGTTTTTTAAAATATTATTTATTATAAATATAATATGAATGAAATAGACATGGTGAGGCCTATATCCAACAGTGGATTTTCTACGGCTGAGTGAAGAAAAAATCCAATACTTCCTGCACGTTTCTATACTTATGATAAGAAACAGTAACTGACCGAAAGACAAATTACTGAACGGATTGGGCTGAAATTTGGCTACAGATAATTCTTGTGACGTAGACATCTTGTGAGAACTCAAAATGAAATCAATGAAATATTGTTTTTTTTTTTTTTTTTTTGTGGGTGTCACCTTAGTGTCAGATGTTCTGTTTAATGCAGAAGTTATTATGCATGTATAATAAAATTGACGGTCGCCGTGGCGCAGTGGTCAGTGACATTGACTTCTGTGTCGCTGGGACCCTGGGTTCGAATCCCGGCAGGGGCAAACAATCGTGCGATGTTTGTCCCGGGTCTTGGGTGCTTGTGTGCTGTAATTGTATGTGTCCATGCCTCCTGCGATACAGGGAATCCTAGTGCGGGGGTCTGAGTGTGAAACAAATAAAGAAAAAATAAATATATATATACATATTAGCACGTTCTCTGCCACTAATAAAATATATATCTTCCATTGACTGGCCGGTTGGCGCAGTTGGTAGCACTCTGCCTTCTGAGCCGCTGGTCCCGGGTTCGATTCCCGGACAGATCAAACATTTGTGTGCATGAACATGTTTGTTTGACCTGTGTCTGGGTGTGTATATGTATATAAGTATATATATCAGTCATCAGGTTACCATAGCACAGGCTCTGCCTAGTTTCGGACCTGAAGACCTTGTGTGAATGTTAATAAATAAAAAATAAAAAAAAATTTACGCCGTGGCGGTCACTGTTGGGCGACAACAAATATTTCTGTTCGGGAAATATTTATATTTTTTTTATTTCTGTTTTTCCCAATGGTGACCGCGCGTCAGATTTAGGAAGGAAATTTCGAAAACAAATCCCCAGATCCCAGGGTACCTATGATGGATAAATCGTAGTTCGCGTGCGGGTGAAACCAGTATATGTAGCTACTATATATGATGTACTAGTGGCGCCTCGCGATTTCACTCGTGTGGGTTATTGTTTTACCGCTAATTCAATGAATCATACATTTTACCGGGATGAAAAGTAGCCATGCTATTCCAGACTATAATATATCAATGTGCTAAATTTCATCCAGATCCGTTCAGCCGTTCAGGCGTGATTGAGTAACAAACATCCCTCCCTCCAAACTTTCACATGTATAATATTATTATTTATTTATATATATAACTCTCACGGACTGCTGCTTGAACACTCTAGACATTATTAGATTTAGTGACAGATTAAGGTCAAGCGTGTGCCTGTCGAATTTAAAAAAATATTACCGTAACTAAAACATGGACACACAGAAATATGGACAAGATGGCTAATCCTCATCGACCATTCTATATTTACCCACGTGTCCAGCACCAAAGGTGGCCGGAACTATAAATCCACCGCAACAAAAACCCAGGAAAGTTCGCTGGTGGCCTGCCTACTACATAATCTCACTTAGAAGTAACTGCGTTGTAATCTGCGTCAAAATGCGGTGTAGTAACTATTGCCTAATCTCGCTTTCTTGCGTAGATACTATGCACAGATCTGGGCCAGTGTTTGTAGAAACTGCATTCGATGCCGAGGTGTGGTGTCAGATTCGTTTCCTGAAATATGACCCCTCGACGTGTGCCATAATAGTGTTTTTATAAGCATAGGTAGAGATTAACTATAAACTATAGACTATAAAATATTGACGCCATAAAAATATAATAAAATATTTTATTTTCATTATCTTATTGATTAATTATTATTCCAATATTGATTCAATTTTCTCTAGTGTATGTTATATTCGGTAAAACTGACGCGCCCTCCTCTCTTCTAAAGTCGCTGCCCGACAGGGTCTCTAATGAACTGTATTTTATTGTAATACCACGACACTTGTACTATTAGAGATTGCATTAAAGCTTTGAATTGAATTGAATTAACACAGCTTGTAGAGGTTCGGCTTGAATTCTTTTTACCGACTTCAAAAAGGAGGAGGTTCTCAATACGATGCGCATGTTTTTTTTGTTTGTTAACCCAGAACTTTTGAACATTCGAACCGATTGTGATCGTTATTTTTATTTGAAATCTAGTGCTTTCCGTGTGGTCGAGCGGTTTTTGAGTAACACTCCAATAACTGAAAAGTGGTACGCATACCTCGATGATGTCATAGTTGCGGGTGGAGAAATCGGTGTACACTATTCACTATGGCAATAATAATTGATCCCGTGAGTATATCAAAGATCACTGAAAAGGCTGAAAAAAAATTTTACAAAAAAATTGGAACCGAGTTTAACACTCAAAAGTATGAAATAGCGGTAATAATACCTATAATATAATGTTTTTTCTGTAATTTCTCTATTGATATTTATTTTAAGCGTGTTAATAACGTTTAATTTTTAAATATTATAAATTAAGGAAGCTTCACAACTGGTGACTTGTTTGTATCTGTATCTGTCCTCTAAATCTCTGCCCTCTCAAATCCGGACAGGATCATTTCATATTTCCACGGGTCCATCTCTCACGCGCGCTCAATTATTCACCCGGGGCGGGTACCGGTCAAAAACCCGGTCAAAAGTAATGACCGGTGAACGCGAAATTACACGTGTAACAATGATGGTCCTGTTTACCCGTTTCGAGTAATTTTCCCCGGGTGTTTGAAGAGCAGTTAGGTTTTGACCGTAATCGTTTTATTTAACGACCCAACCGGGTTTTGTTGTTTTAGCCGGATCTGATTGCAGTACCTACGCGGTTGGCGTAAGTTTTTATGAAAGGACCGTTATACGAAATTACCCGGCGTTGTATTAACTTTGGTGCTAAACTGTGCTTAGCAATTGTGACCGAAACTTGGTCGAATTAGCGGGTAAGTTGCTATTGTCAGTGCACTTGAGGCAAATGTTTCACGACAAAACTGTTGTAGGTACACTTTTCTAATTTAAATAGACTTTCCATTGCCACGGAAAAGGGTGTAATGGGAATCTTTATCGCAAATGGCCCCATCAATCCACTATTAAAATATTTACGTTAAAATTTTTAAGAACAAAATTCGTCTACTGGGGGGATTTGAACCCTGGTATTCTGTATGGTCTACAGTATACCGTCCTGTCGCTGTACCAATTAAGCTATAGTAATTAATTATACATCATATATTATACCGCATCATCACTTAACATCAGGTGAGATAGTGATCAAACGCCTGTCTATTGTAAATAATAATAAAAAAAAGTAATATTTCGACTTTCGCGATTCGAACACATTGTTATTAAAAAAATCGGGACTTGATCGCGAGACAAACATTTAGTAATTTATTGACCTCGACGTTTTGACCAAGTTGCATTGGTCGTGGTCACGAGAAGACTTCGATCGAATCATTGGCACTGTGACGAGTCGCTCAATTAAAACATAAATTTAACCTCGCTTTTATTCAAGATATATATAATAGTCAAATTTATTGACTTGAGTTTCAGACATCTCCGATTCAGACTGTGGTCTAAGGTTATTTATAATAGGTCCTGAAAAAACAACCGCTAGGGATTACGTTACTAGATAGCGGCGTCCATATTATATGTTATATATTATATACTAGGTATATACTAGTTGGAGTTCTGATTTCACCTAAGTAGACTCTACTTTTCACTCGAAAGGATTATTTGATTACATAGGATAGTTTCAGGTTAGTGCCATAAAAAAATCATAAGAAAATGTTGCGACCGAATTAACCAAGCACTTGGCTTTCATTGGTTTTAAAAAAATAAATCAAAGTACACAATTATAAAAAGGGCCAAAATGTGTTTGAATTGGACAATTTTTTTATACACTATGGATAAATTACGTCTCACCACTATATCACTTGATGGTCAGTGACGATGTGGTCGAAGATGTTATTACGCTAGACCTAAAATTCTTAATGGCTTTCAAGGACTGCTGCCTGAACACACCATGTGTTTGATATCAGTTTTCAAACTTGAGGTTGGTAGCTAGCCAGGCGGGTACTTGAAAGTACTTTACCACCATGTTTTGTATTTGATAACGGTGTTACCTTCACCGGAAGCTCAAGCCGTTGTTGGGATCGAACCAGTGTCCGTGAGTTTGACAGCCGCCCTTCCCCCGCAGTGCTATCATTGCTTGCACAATAATTTACATATCAATATATTTAAATAAAATAAATAAAACTTCCATTTAAATAAAATATCCATTTATTGCTCAAGCATAATAAAGAACTACAGTAGACCTAGATAAATAAACACTATTAAAAATATCTTACTTAAATAATATTCTACTTAGTTTAAACACTGACACATTAACTTGAGTAATTACTAGTATATATAGTAATTATAGAGTATTATATTTACATAGTATTATTGAGCAATAGGGATAGACTCAGCTTGTGTTTCATTTACATTGTAGCAAACGAAACGCTGTTCAGTCTACCCCTTTTTCTCGGACTAAGATTTTCGCCGAATTTATATTAGCTAAGATTAAAAAAAAACGAGAAAATAAAAAAAACTTGCTACAAATTTCAGTTCACTTCACTTGGATTATATAGCGACACTTATATTAGGATTTATGTGCAATTTGGGAGCATATTATTGTACATACTGTGTAAAATTAATGTAAGTATGTGTGTTTTGTGTATAAGGCAATGATATTTTAAGTTTATATGAGGTAGATGTCGCACAAGCGCGCTGAAACTGATGCGGCAAAATTAAGTCAATTGTAGTAATTTTCATTACGACGCGTATTTCAAGCGCAAGTCTAAACATATAGCTATCCTTTTCTATATTATTTGTACCGTACTATCTATCGCAGTAAGCATGTTTATGTCGTAAAGGAACAAAATCTGAGCACGGCGTAGTATGAATATACGTCATCTTTAGTAAAACATCATTGGTATAAGGGAATACCTATATAGACACTTTTTTTTTCTACTGTTTATTTTTCAACAACAAAGGGCACCGGGTCGCGTGACCATATCCGACATTTTGATTTATAGGTCAGAGTGTCCGTAAAAACGTCGGTTACATGTCGGGTGAGACATCTCCAATTTGTTTGTTTAAACACACATGTGGGTGCAAAAAATTGGTGCCAAGCTGTCTGCCATGAAGACTGTCGATGGTTTTTTTGTTGGGTTCACATTTGACAGTTTTCGGTTTCCGGATTTTAAACTATCAACGGATCACCCACTGGGTGACCTTTTTCAAATAACACTTGAGTGTGAAAGTGTGGCTTCACATAAATGCCCACAGATTTTAATAGTCCATTTGACAAGGACTAAAAAAAAAAATCCCGCCTGCCAAGCGTGGCGAGAATTGGCAAATCCTCCCTATATGGGGGAGGCATATGTCCAGCAGTGGATGTTTAATTTCTGAGAAGAAGTAGAAGAAGAAAAAGAAAAATTCTTATAAAATCTAAATTCTTATCCAAAGGTGCCGATCGTAACGCGTGCTTATTCCCACTTGGGGGACTTGTCCGCTGGACAGACGACCTGACTAAGATCGCAGGCAAGGGCTGGATGCGGGCCGCTTCCAACAGGTCCTTGTGGAAATCAATGGGGGAGGCCTATGTCCAGCTGTGGACGTCCTATGGCTGAGATGATGATGATGATGATGATGATTCCCACTTTTTTAACCGAGTTCAAAAAAGGAAGAGGTTTTACGTTCCACTGTATGTATTTGTCAAGGTGGTACCGGCCTAGAATAGTACTCCCCATCTCTTCTCGCGGGTGCCGTAAGAGTCGGCTAAGGGAAGAAGGTGAACATAGTACAATTAAGACATTTGATCCCGTGAGTAGGTAGCAAAGGTCACTGAATGTGGCAAAAAAAAAATTACCAAAAAAATGTTACCGACTTCAACACCCAAAAGTGTTAAATTACTTGTCGAATTCAGTACCATGCGCACAATATTTTGATAATAGTTACTCATGAACTATCATGGTACCGACTTCAACAAGTTATTTCACACTTTTGAGTGTTGCAGTCGTTCCATTTTTTGGTATAAAAAAAATTGTATTGAGTATGTTGCATTTGTATACCTACATCTATGTATTCTTTCAAATAAACCTCTGTGGTAACATAAATATGCCTGCTAATACAAATGCAGATCCACTTATTTTCCAAAAGTTATCTGAGCATTTGATCAATGCGACGCGTGACCAAAATGCTGGCGCATATTTGGCTCAACGAATCAGCATTGCAATCCAGCGTGGCAATGCTGCTAGCATTCTGGGCACGCTGCCGGCCGGTAGCGGGTTAAACACTTTTACTTTTTAAAACATTTGAGTTATCTATATGCTACCAATAGCTAGTGGATTGCTCAAATGTTATTGTAGTAGCTGCAGTATTGTAATTAGTTATTAGTGTTTTGCTTTTTTGCCTGAATTCATTATCTAGGTATTGATATAACCTAATTAAAACTTGTCTATACCTCGAATATGTTATATTATAAATCTTACAGTACATTCACCTCGTGTAAATTTTCCAACTAAGATGTCAAAATCTCCCAAGTACACAGATATAAAAATATTAACCTAGATTACCCATGTTCGCAAAATGGTACAAGATAATTTTCAAGATATTTTACCATTGTTGGGCATTGTTTGTTACAACCGAAAAATTGACTTAATAAAGTAAATAAATATAAAAAGGTAAAAATTTAACATTCGCTGTCAATCGCTAGTAGTTTTACATACTCATCGATTCCCGACAGGGAAATTCTATTTTATTTACAAGTCTTAGATTTAAAAATTTGACAACGCACTTGGTAAATTTAATGCCAACTCACTCACCAATCAGAGAAGAGTGCGCTTGAAAGAAGCCTGTGAAATAATCCTTTCCCCCGCGCGCCTAGGCATTATCTATTCTAGCAAGTTCCTCGTTAGTGCGAATTGTTGTATTTAGGTGGGTAGAGTGTATGTGTAAAGTTTTTTAGCGTTTCGTGTTTTGAAAACTTCGCTTGCTCAGGGTTCTTTTTTTAAATCCTAGCACCCTCGAGAGATAGAGGTAGATTTCTATAATCAAATATGCATGGTTCCGTCTTCAACAAGTTATTTCATACTATTGAGTGTTGAAGTCGTTTCCATTATTTGGTAATTTTTTTAACCGCCTTTAAAAAAAGAGGTTACTCGATTTCACTGGATATTTATTTTTATGTGTGTTCGGGGATATCGTCGTTTATGAACCAATTTTGATGATTCTTTTTTTTTTGATTGAGTATATTTCCGTGTTGGTCTCATTTAAATTTCATCAAAATCGGACAAGCAATTTTTGAGTTACACTCCAATAGCTGAAACGTGCTACGCATAACTCGACGATATATTTTTTTATACTGTATAGATCTAGTGTTTAACCACTATCTCACTTGATGGTCAGTGACGATGTGGTCGAAGATGTTATCACGCTAGAGTTTATAGTTGCGGTTGAAGACATCGGCGAACATACACAATGACAATTGATCCCGTGAGTAGTGTGCTACTCACAGTACTACTACTTTCGAGGTGGTCCCATTTAAGTTTTATCAAAATCGGTTAAGCGGTTTTTGAGTTATACTCCATAACTGAAAAGTGTTAGGTCTGTCAGGATGACTTCCCTATTGAAGTGAATTACAGTTGATCCCGTGAGTAGCAAAGGTCACTGAAAAGAGTGAAAAAAATTTTTTTACCAAAAAATTGAACCTACTTCAACACTCAAGAGTGAAATAACTTGTCGAAGTTGTGTTGCAGTCGGTTCCATGTTTTCTTCTTCTCTATCGTTTCACTCTTGACAGAGCGGTCGTGGTCATCATGACGTACTATTCGATTTTGGGGCAGATGTTATTCGCCTCACAGTGTCTCGCCAACGCTCTCTATTAGACGACAGTCTACTGCATTCATGCAAAGAGCCGCCAACCGCAGTTTTTATTTGATCGGTCCATCGCATAGGTGATCTTCCTCGCGGTCTCGTGCCTTCTACTCTGCCTTGGACACGAGACGCTCAATGGAGCTATGGTCCCGACGCGATACATGGCCAAAGAACTTTAATATGCGAGTTTGTACGCTAGATGATAGACGCTGCTTGATACCGAGTTCTTGGAGTATGGAGACATTCGTACGAGACTCGGTCCATGATACTCCAAGCATTCTTCTCCAGCACCACATTTCTAGAGCGTCTATCTTTTTCTTTTCTAATTCTCGCAGTGTCAGGCAGAAAAAAAATGACCATGTTTTAGAAACTATTTTTTTAACATTTTTTTTTATTGGGATTAGGCAGGCGTTTGACCACTATCTCACCTGATGTTAAGTGATGATGCGGTCTACGGTGGAGCACGCCTGCCTAGAAGATACCTATTCACTCGTGACTTGAAGATACCCCGGTCGTATTTTTTACATAAAACATAAAATCTTTCAGTAACGCTCCACTGACAACTTGCGGTAATATCTAGTTACACACATATTCTGTGTTCATATATATACATACATCAGCTTGCACGTATCTGACATTATGATATCTTCTGTTGAATCCGGACGCACGCCCCGAACCCCGGGCCTTCAAGAACGGGTTAATTAACTTAATAAATACACACTCCACTTCATTAAGCGCATACGTCAAATGTTATGAACGTTGGTAAACAATACGCTGATGTATATATGCATATGTTTCAGGAGATGAGGGTCTTATCCGATTTAACTTTGGATTGATGTATTATAATCAACAAATGTATTCTTGTGAGTCATTAGTGAAGTAATATTATTAAAACTCACGTTCATAATTACTTTACACTTACTGCGTAAGCGTTATGCTTCCACTTTCTTAATGCGTACTGCCAAGGAATGGAACTCGTTGCCCGAGTCTGTGTTTCCCGATATGTACAATCCTGGAGACTTCAAGTCGCGAGTGAATAGGTACCTTCTAGGTTTGCGTGCTAAATCCTAGACAACGTCATCACTTAACATCAGGTGAGACAGTTGTCAAACGCAAACTTATAATATGAAAAAAAAAAAAAAAAAAAAAAAAACTTTACACTGTTTCTATGGGTATAATGTGGCACTTACGTGCAGTTGATATCACGATCGGCAATTGTTTCGGCTTCTTCTGGAAGCCTTCATCAGGTGTAAAATGGGACGTTGTTACAACGAACGCACCGCGCTTATGATCCTGATGAAGGGTTTTGAAAAAAACCGAAGCAATTGTCGATCGTGATATCGACTACGTGTAAGTACCACGTTATACCCGTAGAAACTGTATAAAGTAATTATTGAAGTATTTTAAGTAGTTATATTGTATAAAACACTTTTTAAAACTGCGCCTAATATTTGAATGCAAACATATTTTGGTAGATTTGAAAGATATATTTTTTTTAATTTATTTATTTACATTCACACAAGGTCTTCAGGTCCCAAACTAGGCAGAGTCTATATTATGGTCTATATTATGGTATATATATATATATATATATATATATATATATATATATATATATATACTTAAATATATATACACACCCAGAAACAGGTCAAACAGACATGCACACAAATGTTTCACCTGTCCGGGAATCGAAAAAATATACCTAGCAAACATAAGTATATTTTTCCAGCACAACAAATTATATTTGAATTTAAACACAATGACATAAGAGCGATCTGTTGGCTTTGCTGCACTTATAGTTTTTGTTTTGTTATTATTTGCAAGGCATCAAATAATTTCTATCCCTATGTGTCATATAATTACATCTAAGTCCATGCTTGTTTGTATAATATGTTTTTAGAGTGAAATAAATTGAATTGAATAAATTCTGCTCTTGTTGGAACTGTGTATTGTTTATAATTAATACAACTAGTGCTTTTGGAAATTGTTTCTAATTCATCTTAGAACCTGCTATTTTAAATATGTATTAAAAAGTTCTTGAAAATCAGTCTACTAAAAGCCTTTCTATTTTGTAATGCGTACTGCCGCCGTGAAGTGGAACCAGTGCACCAGCTTTCAAATACAATCAAAATCGGATTTGCTTGAAATTTGGTATGGAGATAGCTTTTAACACATAGGCTTATTTTCATCATTACCATTATTACCGTTTTTCATCACGACGTGGGTAAAACTGCGGAACGCAGCTAGTATTTGAATAATATTGTGATTCTGTCTGAACAATACCGTTAATAATTGAGGTAATATTTCACAAGGCTCTTCACGCACACACGTGAACCCTTAATTTTCATAATTCTCAACAATAATGAGACATTATTAGCAAAGCTTCTCATATTTAACTTCTGAAGAATCGACGGCATCTAATGAAGCGAGGGGAAGTATTTCACTGTATGGAAAGTACTTTATTACATTCTGTGAGTAATCTCAAGCTAACTTAAGTTACATCTGATATATGTATACGTTATGCAAAGCATATATTAACATCTGGTGAGACAGTTGTCAAACGCAAACGTATAATAATAAAAAATAAAAAAAAGTTTTTATGTTTGAAGTGAAAACTTTTTTAGCGCCGTTGTGAACATTTGCAGGGGAAAAAATGATAAAATCGCGTCAGGACACGTGACACTGATCAAAAATTTGTAAGACGTGACGTCATCGACGTCGTCGACAAAGACAGGGGTGAGTAGACATAATGTAATATAAATTGCTATGTTTGTACGCAATAAATGAATATTGTATTTCACCATAAATGTTAGTACTTCTTTATTAATAAATAAAGCAATTCGTGCAAAATTATTCCTTAACCATTCCAAAATATTCAAAAACGCACAACGTTAATGTTCAAGTTTTCACTTCTGCCGGCACTCCCGGAGTGCAGTTGCACTCCGTTGTTTTTTTGTTATTTGTCACAGTTAAACCTCTGCACTAGGATACCCTGTGTTGCATGAACCGACTTCAACATTCAAATGTGTGAAATAACTTATCGAAGTCGGTACCATGAGAACAATATTGGGATGATAGTTACTTTTATGAACTATCATGGTACCGACTTCAACAAGTTATTTCACACATTTGTTACATTTTTGATAAAAAAAACTTCGAGCAATACATTGTACTTGCCCAAGTACAATAATATTCCCCAAGAGATCCATCTCAATCCAAGCCAGCAATATTGGTTATCCCTCTCTTGCCTTACCATAGATCACTCTCTGACAGGCGAACGGTTCCAGTAATGAAGACAGCATTCCTACAAACTATAATACGCCATCTAAATGCAGCGTCGACAGGCATAAACAATTGAAATAATTATCAGGATAAGCCTACGGGATCAACTTGGTAAGCCCTCGAGATTTTAACCCTTCCAAGAACAGCGACATCTTATGCAAATTCACAAACTTACTTAAACCAGCAAAGATTCCTAAATCTCTTTAACCTGGCATACAAATCTACTCCCTAGTTTGACAGATTTTAAAGTTGAATTTAGTATAGTAAGAGTGGTTGATAAGATTTTATAGGAGTTTGTAAGGAAAATAGATGCTCAATTGGCTCTCTGTATGATAATATGGCAACTTATGTTTTGTTTAGCCTCTCGGATAGTTAACTGTTTTGGAAATCCACGGAACACGAAGGAGCTTTTTGTATTATAAATACCGTGACATTTTGTTACATCTTCATTAAGCTTTCACAGTGGATACAGAGTATTTGAAACAGTCAGAGAAAATAGACTGTATTTAAATCTATTAATTTATTCTAGGCAGGCGTGATCCATTGTGTGATCCATCGTGACTTTTTTTAAAAATATTATTTTCTCTCTAACTGTTTGTTAAATAGCTTAAACTGAGTAATTTATTATGGGGAAGCGCAGATGCCTATAACACAGGTTAACGCCTAGCGTAGGTATCTGATGTTCTTGTTTATTGAAGAAACTATAATTGTAATATATTTGTAAACAAAACATGTCCAGTAATTGTAAATTTTGTGCTTTTTCTTTTCTTTTCTCAGCTATGTGCGTCCACTGTTGGACGTATGCCTCCCCCATATAGGGGGGATTTGCCAATACTCGCCACGCTTGGCAGGCGGGTTGGCGAGCGCAGTATGATTTCCGATCCTCAGAAGGCGCTGCTGCCCACCTCCTGGTACGTGATCCCTTAGCCGACTCTTACGGCACCCGCGGGAAGAGATGGGGGAGTACTATTCTAGACCGGTACCACCACGGCACCATTTTGTTTATTCTCTTTATTTTCTTTTTTTTCTTAGGTTTAGTTTTTTTACAGTATAAATATCAAAAACAAAAATTTATAAAGATATTATAAAAAAACTAAACCTAGAGTGGTTAACCTACCGGTGGTTAGGGCCGCAGAGTGAGGAACCTCCGGACAATACGCGCCGTTTCAAGGAGTACCGCCTTCTGCATCTGACCCTTGATCCAACCGTCTATTATTATTGTACACCGTATTATCACTAACATCAGGTGAGATAGTGGACAAACGCCTGCCTATTGTGAATAAAAAAAATGTTGTTTTAAGTAAGCCATTAATGGTAGAAAAAAAGCGAGATATAATCCTACTAATATTATAAATGCAAAAGTATGTGTATAAGTGTGTATGTGTGTATGTTTGTTACCTCTTCACGCTCAAATGGCTACACCGCTTTTGATGAAATTTGGTTTGTAGATAGCTTATACCCTGGATTAACACATAGGGTAATTTTCATCACCATCATCGTTTTTAATCACCTACCTAGTTATTTAATAAAATACTTACAGATATATCAGAATCGGTAGATATGCAAGACTATGTCCAAAAGTGGACGTTTTCGGCTTTAAGATGATAATAATAGTGATTATTTTCCTCTACCGACCTTCGAAGATGTAGAGGAAAAATGCAGAATAAACTTACTCCCTCCTAATCATATCATCATGACCAAACGATGAGGAAGTAGTTTTATTAGTATAGTTTTATCTGTAAGTTCCTCTAATAAAACCAACAGGTCTGTTTCAAGTTTATAGCAACTTAACACTTGTTTATACAATAAACAATCTACAGAAGAGATGCAGTGATTCATGCGCTTGTAAAATGTGGTTATACGAATCTTTCTTACTTACTTTACCTATAGCTAATTATAGTGCGCGTACACATCTATCAACTTTCTTTTCATAATATCAATATGTAATACTAGCTACGCCCCGCGGTTTTACCCGCGTGGTGATGATGAAATAAGCGTATGTGTTAATCCAGGGTAAAAGCTATCTCCATACCTATTTGCATCCAGTACAAACATACATCCATACTCACATACTTTCGCATTTATAATATTACTAGAATATAATGCATAAAAATAAAACAGAAAGTACAAGATTTCAGGTTTTATAATTAAAGAACTGATTCGGAAATTTGCATATATTTATTGCAAATTGCCGTTTACATATATTTATTGCAAATTCTTCATCTATATATCTTATGAAAATTGATAATAATGGCCCTAATTCTGTTAATCACATAAACTAGCTAAAATTCACTAAAATTCTTCAAATTGAAATAGCTCGTATTCTATTTACGCTAAAATTCAAATTCGTATAACTCCATACAACGCTCTCACTAATATTAGACGAGTTTTATTCAACTGTTGGCCAATTGTGGGTAGTTTTAGTAGACACCAAATAAATGGCAACTTAATTTCGCTAAAACTACCCGCAAATTTAATAAATACATCTTAATTTTAGTGATGTTATCGATAAGTCTCATACTAATTTAGACTTTATCGTAACCGTATAAGAACTGATTTAGTTTTCCAAAATTTTAGTTTAGTTCAGTTGAATAAGCGAATCACTACCAATATATTACAAATTATATTTTAAGAAAATATTGCAAATGTTCCACCTTTATAGTAAAATAAAACACTAATAACTAATGACAATACTGCAGCTACTACAATAACATTTGAGCAATCCACTAGCTATTGGTAACCTATAGATAACTCAAATGTTCTAACCCGCTACCGGCCGGCAGCGTGCCCAGAATGCTAGCAGCATGTCCACGCTGAATTGCAATGCTGATTCCTTTATAGTTGAAGTATATGTTCTTATAACTTTTAAAATACGTACTGTTTCAATTCTAAAATCAAATGTTTCGTAATGTGTTGTTATTATTATTATTTCTCGCGTCAGATCTATCTAACGAGTGGGAAGTGGTTACACATCAAAAAGAGATCAGGTTCTGTCTTCACGTTATGGACGAGCGGATGGTGAAAGGGGAGAATCAAGTACAATCGAGACGAAAATTATTAACTCATTTTTTATTATTTTCTGTGCCTTTATTTATTTATTTATTTTTATGATGATGATACGCCAACAGTGTACATATTACATATATCAATATATCATTAACTCTAAGATTATGACGGAAGTCATATGTATTACATTCTGATATAGTACACCTATTACAGGCATATACAGCTTACACAAAAATAAGATAATTTTAGGATTGTAAGAATAAACTATGTTAAGTGCAGGTGCCTACAAAATATGAGGTGTAAAATCATGTTCATTAATCAATTCTATTCTTTAGGTTGCCTAATATATGATGACGAATATTTTATTGACGTAGATACTAAAAAATGATTAGAACGGCCCAAATTCAGTTAACCACTGGAGCTAGCGAAAATTGAGTAAAATTGATGAAAACGAAAGAGCTCGTATTCGAGTTAAGCAAAAATTCATTTTTTTATTTTATTTATTATATTGAAATTCCTTTGGATGTGCATTACAGTTACCCAATACAATTATATTTGTATAACTAGCCTAGCTACTTGCTAGCCAATCGCGGGTGGTTTTAGTCGGCAAATAAGTGGCGATTTATTTTACGTAAAACTACCCGCAATTATGATCAAACGATCAAATTTTAGTGTTATTATTGATGCTAAACGTCGTACTAATATAGACCTTATCATAACCATACAATATGTACGTACAAAAAATAACCTACTCATCTAATTTTCCAAAATTTTCATCATCATCATCATCTCAGCCATAGGACGTCCACTGCTGGACATAGGCCTCCCCCATTGATTTCCACAAGGACCTGTTGGAAGCGCCCCGCATCCAGCCCTTGCCTGCGATCTTAGTCAGGTCGTCTGTCCACCTTTTCGGTGGCCATCCTATGCTGCGCTTGCCAGTCCGTGGTCTCCATTCTAGAACTTTTCGGCCCCAAAATTTTATTTTGGGGCCTTCCAAAATTTTACTTTAAAATAATTGAGCAAGAGAATAATCTTACTAATATTATAGATGTGAAAGTTTTTGTGTATGTGTGTATGTTTGTTACTTCTTCACGCTCAAACGGCTACACCGATTTCCATGAAATTTGGTATGGAGATAGCTTATACCTTGTATTGAAACATAGGCTTATTTTAATCATCACCATCATTACCAGCTTTCACCATCATGCGTGTAAAACCGCGGACACAGATAGTAGCATTTTAATGCTTGGCACAGTCTTTAAAATAATTTCAATATTTTTTTGTTTCAAAGCCAAATAAATGAAAAATTTAGCGTTTTCCTTGCGAGTGTGCCCGGAAAGTTACGAAATAATTCCCCGGCAAATCAAAGGTTCTCGTGCTTGGGTGGGCACCGATAACAATTGTTGTTTGGACCTCAGAGAATTCAAACGGCTCAAATAAGCGCCTAATAACCACCCAAATATCTAATTGGAATTTCTAATTAGAACAAGCTACGCTTTTGGCGGACTAATTAGTTTTTAGGGGTGAACAATAATTAAAAACTTATCGATTGGAAAACTATGTTATATTGATTATCTTTTGTAGAAAGTTTAATTAAATGAACTTCATTATTAATTGATATTTACTGGCACTAATAACAATAAGCCACAACAATTTCATTCTGCAATTTAAAGATTGACATTTTTATTTCTAGTTGTTTTTTTTATTTCTACCTCCAAAGCACTATTCTTTTCATTGTCACATTCAAACCCCCGCACTAGGATCCCTGTGTCGCGCGAGACATGGACATACATAATCACAGCGCACAAACATCCAAGACCCGGGACAACACCGACAGCCATCGCATGAATGTTTGCCCCTGCCGGGGTTCGACTCCAGGGTTTCCGCGAACCAGTCAGCCTAGGCAAGATGCATCGTTTCATAGCGATTCTCTTTCTCTAACCGTTGAATGTTCGTTTTCGTAGTTCATATCAATATTAGTGATACGATAAATGAAAGGCTGCCTATACGCTGCCCTATGACTAACACAAAATAAGTTTTGAGCCGACTGAAAATGTATTGAATGTACTGCTAAGTGTAATATGAAGTGTTAAACCTCAGTTTGTTCTTCTGTCACTTCCTATTTTCTATTTGGGTTCTTCTGTTTGTGTTGTGTTTGTAGCGCCTAAAAATGAGTTAGGAGTTTGGTACAAAACTAATATGGTCTTTCATCATGCACAGAAGGTGCACCGCCTAGTATAGAATATAGAATAGAATTATATTTGTTCATAAGAAAAAAAAAAATACAAAGTTATTACATAAAATATTACTACGTTAATAAAACAGCTAAAAGTCTTGCAGTTCTTTGTTACGAATCCGCCCAAACTCAGCGTTGTGCTGGTTGTGAACAACCAGCGCTGGTCTTCTGTTTGGGCTGGTAGGTGACGTCACGCACGTACAGACGAACGGTTTAGTCACATACCATTATAATAGTATAATAGTGAGGGTAGCGCTGACGGTGCTATGCCACTAGGAGAAGACGAAGCGACTAGCTCAAGGGCACCACTGAGGTTCGGATCTCGGCTTGAGCTGTCGCCAGGACAGGGAGTTATCGGATCGAAGATACATTATATAGTTTGATAGGCCGCTTGACTCAGTTGGTAGCACTCTGCCTTCTGAGCCGCTGGTCCCGGGTTCAATTCCCGGACAGGTCAAACATTTGTGTGTATGAACATGTCTGTTTGACCTGTGTCTGGGTGTGTATATGTATATAAGTATATATATCAGTCATCAGGTTACCATAGTACAGGCTCTGCCTAGTTTGGGACCTGAAGATCTTGTGTGAATGTTGTCCCATATTATATGATATATTATACCCGTCTCGTCACTTCATTATAAACAAAAATACAACCAGCATTCTTTTGTTGACTGTTTTGGATTCTGGTACAAAGGCTAAATCGCACGAGATTAGCCTCAGTACAAGCATAAAACACACCAAGGGAAGAATCCAAACCCTTTCACATAAATTGCAAGTGCTTTCCATTTAACACACGGGGCACATTAGGGGCCACTGGCATGTCCGAGGGTCGCTTGACCGTAGAAGAAAGGGCTCATTTTCATTACGTAGTTATATATAAATTTATATAACCGGACCTTTAGGTGTGGTTGTCAATGTTTACAACTTTTTATGAAAATTTAAAGAGACATATCGAAAAATAACCAAAAATCAGTACTCAAGCGCAATATTGCATAATTTTATTTAAAAGTCGCGCTTAAAATAATAATTAAATAAAATAATGAATTTATGCCTAAAAATAATATACTTTTAAATATATCAAGATTATAGTGTGCTACTTAAAAAAAAAATACTATCAGTAAATCTAATTCTAAACGACTATAATTCACTCGAGAAATAAACATTTATATTTTCCATTGTAACAGTAGTTTTCTATACTAGGAGGACTATGCTTAGGGTTTCTACACGCAATCTAATCAGAAACGATAAGATCCGATCAGAAGTAGAAGAAAGAATGTCACTGACATAGCCCAGCGAATTAGCAAGTTGAAGTGGCAGTGGGCAGGGCACATCTCTCGAAGAACTGATGTCCGTTGGGGTCGAAAGGTTCTCGAATGAATGCTGGTTCGATCACAAACGGTGAAGATAACATCGCTATCAAATTCTCAACATGGTGGTAGGGTTATTTCGAGTATAGTGTATTCAACAGTCCTTGAGAGCCAGTAAGTCATCATCATCATCATCTCAGCCATAGGACGTCCACTGCATACGCCTCCCCCATTGATATCCACAAGGACCTGTTGGAAGCGTCCCGCATCCAGCCCTTGCCTGCGATCTTAGTCAAGTCGTCTGTCCACCTGGTCGGTGGCCGTCCTATCCTGCGCTTGCCAGTCCGTGGTCTCCGTTCTAGGACTTTTCGGCCCCAACAGCCATCAGTTGTCAGTGGCCAGTAAGTCACTGATCGTCAAGTGTGATAGTGGTCAAATAGATGTATAAAGTGTAAAATAATAAGTTTAATGAAAAATTAGTATAAAAGTTTGGGAACCGCAATCTAAGCTAACGAGCACACACTGCGAGACCGGCGACCCTTCCGTTTGAAGCCAGCCAACGGCACTTTTTGTCTGCACCTACATTCCACGACGGAGACTCAAAGCATTCTAAAAACCCCAAACCTGGGTACCAGGTACTCTGGTATGTAATATTGATTGAGAAAGGACTACTTTCCTGTTCTCTTAACCCTAAGTAAATATGTGTCATCCACATATGATTGACTCGTGGGAATCATATACTGTTCTCACGACTGTTTTTAGATTTAAATCATATACTGTTCTCCCGATTGTTTTTAGAATCAAATCATACACTGTTATTCCGATTGTTTTTAGAATTAAATCATATACTGTTCTCCCGATTGTTTTTAGAATCAAATCATTTATTGCACAAAACATGGGTACATTTTAAGGTAATTCGTTTTATAAGTGAAGGCTCGCCATGTCTTTATTATAAATAATTCTAATTCTAATTACCACGTTAGAAAAAATATATTAAGGTAAAATTCACAATATTCTGTTTTTCTAATTTATACATTACATTATTATTAACTATGGGTCTGATTATGGGCCTTCTGAACAGGCTCAGAGTCGCACAACGAGCTATGGAGAGGGCTATGCTCGGGGTTTGTCTACGTGATCGGATCAGAAATGAGGAGATCCGTAGAAGAACGAATGTCACCGACATATCCCAGCGGATTAGCAAGTTGAAGTGGCAGTGGGCAGGGCATATAGTTCGAAGAACCGATGGCCGTTGGGGCCGAAAGGTTCTTGAATGGAGACCACGGACTGGCAAGCGCAGCATAGGACGGCCACCGACTAGGTGGACAGACGACCTGACTAAGATCGCAGGCAAGGGCTGGATGCGGGCCGCTTCCAACCGGTCCTTATGGAAATCAATGGGGGAGGCCTTTGTCCAGCAGTGGACGTCCTATGGCTGAGATGATGATGATGATGATGATTATTATTAAACGGATTTTCGGAATTTCCAAATTTTATCCGAGCGTTTGATCGATGCGACGCATGACCAAAATGGTGGCACATATTTGGCTCAACGAATCAGCATTGCAATTCAACGTGGCAATGCTGCTAGCATTCTGGGCACGCTGCGAGCCGGTAGCGGGTTAGAACGTTTGAGTTATCTATAGGCTAGATTGCTCAAATGTTATTGTACTTTGTAGCTGCAGTATTGTAATTAGTTATTAGTGTTTTATTTATTCCCTAAGTGGGACGTCAATTTGGGACTTTATCACCTCCACATAGCGAATAAGGTAATAAAAAAATATCGACTCCATGTAGAAATAAAATGGCGGCTTTGATCACATCTATATTTTAACCTAAGATTCCAATCAGAAAAAAATCAGTTAGATTTAATCGCTTAATGTTAGAAAAAGTTATCATTCTTGAATAATATTATGTATGTAAATAGTTCAAAAAACTAAGGTACTGACTTCACTACTAAGCGGAAGCTGCGCTTAGGATTCTATTAGGATTTTTTTCTTTTGTTTCTAATATTACGCTCAGACCTCCGCACTAGGATTACCTGTATCGCGGGAGGCATGGACACACATAATCACATCACAAACATCCAAGAGATTATATAAATGCGAAAGTTTGTGAGTATGGATGTATGTTTGTTACTCCTTCACTCAAAAACTTTGGAACACCAGCTTATGCCCTGGATTAACACTTACTGGATTACGCTTATTTTCATCATTATCATCATAACCGTTTTTTATTACCACGTGGGTAAAACGGATTCAGATGAAATTTGGTATGTAAACACTTCAGGTCCCAAGAGAACACATAGGCTACTCTTCATCATCATCTTCTTCATCAATCATCACCACGTGGGTAAAACTGCAGTAGCACAGATAGATTATATCCTGGATTAACACGTAGGCATATTTTTATCATCACCGTTCTACATCTCACGCTGGTAAAACGGATTTGGATGAAATTCGGTGTGTAGATACTTCAAGTCCCGGAATAACGCTCAATATAATATAATAATTAACACCTCGTCCTTTTTTGAAGTCGGTTAAACGGTGACGCACAGATTCAACTGACAGTTTCAAAAGAGTATTAGGTCTGGGTGAAACAAAATCCTGTACAAGTGTGATCCATTAGCGACCACTTCAAAAACGTTTGATATAAAGTTAATCCCATACCAGGCCACATATCAAAGCAGCTCACACATGAAGGGCGAACACGTCCAAGCCATTATCCCTCGCGAGTCCGACTTTTGTTTTAAAATGTAGAAATTAAAGTTTCTTTTTTCATTGGAACAATTCAAAACTCGACAACAACTTGTATTTTAGCTGAGCGCCCTCTCGTGTTTGCGGAAGTTTCAAAAAGTTCCATTTTACCCCACAATGTAAGGTTATTTACGTTCGTATTATTTGAAAGAAAAAAATCGGCTGCTAGTGGGACTTGAACCCACGACTACAGATAATTTGAACGTAAGCCTAGCATTTGTTAATGCAATAAACCATAAAACTCTTAGAATAAGTGTAGGGTGCCTTAGCTTGATACGATATCAACTGTAATGTTGATCTATCAATCCTATTAATTAATTGTTCATACAATTAAAGGTAGATGGCGCTAATAACATAATCCCCTCAGATGTTAATGGAAGGTAGAAATTCGGTCCTAGTCGTATGGGCTGCTATAACTTATTTGGACAAAGCGACAGGACGGTATTCTGTAGTCGTGGGTTCAAGTCCCACTAGGAAGAATTTTTTTTATTCAAATAATTTGAACATAATTTTCGCCTAGCATGTTGTTAATGCAATAATTCAATGTACGGTTATATTTCGAGAGACGAAGATGTATTTCATATAAAGTTATATAGTTTAGAATTATCTGTTGTGAATTTTCTGTTAAAACAGTAATTCAGTTCACTATTTTATTTTCAAATTCTACTTCACATAGCACAAAAACATTATGGTAGATAGCGGTTGCACTTAAACATTTAAATAGGAATTTCAAGGACAGATTAATCTGTAAGGATGAAAATAAGCCTTCACCCTTTTGAGTGTTAAAGTCGAATCCATTTTAGGGTATATATTTTTTTTCACCCTTTTCAGTGACCTTTTGCTACTGACGGGATCACTATAAACTATGTTCATCAATTTCTTCACCCTCAATAAGGAAATCATCCAGATACGTAACACTCCAGATAACACATCCAGATACGTAACACTCATCAGATACGTAACACATCCAGATACGTAACACTCATCAGGTATTGAAGTGTAACTCATAATACATTAAACCGATTTTGATGAAATTGAAATGTGACCATCATTTAAGTACACTCTATCAAAAAAAAAAGATCATCAAAATCGGTTCTTAAACGACCATTATCCGCGTACACATATTAAAAATATATATGCGGTTGAATTGAGAAACCTCTTCCGTTTTAGAAATCGGTTAAAAATACTTTATCCAAAGTATTTAACTACCATTATGTACGACTATCTATCTATAACTTAATATTATAACTGGTTGCTGCAATGCTTTAAACTATAAAATTTAAGTTCAAACATTTCATTTTATAACCCATTTGTAAGATTCCAAGAAACGTGAGAAATTAATATTTTCTAAGGCGTAAAACTGATCTGTTTTCATTTAATGGATAGAGAGATGATAGAAAGAGATACTTGGCTATCAGTTTTTATAAATTTAATTATTCATACAAATGGAAACAGTACACGTACGTGAGGAAATTATCTCAGGTTTTTTATATTTTAATTGTTAATTAATTATTTAATAGTATAGTAGTCCACATTGTTAGAAGGAAGTTAAGAAAAAGAAATACAATATAAAAAGACCTGTGGCACTCGGGGACTGCCGCGGTAAAGCTATTGAATAGCATTTTTATCACCTTATGAAATTAATATATTAATAACTTATGCACTAACGCTGATACAACCACTGCCACCTAGAGGCGAGTTGCTGAACTAAACAGACAAGCGTGATATTTCAAAAAAGTCCTTAAAAGTTTTGCTATTCATCGATAGAAGGCAAAACTAAAAAGTATCACCGCTGTGCCGGTCGGAGTGGGGGGTGTTAGGTTTCTTTTTTTTTTTTTACATATTATAAGTTTGCGTTTGACAACTGTCTCACCTGATGATAGGTTATTTTCGTTACGGAATTTCTGGATTCGGTCTCCATGCTTAAGGCCCTTCGCAGGCCTTGAGCGTGGAGACCGAATCGGAAGAGCTATTGCATAGCTCTAGAAGCTATGCAATAGCTTAATAATTTGTGCGATGAGTATAAATGTTTGTCCCAGGTCTGGGGTGTTTGTGTGGTGTATGTGTGCCCATGCCCTCTCCCCCCCGACACAGGGAAACCTAGTGAAGTCTAAATGTAAAAAAAAAAATCAGAATAAATCTAACTTCTTTTTTCGGTGTTCCCGAGTATCCACAGTATGGGATTCTTCAAAAGAAGAGTTGACAGAGTTAGACAGAGAAAAAAAATACGTATGTGTGTATGTTTGTTACTTCTTCACGCTCAAACGGCTACACTAATTTAGATGAAATTTGGTATGGAGATAGTTTAAAGCCTGGATTAACACAAAGGCTACTTTTATCCTGGAAAAAGTATAGTTCCCGTGGGATAATTGAGGTGACGGGAAAACCGTAATCAGTGCGGCTGAAAACGCGGGGCGCTCCTAGTTATAAATTTATACAAACAAATAGATGTGGTATCGGTCGTGTACGATAAGGCCCGAGGTATATATATATAGTATTGTACACAGTACCTAACAATTAATCAGTGTGTGCCTGGGCGGCGCAGTCGGGCGGTAATTAGATTTAAGAACAACTGGGCGGCGTCACTGAGAGAATGGCCTGCATTAATTTGAGCTTCTCTAACGAGGGCGTCGGACGCTCCACTCGGATAGGACCTTCGGACGAAAAAAGGCGTAGAGTAGGCAAGATTATAAAAAAAATATTTTAATATTATAATGATAAGGGGTTTCAAGATTATGATTATATAAGAGCATTATAGGTCTAGCGTGATAACATTCGACTACATCGTCACTGACCATCAAGTGAGATAGTGATTAAACACTAGATCTATACAGTATAAAAAAATAATAACAAAGCGAACAAGTGCAAATCGGACTCGCGCCCCGAGGGTTCTGTAAAATAGAAAGGGGTAGTAACTATTTTTAAAATTATAAAAAATATGTTTATTATATATGATGTAACTACTAATTATTGTTATTCACAATTTTTCCTTTATCTATGCTATAAGACGTTGCTTCGTACCATACTTCAAGATTCTTTGTTCACTTTTTTTTTTTTTTTTGTGTTTTTTTTTGTTTCTTTGTTCCTGGTTTTGATTCCCTTGCGAGTGTCGGCACTCGGAATTTGCAGCAGAAACGTGCTGTCTTTCGATTGCGTTGGCTTAAAAGTTTGTTTGTTTCACAGCTCCAAGGGACAGTAGACTTGAGTATTTTATATGAAATTTAGCTTGATACCTCCACGCGTTCTTGAGAAAAAGGACCTTGACAGACGGACAAGAAAGTGATCCTATAAGGGTTCCGTTTTTTATCTTTTGAGGTACGGAACACTACAAAATATAATGTTGCTATATGTGATAACTAGGACTGCCGACTTAACGTGCCCTCTGTATCGAAGAAGACGAAGACTAGCAGTAACGGCTACATTAGATTACATGTGTATATCGGACTATAATATACTGAATGTCTAGTCAGTGTTTGACACCAAAACCTGTGAAAAGTGATATCGAGGTGACGGAATTCCATTTTCCGTTTCGTCCGAAGAATGCTATAGTCTGAGTATTAGAGGTTGCATGTAGAGGTTCAAAAATCAACCGCTAGGGGCGCTTTTTGAATACGTCACAAAAATCTGTGAATGTAACTCAGACGTTTTGCGCATTACACGCTAGCCTGGGCATAACCTAACATTAAATAATGTGTTATTTTAAATTTATTTATATTCAATAATTGCATTAAAATGTAGGGTATAGTGATTAATAACTAGCTGCGACCCGCTGTTTTACCCGCGTGGTGATGAAGAACAGTGATGATGATGAAAATAAGCTTAAGTGTTTATCCAGGATATAAGCTTTTCTAACTCCATACCAAATTTCATTTAAATCTATCTCGCCGTTTAGGCGTGAAAGAGTAACAAACATACATCCATGCAACCATACTCACAAACTTTTGCATTTATAATATTAATAGGATTATATATACAGGGTTTGAACAGTATCAAACTCTTGTATCGTAATATCCATTTTTAAGTTGGCTTAGACTTAGAGGCTTATAACCGCAGCCTTGTAATTATTAACACTTATCAGTGTATGTGTTAATAATTACAACTCGTACGTAATCACTAGCAACACACAACTTCGGCAAAAAAAAAAACAACGGTGAGGCTTCTACTTAACTTATTTTAGCTTACAAAAAACATATTTTGTTTTGATTGACACTTGCTTCAGGGATAAGTGTCGCAAAACTGTAACATAAAATCAATAAAATAAAACATTAAATATAAAACTGCTGAATATATTTTCTACCGCTCAGAACTTCATTGATTGTTGTATGACTGCCGTGCTCAATATGCTCAATGACACACAGTTTTACAGGTAGATTTACGACGTGCGAAACCATTCGCAGAGCCAACTCATCAAGACGTGCCCACAGCATATTTATTTTAAAATGTTTGTTGGTACACTCCACAACTTTCTATGTGCTATGTTGTCAAGCTGTGTCCAGCGTAGCGCCGCTACGCGTCCACTGCACCATGTTTATTGCAATCTGGCGGTGAAATGCCCTTCTGCTTACCCGATTAAACTGCCTCTTTTATATACACTTAATATAACAAAGAGAAAATATTTGTATTTTTGTGTGTTTGTCTCGCGTAAACTCAAAAACTACTAAACCAATTTCAAAACTTCTTTCATCAAAGAATGCAACAATATTTTTAATAAACATTTACCTATTCTAGGCTTTTGACTATTTTTAGCTTAAGTTTATTAATGTAAATACTAAATAAAAAAAAGTAAACATACTATAAAAAACTTTAGTATAAAAAGGGATCCCTACTAAGTTCAATAATATAATCCAAGGTATAAAAAAAATCCCATAAAAGTCTTTCATCGCATGCGCTGCGGAAAACATTGGTGATAGAATAAAAAAAAACCGCACAAGTGCAAGTCGGACTCTCCCGCCGAGGGTTCCGCACAATTTTGTAGGCACATATTATGAAAATTTTTAGTACATAATGATATGATAATATTTTTATTTACTTAAGTAAAAAGGTTCTTTTTTCCATTTTTCGTCATGAATCAAAAACTATACGTCATAAAAATGATTAAAAATTAGTTTAAGCTAGTACCAATGAAGCCCTTTCATAAGATACCCCATATGACACAGTTAACTCAATTCAAAATTGGAACCCTCTTTCCTTGCATAAAAAGACCCCGTTTTAAAGATTTAATTACAAATGTATAGTTTTCCGATTTTCCCTATACTTGTTTTAAATAAATAAATAAACAAATAAATTATACTACAATATAGATTTTGTCAGTTTTAGACGTATGAACTAAAAGTCATAGAAAACCAATGATGTATTAGAAAAGATGACGTATATTCATACTTAAATTAGAAAACATAAATTATTCGCTGTCCCGTCTTGTCGCACTGTCGCTCACGCCCAGTCTCCCATACTGCGAACCCTGACTGCGATCAATGCTCTCCTGGACGTCAGTCCTGGATTTGATGTGTTTGCGGACGAATGGAAAGAGATCATGTCTGAGTGTCTCAGATACAGTGAGATCAATACGTGATATTTTTTAATTCTAATATAAGTTGTGAATGTAAATTTATTTGTTAGTGTAATAGGTTAATCCGTGCTAATGTAATGTAAATAAATAAATAAAATAAATAAATACTGCGCGGTGCTTAGATTTTGTTCCTATACGACATAAACATGCTTACTGCGACAGATAAAACGATACAAATAATATAGAAAAGGATAGCTATATGTTTAGACTTGCGCTTGAAATACTCGTCGCAATGAAAATTACTACAATTGATTTAATTTTGCCGCCTCAGTTTCCACGCACTTGTGCGACATCTACCTCATATAAACATATAATATTATTGTAGAAAACTGTTAAATAATGGCATTTTTTACCTTCAGCAAGCCTGGGTGGGGATTGAACCAGTGACCGTCAAGATGTTAGCCAAAGCTACTTCTAGGTTATCATTGCGATACCAATTATTATCGATAACTTCACCTGTCGGTGCATGTCTTGTTCTGCCATTGCCAGTTAACAATCTTTTGATCATTGGCTATCCGTTTTTCGTGATATTTAAAAAAAAATTGTATACCACAAAACTGGAAGTACATTATAGCATACATAACTTAAAGCAAGTAAATATCTCATGCTCATATATTTACTTCTAAATATGAACCTAACGTGTACATTACATAATTAGTATTATATTGTATTCTAATAAAGGCATTTGCCCCATAGAAAAAAAATATTGTGACTGTATACATAACAGTAGCTATGAGACGTCATGATATGTGTAGGTCTATTGCTGCTTCTCATCGAAAATAACACAACGCCTGAAAACGAAGGTCTTCGAACAGTGTGTGTTACCAGTGATGACTAACGGAACGGAAACGTGGCCTCTGACTATGGGCCTTCTGAGCAGGCTCAGAGTCGCACAACGAGCTATGGAGAGGGCTGTGCTAAGGGTGACTCTAAACGAGGGAATCAGAAATGAGGAGATCCGTAGAAGAACGAAAGTCAAACTGAATAAGATCGCAGGAAAAAGGCGGGATGCGGGCCGCTTGTAAACCGGTCCTTATGGATTTCAACGGGGGAGGTTCACCAACTATGTCCAGCAGATATAGGTTGAGATGATGATACTGATGTTAATAGCTAGTTCATCTTGCTGCTTCCACTGAGCTATATAAGTGACTTTCTTTCTTCCATATCTTCTTTGTAATATTGGGAAGGAGGAATGCGTAACTCATAATGAATGAATCAGACTAGAAATTAATAAATCTCTTCAGGTATCCCCCTACCTAGGGACTAACCCTCATTACAATAAAGCAATGCAGCGGTCCTCTCCTCAAATATTGATCATAGCTCCCTTACAACACAAAATCAAACCTTTTATTTAAGTCCGAGCACACAAAGGGCAGATTGTTTGCAAGGGCCGAGGGCCGAGGGAGATAGTTCAACAACCCCTTCTCTTGACCAATAAGCAGGCGATTAGAAAATTGACATTTAATAATTAATGAAACGATTAAACTTTCAATGGTTCTTAAAATGTATGAATTGAATTTATAATTTGATTTTAATTTGACTGGTCGGTTGGCGCAGTTGGTAGCACTCTGCCTTCTGAGCCGCTGGTCCCGGGTTCAATTCCCGGACAGGTCAAACATTTGTGTGTATGAACATGTCTGTTTAACCTGTGTCTGGGTGTGTATATGTATATAAATATGCATATACGTATATATCAGTCATCAGGTTACCATAGTAGAGGCTCTGCCTAGTTTGGGACCTGAAGACCTTGTGTGAATGACTTACGATAAAAAAAATAATTGTTGAAATTTCTGAGATCATTATCATCCTTTTTTTAATATTATTGATAGCTTGACTTATAAGTTATTGAGCAGATTTTAATGGTGTACAAATAAAATGCTATTTTTATTAAAATTGATTATAACAACAAATGGTAAGCGCAGCGCAAGGTATCCACTGAGGTGGAAAAGTAAGAAGGAGGCTGGACGCTTTCAATCGTTTTTAGGATTTCGTAACTCAAAAGGAAAAGACGGAACCTTTATAGGATCAAGTTCTTGTCTGTCTGTCTGTCTATCTATTTTTCTCAGGAACATGTGGCGGTATCAAGCTAAAAGTCATATCAAATACTCAGGACCCTTGGAGATGTGAAAAAATCAAACTTTTAAGTAAACGCAATCAAAATATACAGCCGTTTATAATTTAAATTCTTGACGCTTGCAAAGAAATCAAAACCTACAGGTACTTCTTGTGAACTCAGAATCTTGAAATTTGGTACAAGGCAACGTTTTATAGCACAGATAAAGAAAAAATGGCGAAAAGAATGAAAAACATATAAAAAAGAGTACTTAACATGAATGTGGATGGATATAGAGGTAGAGGAAGGCCGAAGAAGGTATGGATGGACTGTGGCATTATGTCCAGCAGTGGATGCCCTATGGCTGAGATGATGATGATAATCCCACTAATATTATATATATGCAGTAGTATACTGAAAATGGAATGAAAAATAATGGTAGCAATCCTGTGCTCGTGATAACGTAGCTCATGCTACGACAGTCCATCTACGAGCCGTAGAAAGGTTAAAAATGCTACGTCGTAGCAGCTGGTTGAAATTCTCGTGTATGATAATACAACTAGTTTTATATTTTATAATAATATATAATGGCCTTTAGGTTGAAACCTTTGTTTAAAACTCGTTGATGAAGAAGTTACAAATATAAAATTATAAACGACAAACAACAGACTTGTTATATCTATACTAATATTATATAGTCTATATCTATGACGGTCCCGTGGCGCAGTGGTTTGTGTCATCGACATGAATTCTGTGTCTCCGGGACCCTGGGTTCGAATCCCGGCAGGGGCAAACATTTGTGCGAAGAGTGTAGATGTTTGTCCCGGGTCTTGGATGTTTGTGTGCTGTGATTGTGTGTCCATGCCTCCCGCGATACAGGGAATCCTAGTGCGGGGGTCTGAGTGAGATGAAAAAAAAAAAAAATCTATAATAATATTATAAAGAGGAAAGATTTGTATGTATGTTTGTAACGAATTGGCTCAATAAGTACTTAAAATATTAAGTGTAAAATAAGTACTGGAACGATTTAAAAATATATTTCACCATTTGAAAGCTACTTTCACCTTAAGGAACATAGGTTATATTATATTTTCAAACAAATAAGGGATCCATATAACTATAATTATCAATTTTTTTACCCGTGCAAAGCCGTTGCTGACCGCTAGTTAGTCCTACAGTGTGATTTATCTGTTGGCACGGGTCCTATTAGCAACATCTTCGGATTATCGGTATAAATATAGAACTATCCCGAAGCTCCCTCTGCAATGTGTCCCTAAAATGAACCTAGACTTATCCGGTAAGCAGATTTTGAAATACGGGTGTCCGGAGCCGGGTAATAGGGTTCGTTAACTAGATACCGACCCATGCTCTTACTGGCGCAGTAACTGTGGGATAATCTGTGACCGTAATGGTACGCTGGAGTACGACGCTCTCGTAAGAAAGTGCTGTTGGTCATTATAGTTACTCATAGAACTTACTAGTAATGCCCCGCGGGTCACCCGCGTGGATTACGGTTTTTCCGCTACCTCTATTATAACACTGGAACTATGTATACTTTTCCGGGATAGAAGTAGTCTATTTGTAATTCCAGGGTCTAACCTATCTGCAGACCAAATTTCATTGAAATAAGTGTGTCGTTGGAACGTGAACAGAGGTTTTGTATTGTTTGCTTATCCCATGGGAACATCAGTTGTTGTCAATAAGAAAAGTAGCCTTTGTGTTTATCCAAAATCTGAAACATCTCCAAATATCATAAAAATTTGAAGTTTTAAAATTGATATTAAAAAAAAAACAGGAAAAAAAATTCTTCTCTTGGTTCTAAAATTGGTGGGGAAGTATTCCCACTAAGCGCTAAGTATCCCCACTTTTCAACCCAGAACTATGCTTTAGTTCCATCCTTTTACATTTAATATATTTATAATTATACAATAGCTAATGGATTGCTCAAACGTTATTGTAGTAGCTGCAGTATTGTAATTAGTTATTAGTATTGATTTAATAATACCATTGGTCTCTTTTTTAGGCTAAGTTTTTTCACAACATAAATATCAAAAACAAAAATTAATAAAGATATTATAAATAACCTAAACCTAGAGCGCCGCCAGCAGCGAGGCCAAGCTACCGGTAGTTAAGGCTGCAAAGTGAGGAACCTCTGGACAATACCGCCCTTTCAAGAAATACTGCCTTCTGCATCTGACCCTTGATCCAACCGTCTAGCGAGAGCCTCTTAAGATGTTGATCGAGGCTCTTCGCTATTAAGCCGTAAGTCGAAACGGAAATAAAACGTTTATATTATTATTCTATTATTATGATCTGCTTGTTTTCCACCTATGTCATAAAAATAAATAAAATAAATAATAAGAGGTTCTCTTTCGTAAACATTTTGGATAGCAGCTTTCTGCCTACGGTTTGTGGGGACTATCCTTGAAGGCTATATCACTCGTATCCTATGGAAAGTGTATCGTTAGTTAGCTCAAAGTGTTTCATTAATTAACGACACCTATCTTAAGCCTCCGTGGAACATATTTAGCGTCACTCATCTCAGACGTTTCACACGGCGCGGCGTACAAATATATTGGGCGAAAGTCTTATAGTAGATTTAAATTTTTTTTCGTTTTATAAACTTAAATAAATGGCAAAATTTTACGGCGAATTTGAATTTGGAATTTTCTTTTATTATATTCTGTTATTTATTTGTAAAAAATATGTGTATATTTTTATAGGTTTTGTAAATTAAAACAAATGGAAAAATAACGGCGAATTTGAATTTGATTTTGCTTTGTTTATATTTTTTTAAACTAATTGATTATATCGAGATATATTGTGATATTATATCGAGATATATTGATTATAATACTGTGATAAATAGTATATTAATTTACCTCTAATTTCAATGCTTTAATTTATTACGTTGTTAATAATTATAAAAATCAAATGGCAGTTACTAGCTTTGTCGATTGACACAAGCAGAAAAACAAATCTCGAACTTATTTTAGCGTTGCCCTATAATAACCACGGGGTTATAGTGAGCATTTGTATGATTTTGATGAACCTATCAAGATTTGTCAATTTATAAAAAAATACTAGTATTTACTTTACTTTTATATACTCAAGCATCATTCTTTATACAAATTGAATCAAGTTAGCAGTAGATACGAGCAAATAAAATGATTTAATAAATGCTATTTATGTTACTCAGAATACTCATTTATTGGTGAAGATTATTATGTTATTTTGTACACATTTTCCATAAACTGTCACTGTGGCATTTGTTTGACCGTATGTTTGAATATTTCACTGAGGTTTAAAAATCAAATGTTTGAAATTGGAATCAGCTGATGGCAGAGGGTGCCAGCTCTGGCTAGCGCAACGCGTCGTGGCAGCTAAATGCCGCAAGTGCGCCGCTCCGTCCCGCTTGCACCGCCGCTCTCGCCGCACCTCTCGCTCGCGCCGGCGCGAACACGTGTTTATTTGTATGTTTTATCCTTCGGCGGCTTTAAACCCAACCCACTCTAACCGCAAAGTGCGCTCCGCCGCCCGCCGCGCCCGCGCCGTCGCCGCCTCTCGCTCGCCGCCGACGCCGCACGGACTCGCCCGCGAAACTTTGTCCGAAGTCGACGGGCGCGGACGTACGCGCGTATTAATAGCCACCGCGGACACCGCAAGCGTACGAGGCCACCCTTACGCTACGAGTCGTTCCACGGCCGCCCCGATAGGCACACGCATCGAACGTACCATTTATCACGTAAACAACTCGACGATAAAAACAGTCAAAATTTAAAATCTACAACAACTAAAAAAGTTTAAAAAGTACAGTTGAAACTGAAAGTAAAATGCGTGAAACTGCCGTCGCGTAAACATACCCTGCATAAAAAGTGCTCTGTCAGTGTAACTAGTGAAAAGTTTGTACCGCGCGCGGGGGAGTCACCCCTTGGCGCCGGAAAAAATCAACCCCGCCGTCCCTCGCCCACCCGCCGCCGAACTTTTCATTCACCAGGGAAAAAAGTGTGGCAAGGCCGCCGTGACGTCACCGCGTCAAGTGGCCACGCGTGCGTTCCCTAGCAACGTACCGTCACATCTCGTTACCGCGAACTTGCAACATAAGAAGTGCAGTGATCCGTTTTTGTTTTATAGACAATGACGTCATTGGTCGGTAAAGATGATGTTGAAGGACAAAAAATGAAAGTGATCAGTGTCTCGTAGGAGTGTTAAGTTAGTTCATTTCTATGTGTAGCACGCAGAGAGCTAGGGTGTCGAGGATGCACCTGACGGGCGCTACGAATGGCGCCGTGTCGCCCGATACCAGCTCGACGCTACTACACGAGACTTACACGAAGATGACGTCCGACATCCTCGCAGAGCGGACTTTAGGGGACTTCCTGTCAGAACATCCTGGGGAGCTAGTGCGGACGGGTAGCCCCCATTTCGTATGCACCGTCCTACCTCCCCACTGGCGGTCAAATAAAACGCTACCGGTGGCGTTCAAAGTGGTAGCGCTCGGTGATATCGGTGACGGGACTCTGGTCACCGTCCGCGCTGGAAACGACGAGAACTGCTGTGCAGAACTACGGAACAGCTCAGCAGTGATGAAGAACCAGGTGGCTAAATTCAATGACTTGAGGTTCGTGGGCCGCAGTGGTCGCGGTGAGTGCTGAAGGTGCAGTTATGTTAAATCAAACCATGTCCTAATGTTTGTATTTTTTTTAATTGAATAACTTACACACTACTCAATACTTACTCACTTACTTACAGACTCAATGACTGGCCGGTTGGCGCAGTTGGTAGCACTCTGCCTTCTGAGCCGCTGGTCCCGGGTTCGATTCCCGGACAGGTCAAACATTTGTGTGTATGAACATGTCTGTTTGACCTGTGTCTGGGTGTGTATATGTATATATAAGTATATATATAAGTATGTATTTAAGTATATATATTTAAATCAGTCATCAGGTTACCATAGTACAGGCTCTGCCTAGTTTGGGACCTGAAGACCTTGTGTGAATGTTATCCCATATTATTATTATAAATGGTCCGTACCTTTTTTTGATAAAATTTCATTAAATAGTGTTTTACAATATTATTTAAACACCAAGACAAGCGTACTTAACAACAGGTAATATCTTAGCCATTTCAACCATGTCTTAATTCATTATTGTTAGGTATCTAAGAATAGGTTAGGACATATTTGCTGAAAAATTACTCTACGACCAGTATCGAACTTATTTGCAGTTGTTCATCTGGGAGTTATGATCGTGTCAGACGGCGAGCGCGAGAATCAGCACGTAACTGTTATTGAGTACTTCTGAAATCATTAATAATTCATATCTACGAAACATTCTAAACAAAGATATGCTTAATAAAATAATGTATACTAATATGAAACCAACATGAAAAAATAAAGAGAAAGATTAAACAATCAAATCTTTTCTTTAATTTGTTCCTATTAAATAGGCTCCGAAAATACTAAACCAATGTGAAAAATAGTTTCACTGTTGGCTATAAGTAAATAGGCTATATTATTATTCTGTCTGCCAGTCTTCTCGTGACCACGACCAATGCAACTTGGTCGAAACGTCGAGGTAAATAAATTACTAAATGTTTTTCTCGCGATTAAGCCCCGTTTGATTTAATGACAATGTGTTCGAATCGCAAAAGTCTAAAAATTACAACTAATTTATTATTTTTTTTAAATTAGGAAACTAAATAATTTTGAATTTTTTAACCGTGCTAAACCGTAGCGGATCGCCAGTATCTAAATAAGTCTATGAGCACGCATGCAAATTGAAAAAAATATGTCTGTTAAAGTTTGTGTAATATTTAAAATAATTTGCGTGCAACACCTTAGACCGCGTCATCACTTGTCATCAGGTGAGATAGTGGTCAAACGTCAAACCCCTAAAAAATAAAGAAACTATAACGATATTATTTTTTGAATGAATATAACAAATACAGTGTTCGTCTTTCGAAAGATTTTAATTTATAGATTTTACAACTGCTTTCGACTTACAATTCCCATTCCCAAATAGTCAATTTTAAGGTTCTTCAGCTTCTATTTTATAAAAAACTTAGATCAGTAATAAAATTAAAAATACTATTTATGAAAACAGATTATGCAGGTTCACTCTGATGGACGAATATTTCTTTTCATTTGCAAATTGCAAGTAATAAAAATATTTTTTAGCGATTTTTTTTTCCTTTATCTAAATTTCTTGCGATGACAACATTTGAAAGAATGACGATTACAAAGCCTAAAATTTGATTACTTATTACTTTTAATTTTTTTAGCTGAAGCTACTTATTACTTTGAAACTTGTAAGGTAGGTACTATGTTTTTTTTTAATATTTGAAATTAACACGCATCAAGTTTTGTCCTTACTCGTCTGCTTGTAAACACCCGCGAGCCTCTGCATGTCATCGGCACCTGTTAGAATCTTAATGGAAAGACCTTGACATAGAAAGACATCTACTCTAAACTTTTTCCTTAAAGTACATGAATGTCAAATTAGGAAGGCGGGAGATAGGGCGGCCATTTCCGCCCAGACGGCCGTCTCGCCCGCCCTTCCTTAAGAAAGTTTACTTTTTACGTAGGGTGAAAGTTGCTTACCGTGATAACCACCTGTTATGCATTTCAAATAAGTAATACGTACAATACGATCGTACCTTTTTTGGAAAATAATTATTCGAATTTTAAGTTTAACCAAACTATTTATTTGAATTTTGCTGAGGTGGATTGTGGCGAGAACTATGGATGTGGATGCGTAAATTTTATTGTATTTCTCAAATTAGTGTTTTTTTCATGTTATCGCGTAATAATCATTTTTTGTTAAGGGTTCGTCAATCTTACGAGTGTAGGAAAGTTTAAATGGCAAACCTTAATTCATTATTACTCTCCACTTTCTCCATATACATTTTCAGTTAAGTGTCCACTAGAGAGGAATTTACGTGCTAAATTTTCAGTCTGTGCCCACACGTTTCTGTAACCAAACCATGAACTAAAAACTAGCCACTGTCTAACTGCACATGAAATCTGTAGCCAAAAAGAGATATAAATACATATATAACATATATAAATACAATAAGAGATGAAAGAGAGAGTTTACTTGTCTATTGATATTTTTGTTGAGAGGTGTGGTGGATCTGACGATTGATAGCGATAGCACATGTTCCGGTATAAGTGGAGTACTCGCGTGGTGGATGTTGGGCTTGACACAAAGAACACAGGCCTTCAGGATTGTTCTGTTTATTGCTTAGAATAATTGAGATACAATTAATCGTCACTATTAATAATATTGGAATGAGTATTTAACAATTTAGGCAACGTTACCGCTTCATCGGATGGTAGATTATTTAAAAGGGAAGAGAATACCTTTAGAATTACATAGATATCATAAAGCAGTGATGTTGCCAGGTCATGATAATGTATAGGAATACAATATTTTTACCAATTTTGACCTAAACCTTACCAAAACTTAATTTCGTACTAAAAATATTTTACAGTAGAAAATTATCTTTAATCCCTCGTCTGGTTTCTGTCAGGCTCTTCACTTCAGCACACCAGCTGCCCATAGCTTCCACGGAGATGCACTCAATACGGTAGTGAGGCTCCATCATTTTTTTTATTACATTAGTAGTATTTTATAATATTATTAATAATAAATCTATGTGTTTTTCCAGGGAATGAGCTACTTGTATGTTCATTCGAAATTTGAAGCATGTTTGTTTAAACGTTTCAGCGTGAAGGCGAAACAAACATACAAATTGTCAAACGTAAAAGAAACTTTCACTTTTATAATATTTGCGTAATAATAATATGATACTTGCCAGTACCCACTAATTCATAAATTATTTAAAAAATCGGAGTAATTACGATTCATTTTTTTTTTTTTAACATTCACACAAGGTCTTCAGCTCCCAAACTAGGCAGAGCCTGTACAATGGTAACCTGATGACTGATATATATACTCAAATACATACTTATATATATACTTACATACATATACACACCCAGATACAGGTCAAACAGACATATTCATACACACAAATGTTTGACCTGTCCGGGAATCGAACCCGGGACCAGCGGCTCAGAAGGCAGAGTGCTACCAACTGCGCCAACCGGCCAGTCGAATGTCGAACATGTTCGTATACCATATATTTTGACTAGTTGAGGTAATTAACTGTCTTTAAAAGTAAAGGAGGTTCTGTGTTCAGCTATATTTTCTTTTGATGTATATCCACCGATTTCTCCGACAAGAGATGAAGGATTTTGAAAAATGTATTTGTTTGAAAGTGTAACACCTCCGAAGTCGTCCAATTAAAGCTGTATTTATATAATTTTTTGCAGTTTGTATAATATTAAGGAAAACCTTAAAAAAAACAGTCGAATGAAATCAGATTTTCCAATTTTTGTCCAAAAATAACTTGTTTTATTTAACCGACTTTTGATTTCCTGTGTCAAAACAGGACGATTTTTTGTATTTTTGAAATATCCACTCATGAAAATTGCTAAACTATATATCTCTATAAGCTATCCACTAATTTTTTTTTCTTATATTTTGTTCAATCGTCGTTAATCCACCCTGGTACATCGGAAACGACGACTTCCATCGTGACCTAAGAATGGATTTCGTTGTCGATATAATCAAGAAGTATGCAGAAGCTCATGAACGAAGACTTTCTTCACCATGTGAATGTCGAGGCTATCCAGCTCCTCGACAACACGGACATAGTGAGAAGACTTAAACGGGAAAACCCTTTAGAGTTAGTGTAGTGAAGTGTCAGTGAATAGCTAAGTTATGCTATCTTAAAGAACACAAGAACAAGGTGTCTTCCTTTTAATAGAAACAATAAGATAGGAAATAAAACACTAATAACTAATTACAATACTGCAGCTACTACAATAACATTTGAGCAATCCACTAGCTATTGGTAGCCTATAGATAACTCAAATGTTCTAACCCGCTACCGGCCGGCAGCGTGCCCAGAATGCTAGCAGCATTGCCACGCTGAATTGCAATGCTGATTCGTTGAGCCAAATATGTGCCAGCATTTTGGTCACGCTTCGCATCGATCAAACGCTCAGGTAAATTTTGAAAAATCCGATGAGCTCCAGGTCCCCACGGGCCCAATGTCTCGACCCCAAACGGTTCAAATATGTAACCACTACCTAGGTTAGCATATGTTCGCCGTTTCATGCATAAGATAGGTGTTAATGGACACATTCTAAATATTACTCGTTTTAGCAAATTAACTCAAAACCAAATTACTCATTAGCCTTTAGGCTAGATCGGTATTGAATTATGTACATGTATAAAAATGTACATCATTTAGTACTAAAAAATAAAACAAATAAAAAAATTTTGTTCAATGCCATCCATATTGTGCAACTGTCAATAGTATAACTAATATATATCATAATTATTAAAATTTAACATAACCTTTATATTGTGCTTCCTAATTCATCATCTTCATCATCTCAGCCGTAGGACGTCTACTGCTGGACATATGCCTCCTCAATTTATTTATACAGGGGAAGGGTTTGAAGCACCAAGGTTGGCTACCTGGTTAGTTGCTGTCCTATGCTGCGCTTGCCAACCCTCTGTCTCCATTCGAGAAACTTTAGACCAAAACGGCCATCAGTTCTTCGAGCTCGGAACAATATATGCTTTTATATAAAACTAGTGGCGCCCCGCGCTTTAATCCGCGTGGATTACGGTTTTCCCGCTACCTCAATTATCCCACGGGAACTATACTTTCTCCGGGATAAAAGTAGCCCATGTGTTTATCCAGGACTTAAACTATCTACACACCGAATGCATTTATAATATTAGTAGGATTAGTATGTCATCGCTTTACTTCGTAACCATTTACCAAGAAATCTTTTATGTAGGTAATATGTGGCATTGAAAAAAATATATAGTACTTATGTAACCAAATATGGTTTTGAATTAAATATTTCTAATAATCATAAAATTTCACTGTGACTTAGTTATTTGTAACAACAGGAAACAGCGATGATAACTTATCGGTAGAAGCGTCTGCTGTCAAAGTGACGGACAATGGTTCAATACCCACCAATGGCTTGAGCTTCCGGTGAAGATAACACCGTTATCAAATTCCCAGCATGGTGGTAGGGCCCTTTAATACTACGGTAGGTACTCTAGTGGCCCGCCTGGCTCGCTACCACCCTCAATTTTGAAAAACTGTGCAGTCCTGGAGAGCCAGTAAGCATGTGAGTTCTAGCGCGATAACATCTTCGACCACATCGTCACTGACCATCAAGTCAGATACTGGTCAAACGATAGATAGATAGATAGATCTAGATCTATAAAAAACAACGGATTACACTCCGGGAGTGCCGGCAGAGGTGAAAACTTGCACCTTTTTATCCGACTTCAAAAAAAAGGAGAAATTTCCCAATTGTCCCAGTGTCCGTCAGCTTGACAGGCGACGCTCCCCCCTGCTGAGCTATCATCGCTTCAGAAACGCGCTCTGATAACTTTTTCCTTACACGGTGCGCACTCGGCCCCCACGGGCCTAACGTATGCTCAAATATAATATATATCCACTGTCGAGTGTACTATACTCGCCTATTAAGGTTTTCCGCTGATATGATGTGAGGCCTAAATTGGAATAACATTAACAAAGTCCAAAAAAAGTAAGTAAATCGACCTCCAAATATAAGCTCAATTAAGTCTTTTTATTAGTTTATTCAGCTCGAATAAGCAAACTAATAACAAAACGTCGGTTTATATAGCGCGAGTGTGCCTGCGTGACGCCGCAAAGCATAGTTACGTAAGTTGCGGCTTCTGCTGTTAGCGCAACTACCCCGAAACCAAGGGACGACCGTAAATGAAATGGTAGTTTTCCATCGCGGCTAACCGGCCTGGTAAACCGGGCTGGTAGACCGGGCGCCGGGTCGGCCGGTTAACCGGGTTTCGGGCGCGTTATGGTTGACAAGGGCTGTTATAGTTCACTACCACGGCGTGCGTGCAGTCTGCCCGCCTACACGATGTTTGCCTCTGCTGAGAGATTTGCGTTCATTCTCTCTGAGTCTATTCGCTTTTAAATTCTTTTTTTGAATATTTCAAAAACAAATGGAACCGACTTCGACACGCAAAAGTTTGAAATAACTTGTTGTAGTCGGTACCATGATAGCTCAATAGTAACTAATATCAAATCATTGTGCTCATGGTGCAGACTTCGACAAGTTATTTAACACTTTTGAGTGTTGAAGTCGATTCCATTTTGTGGTCTAAAATTTTTTTCATCCTTTTCAGTGACCTATGCTACTCACGAGATCAATTGTCACAGTATATATTCACCAATTTCTTCACTCGCAATTAGGAAGTCATCCACGTAGATGTAACACTTTTAAGTTATTAGAGTGTTACTCAAAAACTGCTTGACCAATTTTGATGAAATTTAAATGGGAGTACCACATAGGTACACTCTATCAAACTAAACAGAATTTTCTAAATGATCCAAAAATGGAGAAGAAATCTGTGAACATATAACCTTTTTTGAAGTCGGTTAATTAATTATGTGAGAGGATGGAACCAGAGATCGATTGACGGCCTATACACAGCCCCTGACTCATCGCTTCAATATCAATCTAATACAAATAATGTAAATTACAGATTATATAAACAAGTATTTCAGTTCTGTCCATTCATCGTGACGGGTACCGCTTTTGGGATACCACCCACGCGCCTCCTTTGAACATATCCTTACCGATATAAAAGCAGCCGTAAAACATCTGCCGTAATTAAAGCGCTATACTGTGCCCACGCACCGCAGTATATTCAAAATAAAGAACGTTTCAAGGAAGAAAATTTTTATTCAAACGTAGAACCAGACCGCAGCGAGCTAGCGCCCCGCCTCTACGGAAGAAATCGTTTTCCCGACATTTTCCATTGGCTGGCGTGCCGAGAAGGCGGGCCGTTTCTTCAAGAACGCGCCGGCCAACTTTTCATTTGCACGCTGAAATATAGCTCGGAATTCTAGAGATTAAAGCGCAACGTGGAAGTTCGGACTGCGGTTTCTCTCCAGACGGTTGATTTTTTAATTCGCGTGACGAGCTCTCTAATGTTAGTCTTCCCATTTCCTTTGATCAGATTGCATATTATGTTTTTACCAAGCCTATTACTAAGCCAAGGCTATTACTTAAATTTATGTTACAATATGAAATTTCAATTTTCTTGGTTACATATATCTATATCTATACTTAAGAATATATTATAAAGGGGAAAGATTGGATTGTTTGTTTGCATTGAATTTCTCTGAAACTACAGAACCGATTAGGAACATTCTTTCACTGTTGGGAATCTGTCCTATTCCCTGGTGACATAGGCTATAATATATTTTTTTAAATTTACTTTTTTTTTTAATTTTCTTACTGAAAGTTTTTAATTTTGCTATTTTTTACCCTTGCGAAGACGGGGCGGTCTTTGCTAGTCGTTTTATATAGGGTGGTTTTTTGTGAAGGGCGGTGTCCGAAACCTATGACCTAAGGAACCTAAGAGTTAGGGAAAAGTCGTGAAAGGAGTCATGCCCTCGATTTATATGAAAACAATAGCTGCATTTTTTAAAAATCCGAAAGATTTTAAAAAAAAAAGATTCTGTTGCTGATAAGGATTAAAATAAATATTTAACTAAAAATGATTTAAAACTAACAAACTTTTTACGACTTACTTTTAACATCTGAATTATACCTAACTACTAAGTTGCTCAAAACGGTTTCCATTCACTCCAATGCATAAGTTTATTCGCCTCTCTAGAGACTTTACTGCATTTGACACCATGATAGGATTTATCCTCGATAAAATATCCAGCAATGAGCTTTGTAAGCTCTCAACTGTTTCGTAATGAGCTTTATAAAGTTAGTTCTTGATGTTATCCCATAGGAAATAATCAACTGGTGTAAGATCGGGTGATCTTGCCGGCCATCTCACCGGACCATGAGTGCCAATCCACTTATCCCCAAAATGTTCATTCAGCATATCTCTAACCACACGGCTGTTACGTCCCAGTCTTTTTTTTTTTTTTTAATAAATAAAAAAAGTCTTGCTGAAAATACAGATCTTCTATCGGCTCTTATTTCGTATCGGCTAATTGTCAATTTCTTCAAATACGTTGTTTAAAATTTCGACATACATCGTAGTATTTAACGAGCCGTTGTAAATTTTTATAAAACAAATCCTACTTCCTAGAATTGCACACCAATCATCATCATCATCATCATCTCAGCCATAGGACGTCCACTGCTGGACATAGGCCTCCCCCATTGCTTTCCACAGGGACTTGTTGGAAGCGGCCCGCATCCAGCCCTTGCCTGCGATCTTAGTCAGGTCGTCTGTCCACCTGGTCTATTGCACACCAATAGTTAAACGAAAATTTAATCTGGGGATATCCTTCACGGGTTCGCATATGGATTCTCTTGAGACCAGTAATGTTCATTTTTTCGATTGTACATTCCGTTATTTGAGAAGTTTGTTTCTCAAATAACGATACGAAAAAAACGAAAGAGACGGATGCTTGGCGCTAATGATGCGCCAAGCATCCGTCTCTTTCTAAATTGGATCAAACTCTTAAAAAAACTGGTTCAACACAAGAAACATCAAAATCTGGACGGTGAAGGTCATACGTTAGAAGCTGTGTTAATTATTATTACTTGAGCTTATATTTATGTAAATTTGTACTCAGACTGTGTGTTATGTATTTTATTCTATGGAAATAAAGTGTTTTTTTTTATCTGTATCTGTAATTCCTAAAAGTGGTAATTGTAAAATGATTATTTTAGTTCTCCTGTGATAGTCCATACAAAATCACGTTTAACCATCCAGCTATTCGGCTCAACTGTCGGTTTAGAAATAGGAATAGTGGGAAAGCTAAACCAAAACGAGCTTCAGTCCCGCCGCGCCGCCACACAACACAGTATGTCCATTCCACTGCGACAGGTCGTTTGTTGGAATCATAGTTGTCAAATGCGGGGCACGCTGCGCTACTCTTGACAACTGAACATGTCAATTACGTGAAACCTTGGGCAATGTTTATTTATTTAATTGTGAATAGACGCTATATACATACAATCAGTTACACCTATCATCTTCATCATCATAATCATCTCAGCCATAGGACGTCTACTGCTAGACATTGGCCTCCCCCATTTATTTAAACAAGGACCTGTTGTAAGCGACCCGCATCCAGCCCTTGCCTGCGATCTTAGTCAGATCGTCTGTCCACCTGGTCGGTGGCCGTTCTATGCTGCGCTTGACAGTCCATGGTCTCCATTCGAGAACTTTTCAACCCCAACGGCCATCAGTTCTTCGAGCTATGTGCCCTGCCCACTGCCACTTCAACTTGCTAATCCGCTGGGCTATATCGGTGACTTGAGTTGCTCTTCGGATCTCCTCCTCCATAGAGAAACCCCGAGCCCTCTCCATAGCTCGTTGTGTGACTCTGAGCCTGTTCAGAAGGCCCATAGTCAGAGACCACGTGTCAGTTCCGTAAGTCATCTTTGGTAACACACACTATTCGTGTTTGCATCTGTCATCTATACATAATTTGCTTTAAATATCACATAAATTAGTTACAGTAAGCAAATTATACATGTATGGTAATATCGTAATTTGACTACCTATTTACTTAAATTTCGACGGTCGCCTTGGCGCAGTGGTTAGTGTCAGTGACATGACTTCTGTGCCTCCGGGGACCCTGGGTTCGAATCCCGGCAGGGGCAAACATTTGTGCGATGAGTGTAGATGTTTGTCCCGGGTCTTGGATGTTTGTGTGCCGTTATTGTGTGTGCATGCCTCCCGCGATACAGGGAATCCTAGAGCGGGGGTCTGAGTGTGAAAAAAAAAAGAAATGTCAGTCTTAACATTAAGTTACATTAACATTCATGTGAAATAAAAATAATAAAAAGAATTAATGACGATGTCAAATTAATTATCCAACATAATGTCCATAGCAAAATTAAATCAGTCACTATCACTATTTTCTGGATTGCCCGTACTATACCAATGGTCTACCATGCTTTCACAGTGTCTACCATAAGTGGTCTACCATCGTTTCCACAGTATTAAAATACTGCGGAAACGATGGTAGACCACTTGTCAAAGAGTCAAAATCGGTTTATATCGACCACAGAATTAGTTTACCGATACAAGTATGATTGAATAACAGCCCCGTTTGATTTAATAACAATGTGTTCGAATCGCGAAAGTCTAAAAATGACGATACATGTATGTTCGGTAGTCCTAAGTTATAGTTAGTTAGATTATCTATATGTCTAATGGCAATAGTAGTGATTTTATTCAACTAATCTAAAACTGTGTAAAATACGATGTTAAGGAAGAAGAAAGAGTTCACTAAAACTGTGTAAAATAAGATATTTCTTATACGGCTATTATGAAGTCAAAAGTAGTATGACACTTAACAATTACAATACTAAAATTAGATAATTTTATTGAAATTGCGGGTAGTTTAAGGTAAAATAAGTCATCATTTATTTGACGCCAACTTAATCTACCCGCAATTAACCAGCAGTTGCTTAAAACTCCTCTTATATTAGAGTTATCGGTATAAGGAGTTATTTATACGAACTTGAATTTTAGCCTAAATAAAATAAGAGCCTTTTGATTAAAAAAAATAACCAAAAAATGTTACCGACTTCAAAAATGTGAAATAACTTGTCGAAGTCAGAATTTGAGTAAAGTTTGGCTGTGTTTGTTATTGTCCGGAGATGGATCTTCTGGAAAAAAAAAAACTTATTTAGAAAACAATCATCATAAAAGTTATGAATATGATTGAAATATTTGCTATTACATTCCATAAAAACCTAGGTAATAGAGACAAAATTTGTCATGATAATATTCACGCACGATATATTTAATATTATTTTCTATATTCGATAACCACACTAATTATTATAAAGGCCAAAGTCTGTGTGTATATGTGTATGTTTGTTACTTCTTCACGCTCTAAAGCTGTACTGATTTCGATGAAATTTGGTATGAAGATAGGCTAGACTCTGGACTAACGTACCTATATATGCTATGTTTTATTCCGAAAAAAGTATGATTCCCGCGGGGTAATTGATGTAGCGGGAAAACCGTAATCCACGCGAAGGAAAACGGGGGCCAACTAGTACCTATCACAAAGGCGATAGTTTCTCTGTCGTTTGAATGTTTGTTACTTCTTCACGATAGAATGTCTAAACGGATCTGCATGAAATTTGGAAGGAAGCTAGGCTATAACATGCAATAACATACAGGCTATGTTTTATTCCGAAAAATGTATGGTTCCCGTATGAGGTAGCGAAAGAACCGTAGTCCATGCGGGCGAAACTGCGGGGAGCAGCTAGTATTTAATGTTCCCAAAAACATGACACTGACGTATGACACTATTATAATTTGACCTATTATCTGCCATAATCACAGCACCTTACATTGGCATATTAATTCATTCGACTAGCGTCAAGCGTTTTAGCACATCGTTACGTCCTCTGGTAATCGCGACTGCGACAAGGCGCGCCGTGTATTTGACAGCTGTCAAATTGGATTGCATCCAGCTATTAGGGAATGTCGCCAGGAGAGCATAGCGTGGATATCTCCTAATGATAATTATCACCTGTCTGTCGAATTGCGATTTTATTTCGAATTTTGGAAATTTGTTTTTAATGCTAAATATACTTTGAGATGTTGAGTCTCTTACATCGCTTAACATCCTTTGGGCCTTTTGTTCCGTCACCTTATTACATAAAAAAAACAACCGGTTGCACTCCGGGAGTGCCAGCAGATGTGAAAACTTGAACATTAACGTTGTGCATTTTTGAATATTTTGGAATGTTTAGGGAATAATTTCGCGCGAATTGCTTTATTTATCAGTATAAAACTACTAACATTTATGTGGTAAAATACAATATTCATTTATTGCGCTATCGTACACAAAAATGATAAAAAGTATTTAAGTTTATGATTTTATGTACCTAAACATAGAATTAAGATGATGACGTATTTTTTGAAACAATGAAATCTTTCCTCTTTATAATATCGGCGTTTTGATAACCGATTGCAATAATAGTTTTAACAAAACAACTTTATCAAATAAAACTACCAACAAACGAAAATGTTCTTTATTCGTAACACATTTAAGTTTAAAAGTCAACGGCGGTCTACTCGCCCTCCGTCCTACGAATTCGATGACGTCACATCCTGACGCCTGACGCGAAGTGTCCTGAGGCGAGTTTAACACTTTTCTCCATACAAAAGTGCAGATCGCCGCTAAAGAAGTTTTCACTTCAAAAAAACATTCTTGTATCTGGATGGGAAAATTGGCCTTATAGCCAATATATTATTTTCCACTTATCAACGTTCCGTCACATACTACAAACTACAGACAAAATTCATATATTTTAAGAACAACCAGTAACTTCAATCAACTTAGTAGGAGTGTTGACACAGATCTGTTCTGTACGAGCATCGGGTCGGCTAGACGGTTGTTAGCTAACTTGTTGACGTGATAACGTTTTATAAATTGATGAATACCAGCAACACTCATGAAAAATAGTAACGTTCCGCGTAACGTTCCACCTGAGTTTTGTATTACATAAAATAATCAAAGTCAAAGTCAAAGTCAAAGTCGAAGTCGAAGTCGAAGTCAAAGTCATAAATGATTATGACGTTATCACGTAAATCTATCGTCCGTAAACCGACTTTACAGACAACCAATTATTTTTTAATAACAACGGTATGTAACATTTAAAGTTATATTTATACTTTTTAAATTGTTTACGTAACATAATAGGTTTATTAGGTGAATACAACTATCCCTAAACTAACTATATAAATCGCATTACTTCAATAGTTAAAATCAGTGTTATTATTCGTGAGGACCTGTAATTGGCCTAATGTTTTATATCAGTATATCTATTATGTATAACGGCTGTTGGTCTTCCTTTAAATTAAATAAAAAAATTGGTTGTCTGTAAAGTCGGTTAACGGACGATAGATTTAAGTGATAACGTCATAATCATTTATGACTTTGACTTTGACTTTGACTTTGACTTTGACTTTCACTTTGACTTTGACTTTGACTTTGACTTTTACTTTGACTTTGACTTTGACTTTGATTATTTTATGTAATACAAAACTCAGATGGAACGTTACGCGGAACGTTACTATTTTTCATGGGTGTTGCTGGTATTCATTAATTTATAAAACGTTATCACGTCAATAAATATGTTACACATGGAAAAACCTTTGAAGCACAGACATAATATGTAAATGGAATATCCCCATTAAGACATTAGAAATTGTATCTGTAGTGTAAGTGTCGACGCTAACACGCTCATAAGACTACGCTGTTAACTTAATTGTCACTACTATCAGCTTAAAATGGTGACAATGCGCTATCTCAACGCTTCTATCTTTTGAAACAATAGCTCAGCGATTACATTTACATATAATCAATTATTGATTAAATACAATGATTGACATGAATACAATACAATTTGAATACAATTTGACAGTCGCCGTGGCGCAGTGGTCAGTGTCAGTGACTTGACTTCTGTGTCTCCGGGACCCTGGGTTCGAATCCCGGCAGGGACAAACATTTGTGCGATGAGTATAGGTGTTTGTCCCGGGTCTTGGGTGTTTGTGAGTTATGATTGTGTGTGTCCATGCTTCCCGCGACACAGGGAATCCTAGTGCGGGGGTCTGAGTGTGATAAAAAAAAAACTATATATAAATACAGACATATATTAGATACCTACTAATTGTAATCAATTATTGTAGTTTCTTATCTCAGCCATGTGCGTCCACTGCTGGACATATGCCTCCCCCATATAGGGGGGATTTGCCAATACTCTCCACGCTTGGCATGCTGGTTGGCGAGCGCAGTATGATTTACGATCTTCAGAAAGCGCTGCTGCCCACCTTCTGGTACGTGATCCCTTAGCCGACTCTAACGGCACCCACGAGAAGAGATGGGGGAGTACTATTCTAGGCCGGTACCACCACGGCGTAGTACCACCATTGTAGTTTATTTGACTACTATTCACTAATAATTATGCTTTATGATTTAATTGCCTTTAGTCATTGCAAGTCCGGAAAACCAAATCTAAAAATCGTGAAGTGCTCACTCAATAGCGACATTGCCGGCGGCGCCCTCGAATCAAAGAAAACTTCCTCAACTTTTCGTGTCAATCGTTTAGCATGTTTAAAGGGGCGAGAAAATTGTGAGGCCATAAACGATATCGTGAGCTGGCTACATTAAGTAGGGGTTATTTATTTAGGTAGCGCGGTGGCACCCCGAGACTGGTACGCCTTAAACGCGCATCGCTCTCGTGTCGAGACGCGAGACTTGCGATCGCTTTTTTAGCTTATGTTTCGAGTTTGATTTGAAATTTGTATAGGTCTTTTTTAACCGACTTCAAAAAAAGAAGGAGGTTACTCAATTTGACCGTATATATATATATATAATTATACAGGTATATATATCATGTTTGTTCGCGGATAACTTCGCGTTTTTTGTGATTATAGTATTAGGTTTGAAAGTATTTTTTTACATAAATGGCTGCACCCCACGGGTTCACCCGTAATGTAATAAAAAACTGGTTGTCTGTAAAGTCGGTTTACGGACGATAGATTTACGTGATAACGTCATAATCATTTATGACTTTGACTTTGACTTTGACTTTGACTTTGACTTTGACTTTGACTTTGATTATTTTATGTAATACAAAACTCAGGTGGAACGTTACGCGGAACGTTACTATTTTTCATGAGTGTTGCTGGTATTCATCAATTTATAAAACGTTATCACGTCAAAAAAGGTGGTGATGTTGATGATAATGAGCATATCATACCCAAAAATAACGTGGCTTTCTTTTTGTAAAATAATTTTCAAAATCGGTTCAGTAGATGGTTACCAGAGGTTACCTCCTATAAACTCACAAACTTTACCTCTATTAGGATTGATAAAGATATGTTAACAATAACTCAGGAACGCGTAGTGGGTAAACGTGGTATTTAACTATGGGCTTTCTGAGCAGGCTTAAAGTCGCGCAGCGAGCTATAGAGAGGGCTATGCTCGGGGTTTCTCTACGCAATCGGATCAGAAATGGTGAGATCTGTAGAAGAACGAAAGTCACCGTGATTAATTTAATTTTTTAATTTATTTACAAGAATCGACAAACAGTTTCACAATATGTTACTTATAAATAAAACTTAATTAATAAAAGAATCATTGTGAGACCAATAGCGTCGACCACAGGTTACGAGATGTATGTATGTATGATAGCCCAGCGGATTAGCAAGTTGAATTGGCAGTGGGCAGGGCTTAAACATAAATAAATAAATAAATATAGCACGAAGAACTGCTGGCCGTTGGGGTAGAAAGGTGCTCGAATGGAAACCACGGATTGGCAAGCGCACCTAACTAAGATTGCAGGCAAGGTTTGGATGCAGGCAGCGCCCAACCGGTCCTTGTGGAAATCAGTTTGAGAGGCATATATGTCCCATTAAAAATAAAACTAGGTATAGAACATTTTATATATGTCTACATGAGTCTGAAAACTATCGCGAGTTTCTTCCATACTTGTAATGTAACAAACCGTCAGTGACAATGACTCAAGTGACAGTGCGCACCGGGACAATTTGACTGATACAGCGCAGCCGTCTCAACGCTAGTTACGTGCTGAGGCTCGCGCTCGCCGCCTGGCACGATCATAACTCCCAGATGAAGAATTGCAAATAAGTTTGAAACTGGTCGGAGAGTAATTTTCCAGTGTTTACCGCGTGAGTCCTAGTCGGTTTGTTACATTACAAGTATGTCTACATGATATAAAATTCAAACCCTAACTCGTAAACACTTGTATAGAACCGATACCAAGTGAGCACTCCTCTTGTTAATCAACTCCGATAGGCCACAACAAGCTGGTCACGTGTACAAGCTCCATTTTTAACGAACCTCACCGCTGAGCCCGCAGAAAGTAGCCTACACATGAAATCACGTATGAATGAGGCCTTTTTTTCAGTTTTTTCGCGTGTAGCCGGCGGCGTGGCGCTCCGAGGCCCATTAAAGCTTACATGTCACTCTCCCGCGACCCCCATCAACGAGGGGAGACAAGGGGGGTGGGAGGAAAAATCACAAAATCGGTATTGGCCGCATCCCACAGCGAGCGTTCTCGCCAAAGCGCTCTACAATACAGCTTTGACGGACGTTCATTTAATATTAACTGTGGTTTTTCCACAGATGGAAATGTTTTTTTTTATTTGCAACGTTACGTTGTGATGAAGTAGCTGGATTGCTGGTTGTGACGCGTTTGGATATGATGCGGTCGAGCTGCTCTTTTACATACTCATGTTCGAACGAGATTATTTAATTTCAAGTGTTTGTACTCGATGTTTCGTGAACCTCGATGTTACATTACACGCATGCGATCAAATAGTTGTAATATTTACACATTCCTCTGTTTTTTTTTTTGTTATCAAAATTCGGATGGATTTTTGATTGTCAATTATTTTTGTCATGGATAGGTCGCAACTGGACAAATATCGTCGGGAACGCAAATTGAAATGGAGCCGGCTATAAATTTTTAACTTTTCGAACAAGTGATCAAAATTGAACTACAAAAGTGGGCGCCGCCGTCGAAAAATAGCGACCACAGATTGAATTTATGGCTTCCGCTCACTTTGAGTAAAAAGTTTGTGCAAATAATATTCTCGGCCACTATTATTTCATATCGTTGATTGCTTTCGTAAATTGTGTTTTACAGAAGTTGTATTTTTTTTTTTTGAGCTATTCTAAAAATATGAAAAATCAGTCAATTAATTTCTCATACACGGTTCAGACAGTGGACAGACGACATGACTGAGAGCGCAGGCAAGAGCTGGATGCGAGCCGCTTCCAACCAGTCATTGTGGAAATCAATGGGTGGGCTTTGTCCAGCTGTGGACGTCCTATGGCTGAGATGATGATGACATAGGGTTCTGTTGGCACAATACGAAAATTGTTGTTTATCACTTAACATCAGGTGAGATAGTGGTCAAACGCCTGCCTATTCCCAATAAAAAAAAAAACAAAAAAAAAAAACAGTGCAGTATGAATATACGTCATCTTTAGTAAAACATCATTGATCGTACCCCATCATCCTTAAGAGGAAACGGCTCATTATAAAACTGTTTTACGTTTGACTAGTGATAGAGTTTAAACAACTGTTGTTTTGATTTCTGTTTCACTTGTTTCAGGCAAATCGTTTACTCTGACGATCACAGTATCAACGACGCCGCCACAGGTGACGACGTACAACAAGGCCATCAAAGTGACAGTCGACGGGCCCAGAGAACCGCGCTCCAAAACGAGTTAGTATGAATTAGCCTGGTTTTACATTATATCTTCTTGATGCACTAATAACCTTAGTAATTTTAATTTCAAATTTGTTTTTAATGTATTTCTGAAGCTAATTAAGGATTATAATATTATTATTAGTTGATGTGTTATTTTATTTAACATGAATGTGGATGGATGTATAGATGTAGAGGTAGAGGAAGGCCGAAGGTATGGATGGACCGTGTAAAGAATGATATGTGATATATGATATGTTCTGAAACTAATTAAATAATTCATTAATCTAATGAAATAATTAATTGATTTAATTAAATAAATAATTGATCTAATTTGATAATTAAATGATCTAATTTGATAATTAATTGATCTAAAAAATATAAACTAATAATTAATTAATTAATCTAACGAAATCTTAACATCAGGTGTGACAGTGGTGAAACGCAAGCTTATAATAATTTAATAAAATGATTAATCGATCTAATTTGATAGTTAATTGATCTAATTAAATAATTAATAAACCAAAGAAATAATTAATTAATCTAATGAAATCTTAACATCAGGTGTGACAGTGGTGAAACGCAAGCTTATAATAATTTAAACAAAAACATCGATGATATATGAATACAGCTGCAATACCAAACTATTTTAGGTTTCGAATAAACCTTCACCCGATGTACTACAGTCTACAAATGTCATTTAAGTCCATTCACCCCTTCTAAAGAAATATTATGTCCATCAAATCATTCGCATCTGTTTTGAAAAGACGAACTTTAAATGTAATCTTATATATTTCGGAACGCAAAGTAAGATTCTATAGATGTTGAATTTGAGTTCTAGTTACTAAAAACCAGATAAAACGACAGAGTTCATATGTATATAAGTTATTTTAAATTCTGACTTGAAAAACGTTACCCTGCCATATAACTTATCGAAATATCGAAGTGATTTAACTTACCTAAATCACTTCACGTTAATGATAAGACGATTAAATTATTCTCATATTTGTCCATACAAATACACTAAAATCAAGATAAAAAAGTGTTGGAAACTTCAAACTTTACCACCTACTTTTACGATTACTCAAAACATGGACTCATACATGTTTTGTTAAACACGATTACTCAAAACATAAAAGCTTGTTTCAAACACTTCATAACAAACAATGCTAACCGCAAAACATTCGAAACCGCCCTAATGGCGGTAATTTATTAATAATTTGCGAGAAAACTGATGCTTCACCTTTTCATATTCACGCGGCGTGAATCGGAGGGTCGACGCATACTTTCACGCTTTTGTTATGATTTCATTCGTCCTATAATAACAGCAGCTTATAGAACGTATCAAATATAAAAACGTATTTATTGCCAACAAAAACACAATTCGTAAACATATTCACAAGAAACGTAAACTAATAGCATCAATAAATCTATGCTCATTTGCATAGCAATGCAAATGAGCATCACCAAACACACCATAGTGTGTTCAGGCAGCAGTCCCTGAGAGCCAGTGAGCATTCTAGGTCTAGCGTGATAACATCTTCGACCACATCGTCACTGACCATCAAGTGAGATAGTAGTCAACCGCTAGATCTATAAAGTATTTAAAAAAATTGGTTGTCTGTAAAGTCGGTTTACGGACGATAGATTTACGTGATAACGACATAATCATTTATAATGTCATAATCATTGACTTTGACTTTGACTTTGACTTTGACTTCGACTTCGACTTCGACTTCGACTTCGACTTCGACTTCGACTTCGACTTTGACTTTGACTTTGACTTTGACTTTGATTATTTTATGTAATACAAAACTCAGTTGGAATGTTACGCGGAACGTTACTATTTTTCATGAGTGTTGCTCGTATTCATCTATTTATAAAACGTTATCACGTCAAAAAATCAATAATAATACGTACACATTGCTTACTTTGGCAATACGGGTATAGTAAATATAACGGCCGCAGACATTGCGAGAATTATGAAAGAAAAGTCACAACAGAAATCTAGTGCTGGAAAGTTCGAGGACATTTTCATCATCATAAAGTATTTTGTACTCGTATGTTAATGATATATTCTAATTCTGTTTGTTTTACAGTTTGGTTTTGTTTGTTTGAAATACATTTAAAAAAAACTGTCGTTATTAATATAATTATTTGTACACACCAATATTAAAAAGGCGAAAGTTTGTGTGTATGTGTGTATGTTTGTTACTTCTTCACGCTCAAACAGCTACACCGATTTCAATGAAATTTGGTATGGAGATAGTTTAGGTCCTGGATTAACACATAGGCTACTATTTATCATCATCATCAATCATCACCACGCGGGTAAAACCACAGGGTGCAGCTAGTACGTTATATACGATATACGTTTGACATAGTACCTGGCTCACACGTTAAATAAAATACTATGTACAACAATATGTACTGTACCATTCCGTAAACAAAACAACAAATAATTTGAATAGTTGGCGACGCCAGCATTGACAATAACAAATGACGTAGGTTTCGTCCCAACTCGTCCCGATCCCATCTCGTCCTCATTACGTGTCGGATCTCACCTAACGCTCGATCAATCCGTCGCGTGGAAGAAATTAAAATAATTGCGCTCCGCGGGATAGTGCCGGCCTTTCAGACCCCGAGGTTGAAGGGTTGAGTAGCGTTCGCAACAACACAGTAATTATGATTTTCCAGTTTTATAAGTTACTAGTAGCGCCCCGCGGTTTCACCCACGCGGATTACGGTTTTCCCGCTACCTCAATTATCCCACGGGAACTATACATTTTCCGGGATAAAAGTAGCCTATGAGTTAAAAGGCCAGGTTTTAAACTATCTCCATACCAAATATCATAATTTTCAATGAGTGTAGCCGTTTGAGCGTGAAGAAGTTACAAACATACACACATACATACAAACTTTTGCATTATAATATTAGTAGGATTATTATTGCATTGAGCTTTACAAAGTTGCATTTTTCTTGAAAGGGAATAAAATTCCCTTCTAATATGTAATTGAAAATATATGTGTGCTAATAAAATATATATATATCGTCAAAAATATAATCTAACTTTAAAGAAATATGTAAGTATTTAAATTTCATAAGTTTAAGATAAATTGTTTGTGGAAATGATCTAAAATTAACCTCAGTAGTCTTAAATTTCAGTAATATAAAAATATTTAACACAAATATTTTACTAAGTAATATCCTTGAGTATGCTAGTTTTATTCGTCATTTTTATCTACACAGGCCACGCACGGATACGGATAGTATTCACGTATAATATGAAATTATGTGAAAATATTTAATTGGATATTTTCAAATCGTATTTTTGTACACAGTTGAGAAAATAGGTACTTGTATATATTATTTAAAACCTAATTGATTCCTTGAGAGAAAAAGACATAATCCATTATTTCACGCTCAATTCAAATCGTATTTAAGTTACGATTTTTTACTGATATATGGAGTGCGCGTGCGTGTTTCTTTTGCTGTCTGTACTTTTAGCTCACTAGACGAATGTGAGGGCACAAAGGAGGCTGCTGTAATGAATCGGTTGTTTAATTAATTAGTCAAGAAAGGGACGAGGTGAAAGTGGGAGGAGGGGGGAGGGGTTCCCTCTACACAGTGTGTGCATGCCCTGCATATTGATTTATTATGCCGAGACGATATATTATTTAATTCTTGTAAGTTCTGACGCGTGTTCACACGGGTGCCGTGCTTATATCTATCGCAATACGCGTTTTATGGATAGATATATAATGGGTGTCGATGTTTAACAAAGGAAGGGAAAAAAAGACGTATGGCATTCGGGGACTGCCGCGTTTTAACGCGGCAGTCCCCGCCATAAGACCCACCCAGCCATAGGACATCCACTGCTGGACATAGGCCTCCCCCATTAATTTCCACAAGGACATGTTGGAAGCTGCCCGCATCCAGCCCTTGCCTGCGATCTTAGTCAGGTCGTCTGTCCACCTGGTCGGTGGCCGTCCTATGCTGCGCTTGCCAATCCGTGGTCTCCATTCTAGGTCTTTTCGGTCCCAACGGTTAACTATAATGCTTGTAAATAAGAAAACGATTCAAAAAGATGTAGATCTCAGTACAACTTGCCACAGCTTGAACAGTGAGCGCCAAAACAGACAAAAACCATAAACACCGCTGATATTACACTGTACTGTTTAACCCTTTCCCTATTTTTACCGTCCGGGTGGGTGGTAGCTTCACCGCTAGCGCTGGCAGCCAGTAGCCGCCAACAATTTAATATTCTTCGTTAACGATGTTTTTCTTAAGGCAGCTATTTTGGGTGCGCCAGCGCAGGGACCACCCGCGCTTGGCGCTTGCAGCCCCGCTATTGTTATGAGTATACGTCGTTGTCAGATACGATGGGATGCTATACGGTTATGATGTTTGGGGTTGACGACTTTAAGTCATTAAAGTTTGAACTTAAGATATATATCTTAAGTTCAAACTTTAATGACTTTTAAATGAGTCAATAATTTCAATGAAAAACTATTAGCTTATTGTAGGATCAGTAGGTGTATGTAACTAAATTTGATGTAAAGTAATTAAGTTGTCAGTTGCCTTCAATTTTTTTTTTTTTTTTTTTACATATTATAAGTTTGCGTTTGACAACTGTCTCACCTGATGTTAAGTGATGACGTTGTCTATAGGATTTAGCACGCAAACCTAGAAGGTACCTATTCACTCGCAACTTGAAGACTCCAGGATTGTACATATCGGGAAACACAGACTCGGGCAACGAGTTCCATTCCTTGGCAGTACGCATTAAGAAAGTGGAAGCATAACGCTTCGTGCGTATAGGTGGTATATCTACCATATAGCGATGGCGAATTGCCGTAAGTCGAGTTGTAAAAGTTAAGAAAATTTAAGTTATTAAAATTTAAGTTGTTAATATAAATAGATGTAAACATTCCATTATTATGTATGTGAAATTTATATTTTGTATGTGAAAAGTAAACTACAAAAATTGTACGTCCGAAATGGGCAAACTGTTGAAACTGACATTGTAACCTTGACCATCTTATGTACATAGTTATATGCAATAAATATATTCTGTATTCTGAAATATACATAAGGTCTATTTACCAAGTGTATTTTTAGTCATGGTTATATCAACTGCCTGAAACGCAATTACTTGTGAACATATTTTTTTATGTTCAAATTATTTAAAGGAAAAAAAAATTCTGCCATGGGGACTTGAATCCACGACTACAGAATATCGTCCTGTCGCTTTGTCTAACTAAGCGTTAGTAGCACTCCACCAGTGGTCCGAAGTTATCCCTTCTTTTTCCCCTCTTCTTCTATTTTTTTTATTCATAATATGATAAAGACAAAAGCACTTGAATTCTCTGGAATCTGACGGTTGCCATGGCTCAGTGGTAAAAAACATGATTTCTGGGTCTCCGAGGCCTTGGGTTCGAAGCCCGGCAGGGGCAAACATTTGTGCAATGAGTGTAGGTGTTTGTCCCGGGTCTTAGTTTCTTGTGTGTTGTGATTGTGTGTGTATATGCCTCCTGCGACACAGGGAATTTTATTTAGGGGTTTGAGTGTAATAAATACAAATGCCATCTAATATTTATATCATCATCATCTCAGCCACAGGACAACCACAGACTGCTGGACATATGCCTCCCCCATAGATCTCCACAGGGGACCGATTGGAAGCGGCCTATATCTAGCTTCTTATAATTTCTATTAAAAGCTTTATTTAAATTCATCGTACTTACCTATCACATAATTATTAATTAAATTATAACAAGGTAAACAAGAGAAATAAACCGAGAGCTCATCAGATTTTCCCAAACCTATCAGAGCGTTTGATCGATGCGGCGCGTGACTGGTACATATTTGGCTCAAGGAATCAGCATTGCAATTCAACATGGCAATGCTGCTAGCATTCTGGGCACGCTGCCAGCCGGTAGCGGGTTAGAGCATTTGAGTTATCTATAGGCTGCCAATAGCTAGTGGATGCTCAAATGTTATTGTAGTAGCTGCAGTATTGTAATAAGTTATTAGTGTTTTATTTTAATTAAGGCATCTTCCAGCTATAAAGAGAAATAAAACAATATAAAACTTATTTGCAATCTTTATATCACATTACTAAAAGCTATGTCCAAAACAATGTCCTTGTAGAGAAAATACTTTTATCCTAATGCAATCTTCCATGCACTTCGAATCGATCGACACCCGATGCTTTTAAACAAAAAGCATTCTCAAGTAAACTTAACCCGTCTGGACCCACACACTCAAAGCACAGCTAACTATTACAAATACTTGGCATAATAAATCTAACTAGACCGGACGGCACCCCTTGGTAATCCTTTAATCAGGTCCAGAGTAGCCCTTGCCCGCACAACGCACCCTATTTTTCCCTCCATCTGAAACCTCCCTCCCCCCTAACTCCCTCGAACGGTGCAAATGACAGTTTCTAATTCCAACTTGCCATGAAAGTGTGTAATTGTTGCGCCGTTGATTTATACACTCGAACCTTTTGCGCGGGAATCGAGCATGTGTGCTCACTAGGGTTGGCAACGAAAAGAATTTGGAATGTTATATTTTTTTTTTATATTGAAATATGATTAAAACAATAATGCAGTAATGTTTTGATCAAATAATTCGGTAGCCGAGTTTTTATGATCACACTAATATTATAAAGGCGGATGTTTGTTGTCGTTACTCCTTCACGCTGAACCGGCCGACCGGATTTGCATGAAATTTGGAAATGAAATAGCTCACACCCTGGATTAACTCATAGTCTTCATTTTTATGTCGAAAGCATAGACTGTTCCCGTAAGATGACGGGAAAACGAGTCATTTTTGCGTATCATTTCACCGCGGGTAACACCGCAGGGCGCAGGTAGTCTGATATAAGCCCTAAAATTATTTTTTAAAATTTATTTTCAAGGATCGACCAACAGTTTCACAATATACTTATAAATAAAACTTAATTAATAATAGGATAATTGTGGGACCAACATCGTCGACCACAGGTTACAAACTAAACTATTTTCTTTCCAAATATTAATCTGTAAACTCTAAGGCTTTCACGGCCAGCGTTGCATGTTGTATGTCTTGCTTCCGGGCTGTTTGGCCGTGGTCTATGTGAAACTTGTGTTCCAGACGTTTCGTCGATCACTGCGGTCGACATCTTCAGTGGTTCAGGTCCGGGCGGCGACAAGAGTGTAGAACTCTCCTCAGTATCAGAGAAGACGCCGCGAAGGAGAGTTCTACGCTCTTGTCGCCACCCGGACCTGAACCACTGAAGATGTCGACCGCAGTGATCGACGAAACGTCTGGAACACAAGTTTCACATAGACCACGTCCAAACAGCCCGGAAACAATACATACAACATGAATATTAATCTGTTTGTGATTACATCATAGTATTGATAACTATCATCATAATCCTCTTCACTAGACAAACACTCGCGTACCAGTTGTCAACCAATCGACGGAGGGCCTCGCGTCCAATGTCGTTAATTTTGATGAATCTGGATAACTTTTGCCGATCGCACGGTCTCGCACCGGCGACGCATCTTTCAAATGTCTGCCTTATCAACTTTCGATGGTAGTTTCTGCGACTACCATGGTTGTCACGGGTAACGATTACGTATATAAATACCTTAACTACAACAAAAAGTTGTCTGAGATTTTACTTGAGTCTTGTTTAGCTATAACTTGTGTAACTGTCACTAATTATTTTGCGCTGCATCTATAGATAACCCATTCTTTCCGAAAAAAAAATTGTTAAACGCTGTTTATATTTCAATTTTCTTTAGTTTGAATGTTAATTGAACATAATCAACAAATCTTACTTAATATTAAAAATCAAAAAGTTTATGAGCATGGATGTATGTTTCTTACTCTTTCACGCATAAACAGTTGGATGGATTTAGATGAAATTTGGTATGGAGATAGCTTATATCCTGGATTAGGCATAGGCTTATTTTTATCATCACCATCATCACCGTTTTTCATCACCTTGCGGGTAAACCGCAAGGTGCAGTGAGTGCAATGATAAATTTTATATGACAAATCATATTTTGCTGTGTGACATCCCTGACACGGTCACTTATGCATGTGTTGGTCGCGTCGGCGAATCCAATTGCGTATCAATGTGTGCGTCCGCATTTGTCAATTGCCGGTCGGATCCGATGAGTGCACTTATTTATGCATTTTCTAATTATTCTATCCTTTATCGTGAACCGTCGCCTTTGTATATAAGGGTAGACTAAATCGTTGCTTTGATTTTATACTAGCCGTACACGCGTTAACCACGTAGACTACGAATTTCTAAATTAATTTACTCAAAAGAATTTTATGTTTTTAAGCTATTTCATAGCTTCTATCGCGGGCGTTGAGCGTGGAGACTGAATCCAGAAATTCCGTGACGAAAATAACGCTATTGCATAGCATTTTTTATCAACTTATGGAATTAATATATTAATAACTTATGCAGTAACGCCGATACAACCAATGCCACCTAGAGGCGAGTTGCTGAACTAAACAGACAAGCGTGATATTTCAAAAAAGTCATTAAAAGTTCTGCTATTCATCGATAGATGGCAAAACTGAAAAGTATCACCGCTGTGCCGGTCGGAGTGGGGGATGTTAGGTTATTTTCGTTACGCAATTTCTGAATTCGATCTCCACGCTCAAGGCCCGCGGTAGAAGCTATGCAATAGCTTAAAAGTAGCTTTCGTTGTTTTTTATAAATAAACATATTTCATAAATATAAATACCTGTGAGAGTAAAATAATTATTCAAATAGGTTTATACACGGATTTCTGATCTTATTAGACATACAAATATGACGTATGCGTGTATAGAAAAATAAAACACTAATAGCTAAATTCAATACTGCAGCTACTACAATAACATTTGAGCAATCCACTAGCTATTGGTAGCCTATAGATAATTCAAATGTTCTAACCCGCTACCGGCTGACAGCGTGCCCAGAATGCAGCATTGCCACGTTGAATTGCAATGCTGATTCGTTGAGCCAAATATGTGCCAGTATTTTGGTCACGCGTCGCACCGATCACACGCTCTGAAAAATTTTGGAAAATCCGATGAGCTCCAGGTCCCCACGGGCCCAATGTCACGACCCAAAACGGTTCAAATATAAGCACTACCTAGGTTAGCGTGCATAGTGGATGCGGGTATTCAGTAACCGACTTTGATTAGCGTCGATTGGCTTGCAACGCAATTCGGAAGTGCTGATTCGCGAACATGAATAGAGAATCAAGGTTGTTAATTTGTATGCATGTTACTTGTACGTCTATAACCGTATGTTTGTTAGTATCACGTAATGTATATAGATATCGTATGATCTGTATTTTATGTATTATTGATTACAGAAAATGAAAGAAATGAAAATAATTCACTTGTGGCACAAGAAACTTCACTAGGTTGGTTGATATCCGGATGTAACAATAAATGCTATCAACGACGAATTTACTCATCTTGTGAAACTAGAACTATAATGATCATCACTATAGATTCAGGAAGCTGAATGAAACTGTACCTGAAAAAAGGAGAATAGCACATGATGATATTAAACTTTAATTGCCATGTAATAAGTACCTTTATGAAATGTAGCATTGTGGACACTCACATCATTATTATTCCGTTCTGTATTATTTGTGTATGTATCTATTGTGTAATGTGTGTTGTGAGTGTCTTGAATAAATGTGGTTTCTTTCTTTCTTTCTTTCTTTATATTAAATGTGAACAGCATTATAGTAAAATATATAGAAATAAGGAATTAATAAATCAAGTTAGATCACCATTTACTGCTAAATCTCCATGCATCGGTGAATTTGAAACAAAAATATTAAATACATTAAAAATAATTGGTATTAAACAAAATACTCACTTGGAAAATAGAAATGAAATCAAGTTTTAGCGGCATCGTGGCTTCCATAATTCTACAACCCTTTTTAGTAAACATAATGGTACCACATGCACAATAAACGTATGTTTGTTAGTATCACGTCATGTATATAGATATTCTATGATATGGATTTTACGTATTATTTATTACTAGCTGCGCCCCGCAGTTTCACCTGCGTGCTGATGAGAAACTAGAAGCTATTCCACATTTGACCATATACATGTGGTACAATAAATTGTTCTAGTAGTACTAGATTATTGCCTATGTTTATCATTATCATCGACGGTCGCCGTGGCGCAGTGGTTAGTGTCAGTGACATGACTACTGTGTCTCCGGGACCCTGGGTTCGAATCCCGGCAGGGGCAAACATTTGTGCGATGAGTTGTTGTCCCGGGTCTTGGAAGTTTATGCTGTGATTGTGTGTGTCCATGCCTCCCGCGATACAGGGAGTCCTAGAGCGAGGGTCTGAGTGTGAAGAAAAAAAAAATCATGATTTTATGTGTCTATAATAATATTTCATCTGAGCCATTGGACGTCCACTCCCCCACATTTGCACCCCCCCATTGATTTCCGCAATGACCGGTTAGAAGCGGCCCGCGTCCAGCGCTTCCCTGCGATCTTAGTCAGGTGGTCTGTCCACCTCGTAGGTGGCCGTCCTATGTTGCATTCCTCAGTCCAATCGTTTCCATTCAAGAGCCTTTCGACCCCAACGGCCATCAGTTCTTCGAGCTGTGCTCTATACCCATTATTGGACAGAAAAAAGTTTAAGTGCCAATGTATATAAATGAAAATAAAATATTTGTCATAAAAAAATGCTTACCAAAGACCGCTCGACTCATTTTGATGAAATTTTAATCGGACCACCGCGAAAGTATAGTCTATCACACAAAATTATAATAATTAAAATCGGTTCATAAACGACAAAGTTATCCGACACTTAAAATAAAACAAAATATATATGATCGAAGTGAAAAACCTTCTTTTCTTTTTGAAGTCGGTTAAAAACCTTTTTTGAAGTCAGTTAAAAAGATCCTTTATTAACGATAACCAAAATAGCTACCTGTGTAACAGAACGGTATGTCGAATTCAGTACCCCCACTAATTTCTAACATGTGCTCGGGGGGTGTCACACAAGTGTCGATGAATTATCGAGTGTCTGGCGACAAATCGAAGGGTGTCAGGGAGGAAATTTGTGCTCTCTGTACATATACACACGTAGCTATGTTATGTTGAATTCCATTGCCTGCGTTATGATCTTTTCATTAATGTCCACGCTATGATAAATTTAAAGTCAAACCAAAGCAAACTTATTGTTGTTTAAACTGGCGTGGTTATGACACATTATGAATGTATAAAACACGGGAATTACTCACGTAATAAGTCAGAGGGCTCCGACTATAGTTTTAACCACATTCGGTGGTATTATTCAAGGAGAATACGGGGAAACGTCGCGCCCCGTCGAAACTATAGTCAGTACCCTTTGACTTACTACGTGAGTAATTACCGTGTTTTATACATTCACACAGCAAACTTTTTGTATTGATATAATATTACCTATTTATTTATTTATAATTAAGCACTATTTCAGTACATTGATCGTAGCCACGAGAATATGTGAAATAGTTGATAGTCTAAAAACATGAAATTTCTAAACACACGTTTTTGAAGCGATGCTAGCTCAGCGGTGGGAGCGATGGCTGTCAAACTGACAGACATTGGTTTGATCACCACCGGCTGACTTGAGTTTCCTGTTAAGGTAGCACTGTTTTCAAATCCCAGCATGGTGGTAGGGTACTCTCGAGTACCCGCCTGGCTAGTTACCACCCTCAAGTTGGTAAAACTGCTACCAAACACATAGTGTGTTCAGGCAGCAGTTCTTAAGAGCCAGTAACGCCATTCTAAGCCTAGCATACTAACATTTTCGACCACATGGTCACTGACCATAATGTGTAAATGTTGTCCCATATTATTATTATTATTATAAAGTGAGATAGTGGTCACACGCTACATTTATACATTATAAAAAAAATCATTCGAGAAAGTTTAATATATTCTCGTTTGTACTACAGGCACAAATAAATTAAAATAAAACAATTTTTGAACAAAAAATGCAACCGACTTCAACACTCAAAAAATGATAGTTCATACAAAAGTAACTATCATCACAATAAAAGCGGTTTTTGAGTTATACTTCAATAACTGAAAAGTGCTACGCGTATTTTGATGATATTATTGACGTGGTTCAAGACATCGCAGAACACACAATGACAATTAATTAATCCCGTGAGTAGCAAAGGTCACTGAAAATGGTGAATAAAAATTTTTTTAACAAAAAATGCAACCGACTGTAACACTCAAAAGTGTGAAATAACTTGTCGAAGTCGGTACCATTAACACAAGTTAATGGTTATTATTATTTCACACTTTTGAGTGTTACAGTCGGTTGCATTTTTTGTTAAAAAAATTTTTATTCACCATTTTCAGTGACCTTTGCTACTCACGGGATTAATTAATTGTCATTGTGTGTTCTGCGATGTCTTGAACCGCGACAATAATATCATCAAAATACGCGTAGCACTTTTCAGTTATTGAAGTATAACTCAAAAACCGCTTTTCCGAATTTGATGAAATTTGAATGGGACCACCACGGAAGTATATTTTATCCAACAAAAAAAAATCATCGAAATCGGTTCATAAACGAGGAAGTTATCCGCGAACACATACATAAAAAAAAACATATATACGGTCGAATTGAGTAACCTCCACCGACCAGGTGGACAGACGACCTGACTAAGATCGCAGGCAAAGGCTGGATGCGGGCCGCTTCAGGTCCTTGTGGAAATCAATGGGGGAGGCGTATTTCCAGCAGTGGACGTCCTATAGCTGAGATGATGATGATGATGAGTAACCTCCTTTTTTTGAATTCGGTTATAAAAGCAATTCTATTAAATTTAATCATAAATTACGTACTAAGTTTTACCAGCAGTATGTATGACTATGTATATTTAAATGTAATGAGGAGTACCAAAGGACAGCTAGTATCGTACTGATGTAGTGTTGTCTCTCCTAGGGCAGCAGCAGCAGTTCCACTTCGCGTTTGGGCAGCGTCCGTTTCCCTTCCCGCCAGACCCGCTTGGAGGGTTCCGTATGCCACCCATCACAACGTGTCAAAGTAAGTCCACCAGTACCAACTTCTACCAGTTACCAACTTCTTGTCCTAAGTGTGGTGTTCACCAAATTTTGAAACGTCTGATTATCTAACCGTCGGTCTAAGAGTTTTTACCATAGAGTTAACCGACGGTTAATTATTCTATTCTATTGTATCCATAATTGATAACGTGTTGCTTGTTTAAATTTTGGTTAACTCCACCCTTAATGTGATCCGATGCTTGTAAGTTTGATAACCGACATACACTCTTTAAAGGAGAAAAAACATCTTTTTTTTTCTAATATAATGTTATGTAAGTATAGAAGCAAAGCACAGACCAAAAAGAGAGTTAACAGAGTTTTAAAGAGGATTGGCAACGTTTTTTAGTGCCCCTAGTGTCACAGCTGCGACGGTGATCGCTTACCATCAGGCGGGCCGTCTGCTTGTTTGCCACCTATTACATAAAAAAATGTTTTTAATTTAGGAACCAGCCCAACTCTTAATTTGTTTCCAAATTCGTTCAAATACGACGAATCTTGGAGGTAAATAGCATTTAATTATTTTTTTAATAATCTTCCTTTTTTGAATGTTGGATGAAAGCTCATAATATTATTCATATATATTATATTCATACATAATATTAAGTACAAATAGTTAACATTCAGTGAAAATAAAAGTATTATTCATAAAAACTGGAAAACGGAATCAGTTTAAAAGAACCACAAACCAAAAAAATCTAAATCTACCCGCACCACATCGGGTAGTTCAAAAGTGAATGAGTCACCAAACCGTGCGGCGATACGCTAAACTACGTTCACTAAAGCGAGGATTCAATCAGCCCCCAGCAAAAAGAGGAGCGGACTGACTGCGGACGCAATCGAACAAGCATACCCCGTCCCCGGTTAAATCCACGGCTACCCAAAAACAACTCATGCGGCCCGAAAAAAATAAAAACATTCACAAATCGGCGCTACGAGCACGCGTACGTATAAAAACCGACTCCGCCGATCGCCGGCCAAAACGTAACTGTGATACCGACAAATAAAAGCTGGTAATACTCAGGAAAAAATAAAGTGTACTCCAAGCATGGACGGCGATCGCTGTGTCCACTCTTGACATCTTTATAAGTGGATACCGCTGGAGTATTGTTTTCGATTACAAAACAAATGTTACAAATAAATTTCTTTCTGTCTTTCTTTCTTTCTTTACAATAATTGATCCCGTGAGTGGCAAAGGTCATTGTAAAGGGTGAAACAATTTTTTACCGGAAAATGGAACCGGTTTCAACACTCAAAAGTGTGAAATAACCTTGTCGAAGTCGGTCCCATGAGCACAGTATTGTGATGATAGTTACTTTTGTGAAATATAATGGTACCGACTTCAACAAGGTTATTTCACACTTTTGAGCTTTTGAGTGTAAGCTCGAGTAAAGTCGGTTCCAATTTTTGGTAAAGATCCTTTTGACGGTTGCCGTGGCGCAGCAGTCAGTCAGTGACATGACACAGTAGTTTCGGAGCCTACTCAATGCAAACAAACAATCAAATCTGTTTGAATCAAATCAGTCTGTTTGACCTGTGTCTGGGTGTGTATATGTATATAAGTATATATATCAGTCATCAGGTGACCATAGTACAGGCTCTGCCTAGTTTGGGACCTGAAGACCTTGTGTGAATGTTAAAAAAAAAAAAAAAAAAAAAAAAAAAAAAAAATCTTTCCTCTTTATAATATATTATATTTTTTCTTTAGATATGAGTCAGTTTGGGCTAAGCTCAAGCAACTCTCACTGGGGTTACGGAGGCGCGGGCGCATATCCTGCGTACTTGCCTTCATGTGCTGCGCCGGCGGCGTCCCAGTTCAACCCTCCATCTCTTGGCTTCGGAAGTACGGTGCCTGATCAGACTCCTACACAGGACTTCACTTCCAACAATACAGGTACATTTTTTCTCCTTTTCAATTGCATATTGAAGTAATAATAAGTTTAAGTTTCAGCTTAAGTTAAGTCTTCTATTATATTAAGATCTAATTTGGGAGAAATTATTTACTATCTGAGATTTGATTGGGGTTTACAAATTTGGTGTAAAATAGAGCATACAATATGGGGTGTCTCTCTATATTTTAGGCTCTAATTTAAACCTTACTGTCATATACGTGAGTTTCATATTATGGTAGATAGTGTTAAGAGATTAGATTAACACGTAGTTTACATTTATCCCGGATAAATGTGTGCGGGTGTATATGTATATAAGTATGTATTTAAGTATATACATCAGTCATCAGGTTACCATAGCACAGGCTCTGCCTAGTTTGGGACCTGAAGACCTTGTGTCAATGTTGTCCTATATTGTCCCATAACTGTACTTGTACTGGTCGGTTGGCGCAGTTGGTAGCACTCTGCCTTCTGAGCCGCTGGTCCCGGGTTTGATTCCCGGACAGGTCAAACATTTGTGTGTAAGAACATGTCTGTTTGACCTGTGTCTGGGTGTGTATATGTATATAAGTATATATCAGTCATCAGGTTACCATAGTACAGGCTGTGTCTAGTTTGGGACCTGAAGACCTTGTGTGAATGTTGTCCCATATTGTCCCATAACTGTACTTGTACTGGTCGGTTGGCGCAGTTGGTAGCACTCTGCCTTCTGAGCCGCTGGTCCCGGGTTTGATTCCCGGACAGGTCAAACATTTGTATGTATGAACATGTCTGTTTGACCTGTGTCTGGGTGTGTATATGTATATAAGTATATATATCAGTCATCAGGTTACCATAGTACAGGCTCTGCCTAGTTTGGGACCTGAAGACCTTGTGTGAATGTTGTCCCTTATTATATTATATAAAGTATAGATCCCGGGGGACAATTGAGGTAGCGGGAAAACCGTAATCCACGCGGGTGAAACCGCGGGGAGCTGCTAGTATAATATTAGCGATACCATTTTAGTGTATTTATATTTCGGGCATACATCGGCAATAAATTCATCGCTGTATCGGACGCGTCGGAGCCGCTGTAAATTATAATGAGTGCCGGTGATGTCCGGTGGACGGACGGTGGATTTGCCTAAAGCTGTCTACACAGGTCATGCGATGCAACGCGATATTATTCAAATTTGACGATGTTTTTTTAAATGTATATATCATAAATGCCATTATATGCCATAAATACTCTTGGATACTCAAAGTAAATAGAAATAATTAAAGAATTAAATTCTTAGAAAAAGAAAAGAAAGAAGAAAAGCATTCTATAGCAAATAACATTTATTACTTTTACAGTGTGTTAGTTTGATACATAAATATAATATTATAGTGTATGTATATATTAATATATTTAGTTTATCATTATGTATTATAATATGGTTTAGTTTATTAAAAATATATTATTTATGTATTAGTATATTAATACATTTAGTTTTATGTTAACACTGCACACTACCTAATTGGCTGTTTAGCGATAAGGTCGCCGATTGTGCAATTTATTTTACTATAAAAATGTTAAATTTATCTATGTTATGTCCCCTTTGTGCAATAAAGTGTTATCTATCTATCTATCTAAATGTAAAACAATTTAAAATATAAAAGCTTTTTCGAAGTGGTCTCCATTGGCTGCAATACAATCCTTTAAACGTTGAGGCCAGTTAGCAATAGAAGCACGCACGAATTATGTCATAATAATAGACTACCATTTAATGTATTCTATTTTATTTAATTCATTACCAAAGTCCACAGCCAATAAAGGAATTATACTATACTAGCTTGGCCCCTCGGCTTTACCCGCGTGGTGATGATGCCTATGTGTTAATCCAGGGTATAAGATATCTCCATATCAAATTTCATCCAAATCCATGCAGCCGTTTAGGCGTGAAAGGGTAACAAACATACATCCATACATACAAACTATTCGAATTTATAATATTAGTACGATGTCATTTACACCTAAGGCCAATAACGGATTTAAATTTTACAAATACTTAATACATAGTTTTTATAAATTTACACAGTGTGTGCCTTAGTTATGCATAAATGTGTATGGTGTGTCTGGGTTTATGTGTGTGTATATGTCTGGGCGTGTGTATTTAGATAGACTTTAAAATTGGAAAGTTTTAAACAAATTTTTCCAAACCATTACTCGTCCGGATTCTTAAGTATTTTACCACAATCACAAACCATGATATTTCATTGCTGTTCAACCATGACAATGTGTAACTGCGTGTAGGTATTACAATTAAACTGTGCAATGGTACATACACATTTTGAATTTGAGAATGCAAATACGTCTTTCTTACATAGAATACCTACATGACTGACCTACATACTTGACTGGCCGGTTGGCTCAGTTGGTAGCACTCTGCCTTCTGAGCCGCTGGTCCCGGGTTTGATTCCCGGACAGGTCAAATATTTGTGTGTATGAACAGGTCTGTTTGACCTGTGTCTGGGTGTGTATATGTATATAAGTATGTATATCAGTCATCAGGTTACCATAGTACAGGCTCTGCCTAGTTTGGGACCTGCAGGCCTTGTGTGAATGTTGTCCCATATTATTATTATTATATTATACATTGGAATGCTAGGAATGTACCTAAGTCTAGCGGCTAACGTAGCTTAGATGATCGTCTTAGCTGTCCTCAAGATTTACTGCCATTTCCTTGAAACCTAAAGATTCTGCTCAAATTCTGAAAATATTTTACAATATGAATATTATCATCATCATCATCATCATCTCAGCCATAGGACGTCCACTACTGGACATACGCCTCCCCCATTGATTTCCACAAGGACCTGTTGGAATATTATAAAACACGGGAATTACTCACGGACTAAGACAGAGGCGAACCGCGAGCGGTCCGTACGCTGTTTGATAAAGACCATCGAACGTGGTCGAAACTCTGGTTGGGACTTCTAGAGGTAAGACTTACAGTCTAAAATTCAAAATGTACAGGTACAAAAATACTATACTTACCAAAGATTTAAATAATGTGTCACAACTTCGTCAGATTTAATAAGATAATAAGTTACAAAAATCATAAACAATAATAATAAAAATAAAACATATACCTAACTACAACAGGCGCCCTTATCGCTTAAAGCGATCTCTCCAAACGACTATTCGATGTAAATAATATATTAGTAGTCTGGGTTAAAGATTAGAATTTTAAAAACTAGTAGCGCCCCGCGGTTTCACCCGCATTGATTATGGTTTTCCCGTCACCTCAATTATCCCACGGGAACTATACTTTTTCCGGGATAAAAGTAGCCTATGCTACTATCCAGGGTGTAAACTATCTCCATACCAAATTTCATCGAAATTGGTCTAACCGTTCGAGTGTGAAGAAGTAACAAACATACACACATACGTTCGCATATATTTATTTATTTATTCATTTCAACGTATAGTTACATTTACAGCAACGCTAAGGCATGCAACTAGTCAACTATATTAATTAATTATGGTACAGTAATGTCAGTTTTCGTAAATTTACAACAATGATAAAACAAAAAACAAATATTATTATTGAAGTACATTTAAAAAAAATAAAAAAACTTCAAAGTACAAATTACAGTTATGGAAATTATTTGGTCATAAAACTAATCTTAAATTAGGTACCTACAATAAAACTATTCAAACACATACTTATAAATATATATAATTTCACTTTAAAAATATCAAGATCTGGTTGCATGTTTAATATTAGTTGGTTAACTAAACTGGCCGTGGTGGTACCGGCCTAGAATAGTACTCCCCCATCTCTTCCCGCGGGTGCCGTAAGAGTCGGCTAAGGGATCACGAACCAGAAGGTGGGCAGCAGCGCCTTCTGAGGATTGAAAATTATACTGCGCTCGCCAATCGGCCATTTGCCAAGCGTGGCGAGTATTGGCAAATTCCTCCTATATGGTGGAGGCGTATGTCCAGCAGTAACGCACATGGCTGAGAGAAAAAAAAAACTAAAATATTATTAATACTAATAAATATTATTATTGCATCGCATAGCGTGTTCATAGCTTGCATCTCTCAGTGTGGCCATAGTCACAATATCGAGGAGGATGTAAGTCGTAAAACTGTTGGTGGATTTAATTTCACCCTATTTTAATGAGTTGTTGTCTGGCAGCGAGAATGGAACAATGTTTCGATCAACGCTTAGACCGACCGACTTAGACAGCAAACCGTTTTGTATACAGTTTTCCCGCTTCACAATTATTCCACGGAAATCATACATTTAACCGCGATAAAGTAGCATATGTGCTAATTCACACTATATTCTATCTGTATGCCGAATTTCATCCAGATTTGTTCAGCCGTTCTGGCGTAATTGAGTAACAAACATCTATACAAACTTTGACATTTATGATATTACCAGCTGCGCCCCGCGGTTTTACCCGCGTGGTGATGAAAAATGGTGATGACGGTAATTATGAAAGTAAGCCTCTGTGCTTTTCCAGACTATAATATATCTCTGTGCCAAATTTCATCCAGATCCGTTCAGCCGTTCTGGCGTCATTGAGTAACAAACATCCATCCATCCGTCTTTCGTCTCATGCGCTGCGGAAACTATTAATGATAGAGCATAAGTATGTTCTACAATATTAAAGAACTCAATATCTAGTAAAAACTTCGCGATATACAAAAAAATATTAATAAAAAGGTAAAAATATAAAATCTTATGTTCACCCGTGCGAAGCCGGGACGGGCCGTTAGTTGTATATAATATATTTTTATTAATGTTTTACCGATTTCTCCGCCAACTGTTGACCGATTTTGAATACTCTTTTGTTTTCGAAGGAGTATATGACTGAGACGGTCCTATTAAAGGATTAAAAAAATCAGTTTTGTCCGTTTTATGATATCGAGGAAAATCTTTAAAATATGTGTAAAAAGTCGGTTCTTCCAATTTTTGCCAAAATTAACTTTTACTTGGATGCAGGACGCTTCCAACCAGTCCTTGTGGAAAGCAATGGGGGAGGATTATATCCACTAGTGGATGTCCTGGCTGAGATGATGATGAACTTTTAACTGCTTCATTCGATTTGTTGGTACTATATAAGGGCGTTTTTTTATAAGCTTACGTTTGACCACTGTCTCACCTGCTGTTAAGCTACGACGCGGTCTAAGGTATAGCACGAAAACTTAGAAGTTACCTATTCACTCGCGACTTGAAGACTCCGGGGTTGTACCCATCGAGAAACACAGACTCAGGCAGTGAGTTCCACTCCCTGGCAGTACGCATTATATGAATCAAAACGCTTCATGCGTAACGGTGGTATATCTACCATGTAGCGGTCTACCGCCATAGTCATAGTCCATAGCCGTATGCCTTACTTATTATGAAGCGATTTTTTTTATACGCAATGCTTTAGTTAATATCTAATGTAAAGTATTACATAATAGATTTTCTTGTGCAGTTTTGCCCGATACAACCGGCGTGGATCTGGACCAGCAGCTGTCAGGCTTGGTTGGCTCTTCACCCTCCCACCACGGCAGTTTACTCCCCCGGTATAACAACAATACTGACTACAGCCTGTCCACGGGTCCCCGGTCTCTCAGCGACAACAGTTCACAACCAGAATCCCCAGTGCAAGACGATCTTCTAACATCAAACACAACCACACATATAGGGCACAATCACACAAACGCTTCAAACTTCCCTTCGTTAATGGGCTCACAGAATACATCATACGGAAGCGGTAACTGTAACAATTCTCTATACCCAGTATTACCGGCCAGTTTATTGTACAGCCAATTGTATACAGCAGCAAATCAAACTCACAACTTTCATCCACTTCATTCCAATTCAATACACTCTACACAGAACCACCACAACGAATTGCAAACAATGATGGATCAAATTTCTTCCACGACGAATAACCATAGACAACATAATCACGGTCAAGAACTGTTACTTGGTGGCGGGAATTCGTGTGCGGCAGCGGCAAATAGAGGTGAAGACGGACGAGTGAATAATCTAGGACAAAGGGGCCCTCAACCAGACAGCAATACAGTGTGGCGACCTTACTAGAATCAGTGTGACACTTCTTTCTTTCCAACCATTTGAAACGTGAGAACATATGCCTAGAGTCAATGATGTTTTACTAAAGATGACATATATTCATACTGCGCGGTGCTCAGAGTTCGTTCCTTTACGACATAAACATGCTTACTGCGACAGATAATACGGTACAAATAATATAGAAAAGGATAGCTATATGTTTAGACTTGCGCTTGAAATACGCGTCATAATGAAAATTACTACAATTGACTTAATTTTGCCGCCTCAGTTTCCGCGCGCTTGTGCCACATCTACCTCATATAAACATATAATATCATTGCCTAGAGCTTAGTAAAAACTGTGGCCAGCTCAAAATCTATTTTAACGATTGCCCTTTATAATTGTTTCGCAAGAGGTTCGACTCGGGCTATGATCTCATTATGGTCTAAGATACGGCTTAAGAAATATATTCCCTCATCTGTTATTTAATTATGAGAAGGCTTAAATATTAGATAGTATTTAGAAGGATAAAGTGCACATGGGTTGCCGGGCTTAGCCCATAATATCCTGTCAAATAGCCCAATAATTATAAAAAATCTCTCTGCGTCCTTGTCTCTCACATAGAGTAGCGCACGCAATGCTTCTCTGTCACTCTCCTTCCATGCGATTCAATCTGAACTTTTAAAAACCTAACCATACATAAACATGCCTCAGTTTTAAATAAGCAACCTAATACTGTGTGTAGCATGTGTGTCAGTCGCTGTGGGTCAGTGCTGAAAACCAGCGCCGTGAGCTAACTCACGGCATAATGCTGAGCTCTGACCTTTTCTGGCAGTACTGCATATGACAGCAGTCCGGCATGCACACTGATTTCTTTTTGTGCTACTGTTAGGTATATAAGTATACTTTATATTATTTAATTATATTAACCATCTAGTTCGTAGTGTTGTTGTGTGCGGTTCTGTCTGGAATAAATAATTTTTAATTTCATTTCATTTTCAATTACTGTTGGATAAGCAATAAAATAAGCGTAATTTTTTTTTTTAAATCCAGTCAAATAACAGTTTAATATTAAAGTTAATATTATTAAACAGTGTAGGTACGGGATTTCGCTAGGCAACCCATGTGCAATGTATCAATCTACATATTAATTACATATAATCAGTGTCATAAGTAAATAACAGATGAGGGTATATATCTCTTAAGCCGTATCACGTACTATAAGAAAAAATACTAGTAGCGGTAGTTTTTCATAAGAAAGAAGTTGTCAATAAATTGTCAAGGTTGTGGAAGCAAGGATGTAAGCCTCTACGATTTAGATATTGTAATTATATAAGTGTAAATAATGAAGATTTCGATGTTCAGTCCCGTCCTAAGATTATACGATTTTTGTTTGTTGTAAGGCAATATATTAGAAGGATAGAAATATAAACAAATCATCAAAAAAATCATCATAGAACGTGATCTCATCTAGAAACTAAATGAAGTCAGGTGAAACTACTAGGTTATTCATCTAGTACAAATCTGGGATAGAAACTTGGATTTACAAGCGATATTGCCAATGACGATACGAAATGTCGCAAATTTATAGTGTTATAGGCACAAGAGTTAAAATTTGCCTTGCGTTTGTGAATCTTTGTATTACGAGTTAAATTTGTTTCTACGTATGTTATAATTTTATTGCGTTTTATGTAGGTAATTAGTAATTTTAGCTATATTTGTTTTTAAGTTTGTGTGTAAATAAATCTTGTGAATAATTTGTTGTAAATGCATCTTGTAAAGTGCAATAGATGTGCAATTATAAAGTTAAATAGATGTAATGACTAATTAGGGTTATGTGTTAAAATATGTCAAGTCTGTCCATTTGTAGATATCATAGATAAAATTGTCTTCGTTACATTTCTTTTAAAATAAACTTTGAGATAAGTTTTATGAAATCTTTTACCGTCTTCCTGTCTATTGTTTGTTAAAACGGGCTATTTGAAATGCTGTATTGTCTTTCGGTGAAAATAAGCAACTATTTCTCAAGCAAATATTGTCAGTAATTTTTGAAATGTGCTTTCAGTCAGTTTTTTCTACATCCAATACTTTGAAGATCATCATCTCAGTTATGGAACATCCAATGCTGGACATAGACCTCCAGGTTTATCGTTAGTCGTCACGCATGGCAGGCGGGTTGACAAGCGCAGTATGTTCATTTTATCCGCAGAAAACTCTACTGCCCACTTTCTAGTACGAGATCTCTTAGCCGACTCTTACGGCACCCACGGGAAGAGATGGGGGAGTACTATTCTAGGTCGATACCCCATGATAACCGGTACCCCACGGCAGGTTGTTGTTGAAGATATCGACTACATATTGACAAGCTACCACTGGGAAGTGCAGATTTTATTGATGTAATAGATGTCAAACATGCAGCCTGATGGTAAGCGATTATCGTCCTGTATGGGTACCATAATACTAAGGGCATTACGATACGTTGCCAATCCTTTTAAGACTATCAACTCTCTTTTTGAAGGGCATTACGATACGTTGCCAGTCCTTTTAAGACTGTCAACTCTCTTTTTGAAGGGCATTACGATACGTTGCCAGTCCTTTTATGACTGTCAACTCTCTTTTTGAAGGGCATTACGATACGTTGCCAGTCCTTTTAAGACTGTCAACTCTCTTTTTGAAGGGCATTACGATACGTTGCCAGTCCTTTTAAGACTGTCAACTCTCTTTTTGAAGGGCATTACGATACGTTGCTAATCCTTTTAAGACTGTCAACTCTCTTTTTGAAGGGCATTACGATACGTTGCCAATCCTTTTAAGACTGTCAACTCTCTTTTTGAAGGTAGCTACTCGGGAATACCGAAGGAGGAAGCTCGTTCTACATTTTGCAGGCGTATGGCAAAACGATCGGTTGAATCGCACGTATGTGACTTCAATCACTCAATGACGGTCGCCGTGGCGCAGTGGTTAGTGTCATTGACATGATTTCTGTGTCCCCGGGACCCTGGGTTCGACTCCTGGCAGGGGCAAACATTTGTGCGATGAGTGTAGATGTTTGTCCCGGGTCTTGGATGTTTGTATGCTGTGATTGTGTGTGATGCCTCCCGCGATACGGGGAATCCTACTGCGGGGGTGTGAGTGTGAGAAAAAAATAAATATGTGGATGAGCGATATATGTGATAGATAGCCGCCTCAATCTATGTTGAATCTATGCTCACACCCTACGTGGGTTTTATACGAATACTTTGATACATCGAAGCGATGATAGCTCAGCGGGGGGAGTGTCGCCTGTTAAACTGACGGACACTGATTCGATCTCCAACAACAGCTTGCACTTCCGGTGAAGGTTATACCGTTATCAAATACCCAGCATAGTGGTAGGGTACTTTCGAGAATACCCGCCTGGCTAGCTACTACCCTCAAGTTTGAAAAACTGTCACCAAACACGTAGCGCGTTTAGGCAACAGTCCTTGAGAGCCAGGGAGCATTCTAGATCTAGCGTGATAACATTTTCCACTACATCTTCACTGACCATCAAGTGAGATAGTGGTCAAATGCTAGATCTATACAGTATAAAAAAAAATACGATGTAAAAGTTGGATGCTAACAAACTGCGAAAACTGGCGTGCTACGTCACCGTAACTAGAAATGAATCAACAATGATTCAATATGGACAAATTAAAAATAGCAGAGTACCAAAGCTGTCAAAATCGGCCATTGTGAGCCGATAATATTGCCATAATGATATAATTAGCCCTGATCAAACGTTCTGATAAGTTTTGGAAAATCCGATGATCTCCCGGTCCCCACGGGAATTTGGTCCTAATGAGTTTTAAAAGAAAATAATGCACATTTATTTCAAATGGCCCTGTTTAGTTTATTAATTAATATTTATCTTCTTCAATTATAAGCCTATAACATGGCTTAGACTGGAATTAAAAGAACGTTTTAATAATCATCTGTTATGTCCAGCAGTGGACGTCCTATGGCTGAGATGATGATGATGATGATGATGATTCAGCTTTTAGACTGTTTAGTTTAGATAACCTATAGATACATACGCCAAAACTTTTTTTATTGTATATACAGTGTAAACTCTTTATAACGTCATCCTTTATAACAATAAACTCCCTGTAACGTTGAAGTGTGCGTTAAAACCCACTTATTGAAACACTCTTTATAGCGATACGCCATTCTCTATTACTAAGAAATGTGTTCTTATTTTTAGACAGTAAATATTTACTATCGGTATTATTCTTTATGTTATGTTATCAGGTAACAAAACACTTTGAAGCTCCGAAACATCCGAGGTCGGTCTAGCTTTTGTTATCCTTAATTGCCTTGAACACGTGCAGTATGACGCATTGTTTTCTCGGAAGTGACGTGAAGTAGATACCTATCATATTATTAGTCGTAAACCTACTTTGAAACTGTTAATTTGGTTGTTTTTTTGTTCACTCCATATAACGTTAACTCTCTATAACGACAAAAATGCTCAGTCCCTTGAGTTTCGTTATAAAGAGTTTACACTGTACTATATTATTTGCAAATCTCGCTTAAAGCAACGTACATTGGTCTAGTATCAAGGCAGGTTTATTGACTTCTTGAGTCTCTTTTTCCAAGCATGCTCTCTCATCCGTGTCCACGCAAAAGTTTGTTGCGTGGACATGGGTGATTGAACTGTGTTGTAAAAAATATATTGACAATTTTTAAACGTTGAAACTACCAGATTTAGTGTAGTTGTGACAACATTATACAAATAAATGTAATGTTTTATACAAAAATTAAAATTGTAAAAATAGTATTAATAATATAAAGAGATGAGATTCAAAATCATCGGATGGTTATGGTAACTCTGAATCTTGTATTAAAAAACGTATTCCTTAATATACAAGAAAAAATGGGATGTTTAAAATCCAACCTTATGCGACTGTTAATTAACATTACACATAGATTTCTATTGACTCCAGTCTAACCAAGCACAAAAACTGAATAGGCGTCAAAATATTTACAGTAAAATAGCTTACATTATACGTGAAACATTTTTTAGTTAACTTATGCAGCTTAAACGGTTTTTTTGGTGTAGTATCACAGTAGTTTCTATAAAGTTTGAAATGTATTTGTCGACGTGAATCTTTTTTTTTCATGAATTGCAAAGCCTCTGCCTACGTCCTTGCTGTTAGTGAGTTCAAACCGCTAGAAAAGTCAAAATACTTGACTACAGTGCCCTCTAGCTGCAACAAATTGCATATCGATCTTCGTGTTGCAGTCGTGTAAACAACTGAATAACGCAGTACTGTCCATACAAACTATCATTATCTGTGTCATAGTTGTGCTAAATGAATGACAGTGCTGAGTTCAATTGTTTCACGGTGCCGTACTCCCGCTACAGTAACGTAGTACTGTCCGTACAAATTGTCATTGATCTGTGTCACAGTTGTGCTAAATGAATGACAGTGCTGAGTTCAATTGTTTCACGGTGCCGTATTCCCGCTACAGTAACGCAGTACTGTCCGCACAAACTGTCATTTATCTGTGTTACAGTTGTGCTAAATGAATGACAGTGCTGAGTTCAATTGTATCACGGTGCCGTACTCCCGCTACACATAAATGAATATAATCTACGAGATATAGGTATTACTACGCCCCGTGATTTCACACCTGGGTGATGAGGGTGATGATGATGCTGAGCTTAATTATTGATTGTATGAGATTGTTAATCTAGGGTGTAAGGCAACTTCATACCAAATTTCATTCAAATCCATCCAGCCGCTTAAGCGTGAAAGACAAACAAATATACATCCATACAAACAAACCTTTAATTTTATAATATTACTAGTAGCGCCCCGCGATAACACCCGCATGGATTACGGCTTTCCCGTTACCACAACTATCCCACGGGAACAATACTTTTTCCGGGATAAAAGTAGCCTATATGTTAATCCAGAGCTTAAACTATCTCCATACCAAATTTCATTGAAATCGGTGTAGCCGTTAAAACGTGAAGAAGTAACAAACATAGACACATACACACAAACTTTCGCATTTTTATTATTAGTAAGATTTTTTCGTAGAAAATAAATTAAACCGTTTGAGCTGTACAAATTAATATCATTTATAACTCAAATATTTTATTGGATAATTATTTTAGTTAACAAATAATTTAGTTTTATAATAGTTTTTATAGTTATTTAACTAATTAATTGCTTAGCAACTAATTTTGTATTGGCCTCATTATCGTTGGTATTATTTTTGTTGATGGTCATTACCAGGATTTGAACGTGAATAAATAAAATTTACAAATATATTGTTGTTTTTATTAATAATAAAAATCGTATAAGGCTTTTCCCTTTAAAGTCAGGGCCAAGTTGGTGTCAGTGACATGACTTCTGTGTATCTGGGACCCTGGGTTCGAATCCCGGCAGGGGCAAACATTTGTGCGATGAGTGTAGATGTTTGTCCCGGGTCTTGGGCGTTTGTGTGCTGTGATTGTGTGTGTCCACGCCTCCCGCGACACAGGGAATCCTAGTGCGTCTGAGTGTGATAATACCATAAAAATAAAAAACAATTATGACTAAGTAGACTATTTAAGAAATATTATATCTTTTACTATTACGCCTTGAAAACAATCTCAGGGTTGCACAACGAGCAATGGAGAAGGCTATACTCGGGGTTTCATTATGAGATCAAATCCGAAATGAGGAGATCCGTAAAAGAGCTAAAGTCACCGACATAGCTCAGCGGATCAGCAAGTTGAAGTGGCACTAGGCAGGGCTGGGAGAACCGATGGCCGTTGATGTCGAAAGGTTCTCGAATGGAGACCACGATCACGCAAGTGCAAATATCATTTTTTTTTTTTTTATTACTTTCACAATAGTCAAATCTGGGTATCTTTAAGGCACGAGTGAATAGGTATCTTCTAGGCAGGCGTGTTCCAGCGTAGACCGCATCATCGCTTAACATCAGGTGAGATAGTAGTCAAACGCCTGCCTATTTCCAATAAAAATAAAAATAAATAAAAAAGGGCAGCATTGGACGTCAACCGGCAAGGTGGACATACGACTAGACCAAGATTGCAGGAATGGGCCTGGATGTGTGCTGCTTCCAACCGTTACTTGTGGAGATCCATGGGAGGTATATTAATATGTCTGTACACTGCGAGGGTATTACCGCAGGACGAAAGCTAGTTGGAATAGCAGTGAATTTAGTGATTTGCTCGCATACCGTCGTTTATTGATTGTTGGACGGTACCGTGGCGCAGTGGTTTGTCTCATCGACATGACTTCTGTGTCACCGGGACCCTGGGTTCGAATCCCAGCAGGGGCAAGCATTTGTGCGATGAGTGTAGATGTTTATCCCGGGTCTTGGATGTTTGTGTGCTGTGATTGTGTGTGTCCATGCCTCCCGCGATACAGGGAATCCTAGTGCGGGGGTCTGAGTGTAATGAAAAAAAAAAGAAAATTGATGGCGTATATGTAAGTCAGGAATATTTTAGTAGAACCCTTACGTAGTATTGTAATCTCTTTGGTACAACTTAGATTGTACCAATAGTGCATTTCTAAATATGTATTATTGGTACTTGAGTAAATTTTGAGCTCACCGTTAATGGTAATAGTGAACATAATTAACCAGCAGAGAACTAGAGTTTTTTGCTGGTTTCGTGACTATTGCAATATATATTATATATATTGCAGCATGAATCAATTGAACTACTAACTGTAATTAATCTAGTACAATTGTGCCACAGAGAAATGATAGTTCATGTATACAGTGCGTTATTCAACTGTTGTTTATACAATGATTCTTCTTCTCTTCTTCTCTCGGCCATGTGCGTCCACTGCTGGAAATATGCCTCCCCCATATAGAGGGGATTTGCCAATACTCGCCACGCTTGGCATGCGGGTTGGCGAGCGCAGTATGATTTACAATCCTCAGAAGGCGCTGCTGCCCACCTTCTGGTACGTGATCCCTTAGCCGACTCTTACGGCACCCACGGGAAGAGATGGGGGAGTACTATTCTAGGCCGGTACCACCACGGCACTACGACTATTGCAATAGTGCATCTAAATATGCACTGTTGGTACATAATCATTTATGTAAGTTTCCAATTACATAATTATGTATGGTTTGGGGGCATACATAATTATGTTCACTATTACCATTAACGGTGAGCTCAAAACTTACTCAAGGATCTGTTGGTTCTTCTTACATTGTGTTGGTAAGTATGGCAAAAAACCCTACTCTTTGGTAAGAAACTGATATGACATCCAACATTAAAACTTATCTTTTCAGAGCAGTATTCATGAAATCATATCAGCTTAATACAGATATTTCAATTGTACCATGCATGTCACACTGTACATCTCATACGAGATATTTGGCTGAACAAAACTGAAATAAATATCCCAGCCTCATTAATTTGCGCCAATGCGATGCAATGGACTGTCGGACGCACACCCAATGCTTGTACACACTCCATAACACTCGTGTTTATTGAGATATTTTCGTACCAATAAAAGAAAACGGTGATAATTTGAAAAAATATTAACTTGGGTTACAAATACAAATTCATCATTTTATAATAGAAATGATATGAAATCGTTTATTTGCGCAAAAACTATAAATAACAGTACAATAATAATGGTAATTTAATTTAATTACAATTATTTAATTTAAGGCAAAAATGTTTTGCCTCAGCATTCAACGATGCGTCGGTTGCCACGGCATCGGACGCTTGTTTTCAGACAAAGCCTAAAAGTAAAGAAATATAAATGTTGTCATCATAAACAAATGTATATATAAAAACACACTAATGTTACACAATTATATAAGAAAAAACACACGAAAACAGTTTAATCCATCCTTGTAACATACCAGCTCTCATGTATTTGTCTTTAATTATACAAAAGGTATGGTAAAGTAAATTTTCGAGTTAATTCCTAAATAAATGAATACAGATCGGTAAAAACATGTAGTTTATATATGAAATAATATTATGGATAAATAGAAAGTACATAACAGATAAATATATAAAAAATATACCTACTGTTGGCAGAGGTCTGGACTTCTGGAGGTAAACATATAATAGGTACGTACGGATTGTTCTAACTTACACAGTCATTACGCGCGAGCCTATTCGATACTCGGGAGTTTTGTATGCGCGTAATTAATGAATTAATTGTCTTTTGGACACACTGTAAACTAATTTAGGATCCAAAGGCTCCCCCACAATTATTTTGTTCCTAAAATGTATGTTACTTATGATATTTGTCTTTAATTTCAATGCAGTATTTATGAAAATCTCGGAGTTGGTTAGTTGATATTTAGTACAGGGTTTTTGGTAGAAGATAAGGTTGAACAATTCACCTATTGCTTGAATAAGAAATATGCCTGGCGCGGGTAAAACAATATCTTATTTTGGTTGCCTGGAAGAAATCGCTTTAAGCGATAAGGCTGCCCGTTGTATCACTTTATTTATAGCTGTTTGTTTTCTTTATATGTATGTTTTTGAAATAGTGTGCACATAAAGAGTTTTCTATCTATCTATCTATCCCTTTCAAACTACTGTCAAAAAATAGAGAGGCTTAATTAACACTTCAATTTTACTCTGTGGCATGCTTGTTTTATTAATTTTATTTATTTATTAGAAAACCAACACTGTACCACTAATTATTTACAAAGGTTGTGCTTAGACGAATTCCATAACAGTTAACGGTGTAGACAGTATGCAAAATTAATTACTATTATTTGAACGAGTATCATATCAAGTATAAAATGAACCTGATTTTTGTTGTGCGGCATTAAAAACATAATATTGTAATACAATATAATATAAATTAGAAAAAAAAGTTTACAGTTAAAACAGTTACTACTTAATTATTTCGTTTTTGTAATGGATTTTTTTAACCATAGGTTATCTCTGTCAAAAATCATACAATTATTGTCCGACTGCGCCTGAAGCAACGCATTTTAATGGCACTTGTAAGGCGTAACCTTCGTTTGTTTTTAGTCCACACTTTTCACAAATGATTGTCACTGGAACACAAGCTATTATATATGCGATTTCAATCCATTGTTGGGGAGAGGAGGAAAAATCGATGGCGTCCGATTTGAACGGCTATAATGAGAATTAAAATCGAAAAGTAATTAATGGGGATTAGTGCAGACCCTTTCCTGATGCATTGCGATTCGGATAGTAAGTACTTACTTACCTACTCCGTTGGCGCAACGACCCAAAGTGAGTGTTGGCCTCCGATACAAGAGAGCGCCATCGTTGTCGATCCTGCGCCGCTTCCTGCCAGTTGACCGCTCGCAGCTCGCGCAGGTCTGACTCGATAGTAAGTAAACATTGATATTTTATTTCTCAGTTGGACCACAAAAAGCTAAACAAACGTCCAACCAAACTATTAAGTATATAGTATATAACCTCTGACTTTTTACGTGAGTAACTCCCGTATTTTATACATTTATAATATATAGTATATAGTTTTATTTGGATCAACGAATCAACATTGCAATTCAACGTGGCAATGCTGCTAACATTCTGGGCACGCTGCCGGTCGGTAGCGGGTTAGAACATTTGAGTTATCTATAGGCTTCCAATAGCTAGTGGATTGCTCAAATGTTATTGTAGTAGCTGCAGTATTGTAATTAGTTATTAGTGTTTTAATCGTGACATTTGTGTGTGAAATTTGAAAGTTTATAGAACTCAAACAAGGGGAAAAAATGCTATAAAAATAGAATAAAAGGTAAAACGACTATTGTTATATAAAAATATCAAGTTAATATTAAAGCATGATTGTGGAAAGTAATTAACCTAAGATTTGTCTAATTGTAAACATTTTATTACTTACACTATTAGCGTCCCGTGGTTTCAACCGCGTGGTTTAAAGTTTTCACGCTACCTCAATTATCCCACGGGAATCATACATTTTACCGGGAATAAAAGTAGCGTATGTGCTATCCCAGACTATAATCTATCTCTGTGCCAAATCTCATCCAGATCCGTTCAGCCGTTCTGGCGTGATTGCGTAACAAACATCCATCCATCCATCCATCCAAACTTTGACATTTATAATATTGGTGGGATTATTCCCATGAATGCTTACATGTCATCCAACAAACATGGTAATACGGCAAACATACAAACGATATAAAAAAACAAGACAGTTTTTTTTATTTTACTTACTTATTAACATTCACACAAGGTCTTCAGGGCCCAAACTAGGCAGAGCCTGTGCTATGGTAACCTGATGACTGATATATATACATAATAAACCCAGACACTGGTCAAACAAACATGTTCATGCACACAAATGTTTGACCTGTCCTGGAATCGAACCCGGGACCAGCGGCTCAGAAGGCAGAGTGCTACCAACTGCGCCAACCGGCCAGACCGAATGAAGTCTCTTTTTTATATTACCTAGAATTTAGATATTTTTTTATATTATAATATACAAAATCACCTAGTCAAATAGGTAGTAGCTAGATATATCCCACATTATCTCATAAAATCTTTTTAATACCTATACGAGTTATTTATATGTAAGATTTTTTTTTATATAATTTAAATAAAATGTTTATGTAAATAGGTAATAATATAAATTCGAAGTAGTTAATGATAAATTCGGTTTTGATTTCATGCGTTCAGTTTTTGGTATTAATTGATATAGGCCACTTCCAACTAATTCTTACCGACATTAATGGGGGAGGCCTTTGTCCAGCAGTGGACGTCTTATCGCTGATATGACTATTACTATATACATTTGAGCAACCTTCTGTCTGTAGCTAGCCCTAGAGAGCTCAAATGTTCATTTCCGCTACCAGCTGACACCGTACCTAGATTTACCTAGCATTACCCTGTTGAATTGCCATACTTATTATCTTTAGCCAAATATACTCGTAGAAGTGATGATAGATCAGCGGGGGGAGCGTCGGCTGTCAAACAAACGGATACTGGTTCGAGCCCTACCAGTCTCCAATGTTGCCTTCAGCTTCCTGTGAAGGTAACACCGGTATCACCGGGTAAAACCACGGGGCGCAGCTAAATGTTAATAATTTAACCCGTACTTGATTGCATAAAAAACTTCTTTTAATTTATATAATAAAATACATAGAAATAGGTACCTACATACATAAAATATGTCAGTGGTTCTGAACATGCAAAACGAGGTACCTTCATTATTTGTACGCGAGCGATCCTACGAGCGGGTAGCTAGAAATTAATAAAAGAATTTTTTTACAAAAAATGGAACCGACTTCAACACTACAAATAAAGTATTCTATTCTATTCTATTCACTCAAAAGTATGAAAGAACTTGTTGAAGTCTGTACCATGATAGTTCACAAAAGTAACTATCATCACAATCGGTGTCGAAGTCGGTACCATGAGCACAATGCTCATGGTACCGACTTCGACAAGTTATTTCACACTTTTGAGTGCTAAGGTCAGTTCCATTTTTGGCTAAAATGTCTTTTTTCACCCTTTGCTACTCACGGGATCAATAATTGTCAATATGTGTTTTCCGATGTCTTCAACCGCGACAACAATATAGTCGAGATATGCGTAACACTTTTCAGTTATAACTCATAAAGCGCTCGTCTGATTTCGATGAAATTTAAATGGGATTATTAAGAAAATATACTCTAACAAAAAAAGAATCATCAAAATCAGTTCATAAACGAATAAGTTATCCGCGAACACACATTAAAAAAAAACATTTATACAGTCGAATTGAGTAACCTCCTTTTTTTGAAGTCGGTTAAAAACAATGTAGAATGGAGGCAGTAGACCGTTCATCGACGTCGGCTTATCATCGTCATTTTCATAATGCAGCACATTGACCCCTCCTATATAATGCACGCGACCCGCGCTGCCGAACACATCGCATTAATTACATACGACGCTTAATTATTGATTTTTAGTATTAAATACGCGAGCATTTTGGTCGGCCATTGGACGTCTGATTTATGCAGCGATAGGGTGTCTGTATAAATGTTAATAATGTTAAAGAGCTCTCCATATGTGGGACTGTAGTAGGCTGTCCGTTCTTAAGTATAGGTAGGTATGCAGTATCGAAGCTGGTCTGTAAGCGTGGGTCCCAAACTAGGCAATGCCTGTATCTTGGGCACCCTTAGACCATTCGTTTCCTAGTGTTATTTGCGAGGAGCTATACGTGTTTGCATTATCTAAAAATTAAAAATACATACATTGTTTATTTGTGGATTATATCTATTACATTTATTATTATTTTTATTGGGAATAGGCAGGCGTTTGACCACTATCTCACCTGATGTTAAGTGATGATGCGGTCTACGATGGAGCACGCCTGCCTAGAAGATACCTATTCACTCGTGACTTGAAGATACCCAGGTCGTATTTTTTCGGAAATACAGAGTTAGGCAATGAGTTCCATTCGTTAGCTGTACGCACTAAGAATGTGGAAGCAAAACGCTTCGTGCGACAAGTTGGAACGTCCACCATGTATGGATGTCGCATTGCCGTCCGTCTGGTCGTCCTAAGATGGAATGGGGATGGCGGAATCAAATTATGCAACTCCAGAGCGCACTCCCCGAAATGTATCCGATAAAAAACCGATAAACTAGCGACATTACGTCGATGCTGTAGGCTTTGGCGTTTCCTCTCGAACAGACCGAATTGAATTATATATTCAATGAGTAATTTTGTCAAATCATGGGAAATGTCAAGAAGTCAAAATAAATTTTTTAAGCGACAAAGTTAAGCTATTTATGTAGAAAATATTTAGCTGTATGTATTAGGTAAAGTTATTAATTGGTCGGGTGTAGTTGTGCGGTTATGTGGGAGTGTTTATTTATTGTGTGAAATGACTGTGTGTTAAGATGAGTGTGTTTGTGTATCTTTTAGACACGAACGATCTAATATTCCCATTTCAACTGAATCAGAAGTGCGGTCACGACTGCCGATCTCTTGTTGGACTCTTTAGCCAATCAAACAAGTGCCTTAGTAATACATAAAGCTGTTTAAGGGTGCGCCCAATGATAAAGGAGTATTTTCAAATACACACTATGATGGTAACAAACGTATATAATTACAATTGTAATAATTCGAGGTCAATTATAAGGTCGAAACGTCGAGGCCTGTGACAGCCCTACAGTTTAATAAGATCAAAAGTGGGTAGTTGGCGAAACTACGCGCTCTTGCCGATATTGCCACCTGCATTTCTCCAGTCTTCTCGTGACCACGACCAATGCAACTTGGTCGAAACGTCGAGGTAAAAATAAATTACTAAATGTTTTTCTCGCGATTAAGCCCCGTTTGATTTAATAACAATGTGTTCGAATCGCGAAAGTCTAAAAATTACAATTGTAATAATATTGGTGGCAGTGCAAAATCTTGTAGAAGTACATGAATCGAATGGAATTTAAAAACAATTTGAGTTCTTTTTACAAAAATAAACTGTTACCGCACTCAAAAATCGTTTTATTTCAAATGCTCTGAATTCTCAGCGCTGACCACACTTTACTATTTGTGAATAAAATAGCTAGACTAGTGTGTGAATTGAACAATCGGCTAGATTTTTAATTTCTAGTTTATATTTTTAATAATTAATTAAAACGTGGCGCGTCCGCCTGGCCGTGTTTGCTTTCCGTACTACAGCGGGCGATAAGACGCACGAGTGAAATCAGATTTTTTCCTAGCATCGGGCGGAATCTTAAAACATTTCTAGTATATAATAGAGCTGTATGAAATATCAGCACATTCAATTGGAAACGTGATAATAGGTATTCTTTGCCTTCAACTCTGATTGGAAGCTTAAGAAATTTACAAGCAGAAGCGGTGATACCTCAGCGGGGGGTATCGGCTGTCAAATTGACGGACACTGATTCGATACCCATTATCAAATTGAACTTTCGGTGAAGGTAGCACCATCATCAAATTCCCAGCATTGTGGTAGGGTACTTTCGAGTAGGTACCTATCTGGCTAGCTACCACCCTCAAGTTTGAAAAAATGTAACCAAACACATAGTGTGTTCAGACATCCGTGAGAGCCAGTGAGCATTTTAGGCTTAGCGTGATCTTTGACCACATCGGCATTGACCATCAAGTGAGATAGTGGTCAAACGCTAGATCTATACAGTATAAAAAAATAAAATAAATTGAGCGATACGCACAAGTGGCCATGGGAATACTTTTTGCGTTAACTCTTTGTTTGCAGTCGGGTTAATGTGGTCCTACCTCGAAATAATAATATGCCTACCTGCATTACCTGCAATTCGTTGCAAATAGGGACTTAAATCCCATAGCACGTTCTCCGTATTGATGTAGGTAAAGCTTTATAATGAAATATGTGGATGAAAATTCATTCAAACTACAATAATGAGCTAACATTACTGCAGCCGTATCACTATAGATATAAGGTTGCATTTTGTTAAACTCTGTTTATTTGTAGAGAATAAATTATACAGGGCCAGTGAGCGCTCAGTGGACCGAAAGAAATAATTATGTTAATGTTTGATGGCGCCATATTGATATATCTATATGTATTAATTAAAGTAAAAGTACATATTTAGTGGCGTTTCAGATATAATGAAATTTTCAAAAGTATCTAGTTGTTAAAGATATACTTAGCTTGTGTATTTTGTATACTGTATAGATCTACCGTTTGACCACTATCTAACTTGATGGTCAGTGACGAAGTGTATTGTAATTGCACGTGTTGTAATTGTAAATGTATGTGTGCTAATGCAAAAAATAAATGTATGTCTATGCCTAAAAAAAATTTTTTAACAAAAAATGCGACCGACTCTCAAAAGTGTGAAATAACTTGTTGAAGTCGGTACCCTGATAGTTCACACAAAAGTAACTATCATCACAATATTGTGCACATGGTACCGACTTCGACAAATTATTTCACACTTTTGAGTGTTGAAGTCGGTTGCATTTTTTGTTAACAAATTTTTTTTTCACCCTTTTCAGTGACCTGTGCTACTCACGGGGTGTCGATGTCTTCAACCGCGACAATAATATCATCAAAATACGCGTAGCACTTTTCAGTTATTGGAGTATAACTCAAAAACCGCTTGTCCGATTTTGATGACAGTTGAATGGGACTACAACGAAAGTATACTCTATCTAACAAAAAAAGAATCATCAAAATCGGTTTATAAACGACGAAGTTATCCGCGAACACACATAAAAAAAATTAAAAAAAACATATATACGGTCGAATTGAGTAACCTCCTTCTTTTTTGAAGTCGTTTAAAAAACAAGTTCATGCTTGCATACAGTTATTAACTTAATACTTACTATTCACCAACGTTAACATCTAGAATAAAATGTAATCCAAATGTAATGTAGTCTCAAATGATAGAGTACGAGACTCACAGCTGCAGTGTACCATAAGAAAATTGTCACAGAACTACCAAATATGGCGACTAGTAATTCCTAACCACACCGCGCTGTGCCGAAATTAAGTGCGAGTCGGTCGGCGCGGGACACCGGCAAATGTGCTGTACCTTACTACTGCAACCGTGTGTACTTGCCTTAATAGTGAAGCTTCATCTGTAGTCTGTGTACACGAAGTGCAAACTAATTGGTCAGAAAAGGTTATAGAAGCTCTGTGATTCATTCAACTTCTAACTAAACGTGAAAAAAAAAAGTGAAAACTATTTAAGGCTAAATGTAAGTTTATCATCATTAACCTACAATTGTTTGTGAAATAAAGTTGTATGTTTTCAATGTAAAATAGACTAAAAATAAAACATAACGGGGTAAAATATGAAAGTATACCTAATAATTATCTAAAATCTTGATTCATCATATTATTGCTACAGTTTCTGTTTAGACAAAATGAGTTTCTATGTACTGATATTTTTATATACTACTAGCTGACCCGGCCACGCGTTGCTGTGGCCAACACGTGGTAATTATGCTGTTAAAATGTAGCTTATATGACACGTTCGTAGATTTACCATAGCAGCGCCATCTATTGATTACTTACTCAACCCAGTCGAAAGGTATCGACATCTGTTAGAATCATTTGGAGTTAACAGATAATTGTGACTGTAATAAGTGTGCTAATAATTAGCAATAAATTAAAACTGCGACTATAATTTGAGATTTAAACTATCCTATCTCTCAAGTTGGATCGAACTGCAAATGGTGTGCGAATTTTATTATAATCGGTTAAGTGGTTTAGGAGTCCATTGTGGACAAACATTGTGACACGAGATTTATATATATTAAGAAGAAGATATACTAGCTATCAAAATGTCAAAGTAACACTATAAAACCAATGAAATTATATGTTTATATGAAGTAGATGTCGCACAAGCGCGCGGAAACTAAGGCGGCAAAATTAAGTCAATTGTAGTAATTTTGATTACGACGCGTATTTCAAGCGCAAGTCTAAACATATAGCTATCCTTTTCTATATTATTTGCACCGTATCTGTCGCAGTAAGCATGTTTATGTCGTAAAGGAATAAAATCTGAGCACCGCGAAGTATGAATATACGTCATCTTTAGTAAAACATCATTGCTACAAAACAAACAACAAATCACGACCACGATATCTTAAAAATATCGATAAACTTTTTTAAACCTTGCCTTATCGTGGGATAAGAATAAGTAATAATAACGTAATAATATATTAATAAGTAATAATATTATTAATTCGTTTCTTCTCCTTCTTCTTCTTGTCCTTATGCCACACAAGGTGATGTGGGCACAACATGTTTATTACTTACATTCTCTTCTATCATTAGTCGTCCAAGTGCTCACACCTTTCATAAACATATCATTCTTCACACAGTCCATCCATACCTTCTTCGGCCTTTCTCTACCTCTATATCCATCCATATCTATGATAAGTGGTAAACTTTTGATATTTTTTTTTATCAAATCTGCCAAAAATATGGGTTAGTTTCAGACAAATGGAGTTAAAACCCACGCTTACTATCTAAGACAAAGCGTTCTTTGTCGTAGACTAATTGGCCAAAGGAACGGTAAAACCATTATTGTATTGAATTGTATGTGTGTAATTACGAGCTTTCATACGAACCCTTTTAATTACCGGTCCTTTGTACTGAGGTAATATGAAGACATACATAAGAACACAATATTCTGTTTATTGAATTTAGGTTCTAGTTATCAGAAATAAGGTTGAAAATTGCACTTAGTGACATACGTCATTGTATTGACGACAGTGGAAATAATTCGTGTCAAATGAAAAGACGCCAATTATTGCAATAAACGTGCTCGCGACGTCAGTTTTGTTTGACATTGCTCGCACCGACTCGCACGTCTGATAATCTATTACGTACAACGAAACGCTAGAGGTAACGCAATTTTGTTGACGTGATAACGTTTTATAAATTGATGAATACCAGCTACACTCATGAAAAATAGTAACGTTCCGCGTAACGTTCCACCTGAGTTTTGTATTACATAAAATAATCAAAGTCAAAGTCAAAGTCAAAGTCAAAGTCAAAGTCAAAGTCAAAGTCAAAGTCAAAGTCAAAGTCAAAGTCAAAGTCGAAGTCGAAGTCGAAGTCGAAGTCGAAGTCGAAGTCGAAGTCGAAGTCGAAGTCGAAGTCAAAGTCAAAGTCGAAGTCGAAGTCAAAGTCGAAGTCGAAGTCGAAGTCGAAGTCGAAGTCGAAGTCGAAGTCGAAGTCGAAGTCGAAGTCGAAGTCGAAGTCGAAGTCGAAGTCGAAGTCGAAGTCGAAGTCGAAGTCGAAGTCGAAGTCGAAGTCGAAGTCGAAGTCGAAGTCGAAGTCGAAGTCGAAGTCGAAGTCGAAGTCGAAGTCGAAGTCGAAGTCGAAGTCGAAGTCGAAGTCGAAGTCGAAGTCGAAGTCGAAGTCGAAGTCGAAGTCGAAGTCGAAGTCGAAGTCGAAGTCGAAGTCGAAGTCGAAGTCGAAGTCGAAGTCGAAGTCGAAGTCGAAGTCGAAGTCGAAGTCGAAGTCAAAGTCATAAATGATTATGACGTTATCACGTAAATCTATCGTCCGTAAACCGACTTTACAGACAACCAATATATTTTTATAATGATACATGACATTTGAGTCCACTCCGGCCGGCGCACGTGGGCGGCCATATTTGTTTACATATTTTTATCTATGGCATAGCAAGTAACTGCAGTATCTCTAAATTAATAGTCTGTGATTGCTCATACCTACGTCTAGGACTTTGTGCCCCTTAGGTAGGTGTTTTACCGTTGAAACAATACACGTCTAAGAAAAGAAAAAATTGGTTGTCTGTAAAGTCGGTTTACGGACGATAGATTTACGTGATAACGTCATAATCATTTATGACTTTGACTTTGACTTCAACTTTGACTTCGACTTCGACTTTGACTTTGACTTTGATTATTTTATGTAATACAAAACTCAGGTGGAACGTTACGCGGAACGTTACTATTTTTCATGAGTGTTGCTGGTATTTATCAATTTATAAAACGTTATCACGTCAACAATACAAACACCTACTTACTAAAATTAGAACTTAAATTATTTATCATTAATATTTAAAATTATTTATTATAAGCCAACATTTTTTCCTGTAACTAAAATAAATAAGTAATATTTTTACTGTCCACAGATAAAAAACATTTTGTAATAAACGATGCACCTGAAACCTAAACTGGGTTCGGAACCCGTAGTACAGGATTCAGGACTCTAACGCGGTATTTAGATACTCATTATTATCTATGGTACAACAATGTTTGAGAAAGAAAATACAATGACTTCAACAATAATTAAAACTTGTATGTTTTAATAAAATTATCGTTAAGGTGATTGTAGTGAATACCTACATTCCTTTTTTGTACACACTACAACAAATAAAATAATAAAAATAAAAATAATTAATACACAACCTTAATTTATCATAATTCGTAATCACATTCATATTTCAAATAATTGTTCTGAATTTCATATTGTCTTTACTCACAATTAAAAATAATTAAAAATATAAAATCAGGTGAGCAGCAGTCAATCGTAATCTTTAAAAAAATTAAAAATAAAACCCGTTTATGTATTTTTTTGTTTTGAAAATCATATAATTTAATTTCATATGCAAATCTTACACTGGAAAGCTATTCTAAACGTGTCGGCCATAATGTAGCCATTGCTTTATATATCATAGTAATTACTTATATGATCACCTTGAGATAAACTGGAAACCGATGGTTACTTCAGAATATATTGGCTAAGAAAAAAACGTCATTCTATGGTCGGTAAGGTATCCATTGCTTGTTTAAAATAAATTTGTAAGATAATTATAATTAAAAAAGATTGAGCTACTTTGTTTTACATCGGTCCTAATAACTCTATAGAGCTTTCAAAAGTAAGTATCATAGATAAGTAACTATAGAGTAAGTATTTTGAGAAATCAATTGCTTCTGTCACCCGATTTAACACATTTTTTCGAACAAAATATAATTTAAGCCATTACCAAAGTGATTTAATTTGCCATTTTTAATTAAAGTGCGGCTCCTAAATGTCTGAATTGGAATATTTTAATTATCACCAAGCGACGCGTAAATTTCCCACGACTGCTATAAAGAATAAACATTGCCATTGTCTTAAGGCCCCTCTAAGATATACCGCGGGCTAGGGTTGTCACACTGCGAACTTTAATATCTCTTATATTTTTTATTTCTGTCAACCAGACGTAACTACGGCATATGCCATTGCTATATGGTAGATATGCAAACAAACAAACAAACATACAAAATAGGTTTATTTGAAATAATATTGCCTTTATAGTAGGTAGGTGTTTATCAAATACATGTATCAAATATTCTACCTTGACAGGTGTATACATATTTCAATTCAGACTTATATTACACATAAAATTTTAAAGTTATGTATTCATTTCATTAAGCTTGTCTTTCCAAAAATTGGTTACATCATAATAACATTTGTCATTCAGAAACTTGAGTAATTTATATTTAAAGTACCAGGTATACGTACGAAGCGTTTTGCCTCCACTTTCTTAATGCGTACTGCCAAGGAATGGAACTTGTTGCCTGATTCTGTTTTTCTTGATATAATATGTAAAATCCTAAAGTCCTCAAGTACGAGAGTGAATAGGTACCTTTTAGGCCCATACGTACTACATCTTAAACTATGTCATGGGAGCATGGGGGTCACGACCTCATGGTCATGCTGGATTTAATAAAGGTGTTAATGGTAATTAAATAATGGAATTAAATTGATTCAAATAATTAATTTAATTACTGTATTATTGTTGTGTGTTGTTTACTGGTAGCTCAAGCTCAAACCAGGTTCCTTCAGTTTGACAGCCGACGCTCCCTCCTCTAAGACATCATCGATTCAAGTCATAGCTTTATAATATTAGAGGGATGTGTTTAGGAGAATGAATAACCAGATAGAGCGGTTTATTACCACTGATACGCACTCATACAAAATACGCAAGCAATCATTTAACTCACGACAGAAATTAATAAATATTTTTTTTATTGGCACAACAATTTACTAATATTGATTATAATTCGATAAGCATATAATGCAATTTGTTGCATAATTAATAATAACCATCAGATACATACGTCAGATATTTGGATGTATTCTGGCCATGGGTACTTCTCTATACAAATTGACTCAGCTTAAGCTTTTGAATGTACAGTTAAATTGGAATTAAAGCAAAATAGCATAAACTTACTTAACATTTTTTTTTTCTCTAAAATAGAAATATCCTCTTTAACTTCAATTAAATTGGCAATTAGAGATTGTTTTGCTCCGGCCAAGATTTCAACACAAAGTCGCGGAAACAAGTCAAGGTCACTAACCATTCAACCACTACGAATCCTTTTAACCGACTTCAAAATAGTAGTATGTTTTTGTTTCTTTTATGTTTGTTACCGCATAACTTTCGACTGTGTGAACCGATTTTGATCGTTTTTATTTGGTGCTTCCCGTGTGGTCCCATTTAAATTTCATCCAAATCGGACAAGCACTTTTCGAGTTACACTCTAAAAAATGAAAAATGCGTGCTTATACTCACACGATCTACACACCTACATTGACAATTGATCCCATGAGAAACAAAGGTCATTAAAAAGAGTGAAAAAAATGGAACCGACTTCAACACTCAAAAGTATGAAATAACTTGTCGAAGTAGGTACTTCTTTTCATATATGATAACTTTAAAAATATATTACATGTTATGTTAAACTAAGTATGAAGTGGCAGCCCTAGGTCGCAATGGCTCTAGTCGTCGAGTCCGGTCCCAGAAGGCCCATTACGCGGTCGCCGCCTGATTACCGCCCGCCTTGATTTCAACCCTTCTTTACTTAACGTCTAAGGACTACTGATGTTTTGTTAGGAAAACACTGCTTGAGTGTATGCTTCCTAAAATTGTTATTAAAGCTATGTTTTCCCGACAATTTAGATAAATAGGATGGCTCTTACCAGCCGTCAATACCACTATCTAAATTCTATGCTCTTTAACCGAATACCGACACGGACAATAAAACAAAAACACACACTCACTCACTCACACACACACACACACACACACACACACACACACACACACACACAAGCGCGCGCGCAGAGAGAGAGAGAGTGAGACACACACACACACACACACAAAACACTAGCGTAGTAGCGTTAATTATAATTAGTTTTATTTGCTACTCATATAATTCTTGTTTTTCTATGTATGTTTAATGTAATTGGTGGAACTCTATAAGTACTTATTTCAGAGAGTGGCGTTGACATCTGCGACGCAGTTTCTCACTACTGTGTGTCATCGATTCTGAACTATTTATTGTATTGTTTTTAGTTGTGATTAAATAGATTGAAACTTGAAGTAGCGCGCAAACTTATCTGTTTAAAATAAGCTAGGAATATATGGGAGACAGCAGAGCGATCAAAAATAGGTACGACTGTGACCACTGTCCACAGTGGTCACAGTCAGAATGCGGCTGCACTTGTAATGTGGAGAGCGTCGCGGACTAGCCAACTGAGGTCACGTGATAGTTCGTGGCACTAAGCATTTGGACTGTCTTTGTGACTGGTCGGCTGGCGCAGTTGCTAGCACTCTGCCTTCTGAGCCGCTGGTCCCGGGTTCGATTCCCGGACAGGTCAAACATTTGTATGTATGCACATGTCTGTTTGACCTTTGTCTGAGTATGTATAAGTATATATATCAGTCAACAGGTTACCATAGTACAGGCTCTGCCTAGTTTGGGACATGAAGACCTTGCCTTTGTCAGGTTGTAGAAAAACAAAAACAAAATTTGCATTAGATTACCTATAATAACTACCGAGATCTAGTCAGACCTTGCCAGTTTTTTATTGAAAAAATATGCAGACTTTATGGAAAACGCTCTAGCAATTATTGATGTCAGGTCACTCAGCCAGTATTAGATATTAACATAGTATTCGATGCACATGAAACTTAACTCAGGTATTATATTATAATAACTTGTCCACTTTAGTGTTACCAGTGATGACTTACGGATCTGAAACGTGGTCCCTGACTATGGGCCTTCTGAACAGGCTCAGAGTCGCACAACGAGCTATGGAGAGGGCTATGCTCGGAGTTTCTCTACGCGATCGAATCAGAAATGAGGAGATCCGTAGAAGAACAAAAGTCACCGACATAGCCCAGCGGATTAGCAAGTTGAAGTGGCAGTGGGCACATAGCTCGAAGAACCGATGGCCGTTGGGGTCGAAAGGTTCTCGAGTGGAGACCACGGACTGGCAAGCGCAGCATAGGACGGCCACCGACCAGGTGGACAGACGACCTGACTAAGATCGCAGGCAAGGGCTGGATGCGGGCCGCTTCCAACCGGTCCTTGTGGAAAGCAATGGGGGAGGCCTATGTCCAGCAGTGGACGTCCTATGGCTGAGATGATGATGATGATGATGATGAACTTATCCACCCCGTTACAAATAAAATTAAATCAGCTGACAACATACATTAATTAGACTTTTTAAACGATTTCAATAAAAGGAGGGTTTCTCGATTCGACCGAAGGATATATACTTAATAATTTAAGTGTGTTCGCGGATGACTTTATCGTTTATGAACCAATTTTTATGATTCCTTTTTTTTGATAGATTGTGGTCCCATATACATTTCATCAAAATCGGTCGAGCGGTTTTTGAGTTAACTACACTCCAATGATTGAAAAGTGTTACATCAGTGAGGGTGAATGACAAGGATTCTCGCGAGTAGCAAAAGTCACTGAATAGGGTAAAAAAAAATACTGAAAAATGGAACCGACTACGACAAGGTTATTTCGCACTTTTGAGTGTTGAAGTCGATTCCATTATTTTCTTCTTTTTTTGTTTCATATTATGAATAGATTCCTCTAGGTATATATGGTAATAAGATACAATAATTCTAATGTTAAGTAAATAACAATGTAAAGTTATACTCGGGCAAAATGCAACTTAATCACCGTTTTAAATACACAATTTAATAAGATAGAAACTCTTTATTTAACTGTAATTCATCTAAGCACATAACTAACGTTCAAATTTAACTAATCTACTTCAGAACTATACTTACTCGAAGGAACAGTAATCATTTGAAAGCGTTTTCCACTCGTCTTTCAAACGCACGCTCCAGTTTCCAGATGGGAACTCATTCTAACCGCAACTTCCCGTAACGCCATCTAGTGGTGAAGCTAGACACGAACAGCACACTAGCGCCACCGACAACACACACTTTTTAAACCCTTGTAATCACGGGCACCCACACAGCCAACCGAGTAAAAGTGCCAAAAACTGTGCAGTCAACTTTTGCTTTAAACTTAGTCAGAAACATCAAGCAATACTGAACTCTCACAGGTTGTAACTCGGTTGCAAATTAAAAAGCTCCAACATCAAATGACAGTTGTTTTTGCTTAGAGGGAAAACTGTGCTCCTGTACTAAAAAGTCACAAGTAAACCTACGCTGAACGTGTCTTTAGTCATTTTGGTTTCTGAATATAAATATTCAAGCTTATCAGAACTGAAAAGCGGTGTATACCTTCCTTAATAAAGGTTGTTAGGACGTTTTTCTCTTTTTCATACTCATCTTTCTTAGGGGAAATCTTTGTGTGTGTGCGTAAAGCTTGGTGTCTGCACACGAACTTTCTTAAGGAGCGACTTTCTTAAGAAGGCGAAGAAAGCGGAAAGGTTCGCTGTTGAGTGTTTTGTGAAAAATTGCACCGTCTGAGTTCGGCGTTGCGCCGTGAGAGGGCGCATTCACGTTTTTTGAAATAATCAGTAATGCTTTGCTTAACAAAATATAGTATAGGGGCGTTGTGGGTCAGCGTCCAACGCTTAGTTCAAGCGTTTAGAATTGAAGTAGTAAGAAAATTAATAGCACCGTATTTAAATTCCTCAATAAGTTTTTCTTTGCGATTGAATTACTATTGTTAGTGTAATAATCTATATTTGCTTTATAAAAGACTTCAACGCGTCACCCTATTCTTAATATTATAATTTAACCACAGGCTATCCTTGCTTTGTCAATACTCCGAACCGATTTGCTAGTCACAATATGAAAATATACACCCTCTAAACACATCGACCAGTCACATTGCCGCCAAACCTCGCAACAAATCTCCAATTGAAGCCACAATCACAACCCATTATGATCTTAACGAATAGCGTGTCGCGGTTAACCGCAAAATTTGCGAACCAACCAATCACGGCTTTTCCCGCCATATATTTTCCTCTATATATTTTTCCGAGGGTGAAAATCTTAGAAACCACACGACTAACCACAAAGGTCAGGTGATCGACCAATAGGAGATCGTAAATAAAACCGCAAGCCACGCCCTACTAACCGCAAACCAACCACAACGCGAGACCGTCACTCGTCATCGATCCTACTAATGACATTCTTTTTTCGAAAAGAGCTCACGAACTTTTATATATCCAGATCTCTTTCAAATCTCAAATGTACTTGAATGACTGGACGTGTATTAAAACATTACTGTAGTGGATTTATTAAAAATTCACACGTATGTCAATCGACATACTTGGATAAAACGTCTTCTGAACATCACTTTATAGTGTAATAAGTTATACACCTACGACATAGATTTAAAAACTAAAAGTGTTTGTTTTATTAGTAGATTACGCCTATTTATAATTTAAAGGCAGGGTGCTGCAGATTTGGTGTTGAGCATCGTCCTTCGTAAAGATGAAATATTGATTCCCGGGTAGTAGAAGCTCGCCGCACACACGCGTGTTCTCGCGTTGAGACGCACGGACACAGCCGCGACCGCATTATATTCATAATGAATACAGCTATCCCCCTCGCCGGCCGTCTTTGACTTTGTATAAATATATTTTCTCTCACTCGCACGGTACTTGAGCGGGCCATCGCCCGGGGAAGGAGAGGGACGGGCGAAGGTTACGAGGTCGTCTTCGGGAGGTCGACAATTTCTATTTCATTAAGTGGCACGACTTAAACCGCAGTGGATCAATGCTAGGTACGCTATAAACAAAAAAAACTGTTAAAAGTCCATTGTGCAAAAGTATTTTAATTATATCTTACAATTTATAAACCTACTCACATAAAAATAAGACTACATATCTTACCAATTACTCACTACTTTTATATTCTATAGATAGCAATACATTTCCTCACGGAAATGTATTGCTATCTCTCTATCTGTCAGTGATGGCATGAGCCTTAAAATCTCCTTTTCTAAATTAGCTCTGATGAATATGGTGGTGGGAGTTTAAAATGTGAATGTCGCACTTTGGTTAAATTTTCAAATTGTATTGCATTCTATTGTCTCATAAAGGTGAGTTATTATTTTTTTATCTTTTCAATGCAATGGAAAATCGATTTATTTGATTTAGTTTACCCAAAAATTTACCATGGCCACTATTGCAAGTCGAAATGGCGCCTATTTTTAGGCATAGTTAGAGATTGCCTATCATTAATGCGCGACAAAGTTAAAACATCGCTTACACATTTAGGTGAGTTCAATGTCAAGAACGGATGGCGCCTAAAACTAAAATTAAGTTCAGAAAACAAAACTCGATAAGGATATAAAAAGAAATTTCAGTATTCGTTTATACATTAATTTGAGTTGATGTTACTGCGTGCGATTCGCTACAAAGTCTATTTACTTGATACAACAGTGTTTGCCATCATTATACATTTAATTATATTTTGACATGAAGATAGCTTAGCGGTGGGAGCGTCCGCTGTCAAACTGACGGACTCTGGTTCTATCCCTACCGTAGTAATATTATATTATTAATTCTATATCCTAAATTTTTGTAAATATGTCTTTTTTGCGATTAACATGATTTCTATTTCATACAGTTTTAATGCCTCTACACATTCTATCCGGGGTTCCTTTGTGCCGGGAATTCTTATTGTGATTTGAGTGCGCATTAACTATTCATCACAGGACATGGCGGTGGATGGGGCCCTCAAAGATTGTGCTTACCTATGCAAATATGTTTTGGTACTTTCGTAGGGAAAATCCATAAATCATGTATTCTATTGCTTACGTTGTATGTAGAGAATGGAATTTATTTACTTGTCAGGAAGGACTATTTTCTCATCGATAGACAAAAAAAACAAAATTCTATATAACTTATTGAAATACTTTTATGGTTGTCGTAGCTCAGTCACCAGTGGCATGACTTCTGTGTCTTCGGGACCCTGAGTTTGAATCCCGGCAGGGGCAAACATTTGTGCGATGAGTGTAGATGTTTGTCCCGAGTCTTGGGTGTTTGTTTGGTGTGATTGTGTGTCCTTGCCTCCCGCGACACAGGGTATCCTAGTTAGGGGTTTGAGTATGAAAAAAAAAATTGATTATTATTCTTGTTTCCTTCACTCACGTACCTAAGGATTTTTTCATATCAAACCCACACTTTTGCACTAAGATTCCCTGTTTTGCGGCAGGCATGGACAAACACGGCAACCATCGCCGAATATTATGCATCACCTCCACTAAACACGCTGACACAATAAATTCTTAGAAAGTAACCCTAATTCAAAATACCAGGATGAAGGCTTGAGCAAAATTCTACCGCATTGCAAGCCTCGATCCCCTTCCCAAACGAGCCCTTATATTAATTAGCAGAATATTTTGGGGGTTATTATTTACGTAATAAAGCCTTATTTAGCGCACTCCAAATGAAATATGAGCAATTGAGGAGAATAAGTACTAAGCACGACCGTTAGCTTTACGCAGATATTCTTTGTCTGTTGTCTTATTTATGGTTTGCGTTCTTCATTTGTTTTTATTTTCGCGCCACTTTTTTAACTGGAACATAATATTACTTGTATATTATATATATATATTTTTATATATTTATTAACATTCACACAAGGTCTTCAGGTCCCAAACTAGGCAGAGCCTGTGCTATGGTAACCTGATGACTGATATTATATACTTATATATACATATACACACCCAGACACAGATCAAACAGACATGTTCATACACACAAATGTTTGACCTGTCCGGGAATCGAACCCGGGACCAACGGCTCAGAAGGCAGAGTGCTACCAACTGCGCCAACCGGCCAGTCCACTTAGTTTATGAAACTGTATCATGAGAGAGAAGCCTTTTTGGTTCTAAAAACACGAGTGTAAGAAAAAACAATCCGTAGGGAGTAAACTCTAAGGCTTTCACGGCCGGCGTTGCATGTTGTATGTATTGCTTCCGGGCTGTTTGGCCGTGGTCTATGTGAAACTTTTGTTCCAGACGTTTCGTCGATCACTGCGGTCGACATCTTCAGTGGTTCAGGTCCGAGCGGCGACAAGAGCGTAGAACTCTCCTCCGCGGCGTCTTACCTCAGTATCAGAGAAGACGCCGCGGAGGAGAGTTCTACGCTCTTGTCGCCGCTCGGACCTGAACCACTGAAGATGTCGACCGCAGTGATCGACGAAACGTCTGGAACAAAAGTTTCACATAGACCACGGCCAAACAGCCCGGAAGCAATACATACAACAAAATCCGTAGGGAGTTTTTTAAAGCATTTCACGAGTGTTTTAAGACCAAATTATGTGGATTTCATATATTACTTTATTTAATCTCATAAAATAGACAATAAAATTCACATAACATTACAGCATATGTTTGCATTTATTTGTAAACATTCAGCACTAAAATCCATTTGCTGGTCGCGCGTGTGTGTTCCGCCGCGCCCACAGATTATATGTGTAAAAACTGCATTGCAACCTCCTTGGTCCAGCTGAAGTGGTCAATAAGATACATTTTGATTCTCTTTACATAAACTACAAACATAAGAACAAACTGCGAATCTTAGGTATCAGTTTGACACTAGTAGTATCAGATAAGTATGTCATTTTCTACTGAGAGCTAGCAATGATTTTTCATGCTTCCGTAAAAATGTCTAAATTCCAAATAATTAAAAAAACAACTGGTTGCACTTCGGGAGTGCCGGCAAAAGTGAAAACTTGAACATGATTGATGATGATGATGAAAAGTAGCCGATGTGTTATTCCGGGACCTGAAGTATTTACATACCATGTTTCATTCAAATCCGTTCAGCCGTTCTGGCGTGACAAACATCCATCCATACGTACATCCATTCAAACTTTCAGATTTATCATATTAGTGGGACACGTAAACAAAGAAATATTTCTTCTTTTTATACAGGCGTATTGATAACCGAACTAAATAATACTTTTAAGAAAACGAGTTTTTCAAATAAAACTACCAAGAAACGAAAATGTTCCTTATTTTTAAAACATTTAAGTTTAAATTTCAACGGCGGTCTACTCTCCCTCCGTCTTACGATCTGACGATCTGACGCGAGTTTAACATTTTTCCCCATAGATGATAGTGCACAACGCCGCTAAAGAAGTTATTACTTCAAAAATCCAGTTAACTTGACAACCGTTATTCTTTGTACATTACATTACATTATTACACATTTTTTTTTTTTTTCATTTATTAAGTTTTTACATTATTTAACTTAAGCTAAAAATACTCGAAAACCTAGAATAGGTTTAACTTGAGTATTACATCCTCTTAATAGTAATTATTACAATAATACCTAAAAAAAATAGTAAAACAAAAGCTAAAGCCTAAAAATGCAACAAAAAATCTGCTTCAAACAAGGTTACCAAACTTAAATATTATACTAGGTTACAAAGTTAATATAAGCCATAGTACTATTGTCTACACTTTAAAGAAAAGATTACTGCCTTCTACAAAGCAAACAATCAATGTATCGTAATTAATTGCACTATAATAATTAAGATTATTCTGCATCTAAATAATAGTTAATTCTTACTTCAACAGTATCATCATCATCTCAGTCATAGGACGTCCACTGCTAGACATATTATAATGATAAGTTGTTGGGTTTAAGTGTGAAAAAAAATACTTTAAAAAAAAATCTGGTTCACACTTACACAGTTCTGGTCCATACTTAATGGCCATAAAAATTTTCAACAAATTACCTGACAAAATTAAAGTAGAAAAAGAGTCGAAATTCATCACACATTTAAAACAATCGCTTTTAACGAAATGCTATTACAGCTTGAATGAGTTTTTGTATGATAAATTTGAAAACTAATAAATAAATCGGTCGCTCCACATTGCTATACCCTACCAGGGTCGCTTGAAAAAAATGCATTTAAGACCTGCATGTAACGCCATATGAATGCAATAAACTATTGAGTATTGTAAATTATACTGCCACTGACAATTGATTTGTGAGATGAGGTGAGACAGTGGTCAAACGCAAGCTTATGAAAAAAATCTTTAAAAAAAAAAGATTTGATGGATACTGTTTATCTGAAATATTAAATCGGCATTATTGCGTGCTAACATATTAAAACATTCAATTTCCACCTACAAACGCTACCTAATTCTCGTCCATTGTAGCGTCGCGTCGTGATTCGATCACAAAAAGTCGACACACGCATTATTTAAATACAATGGTCGTTCGTTAGGCAGCCTCAGGAGTTCGATGCAAGATTTAATTAAATCGCCTCCCCTCCCCGCGGGAAGTGACTTCCTTTCCCCTCCCCCGACATCCCTGCTTTGCTTGGAACACAATATATTGAACAAGAAGTAAGGGTAAGTCGCAAAATTGTAGCGTTTTAAAGAGCAGTAGCACTCTACCTGATATTTCGCCCGGGGAAGTATCGCCACTATACCTATTTACCGCCAGGCAGTAGTGTTCGCATTACTGTGTTCCGGTTTGAAAGGTATGGTTTCCGATGAAATTATAAGCACATGACAATTACCAACTTTACTCATATGTCTCAGGGTGACGTGCCCAGTGGTGTTCCTTACGAATTGTATCTGTCAGAGGGAATTGGATCTGTGTAGAATAGGCAGAGGATATTACTTAACATCCTGTGGGATTTTGCTTGTCCCGTCACCTTATCCCATAAAAAAGGTAAGGTATCTTGCAGTCATTGTTTGCTAGTTGATACTCGCAAATATATCCTATTTTATTTATGAAATACAAGCAAGTTGAGATATTCATCAACAATATTTAGTATTAATTCCGTGACTTTTAATTCCAGCAATTTTCCGTATCCTGAAACTCTTCGACACGTGGTTCGCTTCTTCACGAGTTATCCTCAGGAGCTGTTGACTGGTTGACTGCCGGGACGAGAGTGAACAAACAAGTTGACAGTTGGTCAGCGATCGCCGTAGCCATTGGGGCCATTACGAAAAATTGCCAATCCTTTATGACTATGAACTTAATAATTAACTATTAACTAACTAACAATTAACTAATATAAAATACATGAAAATAATTTGCAGCACAAATTACTCTTAATATTCATATAATTATTATTCAACATTTCCTACATTATCATAAAAATGAATGATATGGGAAATGAATTTGACTGGCCGGTTGGCGCAGTTGGTAGCACTCTGCCTTCTGAGCCGCTGGTCCCGGGTTCGATTCCCGGACAGGTCAAACATTTGTGTGCATGAACATGTCTGTTTGACGTGTGTCTGGGTGTGTATATGTATATAAGTATATATATTAGTCATCAGGTTACCATAGCACAGGCTCTGCCTAGTTTCGGACCTGAAGATCTTGTGTGAATGTTAATAAATAAATAAATTTAAAAAAAATAAAAAATAAAAAAATACTGTGCAAGTTCGCTTGAGCCACTTCCAGGTAAACATCGATCGATGTAACTCGCTTATCTCTGTTTGAGTGCAAGACCGGTATGAACCGGTATCGAACACAACTGTTGACAGCGGCCAACTTATACTTACCTACAATAGTCATACATTATCTGCTTGGTACGGCAACGTAAATAACTACATTTTTGTTTATATTCTCATATAAGTGAAATGATTTCTTTTGAGAAATAAAGAGATCTTGAACTCTTTTTTAGTACTGTAGGTACTGGACAATACCGATGGAAGAATTTCATGCTAAGCTCATCGATACATTTTTGTGGCAAAACCGATCTGTTGATTTGCACTTTACGTAACTCCGTAAAATAAATTATATGTGAATAAGCTCTTGCAGAATGTATTAGATTTGAGCATTTTAAATATTCATGAATAAAGCTGAGAATACTATTATTTATTTAATAGTATAAAAGGTAGCATTAAAATAAACAAACGAACATTCTAACGTACATTTTCTTATGGGAGCGTTCGAATTTTAATAACAATTTCTACTCACTTGTGAATAAATAGCATTCTCCTCACCAAAATCGATAATTAAAACTAGTGATTGACAGATAGTATGGTGAAAACGTATTTTATTACGAACGATGCCACGGATTGAAGCAGAGAATTAATTATGTTAGCTTATTTTCTGTAACGTAAATCAAGTGTATAAGATTGACTACTGCTTGTGTTATGTACTGTAGCATGGTTGTACCCTAGTCGGCAATTTCCTCGAGGCTTGATTTATTGTTGCTTCTGGTCGCGAGCGTGCCTCAGAGCAGCTAAAGGATTGCGGGAACCTTTTTGTTGGTGTCGGTAGGCTGGCAATGCTGGAATGTTGCAAGATTGATTTCACCTATTGATTTTATTTATTATTTACCGATGAAATTCCAAATTTCATATTACAAAATTCAACGCATTCGCATTATCGTTGAAACTTGTTAATGTGATATACTAATATGATACATTTTATTCCATTTTATTTATGATTTTATATATCTAGCGGTCCGCCCCGGCTTCGCACGGGTAAAAAAATTAAAGATTATTAAATGCCTAATTTTTTTGAAAATATAATATAGGCTATGTCACCCGGGATAGTGTTGATTCCCAACAATAAAAGAATTGTTCAAATGCGTTCAGTAGTTTCAGAGCCTATTCAATGCAAACAAACATACAAACAATGAAATATTTGCTCTTTATAATATTAATCAAGATTAAAGTAAGGTTTAGTTTTTATGAATTATATTTTTTTATGCTGTAGGTATAAATAAATAGCGTAATTTATGAATAAAAAATTGGAATAGCATTTGACTATTATCTCGCCTGATGTTTAGTGACGATGTGTGCGATTACGCTAGACCTAGAGTGCTCACTGGTTTGCAAGGACTGCAGCCTGAACACACTTTGTGTTAGGTCACAGTTTTTCAAACTTGAGGGTGCTAGTGCATGTCATAAATAAGTCCTAGTGAAGGAAATACTGTTATCATTCCCAGCATGGTGGTAGGGTCCTTTCGAGTACCCGCCTGGCTAGCTACCACCCTCAAGTTTGAAAAACTGCCACCAAACACATAGTGTATTCAGGCAGCAGTCCTTGAGAGCCAGTAAGCATTCTAGGTCTAACGTGATAACATCTTCAATCTCATCGTCATTGACCATCAAGATAAATAGTAGTCAAACGCTAAATCTATACAGTATAAATAAAAAAAAAGAGGTATGGCACTCGGGGACTGCCGCGGTAAAGCTATTGCATAGCATTTTTTATCAACTTATTCAAGTTATGCCGATACAACCAATCCCACCTAGAGGCGAGTTGCTGAGCCAAACAGACAAGCGTGATATTTCAAAAAAGTCATTAATAGTTTTGCTATTCATCGATAGATGGCAAAACTAAAAAGTATCACCGCTGTGCCGGTCGGAGTGGGAGGTGTTAGGTCATTTTCGTTACGGAATTTCTGGATTCGGTCTCCACGCTCAAGGCCCGCGATAGAAGCTATGCAATAGCTTCAAGGACATAACAATAAAAATACACAAGAAAGTTTTTTAAATTCTATTATAAACGAATAGTTTTGGATATTTGCAATTGAAATATTTTCCCAAATTTAAGTATAAAAAAAAAGAGTTCGTTCATGTATAAGACAATCCGTAAAAAGGATAGTATATGTATCTATGTATTAAACAATACATACAAAAAGAGTTAGAGTGTGTTCCGTTGTCCGGCGGCGGATTGGGTCACTTTTTCTCGCAGTGTATTAAGACGGGATCTTTCGCCCCCAGGCACGGGTATGATTTATACCTACTCCACGTCCCCTGGGTCAGGTCACCCTCGGACTACTTGTGATACGCATCTCGTGTGAACATGCCTTATCTTTGCAATGTAACGTTTTGCTGTTAGAGTTATTTTACACTAGTTGCGTCTCGCGGTTTCATCCGTGTCGATTATGGTTTTCCTGCTACCTCAATTATTATTATTATCCTACGGGAACTATACTTTTTTGAGATAAAAGTAGCCTATGTATTCCAGGGTCTTACTAATCTTCATACTAAATTTCATTGAAATCGGTACAGTTTGAACGTAGAGGAGGAACAGAGGTTTTTGAATTACTTGCTCATCCCACGGTAACAGCAATTATTTTTAGGATGAAAAGTAGTCCATGTGTTAATCTATAGGGTCTAAACTATCTCCATACCAAATTTCATGGAAATCGGTGCAGCTGTTTGTTTTGAGACATTCGCTACGCTTAGGATTTTTCAGGGCACTTACGCCAAAAATCAACTGTAGGCACTCAAAAGTAAAACATATAAGTACTGCAGAGCTATTACGCAGTCAAGTTCTTTTTCCGCAGTTATATACAAGCATATGATACGTAGGTATAATATGGGAGCTTATCCGAGAATCTGTTAGTTGAAATTCAGCCACGCATGAATATTTTCAAGGACCTGTGCGCTCGGTCTCATCAAACGGCCAAGTTTCAAAAAGACGTTCTGTACAAAACTTCGCTTATTAAAGCCAACAAACTTTAAGGTACTTTCACATCAGCCCTACTAATTAATCAGGAACATTTTGAAGCCGGAATCAACAACAAAGTATCAAATTACAACCAAACTTTGGATGCTCTAATAGACTTAAGTAATAGAAAAGTTTTGAGTTTGATACTTAAAGGGAACAAATATAATGATCACTAGATAAATATAGTGTGCACTAAAAAATTAGCGCCAAATTTAGTAAGTGGTCACCAAATACGCAGTCATGTAGTCTAAGGCGGAGTCATGTATTGCAGGTACGATGAATGTTTTTGAAAAAATGTCCTGCTCTAAAGTATCTTATATTATTTATTGTGAATGTATAGCACGGGAATTACTCACGTAATAAGTCAGAGGGTTCCGACTATAGTTTCAACCACATTCGGTGGTCTTTTTTGAGGAGAATACGGGGCGCTCACGCACGCGGTCGAGGTTCGCCTCGTACTGATATGTACTTACTACGAGTAATATCTAATAATAACATAAATGTATTATATATATGTGGTATCCGGCTTTACTCACGTTTATAGTCGAAGTTTAGACCTAGGTCGGTCAGTGGTCGCCGCGATCTGGCAGCGTAAACCCACCTGAGGATGAGCATCGGACATGCTCGAAACCTAGGTCGAAACTTCGACTATAAACGTGAGTAAAGCCGGATACCACATATATATAATAATGTGTCAAACTCACGAGAATTTCCAATCAATGTATTTCTGCAAAAAACAATGTTTTGATTTTTAATAAAATAAAAAATAAAATAAATATAAGAGATTTATATTATAAGTTTGAAATTCGCTCTAAAGTGTAATCGATATATCTTTTAGTTAGTGATTAGTTCACTATGGATATAAATTAACTTCATATGAATTACACTGACGCTAACTTACTCGTATCTATGTAAAAAAATATTGGTGAAAATATGAGCCCTGTATTCTACTTCGTTATACATCTTAACACAATCTCAAACAAGTTATCTTTCGACAAATTAGCTCTCAAGACAGCGAAGTCTATAAATAACGTTTTCGTCCTCATATCACGCGCTTTATCTTAAAATACTGTCACGTTTTTTGGGCAGTGATGATGAAGAATGAAGACGCGACATCAAGCTTTGTCAAGAAATACTAAAATACCAAGTGCAATGGACACACAATGCAGCAAAGTGAGTTTAAGTAAGTGTTTTCTCACTTTTTTTTAGTTACCTTTAAAGATGTGATCATCATCACCATCTCAGCCATAGAACTCCACATGGACTTTCACATGGACAGGGTAAAAGCGGTCCGAATCCAGCCCTTACCTGCGATCTTAGTCAGGTCGTGTGTCCACTTCGTCGTTGGCCGACAGCCGGTCGCTGAACTATCATCGCTGCACTACAGAAGTACTTTACTTGTCATGTATTTAACTCAGTAATATATGTGAAATATTTATCAATCATGCAAATTTACTAACTTTTGTACTTTTGACTATCAAATTAATGCTTTTTTGTGAGTAATTGAACCCAATACCTGACATAGTTCTCCGTGAAGATGTAATCGAAAGCAGGATTGCCTTCATTGGAACTTTGAACGAGCTATTTTCTGGAGCTGAAAATACACACATAGTTTTCATACATTATAGCTTATGGAAAGCATGCGGTGACGATGACGCGAGTTTCACGCTTTTTGTTCACGCACAAAATACACATATATATTACACAATATACATATAGCTCTTAGAAAGCGCGCGGTGACGATGACGCGAGTTTCACGCTTTTTGTTCACGCACAAAATACACATATATATTACACAGTATACATATAGCTCATAGAAAGCGCGCGGTGACGATGACGCGAGTTTTACGCTTTTTGTTCACGCACAAAATACACATATATTACACAGTATACATATAGCTCATAGAAAGCGCGCGGTGACGATGACGCGAGTTTCACGCTTTTTGTTCACGCACAAAATACACATATATATTACACAGTATACATATAGCTCATAGAAAGCGCGCGGTGACGATGACGCGAGTTTCACGCTTTTTGTTCACGCACAAAATACACTTATATTACACAGTATACTTATAGCTCATAGAAAGCATTCTGTGACGATGACGCGAGTTTGACGCTTCTTGTTCACGCACAAAATACACATATATTACACAGTATACATATAGCTCATAGAAAGCGCGCGGTGACGATGACGCGAGTTTCACGCTTTTTGTTCACGCACAAAATACACATATACTACACAGTATACATATAGATCATAGAAAGTGCGCGGTGACGATGACGCGAGTTTCACGCTTCTTGTTCACGCACAAAATACACATATATTACACAGTATACATATAGCTGATAGAAAGCGCGCGGTGACGATGACGCGAGTTTGACGCTTTTTGTTCACGCACAAAATACACATATATATTACACAGTATACATATAGCTCATAGAAAGCGCGCGGTGACGATGACGCGAGTTTGACGATTTTTGTTCACGCACAAAATACACACATATTACACAGTATACATAAAGCTCCCGGAAAGCGTGCGGTGATGATGACGCAAGTTCCATAATTTTTGTTCAGCCAAACGCTGAACGCGCCTAAAGAAGTTTTCACTTCAAAAAAGATTTCTTCGTTGTACATTTAGAAGTAAACTGCATATTATTTCTCTGGTAGTTTCACGTAACCCGTCTTATTTCTTTCATCTCAGAAGACGCGTGTGTATAAATCTCTGGGGTGGACAAAGAAATGATAAATAACACGCGTGCGTTTGAGTTATGTTCTTGATGTGATAAAGTGCGCGGAGACCCTTTGACTGTTGCCTAATCTGTGACATGGTTACAAATGGCCCAGCAACTAGTTGGGGAAAACAGGATTACAAGTTTGCGGTTAATATAGGTAGACGATAGGTTTCTGTAGAATTTCACCGACTTTCAAAAAAAGAAATAAATTTTCTATTCAATTGAGTTTTCTTTTTCATTTTAGAACGTCGACATTTGTGAACTGATTTTAAAAAATCTGTTTTTCATTCGATTTGATAAGAGTCCTACCAAATTAGTCCTGTTGAAAAAAAATCAAAATCAGTCTAGAATTTCTCTTTATTTTCTAGAAAGTATTGAAAATGTACAGCAAAACTAATTACCAGAAGTTGCTTTGTGTAATTTTTCTCCACGCAGTGTAAAATTTTTTTCATTTGAAGCGATGATAGCTCAGCGGTGAGATAGGCGCCTGTCAAACTGACGGATGCTGGTTCGATCCCTTCGAAGCCGTTGATCCCTACCAATGGCTTGAGCTTCCGGTAAAGGTTACACGCCTGGCTAGCTACCACCCTAAAGTTTTAAAAACTGTTACCAAACACATGTCGTGTTCAGGCCTTGAGTCCTTGAGAGACAGTAATCATTTTAGGTCTAGCAATTTATGTATATATAATCTGAATCTTGGAAACGGGTCCACCGTTTCCAAGATTCAGATTATATATACATAAATTGCTCGTTTAAAGGTATAAGATTGCTTGCTTGCTTGCTATTTTAAAATAAAAATACTTCAGTTCCTAAACAAAACAATTTATCAGCAATATAAATAGCTTTACTCAAAGAGTAAAACTACTTCATAGCATTATTTAAGCTTGGCTTGCAGTCTCATCTCAATTGCTATTAAAGGATTACTGTCGGGTACAAAGCGATGGCATTTTGTTCCTTGCCCCTTGTCCAGTCCCCCTTTCACCCCCTCTTCACCTCCCCTTACCCTGTCCTTAGCGCCGACCCTCAAGACCTTCGTACATTTGCATAGCTTTAGAACGGGCTTAGGTTTTTTGCTTCCACTACGTTCTTAAAGGATAAAGGAAGGGAGCTTTGATTTTTCTTTCTTTTGAATTCCTTTTGTGTTGACGATTAGAGTTGTCTAAAAAATATAATTTAAGAATAATTAGCAAAGTACAAGGCAAGTAACTCCTTTGAGAGTAACTCCTTAAAGTTGAATTCATCGTCATCATCATCATCTCAGCCATAGGACGTCCACTGCTGGACATAGGCCTCCCCCATTGATTTCCACAAGGACCTGTTGGAAGCGGTCCGCATCCAGCCCTTGCCTGCGATCTTAGTCAGGTCGTCTGTCCACCTGGTCGGTGGCCGTCCTATGCTGCGCTTGCCAGTCCGTGGTCTCCACTCGAGAACTTTTCCACCCCAAGGGCCATCGGTTCTTCGAGCTATGTGCCCTGCCCACTGCCACTTCAACTTGCTAATCCGCTGGGCTATGTCGGTGACTTTTGGTCTTTGTTAGAAGTTGAATTCATACCGAGATAATGTCATAGTAATTTTATTAAATTTTTCTTTAATATTCTATCCATTTTATATTTCTAATTATTGCCAAATATTGAGTTATGTGTTAATTTCATAGATAGATAGATAGATTAACTCTTTATTGCAAATCATAAAATGAACATTAAAAATGTATTTTATACTAATTGTAGCTTATGGTAATACAATCGGCGGTCTTATCGCTAAAGCAATCTCTTACAGACAACCTTTGGATGGACAGGATAGATTGAACAACAATTAATATTAGTTCATAGTGTGTTTTTCAATGTCTCTACTATTTATTGTTAAATTTCTAATATTATCTATAGTATAAACATTTTATCTTTGTCCATCTGTATGTATATTCGTGTAGCACATATATGTACTTATTATATAAAACTAATATTAATTGTTGTTGAATCGTGCCGTGACGTCACGACGTAGCCTAGGTGTTATTCCAGGGTAGAATCTATTCATTCCGAATTTCATGAAAGTCCGTTCAGCCTGTAGTGGCATGAAGGAGTAACAAACATACAAATGCCAAACGACAGACAAACATTCGCATTTATAGTATTGTGTAACAAGCACTTGAAGGAATACAAACTCTATCAACTTACAACTTTACATTATGAAATTGTGAGTGTATTCAATCGCAGAGCAATAAAAAAAATATTACCAAAAAATGGAACCCACTTTAACACCCAAAAGTGTGAAATAATAACTTCTTGAAATCGCTACCATGATAGTCCAAAAGTAACTATTATCAAAATATTGTGCTCATGGTACCGACTTCTACAATTTATTTCACAATTTTCAGTGTTGAAATCGTTTCTATGTTTTTGGTAATTATTTTCTTCAGTGACCTTTGCTACTCACGGGATCAATTGTCATTGTGTATGTTCACCGATTTCTTCACCCTCAATAGGAAAGTCATCAAAGTAGACGTAACACGTTTCAGTTATTGGAGTGTGAGTCAAAAAACGCATAGCTAAATAGATACAATCTAAAACAATTTATTTCAGTTTGAAACTAAATTTAACCTAAGCTACGAGTACATCAGTAAAAATAAACAGAGAGCCGTCACAGACAATCCTGGGCCAGAAGCCTCGAGTGAGCTCTTAAGCCTGCTTTCTCTGTTAATTATTAATTCAGGCCAGCTTCTAGCTCTCGTCCGCTGCATATTCATGTGGACAGAGATCAACATACCTAAAGTAGTACGTTAATGAATGCCTTTATTAAAATAAAACACTAATAACTAATTACAATACTGCAGCTACTACAATAACATTTGAGCAATCCACTAGCTTTTGGAAGCCTATAGATAACTCAAATGTTCTAACCCGCTACCGGCCGGCAGCGTGCCCAGAATGCTAGCAGCATTGCCACGAAATGGATTTTCCAAAATTTATCTGAGCGTTTGATCGATGCGACGCGTGACCAAAATGCTGGCACATATTTGGCTTAACGCATTGCAATTCAGTGTGGCGTAGGGTAGTGACGATGTGGCGTGACACGTCACACACGACGTATACATATCTAGAATATTAGAAATATTTTCTTTGCGGAACTTTGACGACTGGAAAATTAGGTAAATTGTAACTTTTGGCTCTTTATTCTGGAAAGATTGCCGATCACTGGTCTAGAGGACTATTTTGACATGGCCCTTTCTTAGGGAAAAAATTACCGTTAATTTTTAATTACCTACCTAAAGTTAGATATTAAAATTAGAATACCTCAAACACATAGATATTGTGCTCATGCCTTAAGCCATGCTTTGCATTCCCCGATAGGCAGCTGATACATATCTTGAATATCCAGCATCACGGGAAGGATCGCTTGGCACGCGTCGTCTGACGCCCGCCTTGCGATCACCGGCATTCTGATGACGTAATTAGGGATGACGTCATACGTTGGACGCTTGCGAGCTTAACATCACAATTTCATTGGGGAATGGTATTATACAAGTTAAGATTTCAGGTATGCATTGTTTCATTTGGTAAATACGCAAACGATGAAAAAAATATTTACTAAAAAATGGAACCGTCTTCAACAATCAAAAGTGTGAAATAACTTGTTGAAGTCGGTAGCAGTTCACAAAAGTAACTATCATTACAATATTGTGCCTAAGGCACCGACTTCGACAAGTTATTTCACACTTTTGATTGTTGAAGTCGGTTCCAATTTTATGGTAATTTTTTTTTTCTCCCTTTTCAGTGACCTTTGCTAATCACGGGATCAATTGTTATTGTGTATGTGCAACGTCGAGTGGCACTTTTCAGTTATTGTAGTGTAACTAAAAAAAAACCTGTCCAATTTTGATGAAATTTAAATAGGACTACCACGAAAGTATACTCTATCAAACAAAAAAATAATTATCAAAATCGGTTCATAAATGACAAAGATATCCGTGAACACACATATAAAATATATACGGTCGAATTGAATAACGTTCTTCTTTTTTTTTGTTGTCGGTTAAAAAAGGAAGGATGCCACAACGCCTAGTACCAAAATGAAGTACAGTTTAATATACCTACCGATAGACTGGATACTCAAAGTACCTATAGGTAGTTACCACATAGTGAAAATATTTTCCTATTTTTAAGGCAAATACCACTTTCTGTTTGTATTTTTATACTGTTGCAGATTTATATTGCTCATATTCAAGATGTTAAACTCAATATTTATATTATATTTTTTTTTTTTTATTAACATTCACACAAGGTCAGACCACGGACTGGCAAGCGCAGCATAGGACGGCCACCGACCAGGTGGACAGACGACCTGACTAAGATCGCAGGCAAGGGCTGGATGCGGGCCGCTTCCAACAGGTCCTTGTGGAAATCAATGGGGGAGGCCTATGTCCAGCAGTGGACATCCTATGGCTGAGATGATGATGATGATGACACAAGGTCTTCAGGTCCCAAACTAGGCAGAGCCTGTGCTATAGTAACCTGATGACTGATATATATCCTTATATACATATACACACCCAGACACAGGTCAAACAGACATGTTCATGCACACAAATGTTTGACCTGTCCGGGAATCGAACCCGGGACCAACAGCTCAGAAGGCAGAGTGCTACCAACTGCGCCAACCAGCCAGTCGTTCAAAAAAAGAAAATCAAATGTTTTACTTGAAATGTTTGTATCCACAAAAAAATATAAATGTACTGACGACTAACAGATCGTCGGTGAAACATAATTACTTATTTCAATTTTTAGTTTTTTTTTTTCTTACACTACCTTCGCACTACGATTACCTGTGTCGCGAGAGACATGGACACACACAATCACAGCAGACAAACATCCAAGATTGGATATGATATAAGTGTTTTGCACTCATATTAAAGAAAGAAAGAAAGAAACCACTTTTATTCAAGACACTCACAATACACATTACACAAGAGATACATATTTTATATTAGCGATATATATTGCCTTTATATATTTTGCAATATATTTAAATAAAACTATACAAAAAAAATAAAGCCTATTTTTATATCTGCCTACTGTCCAGCCAGTAACATTCAGCGGAAAATTTAACATTGCATTATTTTGAGACGAATTTTGCCTCATAACAAAATATACCTTCACTATTGCTTTTCACAGTACATTTTCGCGTGCACCAGTCATATTGGATATGTTGCAAGCTATATTGGCGTGATCACTGGGTTGACACGCGGGACATCGCCGGCCAAACTTTGCCGACGTCTGTCCCCAAGACACCCGTATTCACGTATCAGTAGTTATTTGTAAATTGAACTCACATATGAATATGGCGACATGTTATAGTGCCCTGGTACTTTTTATTGATGAATTATCAGGGAATTCATTTTTTTTGTAATACTGTATAGATCGTTTTACCACTATCTCACTTGATGGTCAGTGACGATGTGGTCGAAGATGTCATCACGCTAGACCTATAATTCTCACTGGCTCTCAAGGACTGCTGCCTGAACACACTATGTGTTTTGATGACAGTTGTTCAAACTTGAGGGTGGTAGCTGACTAGGCGGGTATTTGAAAGTACACTACCTCCATGCTGGAGGAATTTGATAACGGTGTTACCTTCACCGGAAGCTCAAGCTGTTGTTGGGGATTGAACCAGTGTCCCTCAGTTTGACAGGCGACGCTCCCCCCGCTGAGCTATCATCGCTTTAAAAGCAAAAGCGCGCTATTACTGTCAATAAGTTTTTGAAAATATGAGTATAAGCTTGCGTTTGACCACTGTCTAGCCTGATGTCAAGTGGTGAAACTTTGCCTACGTCTGTCCCCAAGACACCCGTATTCACGTAGGTATCACTGGTTTTGGACGCGATCTATGACAGGTCATGGATATCTAAGATGGATTATTTCTTAATTTTATGAAATGGTGGCAAACAGGCCGCCTGATCGTAAGTGTTTCTGAAGTTAGCAATGAAGACATCTTGTATCTGTGGAGGGCTGAAATTTTTAATTGTCTTTCTAGCCATCTATTAAGGGTTGAACATTTAATTTGCTTATTAGACAATTTAGAGTCTTTCCAGCTTATTTTGTTGAAAGTTCTAAATGTATAATAAACTCTTAAAAAATCTACACTTATATTTTACTGGTTACTTTACTATGAACTATGAATGCACAATCCTGGAGTCTTCAAGTCGCGAGTGAATAGGTACCTTCTAGGTTTGCGTGCTAAATCCTAGACAACGTCATCACTTAACATCAGGTGAGACAGTTGTCAAACGCAAACTTATAATATGTAAAAAAATAATGTTTTTGAAGCTTAATTCTGATTAAACAAAATTTGATTTCATTTGCTAATTTACTAATGAAGAAACAGTTTGCATCTACGATATTATTCTTTTTTGAAAAATCTCGCCATAACGACATATGCACTGAAAGTATGTCTTACACAAAGGCACTCCTATTCTTAAACTATATCTTACACAAAGGCACTCCTATTCTTAAACTATATCTTACACAAAGGCACTCCTATTCTTAAACTATATCTTACACAAAGGCACTCCTATTCTTAAACTATATCTTACATAAAGGCACTCCTATTCTTAAACTATATCTTACACAAAGGCACTCCTATTCTTAAACTATATCTTACACAAAGGCACTCCTATTCTTAAACTATATCTTACATAAAGGCACTCCTATTCTTAAACTATATCTTACACAAAGGCACTCCTATTCTTAAACTATATCTTACACAAAGGCACTCCTATTCTTAAACTATATCTTACATAAAGGCACTCCTATTCTTAAACTATATCTTACACAAAGGCACTCCTATTCTTAAACTATATCTTACACAAAGGCACTCCTATTCTTAACAAAATAATTTTAAAAAAGTAATTTAGAAACCTCTTTGTGATATGTTGTAAGGTAACATAATATTCTTTCCATCTGGCTCACGTGCGGTCTAACAATTAATTAGCTACTTAAAAATTATTAAAGCTGTGAAACTGTATACTTACCTATTAATAAATCCCACTATTTTGATATTATAAATGTCAAAGTTTGGATGGATAGATGGATGGATGTTTGTACTCAATCACGCCAGAACGGCTGGACGGATCTGGATGAATTTTGATACAGGGTTGATTATAGTCTGCAAATAGAACATAGGCTATATATATATTATCTCGGTAAAATGTATAATTCCCGTGGAATAATTGATGAAGCGGGAAAACGGTAATCCGTGCGGGTTAAACCATGGGGCGCCTTTTATTATAGATAATATGACGTATTTCCTTAATATTTTTTGGTGTTACAGATTTGGAGCGTTACAATATGACTGGATTTTTAAAAATATATACTTGTATATGTAAATAAATAAAAGTGTTATTAGTAATATATTTAGAGCCCGTGGGACATCTGTGAAGTATATATTTGTCATACTCTAAATCAACACGCATTAAGACTAGTCCCGCCCTCTTTGCCTGTAAACACCTGCGAGCCTCTGTAATGTCATCGACACTTAAGCCCTTAATAATCATATTAAGGGTGCCTATAATGCGAGTAGCTTTGTCCCGTTGAATGGCAATGTTGATTCATGAGCCAAAGACGGTAGCCGTGGCTTAGTGGTCAGTGACATGACTTCTGGGTCTCTGGGATCCTGGGTTCGAATCCCGGCAATGGAAAACATTTATGCGATGAGTGTAGGTTATTGTCCCGGGTCTTGGATGTTGTATGATGTGGTTGTGTGTGTGCGTGCCACCCGCGACACAGAGATTCCTAGAGCGGGAGTTTGAATGTAAGAAAAAAAAAAAACATTGGTTGTCTGTAAAGTCGGTTTACGGACGATAGATTTACGTGATAACGACATAATCATGTATGACTTTGACTTTGACTTTGACATTGACATTGACATTGACAGTGACATTGACATTGACATTGACATTGACATTGAAATTGACATTGACCATTGACCATTGACCATTGACCATTGACCATTGACCATTCGACCGTTACGCGGAACGTTACTATTTTTTATTTTGGCATTTATCAATTTATAAAACGTTATCACGTCAAAACCCTCTACCAGTTGGCAGCGTAACTAGAATGCTAGTATCATTGCCCTTTTGAATTGCAATGCCTTTGCATGATTTTACGTGCCAGCATATTGATTAAATTAGTTAAACATAGATTATTTCTGACAAAATGGATATTTCTAGACCAAAAACAGATACGTATATACAATTAAATTACAAGACTTGTACATATAATTGTAGTACAGCAATATATCACCTATTATCTCGTTTACACAAATACTTATGACATACAATTACCGTTAAAGTCAGACAAACGACTTTGCTCAACTAATTAATGCTCTATTTACAGAGTATTACTAGGCATTATGGCTTGTCAAGTGTAATTACAGGTGTTGGCCCCATGGCAATTTGCTGACACTACACTAATCAATGTTATTCACCGCCTAAATCCTACTAATATTATAAATGTGAAAGTTTGTGTGTATGTGTACAAGTGTGTATGTTTGTTACCTCTTCACGCTCAAACGGCTGCACCAATTTCGATGTTTTGATGCTTGGGAAGTAATGGGTTTAGTACAATAAATAGTATATAAGTATAGGTAGTTAGTGTACCAACAGCGTAGACCACAGATCAAATTTATAAATTATGCAAACTTCTAAAAAAAAATTTACCAAAGAATGGAAGCAATTTCAACACTCAAAAGTGTGAAATAACTTGTTGAAGTCGGTACCATGAAAGTTCAAAAGTAGCTATTATCAAAATATTGTGCTCATGGTGGTCCGACTTCTAGAAGTTGTTTCACACTTTTGAGTGTTGAAGTCGGTTCCATCTTTTGGTAATTTTAATTTCACCCTTTTCATTGACCTCACAGGATCAATTGTCATTGTGTATGGTCATCGATTTCTCCAGCACTTCAGTTATTGGAGTAGTGGTAATAGTAAAGTACCAGCTTTTAAAAAAAAAAAAAAAATTAAGTCGAAAGCAAATAAACGTCGAATGTTCTGAGATAACAAAAAAAACATACGGATCAAATTGACTACTTCATCCTTTTTTAAAGTCGGTTAAAAACAACAATCAGCAGCAATCTATTAGCAATGTATTTAGTAGAATGTACATTCTATTTATTAGCGACAGAACTACCAACTATTTCATCATCTATTTTCACGTAGAATCACAGATACAAGTAACACAGATTACATTTTTACGACTGTCCATTTCACTGGAACATCCCCTATTTCCACAATAAATTAATCTGTAACTAGTAAGTAGCAGGCTCGTTATGAACGATTCAAGAATTCCGACCGTTCAGAATTCTCGGGTAATTTCACAGTAGAGTGGTCTCACCCCGCCTCCCTCTACCCCTTGTCCGACTTATGGGAAAAACTTGTTCAATCAGCGTAAGTAGCTGTTTGCCAGCCGGACCCTGGAATCCGGTATTGCTCACAAATTAGGAGTTATAGGTGGATGTGGCAGAATTTGTAGCCGTCTTTTGTTATTGGGGACGATCCTGGCTTAAATTATCTTATTCGTCGCTGTCTCTGTAACATATTGACTGGACAGTTGGCGCAGTTGGTAGCACTCTGCCTTCTGAGCCGCTGGTCCCGGGTTCGATTCCCGGACAGGTCAAACATTTGTGTGCATGAACATGTCTGTTTGACCTGTGTCTGGCTGTGTATATGTATATAAGTATATATATATCAGTCATCAGGTTACCATAGCACAGGCTCTGCCTAGTTTGGGACCTGAAGACCTTGTGTGAATGTTAATTAATAAAAATAAAAAAATATTAATGAATTTTCAAAGGTAAATATAGTCCTACTAATATTATAAAAGCGAAAGTTTGTGTGTTGTTACCTCATCACGCTTAAACGGCTACACCGATTTCGATGAAATTTGGTATGGAGATAGTTTATACCCTGGATATACACATGGGCTTATTTTCATTATCACCATCATCACCGTTTTTCAAACCACGCGGGTACAACCGCAGGCCCAGCTAGTACCTAATAATTGTATTTTTTTTTTCTTCTCGTGACCACGACCAATGCAACTTGGTCGAAACGTCGAGGTAAATAAATTACTAAATGTTTTTCTCGCGATTAAGCCCCGTTTGATTTAATAACAAATAGTACATAATAAGTATCTCAATAATTATGTTAATTCTAATATTGATATTTTTTCGCTTCCGTTCGCGCGCATTTGTGGTTCGGGCGTACGGAACTTGAAATACGCGGCCTACAGCCTAATTCTTTTCTTATTTGCTTTTGAAACATAAAATATGGCAGGATGTGTTATTCTTATTCAACGGCAAATTAATTTATTTTTCGTAGATCTGTGATGTTTATTGAATTAAATACTTGTCTGGTCGCCCGACGAAATGGCAAAGCTGAGAGGAAGAAAGAATTAATATCCTTCACTACAATATGCAATGGCCGGAAACGGGATAATATGGATTGTTTCTGTATACTGGTGTATCTTAAAAATAAATAAATAAAATAAAATGTTTTTATTGCGTTCACAAAAAATACATTGTATTCACATGGATGAATATATGCAATGACCGGAAACGAGACAATATGGATTGTTTCTGTGTACTGGTGTATCTTAAAAATAAATAAATAAATAAAATAAAATGTTTTTATTGCGTTCACAAAAAATACATTGTATCATGGATGAAATCTCCTTTTAAGTAAAAATTACTTGTCATATGAGATTCCGCTCTTGCCCAGATCTATTTCTTTATTTTACAGTATGGTTAATAAATAAAAACAAAGTGTGTGTGCGTATGGTGAGTGTTGGTGTGTGTGTGTTTGTATGTGTGGGTGGATCCGCGTGTGAGTTTGTAATGATGTCATGTAAAGAGTGTGGGGGGGTTGTAATTATTTAGTAAAATAATAAGTAGTAAGTAACTTAAGTATGTATCTCCAAGAGAGCCTCACAATCTTTATAACTTAATGAAAGTAACCATTTTGTTACTATCTTGTGTTTCTTGATTAACGCCTATTTGATCCGCCTGCGGGTTTGGTTAGGTGGCCTACACAACCTCCTACATGTATACTGTTCTCTTTAATTCATGGATTAAAGATGACAGTATACATTTTTTAGGTTACGGAATTATATTTTTAATCTAGATAATATAAAAACTTTTCAGTAATTGATTTGGCCATAAGCCTGATCATTAAGGCGCTGTAAATACACAAGTTTCAACTTATAAAAAATAAATATAAATCTTAAATGAGCAGAGCTTTCATTTTCTGGATGTGTTATGTATATAAGTATATATATCAGTCATCAGGTTACCATAGCACAGGCTCTGCCTAGTTTGGGACCTGAAGACCTTGTGTGAATGTTAATAAATAAATAAATAAATTTTTAGTTTAAGTATTTTTGGTTCATTATAAAGGACAGTGACAACAAACTACCTGACTAAGATGGCAGGTAAAGGCTGGATGCCGGCCGCTTCCATCCGGTCCTTGCTATGTCCAGCAGTGGACGTCCTATGGCTGAGATTATGATGATAAAGTTAAAATATGATTAAGTATAATCCTCTCTATGGTAAAAAACGTACGAAAAACATGCTTTTAATCAATTTTTAATTTATGAATAGCATGTTTTTTGCAGTATAACTCTATCAAGATGATTTTATTTGGAAGGACCTTCCAAAATATTAAAAAATTTCATAAAACATATGTTTGTTGGGTATAATAGGTAATATAATTATAGGCATAGTCAAGAAAATAAAATTAAAACTTATAGCTTTCATAACGCACCTGAGGAAATGATTTACGTTGAATGATTCCGACTGGCCCGCTAATCAATATGCCAGCTCCAACATCAATATTTGAAAAACACAAGATCTCAGCTTATTACCGACTAACGAGAGCAAAGTATAAGTCTGCGAAGGAATAACATGTCTTGATACTTGAGACGGTGTAGTACTATAAATACTTATCTCATTTTTTTGTGTATGAGTTTAAAGAAGATAATAATTGTTAGAGGTTATATATAATACTAGTAGCTCCGTAATATAGATGATATAATATCCCTATGTCACCCGGGGATAGTGTAGCTTTCCAACAGTGAAATAATTTTTCAAATCGGTTCTGTAGTTTCGGAGCTTTTTCAATGCATACAACTAAATCTTTCCTCTTTTTAATAGTAGTATAGCTTAGATAAAATAAACTAAATAAATAAAATTTGTTACATTATTGAGTATAATAACGGGAGGTTCTTATTGCTAATGCAATCTCTACGGATAGCTACATAAGCCTAATGAAATTACAGATAAAGATTTTAAAAATTGACAGTTTGAACTATTCAGGACAGTAGCGTGTCCTACTTTCTATCCTACTAATATTATAATGGCGAAATTTTGTGAGTATGTGTGTATGTTCGTTACTTCTTCACGCTCAATCGGGTACACCAATTTCGATGAAATTTGGTATGGAGATAGGTTAGGATCTATAACACATACGCTACTTTTATCCCAGTAAAAAGTATAGTTCTTGTGGGATAATTGAGGTAGCGGGTGAAACCGTGGGACGCTACTAGTTGCTAATTAAATGCACACCACCTTTAGAGAAAGCGAAAGTGAATCCTCTTGAAAAACTCTATGACCCCTTTAACACCATTTTCAATATAATCTTATTTCATAAAATTCAACAGTTACGTCACGATTATCTTCAGTTTATCAGTGTGACTAGACTTAGTTTAGCTAAACCTTAAAGTATCAAGATCTGTTAGAAGTATCCAGAGTGAAATCATGGGGTTGTTGAGACGAAAGCTAAGGAAGCGAAGTACAGTGCTTATATTTAGTATATACATAAACTGTTATATTAAATACCAGCTGCGCCCAGCGGTTACACCCGCGTGGTATAGTACTATTTTACCGCTAACCTAGCTACCCCGCGAGAACTGTATTTTTTACTAACAATAGTGTTTAAAACTATCCCGTCGAGAGGATTACGCCGAGACGGGAATGCGCCTTACCACAGGCAAGATACAATTTTTTTTTTGAGTTCCGTACCCAAAGCGTAATAGGCCTGTTAGGTACTAAGGCTCCGCTGTCTGCCCGTCCATCTAGCCACAGATGATGTATTTCTGTAGCTGCTACTACACCAAATACTAAAAAATAAAATAACATATTTTTTTATAGAGGCTCCCATACAACAAACGTGATTGCAACAGGTACACTACTTTAAAACTAAGTAATGAAATAAAATTAAGAAGGATATTTAAGGGGAGCTCCCATTCAACAGACATGGTTTGTTTGCTGTTTTTATAGATAATGGTACGGAACCTTTCATGCGCGAGTCCGACTCGCACTTGGCCGTGTTTTTTTAAATATGATAAGGTGTACTTTACTTTACCGAATACGCTTCCGTTACCATAAGGGTGGGCCTACAGGATGTTAAGCGGTAACCTTAGCCTAAAGACAAATACAATTCGTAAAGAACTGCACTGCACCCGTCACCCTATGACATAAAGTTGGTAAGTCTCATGTGCCTGTAATTTCAACTTCAAACCGGTACACAGCAAACCGAATACTACTGCCTGGCGGTAGAAATAGATATGGTGGCAGTACTTCCCCGGACGAACTCACACATACAGTGATACTTAATTCGGTAATTATTTGGGTAATCCAATTAATATAAGTGATAGTTTCCATAGATAGAAGTGCTTTACATTAACGATAGGTGGCGTGCAATGTTATAGTTTAACTTTTCATAGTTATCTCATCCGGGATAACTTTGTCTATATCCTCCGAAACGTAACAAGATGTATTTTATGGCTAACATAACTTGAACCACCTCGCTCCGTTTGTATCAAGTGTAGTTGAACATTTTCTGGGATGTGTAAATATGGTATGGAGTTCAAGTTATAGTGGTGGTTAGATGTAATGCTGGTAGTTCGTAGGGTGTGTTTTTGTTTTATGTTGCGTTAAATTTTATTGTCGCGGACGCGGGTGTCGGCGCCACGCCAACCGAGCGCGTTGTGTTTTTGTTATACCAAGAAATAATAACCACGTATAGTTGTGAAGAAAATAATTAATGTATGTTTCATTATTAAGCATAGCTTCTATCGCGGGCCTTGAGCGTGAAGACCGAATCCAGAAATTCCGTAACGAAAATAACCTAACACCCGACACTCCGACCGGCATAGCGGTGATACTTTTTAGTTTTGCGATCTATCGATGAATAGCAGAACTTTTAATGACTTTTTTGAAATATCACGCTTGTTTGTTTAGTTCAGCAACTCGCCTCTAGGTGGCATTGGTTGTATCGGCGTTACTGCATAAGTTATTATTATTAATTGCATACGTTGATAAAAAATGCTATGCAATAGCTTTACCGCGGCAGTCCCCGAGTGCCACACGTCTTTTTTAAAAAAAATCGACGGTGTTTGTGGCTCAGTGATCAGGGACACTGACTTTGGAACCGCGACCCCGGGTTTGAATCCCGGCCGGGGCAAACATTTCTGTGATGAGCAAAGATTTTTGTCTCGGGTCTTTGATGTTTGTGTATTGTGATTGTGTGTGTCTATGCCTCCCGCGACACCGCGACACAGGGTATCCTAGTGATGAGGTGTGTGTGTGAAAAAAAAATGACATATACATGTATTTTCAGTACTAGAAAGATTTTTATACTTGATAGATGCGTTTAACCACCTATCATCTCATTTGATGATCAGTGATGATCGAATATGCAAGCACATTAGGCCTAGAATGCTCACTGGCTCTGAAAGGACTGCTACCTGAACACACTATGTGTTTGGTGACGGTTTTTCAACTTCAGGGTGGTAGCTACCCAGGCGTGTACTTGAAAGTACCCTACCACAATGCTGGGATGTTTGATAACGGTGTTACCCTCACCGGAATCTTAAGCCGTTGGTGTGGATCGAACGAGTGTCCATCAGTTTGACAGCCGACGCTTCAACCGCTGAACTATCATAGCTTCAACTTCACTGTAGTAAATGCAGTTGTAATGTGCCAAGCCCTTTAATGTTGTTATTAACGTGTTTTTTTTTAAAATTGTGCTGTATTTTATTTAAGTTATTTTTAGTTTCTGTCTATGGGTGTGTACTTTATGCCTGAAATAAATGAATTTTATGTATTATTTTATTAATTAATAGAAGGTCTTCCTCCTTATGTTTACAAATACATGATATTCTAAAAGTAATGAATATACTTGCTTTAGTAACTATGTCAATTGAAATGCCTCCCCCAATGTCAAGCGCAGCATATGACGGCCGCCGACGATGTGGAAAGACGACCTGACTAAGATCGCAGGCAAGGGCTGGATACGGGCCGCTCCCAACCGGTCCTTGTGGAAATCAATGGAGAGGCCTAATTTAAAAATAAACTTCTGTAATTTACATAAGTGCTAACACATTTTTATTTTCTGCTCTTAAATAGAAAAATAAATGAGCCGTATTGAATTTTAATGCTCAGCTAAAAACAGCGAGGGTATTACACTGAAAATTCACCGTATATTTACTTAGCATTATACAAATGAGACAGAAGCGGCCTCGTCGGACGTCTAACTTCGTAAATGAGAGTTGCACTAAGCAAACACTAGTAGAGACCCGTGGGTAAATATTCGACCGGGCCCGAACCGGACGCTGTCCGCTTAAGTTGGGTTTTCGAGTACCTTTCACCATCGAGATAGATGAGGGGTACGTTTCTTATTGAGCTTTAAGCGCTTTAAGCACAGATATCGTGCTTAAACTCATTCCGATAAGCACTGACCGCTGCACACAAAATGCATATAACGTCATCCACGATGTCATCGTCCTGTGCTTAGAACGCTCACGACTACGACGTAGAGCAGCGTGAGCGCTGTCAAATATTTGACTGTCATTCAGTGAATCTGTCGAAATATTGGTATTCACTTCACAAGAAATTAAAAACGCTAGTTAAACTTTCATAAAAAATGACCCATATAGTGTCCGTGGAGTACGGAAGTGAATTATTTAATATTAATATGGGAACTGACATTTATAGTATTCACGCGCTTTCACACACACAATCCGTTTCGATTTGCTTACGAGCGTCAGCACTGTCAGTATCAAATTCATCTTGGAACAGCGACATCCTTACATACGAACATATGCACTGTGAGCGCAAAATGAAACGCACCCTAGGTCAAAATCCTACCCAATCCCAATATCCCACTAATATTATAAATGTCAAAGTTTGGATGGATGAATGTTTGTTATTCAATCACGCCAGAACGGCTAAATGGATCTAGATGAAATTTGACATGAAAGCACATCTGATGAAAACACAGAGATAGATTGTAGTCTGGAATAACACATAGGCTTCTTTTTATGCCGGTAACGTCACGTTCTGTCGTTTCGACACGAGTTTAACATTTTTTTCTCCATTCAAATGGCACAACGCCGCTGAAGAAATTTTCACTTCAAAAATCTTATCGCTTTTTCTAATTCCAATTTTTCCCAAAATACTACTAGGAGAAGTCGACTCACTACCAGCCACTTTCACCGACAATGAGTATTAATTCCATACCTCGCTTACCGTCAATGCTTACACACGATCTATCTTACGACAATGGTAGCTGACGGTGATGGAACACCAACCCTTGGGGATATCGTGATTCGTAACATTCTACTGATGGGGTATATCGGGCAAGCATTAATAGCTTTGCTGAGTTGGAGATTTTGTGTAAAGATTATAAATTTTAATGACTTAGAAAAAGGCCGTAATCAGCACTGTATAGGTAGGGCGGGGCTAGTTGAGCATATGGGTAAGTTGAGCAACCGAAATATCTTAGAAACTATACACCGCACGATAGTCCTACTTCCTACTAATAAAAAATAATAAAATGCGAATATTATAAGTGTGTGTGTGTATGTGTATGTTTGTTACTTCTTCACGCTCAAACGGCTACACCCATTTCGATTAAATTTGGTGTTGAGATAGTTTAAACTCTGGATTAACACATAAGCTACTTTTATCACGGAACAAGTATAGTTCCCGTGGGATAGTTGAAATAGCGGGAAAACTGTAATCCACGCGGGTGAAACCGCAGGGTGCTACTATTATGTAATATTTATTTTTGTTTCTGTATGTCATACGTAAAGAATATATTTGTCATTTCTTCTTTGTGGGCCGATGCCTTTATTACAATAAAATACTAATACCTAACTTAATACAATACTACAGCTGTGTAATTTCTTCTTTGTGGGCCGATGCCTTTATTACAATAAAATACTAATACCTAACTTAATACAATACTACAGCTGTGTAATTTCTTCTTTGTGGGCCGATGCCTTTATTACAATAAAATACTAATACCTAACTTAATACAATACTACAGCTGTGTAATTTCTTCTTTGTGGGCCGATGCCTTTATTACAATAAAATACTAATACCTAACTTAATACAATACTACAGCTGTGTAATTTCTTCTTTGTGGGCCGATGCCTTTATTACAATAAAATACTAATACCTAACTTAATACAATACTACAGCTGTGTAATTTCTTCTTTGTGGGCCGATGCCTTTATTACAATAAAATACTAATACCTAACTTAATACAATGCTACATATACAAAAACTTCATGAGCTGTTTTCATAAATGTAATGTTTTTAAGTTTATTTGTAGTACTTATTTTTACGTTCTTTGAAAAAAATTAAACTGAAAAGACGCAAAGTTGTGTTGCTTAGGTTTTAAAAGTTCAGATTGAATGCGCGACTACTGAGAATGACAGAGAGGCGTTGCGCGCGCTAACTCCATGCGAGAGAAAAGGACGAAGATATATTTTTTGAAAATTAGATAATTAATTTTTAATCATACGTTTTTTCTCTTTGTAAAATTTATTAATTTCTTACTAGTACACGAGACTAGTACATCACTAACGATGCTAACTATCTCCAAATCATTCAAAAGCGAAAGGATCGCTCAAACTTGTCGCCATCTCACAAGTTTCCAACTCCAGCCTCTCGGATACATTGGGAATATAAATTTCCGCCCCAGCCCTTTCACTGCCACTTAAGACATCCGATGGGGCCCTCCTGTCCTCACTATCCCTTAGATAAGTACATGTATGGAAATGTCATCGGTTAGTGAAGATGCCCCGTGGGAACGGAAGGCTGGTGGACAACTTTTATTGACGATTTAATTTCAAGCTCCGCATTTGTGAATATATTCTTTCTTTGTTTATTACGAAGGTCGTATTTCCAATACGACCTCTGTGATAAGCGATTTTTTTTTATATTGTATAGATCTAGCGTTTGACCACTATCAACATAATATCAGTGACAATGTGGGCAATCATCACGCTAGACCTAGAATGTTTAGTGGCTCCGAAGGACTGTTGCCTGAAATATGTTTTTCATACTTAAAAAAAGATAATATTTATTTGCATGAAACATGAGTATTATACACACACACAAGGTACATATATAAGGATATAGGTTGTCATTTCCATAACATTTGGAGTTCGTCATGTTTTGCCCATAATAGGCGTACAAATATTGTCGAGATGGCAAATAAAATAGAATAAAAAAGTATCTTAATAAAAATAAAATAATTAATATGCTTGCCCAATTAAATAATAATATATAAAATGTCAGATAATAAAGCAGTCAAATTCATAAAACAATGTCATTCAATTCAAAAAATCCTGTCATCAAAAAAATCACTCACACTATAATAACATTTTGCTAGTAATATTTTTTTAAGTTTATATTTAAATAAATTTGTGTTGAGGTCTTTTAAATAATTAGGTATTCTATTATAAATCATTGGAGTAAGTACTTGACAGTACCCTACCACCATGGTGGGAATTTGATAATGGTCTTACCTTCACATGAAGCTCAAGCCGTGGTGGGGATAGAACCAGCGTCCGTCAGTTGGACAGCCGACGCTCCCAGCGCTGAGCTATTATCGCACCAGAGCTAGCAGGTGCTTGACGTGTGGTCCCATGTATATGTCATCAAAATAGGTTTAGCGTTTTTTTAGTAACACTTCCATAATTGAAACGTGTTACGTGTACTTGGATGACTTCCCAATTGAGGGTGAAGAAATCGGTGAACATACACAATGACAATTGATCCCGTGAGTTACAATTGTCACTGAAAAGCGCGAGAAAAAAAAAATTACCACAAAAATGGAACCGACTTCAACACTCAAAAGTGTGAAATAACTTGTCGAAGTCGGTACCGTGAGCACAAAATGTTGAAAATAGTTACTTTTGAATTATCATTTTCAACAAGCTATTTCATACTTCTGAGTGTTGAAGTCGGTTCCATTTTTTGGAATCCATTTTTTTTTTCACCCTTTTCAGTGACCTTTTATACTTGTGTATTGCCTGTGACAGTTTAAAAATGTAAATTGCATTCATGTAAAGTAAGATCTAGCTTTGAAACCAGCAACTCTCTTTCAGATTTGTGATAACTATTTCTTTTGAACAATTTTCTCGACACCCCACAATTTCCCGTCTTGGACGAGACACGGCCGTGGGATAATGCGGACAAATGAGCGAAGGCGACGGCGACGGAGCCAAATTAGATTCTGCCGTATTTCGGAACGGTCCAGACATTCAACCGACAGATAACCAAGTCCGAAGTCGCGGCATGCGCGATTTATTATTACCTGTTTTGTATACACGAAGAACACCGAAAGTTAAGGCAATTTATTTATTTATTAACTAAGGGTCCGCCCCGGCTTCGTACGGGTAAAACATTTCAAAATAAATAATAAACAGATCCCTAATTTTTAACCGACTTCTAAAAAGGAGGAGGTTCTCAATTCGACTGTTTATGTCACTCAATGACTTAATATGTTTTTTTTTTATATTTGTTACCGCATAACTTCCGACTGGGTGAACCGATTTTGATCGTTCTTTTTTTTATTTGAAAAAAAATTAATTATAAAAGTTTGTTTGTTTGATAGGCCCGATAGCCTAACTAAATCAGGAATTAGAATTGATAGAGGCCCATTTTTTTTAAAAGAACGCTACGCTTTCGCTGTCTCTTTTAATAAAACTTTTTTTTAAATGTAATAAACTTGCCGCTTTCTCAAATGATGTTCGAGGACGCGCTCGAGGGCTCGAAGGCACGCAAATTTATAAGGTATTTTTTTTTCTTTTAAATTAAGATTTCAAACTAAAAATATTTTTAACCGACATCAATAAAAGAAGGAGGTCGTTAGCAACTAAAACTAAACTAAACTAACACAGTAGGGTATGATATAATGGTAGGGTTTTGATAAAATGTAAGCTATTAGAAAAAAATAGTTACTCAAAACACTCTTATGTACATTTCCGAATCTTTACTTTATTAACGACTAGTAACTCCCGCAGTTTCACCCGCGTGGATTACGGTTTTCCCGTTACCTCAATTATCCCACGGGGACTATACTTTTTCCAGGATATAAGTAGCCTATGTGTTAATCCAGGGCTTAAACTATCTCCTTAACAAATTTCATCGAAATCAGTGTAGCCGTTTGAGCGTGAAGAAGTTTATTATAAATGCGAAAGTTTGTGTGTATGTGTGTGTGTTTTTTACACACACATACACACAAACTTTCGCATTTATAATATTAGTAGGAGTAGATTATTCTGTGCCTAGATTACTTAATCAGAAATAGTAGTGTCACCTTATAGACAATTTCTAGCTTGGTAATTAATTGGCTGGCCGTATTCTCTCAGCAAGCTGGTGGTCAGCTGTGTCTACAAGTCGCCCAATCAGTCGATAGACTGGGTCGTAGCTTCAAACGTGTGTTTAATTTACACCAGACCTGTAGCAAGGTGATTGGTCAAAGAGTGACTTTATCATTGGCTTATTGAGTGGTGTTTGCATTGTGCGTTAATTATAGATAATTAAACAATTGTAGTAGTACAATTTATCATAGATATCGAAGTACGGATTATTCGACACCTCTGAAGGGCTTCGCTTGGTGTGCCTTTGGGACGACGACAAACTACTGCTTGACACCGGTGCCCATTCTCAGTGACTCAAGTGACAGTTTACATGGTCATATTTTTTTATATTACACTCAGACCCCCGCGCTAGGCTTCCCAGTGTCGCGGGAGACATGAACATACACAATCACACTACCCAAGACCCGGGACAAACATCTACACTCATCGCACAAATGATTGCCTCTGCCGGGATTCAAACCCAGGGTCCCGGGGACACCGAAGTCATGTCACTGACAACCACCACTGCGCCTCAGCAACCGTCAAAAATTTGACTGACAGAGCGAAACCGCCACATCAGTTTCGTCACGAAACATATAACAGAGCACAAGGCGCCTTTCACAAAAGTGTTTTCAGATATACAAGTACTAACACAAACACAAACGCAAGCACAAACGCAAACACAAGCGCAAACGCAAGCGCAAACGCAAACGCAAGCACAAACGCAAATATGTTTAGGTACTTAATTGTTACAGATAGTTGCCTTGTACTACGTTGAGACGCAACAAAATGTGTCTTGGATCTCAGAAATGCGAATTTTTCGACGCTGTTACATACATGGTTGGTTTCTTAGTTGATATAGGTACCACTAGTTCTAATTTATGTAATAAACAGCTTACAGTGACACTGATACGTAATCCTGTATTCTAGATATATGTCTTCTTATATACTGATAAAAGTATGTAATGTGAAACAATGTACAATATATAATATTAAATCTGATTTCAAACCACTTACCCCACGTTGTTTTTCCCGCCAACAAGCCTCAAGCACTTCATAATATAATAAAAAGCTGAGCTCTTTCGTCAACCAAATGCCGTAAGCCTTGACAGATCCGCATAATGCCTTAAAGCGCATGTTTCTACCCAGACCCCGGTTAGTGTAAACACGACTTTGGTGGTTCTGCCTCAGGCGTAATGAGCTTACAGTGACGAAACTCGTGTAAACTAGTTTTTTCAACAAGGGTACACTAAACTGTGTGAATATCACTGAACTTGGCTATGTTGGCCGTGCGCATTGTGAGAATAAAGCAGAAGCATTTCTGTACTTATGAATTTTTCATACTATATAGATCTAGCCTTTGACTAGCATCTCACTTCATAGTCAATGACGATATGGTCGAAGTAGTTATCATGTAATCATGCTAGACCGCTGCTAGGCACCACCAACGGGTTGAGCTGAACACAGTTATAAAATTCCAAGCTTGGTGGTTTCAAGTACTTTTTTATAATAATAATAGTACTTGCTCGTAAAGTGAGGCTTCTATGGCCATAAACCCAGCTATAACGTAACAAGTGTATAATAACATTACTCAGTATAGTGAGTAATAGAATTACTCATAAAAACTTAAATTAATACCTACCATACTGAAAGTTATATGCGAGTAAACACAGCATTCACAATTTGATAAATAAACGATTTAAGCAATACATGTTTGTTTTTAACCGCTTTAAAAAAAGAAAAGGCTCTCAACTCGTCTGTATTTTTTTATGTTTGTTACCTCAGCACTTTCGCCTGGGTGAACAAATTTTTATGATTCTATTTTTAGTTGAAAGCTAGTGCTTTCCGTGTGGTCCTAATTAAATTATATCAAAATCGGTCAAGCGGTTTATGAGTTACACTCCAATAACTGAAAAGTGTTAGGTCAACTCGGATGACTTCCCAATTGAGGGTGAAGAAATCGGTGAACATACACAATGACATTTGATCCCGTGAGTAGCAAAAGTCACTAAAAAGGGTGAAAAAAAACCCATAAAATGGAACCGACTTCATCACTCAAAAGTGTGAAATAACTTGTCGAAGTCGTTACCATGCGTACAATATTTTTGATCGGAAATTCTCGTGAGTTTGACACATTATTATATAGATGTAGTATCCGGCTTTACCTACTCACGTTCATTGTCGAAGTTTCGACCTTCGCCCCGATCTGGCAGCGTGAACTCACCCGAGGATGAGCATCGGACATGCTTGAAATAGACTCGAAATAGACTATGAGCTATTTACATTTTAGTGAATTTTAGCTAGTTTGTGTGATTAACAGAATTAGGACCTTATGTTTTAATAAAGATCAAGATGGCGTACCTAACAACAGCTAGAAGTGTGAAATAAAAAAAAAAAACAACTAAAGGTGGTGAGGCTTCGCTTACAGCAACTAAGATCACGCTTTCGTTGACAAAAGCGTGACCTTAGTTACTGCATATGCAACAATGAGCCCCAGGGCGCTAGAGGGATCGAAAAAATGGTGTCTCCAATAAAGGGCGATCATTAATTCTCGCCGGTCGACAGAGATGCCCGGATTGTGGATTTAATGGCGCTAGTTCTAACCGATCAATATCCGGATTGTATTTATTGGGGGTATTTTTATTATGTGCCTATTTTTAACCGACTTTAAAAAAAGAAGGTTACTCAATTCAACCGTATATATGTTTTTTTTATTTTTATGTGTGTTCGCGAATAACTTTCTCGTTTATAAATCGATTTTGATGGTTTTTTTTGTTAGATAGAGTATACTTCCGTGGTGGTCCCATTTAAATTTCATGAAAATCGGACAAGCGGTTTTTGAGTTATACATACTCCAATAACTGAAAAGTGCTACGCGTATCTTGATGATATTATTGTCGCGGTTGAAAACATCGCAGAACACACAATGACAAATAATTGATCCCGTGGGTAGCAAAGGTCACTGAAAAGGGTGAAAAAAAATTTTTTTTAACAAAAAATGCAACCGACTCCAACACTCAAAATTATGATATAACTTGTCGAAGTCGGTACCATGAGCACAATATTGTGATGATAGTTACCTTTGTGTGAACTATCATGGTACCGACTTCAACAAGTTATTTCGTACTTTTGAGTGTTGAAGTCGGTTGTATTTTTTGTTAAAAAAATTTTTTTACACTATTTTAGTGATCCGCTCCGGCTTCGCACGGGAAAAAAATTACTACATCTGCCGGGCTGATTCGTAAATCTAAAAAATCGCCACCCAAGCGCATACAAAAAAAATCATTCAAATCAGTCCAGCCGTTTAGAAGGAGTTCAGTGCCATACACACGTACAGTAGTATATATAAATATAAATATAGATCTAGCGTTTGACTATCTCACTTGATGGTCAGTCACGATATGGTCGCATGTTATCACGGTCAGCTATTGGGACTTTTATTATATCATATTTAATAATAATAATTTGACGGTCCCGTGGCGCAGTGGTTTGTGTCATCGACATGAATTCTGTGTCTCCAGGACCCTGGGTTCGAATCCCGGCAGGGGCAAACATTTGTGCGATGAGTGTAGATGTTTGTCCCGGGTCTTGGATATTTGTGTGCTGTGATTGTGTGTGTCCATGCCTCCCGCGATACAGGGAATCCTAGTGCGGGGGTCTGAGTGTGATGAAAGAAAAATAAAAAAAAATAAAAAAAATTGTTGTTTTCATCAGGACTTCTCTTTTTATTTGTACTATTTTTAACTACCTGCTACTACAAAGCTCGATTAACACCGGATTCGAGCAAAGGAGTACGCTGAAAACCAGCCCTGTGTAGTCCTCAAGGTTACCCAGGTTAGTGCTGAGCGTACCCCTACTGCCAAAAAGAAAGGAATGTTTTTTTTTTTTTTATTCACAATAGGCAGGCGTTTGACCACTATCTCACCTGATGTTAAGTGATGATGCGGTCTACGATGATTCACGCCTGCCTAGAAGATACCTGTTCACTCGTGACTTGAAGATGCCCAGATTGTATTCATGTGGAAACACAGACTTAGGCAATGAGTTCCACTCGTTAGCTGTACGCACTATGAATGTGGAAGCAAAACGCTTGGTGCGACAGGGTGGAACGTCTACCATGTATGGATGTCGCATTGCAGTGTAAATGTGTACGTACTATGCATTAATTTACCTTTTTGTGTTATATGTTTACGAATTCTGTTTTTATTGATACGTTTTTATCTTATCTTATGTATTAACTTTGTTATTTTTTTGTTATGAATAAATATAATTCTATTCTATTCTAAATTTAACACAGCATACCAATCTCATTACATGGAACATTTTTTAAAACCTTCGAAAACAATTTCCCAAGCGGTCCGATCTCCGCCCGTCCAAGTATTTCTTTCAAATAATTATCCGACAAAAACATCCCGGGATTCTTGCGGAGTTCGTTAGGATACGGGATCCCCTCACTAAGCAGAATTAATGATTCCCTTTATTGAAAGTTCAATTTTTTGATTAGGAGGCGGGAGGGGCCGATGCCCTCGGCCCAGGACCTGTTAAACACCGGATAACAGGGTATTTATTCATTGGGCCAATATTAGGATGATTTATTCTAAAACTTGGCCTTTTGAATATCATGACAATATTTTGATATTCTAATATTTTTTTTTATTCACATAAGGCAGGCTTTTGACCACTATCTCATCTGATGTTAAGTGATGATGCGGTCTACGATGATTCACGCCTGCCTAGAAGATATTTGTTCACCCGTGACTTGAAGATGCCCAGATTGTATTAAAAATCACATGACGCATCACAGTTTTGATGCATGATCGATGCGACGCGACTTTTATGCGTTTATTTTTAACCTTGCACATCATCCCATGCTTATAGGATCTACAATCAAATCCGTTCAAGGTTGCCTTGTAGAATTTGCTTGTAACGATAAAGCCGCCCATCGTCACACGCAATGTTTTCTGGTAAATATAAATAATTATCAATCCGGATTGATAATTTTAAATTATCAATCCGGATTGATAATTATTTATATTACAGGCATACAGGCAACCACGCAATGTTTTCTGGTAAATATAAATAATTATCAATCCGGATTGATAATTATTTATATTTACCAGAAAACATTGCGTGTGACGATGGGCGGCTTTATCGTTACAAGCAAATTCTACCAGGCAACCTTGAACGGATAATTTAATAATTATCAAACTATAAATTTATTGTTTCACAACTACAGTATTGACATAAATAATTACAAAAAAAAATATAATTAGTAAAAATAAAAATGTATTCGGCATAGAAACAGTACATTCAAGACGCTCACCTGATGTTAGCTCCTGTACCTACCTGTAAGGCTACGTACACACGGTATAGCCGCAGCAGGCTCGGTTAATTGTCTCGTCGCCGGAGTAACGCGGGGGCTTGTGTGCTGACGCGTGAAGCGTGAAAGACACCTGCCTGCCGACAGCGTGCGAGATCTGCACTCACCCTTATGAAATGTCGATTGAATATAGTAGTGAAACGTTTAGACATAAGGAGTACGGATCTTTAAAAATATTAAGCTATAGAGAATCACACGATTGCTTTTATTTTCAATTGTTCTATACAATGAAATGATGAAATGATCCCAATATTTTGATAATAGTTACTTTTGAACTATCATGGTACCGACTTCAACAAGTTATTGCACACCTTTGGTGTGTTGGGGTCGGTTCCATTTTTAATATTTTTTAGAATTTGGTCTTTGTTGAAAAACGTATTTGTAACCGCAAATAATTTACACAAGTGCGAAGTAAAAACAGTTACAGACCAAAGTAGACTTTCTCGCTTGTCCATTACAATCAATCTCATTTGTCTGCAATTAGTGAGCCTCATTCCGCAGTTTCTGTCTGTCTAGTGCAGATCAAAGTTCAACGGTGGAAGTTAGGGGTGTATTCTGGAAGTGAGCATTAAAGCTATACCGATTTCACAGCAGTGTTAATTAATACCATGTGCCGTAGCAGTTCCGGCCTAGAATAGTACTCCCTCATCTCTTACCGTGGGTGCCGTAAGAGTCGGCTAAAGGATCATGCACCAGAAGGTAGGCAGCCGCGCCTTCTGAGGATAGTAAGGATAGGAAATCATACTGCGCTCGCCAAACCGCCTGCCAAGCGTGGCGAGTATTGGCAAATCCCTTCTATATGAGGAGGCATATGTCCAGCAGTAGACGTACTATGGCTGCGATGAATGATGAATTAATTAATTAATACTAGCATTCAATCCCGGCTTCACACAGTTATACATGATTCAAGTTTTAGTAAGAATTCCTATTTTTTTCTAGCCTAAAAAAATAAAGCCTACGCTACTCAGGGATAATGAAGAATTCTAATGGTTTGAGTAGATTGTTTGAAATCAGTCCAGTAGTTTTTGAGTTTATCCGTTACATACATACAGAACTTTCCTTTTTATAATATTAGGGTAGATGTAAATGTAGATGAACCATGTTATTTATTTTATTAAGCTATTGCATAGCTTCTATCGCGGGCCGTGAGCGTGGAGATCGAATCCAGAAATTCCGTAACGAAAATAACTTAACACCCCCCACTCAGACCGGCACAGCGGTGATACTTTTTAGTTTTGCCATCTACCGATGCATAGCAGAACTTTTAATGACTTTTTTGAAATATCACGCTTGTCTGTTTAGTTCAGCAACTCGCCTCTAGGTGGCATTGGTTGTATCGGCGTTACTGCATAAGTTATTAATATATTAATTGCATAAGTTGATGAAAAATGCTATGCAATAGCTTTACCGCGGCAGTCCCCGAGTGCCACACGTCTTTTTTATTTTATTTTATGTAATAAATATGTATTCGAGAATAAAACGCTCGTGATTTTATTTATTTAATTGCCTATGTCTGTGTTTACAAATGGATACAATCTACAGGTATCTTCTTGATTCATCGTAGACCGGATCATCACTAAACATCAGGTGAGTTAGTGGTCAAATTCCAGCCTAATGTTAATAAAAAAAGAGTTGCACTCCAGGAGTGCCGGCAGAAGTGAAAACTGGAACATTAACGTTGTACATTTTTTAATATTTTGCAAAGGGGAATTAGAATATTAGGGGAATCATTTCGCACGAATTGCTTTATTTATCAGTATAAAAGTACTATCATTTATTTGGTAAAATACAATATTCATTTATTGCGCTATCGTATACAAACATGACAAATTTATATCAAAACAGCAGGAGCAGACATACATTTTCGCCGCGCAATAGAAAAAAAAAATTTTGACATATAACATGTACATAATCTCCATAATAGTGCTCCGCGGTGTGCCATCATGCCTATGTGATTGGCCAGCACCGCACGCGGCGAGGCGGCGTGCACACAGAGTTTTCTGCCCGCGGTTTTCTAATCTGGGCACCGAAATTTGTCCACATTTTCGAATGCGAAATTGCCGTCGGAGTATTTTATATCTATGTAAAACTTCTGGTACGATGGACATAGTCAATTATGGTGAGTTGTGTTATCTTGTTGTGTGAACTCACTCGAACATTCATTGTGCTTGTAAGGTTGTACACTGTTATTAAATTGTTGAATGCGGCTGTAAGGATTATTATATGCACTTAATAATGTTATAGTATGTGACATTCAATTCATGGTCTCATATTAATAAAACAATTCCTTATGAAGCTTCATGCAAGATGAAACCATCATACTTTAAAAAAAAAAAACAGTGGGAGCCCTAACCAAAAAGAATCTGAAGAAAACTGAAGGTTTTAGGGCGTGAATAGGTAATAAAAAAAGAAAGAAAGAAAATAAGTTTATTTATGACATGATATGGTGATGAGAGCACAATAAGAAAAAAATAAGAAAAATAACAAAAAGAAAGATCTAGTGTATGTCATAAATTGGTCCCCAACTAAGCATATAAACACACATACTCACAAACATCGTCGAAGCGATGATAGCTCAGCGGGGGGAGCGTTGGCTGTGAAACTGACTGACACTGGCTCGATCCCCAACAACAGCTTGAGCTTCCGGTGAAGGTTAACACCGTCATCAAATTGTATTATTTGTGAACGCAATAAAAACATTTAATTATAAAAAAAAGGTGACTTTCGGGTACCTACTAGCTACCACCGTCAAGTTTGAAAAACTGTCACCAAACACATAGTGTGATTAGGCAGCAGTCCTTGTGAGCTAGTGAGCATTCTAGGTCTAGCGAGATAACATCTTCGACCACTTTATGAATGTATAAAACACGGGAGTTACTCACGTACGCACTCACGCGCTCGCGGACGCGGTCGCGATTCGCCTAGTACTGTACAGTAGTAGGCGAATCGCGTCCGCGAGCGCCCCATATTTTCCTTAAAAAAGACCACCGAATGTGGTTGAAACTGTAGTCGGAACCCTCTGACTTATTACGTGAGTAACTCCCGTGTTTTATACATTCATAATGTGTCAAAGCCCCGTCAGTTTTAATAACAAAATCTTCGAACACATGATCACTGACCATCCAATTGAGATAGTGGTCAAACGTAACGTATACAGTGTAAAAAAAACCTTCGCATTTATATTATAAGTGTAATTTAATTTCATTTCATAAGCGTGTTCTTGATATGTTTGCTAAATGAAGACAAACGATTTAGTATTTCAAAGTTGTTGAGACACAAACAATACATTTAGGACTTGATTTTGAAGCAAATTCTCTTTTGTTTAACAATCTTTTTATAAATCAAGAAGGCTTCATTTTGACATTGTTGTCTAGAGTGCATAGTTTACATTTAATTTTTGTATTATTTTCAGTAGGTTAGGTTTTGTAAAAGTATAAATCAATAGTACCTATTTTTTGATTATATCTAAATTATAGTTGTATAATAAATATAAAATTATGGACATAAGCTGACATAAATGTATACTATTTAATAAGAGACTCGCTTAGTCTCTCATTCACTCTTATTTAAATCAAGCTGGGTTAAATAAATTAATTTCAACATCATTGTATTTCAGGTAAGCGGTAGATAATGAAGGAAATTTCCAACAGTGTGTGTTACCAGTGATGACTTACGGAACTAAAACGTGGTCGCTGACTATGGGCCTTCTGAGCAGGCTGAGAGTCGTACAAAGAGTTATAGAGGGCTATTGCTCTGAGTTACTCTACGCGATCGAATCAGAAATATGGAGATTCATAGAGGAACGAAAGTCACTGACATAGCCCAGCGGATTAGCAAGTTGAAGAAGAAGTGGCAGTGAGCAGGGCACATAGGTCAAAGAACTTTGACGGTTGCCGTGGCGCAGTGTTCAGTGTCAGTGACTTGACTTCTGTGTCTCCGGGACCCTGGGTTCGAATCCCTGCAGGGGCAAACATTTGTGCGATGAGTATAGGTGTTTGTCCCGGACCTTGGGTGTTTGTGTGTTGTGATTGTGTGTGTGTCCATGCCTCCCCCGACACAGGGAATCCTAGTGCAGGGGACTGAGTGTGATTTAAAAAAAAAATAAAAGAACTATTGGCCGTTCGGTTCGAAAGGTTCTCAAATAGAGACCACGGACTGGCAAGCGCATAGCACGGCCACCGAGAAGGTGGACAGATAACCTGACTAAGATCGCAGGCAAGGGCTGGATGTGGGCCGCTGCTAACATGTCCTTGTGGGAATCAACTGGGACTCATGTGCCCAGCAGTTGATGCCCTACGGCTGAGATAATGAAACAATAGAAGCTTGATATAGAATTGCGTTCTAATATTAGTACACCTCTGCATGCGCTCGAAGATATTCGTTCTAAAAGTTACTAAAATTCTACAAAATAAAATAGCTCTTTTTCTGTTTACTGTACAATTTAGATTTGTATGGCTCCATACAACGCTATCTCTAATATTAGACGAGTTTTTTCAATTGCTGGTGAATTATTAGTCCGATAAGTAGCGACTTATTGTACCTAAAACTACCTGCAATTTTAATAAGAAGATCTAATTTTAGTGTTAAAGATAAACATGATACTAATTTTAAATTTATCGTAACCATATATGAACTTACTAGTAGCGCCCCGCGGTTTCACCCGCGTGGATTACGGTTTTCCCGTTACCTCAATTATCCCGCCGGAACTATATTTTTTCCGGGATAAAGGTAACCTATGTGTTAATCCAAGGTTTAAACTATCTCCATACCAAATTTCTTTAAAATCAGTGTAGCCGTTTGAGCGTGAAGAAGTAACAAACATGCATACATACACACAAACTTTCGGATTTATAATTTTAGTAAGATTGTACTTATTATATTTTCCAGAATTTTAGTTTAGTTGCGTTGAACAAGATATTTTTTTATATACTTCATTGATCGAGCGTTTGACCACTAGACCGTCAGTGACAATGTGGTCGAAGATGTTATCACACTAGACCTACAACGCTCACTGGCTCTCAAGGACTGCTGCCTGACCACACTATGTGTTTGGTGACAGTTTTTCAAACTTGAGGGTGGTAGCTAGCCAGGTGGCTATTCGAAAGTACCCTACCACCATGCTGGGAATTTGATAACGGTGTTACCTTCTCCGGAAGCTGTTGTTGGGGATCAAACCAGTGTCCGTCAGTTTGACAGGCGACGCTCCCCTCGCTGAGCTATCATCGCTTCAATTATTAATAATATAGCGTATTATAGTATGTTTTGGTTAGCATTTCATGTTTTTGAATACATTTTTAGGGTCTCAACGATACAGTATGAACGCAACCATGGACTCAAGTCACCCTCGGCTAAGGATACAACTAAACGACAAGAAATATAACTTTAAAGAATCTGGTGACAACAAGTTCTCGGCAAATACGGAAAAGTCTGATAAAACAAATAGTAGTACACAAACGAAAATTAATCGAAATAAAGGTAAGCAATTATTATTACAAAAACTATCAATCAATGGAAACTTTAACATTCAAAAGTATGAAATAACTTGTTGAAGTCGGTACCATGATAGATCAAATGTAACTAATAACAAATATTGTGTGCATGGTACCGACTTTGACAAGTTATTTCATACTTTTGAGTGTTAAGTGGGTTCCATTTTTTGGTAGCTAAAAATTTTTTTTCACTCATATCTCTCACTTCTCTTCTTCTCATCTTCTCACTATATCGACCACATTTATCTATTGTTATATTTACTTATTTTGATTTTTGTACACGTTTCAGATAGTCCTCGAAAATGTACAAGTGGCTATGTTCCAAAATATGGTACAAATCGTACCATTATACCAAACCGCAAGCCGAAAAGGAAGAAATGTAAGTTTTATGAATAATACGGCTACTCACACGCGTGTCTATCGAAACAAAGCAAAAAATTAAAACAAACGGTTGCACTCCAGGTGTGCCGGCAGAAGTAAAAACTTGACCATGATTGATGATGATGATGGTAAATAGTAGCGTATGTGTTATCCGGGCCCTGAAGTATCTACATACCAAATTTCACTCAAATTCATTCAGCTGTTCTGGCGGGATTGAGTGACAAACATCCATCCATCCTTCCAAACTTTCAAATTTATAATATTAGTGGGACGCATAGAATTAACTATTATTAGGCCTATGTCCAGCAGTGGACGTCCTATGGCTGAGATAATGATGATAGAATTAACATGATGACGGCTTTTATATTGAAACAATGAAATCTTTCCTCTTTATAATATCGGCGTTAAGATAACCGAACTACCAATAATATTTTTAACAAAACGACTTCATCAAATAAAACTACCAACAAGCAAAAATCAACCTTAGTTGTAACACATTTAAGTTTAAATTTAAACGGCGGTCTACTCTCCCTCCGTCTTACGAATTCGATAACGTCACGTACTGACGTCTGGACGTTCTTACGATCTGATGATCTCACGATCGGACGCAATTGTTTCCATATACAAAAGCGACGTTGTCCGCTAACGAAGTTTTTATTTCAAAAAAAAATTTTCTCCCAAAAATGGAATCGACTTCAACACTCAAAAGTATGATATAACTTGTTATACCATGATAGCTCAAAAGTAACTGATATAAAAATATTGTGCTCGTGGTACCGATTTTGACAAGTTATTTCATACTTTTGAGTGTAGACGACGGTTCCATTTTTGGGTAAAAATTTTTTTTTTCTCTCTTTTTAGTGACCTTTGTTACTCATGGGATCAATTGTTATTATGGTGTAGGTATGTTCACCGATGTCCTCACCCGCTACTATAATATCGTGTAGGTATTTTTCAGTTTTTGACTTGTAACTCAAAAAGTGCTCGTCCGTTAATGAAATTTGAATGGGACCACACGGGACGCACCAGCTTTCAAATAAAAAAAGAACGATCAAAATCGGTTCACCCAGTTGGAAGTTATGCGGTAACAAACACAAATAAAACATTTAAAAACAAACCGGTTCGAATTGAGAACCTCCTCCTTTTTTTGAAGTCGGTTAAAAACTGGCGAGTTGTATAGGCGTAACAGTACCAATATACTATATTTTTCCACTGTTCTCTATATGTTTCTTAAATTGGAGAGATTAATATTACTTTATATTACAGTAAAGCTAATGGATTGGAAGAAATATCATCGTCTCAGTGTAATATATTCATACTTGGATGATTTAGAAAAGGACTACCCAGCAATTTGTACTGTTATTGTCATCGGTAAATCGGTTGAAGGACGGGATATAAAGGTAATTGTTTAAAGATCAGATTATCAGCATCCACTGGAATCATTATCATCTTAGCCCTAACACGTCCACTGCTGGACATGCCACTCCCACATTGAATTCCGCAAGAAACTGTTGGAAGCGGCTGGACGTATATATACGTTCAGTTTCAAGCGATGATAGCTCAGTGGTGGAAGCGTCGACTGTAAACTGAACGACGCTTCAATCCCCACCAACGGCTTGAGCTTCCGGTAAAGGTGACACCGTTATTACATTTCCAACATGGTGGTAGGGTACTTTCGATTACCTGCCTGGCTATCTATCACCCTGAATTTTGAAAAACTGTCACCAAACACATACTGTGTTCAGGCGGCAGTCCATGAGATCTAGTAAACATTCTAGGTCTAGTGTGATGACATCTTTGACCACATATTCACTGACATTTAAGTGAGATAATGGTCAAATGGTTAATCTATAACTAATAAAAAAAACAGTTTTTATATACAGAAATAGAGTCTTCAAGTCACGAGTGAATAGGTACCTTCTAGGCTTGCGTGATCCATCTTAGACCGCGTCGTCACTTAACAGCAGTTGGGATAGCGACCAAATGCAAGCCTATAAAATACTAGTAGCGCTCTGCGGCTTCACCCGCGTGGATTACAGTTTTCCTGCTACCTCAATTATGCCACGGGAACTATACTTTTTCCGAAATATAAGTTGCATAATAATATGTGTTATTATAGGGTCTAAGCTTTGCCCATACCAAATTTTATCCAAATCTGTGCAGCCGTTTGAGCGGGAAGGAGAAACAGTTTTTTTTTTCAAATTATTTGCTTATCACACGGGAACAGCTAATATTTTCGGGATGAAAAGTAGCCTAAGTGTTAATGGGGTCTAAACTGTCTCCGTACCAAATTTCATGGAAATCGTTGCAGCCGTTTGAGCGTGAAGGAGTAACAAACATACACACAAACTTTCGCTTTTATAATACTAGCTGCGCCCCGCAATTTTACCCACGTGGTGATGGTGAGGATGAATAAGCCTATGTGTTAATCCAGGGCATAAAAAAATAAAAATAAAATAAAATATTTTTATTGCAGGCAAAAGGACCCATAAATTACAAAATATAAAAGGTCAAAAATAACTAACTAAAACTAATAAATGTATAAATAAAATAAAATTGGTCATAAATGCAATAAATAAAAATAAAAATTGCTCTATAACAAGTCATTTGCGATTTTCGTTCTGGTGGACCGAGACCCAAAATCTGAAGATCGGACTGCAAATATCTTCTCCTAAAGACTTCAGGATTGCATTACTGGATCCCCGTATTCTGTTCCAAAAGGACACAATACGAGATCTTATAACTGGAAAGAAATCGGGAACCCTTGCATCAGCGAACATGCCCCGCTGCAGTATCCAGGCTTCTTCATAAGGATACTATATATATAAGCTATCTCCATACCAAGTTTCATCTAGATCCGTTTAGCCGTTCCGGCGTGATTAAGTAACAAACATCCATCCATCCATCGTAACTTTCACATTTATAATATTAGTGGGATTAGTGAGACATAAGAAAATGATAGTTTTTATTATTGAATTTATTTTTCAAGATGTTGAAGGTGTCGAACAGTCACGCTAGCAACAAAGCTGTATGGATGGATGGTTCGATACACTCTCGCGAATGGATCAGTGCTGCCGTCGTGACGTTTTTTGCGAACTATCTCGTCAAGAATTTTCCAGAACTACCCTCTTGTATGACAAATAAAGACTGGTGAGAAAAATATCGAAACTTAATGCATAACTACACGAATGACTAATTTAATGTAGAGAACAGTTTTGGATAAACTTGCAATGGAAATGTTTTTTTTTTCATTTATTTCCCATTTCAACAATATAAGTAAAAATCAAGGTTACATTTAATTTTATAGATGTTTGTACTTCATTCTATAATTCTAAATCAATACATTCAGTATACTTAAGCGCTTGAGGCAGTATACCTAATTATATTTGTGTCATCATCATCTTAGCCGTAGGATGTCCACTGCTGGACTCCTCCCTGTGAACCTACTGTAAATATCCCTTGAAACAGTTCCTGGTTCTGGAACTACAGTCTGTGTTGTCTGTGTCCTTTTTTCCCTTCTGAACTCTCTAATTATATTCTATGTGTTGTGTGTTTTTAGATATAATTTATTGTACTATACTGTTGTAATTGTTTTAACTGTTTTACTTTGAACCTTTAGGATCCCCTATGTATCGAATAGATAGGGAAGCATCTTTCTTATATAACATGTAACTTACGTTCACACTACGTGAACGTAACGTTACTTAGTTTATCATAAATACAGCTACGATCGCCCATATCTCAACATAATATATGAATAAGTGGATTGGTCCTATCTGGCCCGGTGCCTCTAGCCCGGTAAGCGCAGAGAAATAGCTAAATGACGCCTCCCATAAGACCATAGCTTTAGCTATGATTACGATTTATTTGAAAATTATCTTTCTGACGCTTTTATTTAATATCTTTCCTAATCTAAAATAAATATCTAGTAATCTAAGTGGATTGGTCTTATCTGGCCCGGTGCCTCTAGCCTGGTAAGTGCAGAGAAATAGCTAAATGACGCCTCCCTTAAGACCATAGCTGTAGCTATGATTACGACTTATCAAAAAATATCTTTTTGACGCTTTAATTTAACAACTTTCCTAATATACAATAAATATCTAGTAATCTAAGTGGATTGGTCTTATCTGGCCCGGTGCCTCTAGCCCGGTAAGCGCAGAGAAATAGCTAAATGACGCCTCCCTTAAGACCATAGCTGTAGCTATGATTACGACTTATCAAAAAATATCTTTTTGACGCTTTAATTTAATATCTTTCCTAATATACAATAAATATCTAGTTATCTAAGTGGATTGGTCTTATCTGGCCCGGTGCCTCTAGCCCGATAAGTGCAGAGAAATAGCTAAATGACGCCTCCCATAAGACCATAGCTTTAGCTATGATTACGACTTATCAAAAAATATCTTCTTGACGCTTTAATTTAATATCTTTCCTCATATACAATAAATATCTAGTAATCTAAGTGGATTGGTCCTATCTATCCTATCCTATCTAGCGGGTGGCGGCCGGTCACTGACTCGGGTTACAAAACGTATGATTTCTCAGAAACTATTGACAACTGTCAGCGTGTAACTTATATCAACGGATTCGTCTTGAAATAAGCTAACTCGTAGTTCTTCTTCTTCCGGTGCCTCTCTATCACTGAAGGTCGGCGGTCATCTTTTGATATTTTTCCTTGTTCAGGGCAAACCTAAACAATTCTTCGACACTTTTGATCCCTGTCCACTCCCTTATGTTCCGCAACCACGACAATTTTCTCCTGCCAACGCCTCTTTTGCCATCAATTTTTCCCACCATTATTGTCTGCAGCAGCTGGTAGCGCTCATGACGCAAAACATGACTCGTAGTCAAGTAAGCTAAACACTTGAGCCTTTGTAAGTTTTGCTAATCTTAAGATGAATTTGTAGATATAATAATAAATATGGGACAACATTCACACAAGGTCTTCAGGTCCCAAACTAGGCAGAGCCTGTACTATGGTAACCTGACGACTGATATATAATATACTTAAATACATACTTATATATATACTTTTTTTTTTTATATACATATACACACCCAGACACAGGTCAAACAGACATGTTCATACACACAAATGTTTGACCTGTCCGGGAATCGAACCCGGGACCAGCGGCTCAGAAGGCAGAGTGCTACCAACTGCGCCAACCGGCCAGATTGTTGTTATTACTGTGTTATTACTGATAAAGTTCATGTTTCCGTAATAATTCAGCAGTGTGATTATTTGAAAAACATATTATTATTGCAGGCACATTGTTCCAGTGCTAAATCCAGATGGTTACGAGTTCACACACTCTGGAGACAGGATGTGGAGGAAGAACCGAGCGTGCTACAACGGGGTGTGTGTGGGTGTCGACCTTAACAGGAACTTTAGGTTAGACTTTCCCTTAATATAGTCCCAACATTTCCTGAGATAGGAATGTAGGAATGATTGTATGGTCACTTTTAGCTTCACTTATTTCTATATCTTTGTATTTATACTATTACTGTGCAAATTGCAGCTAAGTGAATCACAACTAGGCTATTTCAAAATTGTAAAAAGTTATAAAGCTGCGTAGGCGCAAACTGTATAATAGGACGGTCGGTATAGACCACCTATACGTAGGAGATACAAAATGATGTGATTCCATAAGTTTAGCTTTAAAATGTATATGACAGAAAAGAAAAAAATATTACAAAAAAAAAAAGATGAAAAAGTTGAGGCAATAAAACAGCCACAGTTGTCTATAACAAAAAAAAAAAAAAAAACATTTCCTTAGAAGCTGAGTAGGCGGTATTAAAGGTCGAGGTCAAAGATTTTGTTATTAGATATAGGTTTATTTATTTATTTATTTATTATTATTTATTTATTTATTTATTTATTATTATTTATTTATTATTAAGAAGACTATCGACACATAGCTTAACTTAGGTATACAGTATTGAATATGAAAAGAGTCATTAATAAGTCTCCACAAATAGAGATTATCTATTTAACAAAAATGACACACAATATTTTAACATTCTCAATCCAAAATGTTCACAAAAGACTTAGAAAAAAAATATTTTTTGCACACAATAACACATATTTATTTTTTTAATCATTTCTTTAATCATTTCCCCGTTGAAGACGTTATATCACACTAATATTATAAAGACGAAAGTTTATGTGTACCTATGTGTGTATGTTTGTTACTTCTTCACGCTCAAACGGCTGTACCGATTCCGATAAAATTTGGAATATTGTTGGACTATTATCACTATCATTCATCTAGCGCAACAACTATAAGAGCTGATTACAATAACCTTTGAGCAATCCACTAGCTATTGTCAGCCTATAGATAACTCAAATGTTCTAACCCGCTTCTAGTGTACTTGTGCTACAGAACTCTCGGCAGAACTCTTTACGGCGTCTTCTATGTTACTGAGAAGACGCCACGAAGGAGAGTTCTACGCTCTTGTTGTCGCTCGGACCTGAACCACTGAAGATGTAGACCGCAGTGATCGACGAAACGTCTGGAACACAAGTTTCACTTAGACCACGGCCAAACAACTCCGAATCAATACATACAACATAGGTCTGTTAGTCCTGAAATGGTAGTACTTGACAGACGATGCCAAAGATGGTCACTGTATACCTTTTCCTACGTCATGTGACATCTTGATGAAAATGATTAAAAACGTTTTGAAATAATAGTCTTAAATAATAAATAAGTTTTCCAAGCCATATCTGGCCGGAATTTTTTTTAAATGTTTTTTAACCGGATGTGAAGGATTTTATCAGACTTCCGGCCAATTTATGTGCTATAATTATCTGATCCTCGCTCTGCACTACTTTCTCGACCCGTGAGCCATGTATTTGATCATGATGTCATATACTATGACGTAGGTAATTTTGGTGCGGACTCCAAGCCCATATGTTCATATTACAGTTACGGATGGGGTAACCATGGAGACCAGGGGTCATCTGAAGAACCAAGCAACGTATTTTTCAGAGGACCTGCTCCATTCTCTGAACCAGAAACAGTTGCAGTAAGGGTTAGTGTTGCCAGAGTTTATAATACTATTAACCGACTTCAAAAAAAGCAGTAGGTTTTCAATTCAACCGGTATTTTTTACCGCAGATCTTTCGATTGGGTGAACCGATTTTGATCGTCCTCTTTTTTATTTGAAAGCTGGTGCTTCCCGTGTGGTCCCATTTAAATTTCATTAAATTCGTTCAAGCGGTTTTTTTACTTACACTCCAAAACTGAAAAGTGTTACGCATACGTCGATGATATTATAGTTGCGGGTGGAGAAATCGGTGAACATACACAGATTCCGTGAGCAGCCACGGTCACTGATAGGGGTGAAAAAAAAATACCCAAAAAATGGAACCGACTTCAACACTCAAAAGTATGAAATAACCATTTGAAGTCGTTCCATTTTTGTTTTTTTTTTTTGCTGATGTGTCAAGTAATAATACAATGGGGCGCTTTTTATATTATCTGCTATTGTTTTTCTGTGGTTGATAATATATTGTATGCATTTGTTTTCCAGGATACAATATTAGGTTCTTCAACGACCTTCACAGTGTTCCTGTCATTTCATAGCTACTTCGAGCTGATCATATTCCCGTGGGGTTGCAAAAAGGAACCTTGTTCGGACTACCTCAAACTGCTGGAAGCTGGCACTGCAATGTCCAGGGTAACTGCCAATTTTGATGCCTAAAGCGTTCTAAAGCGTCTCGTTCCCTGCTATAGACAACTTTTAATATAAAAAAATACCTACAATTTTAAGGCGTGTGTATGACTGATCACCAAATATAGTAAAATAAAGAACCAAAAAAAATACTTTTGAGCACCAAAATTAGACCATCAGAAGAAGTCATCCAGATAGACGTAACACTTTTCAGTCATTGGAGTGTAACTCAAAAACCCCTTGACAAACTTCAATGAAATTTAAATGAGACTGCCCAGGAAGCACTAGCTTTCAAATATAAAAAGAATCATCAAAATCAGTTTACTCAGTCGAGAGGTCGGAGGTTACAAACAAAAAAAATACAGTCGAATTGAGAACATCTTCCATTTTTTGAATTCGGTTAAGAATATTCCAAAAAGAATCAGTTATAATATATTCTTTCTACAAAATCATGTCAGAAATTTGGAGAATGAAATCCGCCAGCACAGGCCAGCTGATAAAATATTGTCAAATTGAAATAGAAAAAAAATGGGCACCAGTGAGATAGTTTTAGCAATTTATTGTATAACGGCCACCAAAAATGTCACATCTTGGATTCCGTTGAACATTTTTTCCCCATACAAAAGTGCACAACACCGCTAAAGAAGTTTTCACTTCAAATACACATCCGCATCACACGCAACATCCGCTTCGCCAACATGCACGTACTGCACGTGACGTCACGGGCGCCCTCCGCTCCCGCCAGGAGTAGATTTCACCTCACATAGTCGAACCTGCCTCGACTGACCTCCACGCTTTCCTCCACAGTTGAGTTATCTAACCCAACTGTCTAAATGCTTACTGTCAATATCGACAAATAGGTATACTTTATATGAATGTATAAACGACGGGAATTACTGTAGTAGTAAGTCAGAGGGTTACGACTATACGGGCGATAGACGGGTTTTCGTAAAATGTAATATGTCACCCAGGGTTAGTGTAGCTTCCCAAATATTTTTAAGCTATTGCAAAGCTATTATCGCGGGCCTTGAGCGTGGAGACCGAATCCAGAAATTCCGTAACGAAAATAACCTACTCCCCCCCCCACTCCGACCGGCACAGCGGTGATACTTTTTAGTTTTGCCATCTATCGATGAATAACAAAACTTTTAATGACTTTTTTTAAAAAATATCACGCTTGTCTGTTTAATTCAGCAACTCGCTTTTAGGTGGCATTGGGTGTTTCGGCGTTACTGCATAAGTTATTAATATATTAATTGCATAAGTTGATAAAAAATGCTATGCAATAGCTTTACCGCGGCAGTCCTCGAGTGCCACACGTCTTTTTTTTCAAATCGGTTCAGTAATTTCGGAGCCTATTCAATGCAAACAAACAATCAAATCCTTTCTCTTTATAATATTAGTATTAATTAAGAACTTATAATTATAGAATTATTATATATCGCCTCATCTGTTATTTACTTGTGACTAAGATTATATGTAATTAATATGTAGATTGAGACATTGCACATGGGTTGCCTAGCGAAATCCTGTACCTACACTGTTTAATAATAATAACTTTAATATTTAACAGTATTATTTGACTGGATTTATGTTTAAATTAAAGCTTATTTTATTGCCCATCCAACAGTATGAGGTTGACTATTTAAAACTGTGTCATGTTTATGTATGCTTAGATTTTTTGACGTGATAACGTTTTATAAATTGATGAATACCAGCAACACTCATGAAAAATAGTAACGTTCCACCTGAGTTTTGTATTATTTGTATATCAAAGTCAAAGTCAAAGTGAAAGTCAAAGTCATAAATGATTATGACGTTATCACGTAAATCTATCGTCCGTAAACCGACTTTACAGACAACCAATTTTTTAAAGTTCAGATCGAAGCGCGAGTATGGAAAGTGACAGAGAAGCGTTGCGCGCGCTACTCCATGTGAGAGACAAGGAAAGCAGAGATTTTTATAATTATTGGGTTATTTGACAGTATAGGCATGGGATTAGCTTGGCAACCTATGTGCACTGTATCCCTTTACATATTATCTATCATTTAAGCCTTCTCATAATTCAATAACAGATGAGGGGATCTCTTAAGCCGTATCTTAGACCACTTTGTAAATACCTTTCGCGCATATGTTTCCACTAAGTTTAATTCAATTAATCATTCTCAGGCGATATTTGAAACCACGGGGATGACCTACAAGGTTGGAAGTACGAAGGACTTGACCTACTGCGCTTGTGGGACCAGCATCGACTGGAGTTACGCGGTAGCCAAGATCCCCTACTCATTCATGGTAGAGCTCAGGGGCAGGAAGCACAAGTTCAGACTGCCCAAAGATCAGATCATTGAAACTGGGCTTGAAATCTGGAATGGTGTGAACAGTCTGATGAACTATGTTGACGATCATTAAAGAGGTAGAAGAGAAAGAAGATATTCTAGATGAGGATTCAGACAAGTTTTTTAGCATAAGCTCGCTTTTCTTTGAAATAACTAAATCATTTTGAATCTAGCATAATTATCCTTCTCAATGTTGGATCTTAAATATGAGCTTTTTATTGATTATCTTAATAAAAATGACATATTGTTTATAACTCATGATCATAAATATTCGATCACTGAAATCTGTTACTATACCACAGTTTGCTCGAGATTTGTGTTATATAGAAAATTTTAGATCTTTTTTTTTCACACACTCATACCCCTTATACCGCACTAGGATACCCTGTGTCGCGGGAGGCATAGAAACACACAATCACAATACACAAACATCCAAGACCCGAGAACAAACATCTTTGTTCATCACAGAAAATGTTTGCCCCGGCCTGGATTCGAACCCGGGGTCGCGGTTCCAAAGTCAGTGTCGCTGATCACTGCGCCACGACGACCGATGAATTAAAGTATTGTATTACCAATGTATAATATTGTATGTATGTATGTGTATGTATAATATTGTATTATCAAAATTATTGGCGTCACTGTATACTGTGCTTTATGTAACTAATAATAAGGGTTTTCTAAAAGTGCTACAACTTGTATATATCAACTCTTATGCTGTTTATAAATCAATTAAAAACAAATCTGATTCAATTTTTTTTATTTCAAACAATACATAACTCATCGGACGTAAACTAGCACTTAACACAACCACAGTACATGGTCGAAAATCAACGTTATAACAGGTGCGGACGTACCAATAATAGTATATTGTGCCTTTTCAGAGTCAGAAGTAAATTATTGTTTACCAAGGACTGTACAGTTCAAGCACTTTTTTCCGTCTACAAATCGCGCCAATGCTAAGACACCATTGCAGGCTTCTTTACAGCAGTCTTTTATTTCATTTTTTGACAGAAGAAACTTGTCTTGTTTACTTCTCAACTCCACAAGATAAGAGAATGGTATGCGAGCGGTGCCATAACTCCAATCTATACTTGTTCCGCACGCGCAGTACATGACGTCTTTGAAGTTGCCGACTTTGTACTTGCGGCCGTTCGTCTCGTAGATTGCCTGTACAATTTTTGATTGAAATTTAGACACATTATTATATATAACTAGTAGCGTGGATTACGGTTTTCCTGTTACCTTAATTATCCCACGGTAACAATACTTGTAGTAGCCTATGTGTAAATCCAGGACTTAAACTATCTCCATACCAAATTTCATCGAAATCGGTGCAGCCGTTTGATCGTGAAGAAGTAACAAATATGCGCACATACACATAAACTTCCGCATTTATACTTTTTAGATTATTTATTAGATTGCGGGTAGTTTTAATTTTAATTTTTTTTATTTATTAACATTCACACAAGGTCTTCAGGTCCCAAGCTAGGCAGAGCCTGTGCTATGGTAACCTGATGACTGATAATATTAGTAGGATAGTAAAACAACCATGTATTATTCGGCTTTACTCAGATTTAGATTCGTAGTTTGGATATAGGTTTCGTGCATGTTCGAAGCCCATTCTCAGGTGGATTTATGCTGCCAGATCGCAGCGACTGACCGCTGGCTCAACGACCACTATGGTCACTGGACGGTCGCTGCGATCTGGCAGCGTAAACTCAACGGAGGATGGGCATAGGACATGCCCGAAACCTCGGTCAAAACTTCGACACTAAACGCGAGTAAAACCGGATAAAACATATATATATGCCTGTAAAATACCAAATATCTATGGTAGTTTTTAATCAGGATTTTAGTTCCACTACGGAACTAACATTATTCTCTATTCTATCATCAGCAGACCAGATGTACAACAATGCGTCATCGGTCTCCCATTACATACACATTAACACGAAGCATTTTAACAGCAAATGGAACTCCTTTTGTTATATCATGCGATCATAAGGAGTCTTCATTACTTACATTAAATAGAAACCTAAAATTTCTAGTTCATAGCTATTATGTTAAGTTTTATTGCTAATATTTTAGACCACTAAATCTCTAAAAAGAGGTGAGATAGTGATGAAACGTAAGCTAATAAAAACAATGACAGATCTTTATTAACCTTTTGTTGCAATGGACACAGTGAAAATTGGAATTCATCATACAAACATTTAAGTTTTATTATGAATGTATAAACCAAGGGAATCACTCACGTAATAAGTCAAAGGATTCTGACTATAGTTTCAACCATATTCGGTGGTCTTTCGGTCGCTCGCGGACGCAGTCGCGGTTCGCCCCGTATTTTCCTTGAAAAAGACCACTGAATGTGGTTAAAACTATAGTCGGAACCCTCTGACTTACGTGAGTAATTCCCGTGTTATATACATTCATATTGTGTCATAACCACCGTCAGTTTTACTAACAAAATTATTAAACCTCTATGAAAATAAAGAGTGACAAGTTGAGAGCTTACCTTAGACATGCAAGTAGCACCCTCTAGTAAGTTGACATAATCAGGACAAGGTTCAGGGGTGTAACACCACGGAAAAGAAATTACCTCACTGTACGAATGGAACGTTAAATACATCTTAAACGGTGTACCTGAATATAAAATGAAATCCTGTAAACATATAAACTATGTAAGTAATGCATAATAAAATATACGTTAAAATATTTGAAGAAAAAAATTCTACTGCTAGTGGGACTAGAACACATGACTACAAAATACTGTCCTGTCACTTTGTCCATAGCAGCCCATACCACTAGGGCTGAATTACTTCCTTCCTTTAACATCTGAGGGGATGTTGCTATTAGCGCCATCTACAGTTAATTGTATGAACAATTAATTAATAGGACTGATAGATCAACATTACAGTAGATATCGTATCAAACGAGGGAACCCTACCCTTATCTTAAGAGTTTTATGGTTTATTGTATTAACAACATGCTAGACGGAACTTACGTTCAAATATTTTAAGGAAACAAAGCAGTCGAATTTTTTCCTTCAAATATTTGAACGTAAGTTCCGCCTAGCATGTTGTTAATGCAATAAACCATAAAACTCCGCATAATAATTGTAAACATACACTGTTTCATCACTGTAAAAAGAAACTGAGACAAAAACCTTAAGCGCAGTGGTTTCAGGTTCAGAGAAGGGTTCTGGTCCTCTATAGTTCAGGTGGTTTGGATCACCAGAAGACATTTCGCTACCATTTCGCCCCCAACTATGACTGAAATATAACGAATTATTTATATCGGCTGCTTCTACTGTTAGAAATATCTATTAGAAAGGCTTTTATTAAGACGAAACTTTATAAAAGGTGAAGTCTTTTGTAAAAGCGGGGGTCTGACAAGGAACTGGACGTCCATATTCGACGGCGATATATGCTTCGTCGCTCTGCCTGACCATATCTACTGGGGGCATTACGATACGTTGCCAATCCTTTTAAGACTCTATTAACTTTTATTTTAAAGAATCTACTCTGGCTCGTAGCTACTCGGGAATACCTAGAAATGAATTTTGTTCCACATTTTGCAGATGTATGCCAAAAACGATTGGTTGAATCGCACAGTGTGTGAATACTTTATCTGAGTCTAAAGTTTTATCAACATTTTTAGAGTAGTTTCCATAATACAATGATTAAGAATATGTATACAGCTATTAGACAAACTGATAAATTGAAAGCTTACCTAAAATTGCGGTTTAGATCCACACCGGTGATTGTATTTCCAAATCGTGCCCTGTTCTTACGCCACATACGATCTACAGTAAAAGTGTGGTGGTATCCATCTGGATTCACAATTGGTACAATATACCTAAAACATACATCATACGAATTATAAAAAAATACTACCTTCATTATTTCATCACCGCCTCATGGGTGATGAGATAATGATCTTCTTTTTCTTCTTGGGGTGCTATCTTCTAACGAGGGTCGGCGATCATCGAGGTGATTTGTACTCTTTACACAGCAACTCTGGACAATGAACGGGTCCTTTTGTTGAACCACTGACGTAAATTCTTTAGCCAGGATGTTATTCTTCTCCCAACACTGTGTTTCCCTTGAATCTTTCCTTGGATTATCAACTGCAATAGCTCGTACTTGGTATTTCTCATAATGTGTCCGAGATACTCCAACTTTCTTACTTTCACAAGCTGCAACATCTCTCCTTTCTTTTTCATCATCTGTAGCACTACTTCGTTCCTTATTATAACTCTCCAGGATATCCTTAACATTCTTCTGTATACAAAGATATACGTAGAATGAATAGATAATGATCATAGTAACTTTTTAAAAAATAAATAAGCCTCAACAAAGACTATTGCAAACGGTCCGCATCAATGCTTTTCCAACGATCCCGTCATGAAGAACATTTGTATTGGTATTAATTTTGGTCAGGTCCACCTTATCATTACAAGTCCCATGTCACACTTGCCAGAGCGTGGTCGTAACTCGTGAATCTTGGGCCATGAAGGGCATCGGGCATCAGTTCTACGAGCTGTGTGCCTCAGGCAGTTATGTCGATATCTTTTTTTCTTCTACGAATCTTTCGGATCTTGAACTTCAATCTCTTCCCAATCATGTACTTTGTGCCCTGCTCTCCACGTCAACTTGGTAATCCGCTGGGTGAAGTCGGTGACTTTCGTTCTTCTACGGATCTCTTCATTTCTCATTCGACCGCGATAGAAACCCCAAGTCCTGAGTCGAGCTGACAGTAAGTACTAGTAGCACCCCGCGGTTTTAACCGCGTGAATTACAGCTACCTCAATTATCCCACGGGAACTATACTTTTCCGGGATTAAAGTAGTCTATGTGTTATTCCAAGGTGAACCCATCTCCATATCAAATATAAACGAAATCGGTTCAGCCGTTTGAGCGTAAAAGAGTAACTTAAGGTTTTGAATTATCCCACGGGAACAGCCATTATTTTTGGAATGAAAGTAGCCTATGTGATAATCTAGTGTCTAAACTATGTCGATACCGAATTTTATCAAAATCGGTTCCGTCGTTTGAGCGTGAAGGTGTAACAAACATACACAAATACAAACTTTCGCCTCTATAATATTAACAGGATTAATTGTTTTTTATACCATATCGATCTAGCGTTTGACCCCTATCGCACTTGATGACGAGTTGCAGGCAGTGACGAGTGACTCGAAGATGTTATCACGCTAGACCTAGAATGCATACTAGCTCTCAAGAACTTCAGCCTGAACACACTATGTGTTTGGGTGATAGTTTTTCAAACTCGAGGGTGGTAGCTAGCTAGGCGGGTACTCAACAGTACCCTACCACCGTGCAGAGAATTTGATAACGGTGTTACCTTCTCCGGAAGCTCTAGTTGTTGTAATATAACGCTGTAGAAGAAAATGCGAGAGTTTACGTACCAATCTTTATTTGTGATAGCGTCTCCAAGGGAATCAAAACCCTTTGCTATATGGTTAGCTATATATGTTACGACTGATGTACTGATCCATTCTCGGGCGTGTGTCGTGCCATCTAACCAGACCCCCGTGTTTTTGGCGTCACTGTTCGATATTTTTATCATCTGTTTATACAAAATTCATCACATTGTTAATAATTAGTAATATAATATTATGAAGAGGAAAGATTTGTTTGTTTGCTAGCATTGAATAGGCTCCGACACTACTAAATCAATTTGAAAAAAAATTTTTCACTGTTGGGAAGCTACACTATCCCCGGTTGTCATAGCTGATATTTAAAAAAAATAGGGATCAATATAATTTTTAAGTTAAAAATTATATTGATCCCTAATTTTTTAAGTTAAAAATTATATTGATCCCTAATTTTTTAAGTTAAAAATTATATTGATCCCTAATTTTTTTAAGTTAAAAATTATATTGATCCCTAATTTTTTCAAATATCAGCTATGACACCCGGGGATAGTGTAGCTTCAAATAGTTTCAGTAGTTTCGGAGCCTATTCAATGCAAGCAAACAAACAAATCTTTCCTCTTCATAATATTCAATATAATTTTTAAGTTAAAAATTCTATTGTATAATACCCGTGCGAAGCCGGGGCGGACTACTAGTTGTTAATGTTTATGTTTGATAATGCGTTTGTGTCAATGACAATTGATCCCGTGAGTAGCAAAGGTCACTGAAAAGGGTGAAAAAAAATTACCACAAAATAAAGTGTGAAATAACTTGTCGAAGTCGGTACCAAATTTTGATAATAGTTACTTTTGTACTACCATATTTTGACAATAGTTACTTTTGTACTACCATATTTTGATAAAAGTTACTTTTGAACTATCATGGTGCCGACTTCAACAAGTTATTTCACACTTTTGAGTGTAGAAGTCAGTTCCATTTTTTTTGGATTTTTAAAAAATATTATTAGTGATTATACCTTAATATCCCTTCCTTCTACAGATTTTCCAATATTAGTAACTGTACAAGTAGACGGATATTGCTCTTCTAAACATTCTAAAAAGCTATTAATATTTTCGAGTGGATAAAAGTCATCCCAGTCCATAAAATGTCCTGTAAATGTCAGAAACCATGATTACATAAAATATTTATAGCAGTTTATCTGTAATCACTTCTTTATGTACCTTTCTATATCCTATAATATGTACGAATGATCATCTTAAAATTGAAGTCTATTTCGAACTAAAACTAAAATAGATCACTATAAAGTAAAACGACGAAACAATAATAATGGACGATCGCTGTGGCTCAGTCATCAGTGGCATGCTGCTCCTCGGGAAGCCTGGGTTCGAATCCCGGCAGGGGCAAACACTTATGCGATGAGTATAGGTGTTTGTCCGGGATGTTTGTTGTGATGTCATTGTTGGTCCATGCCTCCCGCAACACAAGGAATCACAGTGGTTTGAGTGTAAAAAATTGGTTGTCTGTAAAGTCGGTTTACGGACGATAGATTTACGTGATAACGACATAATCATGTATGACTTTGACTTTGAATTTGACTGACTTTGACATTGACATTGACATTGACTTTGACCATTGACCATTGACCATTGACCATTGACCATTGACCATTGACCATTGACCATTGACCATTGACCATTGACCATTGACCATTGACCATTGACCATTGACCATTGACCATTGACCATTGACCATTGACCATTGACCATTGACCATTGACCATTGACCATTGACCATTGACCATTGACCATTGACCATTGACCATTGACCATTGACCATTGACCATTGACCATTGACCATTGACCATTGACCATTGACCATTGACCATTGACCATTGACCATTGACCATTGACCATTGACCATTGACCATTGACCATTGACCATTGACCATTGACCATTGACCATTGACCATTGACCATTGACCATTGACCATTGACCATTGACCATTGACCATTGACCATTGACCATTGACCATTGACCATTGACCATTGACCATTGACCATTGACCATTGACCATTGACCATTGACCATTGACCATTGACCATTGACCATTGACCATTGACCATTGACCATTGACCATTGACCATTGACCATTGACCATTGACCATTGACCATTGACCATTGACCATTGACCATTGACCATTGACCATTGACCATTGACCATTGACCATTGACCATTGACCATTGACCATTGACCATTGACCATTGACCATTGATCATTGACCACCATTGACCATTGACCATTGACCATTGACCATTGACCATTGACCATTGACCATTGACCATTGACCATTGACTTTGACTTTAACTTTAATTATTTTATGTAATACAAAACTCAGGTGGAACGTTACGCGGAACGTTACGCGGAACGTTACTATTTTTCATTTTGTCATTCATCAATTTATAAAACGTTATCACGTCAAAAATATATAATACTAGCTGCACCCCGCGGTTTAGCCCGCGCGGTGATGATTGATAATGATGATGATGATAATGAAAAGTAGCCTATGTGTTATTCCGGGACCTGAAGTATCTACATACCAAATTTCAACATTCATTACCAAATCCGTCCAGCCGTTTGAGCATGATTGAGTAAAAAACATCCATCCAAACTTTCACATTATTAATATTAGAGGGTTGAGGACACGTGTGTGTACAAGATACTCTATGCATATATGTATTTATATATTTATTTTACGCTACAAATACTTTTGCTTACTGGAAGGAGACTTTCGCCGGTGTGTCGATACTGGGCTAAGACTTTTCCTTATCGGGCTAGAGGAACTCATCGCCGTATAGTCTGTCACAGAAACTTCATAGGGTATGCTTCGTTCATTCAACATTTTCCCTACTTGCAAGGACCTCGTGCATTCGACCATCACGTCCATTCTAGTACTCCGCTGTTTGCATATGTTTATAGCTGGAAAAATAGATCAGAGATTAGATTAGAAAATACTTTATTGTTACACCTTAAATATAAAACAATATTTACAATAAACATAAATTTACATAGAGTGTGACAATGGGCGGCCTTATCACTAAAAGTGATCTCTACCAGGCAAACTTTGCATGGAGAGGATCGAAATAAATTTAAATAACGGGGGTGTTACAAAGCTTAAAAAAAATTGGTTGTCTGTAAAGTCGGTTTACGGACGATAGATTTACGTGATAACGACATAATCATGTATGACTTTGTCATTGTCATTGTCATTGTCATTGTCATTGTCATTGTCATTGTCATTGTCATTGTCATTGACCATTGACCATTGACCATTGACCATTGACCATTGACCATTGACCATTGACCATTGAACATTGACCATTGACCATTGACCATTGACCATTGACCATTGACCATTGACCATTGACCATTGACCATTGACCATTGACCATTGACCATTGACCATTGACCATTGACCATTGACCATTGACCATTGACCATTGACCATTGACCATTGACCATTGACCATTGACCATTGACCATTGACCATTGACCATTGACCATTGACCATTGACCATTGACCATTGACCATTGACCATTGACCATTGACCATTGACCATTGACCATTGACCATTGACCATTGACTTTGACTTTGACCTTGACCTTGACCTTGACCTTGACCTTGACCTTGACCTTGACTTTGACTTTGATTATATTATCTAGATCTAGATAAAGCTTAGGTGGAACGTTACGCGGAATGTTACCGTTACTATTTTTCATTTTGGCATTCATCAATTTATAAAACGTTATCACGTCAAAATAAATAAAATAAGTAAGTATATAAAAATAAAATAGGTATATATATAATATATACTCTTTATTGAACACAGTTCAAAAAATATTTAACTAAAGTAATTTAAATTAACTATATATATATAGCTGGCATCGATTTCGTTCAGAAACCTTTGAATGGAGAGAAAAATGTAAACGGATTGCGGTGTCTATATATATATTTGAATTTTTAAAGAAATAAACGTTTGAATATAGCTATTGGAAACAATAAGCAATCGAGTTTTACGACTTTTTTGTATGGTTTTGGATCGAGACGTGGCCAGTGAAGAACGGAGATGCCACAGATTAAAAAAAGCTCAATTCCAAGACCTCATCAACATCATAATCATGTCAGCCATAACATCTAGCGTCTACTGCTGGATAAATTCCTCGCCATTGATCTCCACAACGTCCGGTTAGAAGCGGAACGCATCCTACACCTTCCTCTGATCTTGGTCGGTCATCTATCCACCTTGTCGGTGGATGTCAAATGCTGCGCTTGCCTGTCCGTGGTATCCACTTGATAACCTTTCGATGTTGGGGTTGCTTAATAGGGCCATCGATTCTCCGAGATATATGCCCTGCCCACTGCCACTTCAACTTGCTAATCCACTGGGCTATGTGACGTGACTTTAGTTTTACGGATCTTCTCATTTCTGGTTTGATCTTGAAAAGGAAACCCAAACATAGCTCATTGTGCGACCCTGAGCTTGTCTACAAGGACCATAATAAAAATTTAAAGGCGAAAACTTGTAATTGGCCCAGTCAAACCTAAGTTGTATGTACATAGATTTAATTTTAGGCTGTAAGTTTTCCTATGAAAATAAAATAAAATAAATAAATAATAAGACACTACGTTTCAAGATCTTTAATAAATAATACTATATTTAAATGTTGTACATGACATACAACATTTACATATAGTATTACTAGCTGCGCCCCGCGGTTGTATCCGCGTGGTGATAATGGTGACGATGAAAAAAAGCCTATGTATTAATCCAGGGTATAAGCGGAGATACCATACCAAACTGACCATACCAAAATCCAATGATATTATATGTTTATATGAGGTAGATGTAGCACAGGCGCGCGGAAACTGAGGCGGCAAAATTAAGTCAATTGTAGTAATTTTCATTGCGACGCGTATTTCAAGCGCAAGTCAACATATAGCTATCCTTTTCTATATTATTTGTATCGTATTATCTGTCACAGTAAGCATGTTTTTGTCGTAAAGGAACAAAATCTGAGCACCGCGCAGTATGAATATACGTCATCTTTAGTAAACATCATTGTTGAAATCGGTGTAGCCGTTTGAGCGTGAAGAGGTAACAAACGTACACACATACACACAAATTTTCGCATTTATAATATTACATTTAATAGTACAAAAGTTAGGTTAAGTGATAAGATGATAAGTTTTGTAATCGTACCGCCTTTTGTGTGTAAACTTTTGAGAAATATTTTTTGACCTTCCTTTAAACAGGTAACGTCCCATATTTGATATCTGTTTCGTGCCACTTTGAATAAATGTATTTCACTTGTAATTTAAATGCAGATTATATTGTGGAAAAGTGGCAGCAACAACAATCTATGAAATCATTCACGTAAAAATTTTGATACACATCAGACATTTTAGTAAAATAAAACGTCAGGTTTGACAATCAAACAAATATCTGACAGAATGATCCGTAAACTTTAAGCATAGATTTTGTATTTTTAACAAAAACTTCTTGAAAGGTTTTACCATAGAAGTAATATGTACTACGTACAATTATAATTTATTATTTATTACCATAGAAGTAATATGTACTACATACAATTATAATTTATTATTTATTACCATAGAAGTAATATGTACTACATACAATTATAATTTATTATTTATTACCATAGAAGTAATATGTACTACATACAACTACATATTACTTCTATGTTTATTACAATTGTACGTAGAACATATTACTTCTATGGGCTTTACTTTAGCTAATAACTGCGCCCTGCGGTTTTAGCTCGCATGGACTACGATTTGTCTATTACTTCATTTATCTGCGCATACCCGTTCTTTCGAGACATAAATTATGATAAACCTCCAAAATATAATCTATTTAATTGTCCAATTTTATTCAGATATGTTCAGCCATTTTTGTTGAGTAACAAAAATCGAGCCTTTCGCATTTATATAGTAGTAAATTTATATAAAAATCCAGGATTTGTGCATATACAATTTTGACATATTTAAACGACGATAAGCTGCGTTTTAATGTTGTCTTATTTATTACGTAAGATTTTGAATGAAATCAGGCTGATTTGCTCTTAGGACAAAATCACATGTGTCTCAAAGGAGTATATTTAATATGGTATGTTTAAACGGTGATCGTGTCGACTTAAAATTAAATGTGTTCATTTTAATATATGGTAACCCTTTATCTGCCACACCATATTATTATCTGTGGGACCTGATAACGGTGATTGGTTTGCGTTTACTAATACTAAATCAAATCAAATCAAAATCATTTATTTGCCAGATATAGGTAGGTACATTGAACAGGTGTTATGTTTATAAGATATGGGGCACTATATCCGAACCTTCAAGGCGTGCAAATTATGGATACAATACCTATACAAATTACAAAATTAAAATACTACTATTACTAATTTAATTGTGTCATAAATTATTGAATATAATGTTTGAGTTACATAATATCATTCTGATCATACAATTACTTATATTTTATCATTTAAAAACTCATCTATACTATAATATGTCTTATCAATCAGAAACTTTTTCAATCTAAATTTAAAAATGTTCGTATTATTCGACTCTTTTACCATAGGTGGTAGTTTGTTATATATATGTATACTTTTTATAAACACACTTTTATTATACAGAGCTTTTTTGCTTTTTGGAATACATAGCACATTTTTATGTCGGGTACTTTTCAACGTGCTAAATTCCTTTAAATTGTTCCTTACAAATATAGCCGATTCGAGAATGTATAGTGAAGGTAAAGTTCACAGATTCAATTTTTGAAAATATGGCTTACATGTATCTGTTTGTTTTAGCCGACATATACTATGTACTAACTCTGTCGTTTACTCTTCGAGTTAAATGTGGGTTCCAGATTCATATCATACAAGGACAGAAAACACTAAAACCTATTTAAATCATCTAAAAAGACCTTCTAAATATATAGGATTTTCCTTAACAAGCTGAAAAGTAAGTTTTAGGGATTAACAATTAGTCGCTAAACGCAATAGGGTGCTAGGGGTGGCCCTGCTTTGTTTTTCATTAGAAGCTGCTTATGGCCCGCCGCTTTTCGCGTATTCTACCGATAATTGTATACTAACCCCGAATCAGTATTCAATATTAAAAAAAAAATTGGTTGTCTGTAAAGTCGGTTTACGGACGATAGATTTACGTGATAACGACATAATCATGTATGACTTTGACTTTGACATTGACATTGACATTGAAATTGACATTGACCATTGACCATTGACCATTGACCATTGACCATTGAACATTGACCATTGACCATTGACCATTGACCATTCACCGTTACGCGGAACGTTACTATTTTTCATTTTGGCATTCATCAATTTATAAAACGTTATCACGTCAAAAAAACAGGTTGCATTCCAGCAGTGGTGTAAACTTGCATTTACGTGGTAAAATACAATATTCATGTATTGCGCTTTCGTACGCAAACATGACAATAGGTATTTAAGTTTAATGATTTTATGTATCTACACATTAAACACTTTAATGAGGGCGATAGAGCATACAATAGAATCAAGTCAAAGTCTACATATTAAACGGGCGAGGTGAGTGCGGTCGGCTTCAAAAAGGTCGTATTATCCATCTACCAGCAAACGAAAATGTTCCGCAAATTTTAATTCGTAACACATTTAAGTTTAAATTTCAACTACTCCTTCCGTCTTACGAATTTTCGACGTCACTCGCCTCAAGAATTTCGCAATCAGTGTCACGTGTCCTGACGCGAGTTTCAGTTATTTTCCCCATACAAAACTGCACAACGCCACTAAAGAAGTTTTCACTTTAAAAACATTGTAAAATCGGTTTCAATGACCATAATTCTAATATTAAAACTCACGTTACTTACACTGTTTTTTACGGGTATAACGTGGTACTTACGCGTAGAGACTTATGCAAGACGGGACGTTACGACTAACGCACCGCACTCAAGATCCTGATGAAGGCTTCCGGAAGAAGCCGAAACAATTGTCGATCGTGATCCACTACGCGTAAGTACCACGTTATACCAGTAAAAAACAGTGTAAAGTGACCCTAATTCTGTTAATCACTGTAACTATGTAAAATTCATTAGAATCTTTGAAATATCTCGTATTATATTTCCAGTAATTCAAATCCGTATACATCCACACAAATTGTATCTCTAATGTTAGACGAGATTTATTCAATTGCTGATCAATCGCGGGTAGGTTTAGTCGGCACGAAATAAATAACCACATATTTTACTTGAAGTACCTGCAATTTTCCCACAAAACGAAAACATCTTATTTTAGTGTATTTATTGATAAGTGTAATACTGATTTGGACTTTATCGTAACCATATAAAAACTTATCTCATTTTCCAGAATTATAGTTAAGTCAGATAATCACTTATTGCTTATTAATTTAATTAATTTTAGTCACACACAATTACAACAGTTGTATGTGAATTACAAATTAATTAACAATGAGACCGACATTTTTGCAGCGATTTTTTGTGCAACGTACTATTTCTATTAGATTAGAAAATTATTAAAATATCTAGATTTTCTGTTTATTTTTTAATTTAAAAGAAAAGAAAGATTTTTATAACAAATTTATAGTTTTAAGTTAGCGACGAAATAGTATAGAATTTGATTGTGATTATTAAACGTTAATACTAATCTATGAAACCCAACCCACCCAACTCAGATTTGTAACTTAAGTTTCAATTAATATAAAATCTACCAACTAGTTGTGTTAGCGAGAATGAATGTAGCCAGCAACCCCCCTCCCTGTGGGGGACAATTAAAAAGATAAACGCGTATAAGACCGAGGCGAGGCGACACTTGGGTGGCAACGCGGCCCCACCGTCTGGTTAGCGGGCTACCGAGAGATCTGGGGCCCTACTTCTGTTTTAAGACTTTAAAGTCGAACTGACTTCGCTTTAAAAATCCCAATAAGCTCGCATAATAATAATATTAAAACTCACGTTCATGATTACTTTACACTGTTTTTTAATAATGCATAATATTGCATAATGTTTAAAATAAAATGAAGCCCAATACAATTTAATGTGATCATTGCACAATATTTACATGATTATTTGAAATCATCCAAAACCAAACGCTTGCACGTTTTAGCGACGTACAGCGCCATCTATGTTAATTTGTATAAACTAAAGTGGTGAACAGTTGAGTATGTTCTAGATGGCACGTATTACATGTAACATGAACATTAGACATTTAAAAAACAAGTTTTGTGATGCAATTGATTATTTAAGTAATTTGTTAGCTGCGCCCCCGGATTCATCCGCGTGGTGATGATAATGATGAAAAATAGCCTGTGTGTGACACTCACAAATAACGTGGCATTCTATTGGTAAAAAATTTTTCAAACTCTGTTCCGTAGATCCAGAGATTACCCCCTATAACCTCACAAACTTTACCTCTTTATTAACATAGATAATATAAATGATGAAGTACCTTTCAAAGTTATAGGAACAATATATTTTAATTGTATGTACCTATGCAAACAGAGCCAACAGTTGAAATATATTGACATAATGGTGGTCTCCGTGGCTGTATCTTTTTTTTACGTAATTTTTTAGACGTTTATTTTTTTCACAGCTTCAAGAGACTGTAGTTTGAGTACCTATATCGTTTTCATTTCAACTCGATAGCTCCGCGCGTTCCCGAGATAAAGGGTCTTGTCAGACGGACGGACAACAAAGTGATCCTATAAAGGTTCAATTTGAGGTACGAAACCCTAAAAATATGAACAAAATATGTTCATATTGTCGTGATCGACTGAATCAATACGCTATTGTTTTTCAACCTTAACGCGACATAGCGGCCTAATAGATTTTCATAGTATTATTTTCTTTGCAGTAGCTTAAAATTTGTATAGTTCAAATTAAGATAGATTAAGCAATAATGAAACGGTCTTGATAAATATTTGACATGTATGAAATCAAAATTATACAGGTAGCTATCAAATATTATTCATTCCGTGACATGGATGCGGTGGTTTTAATACATTAATTTGTGTATTTAAATGTATTTGGCTACCTACAGGACACGAGTTCTAGAGATTTTTAGACTTGGTTTGATTACCATTATCAAGAAAACTAAAGGGTTTTTTTTTAAATGCGTAAAATTTCATTAAAAAATAACAACCATTAGATATACAGAACATGTTAGTTTTTGTTTTAGCACGGGTCTAAATGATTACTTTGAAACAATGATATTATATGTTTAAATGAGGTAGATGTCGCACAAGCGCGCGGAAACTGAGGCGGTAAAATTAAGTCAACTGTAGTAATTTTGATTACGACGCGTATTTCAAGCGCAAGTCTAAACATATAGCTATCCTTTTCTATATTATTTGTACCGTATTATCTGTCGCAGTAAGCATGTTTATGTCGTAAAGGAACAAAATCTAAGCACCGCGCAGTATGAATATACGTCATCTTTAGTAGAACATCATTGCTTTGAAATGAATCGAGGTAATCCTACCATTATGTAATAAAGTCAGAAGTGTGTGTGTGTTTGTGACTTCTTCGTGCTTCGCGCTAATTTCGATGAATGTATGGAGATAGCTTATACATTGGATTAACACATAGGCTTATTTTCATCGTCACCGTCTTTCTTCACCACGCGGGTAAAATCGCGGGGCGCAGCTAGTAATATATTACGTGAGTTCCAATAGTAGTTCCCTTGTTTCAATAGAGGGGTCGAAGTGCATGAGCGAGACGAGGACGGCCGCCGAGGCGTTTCTGAAAATATCTGATTACACGTAATTATCGAGCGAGCGCGCTTCGGCAGCAACTGTTACGTATTCCATAGCACGGCTTAGCGCCCATTCGCTTCCGAAGCTATTGTTTCGAAGTCTGTAAGCGAGCGATTGTGGATTGATGGACTAAATCAGGACAGCAACGCGAGGATTTAAGTTAATTGATGTTTCAAAAGTATTTGTGTGAATCAGCTACAATCAATAATTAGAAAATATAGGTAACTAGTAGCGCCCCGCGATTTCACCCGCGTGGATTACGGTTTTCCTGCTACATCAGTTATTTCACGGGAATCATACATTTTACCGGGATAAAAAGTAGCCTACTATTCCAGACTATAATCTATTTCTGTGCCAAGTTTCATCCAGATCCGTTCAGCTGTTCTGGCGTAATTGAGAAACAAACATCCATCCATCCAAACTGCAACATTTATAATATTAGTAGGACTAGCGGTCCGTCCCGGTTTCACACGGGTAATAAATTTCAAAATTTTAAATGACAAGGATCCCTAATTCTTTGGAAATATAATAAAGCCCATGTTTTCCGGGGATATCGACATCGTCGCGGTCTAAGATGGAGCACGCAAGCCTAAAAGGTACAGTATACAGGTAAAGTAAAACACTAATAACTAATTACAATACTGCAGCTACTACAATAACATTTGAGCAATCCACTAGCTATTGGTAGCCTATAGATAACTCAAATGTTCTAACCCGCTACCGGCTGGCAGCGTGCCCAGAATGCTAGCAGCATTGCCGCGCTGAATTGCAATGCTGATTCGTTGAGCCAAATATGTGCCTGCATTTTGGTCACGCGTCGCATCGATCAAACGCTCTGATAAGTTTTGGAAAATCCGATGAGCTCCCAGTCCCCACGGGCCCAATGTCTCGACCCCAAACGGTTCAAATATGTACCTAGGTTAGGTAAAGTTATATAAATATAGTATAGTATAAGTATATATATATTTATATAAGTGTATAATCTCACTAAGTGGTCCTCAATGATGACGTAATCGAAAACCTAAACTGTTGAATGTTGATAATTAAACAATTCAAAAGATCACTCAATTCTACGAAAGAGATAAGATAGATACAATTATTTTTTTCAATCGAGAGGATGGTTTTAGCTTGTCTACATCTTGGAACCCAGTGATTTATAGATGTTCGCGTCGCGGCGGCTTTCACCCTGAGAAAGCTAAAGATACTGTCAGTGTTGTGTGTTGTGACAACCCTGTGCTTTAGCAGGGCTGTGACAGCCCTACAGTTTAATAATATCAAAAGTGGGTAGTTGGCGAAACTACGCGCTCTCGCCGATAATGCCACCCGCATTTCTCCAGACTTCTCGTGACCACGACCAATGCAACTTGGTCGAAACGTCGAGGTAAATAAATTACAAAATGTTTTTCTCGCGATTAAGCCCCGTTTGATTTAATAACAATGTGTTCGAATCGCGAAAGTCTAAAAATTACAAGATAAATACAGTTATAATTATTAATAATTTTAAGTTTATTTTAAAATATATATTATTTTTTGTAATACGCAATAATTCAAGAAAATATCAACATTTTCCCCCACGGATCCTTGATCTGTGCTCTTTTCAGTCAAATAAACTTTTAAATCAAAGTTTCAGTCTAAAGGCTGCATTTTTGATATTATGTAGTTTTATTCGTACAAAAAAAAATTGTAAAACATTTATGGGTGCGCAAACACCGGCAAGGGTTGAAAAAACATATTACGACTAAAAAATCCAGCACTCATGGATTTCTATACCTACTTCGCATAGAACCTTGATACTTCTTTTATCATGACAGATGACAAATGTATGGCAGAATCGTCACAGAATAGACAAAAGTCATTACAAAATAGTAAACTCCAATTTCCAGTAAAATGACAACCAAACCCAAACAACTCATAAAATAACATTTCTAAACAAACATTAGTGCTAACAAAATATACAACAAAATGCAACTCACACACCGGAACATCTCTACAAAGACATGCTCAATGGCATTCACGTTAGAACTGGTCTCTAAATAATCTACACCACCCAAAGTCAATGATACCTTCAACAGAAAACCGAAAACTAGCAGATAAGTATCAATATACAGTAACAATAATGTAGGCTCGCTTGTCAACGTCCAGGATTACATACTCTTTCAGTTCCTTCTGCACAGAAGTCTTAAGGGAGAAAAAGAAGGCAATTCCTTCTGTTCTAATAAAACTGAAATCTACAGCATTCAATATGACTTTATATCCTCTCATAGCTTCTGTTGCCACCTCAAACATACATTATCATAGTGAGCGTTATAAGGAATTACTCTGCGTTCCGACTTATGAATATGATTGCATCAGTGATTCTGAATGTGCTGATGAATTTGATAGACAGGAACAGGGTCCACTAGATGTCCAGATATACGATGAGCCTAAATGTCACGGATGCGAACCTGGTCACTTTCACAACTTCCTCAACGATCCATCATTTGAAGATTACTTCCTGAGTGATTCTGATTGTGTGGAGAAATACCAGGAAAAGGTGCATGGAAGTACTCACGCGCACACAAAAAGCAACAAGAGATGTATAAACAATACCACAGATAACGCTGCGCGCGGTCACAAAAATGGACCTAAAAAATTACTGAAGAAATCCAGTAATACAATGAAGTCAAACGATATTGAAAATTTTCTAGTATTTCTGAATTCAGCAAAGTCTACTGTTCATAGACCTATTAGAAACCGATATTTTAGCATAGGTAAATACAATTTTACTTTTCCTTAATATTCTTCTTTTAAAAATGGGTATTCAGTATGGTATTAGGAAACGTATCATCTAAGTCGAATGAGGGGTGAGGTTTTTAGATTTCAAAGATCTAGACGTTCGAACACTATCTTTCTTGATGGTCAGTGACAATGTGGTCGAAAATTTTATCACGCTAGACCTGGAACGCTTACTGGCTCTCAAGGACTGCTGTCTGAACACACTATGTGCTTGGTGACAGTTTTTCAAACTTGAGGATGGTAGCTATTCAGGCGGGTAGTCAAAAGTACCCTACACCACTAGTCCACCATGCTGGGATTTCGATAACAGTGTCACCTTCACTGTAAGCTCAAGCTGTTGCTGATGGGGATCGTATCAGCGTCCGCCAGTTTGACAGCCGAACCTCCCACCGCTGAGCTATTATATCTTCAAAATGAATGAATAGTAACATCGCAAAGGTGGCTGACTATTTTATCTATGTATTTCTTATATACGTAAAATATTAGTTCATGTTTTTCATATTAATATGATTAATATTTCGTACCTTAGGGGATTGCCAGAGCCGTATACGCACACCCTTGTGTTGCCAGTTACTTATACTTTGGTCGTATACACAATATATATTATACATATATTACACAATCGTAGTATCTCCCTACAAAGTCGATGAGGGATAATCTAGACGAATATTATAATATATCAGTTACGTGCTGAGGCTCGCGCCCGCCGCCTGGCACGATCATAACTCCCAGATGAAGAACTGCAAATAAGTTCGAAACTGGTCGGAGAGTAATTTTCCAGTGTTTACCACGTGAGTCCTAGTCGGTTTGTTACATTACAATTATGGAAGAAACTCGCGATAGTTTTCAGACTCAAATATTATAAAGAGGTAAGATTTGATTGTTTGTTTGTTTGGATTGAATCGGCTCCAAAACTACTAAATAGATTTGAATAAATTTTCTCTTTTTGGGAAGCAGCTACACTATCCCCGGGTGGCTAAGGCTATATTATATTTTCATTTAAATTAGGGATCCTTATAATATTTAACCGACTTAAAAAGAAGAAGGAGGTTCTCAATTCGACTCGTATGCTTTTTTTGTAATTTTGAAATTGTTTAACCGTGTCATGCCGGGTTGCACCGCTATTCCCACTAATATTATAAATGTGAAAGTTCTGATGGATCGATGGATGGATGTTTGTTACTCAATCACGCTCAAACTGCTGGACGGATTTGGATGAAATTTGGTATATAGATACTTCAGGTCCCGGAACAACACAAAGGCTACTTTTCATTATCATCATCATTCATCACCATGCGGGTAAAACCGCTGGGCGCAGCTATTTAATAATATTATTGAAAAAATGTTTTAGATGAAAAACGCACAATTCCTCCAGCGCTTGACTGGGACAATTATCATCGGTTGGACACAATCCATGCTTTCATGGACAACCTGGAAGATCAGTTTCCTTCAATCTGCACAACTGGTACTATAGGGAAGTCGTGGGAAGGGCGAGACTTGAAGGTATAACTTACTATAAAAGTACCTAATTCTATGTTATTGAAAATTAAATCGCATGAATATCATTTGATACCAAAGTTAGATTAAGGATGAAAATACCGATACATTTTTTTATTCCTTTTTTTTATTTTATTTATCAACATTCACACAAGGTCTTCAGGTCCCAAACTAGGCAGAGCCTGTGCTATGGTAACCTGATGACTGATATATACTTATATGCATATACACACCCAGACACAGGTCAAACAGACATGTTCATACACGCAAATGTTTGACCTGTCCGGGAATCGAACCCGGAAACATATATGAATATATGAAATATGAAACTTCTTTCTTTTAAACCGACTTAGAAAAAGGAGGAGGTTCTCAATACGACCCGTTTGTTTTTATTTATGTTTGTCACCTCAGAACTTTCGACTGGGTGAATCGATTTTGATGATTCTTTTTTATGTGAAAGCTGGTACTACCCGTGTGATCCCATTTGAATTTCATCACAATTTGATCAGTGATTTTTGAGTAACACTCCAATAACTGAAAGGTGCTATGTATACCTCGACGAACATTATAATTGCGGGTGAAGACATCGGTGAACATACACAATGACAATTGATCCCGTGAGTAACAAAGTAAAGGGTGAAAAAAATTATACCAAAAAATGGAACTGACTTCAACACTCAAAAGTGTGAACACATATTGAACTACCATATTGAATACTAGACTTAAACTCCTATCTCTTCTATAGAACTCATTATAAGTTACTTTGATTGTTATCTACCAGATTCTAAGGATATCGAACAGTAATGCCAGTAACAACGCTGTGTGGATGGACGCTGGTATTCACGCTCGAGAATGGATCGCGCCGGCCACTAATACATACATTGCCAACTATATCGCCAGGAACTTTAACACGTTGCCAGAATACATAACCAATAAGGACTGGCAAGTAACTTTCACACTATAAACAACAAATATTATAATAAGTAAAATTCTTAAAATCTGACAAAGTCATTTGACAAAGTCATTTTACAAAGGCATTTGACAAAGTCATTTGACAAATTATCAATGCATAAAACACGAGAGTTACTCACGTAATAAGTCAGAGGGTTCCGACTATAGTTTCAACCACATTCGGTGGTCTTTTTCAAGGAGAATACGGGGCGCTCGCGGACGCGGTCGCGATTCGCCTAGTACTGATTTGACAAAGTCATTTATTTGATAAAGTCTAACAAAGTCTGGCAAATTCATTTGACAAAGTCATTTGAAAAAGTCTGACAAAGTCTGAATAAGTCTAGTATTATGGTTTGTTGCATTAACATCACGCTAGGCAGAACTTACGTTTAAATTTTATTGAAAAAAGAAATCGGCTACTATTGGAATAAATTCCCTCGATGCCAACTGCAACGTTGGTCTGTGTGTCCTAATTATAGTTCATACAATTAAAGGTATCTTCGTCTCCGTAACATTAATTTCGTGGACATGGCGCTGACTATCCTACTGCTGCGTTTATATGAATATGCAGCAGTAAGACCAATTAACTATCTATTTTTATGCAACATAGGTAGTAAGCAAGCAAACGGGCCGTCTGATGGTAAGCGATCACAGTCGCCTATGGATATCCGTAATTCTACGGGTATTACGATGCGTTGCCAATTCTTTTTAAGACTCTGTTAACTCTCCTTTTGAAGAATCCCATATTGTAGCTACTCGGGAATACCGAGGAAGCAAGCTCGTTCCACATTTTGCAGTTGTATCAATGATATTATATGTATATATGAGGTAGATGTCGCACAAGCGCGCGGAAACTGAGGCGGCAAAATTAAGTCCATTGTAGTAATTTTCTTTGCGACGCGTATTTCAAGCGCAAGTCTAAACATATAGCTATCCTTTTCTATATTTTTTGTACCGTATTATCTGTCGCAGTAAGCATGTTTGTGTCGTAAAGGAACAACAACTGAGCACCGCGCAGTATGAATATACGTCATCTTTAGTAAAACATCATTGAGTTGTATGACAAAAACCGATATATGGAATCACACAGTATATAATATACCAATTAGTAAGTCAGTCATCTCGCTTCATAAAATTTACATAATTTTCTACTGATGTGGTAGCTAGTCAGCCACATCTACGTAGTAACTATGAGCTTGATCATTTATTATGTATTTAGTTCATACATGTTTTATTAATTAATTAATTATTATGTTTATTATTAAAATTTAATTTAGTTAAATTTTATTAAAGTAATTAATTATTAATTAATAATTATGTGACTTTTATTGTATACTTTGGCATACTTAAGTCGCAATTATTATAGGTGTAGCGTATTGTGTCCCGAAACACAGTGCAAACTAGTTCGGGGTCAATGGGTTCACAAATGTATTATGAACCACAAATATATGTCAAATAAAGTTCTTTGTATTTATATTTATAAATGGGATAATGGGCTGGATGCGGGCCGCTTCCAACCGGTCCTTGTGGAAATCAATGGGGGAGGCATATGTCCAGCAGTGGACGTCCTATGACTGAGATGATGATGATGATTTATATTTAATGCAAAAATGGATTGGGATTATTGAGGGGATGTTGATCATGTATTTATATGTTTTTATTGCTCTATATTTGAACATAGTTCTGCGCGTCATGCTCACGATTAAATTGAAATAACTGTTTTTATATACATATTAAAAACATGATGTATCATAATTTATAGAAAAAAATGTAATTAATCAAATAGATGCATTTCACCTACCGTCAGCTTCTTTCTCCGTTTCTGTCCATTCGAGGTTACTTGAAGAAATCGCTGCAAGCGATAAGGCCGCCCAGTGTGGTACCAAGTATTATTATTTAAGTTTAGTTTTTATGTATTATATTTTGGTATTTTTTATTGTAGGTGCTTTAGGAGCAAACCAATCGGTCTACCTTCTTTTGTTCACGTCTGTAACATTTAATAAATCACTATCACCGTTCAACACAGTCTGTCTCAAGCTATTTTGTAATAAGTTAACACACCGCTTGTAACGCACTTGGCTATTATCTATGTTTGTGTGAAACTGTTCTCCACAACACAGGGAATCCTAGTGTGGAGACCAGAGTCTAAACCACTACTTAGTGTTACCAACTAGATTAGTACTTACTTTAAGATTATTATATATTATATACCTATATTACCTATATTATTAAATACCTTTGTGACCGTTGAAATAAAGTTATTCTTATTATATTCTTATCACGAAAGTCATTAAAAACTCGATTTATACTCGCTTGTGAGGCGCATTCGCAAATTCGCAATCGCATTTTTTTCAGGTATTTTTTACCTGTAATGAATCCTGACGGCTATGAGTATTCTCACACATCAGACCGCATGTGGCGCAAGAACCGAGCTTGGCATCGGGGGCAATGCGTAGGAGTCGACCTCAATAGAAACTTCAGGTATACATATCACATCAAATCATCATACATATTGACATCTGTCATAAGCTAAAGCGACGAAAGTGTAACAGTGGGAGCGGTTTGATCCCCGCCAACACTGTGTGAGCTTCCGGTGAAGGTAACTCCGTTCTCAAACTCTCAGCATGTGGTACGGTACTGTGGTACTTTTGAGTACGTCCCGTACTTTTTTCCTCTTTTTCTACTTATTATAAGTTTGCGTTTGACAACTGTCTCACCTGATGTTAAGTGATGACGTTGTCTAGGATTAACTAATTAGCTAGCACCCTCAATTTTCACCAAACTAATGCAAATAAAGTATACAAATTGATAATCAGATTTAATTCTGTAAATCTGCTACTGTATTTGAATAATCAGAATGGAAACTAGTCCTTGAGAGCTTGTATAACATTTAGGTTTAGCGTGATTACACCTTCCACCATATCGTCACTGACAATCAACTGAGATAGTGGTCAAATCGCTAGTCCTAAAATGTATAAAAGAGCACCCATCAGTGTCTGTTTTAACTGTAAAATATCACAAAGGAGAAAGAAAACTCATATAAAATGATTTGATAAAAAAAACATACTATCTGTGTAAGACATTTTGATGCAAAATGTGTTTGCAATGCTCTTGTTAAGTCAGTATGTTAATTTATAACCTAAGCAATTAAAATGCTTCATAACGCTTTCGGTCCATCCGGTCTTTGTAGAAATCAATAAGAGAAGTTCGATCTTATCTCTGCACATGCTGAGCATAATCCTATTGCCTAGAAATTATATTTATGTAAATTTGTACTCAGACTGTGTGTTATGTATTTTATACTATGGCAATAAAGTGTTTCTTTTTTAGTCTATGGCTGAGATGATGATGATGATGATAAGCCTTTAGTCTTTAATTGATTCGTTTATTAAGGTTCACATCTCCGTTCTAAAATAATTGATAATTTGTATTCAGTCAGAGCTACAGTTAAATAATTATTGATTATAGTTAAAACTCTTGCGCATGACATGGCACTAACTATCACGCACACATTTTTTATTTTTTTTTATTACACTCAGACCCCCGCTCTAGGATTCCTTGCGCACTTTGCCCATCTAATCACGTATAACTTAAATAAAAATGTTTCAGTATTTTAAGAAATTAATTTCAGCTTAGGTTTCGGCTGCAAAGGGTCTTCAGAACAGCCAACGCATTCCTTTTATCACGGACCTGAACCCTTCTCTGAACCGGAATCAACAGCTGTAAGAGTGAGTACACCTGTTTGATATCCACTGCTGGACATATGCCTATATGCCTTCCCCATATAGGCGGGATTTGCCAATTCTCGCCACGGTTGGCAGACGGGTTGGCGAGCGCAGTATGATTTCCTATTCTTAGAAGGCGCTGCTTCCCACCTTCTGGAACGTGATCCCTTAGCCGACTCTTACGGCACCCACGGGAAGAGATGGGGGAGTACTTTTCTAAGCCAGTACCACCACGCCTTCTACCACTACCACACCACGTGTTGAATTGAATATTATGGTAGTGGAGTGTAGTACCACTACCTCCATTATCCCACGGGAACTATACTTTTACCGGGATAAAAGTAGCCTATATGTTATGGCAGGGTCTAGCCTATCCACATACCATATTTCATTAAAAATCTGTTCAATAGTGTTTGCGTAAAAGGTAATGACGACGAAAGTCTTCGAACAGTGTGTGTTACCAGTGATGACTTACGGAACCGAAACGTGGTCTCTGACTATGGGCCTTCTGAGCAGGCTCAGAGTCGCACAACGAGCTATGGAGAGGGCTATGCTCGAGGTTTCTCTACGTGATCGAATCAGAAATGAGGAGATCCGTAGAAGAACGCAAGTCACCGATATAGCCCAGCGGATTAGCAAGTTGAAGTGGCAATGGGCAGGGCACATAGCTCGAAGAACTGATGGCCGTTGGGGCCGAAAAGTTCTAGAATGGAGACCACGGACTGGCAAGCGCAGCATAGGACGGCCACCGACCAGGTGGACAGACGACCTGACTAAGATCGCAGGCAAGGGCTGGATGCGGGCCGCTTCCAACAGGTCCTTGTGGAAATCAATGGGGGAGGCATATGTCTAGCAGTGGACGTCCTATGGCTGAGATGATGATAAAGGCTAATGCAATAGCATGTTACCCACAAAATTAGGACGAGGAAATGTTGATCGCTGCGCGGTCCGCAGGAAACATCCCGTGTTGTTGTTTTACTGTTTTCGCATGTTCCATCACCCATATTAAAACTACCCGTGAAAACCTGTAATTGGCTTTCTATAGTTAACATAAGTATTTAATATATTGTACATAAGCTGTTGGTTTTCCAATAAATAAATAAATGAAAAGGTAATGAGCATTCATCCATCCGTCCATCCAAACTTTCATATTTTATAATATTAGTGTAAATTAGTGGTATTGAGGGGCCAGAAAATAACGCTGTAGAACATGGGTGCGAACGTATGTTTCAAACTGCTTCTGATAATAAACGGACGCTGATACCGAAATCGTGCCGGAACCATTTCGCATAGAGATTATGAAACAAACACTGCCTGTACATTAATCAATTGGATTCAAAGGCTTAATGCCGTTAATGTAACGGCGTATTAATCAATTAATTTCTTTACTTTATACCTACCTACCTTCTTTACTTTAGCATAGTGGTTGGTATCTCAATGGTCCATACTTAATGGCCATAAAAATATTCAACAAATTACCTGACAAAATTAAAGAAGAAAAAGAGTCGAAATTCATCACACATTTAAAACAATTGCTTTTAACGAAATGCTATTACAGCTTGAATGAGTTTTTCTATGATAAATTTGAAAACTAATAAATAAATCGATCGCTCCACATTGCTTTACCCTACCAGGGTCATATGTACGCTTGAAAAAAAATGTATTTAAGACCTGCATGTAACGCCATATGAATGCAATAAACTATTGAGTATTGAGTATCTTTCTTGCTGTCTCCCACGGGGGGTGGCTAGCTAACACCCATAAGTTTGAAAAACTGTCACCTAACAAGTAGTCTGTTCAGGCAGCAGTCCTTGAGTGCCAGTTAGCATTCTACATTTAGCGCGATAATATCTTCGACCACATCGTCTCTAACCATCAAGTGAGATAGTAGTAAAATGCCAGGTCGATACAGTATAAAATAGACAGACATTCGAAGCCTACAGCACGATTAACTTACGTCAGTATTCGTATCGACAAAGTTAAACATTAATAGCGCGTACCACGCATACAAAAAAAACCTACAAACTATAATATATATACTGCCAAGGAATGGAACTCGTTGCCCGAGTCTGTGTTTCCCGATATGTACAATCCTGGAGTCTTCAAGTCGCGAGTGAATAGGTACCTTCTAGGTTTGCGTGCTTAATCCTAGACAACGTCATCACTTAACATCAGGTGAGACAGTTGTCAAACGCAAACTTATAATAGTAAAAAATAAAAAATATACATATCACGGTTGTACTACATGAACGATAATGTGTTGAAAAATTAGTAGTTTATGAAACTGTATCATAATAATGATTCTTAAAACACGAGTGTAAGTTAAAAAGGAGCCGCAGGCGAGTTTTTTGTAGCTTTACACTAGCGTTTTAAGATCAAATTAGATGCAGTTTTATACACAACTTTATCTAATCTTATAAAATAGAGAATTAATTTACGTAAAATTACAGCATATTTTTGCATTGATTTGTAAACGTTTAGCGCCAAAATCCATTTGCTGATCGCACATGCGTGTCGGTCGCTTCCACAGATTACATGTAAAAAACTGTATTGCAACCTCCTTGGTCCAGTTGAAGTTGTATCTTAATGGTAAAAAGTTACATTAATATACAGTTGTCTATAGAAGAGCGGTATCATAATGTAATTTATGATTATATATGATTTATGTATTTTGATTTTTTAATCTTTATATTTCACTATGAGATTAGATATAGTTTTTTTTTATTTATTTATTAGGTCTACAAAACTGGTTCATACATTAAAAAATCTTAACATATTGACATTTATAAGCTTAGACATATGGATGACCTACTCGAAGTAGACACAGCATGCAAAGTTACATTGTGATACAATTGTCCATAGAAGAGCGGTATCATATTGTATTTTTCTAAATTTATTTCGATCTATTGTCTATAGAGACTGTCATTCAGTAAAGTTCTGTTTTTGATTTTTCAATCTTTATATTTCAAAATGTAATTAGATAAAAAAAATTGACGCCGCGTTTTCTACAGCGATACGTCCCGGGGACATAGGAACTTTTGCTCATAAGACCGAAATATTTTTTAACAGATATATATAACAAATACAAATAAATACAAAAATACTTTATTGACATAGTTCGTGTACAAACAAATAGTGAACCCAAAGACTCCTGAACTAGTGGGACTGTGTTTCAGGAGCCAATGGCCTCTCCCAGAAAAGACTTAGCTTACGTCACGTAAATACATAATTTATAATTTAAACAGCTATAAAAACTACTTGTTTAGTGTGTGTGTGTGTGTTGTGTTTCTGGAAGTGTTATGAATGTGTGTATTTGTGTGTGTAATGTATGTGTAGTAATGTATATAACTAGGTCTTCATCATCATTGTCAGCCTGTTTGTAGTCAACTGACCACTGCTGGACATATGCCTCTCCAATTTAACGCAAGGTAGATAAACACAACGTATTAATATTCTTAAATTAGCCAATATAAAAACTTGATAAGATTTCCTCAGTGGCATTGTAATCAAAGCCGCTTAGCCATAATTTAATTACCTATTTTTTTAATTATATATTTATACAGGATATGCTACTTAACTCCACCGTGCAGTTCTCCGTGTACCTGACACTTCATAGCTACGGAGAGGCGATCGTCTTTCCGTATGCATTCCAAAACAACCTTTGCCCGGGATATGTGAGACTGTTGGAAGGAGCCACAGTAATGTCCAGGGTAAATCTTTTTTTTTTTCTCAGCTATGTGCGTCCACTGTTGGACGTATGCCTCCCCCATATAGGGGGGATTTGCCAATACTCGCCACGCTTGGCAGGCGGGTTGGCGAGCGCAGTATGATTTCCGATCCTCAGAAGGCGCTTCTGCCCACCTCCTGGTACGTTATCCCTTAGCCGACTCTTACGGCACCGGCGGGATGAGATGGGGGAGTACTATTCTAGGCCGGTACCACCACAGCCGGGTAAATCATAATTATAATCAATTGTGCACTTTATAAAGAACACAGCTGTTAGGAAATTTTGTTGCTATATTAAGAGGTTCCGACAAAAAAAAATACTAGAAAATGGAACCGACTTCATCGCCGAAAAGTGTGAAATAACTAGTTGATATCGGTACCATGATAGTTCAAAAGTAACCATTATCAAAATATTGTGAGCATGGTACCGACAACGACAAGCTATTTCACACTTTTGAGTGTTGAAGTCGTTTCCAGTTTTTGGTAAAATTTTTTTTTCACCATTTTCAGTGACCTTTGCTACTCACGGGATCATTACCAAGAATAAATAACGAGCTTGCATTGTAACCGTAACCTGCTCCTTGCAACTGATGGACGCACCATGGCTTATCTCTCCTTGCAACTGATGGACGCACCATGGTTCATCTCTCCTTGCAACTGATGACGAACCATGGCTTATCTCTCCTTGCAACTGATAACGCACCATGGCTTATCTCTCCTTGCAACTGATGACGCACCATGGCTTATCTCTCCTTGCAACTGATGGACGCACCATGGCTTATTTCTCCTTGCAACTGATGACGCACCATGGCTTATCTCTCCTTGCAACTGATGACGCACCATAGCTTATCTCTGCTTGCAACTGATGACGTACCATGGCTTATCTCTCCTTGCAACTGATGACATACCATGGCTTATCTCTCCTTGCAACTGATGACATACCATGGCTTATCTCTCCTTGCAACTGATGACGCGCCATGGCTTATCTCTCCTTGCATGTCTTTTCTTACTTCCCACGGTTGCTACCTTCTTACTTCATGTTAGCTTCATATGATGTTCTTTTGCACCAGGCTATCTACAACACAAGTGGAAATATATATAAAGTTGGCATTTCAAGAGATGTCATGTACGGAGCTGCAGGCACCAGTAGCGATTTTAGTTATGGTGTGGTCGGGATACCCTTCTGTTACCTCTTAGAACTAAGGAGCAAGAAACACAAGTTTAGACTCCCTGCGAACGAAATTATAGAAACCGGCGAGGAGATCTTAAGCTGTGTATTCGCTTTGATGGAGTTTGTGGATAATTATACTCCGCCCAAAATCGGGACTGGTGATTCCGATGACTCCGAAGCGGAAACTCTACACTCGGATGAGGACTGGTAAGTTTTTTTCCTTTTTTTTAGCTCCACGGGGTATTTGCATTTAGCTAGTGGCAAGTAAAAGAAACGTATAGATTAAAAATCAGCATCGGTAATCCCAAGCAATGAGTTCTTATACTTTCTGTAACTATGGCATAGTACTATCTGTGCATCGACTACAGAGTGCAGTATTACTTTTTTTTTTCCCTGTACTCAACGCATGATGGCATCTAGCGCATCTGCCAGTATCAAGATTTGTTTTTCTGTTCTGTGGCGTTGCTTTTTTTTCAACTTCGTAGCAGTAATACTTATTTACGATGCTAGCAATACTAGCTAAGTACTTAGTAGTGTAAATTAACTATTGCAAATGCAGTCGAAAGCTTACCTCTCGAGTTTGTAAATAGCAATTACCGCATAAGTGTCATACAATCTTTTTCAACACATTTGCAAAAAAACAGTATACAGTGCTGATAATAGGTAATAATTAAATCCACATCTACATTATATCATAACGGGCCGCTTCCAACAGGTCCTTGTGGAAATCAATGGGGGAGGCCTATGTCCAGCAGTGGACGTCCTATGGCTGAGATGATGATGATGATGATGATGAGGAAGGATTTGTATGTTTATAACGGATACCCTCAAAACTAATGGACCGATTTCAAAAATTCTTTTACTAACAGAATTCTACATTATCCTTGAGTTCAATCATGTAACCTTGCGAAGCCGGGACAGAACACTTGTTATAGACACTGGTTCGATCCCCACCAACAGCTTGAGCTTCCGGTGAAGGTACCGTTATCAAATTTCCAGCATGGTGGTGGTACTTTCGAGTAACTGCCTGGCTAGCTACAACCCTCAAGTTTGAAAAACTGTTACCAAAACACATTGTGTGTTCACGCAGCAGTCCTTGAGAGCCAGTAAGCATTCTAGCATCTTTGACCACATCATCACTGACCATTAAGTGAGGGTAGCGGTCAAACTCTAGATCTATAAAAGTAAATTCAAACATGTGCGGTAAAGTCATTTTTAACGAACTATTTATAAAAGTTCCGCAAATGCATTTTTTGACTAAATATTTCGAAAAACTACTTTTCGACAAAATTGCTTGTAAAGTGAGCCTTACTACATCGCTTTTAGGGCGATAAACTGAGCTATATAACACACATGTTCATAATAACATTACACAATAGTACGTATTAGAAACATCCCTACAAAGTTTAATTAGTAACATACTACAAGTTATACAATGCGAGTAAACAGGGCATTTTCAATTTAATAATTAAACAAATATGTTGAGAACGTCGCATGAAACTCGTGAGCTCTGCTGATTTGTATCATAATACATTTGATCATATTTCAGTTTTGTTTTATTGAGTAAAAGTGCTCTCTCTCTCTCTCTCTCTCTCTCTCTACCTTGCTAAGATATTCTAGAGAAATATAAAAAACCAAGTATTTTGGAACAATTTTTTTTAGTGACTTAATTTTAAGGTTCACTTATGTATGATTTTTGCCGAAGTTAGTTAATTAAAGAACTTTCTATTCTAGTCTATTCTATAACTTAAAATTTAATAGTTTGATTCACCGTCCTTCATGTGCATTTTCATATCCTCACAATGTGAGTAACAATAATTCACCATTAAAAATGAACACTTGAGTGTTATCGCTGAAAAACTGATCTTTGAAAACAAAATAAACTTACGCGTCTCGACATCTCAAATTCCCGCCATACAACTTTGATCGGCATTTTTATGCAACCCTTATTGTACTTATGATTGTATCGTCATTTTAAATCGCGTGAGTTATCGGTCTAGTGTCTGCTTATCTATATATATAAAAATGAAACCCGTTTTCCGTTGTCACGACATAACATGAAAACGGCTTGACCGATTTAGATAAAATTTGGTATAAAGATACATGGGACTTTGGAGAAGGACATAGGCTACTTTTTGTCCTGGAAGAAGTATGGTTTCCGTGGGATAACTGAGTCAGCGGGAAAAACGTAGTGCACGCGGGTGAAACCGCGGGGCGCAGCTAGTTTTTTCTATAAAAACACTTTCTTAAATGCAATCAATCAATAGCCGATAAATTAATCACTTTAATTAAATTTGTTTATAAAAACAACCCCTATATTCAACCTTTTTACGACCAAAGACATAGAGTTACAAATACATGGATCGGATCCTCTTTTCTTGCCTGTGATATTAAATGATATCTGCCAATGTCAAAAAAAAAGAAATCTACATATCAAAATTCCTAGTATTCAAGATCATGATTTACTTTTTAAAATTAAATAGTAAAATAATTCAAAGCACGTAAATGGTAACAAAGAATCGGAAATTGCGCTCAGCAAAAGTATCCAACGTGGCACCCAATAAACAAAAAACCCAAGTATGGGAGGTGACATTTACTAGAGAGGGGCAAAGATACTTTGTTAAGTGTTTGGATACTGTTGGCGGTAAGTAATAAACGTATAAAAAAAAATTTTACCAAAAAAAGGTACCGATTTTAACACTCAAAAGCATGAAATAACTTGTTGAAGTCGGTACCATGATAGTTCAATAGTAACTGATATCAAAATATTGTGCTCATGGTACCGACTTCGACAAGTTATTTCATAGTTTTGAGTGTTGAAGTCGGTTCCATTTTTTGGTGAAACATTTTTAAGCTATTGCATAGCTTCTATCGCGGGCTTTGAGCGTGGAGACCGAATCGATAAATTCCGTAACGAATATAACCTAACACCCTCCACTCCGACCGGCACAGCGGTGATACTTTTTAGTTTTGCCATATTTCGATGAATAGCAGAACTTTTAATGACTTTTTTGAAATATCACGCTTGTCTGTTTAGTTCAGCAACTCGCCTTTAGGTGGCATTGGTTGTATTGGCGTTACTGTACAAGTTATTAATACATTAATTGCACAAGTAGATAAAAAATGCTATGCAATAGCATTACCGCGGCAGTCCCCGAGTGCCACACGTCTTTCTTTTCCACTCTTTTTAGTGACCTTTGTTACTCATGGGATCAATTGCCATTGTGGTGTAGGTATGTTCACCGATGTCTTCACCCGCTACCATAATATCGTGTAGGTATGAGCACGCATTTTTCAGTTTTTGGAGTGTAACTCAAAAAGTGCTTGCCTTATTTTGATGAAATCATCTACTTGTTCGGAAATTCGGTTCAGTATGTTACTATCGCGCGTCACATGAGGGGCATACATAAGGAGTACAGTAGCAGTTAGAAAGAAAGAAATACGTTTATTCGTGACAAGCAACACCACAACAGTAAAAAACAAATATATAAAAACACAGTAATATTAAGAACATATAAATACATACAAGTAAAAACATATAGCATATAACATATAGCTTTAACTAAATCTTTGTTGTAATGTTGCGGATGCCAGGAATGAGTTCCCACTCAGCATAATGCTAAGGTTGGATCACCGTCGCGCTGATGTTCAGTAGGAACTCAGACTGGCATCACGAACGTACATGTAACTAATAGTTTATTTACCATTAGGTGATCATATCGACTACGAGTGCATAATGTATATACGAGTAAAAGTTAATATATTATGTATAAAAGCAAGTTAGATAGATAGATAGAAAACTCTTTATTTGCACACTATTTCAAAACTACACACATAAAGAAAACAAACAAACAAATATAGATACAGTGATACAAAGGGCGGCCTTATCGCTTAAAGCGATTTCTTCCAGGCAACCAAACATATAGGAATTATTATAAATTTTAAGGGACGGCAAATCACCGCAATTTCTACTTAAATAGATACATACATAATATAGGTACATGTATAAACTTTAGCATAAATAATATACTTACACATACTAAACAATATATAACTACTGATAAATATATATATGCATATATATATATAAATATATATATAAATATCTAATACTTATTCCCTTAGATTTATTTGTGACAAAAAATGTTCTTTGACTCTGTTCTTAAAGATATATAGTGACTGTGAAGTGCGAACCGATACTGGCAGTTTGTACTTTTTTTAGTACTTAGAAAACAAATTATTGGTATATTAATTATTATTGTAGCGATCAATATCTGGAAAGAAGAGCATAGCACGATGGACATCATGGTGGAAAGTTCTAGAACCACTCAGGTAGCCAGCATGCTGCGCGAGAGAGAGATCCCATATGAGGTTGTGGTTGGCGATGTGGGGGCGCTAGTAGACAAGGAACAGCCGCTTCCGGTCTCCAAGTCTTTTAGAAAAGGCTCCGCAAGTAACCGTGAGTAACATAAAAGTTATGTTTATAAGACCGTTTCAATATTAATCTAAATTAATTAAAATTAATCAAGTAACCGTGAGTAAAATAACAGTTATGTTTATAAGACCGTTTCAATATTAATCTAAATTAATTAAAATTAATCAAGTAACCGTGAGTAAAATAAAAGTTATGTTTATAAGACCGTTTCAATATTAATCTAAATTAATTAAAATAATCAAGTAACCGTGAGTAAAATAACAGTTATGTTTATAAGACCGTTTCAATATTAATCTAAATTAATTAAAATTAATCAAGTAACCGTGAGTAAAATAACAGTTATGTTTATAAGACCGTTTCAATATTAATCTTTCAATATAAAACAGCGTTGAGAAAGTTAACTTTAGTAAGTTCCAAGCATTGTGCTGAACTTGGTCGTTTTGTACACTAAAACTGACGTAGTTTTGACACATTATGAATGTATAAAGCACGAGAGTTACTCACGTAATAAGTCAGAGGGTTCCGACTATAGTTTCGAACACATTCGGTGGTCTTTTTCAAGGAGAGGAAATACATGCTCTTTCTTGATCGTAACAAAATATTTCTTAAAAGTCTTTTAACTAATATGTACCATAGATAATGGACACTATCCATACAGTCACCAAATCATAGAGTAAAATAAAAAGTTTAGCGAGCGTCACGGTTCAAATTCTGTTTCAAATATTATTTTTTTTCCTTGTATAGTACGCATAAATCGTACTAACGTAATCGCATCCTATAAATATTATAGCCTAAAAAAGCTAATAAGTAATTTAAATCTAACTTAACTTGCTAAATTTACTGTACTAAGAATGTGTCCATTAACACTTTTCTTATTGTCTCTATTTAAGGGGGAGACACTTGGTTCATGTGTTCTCTATGAGCAGTATTTTAACCACATTACACTAGCACACTGTCTCACTCCTCCACCGGGACCTCAAATATAATGACCCGAAATTTTGATAAGGAAGATCTACCTGCTAATGATGATTGCTCAATTTACTAATTAACCAGTCCACTGCCACGAATGGAAAGATAACGAAACATAAATTTTCTAAAAGAACCCATTGGTATTAATGAGCGGATTAAATACGGTCCTCATTATGGTACATAATAAAGAATAGGAGTAAGAAGCCAAGTCATTAGACATAGACGACAATAGATAAGCTTTCGTACGAACTCTAATTAGTTGCCTTATGTTTATAGATTAAAGTTTAAATAAACGTTCACAAAGTGATCGGGTTCAGTGCATTTTGATCCCTCGACGATGCATTACGTCACAGGTCGCGTTATGGACTGGAAGAGCTACCACCGGCTTGATGTGATATATGCCTTCTTGGACAGTCTTGCTCAAGAGTTTGATAGCATCTGTACTGTGAGTGTCATCGGGAAGACTGCTGAAGGGCGAGATATCAAGGTATTTGGATATATTTAACTCTTCTTTAATGCCGTTGTGGTACCGGCCTAGAATTGTACTCCCCTATCTCTTCCCGTGGGTGCCGTAAGAGTCTGCTAAGGGATCACGTACCAGGAGGTGGGCAGCAGCGCGCTCTGAGAACAGGAAACCATACTCGCGTGGGGAGGGCATATGTCCAGCTGTGGATGTCCTATGGCTGCGATGAATGATGAATGAACTCTTCTTCTTCTTTTCCTTATCCCACACCAGGTGGGTTTGCAACACGTTTTTCTTTTTTATTCTCTTCTATGATATAAGTCATCTCATTGGTCACAATTTTTGTAAGCATATTATAATTTTGTGCATAGTCCATCCATATCTTCTTCGGTCTTCCTCTACCTCTATATCCATTTACATTCATCTTAAGTACTATTTTCGTGGATGCGAGCCGCTTCGAACCGGTCCTTGTGGAAATCAATGGGGGAGGCCTATGTTCAGCAGTGGACGTCCTATGGCTGAGATGATGACTCTTTTCATTATACGTAGGAAGGTATGTTATACGTATATGTTTTTCAATCCTCCTCGTGACATGCCCATACCAAGCCAATCTATATATAGGTCTAGCGTGATAACATCTTCGACCATATCGTCACTGAGCATCAAGTGAGATAGTGGTAGTTTGACGCTAGATCTATAGAGTATATTTTTTTTAAACTAAAGTATGGCAAATCAGTGACATCCGTCTTGACTTATGTCCCCGGGAGTATGTGAGTAGGGTTGCTTGTCCCTGGTCTTGGATGTGTGTGATGTCATTATGTGTCTCTCGCAACACAGAGAATGATGGTGCGGGGGTGTGAGGGTTACAATAAACTTATACATAACACTAATACATACTTATACTTAACGATTATTGGATATTTGTATAAACTTTATATGTACATCATCATCATCATCATCTCAGCCATGGGACGTCCACTGCTGGACATAGGCCTCCCCCATTGATTTCCACAAGGACCTGTTGGAAGCGGCCCGCATCCAGCCCTTACCTGTGATCTTAGTCAGGTCGTCTGTCCACCTGGTCGTTGGCCGTCCTATGCTGCGCTTGCCAGTCCGTGGTCTCCACTCGAGAACCTTTCGACCCCAACGGCCATCAGTTCGTCGAGCTATGTGCCCTGCCCACTGCCACTTCAACTGCCACTTTATATGTACACACAGTTAATAATAAAATGCATCTGAATCTGAATCTGACATATAATTAACATGTCCGTACTAGAGTGAACGAAAGTTTAAACTTCTGGGTATAGAATTATTTTTAGGGAATCATGACACAAAATATTTCAGATGCTGAAAATCTCCAACGGTAGCACAAGTAACTCTGGCGTCTGGTTAGACGGCGGTATTCACCCCCGCGAGTGGGTCAGCATTGCTGTGGTCACCTACTTCGCAGACAAACTGGCGAGGAGTTTCTACGAACAACCAGACACCGTCACTAATAAGGATTGGTAATAACACACTTTAATCATATATATTGACCTGTTTTTTTTACATATTATAAGTTTGCGTTTGACAACTGTCTCACCTGATGTTAAGTGATGACGTTGTCTAGGATTTAGCACGCATACCTAGAAGGTACCTATTCACTCGCGACTTGAAGACTCCAGGATTGTACATATCTGGAAACACAGATTCGGGCAACAAGTTCCATTCCTTGGTCTTAACACCTTGAATTTGTCAATCACTCAAATTAGCTAAAATTCACTAAAAGTTTTCAAAATGTAATAGCTCGTATTCTATTTACGCTAAATTTCAAATTCGTATAACTCCATACAACGCTATCCCTAATATTAGACGAGTTTTATTCAATTGCTGCCCAATTGCGGGTAGCTAAAGCTTGCAACAAATAAGTGGCGACTTAGTTTAAGTAAAATCACCGGTAATTTTAATAAAGATAATTAATTTGTGTTGTCATTAATATAAGTGTGATACTAATTTGGACTTTATCATAACCGTATAAGAATATATCTTGCTTATATTATTTTTCGTAATTTTAGTTTAGTTTACAGTTTAGTAACAAGAGAATCACTACCAATTATCTTACTTAAATTAATGATGTCAAAGTTTGTATGTCTGGATGTTTGTTGCTCAATTATACACTAAGGGCTACACAGATCTGAATGAATTTCGGCGCAGAGATAAATAGTCTGAAATAGCATATATAGGCTATATATGATATAGATCTAGAGTTCGATCACTATCTCACTTGATAGTATCAAGAAGAAAATATCGAAGATGTTATCACGCTAGACCTAGAATGCTCACTGTCTCTCAAGAACTGCTGCCTGAACACACTATGTGTTTGGTGACAGTTTTTCAAACTTGATGGTGGTAGCTAGTCAGGCGGGTACTCGAAAGTACCCTACCACCATGCTGGGATTTGATAACGGTGTTACCTTCGCCAGAAGCTCAAGCTTTTGTTGGCGATCGAACCAGTGTTCATTAGTTTGACTACCGACGCTCCCGCTGAGCTATTATCTCTTGATACGCTTCGTTTCAGGTACATACTCCCGGTGTTGAATCCAGATGGTTATGAGTACACCCATACCCATGACAGGATGTGGAGAAAGAACAGAGCACGCTATGGGGAATGCATCGGCGTAGATCTCAATAGAAATTTCAGGTAATTATAATATACCAACTGTGCTCACTTTGAAAAAGATTCAAAATCAAAATAATGTATTTGCTTGAATATAGGTAAAGATCGTATGCCAAATTGATATGTTGCCCTATATTCCAACGTGTGAAGGTGTGCAAATTACATGTCATTTCATCAAAACTGTAATATAATTATGCTATGAATACAAGATATTTCACTTATTTTACTTATTGATTAATTACTTAAATTAATTACTTATCGTCATCACATTTTATTATTTAAGAACTCCTCAATGCTATAAAAAGGTCTATCAAGCAAAAACTTTTTCAAGTTGAATTTAAAAACCTCAGGGGGATCTGACTCTTTTATAGTCAGAGGAAGCTTGTTATATATATGTATTCTCTTTATATATACACTTTTACTTAAAAGAGCCATATTACATCTTGAACATTTAATATATTTTGATGTCGCTTTCCAGTCATAGTATTAAATTCACTTAAGTTATCCCTAACAAGTAAAGCGGCTTCGTATATATATAGATCGTATATATATTCGTATATATATATAGATGGAAGGGTGAGAACTTTTAATGTTCTAAAATGTGGCTTACATGACTCTTTTGATCTCAATCTGCATATTGAACGAATACATTTTTTCTGGGCTCTGAATTTCTCTGAAATTTTTTCCCGTTAGAGTTACCCCAAATCAGAATTCCATATCCATATAGATTGTGTTGATTAATATCAAATACAAATAACAATAACAATATTACACCATAATATCATCACTATCTCGTAGCCATAGAGCCTTGACATTATAATAATGTAATAATTAGTTGTAATATGAAACATTGAATGTCCGATACGGGTTGATTATTCCTCTCCTGCAATACCATCGTGCAAAAAAGGTTTAGTTTTTATCAGTATTTTTTCTGATTCTGATTTTGATAGGATGTCCACTGTGCGACGCAACCTCCGCCATTGATTTCCACAACGATCGGTTGAAAGTGGCCCGCATCCAGCCCTTGCCACCTGGTCGGTGCCCGTGCTATGCAGAGCGTCCCAGTTAATTAATTTATATAATATATTTATTTATTTATATAATTCATTAATTATTGACCTTTTTGTGCCATCGGATCAAGTATATTTTCGGTGTTAGTACTATTCAATATAAACTTTATTATGTACATCATACCCTAATCGGGTTGTTTATATTAATATGTATACTTCTAGCTATGGTTGGGGAGAAAATGGTGAAGATGGCTCATCTGAAGATCCTGGCAACATATTCTTTCGTGGATCCAAACCGTTTTCTGAGCCTGAAACTGCAGCAGTCAGGGTAAGTACTCAAATCTGTCCTCATCGTCGCCATTTCCGGTACAGTACGTCCACTGCTGGGCATAAGCCTCCCTTTCTATCTCCACAAAAAATCGCTAGAAGCGGCTTTTATACATTCCACCTACGAACTTGATCAGGATGTCAAGTTTACTAGTATCATGTACAGATTTAGTTTCAAATGTTTCGAATTCATCTTCATCATTCATTTTTTTTATTATATTGTATAGATAGCGTTTGACCACTATCTTACTTGATGGTCGGTGACGATGCGGTCGAAGATATTATCACGCTAGACTTAAAATTCTCACTGGCTCTCATGGACTGCGGCCTGAACACACTATGTGTTTGGTGACAGTTTTTCAAACTTGAGGGTTAGTTTTCAGGCACTGTGGTGTATCTCACAAACGAAAACGAGTAGAAATTTTAAATTGTTTTTTTTTTGTTACAGCGAGTTATAACAGAGTCGGGAACAAGTTTCAAGGTGTACCTATCGTTCCATAGTTATGGAGAAGTGGTCATATTCCCGTGGGGCTATACCGCCGACCCTTGTCCCGACTATGTGGAACTGCTTGAGGGCGGCACCGCTATAGCCAAGGTTAGCTATTGTGACTAAGAACAAAACTATTAAATAAAAAGATAAAATTTCCTTTATTGCCCTAAAGGGTAGGTGTGCGATAAAAGGATCGGGACTTACGGGGTTGAGATGTGGTCACTGGTGCCCGATGATGGCGCACTAAGGTCTATGAAGCGAAGCACTAGTTTTTGTGCACTAATCACTGATCGTAGCTATATAGGTTCGGTACATTGAGGTTTAGAGTATTGCGCGCGCGCGTTGTCGACGACCATTGAGGTTTGAGCGGGGCGGTGAGAGAGAGGGACGGGATTAGAGGAGGGAAAGAGAGGGTTGCGTGTGCGGTGTGTGAAAGATGTATAATAAAGCGTATAATAATAATTATAAATATATATATATAGTATTTGGCGAATACAGTAGGTATTTTTACAAAGACATGACAGAAACATTACAAGCAAGGCAACAGGGTTATGCTCAGCATGTGAAAAAATTAAATTCACCAGGTGAAAATAGACTGCGCTGTTTTTCAGCATATCCCTTCCTGGACAGATGTTTGCGGGGATACGAAAAAAAGTTGTGTAAGAGGCGGATACATCATACAAGGCTATAACAAATTGCAGAACAGACTGAATTCTTGTATGTTTTTGGTGTGTGGTCTCTCTATTGATGTATGCGCGTCCTTGAAAAGAATACTTTGATGTTATTTCTCGAATAAAAGCGATATAAAGTATCAAACAATGAACAGCGACCCCCTCGGATACCGCAGTTTTCCAACATCGAGTTAAACCCTAAACAAAATTTTACCAAAAAATGGAACCGACTTCAACACTCAAAAGTGTGAAATAACTTGTTGAAGTCGGTACCATGGTAGTTCAAAAGGAACTATTATCAAAATATTGTGCTCGTGGTACCGACTTCGACAAGTTGTTTCACACTTTTGAGTGTTGTAGTCGGTTCCAGTTCATGGAAAACTTTTTTTTTCACTCATTTCCTTTTACCTTTGCTACTCACGGGATCAATAGTTATTGTATATGTTCGCCGATGTTTTCCCCCGCGATTTTAATTTTGTCAAGGTACGAGTAGCACTTTTCAGTTATTGGATTGTAACTCAAAAAGCGCTGGTCCGATTTTGATGAAATTGGACCACACGGAAAGCACCAGCTTTCAAATAAAAAAGATTTTTTTTTATTCACAATAGGCAGGCGTTTGACCACTATCTCACCTGATGTTAAGTGATGATGCGGTATTTATTAGAATGGAAGCGGCGCGCATCCAGCCCTTACCTGTGATTTTAGTCAGGTCGTCTGTCTACCTTGTCGGTGATCATCCTATGCTGCGCTTGCCAGTCTACATTCGAGAACCTAAGCCTAAAATCAATTTAAGTCATTTTCTTTTCAGGCTATTCACGACACCAGTGGTCATACATACAAAGTAGGCAGCACTAAAGATCTCATGTATTACGCGTCTGGCACCAGTTCAGACTGGGCTTATGCCGTGGCTAATATTCCTTACTCCTATATGGTGGAGCTGCGAGGGAAGACTCACAGATTTCTGTTACCAAAAGAAGAGATCCTACCGACGTCTACAGAAGTCTGGAATGGAGTGATGAGGCTTATGGATTTTGTTGATAGAAGATGTAGGAGCACTCAGTCCTGCAGCTGCCCTAAATAGTTCTATAATCTAGTTTTTGCATCCAAAACAGACCAGGATTTGGACCACCAAGATTTTGTGGGGAGTCTCCCGGTTTATCTCACTATCTCTATCTGAAGTAGTTACACATTAGAGGTTTTTGAATGTGAATTTAACTTGGGACTCCGTGGTGGCGGTGGGTTATTGGGCTCGTTTTCCCAATAACCCACCGCCACCACGGATCGCAACAGTGACTGACTTTCATAGCCGCTAAGTTTTAAAGAAATCCTTTAATGTTATACGCTTTTTAAACACCTTTATATAGTTCCTGGAATCATGACCTTTTTAAAGTATACCGACCATGTTCAGATAAGCCATTAAATAAAGTATTCATCAGCAATAATTTATCTTTTATTTTCACCCACTATCCTGATGTAAGGTATAATCCATTTTATAAGTAGCCACTTGGTACGCATTAAAATTTTATCGCTACATTACTAGGCATATCCTGAACGCAATGACCTGTGCCAAATAGCTTGATGCGGTTACCAGCATAATGGATCCAATCCAAAACTTTGCTCATTTTTGTTCAACCATTTTTCATTCCTTTTTTATACTTTGAAGATATATTTAAAACACCATTATTTCACTTGATGGACAGCGACACTGTAATCGGAACTGTTTCAGTTTCAGTTTCAATATTTTTTTGCATCATAGATGTATTTAGGATCTTAAAATATTACAGTTAATATACGACCCTGGAAGGGTATGGCAATATGGGTGAGAGCGGACCAATATATCTTAATGAGTCTATAATTATAATTACTAAACTAGTTGTCATAATTATCCTTAAAAATTCATCGAAATCAACGATCAACGAACATTGTTTTAATAAAAATAATTTTAATCCTTTTTCAAAATCCCTGTCATCAAATGTCCTCTGTAATCACACTAGACATAGGTGTGTACTGGCTCTCAAGAACTACTGCCTGATTTACACACACACATACTGTATTTGGGGTCAGTGTTTCTGATGATGGTAGCTACGGATAATTGGTTTGATAACGGTATTACCTTCACCGGAAGCTCAAGCCATTCTTTCCTCAGCCATGTGCGTCCACTGCTGGACGTATGCCTCCCCCATATAGGGGGGATTTGCCAATACTCGCCACGCTTGGCACGCGGGTTGGCGAGCGCAGTATGATTTCCGATCCTCAGAAGGCGCTGCTGCCCACCTCCTGGTACGTTATCCCTTAGCCGACTCTTACGGCACCCACGGGAAGAGATGGGGGAGTACTATTCTAGGCCGGTACCACCAAGGCTACACCACGGCCTGGCTCAAGCCATTGCTATGCATCAATCCAAATGCATCCGTCGGTTAACAGCTGATGCATCACCTTAAAACATTATCTATGAATTCAAATTTATCTCAAATTAATTTCCAAACGACACGTTAAAAATTCGATAACTTTATTTACAGACTTTTGCATTATCTTATAATACAGTCAACAATTTTAAACATTACAAGATTCACATTCATTAAAATCTAACGTATAAACACCTATTGACAATGACTATGGACCGAAATCCAATATTCCACGACCACAAATTGTTCGAACTTTGTAAACGTCAAACACCGGGGGACGGTAAACAGCAATAAAATAGCCAATTCATTAATCCCAATTGAAAATTCATGTATCCACTGAAACACTAATACGGGCGCCAGACGTCAACTGATCGGTCTTTCGGGCGTGACACTAATACAGGCGCCAGACGTCAACTGGTCGTCTTTCGGGCGTGACACTAATACAGGCCTCAGACGTCAACTGGTCGTCTTTCGGGTGTGACACTAATACGGGTGCCAGTCGTCAACTGGTCGTCTTTCAGGTGTGACACTAATACGGGCGCCAGACGTCAACTGGTCACCTTTCGTGTGTGATACTAATACGGGGGCCAGTCGTCAATTGGTCATCTTTCGGGTGTTACACTAATACGGGCGCCAGACGTCAACTGGTCGTCTTTCGGAAGTAACGAGCGATTTGCTGCGTGTTCGCATACCTTGCTCACTCCATTCTGGTGATGCGGGCCTTTTCTTGCCGGAGACTGAGGCTGTAGACCCTTCGTCTTCTCTATCAGGACTGGAGTTGTTTGAATCTTCTTGTGGTATAGGTGGTCTTAACCACCAATCATAATTCCCATATAGCTGTGAGTACAACCAAGCGGGAGGTGTGGGCAGAAGTGGTGAGTTGAGGAACAGCTGAGCTGCCAGTGCGCTGTGGAATAGGCTAGAGGGAGCTGGCAGTGGCTGAAGAGGTTTTCTCCTCGTCACGGATGTGAAAGCACCAGGTCGCTCGTCTGGAGGCGGGCTACTGGAAGCTGTTACGGATATGTCATCGTCTTGTGGAGATTCTGGACGCGAGTTGGCTGGGCTCGTTGTACTATGCGCGTGCATGGTTATCGGATTGTCTGACGTCACATCTGTGGAAGAAATACAACTTTTTAGTAAGACAAGGATTATCTATTAGATGGGGTTGTCGGTAAGGTCGAAATCTGACGGTCCCTGATTATAGCTCCACTTTGGGTTTAACCTTGTAGTGTAGGTAAAATTCAAATGCATCTGGAAGTTGCATACTTTTCTGTATCTGTGTTGATAGCTACCACCCGCGGGTGGTAGTCCAGTCGAAAGTTCTGAGGTAAGAAACATACAAATAATTTAAAATATTTAAAAAACATACGGGTCGAATTGAGAACCTCCCCCTTTTTTTGAAGTCGGTAAAAAAGTGATAGGAATCAAGAATCTACAAAAAATATGTAAATGTGTGTAAACCTGTATCAGGAGGCGGTGGAGGCACGTGGTGAGGTTGCGTGTGCGCCGGTGGTAGCACGTGCGGGGTGAAGTGCGGGTGTGACGGCAGGAGTGGAGGCGGGTAATGGCGCGCCAACGCACCCCACTCGTTGCCTGGCAACCCAGCTAGTTGGTGCGCTATACCTATGGGAAATATATATTATTATTATTCATTACTTTTAATCAACCATGGCGCCGTGGTGGTACCGGCCTAGAATAGTACTCCCCTATCTCTTACCGCGGGTGCCGTAAGAGTCGGCTAAGGGATCACGTACCAGAAGGTGGGCAGCAGCGCCTTTTGAGGATCGGAAATCATACTGCACTCGCAAACCCGCATGCCAAGCGTGGCGAGTATTGACAAATGCCCCCCTATATGGGGGAGGCATATGTCCAGCAGTGGACGCACATGGCTGAGAGAAGAAGAACCATGGTTGTCCTACTTATTATTATAAATGCGAAAGATTGTGTGTGTATGTATGTAACTTCTTTACGCTTAAACTTAAAAAAGCGATGATAGCTCAGCGGCGGGAGCGTCGCCTGTCAAACTGACGGACACTGGTTCGATCCCTAAGAACAGCTTGAGCTTCCGGTGAAGGTAACACCGTTATCAAATACGCAGCATGGTGGTAAGGTACTTTCGAATACCCTCAAGTTTGAAAAACTGTCACCAAGCACATAGTGTGTTCAGGTAGCAGTCAATCATTAGCTTATCAATTTAGTTTATATTATTTATGTCAAAACAAGTAACGGCCCGCGGTTTCACCCGCGTGGATTACCTATGGTTTTCCCGCTACCACAATTATTCCATGAGAACTACACATTTTCTGGGTAAAAAGTAAACATGTAATTCCAGGGTCTAATTTATCTAAATTAAATTTTATCAAAATCGGTACATGCGTTTGAGCGTAAAAGAGTAACAGAGGTTTTTGAATTATTGGATTATCACACGGGGACAGTAATTATTTTAGAGATGACCCTTAAGTTGACGTTGCTGCATAATCGTAATATTATGAATGAAAAATGAAAAGTAGTCTATGTTAGATCTAATAATCTAAAGTCTAAACTATCCCCATATTCAATTTTATCGAAATCGGTGCAGCCGTTTGAGCCTGAAAGAGAAACAAACATACATACTCACACACATACAAACTTTCACCGTTAAAATATTAGTGCGATTGTTGCCTTAGCATTCCTTCAATTAAAAACCAAACACCCTGTGTTTGGTTTTTTCCATGTTATTAAACATAAAAATGTAATTAAAATAGTTCCAGCATTAGTCTTTTATTTTTTTACTTACTATAAGCTTACGTTTGACCACTGTCGCACCTGATGTTATGTGACGAAGAAAAAATTAGTTTTAACATAAAATAATAATCACATTTAAAATATTAATTATACCATTTTCTTTAAAATCAAGAACATGTTATAACTAAAATATGTTTCAGAGATAAGTTTGTTAGGTACCTATAAAGGTACCTAACAACCCCAACCGTTAGCAACATAATATTAAAATATTACCTTCAAATAAATTTGCTCTCAAATTCGTCTTATAGAAATTTCATGATAATGGAGAAAATAACTTCTAATTCTTTTCAAAAGAATCGATAGTGTTCCACGGATAAGTAATGGAAAAAAATTGGATTATTTTTTAAGTATATAATGATTCTTACTAGATAGCTAGTAACAATACATAAATAAAACTTTATTCTATCAGAACCTGTGCTGTGTCGTGGTGGTACCGGCCTAGAATAGTACTCCCCCATCTCTTCCCGTGGGTGCCGTAAGAGTCGGCTAAAGGATCACGTACCAGAAGGTGGGTAGCAGCGCCTTCTGAGGATTGAAAATTATACTGCGCTCCCCAATCGGCCATCTGCCAAGCGTGGCGAGTATTGGGAAATCCCTCCTATATGGGGGAGGCATATGTCCAGCAGTAGACGCCCCATGGCTTAGAGAGAGAGATAGAGTTTAGCCAAACCAAGTTTAACCAAGTGTTTAGCCAATTAGCCAAAGATCTAGATGAATAATGAACTATGTGTAGCAGGCTACTCAAGTAAACAATTATTTATATGCTAAATTCATAACCAACCATAAGATGAAACACCAGACCGTTGAGAATATAAAAGCACTTTTGTCTTGTCTCAAATACTTCTCAAAATTCAATCAACAAAACAATGGTGCTAAGAGTTATCGCGCGAAACGCTCCACTAACGCTAACGCGACGCTTAACGCAGTCATCAGAATATTTAAATAATGAGTGAGCCGACTTTGCCCCATCTCCCCTAAGCACCGTGCTGTTCATTTAGAGAAACAGTTGTCAAGCTTGCTTCATTTTTCTTGCTATCCGAGATACAAGTTATTAACTTAGTTCGGAAGCAGGACCTTCTTTTGATGGCTCGGTGGCTGGACAATGGCTGCAGACAAGTACGAATACATAATATGTATGTAACGGAAGCAATTTAAATTTACGTATGTAGATGTAACAATGAGGACAACATTGTTACTATTTTTTCGCAATAAAGAATATTGATTGATTGATAAAATTTGAATACATGGATTGTTTTCATTATGACAAGGTGTTGGATCTCAAAATGGTTGCTTAGGGGGCGTCCATAAATTACGTGAGGTACTTATAGTGATTTTTCGACCCCCCCCCTCACCCCTTGGTGAGATGTCGTGAGATTTTGCTGGACCCTCTCCCCCCACCCATAATCTCACGTGAGACTTTTGAAAATACATATTTTTAATGTAAATAAATGAATATGTGCTTCATTTTGTTGAATTTAATCAGGATTTGTTATATGAGATTTTTTTTTTTTATTATTTATTATACCACACAAAAAATATTATTACCTAATTTATCCCAGTTTTCTCGCTACATTACAATGTTCCTTGCGGAAAAAAAATTACGTGAGTGTTGCTGTCGAACCCACCCCCTCCCCCATGTGAGTTTGGGTGAGATTTGGCTTGACCCCCTCCCCCCATAAACACCTCGCGTAATTAATGGACGACCCATTATATAAATAATGTGGTTAATAACAACAAAAGTGAATATGGCGCTCAGACATATAATATATAGATTAATATTTTTATTTGTCAGTGAGTAGACATTCGTGTGGCTTTTAACGGTTGTCAGTACGAATATATACAAAGCTATTATTGGATTATGATGTAATGACATTTATGCATAATGAAAACCATTTAACATTCGGATTTCACACATTGTTAATTACTAAAAAGTGTAATTCTATTAGTTTATATATTTTATAATAATTTTCATTTCATCTATTCTATACCGCTATGTCAAGTAGAAAGTTCTAATATCATTACTGATGTTATTTAACAAGCTTTTATAGGTACTTACTACATAGGCAATCATCTCAATATATACAAATTGTAATCTACGTACCGACTAGGACTCACGTGGTACTCTCGGTACGTACTCTCCGACTAGTCTCGAACTTAGATAGATAGATAGATAGAAAACTCTTTATTTGCACACTATTTCAAAACTACACACATAAAGAAAACAAACAAACAAATATAGATACAGTGGTACAAAAGGCGGCCTTATCGCTTAAAGCGATTTCTTCCAGGCAGTTATTACTGCTGGATATTACTGCTGTTATTACTTATTTGCAGTCGAAACTGGTCGGAGAGTAATTTGCCAATATTTACCACGTGAGTCCTAGTCGGTTTGTAGATTACAATTATGGAAGAAACTCGTGACAGTTTTCAGACTGAAATTACAAACGCAAGATCTTGTGTACTGACTGATGTTATATAACAAGCTTTTATACTTAGTGCCTTATCTCGACTGTGGCACTCCTCAATTGTTACCTACAAACGCCTTCTTTGACGTCTGCTTTGAAATGTTTGTGATGAGGAATTAACGCGAACATATAATTATACATATAGGTAGCACTTGATTATTATTGAGAAATATACATGTAGCCTTATAGAGTTGTTTAAAAAAATGCAAGGCAGTTCTTGTTAACCCACAAAATATACCTACTGCCAATGATATTATATGTTTATATGAGGTAGATGTGGCACAAGCGCGCGGAAACTGAGGCGGCAAAATTAAGTCAATTGTAGTAATTTTCATTATGACGCGTACTTCAAGCGCAAGTCTAAACATATAGCTATCCTTTTCTATATTATTTGTACCGTATTATCTGTCGCAGTAAGCATGTTTGTGTCGTAAAGGAACAAAATCTGAGCACCGCGCAGTATGAATATACGTCATCTTTAGTAAAACATCATTGGTTGTTACCTTATTACCATTGTTACCATGATGTGTTACCATTTACAAAAATCAGGTTTTGTTCTACTGACCCCAATAAAGTTATCCAAAAAATATGCAGGAGTGCATAAGCAAGTCTAAACATATAGCTATCCTTTTCTATCTTTGTACCGTATTATCAGTCGCAGTAAGCATGTTTATGTCGTAAAGGAACAAAATCTGAGCACCGCGCAGTATGAATATACGTCATCTTTAGTAAAACATCATTGCCTACTACACTACCTATACACAGTATAGGTACATATAGCTCATGGAAAGCGTGCGGTGACGATGACGCGAGTTTCACGCTTCGTGTTCACCCCAAAGTTACACATATATACACAGTATACATACTCATGTAAAGCGTTTGGTGACGATGACGCGAGTTCCATGATTTTTGTTCACCCAAAAAGTGCTCAACGTGCCTAAAGAAGTCTTCACTAGAACTCTTTTACTAGAAAAAGTTCAGAAAGCTTTCCTTAGGTACTTGTATAAGAGAATAAACGGTTATTATCCATAGGTACATGGATCCTACCAAGTTCCTCTTAGGCTGTTTAGGGTACAACTCTTTAGAGGTAAGAAGATCTTACGAGCAGCTGATTACTATGTGTAAAATCTTGCGAGGAGAGATAGACGCCCCTGATATAAGCGACAAATTTTCTCGTCTCTTTGTCCCTAATAATTACTGTCGAATTAGAAAACATAAATTATGCGCTGTCCCGTCTTGTCGTACTGTCGCTCACGCCCAGTCTCCCATACTGCGAACCCTGACTGCGATCAATGCTCTCCTGGACGGCAGTCCTGGATTTGATGTGTTTGCGGACGAATGGAAAGAGATCATGTCTGAGTGTCTCAGATACAGTGAGACCAATACGTGATATTTTTTAATTCTAATATAAGTTGTCAAAGTAAATTTATTTGTTAGTGTAATAGGTTAATCCGTGCTAATGTAATGTAAACAAATAAATAAATTCACTTCAAAAACAACTTGTCACACGTACATAATCAATTTGTTTTATATATACCTATAATTTTACACGAAACAAAGGAATTCCTGCACTTCATTCGTAACTGAAGCTAAACTGGCAACAAGACGGCTTTAGGAGAAAATGAGAACACTATGATGATCCAAGACAGAAGAGTGATTTTGGAAACTTTATTGCTGATATTATTTGCGATTTCTATTTGTATTTGTACACAGTAATTAGAACATTTTAATAGTTTTAATTTGTTATTTTTTACTATTTGTATTTTGTAATTGGTAATTTACCACGTATGGGTCCTTTTTTGCCCGCAATAAACATGTTTTATATATTATATATTTTTAGACCTGTATTGTGATTTTTACTCCCTCCAAAACGTCAGATTAATTTAAACTTTGTAAACTTATTAAGGACAGCTGACAATGCCATAACTTGAATAGTTTGTCCCATTATACTTACCAGGATCTCAGGGATTAGTTTTCTACTTTATAGTTATAGTAGGAATGCATGCAACCATCCATATATGGTAGACGTTCCAACTTGTCGCAAGAAGCGTTTTGCTTCCACATTGATAGTGCGTACAGCTAACGAATGGATTTCATTGCCTAAATCTGTGTTTCCACATGTTTACAATCTGGGCATCTTCAAGTCATGAGTGAACAGGTACCTCCTAGACGGCGTGATTTATCTTAGACCGTATCATCACTTAACATCAGGTGATATAGTGGTCAAACGCCTGCCTTTGTGGGTAAAAAAACGAATAGTTCGGCTATCTATAAAAGCATGTTTTTAAGTTTTATTAAACTACAACGGTTACAACGCGCCCTGCGGTTTCAACCGCATGGATTACGGTATTCCCGCTACGTCAATTATCCTTATTCTTTTTCCGCGATAAAAAAAAATAGCCTATATGTTCCAGGGTCTAACCTACCTACATACCAAATTTCATCGAAATTGGTGCAGCCGTTTGAGCGTGAAGAAGTAACAAATATACACACATACTTTCAGCTTTATAATATTAGTGTGATTAATTATTTTTAACTTATATTGTATGTTTTTAGTACCTATAGTACCTATCTGAAACTATTTTTTTTTTTTTTTTTTTTTTTATATATTATAAGTTTGCGTTTGACAACTGTCTCACCTGATGTTAAGTGATGACGTTGTCTAGGATTTAGCACGCAAACCTAGAAGGTACCTATTCACTCGCGACTTGAAGACTCCAGGATTGTACATATCGGGAAACACAGACTCGGGCAACGAGTTCCATTCCTTGGCAGTACGCATTAAGAAAGTGGAAGCATAACGCTTCGTGCGTATAGGTGGTATATCTACCATATAACGATGGCGAATTGCCGTACGTCGAGTCGACCGATGATAGAAAGGGGATGGTGGAATCAGATTGTGTAATTCCAGCGCACATTCTCCGAAATGCACCCGATAGAAAACCGATAGGCTTGCTACTCTACGCCGGTGTTCAAGGCTCTGAAGCCTACGTTCAACCAAGGTTGAACGTAGGCTAAACGTTTTTACTATTCTCTGTGACATCGTAAATCTTATCTGCATGTAATTATTGATAAATAATATTATAACTATAAAAACGTCAAAATAAAATATGTTAACGGGCTCATGTTGAAATTGGTTCAGAAGTATTCTTGATTACACTTTTATAGCCCAATCACGGGCATAAAACAAAAATAGGAAATGTGTTTTGGTGTCATAATTTTCAGTTGACACTTTTAAACGCATAAATTAACGAAGTACCCGACGCGACCCCGTATATTCGGCTTAACCCTTTAGCACCCACCTTGGGTAATTCCCACCCTGGGCCAACCCAACCCTTTCAGCAATAGAATAAATTACAGGCCGTTTTATGTCGTAGATACCGTCGCTGCGAAAATGTAAAACACATTATTTTGAATCCGACCGCTTAGCCTTTATAGGTGTAGTGCTTTATGAGTTCGCTGCAATTAGACAAGCTGCTTTTTAGGATTAAGCCGGGGTTAATCCTGTCTCGAGAAATGGCTTTAACGATAACGAGTCGAGACATCGAGTACATAGATTAGTAAGTATATAAATCGAATCTCGGTCGAGCCATAAACTCAATGAGGCATTTCTTTTAAAAACTAGTTCGTAAATACTACCTAGATGGCGTTATAGGCATAAAAATGTATCTGTCATAGTCAGTTGAGAGAAGAGTTTCAGAAGAAGAAGATAATTGAGAGAAGCAAGTAACACAAGAATACTCCAGGATCGGAAATGCAATTTTAATGAAAAATTAACACTTCACAGACAACTACAAGAAAAAAATTGTCATTGATCTGTTGACAGTGACAGAACGATTTCAAACTACACATATAGCCATCTATTGGGTATTTTTATTACTAGTAGTTTCATTTTTATTGAAAACGCTTCAATGTATCATCGTTCGTTTTTTTTATAGAACTCTCGTTAGTACAATACATTTTAATATAATGCAGCACTTTATCTAGCAATTTGAATAGCGTTTAATGCTGGGGCGAGTAGCCAAGAGGCGGTATTTAAGGCTTTCTTCGAGCTAAGAGCATCCGTAAAGCAGACAATATCCGCATCGCTCCAGGACTGTGCAAAAAATAAAACTGTAGACTACGGCCGACGCAGTCTCGAGAGAGATTTTCTACATGAATAATAAAGAAATGGAGTAGCATAAAATGTATACAAAATAATTTTTTATTTATTTAGATAGTGACAACACGTAACCTCAAACCACCGTACGTAAGGTTACTTCTTGTAATTTCTTTATACCCTATAAACGTCGCCACCTCACGAACTGTAACTTTTATAGGCTGTTAAAACGCCCAAAAAATAAATTGGTAAGTGAGACACTGAACAATTCAAGATTCTTTTCTTACCCATGACATGAAAAATGGTGAGGCCACGTTTCATTTCGTATTCCCCGTTGAAAGATGCAAAAGAAAGGGCAACTACAGACGATTTCCATTCGTTAAAAATGTTGGAATTCTTTGTATTGTGAGCTTTGTGTGTAATCGTGATATAGTGTGACCAAATAATCTGCGTCCTTACCCGTAATAGAGAGTTATATATATTCATAAAGTGGCTGTGGACTATGTGCCATAGTACTCCGATGTATGGTAGTTTGTATAAAATCGGATAGAAGCAATAATTTAAATTCTAATCTTTTTTTCTTATTTTATTTTTTTTACACTTTTCGTAGTTTTAATTTGTTATTTTTGACCATTAGAATTTTGTAATATATGAGTCCTATTGTCTGCAATAAAAAAAATTATTTTATAATCAAGATTATAGATTTATGCAATATTTTTATCGTACATACGTATATGTCTATATCGTTAACCGTTTTAAGATTTATTTCATGGTAAAAAAATATCTGGTAAACCCTTATTAGGGAATCACATTTAAATTCAACCAAGCCACTTTTTTATACTGTATAGATCTAGCTAGCGTTCGACCACTATCTCACTTGATGGTCAGTGACGATGTGGTCGAAGATATTATCACGCTAGACCTAGAATGCTCACTGGCTCTCAGGGACTGCTGCTTGAACACACTATGTGTTTCGTGACAGTTTTTCAAACTTGAGGGTGGTAGCTAGCCAGGTGGGTACTCGAGAGATCACTACCACTATGCTGGGAATTTGAAAGAAAGAAAGAAAAACTTTATTTGTAACAATTAAACGAAAATAAAAGAACGAATTCAATATAAAATACAATGTTAAATGTTACAAAACGGACCCAACTCAGCAATGCTGGCTAAAACCAGCGCTGGTCTTCCGCTGGGACCGGTGACGTTTGATAACAGTGTTACCTTCACCGGAAGCTCAAGCTATCGTTAGGGATTGAACTAGTATCCGTCAGTTTGACAGCCGACGCTCCTCCTGCTGAGCTATCATCGCTTCTAAAAGCCGCATCTAAAACATGTGTCTTACAGTCCGCATCGATTTTAGAGATATTTTTTTACTTTCTAGTACTCTGTGCAATGTTTACGTATTATAAAGTCTACCCCCCTTAGATTGGAATCCTTGTTACGCCCATCCTAGCAATCATGTCATTAGTCAGTACATTCCGGGGGCGTTAATGCAAATTAGCTATTCAGAGCTAATTAGATAGGTTGGCATTATGCTAGTTAGTGCCATGTAAGTGATACATAATTGTGTAGGTATTTGAATAATCTATTGTTTTGATACTTTTGGTAGGTGCGTGCCTTTTGTATCAATCACTAAATATTGCACAATTACATTCGCTTGTTTTTGATATTTTTGTTGATGTACTAGGCGAACCGAGACCGCGTCCGCGAGCGCCCCGTATTCTCCTTGAAAAAGACCACCGAATGTGGTTGAAACTATAGTCGGAACCCTCTGACTTATTACGTGAGTAACTCCCGTGTTTTATACATTCATAATGTGTCAAAACCACGTCAGTTTTAATAACAAAATTAATAACAAGATATTTTTGTTTCTGCTCTAAATTTATGATTTATAAAAAAATCTTAACAAAAGTATCAAGATTGTAAGTTCCCTCTCGTAACGGATTGGCCGCATCCAAAGACGTGCCAGTCCGCTACATTGGCTCGGTCGAAGGGGTTTTTTCGACTTTGAAAAATCGCGCTACCGCGCCGCGTCGTGAGAGGGTTGGATCCAAACATTTTAATGCCATTTGCTAGATTGCGTCTTGCATTTTTCCTTAATCCCGTGATAATCCGCGAAGACAAAATTAAAGAAGCTGGATTAAAGTATCTGCGTTTAGTGTGATTCCGATGTCCCTAGATTAGGGCAAAGGGTGAATTTTTTCAACGACTCTTTGAGACCCTTCCGCGAATAGAGAAAGGGTTGGTAAAAGCTCTTTCGGGTAATTATTTTACATTTCTTGAAGCATCCGCTTGTGTAGCGCTTGAATGGCTTTCCTTTTTTATTTTGTTTCTTTGGGTATGCTTGGACTTTGATATAAAAATTAAAGGAAGCTTTCTATCATCAAAATCAAGGAAGCTTTCTTTCATCAAAATCATCTGAGAATATCATATCATTTATTAGTTTGGTTCATTAAAACAATATACATTATAATTCTTACCTACCTATACAATCAAATTATAAAAGATTTTTACTGAAAACGATCTCTTCTGGAAGAGACAAATCTATTCTAGATTTATCTAAGACATTCAGTAGATGATCAAGTTTCATGCGGCTAAATAAATTTGTAAGGAAAACTAGTAGTGCCCCACGGCTTTCGTGCGAGGATTGCGGTTTTCCCGCTACCTCAATTATCCCGCGGAAACTATACTTTTCCGGGATAAAAGTAGTAGTATAGTTCAAAAAATATCACAATCAGTTCACCCAGACGACAGTTCAGAGGTAACAAACTTAAAAAAACATACTGGTAGAATTGTGAACCTCATTTTTGGAAGTCAGTTAAAAATAATAATAAACCTTGATCGGGCCTACATGCGTATACCTTTTTGAGTAGACTTTGGGTCCGTGGAGGCCTCGGAGGATTCTCACTTTAAGAGAACTGGCCTAGCATTTGCTTGGAGCTGTCTGGTGTCCAGAATGCTGGCATATACATCAAATGTTGTTATTGCATTATTATCATAGAGTCAGCTGATATATATCGATAGATTATATATATATATATATATATATATATGTATATGTGTCTGCAATATATATATATGTATATATATATATTTGCGTTTGCAATTTTAAACCGATCGGGCTGAGACTTTGCATGCATAAAGCTACTATGACGTAGGCATCCCCAAAGGATTTTGAGATTTCCCTTAAGAAAGTTTGGTTCCCGTGGGATAATTGAGGTAACGGCAAGACCGTAATCCACGCGGGTGAAACCGCGGGGCACAGCTAGTATCTACATATATATATATATATATATATATATATATATATATATGTATAATATATATATATGTATATATATATTGCACAGAAGTTGAGCCTAGCCATTCAACGTGGCAATGCTGCCAGCATTCTAGGGCATTTTCCCTCCATTGGACTTATAGATTTAGTTTTTAGTACCTAGCAATTATTTTTAGGTTTTACTGTCAATAGTCAATTACTAAATATTTTAATGACGGTTTTTAAGCTCATTCATAGATAAATACGACTTTAATATATTGTGACAACAATATTTGATTACAATACAAACTTTCATAACTGAGAATTGCTTATAATACAATTGCAATTTTACTTATATATTTTATCTAACATGCATGGAAATATTGTCATTATTTTCGAAAAAATAATACGCGAATTATCGAATTTACGGATAAAGAAAATCAAACCCATGCAGGAGCGTTTTTTGAATTTGGAACAGTACAACGCTAGCAAGTTTGTATGAAACGGCGTGCTGGGCTTATTAAATACTCTTTGATTGGATTTCTTTTATCGTGGATCTCTTTTATCATGGATCTTTTTTATCACTCTTGGCATACCAAAGTAAGTTAATTTAATTTTTATCAACCCATGTTTGTGCAAATAAATGGACTTGACTTTAGTCAAGTGTTATATTACCTCAGTTTATTATACCTACTGTCATAACAATAAAGTTAAATGAATGGCAACACATTTTCCTAAGTATAAATCTTTGCAGATATAATGAGATTCTCGAGATAATTAAACAGACTTTGCGTAGACGTGTCACATGATCACGAACTACTCAGATTGCTCTGTTGTTTGTACTGAAGGCGCTAGAGTATAATACCGTTACCCGGTGAAAGTTTCAACTTAAATTAATTTTGGTTACGAGTGTCGGCATCACATGTGAGGACTTTAAATTCGAGTATTAGACTTATATAAATTAACTAGGTAGCTAGTCTTACTATATCTTCTTCTTCTAAATACATATAACTCAAAGGTGACTGATGACTGACATAGTGATCTATCAACGCACAGCCCAAACTACTAGACGGATCGGGCTGAAATTTGGCATGCAGGTAGATGTTATGACGTAGGCATCCGCTAATAAAGGATTTTGATTAATTCTACCCCCAAGAGGATAAAATAGGGTATGAAAGTTTGTATGAAATTTGTCAATTTTAAACCGATCGGGCTGAGACTTCGCTTGCATAAAGCTACTATGACGTAGGCATCCCCAAAGGATTTTGAGATTTCCCTTAAGAAAGTTTGGTTCCCGTGGGATAATTGAGGTAACGGCAAGACCGTAATCCACGCGGGTGAAACCGCGGGGCACAGCTAGTATCTACATAATATACATACGCATGCTTCTTTCCTGTAAGGGTAGGCAAAGAGCACAGCCTTCCAATTGCTACGATCTCGACACACTTTATCCACACTCATCAGACCTTTCATACAAGAGCGTCGGTTTAGAGTAAACTTGACCTGGCCCTTTTTAGAACTTCCTCAATCTGATTTCGGAACGTTCGTCTAGGCCTTCCTCTTCCAACACTACCATTCACTTCACCCATGTATACCTGCTTAGTCAATCTCCTTTCGTTCATTCTCTCTACATGGCCGAACCATCGTAACTCACTTTACTCAATTAAAAAAAATACCAAAAAATGGAACCGACAATACTCCAAAGTGTAAAATAACTTGTTGAAGTTGATACAATGATGGATCAAAAGTAACTATTATCAAAAAATATTGTGAGCATGGGACCGACTTTGACAAGTTATTCCATACATTTTTTTTTTTTTACATATTATAAGTTTGCGTTTGACAACTGTCTCACCTGATGTTAAGTGATGACGTTGTCTAGGATTTAGCACTAAAACCTAGTACTACTAGGTACTACCTACTTTTGAGTATTGAAATCGGTTCTATTTTTTGGTAATTTTTTTTTTCACCCTTTTCAGTGACCTTTGAAACTAGCGGGATTAATTGTCATTGTGTATGATCACCGATTTCTCCGCCCGCAACTATAATATCATCGACGTATGCGTAGCACTATTCAGTTATTGAAATGTAACTCAAAAACCGCTTGACCGATTTTAATAAAGTTTAAATGCAACCACACGGGGATTGCCAGCTTTCAAATAAAAAAACGATCAAAATCAGTACACCCAATCAAAAGTTATGCGGTAACAAACATTAAACCAAACAAAAATTTTAAAAAAACATAGGGTCGAATTGACAACTTCCTCCTTTTTTTAAAGTCGGTTAAAAAGACGGTCGTCCGTAGCAAAAGTTTTCTCAACTAGTACTACTACTAATTTTCCAGTGTTTACCACATGAGTCCTAGTCGGTTTGTTACATTACAATTATGGAAGAAACTCGCGATAGTTTTCAGACTCAAATTTTCTCAACTAGTTTGCCGATAGTGCCCTGTAAACATATAAAGATATATCGGGCTGAGCGATGACGTCACTGGCATGAGCCACTAAGACGGATGCCATCGTACATCATAAGGTTAATAAGAGGGCTCCGAACTAACGACGACGCTTTGTCAACGGGCCTTAACCCGCCGCGCCGCCATCTTGCTCGCCATGTTGGATTTCAATCTGCTTAGCGCTTAATGAATTTGCCTCTATTGATTTTGTTTAACCCCTTTTTGTTTTGCTTAATTAACCTTTTGTGGAAATAGTAGCCGTGACAGGGGGTTGAGGTGGGATGTTTGTTTTCATAGTGACAAAATAGGACTTCATTAGTTTAATTTAAATGAATTTGTGATTGATTTTCTTTCTATTTAAATTATTCCATAAAATAGTTATAGTGAATGAGTTTCTCTTTAGTAGCTGTACTCAAAAAGTGGCCAGTTATATATATTTATTTATTCTTCAAAATACATCGAAGAACCGATGGCCGTTGGGGCCGAAAGGTTCTCGAATGGAGACCACGGACTGGCAAGCGCAGCATAGGACGGCCACCGACTAGGTGGACAGACGACCTGACTAAGATCGCAGGCAAGGGCTGGATGCGGGCCGCTTCCAACCGGTCCTTGTGGAAATCAATGGGGGAGGCCTTTGTCCAGCAGTGGACGTCCTAAGGCTGAGATGATGATGATGATGATTCTTCAAAATAATTGATTGCGTAGTATATTAATCAAATTTACTTATGCGCGGAAAATTTTCTTAAGAAACCCCCAATCACTGAGTGTGTCTGTAAAGTTTTAAAGAGTTCCCTAAATTTCTCAAGGATTCTATCTTCAGACCTTTACTTGATGACCATGTGACCCCCTGGGAAGTATACCTTTTGAAACAAAAAAGATTAGGAGGATTAGGAAAATCCTAATCTCTCCAGGCGTCTTCGAGCAATGGAGGAACAATCATAAATATAAAAATAAAGATTCAGACGAATTAAGAACTGCTTCCATTTTTGAGTCTTTAAAACCGAAATCACTCTCTTAATTAGTCGTTTAAAAATAGACAATCTTTATATTCGCCGCCTGTACATGTGGGAATACACACATACATACACATTCACACCTCTTTCCCGTATAGGTAGGCCGTGGGTTTTGATTGTGTGTGAGTGTGTGTGACATATTTATATTTTTCTCAGCTATGTGCGTCCACTGTTGGACGTATGCCTCCCCCATATAGGTGGGATTTGCCAATACTCGCCACGCTTGGCAGGCGGGTTGGCGAGCGCAGTATGATTTTTTTTTTTTTTTTTTTTTTTTTTTCATATTTATATGATTATTCGGAATTAAATTACCCGTCTATACGATCTTTGTACATTTAGAACGGGCAACACTTGATTTTTAACCAAGATCGTAAAACAATCTCAAGTGCAACGCTTAGCCCGCTGATATAAAATACTTTTCCTGCTCTAGCAACAATGATCAATTCGACTATTAAAATTACCACGAGCACATTCAAAAAAGAACTATAAGTTAAATACCGTTTGCTTTTTACGTAGAAATTATTTCGTCAAATTGTATGGATTCGCGCTTTATTCAAACGAGAAGCGATATTGAGTTATGAAAATTGCAGCGCATTTTGAGATAATGGCGCGCGAATCATCATAGCGAGAATTCATTTCATTCAGGGATGTTCATCTGATTAAATATTATATCTGTATCGATGTAAAAACGAGAACAAATCTTTAGTTTTTATGCGATCGTAATTTTATGTTATTCTACGTTAAAGTCGAAATCCTTTTTGCGTCGGCTCTCAAACCGTTGGACGCTGGTTCGATTATCACCAACGGCTTGAACTGCCAGTGGAGGTTACAACGTTATCGAATTCCCATTATGGTGGTAGGGTACTTTCGAGTACCTGGCTAGCTACCACCCTCAAGTTTGAAAAACTGTCACCAAACGCATAGTAGACATAGGCGTACTTGAAAGCCAGAAAATATCTTAGGTCTACCTCAATTACATCTTCGACCACATCGTCACTGACCAGTAAGTGAGATCTATACAGTATTTCAGCTATGTTCATGGTCGTTGGTCAAAATTAAAAAGAAACTTCATATATAAAACACCACATATACAAGTAATCCATGAAATATTTAAAGCGTGAAAATTTAGAGAAATATTTTTTTTTTTTACACTCAAACTTTTACTCCCGCGCTAGAATTCCCTGTGTCATAGGAGGCTTGGACATACAATTACAGTACACAAACAACTAAGACCCAGGACAAACACCTATACTCATGTTGTAATTTTTAGACTTTCGCGATTCGAACACATTGTTATTAAATCAAACGGGGCTTAATCGCGAGAAAAAAATCGTGGTCTTCTCGTGACCACGACCAATGCAACTTGGTCGAAACGTCGAGGTAAATAAATTACTAAATGTTTTTCTCGCGATTAAGCCCCGTTTGATTTAATAACAAACTATACTCATGTTTGGATTTTTGCTACTCTTTTAGGTTAGAATGGCTATACAGATCAGGGTTTGACGCAGAGGTCAACAAAGAGGCGGAAACGGACATATACTTTTTCTATCTCAAAATATGTCCGACAGTCTTCGGATAACTTAAGAAAGCGGGAAAACCGTAGATCGCACTGGTGAAGCAGTGAGGCGTTTTAATAATATATTTAAATAGAAAATAAATTAATAACACTTGATTTGATCATCAGCATTGCCTTCAAATAATAATTATATTATATATATTATATTATATATGTTGCAACCCTATAATCTTGCGACATTTTAAGGTATAAAGGCAGTGTGAAATCGGGAATCACGTCATACAAAAGCCTGTATGAGGTGGGAGGGACATTTAAAATTTACAAATGCGTAATTATGCACCCGCATTGTCGCGCGGGGGAAGGGTTAGCCCGCCCCCCGCTTCTTCCCCCATCCACAATCCCTGCTTCCGGGCCTAATGCTATATTTAATTTTCTCTAAGGCTCTCTCATTAATAATACGAGAGCTGCGACTTTAAGTGGCGCTCACACGGCGACGTGAGGTGGCAGGAAGCACGAAAATATGGATGTCGTATCCGGTAGATAATTATCGTTAGAAAAATTATTAATTATCATTTTTATTCCATACTAGCGGCTTGGCAGGGAAGTAATTTTGAGAAGAAGAGGTGAAAAATGTGAAGTTAGGTACTCCATTTACTGTTTTGAAGGGAGACGCGCTGAATGGCACCGTATCAACACTGTTTGTTATTTTTTATAACCATGGAAACGCGACAGGGAAATCGCTTTGGCACCCGGTCCATTCACATTAATTTTTCAGGGACATAATTGCAACGAAAAAAATGTTTACGCCCGACTTAAAAATTTGATTTGCTTTTTAACATATAATAATCTTCAATAAAAACACTTTCATATAACTTTAGATGAAACAATGTTTATCTAATAGTAAAAACCACAGCACAATCCGTTGCGTAGATTAAAAGAAATTAACGGACAAACAGACAGACGCGGAGGCCACTTTAATTCATTTCTCTCTCTTTTCATCTCTCAAGTGAGATAGTGGTCAAGCGTTAGATCTAGACGGCTCGACGAAAAAAGAAATATAAATTAAAATTTATAAAACCCTTGTTTTGCCTTAGTCAATCATAGTATAATTACTTCTATTTCTGCGGTACAATCACTATGCACAGATCTCTACTTATAGAAATCGTAACGCATTCGCATTGCATTGTAAGACAGTTGAACTCTGTACAAACTGACGTAACACAAAAAAAAACAATTTTGCCATATTGATTATACTATATAACTATATACAGTCACCAAGTTGTATAATATAATAAATTTATTATTTAGGTAAATTATCAGCCAGTAACGCAATTTTAAGGAAAGCTTCAATCCTCATTGGTTCCGTGACCTCGTTTTGTGTCACCTCCATAACAACGTACATCCTGTTCAAAAGTTTCGACTCTATGAGAGCATCGCGCGAACGTGAGTGTGGATAATTTATCATGATTTCGCAAGGGTTATTGGTACTCGGAGTTAAGAGGGCACCGGCCGTCGCTCACTTCCGCTCATCAGCCACGAAACAAGGAATTTACGTATTCAAGTGTAAGGGAATGAGAAATTGTTTCAAAAGAGTTCGTTCAAAGTTGAGTGGTGCTTTCATGCTTAGATTGTTGGTAAAGTATAGTTGCCTTTTATGAGACAAAAATAAATTTATATAAAAAAAACGAGAATAGAATATTTCAGTTAAGTAAAGTAGGCACAAGGAATTTACGCAATTAAGTGTAAGGGAATTGTTTCAAAAGAGTTCGTTCAAAGTTAAGTGACGCTTTCATGCTTGGATTGCTGGACAAACATCATTAAGAAAAGAAGAGATAGGTATATTTGTTAATATTATTAAAACTCACATTCATAATTACTTCATACTGTTTCTACAGACTAGAAACAGTATAAAGGTATAGTTGTTTTATTGGACAACTATATTTGAACAATAAAATAGAATTAAAATTTTTCAGTTGTACCACCGTTATAAATTATGCTGTAACAGATAAAAAAAAAGAGGTAATTAAGAACTGATGTATTTAAGTGTATGGGATTTGTTTCAAAAGAGTTCGTTCAAAGTTGAGTGAAGCTTTCATACTTGCATGTTGGTGAAGCATAATAATGAAATAAAGAAACAAGTATAGTTGCTTTATTGGACAAATATATTTAAAAACAACGAAAAAAAAATATAATGTTTCAGTTTCATCACTGTTACCATTCACGAGTTTTTTAGTTTATTATATTAACAACATGCTAGGCAGAACTTACGCACCTTCGCTTGATACGATATCAACTGTAATATTGCTCTATCAGTCTTTTGACGTGATAACGTTTTATAAATTGATGAATACCAGCAACACTCATGAAAAATAGTAACGTTCCGCGTAACGTTCCACCTGAGTTTTGTATTACATAAAATAATCAAAGTCAAAGTCAAAGTCAAAGTCAAAGTCAAAGTCAAAGTCAAAGTCAGTCAAAGTCAAAGTCAGTCAAAGTCAAAGTCAAAGTGAAAGTCAAAGTCATAAATGATTATGACGTTATCACGTAAATCTATCGTCCGTAAACCGACTTTACAGACAACCAATAATTTTTTTAATAGTTCATACAATTAAAGGTAGATGGCGCTAAGAACAACATCCCCTCAGATATTAAAGGAAGGAAGAAATTCGGACGCTAGTTTAGTGCTACTATAGCTTACATGGACAAGGCGGTAATGGAATTCTGAATTTTTTCCTTTAAATAACTTATTACGTAATTTCCCTCATTTGTCAACGATGAATATGTTTAATTTTTAATCATGCAAGTTAATATGTAATAATTATTACCAATTTGTAACGCTTTGGTTCTTTAACTGTTATGTTACTTATTGTTATCAATAAATAAATCCTACTAATATTATAAATTAAATGCGAAAGTATGTGTGTATATGTGTATGTTTGTTACCTCTTAATGCTCGAACGGCTACACAAATTTCGATTAAATTTGGTATGGAGATAGCTTATAACCTAAATTAACACATAGGCTTATTTTCATCATCACCATCATCACCTGTTTTCATTACTAACCGCGGTCACAGCTAGTATATAAATCAATTATGAAGAAAGCATCATTTACTATTCAAATAGAATTAGGCCGGTGATTCCTTCATGCGTCACCCGAACATGAGCGAGCATACGTAGTACAAGTTGCAAGGCGCTAGGTGTGTAATTGAGTTACAGCCCTTTGACACCCGCCGCCTTAACGAGGTTCCCGGCACTTGCGCACTCGGCGATACCTTGTAGTCAGACTTCGGATAATGCAAGTAATCCAACGAAATGGGATCAACGCGATGTGACTGTGTTTGATAAGTTTACAAGATTGAAATAGGGTTGAACATTATGAGAGGGCATTGGGTAAGAGAGAAAATAAGACAATTATCACCGTCTATCTAACTTCAACAATTTTACTTGCATCTTAGATAAGGTAAAGATTGTATAGATAAAGTTATTAGTACTTCTAAGTGGGTGAAGAAAAGGTATCATCATCCTAGACAACGTCATCACATAACATCAGGTGAGACAGTTGTCAAATGCAAAATTATATTACGTAAAAAAATTATTAAAAAAGTATCTCTTATCCATAGGCACACAGACCACTAACCCAGTTGAATGGCCGTCATCATCATCATCTCAGCCATAGGACGTCCACTGCTGGACATAGGCCTCCCCATTGATTTCCACAAAGACTGGTTGGAAGCGGCCCGCATCCAGTCCTTGCCTGTGATCTTAGTCAGATTGTCTGTCCATCGGACCGGTGGCGGTCCTATGCTGCGCTTGCCAGTCCGTGGTCTCCATTCGAGAACCCTTTGACTCCAACGGCCAAGTCGAGTGCGTCGAGCTATGTGCCCTGCCCATTCCCACTTAATTTTCTAATCCGCTGGGCTATATCGGTGACTTTCATTCCTCACTTCTGATTCGAAAAAATATATATACTGGCATTTGCAAAACTACAATAGACAAAGTATTTACAAGCACAGAAAGTACACACAGGCTAAACATAGATATAACAAAAGAATAATAAATTAGACAGGAAAAAATATCCCTAAAATTTGAACGGACTCAAAAGTATGAAATAACCTTGTCGAAGTCGGTAGCGTGCGCACAATATTTGAATAATAGTTGTAAACTCTAAGGCTTTCACGGCCGGCGTTGCATGTTGTATGTATTGCTTCCGGGCTGTTTGGCCGTGGTCTATGTGAAACTTTTGTTCCAGACGTTTCGTCGATCACTGCGGTCGACATCTTCAGTGGTTCAGGTCCGAGCGGCGACAAGAGCGTAGAACTCTCCTCCACGGCGTCTTCTCTGATACTGATGTGGAGAGAATACTGAGTTCAGAGAAGACGCCGCGGAGGAGAGTTCTACGCTCTTGTCGCCGCTCGGACCTGAACCACTGAAGATGTCGACCGCAGTGATCGACGAAACGTCTGGAACACAAGTTTCATATAGACCACGGCCAAACAGCCCGGAATGAATAATAGTTACTTTTGAACCTATCATCAATTCATCTAGTGTGGTGAAAATTGTAGATATATAACCTAATTAAAACATGTTCGATTTTCGAAAATTTAAATCTTTGTATTATTAGTTTGGATTGGGAATAAGGAAGTAATTTGGGGGTCAAAACAGGGTGCAAAATGTAGTGTTGCTACCGCACCTCCCGGCTTTGCCTAGCGACGACCGTCGTAACCGTCCGCGTCGCTATGAAACGCGTAGCGCGTGAGTGTACTCAGTGTGGTCTAAGATACGGCTTAAGAAATATATACCCTTATCTGTTATTTAATTATGAGAAGGTTTAAATGTTAGATTATATGTAGATGGATAAATTACACATGAGTTGCCGAGTTAAGCCCCGTACCTAGACTGTTAAATAACCCAATAATTATAAAAATCTCTCTGCGTCCTTTTCTCTCGCATGGAGTAGCGCGCACAACGCTTCTCTGTCACTCTCCCTACGCGCGCTTCAATCTGAACTTTTTAAAATCCAAGCAACTATAAACATGACACAGTTTTAAGTAGGCAACCTTTTACTGTTGAATAGGCAATACGGTGCCGTGGTGGTACAGGCCTAGAATAGTACTCCCCTATCTCTTGCCGTGGGTGCCGTAAGAGTCGGCTAAGGGATCACGTACCAGAAGGTGGGCAGCAACGCCTTCTGAGTATCATAAATCATATTGCGCTCGCCAACCCGCCTGCCAAGCGTGGCGAGTATTGGCAATGTCGCATATGTCCAGCAGTGGATGTTCAAGTGCTGAGAAGAAGAAGAAGAAGGCAATACGCAATTTAAAACAAAAAAATTCAAATAACACTGTTTAATTTATAGTTAATATTATTAAACAGTATGGTTCCGGGATTACATATGCATTGTATCAATCTACATATTATTTAACATATTATCTGTGTCATAAGTAAATAACAAATGAGGGTATATATTTCTTAAGCCGTATCTCGTACTATTTTCAATCTTACACCTACCGGTTCCTTTCACAAGGACGTACTATTAAAATTAAGGGATACATATATCGAGGTGAGCTGCTTATCCTTAAATGTGTGAAGATTATTAAAATTTAACAAGATTATTTTATACTAGTGTCAACCCCGCGGTTTCACCTGCGTGGACTACGACTTCCTCGTTATCTTTAGTTATGATTAGGAACTGTTCAATCTTTTAGAGTTTTAATTTCGTAGTTTTAAATTTAAACATATAGACTTTTATACTGCTCGTGTTTTGAATATTTTAAAATCCAAAATTTACGAGGAATTAAAATAGACCAATATTCATAAAATTTCCAGGGGACTGGTATTCGTGAGATGGTATTCGTCTTTTGAATGATATATTCAAATCAGAGTAAAAATAACTGAAAAGATATACCACTATATATATTACAATTATAATTGGCTATCTGCGCCCGGCGGTTTTACCAGCGCGGTGATGATTTGATGATGATGATGATGAAAGCAAGCCTTTTTTTTTTTTTATTTATCAACATTCACACAAGGTCTTCAGGTCCCAAACTAGGCAGAGCCTGTACTATGGTAACCTGATGACTATAACTAAACCTATGTTTAGTTAGCAGTGGTCATATTTCATCCAAACCCGTCGTGGTGATGATTCATGATGATGATGATAATGATGATGAAAAGTAACCCATGTGTTATTCCAGGACCTGAAATATCTACATATCAAATTTCATCCTACCCGCGTGCTGATGAAAAACGGTGATTATGGAAATAAACCTATGTGCTAATCTAGGGTATAAAATATCTGTGTTCAAAATTTCATCCAAATCCATCCTGTACTTTTTGCGTGAAAGAGTAACAAACATACATTCATTCATCCATACTCACAAACTGTCGCATTTATAATATTAGTAGGATACCCTCCTCTTCTTGGACGTGGGTTTAAAAAGTATTTCAGGGACTATATTTCTTCGAAATCCTTTCTACTATTCTACAACTGACATTACAAAGATACTAAGAGACACACTACATAACTTTCGCATTTGCTTGTATTACCTCTTTTCCACAACGGCTTTATAGATTTGAATGAATTTCGGAACGTAGATACGTTATAGCCAATGATATTATATGCTTATGAGGTAGATGTCGCACAAGCGTGCGGAAACTGAGGCGGCAAAATTAAGTCAATTGTAGTAATTTTCATTATGACGCGTATTTCAAGCGCAAGTCTAAACATATAGCGATCCTTTTCTATATTATTTGTACCGTATTATCTGTCGCAGTAAGTATGTTTATGTCGTAAAGGAACAAAATCTGAGCACCGCGCAGTATGAATATACGTCATCTATAGTAAAACATCATTGGTTATAGCCTGGATTGATACTACGTACGGTTACGTTGTATCCCCAAAATATCACGTTTCTTATGGGATACAACTATTCGTAAAATCTAATCTTACTAATATTATAAATTCGAAAGTTTGTATGTATGTTTGTTACTTCTTCACGCTCAATCCGCTACACCCATTTCGATGAAATTTGGTATGGAGATAGCTTATACCCTGTATTAACAGTTGGGCTTATTGTCATCGTCGCCATCATCATAACTTCGGTAAAACCGCGGGGCGCAACTAGTCACACTAATATAATAATGACGAAAGTTTGTGTCTATGTGTGTATGTTTGTTACTTCTTCACACTCAAACGGCTGTACTGATTTCGATGACATTTGGTGTGGAGATAGGTTAGATCCTAATAACGCATAGGCTACTTTTTATGTTCAAATATTTGAAGGAAAAAATTCGGCTGCTAGTGGGACTTGAACCCACGACTACAGAATACCATCCTGTCGCTCTGTCCCTAGTGGTATGGGCTGCTATAGCTCAGTTGGACAGAGCGACAGGACGGTATTCTGTAGTTCGTGGGTTCAAGTCCCACGAGCAGCCGAATTTTGTCCTTCAAATATTTGAACATAAGTTCTTCCTAGCATATGGTTAATAAAAACTCTAGGCTACTTTTATCCCAAATAAAGTAAAGTTCCCAGAATGATTATTGAGGTAGCAAAACCGTGATTCACGCGAGTGAAACCGCGGGCCTCAACTAGTATGATATATTACTTACATAACAGAGAACCTATCCAGAGCAACTCGAGAAGGCAGCTATATCAAGATTATAAAGTTGATCCCAACAAATTCTGTCCTTACCAGGTGTCAAGGAGGGTCCCGAAATTGATAATTAATTGTTGCGAGAAACTTGTCGGCCGAACTGAACCCCCTCCTCGGAAGGACGTTGACGTCGGGGTGACAAAGGTCCGAGGTGACAATTTAATAACTGGATAGAAATGTTGCCATCGTGCACAAAACGGTACAATCTTATTTGGGAATACTATGCTTATTTATAGCAATACTGTGTTTGTACTTGGGGTAAATAAAGGAGGATGGCAGACTCCCATACATTTGCAGCCTAGAAGAAAGAAACAGCGTTCATGAATGAAATTTATACGTATCGATAGAGCAATAAATACATTGTATATTATATATTCAATCATTTTCCTAGAAGTTGGGAGTAAAAAGAAATCATGGAAAATCATCTGTATCAGTATGCTAACTACACGTCCATATGCGAACCATTCAATGGATCGCTATCCATCTATAGCATCGTAGACAGAGAAAGCAATATTGCATGGATCGCGCTACAGATACAGATTACTTATTATATTCTGGAATAAATTAAGCATGGGTGTGTTTATGAACGCAGTCCGGATCTACAGATCAGCTGACTACAGATTAAGTTTAAGTAGAGAGAGAGTAAGATTTAAGTAACATTATCAATTAATTTCAGAAAGTAAGTATTCGAACGCAACAAACATAATGAGAAGTATACGGTGCGTTCGAAAACTACAAACACCACATAAATAAATAAAATAAAAGTACTTCTGATTCCCAACTTTATAAATAATGCAAATTATTCACGGAATGCACAAAAAATCAATCTAAATTTTCATATATAAAGAATACATGTACGGGTTGTCATTTCGTTTTTCGGAAGCAAGGCTGGTTCTGCCATCCTCCTTTAGTAAATCCTACTATATTATAAATGCGAAAGTTTGTGTCTATGTGTGTATATTTATTACTTCTTCACGCTCAAACGGCTACACCCATTTCGATGAAATTTGGTATGGAAATAGTTTAAGCTCTGGACTAACATATAGGCTACTTTTATCTCGTAAAGTATAGTTCCCGTGGTATAGTTGAGGTAGCGGGAAAACCGTAATCCTTGCGGGTAAAACCGCAGGGTGCTACTAGTGCAGAATATATTTATTGCATATACCTAACTGTGTACATAAGATGGTCAAGGTTATACATATGTTTCAACAGATTTATTAAAACTAGCGTTTTTAATTACTTTCTACTGTTTCTATGGGTATAACGTGGCACTTACGCGTAGCCGATATCACGATCGACAATTGTTTCGGCTTCTTCCGGAAGCCTTCATCGTTGATATCGACTACGCGTAAGTGCCACGTTATACCCGTAGAAACAAAAGTTTCAACAATTTGCTCATTTCGGATGTACTATTCGTAGTGGGTCACACACATCTTTTCACATACATAATATAATGTTTATCCCACTAATATTATATATGTGAAAGTTTGGATGGATAGATGGATGAATGTTTGTTACTCAATCACGCCTAAACGGCTGGACGGATTTGGATAAAATTTGGTATGTACTTAGTTCAGGTCCCGGAATAACACATAAGCTACTTTTCACTATCATCATCAGTCATCATCACGCGGGTAAAACCGCGGGGCGCAGCTAGTTATATCTATTTCTAATAACTGTAAGGAATCATTTTACAAGAAAATATTCTCCCAAATTATAAAATGCTTTTGATGCAAGCCAGCTCTTGATTTTATATTTAAATTGATTCTAACATTGAACACAGGCATATTGGTGGTCTTACTTCGAGATGTCAAGTTTAAATTAAAACGATCTAGTCTCTTGAAGCTGTATAAAAGGAACTACGCGCCCACGCCGACATTGCCACCCGCATTTCTCCAGTCTTCTCGTGACCACGACCAATGCAACTTGGTCGAAACGTCGAGGTAAATAAATTACTAAATGTTTTACTCGCGATTAAGCCCCGTTTGATTTAATAACAATGTGTTCGAATCGCGAAAGTCTAAAAATTACAATTGTATAAAAGGAAAACTCCTAAGTGTCTTTAAGATACTTTCCATTAACCTAGAACTATGAAATTTGGCAAGTATAATACCGCCATAAACTACAGCATAAGGAAAAAACTGAAAACTATACATTTTTAATTAAATTTAAAAAAAACAGGGTCTTTAAGGTGAGTGTTAACCGTGTAATGTCAGGTATCGTATGAAAGGGCTTCGTTGGAGCTAAATATTTTTTGATTTATTTACCTACAAATTTGAACGGAACCCTCGGTGAATGAATCCGACTCGCACTTGTCCGTTTTCACTGTTTAGATCGAGCGTTTGACCACTATTTCACTTGAAGGTCAGTGACGATGTGGTCGTAGATGCTATCACGCTAGACCTAGAATGCTTACTGTCTCTCAAGGACTGCTGCCTGAACACACTATGTGTTTGGTATTCAGTTAAATCGAACTTATTAAGTGGTTCTTCTACCACGTCCTTCACAATACCTACTTCTTCTATCCTTATCCTTAATCATTTCATATGAAAAATAAATACGTTCCATTTCGTTACAGACAGTCTGATCAGAAATGAAAATGGTGGAACTTACCAGACAGTTTAAAGGGCAGTGACCCCATGAGGGGGTCAGGTCCAAACCGCGGGCCGAAGTGGAATGGATGGAACCCGTGGTGGCGGGTCTTGGATCTTGGTTCTCGCGGTCCATCCACCGTCACCTTAATCGCCTTTTGGTAGGTCACCACTTGTGGGGGTGATGTGGCCAGCATTATTGTTAGCGTGAAAGATTTTCCTGGAAATAAAGGGCAAGATTACTTTTCTGGATGATTTATTGCTGGATCGTTTCAACCCAGAAAGTTAAAATTCCATCTTCATTACAATTAAGAGCGTAGAGAGCTAGAGAATATAATTGCTCTTGGTTTTAATATTTTTGTTGTGGCGTTTAAATTAACTAAAATACATAATACCTCTTGGGTACAATGCCGCAGGGGCCCGTTTTAGATTTTTTGACAGGCCGGTTGGCGCAGTTGGTAGCACTCTGCCTTCTGAGCCGCTGGTCCCGGGTTCGATTCCCGGACAGGTCAAACATTTGTGTGTATGAACATGTCTGTTTGACCTGTGTCTGGGTGTGTATATGTATATAAGTATATATATCAGTCATCAGGTTACCATAGTACAGGCTCTGCCTAGTTTGGGACCTGAAGACCTTGTGTGAATGTTGTCCCATATTATTATTATTATTTAATTTAGTTTTTATTAAATTTTTAAGGTTTTTATTTTGAGTTACATTATTTTATTGCTATTCTAAATTATTTTTAAATTATGTTAATGTTACCTTGTTAATGTTGTGAATGTATGGAATAAATATATTTCGATAAAGAAATACATAATAAAATATATTGAAATCGCTTATTGGGTCGGTATTGTGTAATCTGAAAATAACATTGATAAGAATGGTCTCTCAAATGCATTCTCAAACGCGGCTGCATTAATGTTTAGTAATTAATAAATTATATACAATTCCTTTCCTTAACATTCGTCGTATCCTAAAATCCGTTGAAACTCTCGACCAGATGGTCACTGACCATCAAGTTAAATAGTGGTCAAACGTTAGAGTCTGTACTAATATTATAAAGAGGAAAGATTTGATTGTTTGTTTGTACACATTGAATAGGCTCCAAAACTACTGAAACGATTTGAAAAATTCTTTCACTGTTTGGCTATAATACTGTACTCGGGTGACATAAGCTATTTTATATATTATGCAAAAAATTAGACATACCTATAAATATTAATTTAGGTTTTTTTTTAATCGTGCGAAGCCGGGGCGGACCGCTAGTAAAGTATAAAACATAAAACAAGAGATTTCCGTGACACCCTCTATCTAACTGTGTATTACTACTTCTTCTTTTTCTTTTCCTTATCCTACACTAGGTGGGGTCGACAGATTTTTTCTCTCTTCCACTCTATTCTATCACTCTATTCTATCATTAGTCATACATACATTTGTAGATATATTATCTAGATCGTGAGTTCGAATCCCGACTGGGGCAAACATTGTTCTTTTTTTTTCAAATCACTTTGTACTCTTTTGACGTCATATAATCTATGGCAGTATCATATTTTTCGGCAAACATTTATGCGATGAATGTATGTGTATGTCCCGGGTCTTGGATGTCTCGTGATGTCATTGTGTGTGTCCCTACCTCCCGCGACACAGGGAATCTCAATGCGAGGTTAAGAACGTGAGAAAACAAATTAGTATTCTGTTAAACAACAAATAATCCACAGCACGTATCCAAGTCATCTAGCAGGCTACCATGGAATGTATAGAAATCGTCACGAGCTTGCGTTGAGATGGGAAAAGCCAAGTGCCATCACGAAGTGCCGCATGCCTTGTCGAACAGAGGTTTGTGAACGGGTAGACAATAATTTACCATAGACCTCAGCATTCGATGTTGCGTTGTTCAAATCGAATCATTCTATTTATTTATTAAACAAAATCCACAGCTCTTAATTTAACATTTTTGGACAATTAATCTTAACCTACAGCCAATAAAAGGATTTACATTCTATAGTAAATAACTATTGCTAGACAGTCATCGCTTTCTTTAGTCTGGTTTTTTCTAAGTCGCTTGTGCGCATTTTTTTCTCTTTGTGTATATGTTTGTATGTGTGTGGGGTGTTTCTGTGTGTGTTGTTAGTGTGTGAGCGAGTGCTTTTTTTTCTTTTTTTCTAACTTATTGAGAAAAAAAATAAACTTGCTAAAGAATGGAACCGATTTCAAGTGTTCAATTGTGAAATAACTTGTCGAAGTCGGTACCGTGAGCACAATATTTTGGTAACAGTTCGTTTTGAACTATCACTCATCAACAAATATTTTTTTGTTATTAAAACTTACGTGGTTTTAACACATTATGAATGTATAAAACACGGGAGTTACGTAATAAGTCCGAAGGTTCCGACTATAGTTTCAACCATATTCGGTGGTCTTTTTCAAGGAGAATACGGGGCGCTCGCGGAGGCGGTCCCGGTTCGTTTAGTACTGCAAATATTTTTTTTTCTTTTTTATTGACCTTTGCTACTCACGGGATCAATTTGTCATTGTGTATGTTCACCGATTTCACCACCCGCAACTACGTAATTATAATGTTATTCTCTTATGCGTATGACGACAAAAATGTGCGAGATACCAACAGATATAAGAGATTTGCCTTTTAACAGTTTTATATGCGCTTAATAATTTGCTACTACATTTTTGTTTTTATTCCCTAGACAACTTTTTAATGTAAAGTTTAGACCAAAATACCGATATATATGTACAAAATAAAGAATGACTAAAAGAAAATATAACCATAATTCATGACAATATGTTGAATTCGGAAAATATCTAACACTCATAATTGAATTGTATATTTACCGGAAAATTATCAAATTAGCAATTTGTTATAATGTTTTTTTATTATTTGATCTGTAGTTATAAATATTTGTACGTCGTGCCGTGGTGGTACCGGCCTAGAGTAGTACTGCCCCATCTCTTCTCGTGGGTGCCGTAAGAGTCGGCTAAGGGATCACGTGCCAGAAGGTGGGCAGCAGCGCCTTCTGAGGATTGTAAATCATACTGCGCTCGCCGACCCGCATGCCAAGCGTGGCGAGTATTGGCAAATCCCCCCTATATGGGGGAGGCAAATGTCCAGCAGTGGACGCACATGGCTGAGAGAAGAAGAAGAAGAAGAAGTACGCCGTAAGGCACAACTAGGCTTGCCATCCGTCCGGGTTTTCCCGGATTTGTCCTAGTTTACAGGGCGTCCGGAGAGCGTCCGGGTGGGCTTTATTTTTATTTTTAGTTGCCCGATAGGTAACTTAAAAAACTTTGCTGACTTATCCGGGTTTTAACCTCCAAAATCCAGGAACTTCACTTTTCTTGTCCTGGTAGGCAGATTTTAGAGATGACAACCCTAGGCACAATATACTGGCAACCTTGTTCACAGATATAAGACTACGAGAGTATACCTATAGTATATAAAACCATGTTTAAGACCAATAATGCTTCTGACAAATATCTATCATCATTATCATTCATTCTAAATTCATTCATTCATTCATTCATTCGTTGATTCAATCCTTTCATATCAGCAGTTAAAACAAATTGATCTAACAAAACCATACACTAACACGTGATCACAAGCGGTTTTCAGTATCACATCAGCGGATGAACTTCATCAGTATAACGATACAATGTCGATATGCCATTGATTGTTCAAACGCCCGCCGCCGCCGCCGCGCCAGTGGCGCCATGCTGCGGCCGCTCTGCGGTGGCTGTGTTGCGTTGGCATTTCGACTACGCAACACTTGATACAAGCTGTTTATTAGTCGGATATATTAGTAAGGGAAATTTATCATTCTCAGCTACATTTTCTTGAGCTTTCTCGAAGTGTTACTCATCTGTAACAACAACATTTATAGTATGGTTAAGAGTTGTTGAGATTACGTAGTTTACAATATGTGATTAACCCTTAAAAAGAAGGTACGGAAATGTTTTAACTAAATGTGCTTCTAAATTATACTTATTATTATAGTTACTCTAAAAAAGGAATAATTACTCGTTCACTATAATATTATTAGATTTTTTTATTAAAACTGACGTGGTTTTGACACATTATAAATGTATAAAACACGGGAGTTACTCACGTAATAAGTTAGAGGGTTCCGACTATAGTTTCAAGGAGAATACGGGGCGCTCGCGGACGCGGTCGCGATTCGCCTAGTACTGACAGTACTAGGCGAATCGCGACCGCGTCGTCGAGCGCCCCGTATTCTCCTTGAAAAAGACCACCGAATGTGGTTGAAACTATAGTCGGAACCCTCTGACTTATTACGTGAGTAACTCCCGTGTTTTATACATTTATAATATTATTAGATAATATATGTTCCACATTTAGGTGTCAAACGCAAGCTTAAAATATATAAATAAAAAAACATTTCTTAAAAAATATTGAATACACTCTTACTTTTAAGTAAAAAATAAAAATAAATTTAAATACAGTTATTAGTTCAACGAACATCAAGCCGTTTTCTCATACATCCTTCAGCTATACATATATATATCATAAAATGATATTATACTTTGGAATAAAAGAAACGTACTCTCTACGGACGATGCCAGCCCAAAACAAAAGATATGGTAGCATTCCCAACGTCTGGACTCAAGCCAAAAGCCGCGGTGGTCTCACGAGCCATGAAAACAGAATAAACACCCCCTGCCACACCCCACCTCCCTCCAACCTGAAATGAGCGGCCACCCGCTTATTTGCATAAAACCCGCATAAAATCCCGATTTGTGAGATACCAATCCATTGTTAACAAAAGTTTTTACAAAACCCGTATTAATATAGTTAAAGTGTAAATGTTAAAAATTTGGAGATATATATAATAATATTTTTAACAAGAAACAAAATTATATCATAAATATATTATTTATTAAAAATATATCTATTATAAGAAATATAGAATTAGAAATATATCTATTTATTTCATTTTGTTAGGATGTCAGGGAGCCTAGAAACATCTTTTAAATTGGGAGATAGCTCAGCGGGAGGAGCGGCGGCTGTCAAACTGACGGACACTGGTTCGATCCCCAACAACAGCTTGAGCTTCCGGTGAAGGTAACACCGTTATCAAATTCCCAGCATGGTGGGGGGGTACTTTCGAGTATCCGCCTGGCTAGCTACCACCCTCAAGTTTGAAAAACTGTCACCAAGCACATAGTGTTTTCAGGCAGCAGTCCTTGAGAGCCAGTGGGCATTCTAGGCCTAGCGTGATAACATCTTCGATCACATTGTCACTGACCATCGAGTGAGATAGTGGTATAACGCTAGATCTATACAGTATTAAAAAAAAAGGCTTTTAAGTATAACTCGATTGGAACCAACCCCTATGGGAAATTGGCGTGACAGTTATAATAGATATGCAATAAGTATTCATTATGAACCAAACGTGTAAAACGCGTTTATGGTATTTACAGGCTATCACAAATGTGCTTCGGTTGGGATACAAATTTGTACATAGTTAACGAAATGAAATATTTAAACGTCTAAAGATAACGAAGCTTAAAGAGTTTATATATACTTTACACTGTTTTTTACGGGTATAACGTGGTACTTACGCGTAGTCGATGTCACACAGTAAAAAGTGTGTCGGAGGAGTGCAGAGACATAGTCAGCCACGCGTGTCACACGGCCAGGAGCCGGTCCGAAGAAAGCAGCAGCGATGAAGACGGATCCCCACACATAGATGTGATGACGCAACCGTCACCCCCTCACCCGCCTCCACAGCCCGCGGCGTCCTGTCAGCAGCACGCGCTGCCGCCCGCAGTGCGAGACGGGACGTTACGACTAACGCACCGCACTCAAGATCCTGATGAAGGCTTCCGGAAGAAGCCGAAACAATTGTCGATCGTGACATCGACTACGCGTAAGTACCACGTTATACCCGTAAAAAACAGTGTAAAGTAATCATGAACGTGAGTTTTAATATTAGTTTATATATATATGTATATATTTACGTGATGTCATGGAAAATACTCAGAATCGCAACGAGTATATTTTTCAATTTTTTTTTTATTTATTGTAATCGCAATCACGTAAACTCCGACTGAAGCTGATTTGCCTAGATATCTCACTCTTACATATAACAGTTATTTTTTTTATCAAAAAATAAATTAATTTTATTTAGTATTAATATAATTTATAAAAAATTTTGTTAATTTTTTTAAATATTATATGGGTTTGTTGAGTAGTAAATATTTATCGAAATCAAAAGTAGTTTATTTATTTTTATTTATTTATTTATTAACACAAGGTCTTCAGGTCCCAAACTAAGCAGAGCCTGTGCTACGGTAACCTGATGACTGATATATATACTTATAAACATATACACACCCAGACACAGGTCAAACAGACATGTTCATGCACACAAATGTTTGACCTGTCCGGGAATCGAAATCGGGACCAGCGGCTCAGAAGGCAGAGTGCTAGCAACTGCGCCAACCGTCCAGTCAGCATTTGATTTAAAATAATTAATTATAAATTTCATTTAAAGCGATTCTCGAAACTCAAATAAATAATACAAATGTAAAGTTAATTTTGGCGTGAGTGCTTGGATTGAAACCTGAACAAACGAAGGGTTCAAAATAAGAACCCGGAGTGTGGCGAGGGTTTCAAAACACGAAACGCCAAAAATACTGTACCCATGAATGAAACGCAACAGTTTCTACTACACTGGCACTAACTTACGAGGAACTTGCAAGGTGTGCGGCGGAAAGGGTTCTATCACAGGATTCTTTCACAGTTTTCACTGGCCTTTTTCTCTAGCCGTGCACTCTTCTCTAATTATTTGGGGTAGTTGACATTAGTCTTGACAGATGCGTTCTCAAATTTAAAATCTTGTTACTCACTTGTGTACAAAAGAGAGTTTTTCTGTCAGAAATCGATGAGTAAAACCAGCTATTGACAGTTGGTGTGGTAATAAATATGTTTTAGCAACCCTAGATATTATTTGAAGCTAAGATTTTAAAATGTCTGCACCCATATGCTTTTATAATATTTTTTTTTTTTTTTTTTTTTTTTTTTCAAATTATGCGTTTGCGTTTGTCAACTGTCTCACCTGATAGTACTTAATAGTCCTATTTGGCTATTGGTCTCAATTCAATACTGGTGAAACTTCCTAAAACATTACTTAACATAGCCACATACTCTCTATTGACTAATTTACAAAAGCTCCAACCTGCCGCATATCAAAGGGCAAACATTGAAAGCTCAACATTGAGCACAACTTCATAAATCATTGAGTTATTCATAAAAAGGCTTCCCCGGGTGGAGACGGGGGCGCTAACATATTGCACAGCACGTGCGACACACTTCATAAACTGCTGATATTGATCGCAAGGGGGCGCCACTGATTGTTCATAAAAATATTATAGCTATGCCGATAGGGGATGAATAAAAACAAATGGAGAAATAAAAATGAAACAACTGCAAAGTTTTTAAGGAATACTTAACTCAACTTTCGCGTTTTACGTATTACTTTTGCATGCTCACTGGATACTCAAAGTTTGCATGTATATACCTACTATTAATGTGACGTATATTAATAAGCAACCGTTTTTATAAAAAGGTCACGTATTACGGAAATGAAAACACTGGTAGCGCCATCTAGTAAAGAATTATTAAACCAACCACTAAAGCTAACCACAGATGCCAAGATGCAGAAATGTGACTTATTAATCAAAGTAAAGCACGTATTATTACAAGATAAAATTAAGGGTTTAAGAGATGCAGGGACCTTGTACGACATTACAGGGGCTCGCGGGTGTTCACAGGTAGAAGGGGCGGGAATAATATTATACAAATTCACTTAACAGGTTCGGGTCTCAATAAAAAATACTAATAACATTTTTAGACTTTTTAATTTTCTTCCTTCCGCTGTAAGACACAGTTTAAGCGCATTTTTCTTTACCGCGAGAATTTGTGATCAAGGAAAAATAGGGTCACAGGAAAATAATTTCTCATTAATATATTAGAAAATGAAATAAAATTTTATTCAAACAGAATTAACCTTCATGAACTTTTCTCATTTGAGACAGACAAGACATGTCTATAAATAAAAAGTCATAGTAAATATTCTACATAAATACAAATTCATTTTAATGTCATTCGACTCATATAGAATGACAAGAGCGAAACACAATAAAAAGGAAGGGTTCCGTAATTATATACTTTATTTTATTGGACTATATAATTTATTTTAATTAGGATTGATGAGGTCACTAATCTTTCAAACCAACAAATTACAGCAATGAAATTTAATTTCATGGAAAATTAATTTCAACTATACATATTCTTAAAAGTACTTTGTAAGTTATAGCATATAGAAGTTATAGGTATTTTTGTTCTTTTTATATGTCTACTTTTTATGTTCAAAAAATGTACACAAGTTAGTAGTACATAAGTACATAAAAACATGCAATAGCCAGAAATATTTGCTAGCAATAACAACGTTCCACTGATTTCGTATCCTCCCATCTACATATAAATAAAACTGCGCGGCCGAATGTAAACGAAACGGAATTACACCCAAAAGTTTCCTGTTCACCTCAGATTAAAAATCAGCTTTATAACATCATAAAGTACGCAGAGCCGCGTTAAGATAAGAGTTCTCCTCTCTGGATCTAAATAAAAAATGAGCCACAATCGTAATGGCTTCGAGCTCCTTTGATCTCAGTATCAAGGCTTACAGGGATTTTCGGCTCACTCACCCAATTTGGGTATAAAATACCTAATGCCGACCGATACGCATTAGGGACATTAGTGAATTGACTGTAAACTCATACTCAAGGCTTTCACCCCACGCGTCACTCACACGAAGCTGTAGGTATAAACAAGTCGGGTTTTCGCCAAAGAAATTGGAGCCGTATAAAAATTTTACCCCTCGCTAATAAAACGTACCTAATACAAGCGAGACACCGTAAAATCCAAGTTTATTGAAGCGTCTCAAAAGAACAAGAGGAAAAGTCAAAAGCGTGCACAATTAAAAACCTCCCAGGGGACGCTGCTCAAGCCGAGCGGTCAATATTACTTCGCGAGGCCCTCAATTTACACCACTCTCCCCAGCGCTAATAACAATAATTAGGAATGAGTGGTTCAATAATTAAAAACGGAAAAGAGAACAACCCAAAAGACGGCCGAAGTCAAATCGAGAAGATACTCTTGCTATCTCTTTCATTAATTATAAAAACGTGTCTCTACGTCTCGCTCTCGTCTCATTTTTTTTTATTATTAAGAATAAGAGTATAACTTTATTTCAGCGGTCACAAAGGTATTAATAAAAAAACAATCTTAAAGTAAGTACTAATCTAGTTGGTAACACTAGTGGCTTAGATTCTGGTCTCCACACTAGGATTCCCTGTGGTGTGGAGAACAGTTTCACAGAAACATATATAATAGCACACATAATATGGGACAATATTGACACAAGATCTTCAGGTCCCAAAATAGGCAGAACCTGTACTATGGTAACCTGATGACTCATATATATACATATTATATACACCCAGACACAGGTCAAACAGACATGTTTATACACACAAATGTTTGACCTGTCCGGAAATCGAACCCGGGACCAGTGGCTCAAAAGGCAGAGTGCTACCAACTGCGCCAACCGGCCAGTCAATAATATAGTTTAGTTATTGGTTGGTTGTTGGCTATATGATTTAACGATGGATACAAGACCAATAAGTAAAAACCAATTAACAAATGAATGCGGATAACAAATGACAATCGCTACCAGCACACCGAAGTTTAAAATTAGAACGATTGACAAAGTTCAAATAGTATAAAACCAATTGAAATCCATTAATACAAGTTTAATGGAGAGTCCATTAGCATAAAGTGTTTCACAATGGCTAAAATGTATAAATACACAACTACACATATCAGAGAGAATTTGAATAACATAGCTCAAAAATCATTAGTTCGTGAAGCAGACGGTAGGGTCTATCAAAGAGGCCCCTCTAAGGAGTTAATAACGGAAGGTGAGGTGAAATTCTTTCCGCCGTGGCTTTTTATAAAAATAATTCTCTTCGCAGAAAGGTGTAGGGTACCAGCTCGTAGGGCGAGACTATTGTGTCGTTTCACCAACAATGTTTGGTTAACTGTCGGCGCTTTGTTTTAGGAAAAGTTTGAGATGTGTGCGGACTCGTTTGCTCGGCCGCTTTGAAAGGGTTACTTGAATTACTGTTTGATTGTTACCATAGAGGGAGCAAGCAGGTAGTAGAAACAATGCTTGGTTTATTATTGCAATGCATGCATGTCAAAAGTGAACTTATAACGAAATATCCACAAAAAAAACAACCAGTTGCACTCCGTAAGTGCCGGCAGAAGTAAAAACTTAAACATGATTGATGATGAAAAGTAGCCTATGTGTTATTCCGGGACATGAAGTATATTTTTATATCACACTCAGACCCCCGCACTAGGATTCCCTGTGTCGCGGGAGGTGTCACACACACAATCACAACACAAACAACCAAGACCCGGGACAAACACCTATACTCATCGCACAAATGTTTGCCCATTTTTTTAATTATTTTTTTTTACATATTATAAGTTTGCGTTTGACAACTGTCTCACCTGATGTTAAGTGATGACGTTGTCTAGGATTTAGCACGCAAACCTAGAAGGTACCTATTCACTCGCGACTTGAAGACTCCAGGATTGTACATATCGGGAAACACAGACTCGGGCAACGAGTTCCATTCCTTGGCAGTACGCATTAAGAAAGTGGAAGCATAACGCTTCGTGCGTATAGGTGGTATATCTACCATATAGCGATGGCGAATTGCCGTACGTCGAGTCGACCGATGATAGAAAGGGGATGGTGGAATCAGATTGTGTAATTCCAGTGCACATTCTCCGAAATGCACCCGATAGAAAACCGATAGGCTTGCTACTCTACGCCGGTGTTCAAGGCTCTGAAGCATAGGATTCGAACCCAGGGTCCCGGAGACACAGAAGTCATGACACTGACCACTGCGCCACGACGACCGTCGTAAGTATGCATACCAAATTTCATCCAAATCCGTTGAGCCGTTCTGTTCAGCGTGATTGAGTAACAAACATACATCCATCCATCCAAACTTTCAGATTTATAATATTAGTGGGACATATAGAATTAACGTTTTATATTGAAACAATGAAATCTTTCCTCCTTATAATATCGGCGTTTTGATAACCGAACTCAATAATCCTCTTAACAAAACGACATTATCAAATAAAACTACCAACAAACGAAAATTGTCCTTATTCGTAACACATTCAAGTTTAAATTTTAACGGCAGTCCTGACGATCTTACGATCTGACGAGTTTAACATTTTTTCCCCATACAAAAGTGCAGAACGCCGCTAAAAGAAGTAATCACTTCACACATATATAGCCAAACACATCCCCATAACAAAGCGATTTATTTATGACGTGATAACGTTTTATAAATTGATAATTGACCAGCAACACTCATGAAAAATAGTAATGTTCCACGTAACGTTCCACCTAAGTTTTGTATTACATAAAATAATCAAAGTCAAAGTCAAAGTCGAAGTCGAAGTCGAAGTCGAAGTCGAAGTCGAAGTCGAAGTCGAAGTCGAAGTCGAAGTCGAAGTCGAAGTCGAAGTCGAAGTCGAAGTCGAAGTCGAAGTCGAAGTCGAAGTCGAAGTCGAAGTCGAAGTCGAAGTCGAAGTCGAAGTCGAAGTCGAAGTCGAAGTCGAAGTCGAAGTCGAAGTCGAAGTCGAAGTCAAAGTTATAAATGATTATGACGTTATCACGTAAATCTATCGTCCGTAAACCGACTTTACAGACAACCAAATTTTTTTTCCTTCCTTTATATATCTCGGCCTAGACCATAGTCCGAGCTTAGGGGTAGGCTGAAAAACAGCGTTATGGTCTAAGTTAAGTCGCCACTTATTTGGTGCCTACTAAAACTACCCGCAATCGGCCAGCAATGGAATAAAACTTGTCTAACATTAGTGTGAGCGTTGTATGGAGTTATACGAATTTGAATTTTAGCGAACATAGAATACGAGCTATTTCAATTTGAAGAACTTTAGTGAGTTTTAGCTAGTTCGTGTAATTAACAGAATTAGGGCCAGTGTTGCAGTTTTTAATTGCCTGCAAAACGGGTACAACGACGTTTTCAAAAAATGAAACCTAGCTAGATCGATTTATCGCCTCCGAAACCCCCTTCATACTAAATTTCATAAAAATCGTTGGAGTCGTTTCCGAGATTATATCCTACTAATATTATAAATGCGAAAGTTTATGTGTCAATGTGTATGTGTGTATGTTTGTTACCTCTTCACGCTCAAACGGCTACACCGATTTTGATAAAATTTAGTATGGAGATTGTTTAAGTCCTGGATTAATAATTATTCATGGGCTACTTTTATCCCGGAAAAGTATAGTTCTCGTGGGATAATTGAGGAAAATCGTAATCCACGCGAGTGAAACCGCGGGGCGCTACTAGTACTTATATATTATACAAGAATTACTCGTTTAAAGACGTGTAGGTATAGACTTGACATTAGTTGGCAAATCATTTTAATAAAAATTGCCAATTCCATTTCGCATTAAAGTAATAACGGCAAATGCAATTAAAGAAACTACGCATGGGGGGCGAGGGTACAAATGAGACAGGCGGTATTTGTCCTGTTTTTTATCGCGTTCTAAGGCAGGGTCAATCAATCGATTAACAGATGTCACCTTGACTACTGGCGCGGTAAATTGGCCTCTTACGTCCCAACCGAGGGTATAATAAGGTAAGGTTTAATTTAAATCTCTTGTGCTTTTAGTGGAATCGCTTTCGCACTTTTAATATAGTTACTTTATTGGAAGTTTTATATTTATAATAAAACTTATTTAAATATTTTTGTTTAACGTTTACTTAAACGCATATATAGTTAAATAAGGTTTACAATACAATTATAATTTGTAAAAAAAGTTGACCTTATTGGCTACCATAAACTTACATCTATAGAAACGCAAAAAAAAAATACTGAGCATCACTAAATATCAGAAACTATGAACCCATAATATTTATTATGCAGACACTTCTCTAATAGAGTGTACCTATATAGTAGGACGCAAGTATATTATATATATATATATCCTATCATGTAAAAGTATTATTCTAATCGGTTCGCAAGTTACGGTTTGTTACCTCATAACTATGAGGTAACAAACATTTAAAAAACGGAACGCATTGGGACACTCCTCGTGTTCTATTATAGGTCGGTAAAATTCAAACAAAGCAAGCTACTGCAATTCGTATACGATTACAGCTTATTCTTCTTCTCAGCAATTGAATATCCACTGCTGGACATATGCCTCTCCCATATAGGAAGGATTTGCCAATTCTCGCCATTATATTATTATTAATCACGATTACAGCTACTACAGCTCATCGGATTTTCCAGAATGTATCTGAGCGTTTTATTGATGCTACGCGTGACTAAAATGCTGGCACATATTTGGCTCAACGAATCATCATTGCAATTCAACGTGGCAATGCTGCTAGCATTCTGGACACGCTGCCGGCCGGTAGCGGGTTAGAACATTTGAGTTATCTATAGGCTACCAATAGCTAGTGGATTGCTCAAATGTTATTGTAGTAGCTGTAGTATTGTAATTAGTTATTAGTCTTTTATTTTAATATACACATTTATTTGCCCAATGGAAAAAGCTACTATAGTACAATCACTTTTGCAATGTTTTCCGCTACACTATTTCATCATGATTAAAAGAAAGGGAATTCCCTCGATGACGGCGATGAGGAAAATTATATTAATTAATATTATCTTCCTATATCAGAAGTGAGATTTCCCTGTTCCCTATCCAGCTGACACAAAGATCCGTAGCAAAAATTGGTCGGGGTTCTCATTAAATTTTTCGCTTATTAAAAATTCCCCGCGCCGCGTCCCTTGGTGTTAGATACGCTACTTTTTATCCAACAAAAGTTATGTCCTGCTGAGCCCGATCTCCCCTTGCCTTTCCACTCGATAATTTGAGTGAGATTTTCTCGCAATTTAAGATAAACAAAGAGAGCGCTTACCCTTAATTGGAAAGCAGAGCGTTATTCAGGAAGAAACGTGACAAATAGACACCTCTTAACTTCTTTTCCAGTTTTGCCGCCGCTCGAGGCTATATTGGTTTTTTTCGTGTACACGCTAGCCGAAAGCTTTTGTTTGTTTAGGGAATTTTTAATGAGCATTTTCTTTGTAAAGCTTTTGGGGACAAGAATCAATGCTAGCTTTTATATTGTTTGCTAAGCTCATCAATGATGTAAGGGTATTTGGAGTATGCTTATTTCTCTTTCTGATGAGATATTTCTGATACTACCCTTAGCTAAAGATTTCTAGAAGCAGCTCTACATAGGCGGCCGAGAGCGTTCACATTTCTGTAATATATGACTGTATCAATTATATGGTTGTTATCAATGATATTATATGTTTATATGAGGTAGATGTCGCACAAGCGCGCGGAAACTGAGGCGGCAAAATTAAGTCAATTGTAGTAATTTTGATTACGACGCGTATTTCAAGCGCACGTCTAAACATATAGCTATCCTTTTCTATATTATTTGTACCGTATTAACTGTCGCAGTTAGCATGTTTATGTTGTAAAGGAACAAAATCTGAGCACCGCGCAGTATGAATATACGTCATCTTTAGTAAAACATCATTGGTTGTTACCATTGTTACCATGATGTGTTGTCATTTACAAAAATTAGGTTTTGTTCTACTGACCCCAATAAAGCTATCCAAAAAATATGCAGGAGTGCATAAGGACGTAATTTCAATAACATTGTTATGCCTTACGCACATTATGACTTTACAATATTTAAAACGGGTTTCACGTGAAACTTACGCGTTGTCGATATCACGATCGACAATTGTTTCGGCTTTTTCGGAAGCCTAGTACTGGACGAACCGTGACCGCGAGCGCCCCGTATTCTCCTTGAAAAAGACCACCGAATGTGGTTGAAACTATAGTCGGAACCCTCTGACTTATTACGTGAGTAATTCCCGTGTTTTGTAAATTCGGAATGATATTGAATTTTCTTTTCGAAAGGTCTTATAAATTGTAATTTTTAGACTTTCGCGATTCGAACACATTGTTATTAAATCAAACGGGACTTAATCGCGAGACAAACATTTAGTAATTTATTTACCTCGATGTTTCGACCAAGTTGCATTGGTCGTGGTCACGAGAAGACTCGGCCAAAGTTTATAAGACCTAAATCAAACGGGGTATAATCGCGAGAAAAACGTTTAGTAATTTATTTACCTCGACGTTTCGACCAAGTTGCATTGGTCGTGGTCACTAGAAGACTTCTCGTGACCACGACCAATGCAAACTTTGGCCTTGAGTTTAATTTAAAATATATTCAATAACTTGTTATAATAAGCGAACATATGTATAAATATTTATTTAAATTTATGTTTGGAAAAATGTCAATGTTTTTTTTAATTAATTAGCTTGCGTCAACATTTAACATCAGGGGGGGGCAGTGGTTAAACACTGCCCCACCTGATGTTAAATGTTGACGCGATCTAAGATGTAGCAAGCAAGCCTAGAAGGTGCCTATTCACTCATGACTTGAAGACTCCAGGATTGGACCTCTCGGGAAACACAGACTCAGGCAACGAGATCCATTCCTTGGCAGTACGCACTAAGAAAGCTGATAAAAAACGTTTAGTACGTATAGGTGGTATGTCTACCATGTAGCGATGGCGCGTTGCTGTACTTCTGGTTGATCGATGATAAAATGGGGTTGGTGGTACGTTAGGTAGTTATGTGATTACGATTGTATTCCAGAATGTAATTCAAGGTACTTACGCAATATAATTGTGTCGAAAAAAAAATTACCGAAAAATGGAACCGACTTCGACACTCAAAAGTGTGAAATAGCTCGTCGAAGTCGGCACCATGAGCACAATATTTTGATAATAGTTACTTTCAAACTATCATGGGTTTTTTTCTTATTATACTGTATAGATCTAGCGTTTGACCACTATCTCACTTGATGCATAGTTACGATGGTAAAATGGTAAAAAATTGTACCGACTTCAACAAGCTATTTCATACTTTTGAGTGTTGAGGTCGGTTCCATTTTTTCGTATAATCTTTTTTCACCCTATTCTACCTAGTGACCATTTCTCCACCCGCAACTATAATGTCATCCATGTATGCGTAGCATTTATCAGTTATTGGAATGTAACTCCATAAAAAAAGAATCATCAAAATCATTAAAAAAAACATTCGGGTAGAATTGAGAACCCGCTTCTTTTTTTTTAAGTCAGTTAATACATTATTAACCGACTTAAAAAAAAGAAGCGGCCATAACACTACACACAAAGATGTTGCCATAACACTTTTGTCAAATATCGTCAATGTTCATTTCGAAGAAGCATATTGCAACATTATCCGATAAACGTAGTGAACTCTAGTAGGTAGGTAGGTGGGTACCGATCTGGTAGGTACCGCATACAATATTTATTCACATCTTGTTTTCGTCGGATCGACATGACACAGTTGTTCCCCCGGGTTAAGTTGATATTTCTTACAAGTTAAGCCGAGCCCCCCTTTCATAAAACTATAAGACAGTAACCAAACTTCACACGTCATATTTGAAAAATGTCACGTATGAAAATAATTTTATCTACATCACATTACTTAATTATTACTAAACTAGCTGCGCCCTGTTTTACCCGCATGGTGATTGATGATGATGATGGTGATGAAAAGAAGCCTATGTGTTATTCCGCGACCTGAAGTATCTACATACTAAATTTCATCCAAATCCGTCCAGCTGTTTGATCGTAATTGAGTAACAAACATCTATCCATCCATCGAAACTTTCACATTTATAATATTAGTGGGATACGTAATTGAGAATTCATTTTGAGAGCAATTGATTTTTGTGTATTAATTTATAATTTTTTTTCATTTAATAATTTATAATTGTAATATGAGTTAATTAATGTTATTTACTTCTTATAATGTAAGTAAGTAATTCATATGTCATGCCAGTAAGGCGAATCATGGCTGTACTAGTATATTTATTTTTTTTAATATTTTTTTTTACTATTATAGGTTTGCGTTTGACAACTGTCTCACCTGATGTTAAGTGATGACGTTGTCTAGGATTTAGCACGCAAATCTAGAAGGTACCTATTCACTCGCGACTTGAAGACTCCAGGATTGTACATATCGGGAAACACAGACTTGGGCAACGAGTTCCATTCCTTGGCAGTGCGCATTATGAAATTGGAAGCATAACGCTTCGTACGTATAGGTGGTATATCTACCATATAGCGATGGCGAATTGCCGTACGTCGAGTCGACCGATGATAGAAAGGAGAAAACTACAGTGTAAACCCATGTTTATGAAATAAATGAATATGAATTTGATATGAATATGAACATCATTTCCACACGTCATACAATACTTATCGTCATTTTATTTAATTCTGTTAAAAAGAGTTTTATGCTCACAAGGTTTTGTTATTTATTCTGTCGTTCTGTTTTCAGGGTAACCATAATGTTAAGACCTCGCTACTGATAAAATATGGATGCACTCTAGTCTAAATTAAATGAATTTTATTTATTAATTTGTAAGTAAATGTATGTTAATCGAAACTTTCAAAAAGAGCATCATACTGTCCGATAATTTTTAATTTAAATTAGTTTTATTGGAGCGATGATAGCTTAGCGGTGGGAGCGTCGGCTGTCAAACTGACAGACGCTGATTCGATGCCTACCAACGGCTCGAGCTTTAGATGACGACAACACTGTTATTAAACTCCCAGCAGGTGGTAGGGTATTTTCAAGTATCCAACCGGCTCGCTGTCACCCTCAAGTTTAAAAAACTGTCACCAAACACATAGTCTGTTTAGGCAGCAGTCCTTGAAAGCCAAACATTCTACGTCTAGCGTGTTTACATCTTCGACCACGTCGCCATCAAGTGAGATAGTGGTCAAATCTATAAAAAATAAAAATCCTTCGAAAATCTTGAGCACATTCTAACCTATCCTAAATTCGAAAGTTTGTGTGTAAGTGTATATGTGTGTATATGTTTATCTGTGTATTTGAGTAGGTGTGTATGTTTTTTACCTCTTCACGCTGAAACGGCTACTGTGATTTCGATAAAAGTTGGTATGGAGATAGCTTATACCCTGGATTAGCACGTAGGCTAATTTTCATCAACCATCATTACCGTTTTTATCATCACGCGGGTACAGGCGCGGGGTGCAGCTAGTATTTCTTATATACTTGAAATAGTTAGCTATGTATGTAGGTATAGCTAGTATGTTATATACCAATCACGGAATCTTGTCTACTATGAACACAAAAGTACTGATCTTTCCTTCCCCCCGCCCGCTTCGTTAGTTCGCTTCACTATTTGAATATGAGATGCGAGGTACGAGGATGCTATGTTTGCGACCCCAAACTTGGAGTTTGCCTTGCGATGCTCATTTGGAACGATCGATGTTGTTTACAAAACATTTCGTTTACGGTGTTATAAGTTAACTCAGTTTATCCATTAAAATAATTAAAGGAAAGGGAGAAAGGTGCGTCCGGAGTTCACTAAGACACAATTTAACCGACTTCGAAAAAGAAGGTTACTCAATTCGACCGTATATATGTTTTTGTTTTTTTTATGTGTGTTCGTGGATAACTACGGCAATCCGTGAAAATGAAACGTAAAATATACTTGTATAGAGTATATTTACAGCCCTAAACTCTCGGTCATTCGTAATCCATTCTTATTGGGTAATTTCCCCGGTACCTCCAAATTCGTTGGATGGGACCATCAATGGGAATGGAGGTCAACACCATTCTCATTCATGGTCTTCACTCCCCGGTAAGGCTGCTGGACTTGAAAACTTAGTAGTAGAGCGGTAGAGCGACTGCATTTACATGGTACCTCTTATTTATAATAGCATTCCAAAACATTTATTGGAATTGCCTAATCATAGATTATTCCCGGAATTAAAAAAATGGTTAATTGGCGAGAGTTTTTATTCTGTCAAGGATTTCCTGGAGAAAAAATCGTGCAGATATTATGTTTACCATGACAAATAGCTTCTAATTTTAATATACTTCGAATGTATATAGTTTTATTTTAACATTTGCATACCTCGTATGAGGGTGTTATGGCGGACTATAAATATTGTAACTAATTTTATATCATAATGTACCCATATTCATACAAATACAGTGATTGATTTGACATTGATACACAGTTCAGTTTTAGTGAAGGGTTTTTTTTTTAGTATATGTGCTGCCGAAGCAAGTACCTCTTTAGGCAAGTACCTTAATGAAGGGTAAAACGCGAAGGTATCAGTTTAAACGCAATAAGATCCGACACTAAGAAGTACTAAAAGTGCGTTATACTATTTGTACATCCGCAATAGTTGAGGGAAGATTGTATTGTGAACATTTTAGTATTTTACCTTCTTAAACACGATATCACCTTTTAGGGTACCGCGAATGAAAAGAAACTAATAAAAACGTATATGTGAATGTGTTGATCGATGTGCATACCAAATAACATTCCTCTTATTTTTTTGACCAGACGTACGGCAATGTGGCATCGCAATATAAAAACATTGTTTATCAAGCATATGCCTTTAATAAAATAAAACACCAATCATCATCATCATCATCATCACCAATAACCAACTACAATACTGCAGCTTTTATAATAACATTTGAGCAATCTACCAGCCATTGTCAGCCTTTAGATAACTCAAATGCTCTAACCCGCTACCGGCTGGCAGCGTGCCCTGAATTCTAGTAGCATTGCCACGTTGAATTGCAATGCTGATTCGTTGAGCCAAATATGTGCCAGCATTTTGGTGACGCGCCACATGGTTTTCGATCATTATTTGTCTCTAAAAAAACTTTGTATTATCGTTTTTATTTTGATACTTTACATTGTATAATGAAATATGTATATTATAATATACTTTTTATATAAATTTACTTAATTTATGATGCACTACCTATTACTATACTTTTATTATTACTACTATTACTATACTTATTATGTACTGTGCACTTTATTACCCATATGCGGAAACTTTAAAAAGCTTATATTAACCTATTTACAAATATCCATTAGCATTCCATATAAGCTGTAGTTTTCCTAAGAGAATAAAAATAAAATAAAATAAAAATATTTTATATTACTGTCCATCCAAAGGTTGTCTGGAAGCTACAAACATACTGTCACTACAAGCGATAGACAGCCTATTACCTTAGTTTAGAGTAATTTTGTTATAATTTATGAGTGCATTTATGGTAAAGTACAATATAGAATCATGGTATTGCATATAATTTTATTTTTTTCTACATTGGCAAGACTTGATTTTCTCTCTCTCTCTCTCTCTCTCTTCTCCATACGGCCCTGTTGTTAGGCAGAATGGCAAGTTTTACAATAGATCAAGTAATCGGCCACTAATCGAGTCGTTGGGTCGGGAATCACCACAAGTGTCGCCGTCGCGACGCCGCGCCGGCTAAGTCTAGAGGCGGTTGACCGGACACTTAACTTCACATTGTAAAGAGCTTAATGTTTAACACTTAAACGCGAATTTCTGATTACATTGTATTTAATATATATATATTGAGCTTTTTGATACTAAGTTCCTACATCTCCGTTTAACTAAGAAATGTACAAACAATACAAAAAATTTAAACAACAGCGGATATTGGAATCTGGTTCCGTTTAGAGTCGAAAAACATTGTTTACCCAAAAATGGAACCGACTTCAACACTCAAAAGTGTGAAGCAACTTGTTGAAGTCGGTACCATGATAGTATCAAAGTAATTGAAATTAATTAATCCGGGTTCGATTCCCGGACAGGGCAAACATTTGTGTGTATGAACATGTCTGTTTGACCTGTGTCTGGGTGTGTATATGTATTTAAAAAAAAAAGTATATATATAAGTATGCATTTAAGTATATATATCAGTCATCAGGTTACCATAGTACAGGCTCTTCCTAGTTTGGGACCTGAAGACCTTGTGTGAATGTTGTCCCATATTATTATTATTTATTATAATTATTATCAAAATATTGTGCTCATAGTACCGACTTCGACAAGTTATTTCACACTTTTGAGTTTTGAAGTCGGTTCCATTTTTTCTTAAGAAATGTTTTTTCACCCTATTCAGTGACCTTTGCTACTCACGAGATCAATTGTCATTGTGTATGTTCACCAATGTCTTCAACCGCAACTATAATATCGTCGAGGTGTGCGAAGCATTTTTTAGTTGTTGGAGTGTAACTCAAAAACCGCTGGTCCGTTTTTGATGAAATTTAAATGACCACCACGGAAGTATACACTATCAAACAAAAAAGAAATCAGATCCAACACATATTGGATTTTGATTCCGATTAGAGTTTAAAAAAGTAGTTAAGTGCAATTCATACGCTTGTCGGTCGATACATTTAGAGAATAGTTTTTCTCCAACTGTGTAGTTTGTGGCCAAAACATAAAGTATAAGGCAAGTACAATCAAGAGTTTTATGGTATATTGCATTAACAACATGCTAGGCGGAACTTACGTTCAAATATTTGAAAGAATAAATTCGGCTGCTAGTGGGACTTGAACCCACGATTACAGAACACCGTCCTGTCGCTATGTCCAATTACGCTATAGCAGCCCATACCACTAGGGCCGAATTACTTCCTTCCTTTTTAACATCTGAGGGGATGTTGTTATTAACGCCATCTACCTTTAATTGTATGAACAATTAATTAATAGGACTGATAGACTAACATTACAGTTAATATTGTATCAAACGATGGCAGTCTACCCTTATCTCAAGAGTTTTATGGTCTATTGCATTAAGAGTTTTGAGTAGAAGTGACATAAACTTCAACTTGCTAATCGGCTGTGCTATATCAGTGACTTTCATTCTTCTTAAGATCTCTTCATTTCTGATTCGAAGCAAGCCCAAAATCAGATATGGAGATAGCTTCTCTCTATATCTCGCTGTCTGACTTTGAGCTTGCTTCCAAAGTCTATAGACTTAGAGACAACGTTTTAGTTCTATACGTCATCACCGGTAACACACATGATCACTTATGCACACTTGAATATGCATGACTGAGATTTCTATTCCAAGAAAATTCGATTTCAATCCAACCAATAAACTGAAATATATTAAAACATTTAATATCTCAGCACGAATGTAAACATATACGCATGTTTACGATAATGCAGACATCCACTCATAAAAAGTCCCCCTTCCCTTGAGTGAGGCACTCCTCAAAAACAAAGCCCCGGGCGCATCGACTGGTGAATATTTCAACAGGTCTTCTCTTTGTTAAAATATTAAGTCAATGGGGGTAATTGATCTGTTGAGGCGTAGGAGAGAATACATGAGTTAATCTTTGATTAGGTGTAATGGGTAAGCTTTATCTTTGTTTGTTTGGACCTCGAAAAGCGATGATAGCTCAGCGGGGGGAGCGTCGGCTGTCGAACTGACGGACACTGGCTCGATCCCCAAGAACGGCTTGAGCTCCCGGTGAAGGTAGCACAGTTATCAAATTCTCAGCATGGTGGTAGGGTACTTTCGAGTACTCGCCTGGCTAGCTACCTTCACCGGTTTGTGAGGTAGTTTGACAGACGACGCTCCCCTCGCTGAGCTATCGTCGCTTCAACATCGTTCTCATAAGTGTATTTTTTAAAGTTTAATAGACAAGTAGGACTTTTAAAAGATAAGTTGGAAAGACTCAAAATTGTCTAATAAGAATTTCAACTCTTAAGGCGTTAAACCGTCCACATATGACCAAATTCAAGAATTATATATGTTGAAAAAATAGCAGCCAAGTGTTGGGTGTGTCTGTGTGACGTTTCGATCCAAATCTCTTTTTTTGAAGTCGGTTAAAAATATCATATTATGTCGTTTAACTATTGTGCAATTTGCCGAATCATTCACGCGACCGTTGACTAATTAAATTAGCTGATATATATACTTAACTTTTAAATTAGCTGATTCGTTAGCGTGCCGCTCGTCCACATAGGTGTGTTTTCAAATTTCTTTGTTTGATGTGTTTTCAACAATCTCTGTTTTCAAATTTCTTTGTTTGATGTGTTTTCAATAATCTCTGTTTTCAAATTTTAGTTTGACGGTAGTTTCAGAGTTACAAGATTATTATACGCCTTACTATAAGGTTCCTAAATAAGCTATGTAGCGTATGATGATGCTTATAAATATAACATAAAATATATGTATAAATAATTTTGAAATAATTAAAATTTTCATGCCATATCACTTACAGATAATATATTGTTATCAACATAGCGTTGACTCACCTCTGCCACTTCTTCCGACGAACCTCAGGTCATTGAACTTGGCGACCTGATTCTTCATCACAGCCGTGCAGTTCCTCAGCTCCGCCGAGCAGTTCTCGTCGTTACCAGCTCGGACGGTGACCAGCGTACCGTCGCCGACATCCCCGAGGGCCACTACTTTGAATGCGATTGGTAAAGTTTTATTTGATCGCCAATGTGGCGGCAGAACGGTGCAAACCTGAAAGTATATAATAATATATAATAAGTATACAAGTAAATAAATGAATTATAAAATATAAAAGGTCTGTAGACTTTTGGCAGTGGGAATGGCACATAGCTCAAAGAACTTATGGCCATTGAAGTCAAAGGTTTCTCGAATGGAGACCACGGACTGGCAAGCACAGCATAGAGGACAGCCACCGACGAGGTGGACAGACGACCTGACTAAAATCGCAGGTAAGGGCTGGATGCGAGCTTCTTCCATCCGATTCTTGTGGAAATCAATAGCCATATGACATCCACTCCAGGACATATGCCTCCCCTATGTTCTGCAGTGGATGTAATATGATTGAGATAATGATGATGATTATAATGGTGATGATGATAATGATTGTGTTTGTACAGGGCCTCTTCCAACAGGTCCTTGTGAAAATCAAGGGGGGAGGCAATAATGCAATATATCCAGCAGTGGACTTCCTATACCTGAGATGATGATGAACCATAAGGCCAATTTTCAGTTAGGTCTTCAGGTCAATCAGTTAATGAACCAAGTAAAGTCGGCTTTGGGCCGGGCGTTTTAGATTCATACTTATATATGGGACAATATAGGACAACATTCACACAAGGTCTTCAGGTCCCAAACTAGGCAGGGTCTGTACTATGGTAACCTGATGACTGATATTTATACTTAAATACATACTTATATATATACTTTTATAAATATACACACCCAGACACAGGTCAAACAGACATGTTCATACACACAAATGTTTGACCTGTCCGGGAATCGAACCCGGGACCAGCGGCTCAGAAGGCAGAGTGCTACCAACTGCGCCAACCGGCCAGTCAAACAGTTATGGCCTCAAACAGGAAAAACATGTACTACTGTTGCATATTTTTTTTTTTGCTTAACTGTAGATCCAAAAAAACGGCCTTTAGGGATAAGTACTTTATTAATTTTGTTTATAAATATTGTCAGTGCCTCAATATTCGTTTAAGCCTGCTCACAAGGCCTATAGCCAGATTATATTTCAACGATGGTAAATAAGAAAATAAACTCACCACATGCGGGCTGCCGGTTTTCACCAACTCTCCAGGGTGATCAGCCAAGAGCCCTTCCAGAGTCCTTTCAGCAAGCAGCTCTGCTGTAAGCGGCTGGCTTGACAAGCCACCACCGTAGCTAGATGGCGGCGCTTCGTGTCCCAGTCCATTAGTAGTTGAGCTCACTTCACTAGACAGATGCATCTTAGTCCGCTCACTTCACACTTGTCTTGTCTTTACAGTCTCACTATCCGTCACATAACTTTCACAATCTTCTTCCGTTTCACATCGGTGTGTTTTGAATCTCTTAGTGTGTGCCTTTCTTCTTTTGATGGTAACATTTTTATGCAGGATTCTGTTGGGAAAAGTAAAAGTCCTTCATTAAAGGAAATCATTCCTATTTTAAGATTCGACGAAACGCTAGGAAGCACATACGCCATAAAGTTAAATATAACATTAAACTTCGTTAAGTTATTTTACAGATTAGATTGATATTGATTTTTTGGTAATTTTCTTTTCAGCATTTTGAGTGACCTTTCCTACTAACGGGATCAAGTGTCATTATGTATGTTCACCGATTTCTTCACCCTGAATTCCTTATTCAGGGTGAAGAAATCAGTGAACATTCCGAGCTAGTCGGAAGCACTAAACACACACACAAAAGTCAGAGCACTGAAAAGTGTTATGTGGATGACTTAAGTCATCCAAAGAGACATAACACTTTTCAGTTATTGGAGTGTATCTCAAAAACCGCTTGACCGAATTTGATGTAATTTAAATGGGACTAGCTCGGAAGTATATTCTATCAAACAACAAAAGAATCATCAAAATCGGTTCACAAACGATGAAGTTATCCTCGAACACACATAAAAAATATATACATTTATATACGGTTGAATTGAGTAACCTCCTTTTTTAAGTCGGTTACAAAACGGAGACTGGATAGACCATCAACTGTGTAAGTCATCCAAAGAGACATAACACTTTTCAGTTATTGGAGTGTATCTCAAAAACCGCTTGACCGAATTTGATGTAATTTAAATGGGACTAGCTCGGAAGTATATTCTATCAAACAACAAAAGAATCATCAAAATCGGTTCACAAACGATGAAGTTATCCTCGAACACACATAAAAAATATATACATTTATATACGGTTGAATTGAGTAACCTCCTTTTTTAAGTCGGTTACAAAACGGAGACTGGATAGACCATCAACTGTGTGCAGATCTCACTAAAATAATTTAATCACCACGTCCGAAAGTTTTTCAGGCAAACCATTATCTATATGTATTGATTGACACACTTTCAGATCGCTGGATAAATGGAGAACTGAAATGAAACCATCCTCAAAAATAAGTTCCCTTCAGTAAATAACGTGTGACTTGGAAGCTTCTTTGAAGTTCTCGAAAGAACTGACAATAGAGAGTTGAAGCTTCAAAGTCACTTCCGCGATGAAAGGGCACGCGCGTTCGTAGGGCGTCGGGTGAGCGGGTACGTGATAGCAACCCATACAACAAAAAATTGAAATGATTTGAAAGCTGGTGCGTTCCGTGTGATCCCATTTAAATTTCATCAAAATCGGACAAGCGGTTTTTGAGTTACACTCAAATAACTGAAAAGTGCTACGCGTGCGTGGATGATATTGCACTCGTAGTTATGGGTGGAGAAATCGGTGAACATACACAATGTTGATCCCGTGAGTAGCAAACGTCATTGAAAAGGGTGAAAAAAAAAATACCAAAAAATGGAACCGACCTCTACACTCAAAACGTTGAAATTACTTGTCTAAGTCGGTACCATGAGCGCAATATTTTGATAATAGTTACTTTTGAACTATCATGGTACCGACTTCTACAAGTTATTTCACACTTTCGAGTGTTGAAGTCGGTTCCAATTTTTGTTTTTTTTTTGGTTTGTATAGCTTTAGTATATCGGTAAACCAAAGGTGCTGGTTTATGCTCAAGAAAGACCGCAAATCGACACATTTTACGAATGGTAAGGGCAGGTCGCTTTATAAAGCACTATCATTAGCTTTTACAATGTCACAAAAGAAAATTTAATAACATACAATTTCTTCTTAATTAATCTTGATATATAATACTCGTAATAACCGCCATAAAGATAATGATAATCAATTTCATTGCGATTTTTTTTTTTTTTTAATCTCTAATAATATCAAAAAGAAGAAAGATTTGATTGTTTGTTTGTTTGCATTGAATAGGCTCCGACACTACTGAAATGATTTTCAAAATTCTTTCACTGTTAGGAAGCACATGCTATCCTCGGGAGGTAAAGGCTATTCTACTAATATTATAAATGCGAAAGTTTATGTTTGTGTTCTTTTCTTTCAATTATTTGTGAATATCACTTTAATAGACATGTTATGCTGACTCCACCTAGTATGCGATAAGGACAAGAATAAGAATAATTAATAGACACTGATAGTGATTCGCTTATTCAACTGAACTAAACTAAAATGTTTTAAAACTAATCCAGTTCTTATAAGGCTACGATAAAGTTTCAATTAGTATGAGGCTTATCAATAACAAAATTAAATGTATTTATTAAATTTGCGGGTAGTTTTAGCGAAAGTCGCCACTTATTTGGTACCTACTAAAACTACCCGCAATTGGCCAGCAATAGAATAAAACTCGTCTAATATTAGTGAGAGCGCTGTATGGAGTTATGCGAATTTGAATTTTAGCGTAAATAGAATACGAGCTACTTCAATTTGAAGAATTTTAGTAAATTTTAGCTAGTTCGTGTGATTAACAAAATTAGGGCCACTATGAATCACAATACTCAATTGGAAACCCAAGACCATCACAATTCAGTACACGTCTCAACTTAAGATCAGGAAGTCCGACAGCCGTCTTACCCACCTTAGTCCAAGACAGTGATTTGAATATCTAAACCTACAGCGTCGGACACCTTCGGATATTACATTTGCTACCCATTTGCACCATTAGGACCATTTGTAACCGTTCGCTGGCCGGCGATCATTATACATGTCCTACGGGGCAGGGCCCTTTGGGACGGCCCTTAGGAATTCGTGTCACTTGCCCCCTCGGCTCCTATTGATTCGGTCCGCGTCCTCTTAAAATTGGGTCTGTAATAGATGTTATTGGAGACGGGCTTCCCGCCTTTTATTGGAACGTGATATGACGTCATTGTGAAATCGAAATTTCGAAATCAAATTTCGAAATTGTGAAATCTAAATTCGAAATTGAAATTTGCATTTCTTATATTTACTAAATTTAAACATTTAAACTGGCGCAAATTTGAATCATATAAACAAGCAAACATATATTTATATTAAAATAACGGCCAAGTGCGAGGCGGACTCGCGCACTGAGGGTTCCTTACAAACAATAAATTATTAAAAATATTTTTTTTATATATATATGATGTATCTAAAAATTTATGCTTTGCGTTATTTTTTCGTTATCTGTGCTATAAGTCGTTGCTTCGTACCAAATTTCAAGATTCTAAGCTCACTATCTACAAAGTAACTAGAGTAGGTTTTGATTCCCTTGCAAATGTCAAAAATTTGGAGCATTAACGGCTGTATCTTTTGATTGCATTGGGTTAGAAGTTTGATTTTTTCACAGCTCCAAAAAACAGGAGACCTGCGTATTTAGTATGAATTTCAGCATCATACCTCCACGCGTTCCTGAAAAAAAAGGGTCTTGACAGACAACAATGTGATCCCATAAGGGTTCCGTTTTTTCCTTTTGAGATACAGAACCCTAAAAATAGAAATAATAATAATAAATTTATTGGTGCTAAAAATTATTTACAATAATGGAATTGTTTACAACTGCAAATAGCCACACCACTAGGATTCCCTGTTTCGGTATGACTATTTAGATACAATTAATTAGATTAAATTGTTGGTTAAATTTCCAAGTATATATAAAATAAACTAAATACATATAAACTACTATATAGATACTATACAAAATTACCGACCTTCTACTTTTTATTCTATCAATCCGCTACCAGTTGATAAAGCTCCCAAAATGCTGGCGGCATTGCCACGTTGAATTGCAATGCTTATTATTTGTGCAAGATAAAGACCAGCATTCTGGTCACGTGTTGCTTCGACTAGATGCTCTTTTACTACTCGTTGCGCGCTCGGCCCCCACGGACCCAACGTCTCGGACCCAAAAGGCTCAAATATATATCCATTACCGAGTGTACTATTGTTAAAAATAAAGACAGTGCAATGTAATAGTAAGAGTAGGATAGATAGTATCTTGTTGCTTGTTCTCTCTCTCTCTCTCTCTTTGAATGTATGTGTCATGGCGGATCTTATCTTGTAACTGAACGACTGTGTGCTTATAAATAAAACTTATCCTATTAAATTAAGCCCATATTTCATTTATATTTCATCTACTATAATATTATTGCATCACTGACCATCAAGTGAGATAGTGGTCAAACGCTAGGGCTATACAGTATTAAAAAAAAGTCTTTCTACGCTCACTCGAAATTTGAACTTTTAAAAAATCTAAGGAACCATAAACATGACCCAGTTTTAAATAGGTTGGGAAGGCAATAAAATAAACTTTTTTTAAAGTCATTCTAATAACATACATATGTACATACATATATTCACCCTCTTTCCCGTATGGGTAGGCAGAGACCACAGCCTTCCAATTGCTTCCGAGACACTTTATTTATTTTATTTATTTATTTATTAGAACACCAACACTGTGTACACTAATACGTTTACAAGGAATGCGCTTAACACACTAAGAGGCAAATGCCACAGCAGTTAAAGGTATAGACATCATGAAAAATTAATTTATATTATTTGAACGAGTAACAGATATAATATTTTATTTTATTTATTTATTGGAAAACCAACAGCTTGTGTACAATATATTAAATACTTATGTTAACTATAGAAAGCCAATTACAGGTTTTCACGGATAGTTGTATTATGGGTGATGGAACATGCGAAAACAATAAAACAGCAACACGGGTTGTTTGTAATAATATGTAATATAGATATATTAAAAATAAATTGACTTGATTTAGAAAGAATTATGACATGTTTTTTAAGCAAAGAAGTAATTGTAGTAATGTCGCAATGGCAAGTGGCAATTTATATCACTTCTTTCACTTCATCTGCACTCATCAAACCTTTCATACAAGAACGTCGCTTTAGAGTACTCTTGACCTGAACCCTTTCTTAGAATTTTCTTAGTCTAATAACACTGTTGAACAGTGTAGGCACGGGATTTCGCTGGGCAATCCATGTGCAATGTATCAATCTACATCGAAACTAATCGTCGAAACTAACAATGCATAGCAAAAGTCCGAATATAATGGCAATAAAAATTTACAACAAAATACCAGTTGGCGAAACTACGCGCTCTCTCCGATATTGCCACCCGCATTTCTCCAGTCTTCTCGTGACCACGACCAATGCAACTTGGTCGAAACGTCGAGGTAAATAAATTACTAAATGTTTTTCTCGCGATTAAGCCCCGTTTGATTTAATAACAATGTGTTCGAATCGCGAAAGTGTAAAAAAATTACAAAATACCGGAGTTAGTAAAAGATATAGAAACAGAACCTAAATATCTAAACAAATTAAAAACATTATTAACTGATAAATTTTACTATAACTTGACTGATTTTGTTAGTGATAAATTTTATATTACCTTTATTTTATTATCTATAATAACTAATAATTATTTATTTATTTAATGGAAAACAAACGGCTTAATGAATAAGTATATAGGACAAAATTAGTGTAGTACGAACAAGCTAATACAGTTTCCACATATACAATACAAATCCCATATTATTCTATCAGTATCATTATTATACAATGTCACCATAATTATTATATTTTGAATAAACCGGTCCGAATCTGCACTCTATTGCTATATCCTTACAGAGTCATATGTATACAACTGACATATACTTTTAAGCCACATATATAAATGTATGACATATGATTGCAATAAATATATTAAGTATTAATTAACATATAATCTGTTTCACAAGTTAAGAAATATATACCCTGAATTGTTATTTACTTAGTATTACTTTTTTTTTTATTTACAATAGGCAGGCGTTTGACCACTATCTCACCTGATGTTAAGTGATGATGCGGTCTACGATGATTCACGCCTGCCTAGAAGATACCTGTTCACTCAGGACTTGAAGATGCCCAGATTGTATTCATGTGGAAAAACAGACTTAGGCAATGAGTTCCACTTGTTAGCTGTACGCACTATGAATGTATATAACTTTACGTAGTTCGTACTAAAAGAGTCTCCTACATCATTCAAGCCTATTAGCAGAGATTTAGTAAGGGTTGCCACACGAGAGCTTCAAACAAAGAGTTTCAAAGGCTGACGACGCGTGAAGGTTTTATTAAAAATATTGTCCGAATGGCGACGAGCAGTGGAACAGAAACGGTTGGTAATGTATCTTTGCCCCGTTTTCCGCCTCCTTTGTGGAAGGGTGCGTGCCGTAACGAGCGCACACACTTGTAACAGTAGAAAAAACAGTAAGGATATCATATTTGAATGTATAAAACACGGGAATTACTCACGTAGTAAGTCAGGGGGTTCCGACTATAGTTTCGACCACATTCGGTGGTCGGTGGTTATGTAGCACCGAAGAACTCACCAATACAAAACAAATGATCCCTAACTCGATAAGGTTATCTTGTTTAGTTCAGGAGTTCCTATGGCCGTCTTTCGGCTCCATCATCAGTATAGCTCCGTGGTACTATTTTTTTTACTGTCACCAAAGATACATAAATTTACCAAATTTTAGCTAAATCCAAAAACCTTCACCAGAAGCCCAATCCGTTGGTGGGGATCGAATCGGCGTCCGTCAGTTTGACAGGCGACGCGCCCAACGCTGAGCTATCATGGCTTCAAATTTAAAATCATCTATTGTGGTATCCTGTCAATTAAGAAATTTTATATATTCATTTAGGGATAGTTATTTTCGAGTTCATTTTAAAGTCCTTACTGTTATTATGCATTCCTCTGTAGCTGCCCTAACATGGTTTATTATTTACGAGCGAGCCCTTTACGTATGTTTTTATGCTAAGATTTTATGGGTATGCTATTCATGAGTTAAGTCCGGAGCGGAATCACGGCTGATAGCTGAGTGGGTAGGTAAGGTTATTCAGAGACCGATTTTGCAATTTTACATTTATTTTATTTATTTATATATCACACTTAGACCCCCGCACTAGGATTCCCTGTGTCGCGGGAGGCATGGACACACACAATCTCACCACAAAAACACCCAAGACCCGGGACAAACATCTACACTCATCGCACAAATATAATAAAGCGCCTAGTGTATTCATTATTATTATTAAAAAAATTAGCAACGAATGGAACCGACTTCAACATGTAGGTTTTTCTTGAACGTGAAATTTAATAAAGCGCCTAATGCATTCATTATTATTATAAAAAAAAAATAGCAACGAATGGAACCGACTTCAACACTGAAAAGTGTGAAATAACATGTCGATGTCGGTACTACTATTTCACACATTTGAGTGTTGAAGTCGGTTCCATTCGTTGCTAATTTTTTTTATAATAATAATGAATGCACTGGGCGCTTTATTAAATTGCACGTTCAAGAAAAACCTACATATTTTTTTTACATATTATAAGTTTGCGTTTGACAACTGTCTGACCTGATGTTAAGTGATGACGTTGTCTAGGATTTAGCACGCAAACCTAGAAGGTACCTATTCACTCGCGACTTGAAGACTCCTGGATGTATATATGTATATACATGTCAAACCAACATCTCGGAATCAAAGTAAACACCGTAAAAGGCAGTAAAAGGCATGTCAGCTGAGGTTCACCCCTTGCCGGGATTAAGTTTAACATCCCAATCGACATATCGTGTAACGGCCTATTTGTACGCCTTGGGGAAACCCCTGATATCCTGAACATTATTGGCGATAGATGTGGGATGAACGAAGATGTACTAAAATGGTATCTACAAGTAGATATGGCGCTTTCGTTTCAAAAATTGTTTCCACACGAAGAAAAAGTAAAAATGAACTGTTTTAGATGCGAACATGGGATACTTTGAATATGTATATGCAAAAATCAATGGTAATCAATAATTTTAACTGGTAATCAAATAGGAATAAATTGTCATTACCAACATAGTTATAAAACTGTAAAACTACCATCATATGGACTACTAGTAGCGCCCCGCGATTTAACCCGCGTGCACTACCGTTTTCCCGCTACATCAATAAAATTACTCCACGGCAATCATACATTTTACCGGGATAAAAAGTAGTCTATATTCAATCGGGAAATACAAACTCAAGCAGTGAGTTCGCTCCCTGGCAGTACGCATTATAAAAGTGCAAGCAAAACGCTTCGTGCGTAACGGTGGTATATCTACCATGTAGCGGTGGCGCATAGTCGTACGTCTGGTTGGCCGATGATAGAATGGAGATGGTGGAATTCAATTGTGTAATTCCAGTGCACATTAACGAAATGTAGCTGACAGAAAGCTGACAGACAAGCAACACTACACCGCTACCAATTGTCTTTGTGGCATTTCATCTAATATTTTTAATGCCAATTCTTTCTAGACTCTCTTTGTTTTTTTTTTGAAGAATCCCATATGGATTACTTGAGAATAACGGAGAAAGTAACCCATACCACATTTGCAAGTATATGGCAAAAACGATCGGTTGATTCGAACATTGTGTGACTCCCAAGAGTCAATTATCGACTGGCCGGTTGGCGCAGTTGGTAGCACTCTGCCTTCTGAGCCGCTGGTCCCGGGTTCGATTCCCGGAGAGGTCAAACATTTGTGTGTATGAACATGTCTGTTTGACCTGTGTCTGGGTGTGTATATGTATATAAGTATATAAATATATCATTCATCAGGTTACCATAGTACAGGCTCTGCCTAGTTTGGGACCTGAAGACCTTGTGTGAAAAAACAATATATATATATATATATATAAGCGGGTAAGATTTGAAGCTGGCGGCTAATCGGTGGCATAAATATTATTGCTGGAATAAGGTTGCACAGTTCTTTAGAACACTCCATCGTGTATACAATACAATTTTTTTTGGTCGAATCTTACTATTATTTAAATCTATCATTCTTAAATGTTGTTTCGTCTTCCCATAATGTTTTTTTTTATTTATAAGTTAAATGTATGTATGACCTAAATATGTGTTTTTTCTTTTTGTTTTATATGTAGTGTTGTTGTCAGTAATAAATAATTTTCTTTCTTTTCTTCTTTCTTTCTTCCAATATACTATACAATATAATAAAAATAAAAATAAACAATAGAAAATATTTACAGATTCAATATCTCTGCGTATACATAGCGTATACTCTGCGTATAAATTGCTCTAAGTCTTCTGTAAGTTTTAGGTCGTTGACTGTAATTCTAATAAATCCAGACTGCAATACGTCCAGAGGTTCAAGTTGACACTGTTCCAAAGATCCGAGCAAATGCGCCAGACTAGCCCTTTAAAGTGGATTTTTTCATCAATTCCAGCTAGTGGCCGGATTTTCCCTTAAACGAACGCAATGCTTTAAAAAATGTTGTTTTTTTTTTTTTTTTTAATTCTTTTTTTTATTTTGGGAATGGCTACGATAAATATTTGCATAAAAATCTTTGGAAATGCCACCTTCGTCCGCAGCCTACATTCATGTGAGCCATTGTCTAGTTTCGAAGATCAAAGAGGAGATGGGTAGAAGAGGACGCGCTGGGACAGCTAACCAACCGTGCCTAGTGACAGGAGGTGAACTTTTATTTTGCAATATTTTGCAATTAGAGTGACAGTTTTTCATCACAAACAGTTACTTACTGTATGTAAAATTGTGCGCAACATAAGTTAAATAGATTAGATAGAGTACGTTTTTTTGCGTTTGACAACTGTCTCATCTGATGTTAAGTGATGACGCTCTGAGTTCCTACTGAAAATCAGCGCGACGGTGATCCAACCTTAGCATTATGCTGAGTGGGAACTCATTCCTGGCATCACGCAACACTACAACAAAGATTTAGTTAAAGCTATATGTTATATGCTACATGTTATTACTTGTATGTATTTATATGTTCTTAGTATTACTGTGTGTTTTTATATATATTTTTTACTGTTGTGGTGTTGCTTATGTCACGAATAAACGTATTTCTTCTTCTTCTTCTTCTTCTTCTTATTCTTCTTCTTCTTCTTCTTCTTGTCTAGGGTGGAGCACGCATACCTAGAAGGTACCTATTCACTCGTGACTTGAAGACTCCAGGATTGTACTCGTCGGGAAACACAGACTCGGGCAACGAGTTCCATTCCTTGGCAGTACGTATTAAGAAAATGGAAGTAAAAAAAAGTGTAAGTTAGTTATATGTATCAACTTAATAAAAAACGAAATAAATATATTCGATTCCCTAGTGATACTTTCGACTGTTTTTACACAACGAATTATTCATGCCTGTATTCTACACCCTAGCGATCATGGCATTCAAAAAAAGAACAGAAAACATTTAAACCCGTCCCTTCCGCAAAATTGGCGACAATAAACAAAGTCTGGCGTAATCAAGCAGTTGAATAAGGAACGTTTGGTATGTGCTCGAGTTTTATTAAAAACAAGCCTGAACTGAAGGCAAAGTCTTCAGGTCAATGACATTCATGGCTCAAGGCTCGTCTTACTTTATTATTTTTATATTGAAGGTAGATAGGCGAAACCAATTGCAGCTTGCAATTGGTTTCTACCAGATGGCGCTAGAAGTAACATTGTATGTTTTGAGTAATCTGCGTTTATCCGGGGATGGCAACTTTATGGATAATATAAAAAAAAATCTTATGAACGTACACATTTTGATCCAAATCATAAGAGCCGTGTTTCAGATAGCGTTGGCAATGATTGGCTAGTTTACTATATCTTATTTCTTTGGGTTTCAACATTTAAATAATAATCCACTGTTATTACTTAAGTCGCAAGGAAACACTCGTATTGAAAAACATAACAATATTTTAATCTTCACATTACAATTTCTCGCCATAATGTTCGTAACTTAATATAAATTTGTCGTAACAAAACAAACTCGACATATTCCTATAAAATTAACCGTTAATAGACAAAATGGCAAACTGATCGAAATTCAAAACATTTCAAAATTTAGGGCGCGTGAATGATGCCGCCAACCCCATCCAACAAATGCGGGGCCCTCAAAGATGCTGTATATTGATTTTAGTGTTACCATTATCCACTGTGAATTACACTTTACCAAAGAAGTGCTCACAATTATATTAGTATGAAACCTATTATCGTACAGATAAAACATTTTTTCAAGTAATTCAATGAAATTCTGTAACAAATTATGAGATAGCATTATTGATGTGACTGTTTTGTTCTATATCTGGTGGCATTTGTCCACTCTCTCTCTCTCATAATTATTCATGGGTAACTAGAAGATGCCGTGGGGTACCGGCTTAGAATAGTACCCCCCCATGTCTTCCCGTGGGTGTCGTAGGAGTCGACTAAGGGATCACGTACCAGAAGGATGGGCAGCAGCGCCTTCTGAGACTCACATTCTGTACTGCGCTCGCCAACCCGCCTGCCAAGCGTGGTGAGTATTGGCAAACCCCCCCCCTATGATATTACAAAATTCAACCAGGCCCCCAGTCCCCGGCAGCTCCGCTAAAGCTGGCTCCGGTAGCGGCCAGTGTAACGGTGGAGCAGGGGGTGCGAAGAATCCCCGGCAGACGCACGGCTACCACTCCCTCATTAAACGACCTCTGGCCCTGGTAACACATAACGTAAGAACTTTGTTGGCAGACGAGAGGATCGTCGAGCTGGAAGAAGAAATGAGTAAGTTACACTGGGATATCCTAGGGTTATGTGAAGTCCGTAGAGAGGGTGAGGACACCATAACCCTTAAATCCGGTAACTTGCTCTACTACCGGGAAGGCGACCAAAAGTCCCAAGGTGGTGTCGGATTTCTCGTTCGCAAGTCCCTCACTAACAACATCATTACCATCGATAGCGTTTCGAGCAGGGTGGCATACCTAATACTCAGAATATCTAGTAGGTATTCGTTGAAGGTCATTCAGGTATATGCACCGACCTCGAAACTCGGAACCGATGAGGAGGTAGAGGCTATGTATGAGGACATTAGTAGGGCCATGCATACCTCTAAGACCCATTATACTGTTGTTATGGGGGACTTTAACGCAAAGTTGGGCAAAAGAAGTGATGGAGAGTTGAGAGTGGGGCAATTTGGCTATGGACAACGGAACCCCAGGGGACAGAGGCTGGCCGACTTCATGGAGAAAGAGGGACTCTTTATGATGAACTCTTTCTTCCAGAAGCCGCCTCACAGGAAATGGACCTGGTTGAGTCCGAACGGTTCCACGAGAAATGAGATCGATTTCATCATGACCACCAAGAAACAAATATTCAATGATGTCTCTGTGATCAACATGGTGAAAACCGGTAGTGATCACCGCATAGTAAGAGGCATATTGAATATTAATGTTAAACTTGAGAGGTCCCGTTTGATGAAATCCACGCTCCGGCCTCAAAATGTCCATATTCAAAACCCCGAGAGCTTTCAACTTGAGCTATCCAATCGCTTTGCTTGCCTTGAGAACTTTGCGTCGGTGGACGAGACCAACAACAGGCTTGTAGAAACTGTCCACGAAGTGGGGTCTAAGTTCTTTAAACCCCGCCGTACAAATGGACCTCAAAAACTCTCCAGCCATACCCTTGACCTCATGGCTGAACGACGCTCGTTGCAACTGCAATCATCCGATGACGCTGCGTCGTATAGGCAGCTCAATAGACGAATATGGAAATCCTTGCGACACGACATCCGTACCTTTAATACAAATCGTATTAAAGATACGATCGAACGGAGAAAAGGCTCCAAAGTGTTTGCAAGAGACCGGTCTATTGGGCAAAGCCAGATGACTAAGCTGAAGAGAGATGATGGCAGTATAGCGTCGACCAAAGCAGAGGTGCTTGGAGAGATTGAGAGGTTCTATGGACAGCTATACACTTCGGTCGCTAAACCTGTTGATAGCTTGGCCAAAGACCCAAGAGCCAAGCTAACCCGACACTATACCGAAGACATCCCGGACATCAGCCTGTACGAGATTAGGATGGCTCTGAAGCAGCTTAAGAACAACAAGGCGCCGGGTGACGACGGAATCACATCAGAGCTTCTGAAAGCGGGTGGCTCACCGATACTGAAAGTCCTTCAGAAGCTCTTTAATTCCGTTGTCCTCGAAGGTTCAACGCCGAAAGCATGGAACAGAAGCGTAGCGGTGTTGTTCTTTAAGAAGGGTGACAACACATTGCTTAAGAACTACAGACCCATTTCGCTTCTGAGCCATGTTTACAAGCTGTTTTCAAGAGTCATCGCGAATCGTCTCGAACGAAGGATTTGATGACTTCCAGCCTCCCGAACAAGCCGGTTTCCGAAAAGGCCTCAGCACCATAGACCACATCCATACGCTGCGGCAAGTTATACAGAAGACCGAGGAGTATAACTTGCCCTTATGTCTAGCGTTTGTGGACTATGAGAAAGCCTTTGATTCGATCGAGACGTGGGCGGTGCTTGAGTCTCTCCAGCGTTGCCGTATTGACCATCGGTATATTGAAGTGTTGAAGTGTGTGTACAATAACGCCACCATGTCGGTCCGAGTACAAGAGCAAATTTCGAAGGCGATTCCATTGCAACGAGGCGTGAGACAGGGAGACGTTATTTCTCCGAAACTGTTCACTGCCGCATTGGAAGACGCCTTCAAGCTCTTGGAATGGCAAGGATTCGGCATCAACATCAACGGCGAGTACATCACTCACCTTCGGTTTGCCGACGATATCGTGGTCATGGCAGAATCGATGGAAGACCTCAGCACGATGCTCGAAGGCCTCAACAGAGTTTCCCTAAGGGTGGGCCTTAAAATGAACATGGACAAGACGAAAATTATGTCGAATGTCCATGTTGCGCCCGCCCCCATATCAATTGGGAACTCGATTCTCAAAGTTGTTGACCATTACGTCTACCTAGGACATACAGTCCAATTAGGTAAGTCCAACTTTGAGAAAGAGGCCAATCGTCGAATTCAACTCGGCTGGGCAGCGTTCGGGAAGCTACGAGACGTCTTCTCGTCCAAAATACCGCAATGCCTGAAAACGAAAGTCTTCGAACAGTGTGTGTTACCAGTGATGACTTACGGAACCGAAACGTGGTCTCTGACTATGGGCCTTCTGAGCAGGCTCAGAGTCACACAACGAGCTATGGAGAGGGCTATGCTCGGGGTTTCTCTACGTGATCGAATCAGAAATGAGGAGATCCGTAGAAGAACGCAAGTCACCGATATAGCCCAGCGGATTAGCAAGTTGAAGTGGCAATGGGCAGGGCACATAGCTCGAAGAACTGATGGCCGTTGGGGCCGAAAAGTTCTAGAATGGAGACCACGGACTGGCAAGCGCAGCATAGGACGGCCACCGACCAGGTGGACAGACGACCTGACTAAGATCGCAGGCAAGGGCTGGATGCGGGCCGCTTCCAACAGGTCCTTGTGGAAATCAATGGGGGAGGCCTATGTCCAGCAGTGGACGTCCTATGGCTGAGATGATGATGATGATGATGATGAACTAGAAGATGGTATCTATAGGGAGTTACAGACTCTGGCAAGGACTTCCCCTCCGTAACCATTCGCATTTGAATTTAGAATCATAACGCTTAGCTTGAGTTTAAGAATTCTTGTTAAGTATGTTTATCCTATGACCAATTGGTTATTCGTATATGGAATAGATTTTAGGTTAAATCAAATTGTGTTTCCTCGCCCGATATAAAAACTAAATAACTTTGCGCCTTTTCTAGTTCGCGCTAGGCTGTTCTTTGCTAGAGAAGCTTTACTAATAAACGTATATTTTTTTCTTTTAAAGGGCTGAAGAGTCTTCATTTGGTTGAAAGGAGCCATCTTCCAGATGAGAGCAGTATTCCAAACAGGACAGACTTGTGCTTGATACAAGTTGCGGTATTGTTCCGGTGTATTGTTTCACCTTTGTATAGGCACCAAACTTCTTGGGCGCTGACGTAGATAATGTTTTAATGCCAAAAATAAGAGACGGAATCAATTATCGTTCGCAGACTCGCACGCATGTATATCGGCATCAAGTATTTAATTAAATTAAGTCTTGACCGGTGAGCTCTTCAAAGTTCATCGAACTTCGTACTTGTTAACATTAAAATGGATGAGACAATTCTTCTTCTTCTTCAATTGTGGCTTCCGTGGCTACTTGTCACAGTTCTGTCAATGTCCGTTCATGCTAGTTTCATAAACCATGGGTTGAGTAAGAATATGATCAGTGAGAAGATTCTTTCCAGACCATACTGATTAATTAGTAGCTACCGTAATAATCATACAATGAGACAATTAAAACGAAACTACATCTTTAACTTACAAACATAGAAGAGAATTTGTTTATTTTTTTAATTTCTTATAGATAGACTATATATATACGTAGTAAAGCAAATCTGTGGAAGGTCTGCGTTCCTAACATCGCTTAAATCTCAGACAAACAATTTGTAACAACTCTAGAATACTATTTCAATTTCTTAACGGATTTTTATAATGTATTTTTCTAACCGTTTTAATATAGAAAGATTCCAAAAACATTCCTCTGAGTGCCAGCACTTATACATTATTCACAACAGTTTCAAATGAGATTCTATTGAAAAGTTTTGAAGTGTTAGTGTGTATATTTATGAAGCTTCCATTAAAATGATACTGACTACGATAATGGGTATTTGGTTTTTACTCGTAAAGATAACATTATACCAGTCAATCCAGTATTTTACATTTTTGTTTGACTGCAATTTCTGTATAAATAAAAAGGAAAAAGTGACTGATTATTGATCAATATACACATACTTGATGGCCGGATGGAACTTGACTGGCCGGTTGGCGTAGTTGGTAGCACTCTGCCTTCTGAGCCACTGGTCCCGGGTTCGATTCCCGAACAGGTCAAACATTTGTGTGTATGAACATGTCTGTTTGATCTGTGTCTGGGTGTGTATATGTATATAAGTATATATATCAGTCATCAGGTCACCATAGCACAGGCTCTGCCTAGTTTGGGACCTGAAGACCTTGTGTGAATGTTAATAAATAAATAAAATACTTGTAGTCTCAATCAATAAACGGATTGAACAGAAATTTTGCCCACAGTCTTAAAAAATGACGTACGTACATAGGTATTTGCTAATAACTTTCTTTTAATATATTCGTTGTTTGGGATATATCATCATCATCATCTCAGCCATAGAACGTACACTGCTGGACAGAGGCCTGTCCCATTAATTTCAGTAAGGATCGGTTGGAAGCGGCCTGCATCCAGCCCTTGGCTGCGATCTTAGTCAGGTCGTCTGTCCTCCTCGTCAGTGGCCATCCTATGCTGCGCTTGCCAGTCCGTGGTCTCCATTCGAGAACTTTGCGACCCCAACGGCCTTCAGTTCTTCGATCTATGTGCCCTGCCCACTGCCACTTCAACTTTCTAATCCGTAAGGCTATGTAGTTCGCTTTTATTCTTCTAGATACCTCCCCCATTCTGATTAAAAGTATACCAACATACCTTGATAGACTTTAAGTAATAACGTTGTGATCATTAGTGGAAAAATAATGATTGAATAATATAGTAAAAGCTTCAGTGAACTTAATACTTAAACAATAGCAAATTACAAATAAAATACCTATGTATACTTTTTTTCTTTCGCTTTCTCTTTTTTAATTTTCTTTTTTGTATTTGTTAGGGCATAACGCCGTAATTTGGTAATATTATTTTTTTTATTTGGAAAAGTATGATTTTAAATTAATCCCATAAAAGATTAATTAAATACGGTTTAGTATTCAACACAAAAAATATATATTCTAAAGCTAACAAGAACGTTTTTTCATACTTTTTAACTTACTATAGGATTTATTCGATTGTCGGTCACATTTGAAACGTATGTGCGTGAAGGCATACGGTTCCGTAACGAGCGTAGTGCCCGCGACAATTACAGGTAAAAGTTTAGGGATCCCTAATGGCAGTTCGCGCGCACTTTTTAACGAGTTCCGTTTGGCGGCTTCTAAAGTGGTAGATAATGGGTTTGAGATGGTAACGAGTATGTAGAGACATCTTTTTTTTGACAGACATTATTATTATTAGCTGGATGTAGTAAAAATGAATATTTGATTATATTTCAAGCATTTTTATTCTTATTTTTATTTTATTAATATTAAAAGATATATAAAATAAAATTATATAAGTATACATTAAAATAAGTAAAATGTGAACATTATTTTAGAACTAGCTGTGCTCTGCGGTGTTACCTGCGGTGATATGGTTCGTGGTATTCACTATATTTGTGTGTTTCCGCCATTCCACGGGAACAATCAACATTTTCGAGATAAAAATATCCTATGTGTTAAACAAAGGTATAAGCTATCCCTATTTTAAATTTCATGCACATCCGCTCAGCCGTTTCAGCGTCACGGAGTAATAAACATACACACGACAAACAAAATTAAAACAATGTCATATTTATAAAATCATTATATCATAACCATAATACAGGCAAGGGCTGGATGCGGGCCGCTTCCAACCGGTCCTTGTGGAAATCAATGGGGGAGGCCTATGTCTAGCAGTGGACGTCCTATGGCTGAGATGATGATGATGATGATGATATATCATAACCCACTTCACATAAAAGTCGCTTTTATTCACGGCTTTGCTCGCAACTATATTGTTTGTGTCTGAAAACTATCGCGAGTTTCTTCCATAATTGCTCGCCGCCTGGCACGATCATAACTCCCAGATGAAAAACTGCAAATAAGTTCGAAACTGGTCGGAGAGTAATTTTCCAGTGTTTACCACGTGAGTCCTAGTCGGTTTGTTACATTACAATTATAATGTTTGTATCAAGAATAATATTACCAAGAGATACCAAGATTAATATTACCAAGTATTATTTTTAAATTAGATATTTTATGTTTTAATTTATAGCCAAAACTGAGTAAGAGTTTAACAAAATGTATAAATAGATATCTGTCATGTGTGCGTTCGTGACCCCTGAGCACTGAAGATCAGTGGTCAGGGGTAACCCTAGCGTGTGCTGAGTCGAGACTCATTCCTGACATCTCGCAACATTACAGTACTAGTGTGTGTGTCTTCTAATGTGTCGTATGTAAATGTATCGTAATTGTTGTTTATTGTTATGTTGCGTCATGTTTTGAATAAATGTATTTTCTTTCTTTCTTTCTTTCAAGAAATTCTCTCGTTAACAGTACCTAATTATTTTCTGGGAATATATATTATTTTATGTATATCTGTCAAAATATTAAATTAATCGGTTGAGTAGATAAAATCAATAGATAAAAATAGGTTTTGAAGGGGTCATTACGGTAGAAGTAAGTTAATGTAAGTTTGAATGAATACTAACAGATAGTATTTGTTGCTAACTCATGGATCTATGTGATCTGTAATAAATTAATTTGAATTTCTTTGAAACAAAATTTTTATCAAAATATGGAACCAACTTCAATACTCAAAAGTGTGAAATAACTTGTAAAAGTCGGTACCATGAAAATCAAAAAGTAACTATTATCAAAATATTGTGCTCATGGTACCGACTTCGACACGTTATTTCAAACTTTTAAGTGTTGAAGTCGGTTCAAAGGTTTAGTAAAAAAAATAATTTTCAACCTTTTCACTGACCTATGCTACTCACGGGATCAATTGCCATTGTGTATGTTCACCGATTTCTTCACCCCTAATTATAATGTCGTCGAGGTATGAATAGCACTTTTCAGTTGTTTCAGTTTAACTGAAAAACCGCTTAACCGATTTTGATCAAATTTAAATGGGATCATTTTGGAAGTATACTCTATGAAACAAAAAAAGAACGATCAGAATCAGTTCATAAACAAACACACATAAAAAATCAAAATATATATACGGTTGAATTTAATAATCTCCTTTTTTTGAAGTCGGTTAAAAACCATATCAAAATGTTGTATAGATCATAAGCCACATACGTTTGCGTTATCACAACACGTGGCATTATCTCGGAGTTTAATCTTCGCGGCGCGGCGCGGTGGGCGCCCAGGCTAATGAGGCTGCGGTTTTCGGGAAAACAACCCCCGCCCGCCCACCACCGCACCGCCCCGCTACACATCAAGTTTGCGGACTTAACGAACTTTCTACTAATTAATTTCCAACGTATCCATTAACATCAAACTTAAGCCTATCGTACCTTAAAATAACACCACTCGATTAAAATTAAACTCTACACCTCACTACGAGAGCACACGAATTGAAAGAACTTAATTTGAAAAAAGAAAAAGTTTCGTTCAGTAACCGCGGAAAAGCGCGCGCGTCCGCCACCGAACCGTGGTCGACATTAAAACCTTAGCGGGAAAGAAACGGTCCCCTTATTACGTCTCGAAAGAAATTCGCGCGCACACAGGGACAAGCCGAAAGAAGTCCACCCACACTTGGAAAATCTGCAACGACGCGACACGAGGGGACGTATCTGTGTGTGCGTGGGTACAAATAAGTATTAAATGAGATAGTTACGTGCGGGACAAGCACGCGAGACGTGTTACGCCCGACGATCTAGCCATATGTCGCCACATACCTTATATGGACTGAGATATTCGAAATTCGAATTTCAAGGGTCTTACGACCATTCTACGTTATGGCAGTTGTTCGGCAAAAGTAAACCCTGATGCGTACTAGATAAATTCCAGCATCCTAAAGAATCCTTTTTTACGACTTCAAAAAAAGAGGAGGTTCCATTGTGTTTTTTTTTTATTATTTATTGTCATAAAACCCATGACGAACTAAAAATATAAAATTGTAAAACGAAATACAACAATTATTACCCACTACCCCCACAGTTTAGTCGCATCCAATATGGAAATTCTCTATTTTTGTTTGAATGGGTGCTTACCCATTCAAGATATAGATATTTCGAGATAGTTCCATATACATTTTATCAAAATTGGTTGAGTAGTTTTCATGATACCGAGCATAATTTTAAAATACTGATGAATGAAAACAGTTGTTACCAGTTTCGTCCAAAAACAACTTGGACTCTATGAAGTATACATCTATTTCCGGGATATGAATGAATCTATTACACTCGGGTGCAGTGAAATTGACGCATCCTTATAAAATGAAAAAAATGTATTTTAAAAAAAAACACAATATTTTTTTCACCTTATTAGATGTTCATAAAAGTAATTTGTTTTACAACACTTCAGCTCTAAAATGATGCTATTGTTTTATAAAGCTTTTCAGTAGTTTTTAAAATGAGAATGTAAACTATTAAAAAAAAATTGTATCATCTACATGGTGATTGTATGTTGATCTATATTTCTTTTACTGCTAATTATCGGTTAAGATTAACACTATATTATATTATCTCATAATATAACTGTAAGGACTGTTTTTTTTAAACCATTACTCTTCACGGACTCCAAGGTCGGTGACATTTTTGAACACACAACTTAAAAAAAAGAATTTTGAGATTTGGTCTAAAGTTGGGGATGAAATCGGTGAACATACAATCGAACCTATTACCTCCTCCTTTTTTGAAGTCGGAGAATCATAAATGTTCAAATTTATATATTTTTTATACTGTATAGATAGTTTAGATAAAAATATTCAAATCATAAGAAAATATTGCGACCGAATTTACCAAGCACTTGATTTTCATTGTATTTTAAAAAATTAAAGTACGCAAATTTAAAAAAGGGGCAAAATGTGATTGAATTATATTTTTTTTTTCTTATACTGTAGATATAGATCTATCGTTTGACCACTATCTCACTTAATGGTCAGTGGCGATGTGGTCGAAGATGGTGATTACACTATACCTAGAATGCTCACTAGCTCTTAAGGACTGCTGCCTGTATACACTAGTTTTTGGTGACAGCTTATCAAACTTGAGGGTGGTAGCTAGCCAGGTGGGCACTCGAAAATACTGGGAATTCGATAACGGTGTTACCTTAACCGGAAGCTCAAACCCTTGTTGGCGAATCGAACCAGTTTCCATCATTTTGACAGTCGACTCTCCCCCCGCTGAGCTATCATTGCTTCATAAAGCAATAAAGCAATCATTAGCTATGACCAAATTTGTTTTTATCAGATAAAAAATGACTTACAATCACCACTTTAACTTCACACGTTCCCGTGGGATAATTGAGATAGCGGGAAAACCGTAATCCATGCGAGTGAAATCTCCATGCGCAGCTACTAGAAAACAAACTCTTCACCTAATTTTTTTTTTGTAGTTAGTTGAACATTTTGTCATTAACTTTTACTAGTTTAGTTTGTTAAAAAAAATATATTGAACATAAGACAGTGAGAAGACAAAAGTGTACATTTTTTTAATACTGTATAGTACTAGCGTTTGACCACTATCTCACTTGATGGTCAGTGACGATGTGGTCGAAGGTGTTATCACGTTAGACCTAGAATGCTCACATTTGGCCGTAAAAAGAATTTGCCTCACTATTCATTTTTAAAAGTGAAATTTATTATTGTTTTGAGCAATGTTATTTCAGATTTTCAATAGCTAAAAAAATTTTTTTATAAAATCATTAACACTAGGTGATAATTGATATCGACTAAATATTTTTTGGTATAAATAAAAAACATTTATTTAAAAACAATAAATTTGGTCATAATACATTTTAACTGATACGAGTTAATGTATTAAATTATGTAATTAATTTTAAACTATTTATTACATTTACTTAGAGAACAAATTCTCCAATTCTCAACATATTTTATTCCCTCTATAGTTTTTTGATCATAATATGACACAATTAATTTAAAATTCAATTACCAATTAATTCTCAAAGATAATTAATAGCATAAGCTACGCGTGTCACCGTAGCCGTTAGCTACGAAGCTACGAAAGGTCTACGAACCTTTTCATACTAATTAGCTTGTACTAGGCTAACTTTATTATGTAGACAGTACCTACTTATAACAGGTGAATCTTCAATGACAAGGGCCGCCATATAAAAGACCTAACGCCCTCTATCGGGCCGACAATAGAAATTTTATTTCACCGTAAAATTTAACTACCCACTTTAATAACTAAAAGCTGAGCCCAATATAGCGTCGTATCGTTAACAAAAGGATGAGCACGGTTCCATAACAAGCTCTTGGCCCGCAGATACGTAACCCACACACCTGTGACCGCATAGCCACACGATGTCCACATTCACCCACACTAGCACAATGTCACCACTACGTCCATAAAACCCACACGCCCACCCGCCAAACACGCCCAACGTCTTAGGTTTTCTTATAAACCACGTTGTGTTCGCTGTCCTGCTCTTACCCGTGATAGTAGATAGAGATCTCTCTGTCTCGCGCAATGACGAGCTTCACATAAAGTGAGGCCACATTCCCGCCTTTTTTCCCACTCCATTTTGACAGCTCGCGGCTCCATATCTGGCCGGAAGATAAGACAGCGTTCACAAAGACTAACTAATAAACATTTACAGAATGTATATTATTTATAATGGCTCACAAAACAAGTATAATACAACTTTTATAACCCCTGACCTATTCCCATCGGAACCATATCATCCATATTTAACCATCACCACCATGCCACCTTCAGCCGTAAGGTAAGGCCTACCATTGTGAAAGTATTTGGATCCTTGTGTCTGCAATAAAGTTTTATTATTATTATCTTTATTTTTTTTTCTTAGGTTTAGTTTTTTTACAGTATAAATATCAAAAACAAAAATTAATAAAGATATTATAAAAACCTAAGCCTAGAGTTCCGCCAGCAGCGGGGCAGGGCCCAAGCTTCCGGTGGTTAGGGCCGCAGAGTGAGGAACCTCCGGACAATACGCGCCGTTCCAAGGAGTACCGCCTTCTGCATCTGACCCTCGATCCAACCGTCTAGCGAAAGCCTCTTAAGATGTTGGTCGAGGCTCTTCGCTATTAAGCCGTTCGTCGAAACGACTATCGGGACAATGATCGTCGAGTCAACTTCCCACATGGCGGTTACCTCGTGAGCTAAGTCAAGGTACTTGCTGAGTTTGTCCTTCTCAGCTTTTACGAGGTTCTCGTCATGCGGGATGGTGATGTCGATGAGCACTGCCCGGCGTTGGGACCGGTCGACCAAAACGATATCAGGCTTATTGGTAACAATAGTCCTGTCCGTGATGATGGAGCGGTCTTAGTAGAGCAACTAAGAAACTAATAAAAAAACTAACTAACTCACTTAACATCAGGTGAGACAGTTGTCAAACGCAAACTTATAATATGTAAAAAAAAAAAAAAAAAAACATATTATTATTATTGAATATTCCCCATCTTGTATTTCCTCCCCCCACCCATCTTATCTATACCAAGTCTTGCCGGACTATGACCTTCTCCTCAAGAACTTTGAAGGTCCACTAAGAAAACGAAGTGGTCTATGGCCTCTCACTGCCTCTTACGACTTGCTCATCTTATTTTTAAAAATCAAAGTGTTATGCCAACATAAAAACCATTTGATTTATAATTTAAAAAATATCAACTAAGTTATCAAACAGTAAAGCTTTCTTATTAAATCAAACGGGGCTTAATCGCGAGAAAAACATTTATTAATTTATTTACCTAATAAATTACTACCCAATACATTTTAAATAAATTACTAAATGTTTTTCTCGCGATTAAGCCCCGTTTGATTTAATAACATTGTGTTTGAATCGCGAAAGTCTAAAAATTACAAGTGAAGCATTGATCTAATAAAATATTATATTTGGATGATAATAAGTCATTCATTTCCCCGACCAGGTGGACAGACGACCTGACTAAGATCGCAGGCAAGGGCTGGATGCAGGCCGCTTCCAACAGGTCCTTGTGTAAATCAATGGGGGAGGCCTATGTACAGCAGTGGACGTCCTATGGCTGAGATGATGATGATGATGATGAAGTCATTCATTCATAAAATATAATATTATCGTGGAAAATAGACTTAGACAACAAACCAAAATTTAGATATGAAAGATGAATCTGGGGAGTTCTAAGCGATCGCTTTTTTTAGTATTAAAAGTCGATGTGTACTGAGAGTCACAATAAACAACCCCTCTTAAGCAAAAAACAATCCTGAATGCCAAATATCTTCAATTACTTTTACAAACCAAACTTTAGATATGAAAGATGAATCTGGGGATTTCTAAGCGATCGCTTTTTTTAGTATTAAAAGTCGATGTGTACTGAGAGTCACAATAAACAACCCCTCTTAAGCAAAAAACAATCCTGAGTGCCAAATATCTTCAATTACTCTTACAAACCAAACTTTAGATATGAAAGATGAATCTGGGGATTTCTAAGCGATCGCCTCATTTATTATCAAAAGTCTGTGTTATTGAATGTTCTGAGATGGTTATAATAAACCTCCTTTCTTACGCAAGAAACAATCCTAAGTGTGGAATTGTCCCACTTGTTCAGGCAGTGTGCGCGACGTCTTACCGACTAAGTGGCTCAAGACGCGTTAGCGGGCTGTGCGGGCGCGGGGCTGGGCGGGGGGGCGGGGCTGCGGCGCTCCACTATCGGCACACCGAAACACACATTTTTGCCGCCGCAAACCTCGCGCCGGGGGTTAGCCGCGACCCGCAGACCTCGTTCGGGAAGACAGAGAAGTCAGACGATAGCTTCTGTCCTCTTCTTCTACGCATGCGTCAACACGACGAAAAGCGCGCGAAAGCTGACAGATTTTCTAAGAACTTTTGGCGAGAGGTTGCATTGCGGAGCAAGGTTTATCTTTACATTCAGCTCAATCTATCCTTGATAGAGATATTGACTGTTTTGCACTCTTTCGTTTTAAAAGTAGCTACCCATCGTCTATACTCTATGTCTTTTTGTGTTATAAATGTTAGAATTCAATTCCGATTTAGTAAAGACCCGCCATTTTTTATCATTTTTGGTGGTTGGTGAAAAATATTTTTGTAGAACAAATTTCATCAAAATAAGTCAAGCCTTATTCGGAGATTTTTATATATTAGAAAAAAAAGTCAACGATATAAGGTAATAAGACATTTGTCAAGTGCTGAGAACAGTAAAGATGTTTTTATTTGTAGCATGACAAGTTTCAGAAAATTGAAACATATTATAGAAACTACTAAATGCAAGGCCGTGGTGGTACCGGCCTAGAATACTACTCCCCCATCTCTTCCCGTAGGTGCGATTAGAAAGAAAGAAAGAAAGAAACCACATTTATTCAAGACACTCAAAACACATATTACACAAGAGATACATACAAAAACAATACAGAACAGAATAATAATGATGTGAGTGTCATGAATATGGGCCCCGACTCAGCATAAAACTAAGGCAAAAGCCCATTAGAGTCGGCTAAGGGGTAACGTACCAGAAGGTGGGCAGCAGCGCCTTATGAGGGTCAGAAATCATACTGCGCTCGCGAACTCACCTGCCAAGAGTGGTGAGTATTGGCATATCCCCACTACATTTATGTCCAGCAGTGGATGTCCTATGGCTGAGTTAAGAAATGCAATTCAGGTTTTAACGTACGCCTTAACAAATGTACGCGCGTAAACGTTGAATCACTAATTTAAAAAAAAACTAGAGAACATGATAAGCCCATGAGACCAATTAAAGTGTCAAAAAAAAAAAAACCACTACAAAATTCTAATGTACACGGACCTGACAAGTGACGTAGATAACTGAGTATAAGGTCCGCCGCAAACTGTCCTTAACCGCGGGTTGAACTTGGTGTGAGGCCGCGGGGCCCACAGCCACAGCTCCGGCATATCAAAACAAACGCGTGCGGCTGCCCTAATCACGCACCCACCGTTTTCTGGCTAACCGCCACTTCGGGTGGCCTAGATGACGAACTACCTTCAAAATGTTTAACTCAAATTGTTTTTTAATATACAAATAGGGTTCAAAACATACTCAGATTCGTGATAATAACTTAGGTTGTCCATAATATTTTTAGCTACAGAAAAAAGACGACCTCTTTTTTCCTGAAACTATTTTGAACTGACGACGGTTGATTTGAATACAAATCTCCATGGTGAATGTCATTGGCCACTTATCTAGTTCTATTTTAAACCGACTTTAAAATAAAAGGGAGGTTATCAATTCGACCCGTATGTTTTTTTATGTTTGTTACCGCATAACTTTCGACTGGGTGAACCGATTTTGATCTTTTTTTTTATTTGAAAGCTGGTGCTTCGCCTGTGGTAAAAATACTAGTAAACGTCATCCCATCAAACCCCGACATCAATAATCAATTCTTGAATTGAACACTCCCATAACTAAATTATTAAACACATTGGAAAGGTAAACACAGTTCACACATTTGCCGCTGAAGCAAAGCGCGAGCAGCGTCGCTGAATAAATAACTTGACATTTGTTTGGAAGTAAACAATTTAAAATGTCAAGAATAGGCAAAGGGCGCGACCCAACCCTTTTCTTCGCCGACATGATGTTTTCTGACAACCAATTTTACGTGCTGTTTGCATACATTCGATGCTTGCACGGAGTTCAAGTTATTACCCGACAATGAATAAATAACGTACAGTTTTAGTTCTTTTTAACCGACTTCAAAAAAACGAGGAGGTTAGCAATTTAACTTTTTTTAATGTTTGTCACCTCAGAACTCTTGACTGGATGAACCGATTTTGATGATTCTTTTTTTTATTTGATAGCTGGTGCTGGTCCCCTGTATTTGATCAAACAAATTTCATTTAAATCTGTCGGTTTTTGAGTTACACTCCATTAGTCGTGACCAAAATGCTGGCACATATTTGGCTCAACGAATCAGCATTGCAATTCAACGTGGCAATGCTGCTAGCATTCTGGGCACGCTGCCAGCCGGTAGCGGGTTAGAACATTTGAGTTATCTATAGGCTACCAATAGCTAGTGGATTGCTCAAATGTTATTGTAGTAGCTGCAGTATCGTAATTAGTTATTAGTGTTTTATTTTAATAAAGACACTTGCTCCTGAAAAAAAATATTGAAAAGTATTACGTCTGTCTTGATGACTTCCTTATTGAGGGTGAAGGACAATAATTAATCCCGTGAGTAGCAACGGTCACTGAAATAGGTAAAAAAAAATACCAAGAAATGGAACCGAATTCTATACTCAAAAGTGTGAAATAACTTATCGAAATCAGTACCATGCGCACAATATTTTGATAATAGTTACTGTTGAACTGTCATGGTAACGACTTCAAATAGTTACTATTGTATGTTATTCAAAATTGTACTGTTGCTGCCACAAACAAGTTTCAATTGTTTTGTTTCGATACTCAATCAGAATTGACCGTCGCCGTGGCGCAGTGGTCAGTGACATCGACTTCTGTGTCGTCGGGACCCTTGGTTCGAATCCCGGCAGGGGCAAACATTTATGCGATGAGTGAGGTGCTTGTCCCGGGTCTTGGGTGTTTGTGTGCTTTGGTTGTTGTGTGTGTCCATACCTCCCGCGATACAGGGAATCCTAGTGCGGGGAGTCTGAGTGTGATAAATAAAATAAAAATTGTCTAAAAGAGACGGATGCTGCTCGTCGGATTAATTAGCATTAAGCTCACCAACAGGCACTTAATAATGAAGATTTGTAATAAGCGCCATCCCGGAATTACTCGTCGTAATATCGGAGCGTAATATAAGAACCAGGGCAAAAAGTAAACAAGAACGCGAGCAGTACCGGCAGATATTAAAGGCATATCTCTCTATTATGAGCGCGAACTTCTGTAATTTAAGGGCGGGGGCGGCATATAGCGGGGGCGGCATATGGCGGCTGGAAGGGTTGGGCGGCAGTCAGTCGATATTAAACTGTCGAGTTTTCAAAGTATAGAATTACTAACTGCGCCCTGACGTTTTAGCCGCGTGGTGATAATCCATGATGATGATGATTATAAAAAGTAGCCTATGTGTTATTGCGGTACCTGAAGTACTTTACTTACATACGTCATCAGGTTACCATAGTGCAGGCTCTGCCTAGTTTGGGACCTGAAGACCTTGTGTGAATGTTGTCCCATATTATTATTATACCAAATTTCATCCAAGTCCGTCCAGCTGTTTGATCGTGATTAAGTAACAACATACGTTCGCGTTTATAATATTATCAGCTGCGTCCCGCAGTTTTACTGGTGTGGTGATGATCGATGATGATGATGATGAAGAGTAACCTATGTAACAGAGAAGACGCCGCGAAGGAGAGTTCTACGCTCTTGTCGCCGCTCGGACCTGAACCACTGAAGATGTCGCCCGCAGTGATCGACGAAACGTCTGGAACACAAGTTTCACATAGACCACGGCCAAACAGCCCGGAAGCAATACATACAACAATATTATCAATGGTAGTGATTCTCTTTCTTAACTAAACTAAACGAACATTCGAAAAATAAAATAAGTTCTCATCTGGTTACGATAAAACCAAAATGATAATGACACTTATCAATATAATAAATGATTTCTTTCTTTCTTTCTTTCAATAACAACACTAAAATTGGATATTTTTTTTATTAAAATTGCAGGTAGTTTTTGGTAAAATAAGTCGCCACTTATTTAGTGCCGGCTAATACTGCCGCATTTGCCGAGCAATTGAATAAAACGTGACTAATATTAGAGATAGCGTTGTTTGGTTTTATATGAAAATTGAATTTTAGCGTGAATATAATACGAGCTATTTCAGTTTGGAGAATTTTTATTTTTTCAGTGAAGTTTAGCTAGTTCGCAGAATTAGGGCCATTGTTATGGAAAAAATAAAAGTTTTTATACTATAACTCATAGTACCTAACTTGTTAATTATTCTATCGATATCGATAATTGTTTAGAATCACGGTGAATCCCTATCACGATAGCTCGTTTCTCAGACGCAGCTGCATGAGCTCGATTATAGCCAGCATCGCTGCACTACACATACGGTGGAAAACTTTAGCCGCTAAGAATGCTTACATTATAACATTATTATTTTCAGATTCAGGCTTCACTGATTGTGTTGTTAATTCAACTGGTGGGCTAGCTGGTGGCTCTTATTATATTATGTACTAACTGCGCCCCGCGGTTTTACCCGCGTGGTGATGATTGATGATGATGAAAAGTAGCCTATGTGTTATTCCGGGACCTGAAGTATCTACAGACCAAATTTCATCCAAATTCATTTTACCCGCGTGGTGATGGAAAAGAGTTGTGATGAAAATAAGTCTATGTGTTAATCCAGGCTATAAGCTATCTCCATACCAAATTTCATCCAAGTCCATCCAGCCATTTCGTTGCTCAATACTAAAACTACTCAATATTAAAATTAAAAACAAACTTATAGCTTATAGCTAGCGCACGGCTATGAAAGTCTAGCACCTATTGAGTGGAGTGGATACCTACTAAGACTACTACGACTAAGACGAGTGACATAAAAACAGCAATACCATCACAGCAGCAATAAAAATCGTCCCATCGCAATTTCAATCACAATCGCTCGAGGCACACCTGCCGACGGCGGGCGCACGTGCGAGACTAAGAGCTACTTAACGTAAGTGACCCCACTTACAGTCCCAACTGCGACTTTAGGAGACAACGCCTCAATTTCACGACCCAGCCCCGCCAGCTGCGACCGACGCCAAAAAATACCATTCCCTAAAAAAGCATTTGCGAAAGAAAGGATATTACTCTCCGTGGGCCCATAATCGAAGCCAATCGGCCCACCGAACGCTCCTACACGACACTTTCTTTATTTATACCATTACTTCTCTATGGCAATATCGTAAAATATCATTTTATGGGCGCGTGTAGACACCGACTGATTCTACAATTTTACAATGTTGATATTTTGATTTGTTCAAATTTGGGGAGAGTTTTAATATTTTAGTGACGGGTTGTTGGTTTAGGCTTCACGGTTTCAAGGGCAAAAGCAGTAATTTGATTTTTATGGGTAAACAACGTATCCAGTTTTGAACTTTAATCAAAATACTCAAGACTTACTTCAACTTAGCACCTTAAGAGCAGGCTCAAAGTATTTCAACGAGCTACAGCTACTGGCCGGTTGGCGCAGTTGGTAGCACTCTGCCTTCTGAGCCGTTGGTCCCGGGTTCGATTCCCGGACAGGTCAAACATTTGTGTGTATAAACATGTCTGTCTGACCTGTGTTTGGGTGTGTATATGTACATAAGTGTATATATATAAGAATGTATATCAGTCATCAGGTTACCATAGTACAGGCTCTGTCTAGTTTGGGACCTGAAGACCTTGTGTGAATGTTGTCCCATATTATTATTATTATATGGGTATACGAGCTCAGGACTTCTATGAGATCGAATTAGAAGTAAGGAAATCCCTAGAAAAATGAAAGTAACAGACATAGCCGAGCGTATTATAAAGAAAAATGAAATGGCACTGGGCTGGGCATATACGCGAGACTGATAAATGATAATGATAATATTTATTTATATATATTTTTTCAGGAGCAAGTGCCTTTATTAAAATAAAACACTAATAACTAATTACAATACTGCAGCTACTACAATAACATTCGAGCAATCCACTAGCTATTGGTAGCCTTTAGATAATTCAAACGTTCTAACCCGCTACCGGCTGGCAGCGTGCCCAGAATGCTAGCAGCATTGCATTATAATTACAAAAATTACATGTCACTCCATACTAATTCACAATAGAAATAAATAAATAAATATAAATATAATATAATAAGTATAATAATGAAAATTAAATAAAAATTAATTATTTAACCTCAGTTGTGTTTCATTTCATCTGAGAAACTAGTTCCATAAAACTATGGGGAGCCATTTCCAGGATTTTTAGTTTGTGTTTGAATAAACTTTCGTGAGTTTGACACATTATGATATATATGTGGTATCCGGCTTTACTCACGTTTATAGTCGAAGTTTCGACCTAGGTTTCGAGCATGTCCGACGCTCATCCTCAGGTGAGTTTACGCTGCCAGATCGCGGCGACCACTGATCTGGCGTTAGTATATTTGAATGTTGTTCCAATTCCTGCATGCTAGTAATTATGTAATGAATTGTGAAACTTGGTGTTGCCATGAGTTCGATAATAACTTGAAATGCTCGTTATTCTGAGGCATTAGTCGCGTAGATTAGTTTTGGTAGAAGCCAACAAGTCAGCGCAGCTGCAGCGTGCGGCATGTCGCGCTGTCACAAACAATTCGCGACCCTACCGCCTGCGTACAGGATAACCGCTAAAATATCCTGCAACTCGTAGATGGCTGATAATTCCTGAAAATACCACTAATAATTAAAACAATAAAGTTTGTGAGGATGGATTCATGGATGCATGTTACTCTTCCACGTCAAACGGACAGTTTGTATATAATTTGGAGTAACACATTCTCCTTATCGCGTTTTTTTTATTACAACCTGACTGCCGCGTATTGACTCCCAATGGACTATAGAGAAACTGTGAGTTTTTTGACTTTCATAAGAATGCTGTTTTAGTATGAGCGACCTGCAATGACGATGTGCCATAGTTTTTTAAATTGTATAAGCACATTATGCTTATACATATGCTTATACAATTTTAAAACCTACAACACATCGCAGGCCGCTCATGGCCCACTCTCCAGCGATACACCTAGTCTTTGGTGTAAAATTGAACCAGTTATGGCCAGTATACTCACCATCTGTGATTTAATTGCTGCAAACAAGAACTACTCATAGCAGTTACCATCTCGAGCCATCGGGAGGCAGTGAGCATTCTAGATCTAGCGTGATAACATCTTTGACCAGATTGTCACTGACCATCAAGTGAGATAGTGGTCAAACGCATAAAGTATACAGTATAAAAAAATCTAAGCTATAGAACATCCACGGGAGAAAAGTCGGGGGAAATGCGGTACAGTTAATGTGTTCATTTCTTTTTTTATTTCTAAGTAGCGGTCCGTCCCGGCTTTGCACGGTTACATGATATAAGTTTTGGTAAGGAACCCTATTTTTTGTCTCGCCAAACAATTTAGCCTGTGATACTCGGGGATAATGTGGAAATCTGATCGTGAAAGAATTTTTGAAATTTCAGAAAAAAAATCTCCCGATTAGAATTTTGAAATTGGTACATTCGTTTTTGACTTTATCCGTTACCAACATACAAATCTTTCCTCTATATAATATTCAATCAATCAATTAATATTCTTTATTGTGAAAAAAATGGGAACAATGTTGTAATTTTTAGACTTGAGACGACCAAGTTGCATTGGTCGTGGTCACGAAGTCTTCTCTTGACCACGACCAATGCAACTTGGTCGAAACGTCGAGGTAAATAAATTACTAAATGTTTTTCTCGCGATTAAGCCCCGTTTGATTTAATAACAATGGGAACAATGTTGTCCTTATAATTAGTTGACATGTACACACATAAATTTAAATTGCTTCGGTTACATACATATGCATTACTTATGCAGTCGTTGTCCAACCACTGAAATCAAAAGAAAGTCCTGTTTCCGAGTACGGTGGTGATTCTGCGCACAAGTTACGCATGTACCATGCTACTTTATGTATGCCTATGTAGTAGGTGTTATATGTGCATATTAAAGAAAGAAAGAAACCACATTTATTCAAGACACTCATAACACACACTATACACGAGATACATACAAAAACAATACAGAACATAATAATAATGATGTTCTACATCTACACTTCTACACTACTATAAGTAGTGTAGAAGTGTAGATGAACATGTGACATACGTGTGACATCCCAACTGACAGCTCCTCGCGTCACATCGCCCCTTATTTTAGCAAATGAACTGTACCCCATTTCCCCCGACTTTTCCCCCGTATTTTTTCAATACCCGTTCGAGATCATTTAACATTTTTATGTGTAATCTCGCTTGGTGACGATAAGAAGGAGATTTTTGCGATTTTTGCGCGCCTCTCACTTTATTTTATCGGCGACGTTTTACTGCAGAGTCTAAACAGATTAAATCTGTCTGTGGGGCGCCTTTCGGAAACATTTGCCATTATATGCCATATTGGCTTGTATCTTGGTTTTTATAGGATCACACGGGCTTATCCTTATTCTGTGTCATTTTTAAAAGAAGATTTTAGAAAGAAAAGAACAGAAAATATATATAGGTATACTAACTGTGCCCCGCGTTTTCACTCGCGTGGTGATGGTGAAAATAGGCCTTTGTGTTAATGCAGGGTGTAAGCTATTTCCATACCAAATTTCATCCAAATCCATAAAGCCGTTAAGGCGTGAGTAAGAGTAACAATCAAACATCCATACATCCATACTCACAAATTTTCGCATTTATAATATTAGTAGGATTGTACATACATGGTAGATACATCCATACAATAAGAATAATTACAACAAATAAAGGATTTAAATTATATGACTATTGTAAAGCGAGTATTAGTGCACGAAAGAAGCTCGTTTAGCATAATGCTCCATGAACAAAGTCTTGTAGCGCTGAAAGAAAGAAAGAAAAAGTTTATTTGTAACAATTAACAATTAAATGAAAATAAAAGAACGAATAAAATATAATATACAATGTTAAATGTTACAAAACGGACCCAACTCAGCAATGCTGGGTAAAACCAGCGCTGGGGTCGTACCACCAACTTTTACAAAACCATCATGTTAATTTGAAATTAACAAAATTGACATTAGAGCAGGAATAAAACAATATTACTCGCTGTTAAGTCAGCTCATGGTACGCTTTTAGTGAACGAAATGGAGTTTTACGTCACAAAACTGCCTAGTCTATACAACATTAAAGTAACATTGCTTATGTGTCTTTGTGGTACGAAAATTCAAAGTAAGATTACAATAATACTGCTATAAGAGTTGGTGGTAGCCCCCCTGGTCTTCCGCTGGGACCGGTTCGTGACGTCACGGAAGAATAATTTGACAACGCTGGTTAAAACGCTAATTGCGCCTTTGCGCAATCGTACTTTAATTAATCAATATTTAGGTTCGTAGGTATAATATACTACATAACATTAAATAAAAAGATGATGACGATTTGTACTTATCTTCCCAAACATAAAAACCGTCACCTATGCCACTCATTTTTTAACCGACTTCATAAAAAGGAGGAGGTTATCAGGTTGACCCGTATGTTTTTTGTTATGTTTGCTAACTCAGAACTTTCAACTTGCGTTTGAGCGAGAAGAAGTTACAAACATACACACAAACTTTCCCCTTTATAATATTAGTAAGATGTCTGTATATATATATACGAGTATATATTCTTATTTATTATATAAGTAGGTATGTCAATTATTCCTATATTTTATTTACATAGTACATTAATTAAGCTTTGAAACAATATATATGTTTTTTTTTTGTTTTTTTTTTTTACATATTATAAGTTCGCGTTTGACAACTGTCTCACCTGATGTAAGGTAATCACAAAGCAGTAATGTACAGTTCATAAGAAAGAAAGACTGACTGGCCGGTTGGCGCAGTTGGTAGCATTCTGCCTTCTGCGCCGCTGGTCCCGGGTTCGATTCCCGGACAGGTCAAACATTTGTGTGCATGAACATGTCTGTTTGACCTGTGTCTGGGTGTGTATATGTATATAAGTATATATATCAGTCATCAGGTTACCATAGTACAGGCTCTGCTTAGTTTGGGACCTGAAGACCTTGTGTGAATGTTAATAAATAAAAAAATTAAAAAAAGCACTTTTTATTTAAACATTGTTTAAAAGTACGCTAGGATACCCTGTGCTGCGAAAATCAGTTATCAGTAATATATTTTGTTCTTTTGTGTTCGGACGAAATGATAATAACGTTTCCAAAAGCTGTCCGTGAAAGCAGTATGTTCTGCCTGATGATATTATTTTATAACAAGCTGCCACAATGACAATGTATTCAAAACGTAAATAACATATATATACAGTATATATTGATATATCCGCTATAGATATATCAAATTACCTAATTAACTTTAACTAAACTTTACTTTAATGGCGGACGGACGATTGTATTGCCGAATGCATTCGCATTTAAGGCCGACTTTAAAAAAAAAGAGGATATTCTCAATTCGACCGATAGGTTTTTTTCTTTTTTATGTTTGTTACCACATATCTTTCGACTGGGTCAATTGGCTTTGATGATTCTTTTTTTATTTGAATTCTCGGGCTTCCCGTGTGGTCCCATTTTCATCAAAATTGGACAAGCAGTTTTTGAGTTACACTCCACTAACTGAAAAGTGCTACTCATACCTCGACGACATTATAGTTGCGGGTGAAGACATCGGTGAACATACATAATGACAATTGATCCCGTGAGTAGCAAAGGTTACTGAAAAGGGTGAAAAATGGAACCGACTTCAACACTCAAAAGTGTGAAATAACTTGTGGAAGTCGGCCGTTGGGCGCAATATTTTGATAATAGTTACTTTTAAACTATCATGGTACCGACTTCGACAAGTTATTTCACACTTTTGAGTGTTGAAGTTGATTCCATATTTTGGTATTTTTTTATATTTGTAGGGTTTTATTATTATTAACACTCGCACTCACTTTTCTTGCATATTGTCTGATTCGCCTAAATACAACTTTTCTTAGAAATCGTAGCTTGCTAAAGGCTAAAGTTTTGAAACAATAAATTACCATGCTTATGGTTAGTTATAGATAATAGTATTATTAATAAAAATACAAAGTTTGTAACTTTGTAAAAAAAATATCATAAGGGCTTGCACACAATGACGCTTTCCCATCAAATACGCATTGGCGTATCACAAGTTCTGCGTAATGAAAAGTATAAAATGCGGGTTTTATAACTTGAATGGCGCTGAGAGACAGTTTCTTTTTAAATTATGCAACATTTGTATGGAAATACAAGAGACGCCCCTGATCTCTGCTCTGCTGCCTTCTTATAAATACATCCCATTCCATAGCTTCGGTTTGACGCGCTCTTGCGATTTAAAAGCTTTTTCATGTAGATACATACAAATATAATTACAGTGTTATGCGTCTATTAGTTTACTGCCAATTGCTAGTCAATCTCTGTTGTAATATTACAATTCAGTCAGACAGACTGAGACTATGTCAGTGAGATGACTTCTGCGTCTCCGGGACCCTGGGATCGAATCCCGGCAGGGGCAAAAATTTGTGCGATGAGTATAGATGTTTGTCCCGGGTCTTGGTTGTTTGTGTGTTGTGATTGTGTATGTCCATGCCTCCCGCGACACAGGGAATCCTAGTGTGGGGACTGAGTGTGATAAAAAAAATCGTAAAAATATACTGCATTATACTCACAATTATAAAGCTTCAATTAAAATGGATCAAAAGACTTTTTTAATTATATCTCATTAATTATCCTACTTCCTACTAATATTATAAATGCGAAAGTTTGTGTGTATGTTTGTTACTTCTTCACGCTCAAACGGCTGGACGGTTTTGGATGAAATTTGGTATGGAGATGGCTTATACCCTGGACTACATAGGCACAATAGGCTAACACATAGGCTTATTTTCATCATCACCTTTTTTCATCACCACGCGGGTAAAACGAATATGAATGAGATATGGTATGTGAATACACATAGTCCTGAAATAACACATAAGTTACTTTCCATCATAATCATCATCAATCATTTACCACATAATTTATATGTTTTTATATATATTTTAATATTTCGGTACAGTTGGCGAAGTGCAAATAATAAAAAAAAATATTACCAAAAATGGAACGACTTCTACACTCAAGTGTGAAGTAACTTGTTGAAGTCGGTACCATGATAGTTCAAATGTAGCTAATATCAAAATATTGTGCTCATGGTACCGACTTCGACGAGTTATTACACACTTTTGAGTGTTAAAGTCTGTTCCATTTTTTGGTATTTTTTTTTACTCTTTTTAGTGACCTTTGTTACTCATGGGATCAATTGCCATTATGGTGTAGGTATGTTCACTGATGTCTTTACCCGCTCCTATAATATCGTCTAAGTATAAACACGCACTTTTCAGTTATTAGACTGTAACTCAAAAAGCGCTTGTCTGATTGTCCGATTTTGATGAAATTTAAATTGGACCACACGGGAAGCAATAGCTTTCAGATAAAAAAAAATTGGTTGTCTGTAAAGTCAGTTTAAGGACGATAGATTTACGTGATAAGGTCATAATCATTTATGACTTTGACTTTGACTTTGATTATTTTATGTAATACAAAACTCAGGTGGAACGTTACGCGGAACGTTACTATTTTTCATGAGTGTTGCTGGTATTCATCAATTTATAAAACGTTATCACGTCAAAAGAATCATCCAAATCGGTTCACCCATTCGAGAGTTCTGAGGTAACAAACCAAAAAAAACATACAGGTCGAACTGAGAATCTCCTCCTTTTTTTGAAGTTGGCTAAAAAGCGACATTGAGCCCGTGGGGACCGGGAGCTAATCGGATTTTACAAAACTTATCAGAGCGTTTGATCGATGCGACGCGTGACCAAAATGCTGGCACATATTTGGCTCAACGTATAGGTATATATGTATATGTAATATGTTGATCAGCATTGCAATTTGCAATTCAACGTGGCCATACCTAATACTAGCATTCTGGGCACGCTGCTAACTAGAAGCGGGTTAGAGTATTTCAGTTATCTATAGGCTGACAATAGCTAGTAGATTGCACAAATATTTTTGTAGTAGCTATAGTTTTGTAATTAGTTATTAATATTATATTTTAATCGGCTTTACGAGAAAAATACATAGTAAATATCCCGAAAATAACGTTAAATCATAAATACTTTAGTTTTAGTGAAATTGTATATTATATATACTGTGGGTTCAAGTCCCACTAGCAGCCGAATATTTTCCTTCAAATAATTTGAACGTAAGTTCCACCTAGCATGTTGTTAATGCAATAAACCATAAATCGCTATATATACTGTTTACCTTATTGTATAGTTGCGTCAAAGAATAGATAATAGTTCTAAGCTAGGGTTGCCACTTGCGTGCCCACGAAAGCGGCAGGGCTGCCACACGAAAAGACAAACATACCGCGCAATCACTAGTTCACGCAATGAAAAAAAGTCCGTAGTTACATAGATAGAACTTTTTTTTTTTTAAATAATGAAATAAATTAATAAAAAAATGTATAAGAACGAAAATTAGATTTTTTTATTTCATAAGCTACAATGACCATAAACCATAAAATGAATATACAAGACGGTCATTGATAAGCTATGGAGTTCTGTGATAATAAACATAAAAAAAAACAATTTCATTGAGAAACATTATCAACCGACTCCAAGGCAAGATTTTTATAAATAGCTAATAATAATATGCGACAGCTTGTACCCGCCTGGGAGTGTGGCCTCACCGTGTTCACGTCATATTTTCCATCAGGAAAACGTATTATTTCGACACGAAGGATCGTCTCGCCGAAACCATTTTAAACAATTTCTCTATCATATAGTCAGCCCGTATATATACAACTTTACGGCAAATGCATAAGGTTATAAATGCCCTGTACATTTTTGGGGAGATTGTAATACTGGGCTAACCTTGTATTCGTCGAAGAATGGTTGGTAAATTTTCAATACTCACTTTATTAGGGGCGAGGACGGAAGGAGGGTGAGAAGAACTGCCCTTATTAGATTGTCTAGAAACGTGAGTAGGTGCATTGCCTGCGTCCGACACCTCGATATTGGAATTTTCATACCAACCATAAGGTGTGAGCATTTATATTTTACCGTGTCTGACAAAGTTCGAAAGGAGTCCAGAATAGACAAAAGTGTACCTATAAACATTTGCTCCATTTAAGCTATTGTGCTTATTGGTAATTCATTTATGTCATACTGTACGTTATTTTATTATTAACTAACTGCGCCCCGCGGTTTTAGCCATTTGGTGATGATTCATGATGATGATGATGAAAAGTAGCGTATGTGTTATTCCGGGACCTGAAGTATCTACAACAAATTTCAGCCAAATCCGTCCAGCGTTTGAGCTTGATTGAGTAAAAAACATCCTTCCATCCTTTCCCATTTTATTAGGAGGATTCATTTAAGCTATCGTATTATATAATACTAGCGGTTCGCCCCGACTTCGAACGAGTAAAAAATTTCAAAATTAAAATTTTTATACCTCATTTTTTTTAATATTATTTTTTTACATTTTATAAGTTTGCGTTTGACAACTGTCTTTATGAAAATATAATATAGCATATATCACTCGGCGATAGTGTAGCTTCCCAACAGTGAAAGAATTTAGAAATCGGTTCAGTAGTTTCGGAGCGTATTCAATGCAAAGAAACAAACAAACAATCAAATCTTTCCTCTATCTACTATTAGCATAGACTTGCGGCCCGTCCCGGCTTTGCACAGTTACATTAATGAAGTTTTAGTATGGATCCCTAATTTTTTCCGGTAATAAACAAAGCCTATAATACTCATACATAGAATCCTAATGGTAAAATAATTTTTGAAATCAGTCAGATAGTTTTTGAGTTTATTCGTTACAAAAATACAAAACATACAAATCATTTTCAATAATATTAGTGTAGATGAATAAGGCTACTATTTAAACAATAAGAGAGAAACATTTTTTGTTCAAGAGTGTACAGAATGATTCAGTGTATTTGTTCAAGAGTGAACAAAATGATTCGATGAGTGAATAAAATGATACGAGTCTTTAAATGATCGGAAATGTGTATTGTTTGTATGTGTAAAGATGCCAGTGTCACAGATATAGGTGGCAGACTTTTCCTACCATCAGACGGGCGATGTCAGCTTGTTTAACACCATATATACAGGCTGGGATTTAATGACGCCACCCGGAAGGAAAGCAGATACTCTAAATATTGGAGATAGTAAAACATACTCAAAGGATTAATTTTTTTTAATTTTTATTTTCATCTGTAAATTAAAATGCAAAATCTTTCAGAGATTTTCGAATACTCGCATGCCACACTCGGGAATCAGACCCGCTAAAATCTGAAAAATTAATATTTTGTACTGTTATGGCATCGAAGGATAAAGTAAATAATAAGGAACAAATCTCTCGAAGAAACTGGGTAAATTAAATGAAAGGAATAAAAAATATTTTAATATAATTTCTTTATCTCACATATAGTGTCTGTATTGTAATCTCCCAGGCCGATGCTTTCATTAAAATAATACTAATAACTAATTACAATTATGCAGCTACTACAATAAATAAATAAATACTAAATCTTACAAAGTACCAATTCTACTAAACACATCGCTCATAGATTTTTAATTAATTGCCGTTTTTGCAATTTTCCTTGGTGTATAGTTGCAATCGCTACTATAGCGACATGGATGCAATCGAAATGCATTTGTTATTTTAGCGGAATACCAAGTTTATTTATGATAGCTTTTGAATTACTATTGTATTGCTTATAAATTGCAAGTCTTAATAAATAAGAGATTAATTGGTACCATGACCCGCGTCCCGCAGTATCTACATAGAGTTATTAGTTTGGGTAAGTACCTACCTAGTGAATTGGATTGGAACTCGCTGCCTGAGTCGGTGTTTCCCGATGGGTACAATTCTGGAGTCTTCAAGTCACGAGTGAATAGATACCTTCTAGGCTTGTGCCTAGCATGTGCATGCTGCATCTTAGACCGTGTCGACACATCTGGTGAGACAGTAGTCAAAGGCAAAGTTACAATGGTTAAAAAAACATTGGATGAATGAATGATCGTTTATTTGTCAGAGCATGGGTACATTATTGGTCTTATAATATCTAATAATTAAATAAATATCTAATAATTCTTGAATAATTGAAAATTGCATAATGTGAGACATCTCATAACAATAACAATAAGACAATAAGAGAAATCAGAGTCTTACAAATGTGACCACATGGGAAACATGTCTGGCCGGTTGGCGCAGTTGGTGGCACTCTGCCTTCTGAGCTCCTGGTCCCGGGTTCGATTCCCGGACAGGTCAAACATTTGTGTACGTATGAACATGTCTGTTTGACCTGTGTTTGGGTGTGTATATGTATATAAGTATATATCAGTCATAGGGTTACCATAGTACAGGCACTGCTTAGTTGGGGACCTGAAGACCTTGTGTGAATGTTGTCCCATATTATTATAATCTCCATACCAAATTTCATCGAAATCGGTGAAGCCGTTCGCCGTGAAGAAGTAACAAACATACACACATGTGCACATACACACAAATTTTCGCATTTTAATATAGTTTTTTTTTAATGAATTATAATAGTAGGTTGTCACCCGAGGATAGTGTAGCTTCCCAACAGTGATAGAATTTTTCAAATCGGTTTGGTAATTTTGGAGCAAACAACCAAATCTTTCCTCTTTATAATATTAGTTTAAATAATAATACGGTAGGTAAGTATGAAATACTCTATGAAATGGGGAATTAGAGAATGTGTAACCTTTCTCTTTTACAAAGAAAAGCATTCTTTGTAAGTTTTTTATTAACTATGCTCTAATCATCCGAATCAGCAAATTAACAAGAATAGGTCTACACCTGTAGACTTACCTACTTAGGTAGATAATATAAAATTGCTATAAAGTCGGCTTCAACTATAATATCTGCAAATCTTTATTTTATCGTTAGCTTTTTCAAAAGTAATGAAATATTTTTCATAAAAATCGTACATTTTACGTAGGTAAGTAGGATAAGTACCGAAGTTCTAGTTTCATGATTGTATAGATATATATTATTGTTGGAGACATCTAGCGGAAGTTTGATTAACTATTTGATGCGTTGCAAAGAAACTGTCAAAAATTCATTTTATAGTTAGATGCTAACCACGATAGATGGCACTTGATCGTGTACGTTCGGCAGCTCCATCGGCCAAGCTTGATCTGAATGCGGATTCACGGCGTTTACGAACTTCATTCGAGCATTATTAGCTCCGCATAATATTTGATTGTGCCCATTCACGTAACCCCGTGAGACCAAATTAAGCTTGACGAGAGCATAGTCTGTCTACCTAGTAGTATATGTATACGTCCATGAGGAGTAGACCTTCTAATGGATATATATACAACGTAACTGGATCACGTATTTAATATTTATTACATAAATAAAATACACTGTAAACCTATTCATCTTACTTTTGTTCAAGTCGAAGTAAAAAATCGAGCCAGGTGAATTAGCCCAAAAGTAGTGGTTTGTCCTTGTCTAGCAAATTGGCATTGAAAAGTTGTTACTGTGGTGGAGTAGGGGGTCCATACATACAGCGTTGTCAGTCTGTGTATCGTCAGTTAAATAGAATAAATAGAGGCATTTTCCAAATACATCAAAAGAAATACATATACACATTATATAGACGCTTTTATAGTTGTTAATTTTATTAAAAATTGCCTAATTTGTCCGATCAATTTAATGCCTGCTATAGAATGTACGTTATTAGTTGTTTTTTTCGAACTACATATAATATAGCCATCGCAAGTTCTTATTATATTCTTTCGAAAATTTGGCTTCCTGGTAGAAACTAGCTATCGAAGATAGAGCTCTTCCATTACTGTTTCATTAGGTACTTAATAATAATTCGTATAAGAGAACTAGACATGTCAGGCTTTACGTGAAATATAGTATCCTAAGTTATGAGAAGAAATGATATTTTAACAAGAAAGGGACGTAGTACTACTTTAAAGCCGAACACTGCGCAGATTTATTGTTTTCATATTTTTACAGATAACTCTAAATCCATATTATGTCCACTTTTTTTGCTTTATTAAACTTTTTTTACAGTACAGATCTAGCGTTTGACCACTATCTCACTTGATGGTTGGTGACGATTTGGCTATAGATGACGCTAGAATGCTTAGTGGCTCTCAAAAGTCTCAAAGACTTGCTGCCTAAGCTCACTGTGTCGCGACCATAGAATTAATATGTACTAAGTACAACTGGAACGCGCACTGAGCTGAAAAAACGAGCCGATAAAGATAGTTACCACGGGGTCAGTTTGTCCCACTCTATTAGATGTTCACAGTATGACCATAATTTGAGCAACTAATGAGACATCTGTGGAATTATTAACCAAATGACGTATATAATATCATAACCACGTATTTTTTATTTGCTTTTATATAATAAGATAAGGTTTAAGTGGACGCAACTAAGATTTAATTGTAAATTATATAAAACATTTCAGTATATGTTGCATGTTTTAATTACAAATGACTAAATAAAATAGTTTTATGTAATTTTTGGCGCAGGCCAATTCTGTTGCCTAATAAAGCCATGGATTTCATTCAAATATTCGTAAATCCATACATGAAGTTAACTGATCACAAAGTTTAATAAGATATCTAACTTACAAGAATGCAGAAAGGAAACAACAGGAAAAATTGAAAAATTTTCGCGAACATGATACTATTGCATCATTTTGTTGTTGAAATTTAAATGAAGAAAATTTTTAATTTTTTCTGATCATCTGGCTTTAAATGATGGCTGTTCACCACTGTATGACTACTATCGTTTATTGGAATTAGTTTAGCCACCTTTTGGTTTATTTCATAATATCACTGAAAGCGGAAGAAGAAAGAAAGTCAGCTTATCGATAAAACTAATTGTAGTAACATATGGGATATACTATGTACTCGTAGGTAGAATAATATTTTTTTTTGTGCGTGATAAAGAATAAATAAAACACGAATCGAACTCAATCTCGACAAAAATATTGTCACCCTAATCACGCCGCTCTTTTGATGTTGTCATAGTAATAAATAAAACCTACCAAATAAGTTTACTAGTAATAGTAATAACCAGTTTAGAACTTTTGTTGATTTCGGTTTAAAAAACTTTATTGTCTTAAGAAACTACTAAATTTCACTTACAAGACAATTGTGCTAACGGTTCTTTATTTTTTACATAGTTGTCTTAAGGTGATAATTATCAAATTCAAAAGTATGTAAATCAGTACACTCTTTGTTATTCAATTCTTAGACTTATTATATATATATTTTTGAAATTAATACTGAAGTGTTTGATAGAATCAGAGGATACTTTCTATGACATAGGATTTAAGGCTAGGTTTATTTTATTTATGTGTCTGAGTCCAGAAATGAAGAAGACGCACTATTAGTTATATAATTATTTTAAAAAATACTGTAATGAACAAACTAAAGCGGACATTGGATTCAATAAATCAACAATATCTGGTTTAGGTACTATGAAAATAGAATAATAGGAAGGTATTTGCCTACTTAGTAAACTGATAACAATGATAACATGGAAAAGACATGTTTCGTAAATTTATTTCACGAAAGTGACGTATGATACAAGATTCTGTCTTGCAAAAGGGTACTTTCAATATTTCGCTTTATTCGTAAGAAAGCTACTAAAGTTTACCATAACATATCCTGGCAATTACAAGAAAGGGACACACTGACCCCGTGCTAGATCGCACTGTCGGCTCGCGGCCCCTATTCCTTCAAATACAAGTTTTATATTGACGTTGTAAGATCTGTTTTTGTTTGCAGTATTTTGGTTTGTGCGCTTTCTTGTTGTACATAGTACATATTATTAATTCTATGGTTGCGACATATGATTAATCTGTGGCCTGTGCTATACGCTATGCTATTGTGATGTGATGTGTCAAGGCATTAAACGAAATAATCTAAATGAAATCGTAAGATTCTTAGTTATATTGAAATACATCAATTTATCGTGATGTCTGTCGTTATTGAAACAACGCTTGGCGATATCACTGTTGATTTATATTTGGAGCAGAGGCCCGTAACATGTTTGAACTTTTTGAAGCTATGTAAGATGAAATATTACAATTTTAACCTCTTTCACACCATAAGAAGTGGTTTTATAGCTCAAACTGGAGACCCCACGGCTGAAGGATTCGGTGGGCAGTCAATATTCGGACTTCTTGAAGGCCCCGAGAAGAGATTCTTTTCGGGAGAGAAACTACCAAAAATCAGACATACGAACACTGGAACGCTTTCTATGGTTTGTACTGGAGATATGATGGTCGGTTCACAGTTTTTCTTCACGCTGGCTCCGGATTTGGATTCTTTAGATGGTATTCACTGTGTAATTGGTGAAGTGACTGAGGGCCACGATGTTCTAAGAATGCTAAATGATGTTATTTGTGATGAAACACATCGACCTTACCGCGACGTCAGGATAACCCATACTGTTGTTTTGGAAGATCCCTTCAATGACCCTACAGGACTTCGTGCCCCATCTAGGTCACCATCCCCAAGTGCTGAACGCTTAAAAGGAGGTAGGATAGCCCCAGATGAAGACATTGATGAAGCTCAAGGCAAATCTGCTCAGGAGATTCAAGAGATGATTGAAGAAAAAGAAGCTAAAGCTCGTGCTACTATCTTAGAAATTGTGGGAGACTTACCTGATGCAGATATAGCTCCTCCCGAGAATGTACTCTTTGTTTGTAAACTAAATCCTGTCACAACTGATGAAGACTTGGAAATTATTTTCAGTCGTTTTGGTACAATTGTGGGTTGTGAAGTAATAAGAGATAAAAGGACAGGTGACTCATTACAATATGCTTTTATTGAATTTTCTGATAAGAAATCTTGTGAAGATGCTTATTTCAAAATGGATAATGTACTTATTGATGACAGACGTATTCATGTAGACTTTTCACAGTCTGTGTCAAGGATGAGATGGATGGGAAAAGGTAAAGGTATCAGATATTATAACAATGATTCTAAGGACCAAAATCAAAATAATCATACACCTAAACAGCACTATAAAGATAAAGGTGATCATATGAATGGCAAATTTGATGATGACAAGAAAAAGCATGAAAGTTACAATCGGGATTATCATAAACATAATGATAGAGATAACAGACATCATAAAAGTGAGAAGAGGGATACTAATAAGCAAAAAGATGTAGATATGAAGAGTGATAGACATGATAGAGCCAGGAAAAGTGACAGAGATAGGAAAGACAGAAGTAGAAGTAGATCTAAAATAGATAGTGACAGAAGTAAAAGAAAATCTACAAATGAAAAGTCACAAGTAGAAAAACCAAGAAGTCATAGAGAGCGAAATTCAAGTAGCTCACGGAAAAATAAATCTGAATATAGGTCATCTAGCAAACGGGACAGAAGTACAAGTAGATCTAGACGAAGCAGAAGTCATTCAAAGTTAGAGCGACCCAGACATAAGTCGCCTCAAAGTCATGAAAAACAGAATAAGTCTAGATCTAGAAATGAAAGAGAACGAAGCAAGAGCAAGTCTAAAATAACTAAAGCAAACGATCAGAGCCTGTTAAGTATAGATAAAAATCATCACCCCAATGATAAAGATGACAAGTTTCATGAAAAACATATTAGAAATCATTCAGAGAAAGAACATAAAACTGATCGTTCTGATCCTGAAAAATCTTCAAAAGAAAACTCCTTGAAACAGCCTGAGATGGACAATGGCAAAACAGAAAAAAGCAAAAGATCATATAAAGAAGACAAATCTTCCAATGTTGATGACAAAAATAAGACTCACCATAAAAAAGGAAAATTACATAATAACTCGGAAGTAAAGGAGGCAGACACTACTAAAAATAAGACTGAAAGGAAAGACAAAAAAAAAGTAGATAAAAGCAAGCAAAAAAGTCTCAAGACATTGAAGAAGAAACGTAAACAGTCAACTTCATCTTCAGAAAGTTCATCATCTTCTAGTAGTGAATCTAGTTCTTCGAGTGATGAAGACAGAAAAAAGAAAGCCTTAAAACGAAGGAAGAAAAAAGTGTCTACATCAAGTAGTAGTAGTTCATCATCATCTTCATCGTCGTCTTCTTCGAGTAGCACAGACTCTAGTAGCTCTAGTTCAAGTTCTGATAGTGGACCTAGTAAAAAGAAACGTAAAAAGGTAGTAAGCAGCAAAGTAGACAAGAGTAAAAAAACAAAGAAAAAATAATAGCTCCTTTTTATCAGTTTCATAATTTTTCAAGTTGCCGCTAGCGGGGATTCTCTTATGTACATAAGTACTTTAAAATGGGCCAATCGCATGTGGTTCAGATATAACAACTTAAATGTACGTACCTTATTCAATTTATTTATCGAAAATGCAACGACATAAATCTTGTGAATTTATAGCATGATCAGTTATTTTACTTTTATCTGAACCAAAATTATGTTATAAAATTAGGTAATTTTTGTAAATTTGAAGCAATCACAGAGTATTTATTAGAAACATGTCATGTTGTGAGTTAGTTGTTGAGTTATTGTTTTTTGAAATATCACCTAATTTAAGAAAGCATATACCTAGTAATTGTGCCTGCTATATTTATAAGGTTTCAAAACAAAAAGCTATAATTACCAATAAGTGAAACAACACTTTTCACCACAATTACTAGAACTAACTAACAAGGAACTTGCAATGCACGTGGCTGGAATAGTTATTTCACACTTTTCATCTACTTCTTTCAAAGTGAACTCTTTTCTGATTGGTTGGCGAGTTGACATTAGCTTTGTAAGATATATTCTTGAAATATAAAATCTTTTTACTCTCTTGTGAATAAAATAGAATTTTCCTGTCAGAAATTGATGAGTAAATTAGTGATGGGCGGGTTGTGTGGTGAAAAAATACAATAGCTACTAACCAAATTTGCTGATAAGAAATAAAAAACCTATTTGCTTAAGTTATGACAACATTACAAACTACAACAACTACAACGACAACTAAGCAAATTTCGTGAGTACAGTGCAGTGTAAATATTGTCATTATATATAGGGCCTGTTTAACAATTTCCAATTCTGCAGTAAAAATAATTTCAAATGATCAATCAATATGTATATTTATATAATATGTTACCTTAAGTTCAAATATTTGACTAAGCTATAGCAGCCCGTACCACTAGGGCCGAATTAGTTGGACAAAGCGACAGGACGGTATTCTGTAGTCGTGGGTTCAAGTCCCACTAGCAGCCGAATTTTTTCCTTCAAATATTTGAACTGAAGTTCTGCCTAGCATAGCGTTAATGCGATACACAATAAAAATCTCTTTATGTTACCTTAATACTGGAATCGCTTAGAAATAACTCCAAAGATAGCAGAATGGATGAAGAGGAACATCAGAATTTAGAATTTTTATTTGAATCGCTGCTTAACAAAATAATCTAGTGGGATCTGCAACTTATATTGACATTAAATATATGTAATGTATGTATATAAAAACAAACTCAACTCTACTAAACTTTATTGTTGTCTCTAAGTGCGGCATCTGAAACATAATTACATGTGTATATATTTTATGTACTAACTGCGCCCTGCGTTTTTACCCGCATGGTGATGAAAATAAGCTTATGAGTTAATGCAGGGCATAAGCTGTCTCGATACCAAATTTCATCCAAATCCATCTGGCAGTTCAGGCGTGAAAGAGTAACAGACACATCCATACTCACAAAGCAGAGCATTTGTTATATTAGTAGGATTCTTTAACCTCTGCAGCTGCAAACAACTTTGGTTCAAAACTATTATGTATATGCCCGTTAAGCAGACTCTGTCAATTAAGAACTGCTGCATATAGTTATGACTGAAATATTTTTTGTTCATTATTGGGTTTAGCTTAAGATTATTGTGTACCCAACACATGATTTCAATTTGAACTATGTGTGTGTTGTTATCTATCTACAGTGTACTAAGTCTGAAATTTTATGCGCAATAAAAAAATTTTGTTGAAACCGAGCAAAATTTTAGTATACCCCATAAATCTACCTAAAACTTACTCTTTAACATGCTAAGTAATAGTTTATGGTGTCTATCTACTCTTTGTTTTTTACATAGAAGTAGTATGTACTACGTAGTACATATTACTTCTATGGTTTTTTATGCGATTCGCCATGTTGGTAATATGGTAAGTGGTATAGTTTGAAAGTCACAAATGAGAAATTCTACTAATATTATAAATGCGAAAGTTTGTATGTTTGTAACCTCTTCACGCTTAAACGGCTACACCGATTTCTATGGAATTTAGTATGGAGATAGCTTATACCCTGGATTTACACATAGGCTAATATTCATCACCATCACCACGCGGGTACAACCGCAGGGCGCAGCTAGTGGTAATATATTTAGCTACCTCTTGGCCTTTTTTCCTGGGGTGGGGATGGGGGAGGCCTATGTTCAACAGTGGACGTCCTATGGCTGATATGATGATAATGATGACTTTTCTTCTTTAAAAAGAAATGAGGTCCTTCAAGTCACGAGTGAATATGTACCTTTTAGGCTTGCATGCTACAACTCAGACCGCGTCGTCACTTAACATCAGGTGAGACTGGTCAAACGTAAGCTTTATGATATTTTTAATAGAAAAACTGTATCATGTCACTACACATTAGAAGTGTATGTATACTGGAATGCTTATCCTACCAGACCTAATTTCATCTTAATTGTTTATAGTATTTTTTTTATTGTAGCAGATTGCGATGTCTACTATCAATTCTAAGGCAGAAATGTAACGTTCATTTTTTAACTAAAGCTTTGTATGTTCTACAATTCATCCTAAGACTTATTGTATAAGATTTAAATTTAAATGTATGATTGTTTTTCGTCCAAAAAAGTATAAGGACCTTCTTAAACTTGTTTTGTGCATTGTTGTGTAAGTCGAAGAGAAAAAAGAAATTTTCTTCAGCTATAGTTCATAACTGTTATTTATATAGCCTTTAAGCCTTCATATTAAGTACAATGAAATGAAATTTTATTAAATATAATAAATTGTATTATTATTGGCCTAAGTTCTTTATTTGAAAATTTAGTAATGAACCGCGACAGTCGAAAATAGAATTACCTACTCGGGAAGCTACAAGCAAAGCTGAGCAGCTCAGATGGCGCCACCATTCCTGGTGTGTCATCGAGGTGAGAAAGTTTATCAATTCAAAACAGTAATAGTACGTAAGTTATAAGGGAGAACAAAAATTGAAAATTCGATGACTGGACAATGTATCAAAAGCAGAACTGAAGATGCAAATTGTTGTGGAAAAAACACCGGCACCTACTCACGTTTATAATTTATCGTGTGCTGGTTTGGGTTTATTCTATGTTTTCTTAGAATGTGCAATACCGAACATATTCAAACGATCAGGTAGCGTAAAAGGAACGGGCGGGGAAAGAGAAATAGGGGGCCATAAACTAATAAGCGCTGTGTTAATAAGACAAGGGAAATTAATTCTAACGGCCGCCAATAGATGTCACTACGATATTCCAACGATAAAAAGTTATAAATATTTATTTTATACTACCTGCGCCCCGCGGTTTCACCCGCGTGCACTACGTTTTTCCCGCTGACTCAGTTATCCCACGGGAACCATACTTCTTCCAGGACAAAAAGTAGCCTATGTCCTTCTCCAAAGTCCCATGTATCTTTATACCAAATTTTATCTAAATCGGTCAAGCCGTTTTCATGTTATGTCGTGACAACGGAAAACGGGTTTCATTTTTATTTATATAGATACGAATTTTGTAAAATGTAAAATATCAGAACGCAAGGTGGTCACGATCAAAGAGTACTATATATATATGGTCACGATCATTTCTTCGCTATAATGGTCAAGAATATTGTTAGATCCGTTTTTAGTAACTTTTTATTTATATTCAAGGCTGTAAACTACGAATAATATATAATTTTATTTAAATCAAAATTATTACCTCCAAAAACACTGTTCGGTTAAGAGAGGGACTTGGTTGGTATACTTGTGATGAAAGAGGAACGTGAGTTCCTCTTACACCACGCCAGGGGTGACAAACCGTTACCTTTTGATAAATTATGAACTCTGTAAGATTGAGGACTGTGCTGGATTTGAAAACAGATGAAGAATTTCAATTGCGTTCTTGTGTATTTTTTTCTTTTTTAACATAACTGCCTTCGGATATATGTTAGTAGATATGTGAGGACTTAAGTGTTGATTGTCCTAGTGTAAGTCACAAAACCTGTGAGATGTCGCTAAATTCAGCTTCAGCTGTTTTTTTTTTCTTTCATTTCAGTTTCAATTGTGAACAATACCAGTGATGTCCGATCACTGGTATTTTTTAATTTGACTTGATACCTACGTTTCGATGGACGATCTGCATGGTGGTGGGATTATATCAATATATTCAACATGATTTGAACTTTTATGAGCATACTAGCCGTGCCCCGCGGTTTTACCCGTGTGGTGATGAAAACGAGCTTATGTGTTAATCGAGGGTCTAAATTATCTCTATACTAAATTTCATCAAAATCTGTGTAGCCGTTTCAGCGTGAAGAAATAAGAAACATGCACACAAACTGTCGCCTTTTAATGTTAGTGTGATAATCGCTACCTACCTAAGTGGATCTCGACTATAAGACATTTGGAATAAATGCAATTATAATTGTATATCAATTACAATGATGAATCGATATTTATTCATCAGTAAAAAATAGACGTGCAAAATCATGTAATGCATTCGTAGTGAGTGTAGTATACATATACACTCATACTTGCGCATAAATACATATAATCAAAGACTCCACATCAGTATCAGAGAAGACGCCGCGAAGGAGAGTTCTACGCTCTTGTCGCCGCTCGGACCTGAACCACTGAAGATGTCGACCGCAGTGATCGACGAAACGTCTGGAACACAAGTTTCACATAGACCACGGCCAAACAGCCTGGAAGCAATACATACACCGGCTGTGAAAGCCTTAGAGTTTACAAATACATATATAGGCTGCTGTTCACCAACATTTAAAACATCCGATTATCAATTTAACCGTCGGTCAAACAGTTACCATACAGTTAACCGACGGTTCATTGAGAATCGGACGTTTAAATTTTATTGAACTCCACCTCTACTTTCCCTATAATATATGAGATATCCGAATCCGTACAGTACACAGAATAGGTACTTCACCTACAGGACAGACTTACCTTATTCTTATTCGGACTGGGGGCGATAAGTCCTGCACTGACGTCCCGCTTGGGGTGTATTGTGCATTTCCCCCGCCAACTACCCTAACCATCCCAGCTCCTTTACATAGCGGAGCATGGCTTTAGGTTGTTGGCACAGCTGTTCCAGTTTTGGGCGAGTAGGTGATTTTGCCTCCCTGGACTCACCCTCTTCCGTTAGTGATATAGAGCAGACTTACCTATACTTATCTACTTATTTTTGAAATGTGCTTTATTTCGTATCACACTTAAGACTGATTAAACATTGTAATGCGTAGTTAATTAATAAAGATAAAATCGAACCGCGTTGTTTTAAATTTAACACCCCTGACTTTGATTAATACGGTACTACATACGTTTGAAAAAATCTAACGATATATATCTACGAACTATATTACATAAGTATTTGTTTATGGGTTTCTATCTGTGCGATTACCTACTTTATTACTTACTAATTTCTATTATCTATTCATATATTGTAAGGTGACTAATGAAATAAATCAATTTAGAAAAATTGCTTGTTAAAACAAAAATAGGTCTTGTTATTAAAACTGACGTGGTTTTGACACATTATAAATGTATAAAACACGGGAGTTACTCACGTAATAAGTCAGAGGGTTCCGACTATAGTTTCAACCACATTCGGTGGTCTTTTTCAAGGAGAATCCGCGAGCGCCCCGTATTCTCCTTGAAAAAGACCACCGAATGTGGTTGAAACTATAGTCGGAACCCTCTGACTTATTACGTGAGTAACTCCCGTGTTTTATACATTTCAAAATAGGTCTGATAAAGTCTAGTGAACGTGTGTCTCAAAAATCTCGTAATTATTATATATATCGGTATTAATTGACCCATATTTTTATTTATTTTTGTAGTTTGACAGTTGTGACATCATTTATGTTTTCATAAGGACTTCTGTTTTTATTTGTACTATTTTTACTACCTGCTACAACAAAACTCTCGATTAACACCGGATTCGAGCAAAGGAGTACGCTGAAAACCAGCCCTGTGTAGTCCTCAAGGTTACCCAGGTTAGTGCTCAGCGTACCCCTATTGCCAAAAAAAGCAATGTGTACGTACTATGCATTAATTTACCTTTTTTGTGTTATATGTTTACGAATTGTGTTTTTATTGGCAATAAATACGTTTTTATTTATTTATTTAATATTGAATAAAAATAAAATATTTTCTTTTTTCTTTTCTCAGCCATGTGCGTCCACTGCTGGACGTATGATTCCCCCATATAGGGGGGATTTGCCAATACTCGCCACGCTTGGCATGCGGGTTGGCGAGCGCAGTATGATTTCCGATCCTCAGAAGGCGCTGCTGCCCACCTCCTGGTACGTTATCCCTTAGCCGACTCTTACGGCACCCACGGGAAGAGATGGGGAAGTACTATTCTAGGCCGGTACCACCACGGCCAAAATAAAATATTAATATTAGTTAAGTTATTAACGTAAATTTAAGTTATTATTTATTAGAAAAATATTGTGTTAAATAAATAATAATTATAATATTTAAAAAAAAAAAACGGTCTGTCAAAAGATTATGTAGGTATATCTACCCACGGGGCTATAACAGGACGTTCGTTTGATGACTCCAAGAACGTTCCATTGGGCCTTTGTGGAGTACTTAACTGAACGAGAAGATGACAGCAGTTAGGATTCTATTGTGAGAACGACTAAATGCCACCCAACTGAGGCATAGAGATATCAACATCCGAATTCAAATACCCTTTTTTTTTTAACGATAACAATATTTCTCCATGTAATAAATCAATCGGGGCTTGATCGCGAGAACAACATTTAGTATGTAGTTGCATTGGACGTGGTCACGAGAAGACTTTGAGTCCAGTCTTCTCGTGACCACGACCAATGCAACTAGGTCGAAACGTCGAGGTAAATATATTGCGTGGTAATATGACAAGTTATGTAACATATTTTTTCCATGGAGAAGCAAAATACGTTATGAAATTTTGTACTATAAAATATGAGGGTCTATAATAAAATATGTGTGATTTATTAGACCAAAAAAAAAACAATACGCCATGACGCCAAATACTTGGATTCGGAATAAATTCGCCGTCGTAATAGTAATGGCCGCTATCAACCGATCCTTGTGGAAATCGATGGGGGAGGCGTATGTCTAGCTGTGGACGTCCAATGGCTGAGATGACGAATAGTAATGGAAAGGGCTTGAACATGTTTAATGTGATGTAATTAACATGAGACGACGCCGCTGTCGTCTCGTCTCATCTTCCACTCGATAAGACGCATTTTATGAAGAGCCTGCTTTGCTTAGCAGCCTCAGACGTCATTGGTACAGATACAGGGACGTATTAGGTATTTTTTATACTGTATAGATCTTGTTTGATGTTTGACTACTATCTCACTTGATGGTCAGTGACGATGTGGGCGAAGATGTTATCACGCTAGATCTAGAATGCTCACTGGCTCTCAAGGACTCCTGCCTGAACACACTATGTGTTAGATGATAGTTTTTCAAAATTGAGGGTGATAGCTAGCCAGGCGGGTATTCGAAAGTACCCTACCACCATGCTGGGAATTTGATAACGGTGTTACCTTCACCGGAAGCTCAAGCTGTTGTTGTGGATCGAACCAGTGTCCGTCAGTTGACCGGCGACGATCCACCCGCTGAGCTATCATCGTTTCAAAATCTGCTGCCTTATTAGGTCCGGGGTTGTATATACGTCTGATTATTTTTTTACTCTACATAGGCAGTTGTTAACTCACAATCTCTACGATACTTTATACCCACCCAAAAGTTTAATCGTAGTATGTGTAATATTATAAATCTGAAAGATTGGATGGATGGATAGATGGATGGATGTTTGTTACTCAATCAAACCAGAACGGCTTAAGGGATTTGGATGAAAATTGGTATGTAGATATTTCAGTTCCCGGAATAACAGATAGGCTACTTTTCATCATCATCAATCACGTTCAAGTTTTCACTTCTGCTGGCACTCCTAGAGTGCAACAGGTTCTTTATTTTTTCATGTTGTGAAACAATGATGCAGCATGTGAGAAGGTGTGATTTCATAAATACCTATAGACGCCGTAAATGCAACTTTACACTGCATTCAAGGACTCGAATGTCGAAGGTTGAAGTCAAAAATAATAATATAATCTGGGCAATGATGTTTTACTAAAGATGACGTATATTCATACTGCGCGGTGCTCTGATTTTGTTCCTTTACGACATAAACATGCTTACTGCGACAGAAATACGCGTCGCAATGAAAATTACTACAATTGACTTAATTTTGCCGCCTCAGTTTCCGCGCGCTTGTGCGACATCTACCTCATATAAACATATAATATCATTGAATCTGGGCATATTCAAGTCACGTCGAGTGTACATCAGTATCTTCTAGGCAGGCGTAACTATTGTCTACCACAGGCATTGGAGAAGTATTTTTCTACTTATGGCATGTTCCAAGTACGCCATGCTTAGGCGTCTCTACAACCTTTTTGCAAAGAGCACAGGCACATACCCAGCATTTAGTGTTTAATTGGTCAGACGACGACTGTCAACGACCATTTGCAACGATCTGTCTCTTGGAATGTCTTATATGAAACTATATAAATCAGTGGACCAGCCATATATGCGGGACAGCGTTGCCAGACGACCCGATTATGGCGGGACGTCGCGATTTTAAATTAGAATATGTCCCGCGCGTGACAGGCTCAGTCCCGGGGTTTTTCAGGTATAACTAACGTGACCATACGTCCCGCTTTGAGCGGGACAGTCCCGCTTTCAGGCAGACTGTCCCGGTGTCCCCAGCGAGGTCGACATAATCCCGCTTTTGCAAATAGTTGAAAAGATTATTCAAAATGTATTTTTCTCGAAGAGACAACACGAACTGCAACTTTGGGGGAAATAAATTCACGCCACTAATGGGGTTTAGAAAGTCGTGCTTATCTAACTAGGTATTTTGTGTTTAGTGCTTTGATTAATTTGTGTTATTCTGTCTTTTATAATAAAAATCTTGTAAAACACTAATAACTTTTTTTAAAATATATAATTCTGCAAATGTCCCGCACTGGCAAAAAAAATAAATAGTCACGTTAGGTATAACTCAACCGTGCGTCAGCGCGTGCTGATACTGCTGAAGCAGCGCGGGCGAATAAAACAACTATATAACAATAGGGTAAATCCTATTTAAAATATCATTTATTTATTAAAATACATTTTCTATGGCTATTTTGCTATCTATTGTCACGCAAACGTAATATGAACTTAAATAAAAATAAAAATATTTAAAAACTTCTGATTGTATACGTTTTTTTACTAAGTCTAAAATGACATAGCATAGGCTATATATTATATTTTTAAAATATTATATTATATATTGGGAAGCCTTATAACTTTTAATATTGAACTTTTTTACCCGTGCGAAGCCGGGGTGGACCTAGTGCCACAATAAACTTAATCATGTCGTCTTTGTAGCCAAAAAAAAATTTTTACCAAAAAATGGAACCGACTTCAACACTCAAAAGTATGAAATAACTTGTTGTAAGTCGGTACCATGATAGTTCAGAAGTAACTGATATCAAAATATTGTGCTCATGGTACCAACTTCGACAAGTTATTTCATACTTTTGAGTGTTAAAGTCGGTTCCATTTTTTGTTAAAAAAAATTATTTTCACTCTTTTGAGTGACCTTTGTTACTCATGGGATCAATTATCATTGTGGTGTAGGTATGTTCACTGATGTCTTCATCCGCTACTATAATATCGTGTAGGTATTTTTCAGTTTTTGACTTGTAACTCAAATATTGCTCGTCCGATTTTAATGACATTTAAATGGGACCACACGGGAAGCACCAGCTTTCAAAAAAAAAACGATCAAAATCGGTTCACCCAGTCGGAAGTTATGCGGTAACAAACACAAATAACAAAAAAACCCATACGGGTCCAATTGAGACCCTCCTCCTTTTTTTGAAGTCGGTTAAAAAGAATGAAATGCTTCTCTCCTAATACAGCCCTGTTTAATTCACTGCGCAGGTCGCGGTTTTATCGACAGGATCGTTACGTTTTCTCTCCAGGCTGACTGTCGCACGACAATCGTCCACCTCCGCGGACATCTCGCAGTCCAATCCTTGTTCTCAAGCTATTGTTAATTAATGATAATAAGTTAAATACGTGACAATGTTACTGCTTAGCTTCACCGCGGTCGCCGCGGTTTTCATCGTCACCGGCGGCGCTTTACCAACGCCGAACAGCAAAGGTATGATATATTGTTATAAAAATTCAGTAGCCATTTTATGTCCCCTCTCTACATTGGCATGTAGCGCTGTCATTCTTTGGGAGTTGTCGATGCAATGCTCATAATATAAGGTAATACATATTTATAACTGAGTTGATTGAATATAACGCACCGTCATCCTTTTACTTTTATGTTTAAGCAAGCAAAGCTAGCCATTACATTGCCAACTCTTGGACGCGGACCATCCTCTCATAAAGGACGGGTCTTCAGACAAGGTGGCTATTATGGAGTTTACACGTAACCTTTCCTAGGTTACGTGTCAACTCCAAAATATTGCTGCTTCTGCTTGCATGTGCTGTAGTTTCAGAGTTGTCAAACCACTCGTAAGGTTTTGTCATTCCCAAACTTAGGACTCTTAGGACCATTCCATTCACGCTCCTTCGGTAGCCTGAGAGCTTCCTGACTTTAAAACTATGTGACCATTTTGTATAAAACATAGTTTAATTAGTGAGTACTTGAGTAGGTATATACACTGTCTTGCTCCACAGTTAAAACAAAACTGAGATGATTCTATAATCTTTACGGTTTTGATCGTTTTATAAGTATATTTGATTGCTTGGTCTTTTCCTTATTAAATATGGTGTATCGATTATTCGCGTGGCGCCGCCGGGGTGCGTTCTATATTTAGCAACAGGTGGCAATTCTGCGCTCTCCCACCGCGCAGTTGTCCATTTCACTGCTTGGGTATCTTCCATCGATAATCACTCTACATATGTATAGGAAATTGGGGGATTAAAGTAAACTCTAATTTAGTCAAATAAATATTTGATTATTTTCTGTTCTTTTATTATCTTTCTATTATATAATTATCTTACAGTGTACTTTGGCACTAACGCCGTTCTTAGGACTAACCTTCCAATCGATCGAATCAAATGAAATCAAATAGTTTATTGCCAATATAGGTTTTACAGAGATGTTTACATGAAAGATAAATTGTTCCGCTATAGTCTACCCTTTTGGCATGCAACATAATCATATTCGAAATTCGAAAAATCATAATCACAATCGAAATCCAAACGTTATTTATAATAAAATCCCGAAATGCAACGAATTCAATTTTACCCAATTAACCAAATTTTATTTTTATTTTTAATTACAATAATTATTTTATTAACTTGAATTGGAGCACGACCAGTTGAAAATCCTTATATCAAGTGCTCTACTCAATGAGCTCCAGACAATCAAAATTAAGGCTCTCATATAGGAATCTAAATTTTATTTCATTCGCTACAATTAATACACCTCAGAATATTTAGAAAAAAATATTAATTTATTTAATTTTTATTCATTTATTATTTGTGTTTTGTGCATTTATGCTTTGTACATACGTTAAAATATAACTAGCATATTATGTACTTGTTGATACCTACTATTGTTTTTTTTTATGGGGCAAATGCCTTTATTAAAATAAAACACTAATAACTAATCACAATACTGCAGCTACTACAATAACATTTGAGCAATCCACTAGCTATTGGTAGCCTATAGATAACTCAAATGTTCTAACCCGCTACCGGCCGGCAGCGTGCCCAGAATGCTAGCAGCATTGCCACGCTGAATTGCAATGCTGATTCGTTGAGCCAAATATGTGCCAGCATTTTGGTCACGCGTCGCATCGATCAAAATGCGACTAAAAAAATAAATAAATTAAATTATGCGACTAAATACTTTATTGTGAAATAAATAAAATTTGGGAAAACACTGCCTTTTGTAACACAATTACAATATTTTACTGCGGTCGGCCGGTGTTTCGAAGTCTAGGCCGTGGTGGTACCGGCCTAAAATAGTACCTACTCCCCCATCTCTTCCCGCGGGTGCCGTAAGAGTCGGCTAAGGGATCGCGTATCAGAAGGTGGGCAGCAGCGCCTTCTGAGAATTGGAAATCATACTGCGCTCGCCAACCCGCCTGCCAAGCGTGGCGAGTATTGGCAAATCCCCCTTATATGGGGGAGGCATATGGCACATGGTTGAGAGAAGACTAGTGGTCCGCTCCCGAATTCCCTAATTTCCTTGAAAATGTAAAATATAGCCAAAATAGCACACAACAATATAGCCTATGTCACCGATGGTGATGATGTAGAGCTATACTATCATGAGGATAGTGTAGCTTTCCAACAGTGGAAGAATCGCTCTTAGAGAGAGTTAGACTTAGAGTTCTACGCTCTTGTCGCCGCTCGGACCTGAACCACTGAAGATGTCGACCGCAGTGATCGACGAAACGTCTGGAACACAAGGTTCACATAGACCACGGCCAAACAGCCCGGAAGCAATACATACAACAGTGAAAGAATGTTCAAATAAACAAACAAAACTTTCCTCTTTAAAATATTAGTATAGATAAGAAAACAAAAGGCAGAGAACAATTTTATTAATCTTGTAACCTTTGAGTGTTGCAATAAATAAACATTTTTATTTTTATATTCCGTTTTCGGTCAATAAATAATCTTTTTAATTTATTAGCTTTAAACGTAGATCCAATAATTGCTATCATATCGATTTATATTGATATATGTATGTAATTAACTTTTAGCTCTTAAGACATAATATAATAATAATAATAAAGCCTTTTATTTTCCTTAATAAAATAGTTACAATTGTTTATATGTACTTAACTAACTTATAACATTAAATAAAAAAAAATAAGACATAATATAACGACAATTTAATGGGAGAAGCCACTGGCTTTTGAAACACAGTTATTCTAGTTCAGGAGCCTATGGACTCAAGAAACTGAATGTAATATTTATGTCAATAAAATATTTTGTAATTTGTATTTGTTTAATAAAGTAATCATTACAGTAAACAATGAGGTTTTTATCATATGGAACGTAACCCTGAAAATAAACATGAATCTTTTTGTACTTACAAGAAAAATAATAACTGATTATAAAAATTGGTAATACTTTATGATTTACTCATAATAATAAATAATTTAATAATTTATTTATTTAGGCGATTGGTAAAACAGTTTTTTGGTACAAATACAATACAAGTACAAATATACATGTATGGTTTTTTTTTTTGGAATTAAAAAAAAAAAATTAGTTAAGGATCTTCAGACAGTACATAACAAAAAATTACAATTGAATGCGAAAAATATAAGTATATATAGTCAATGTACCAACAGCGTAGACCACAGATTAATAACATAAATAATTACATAAAGTCTAACAGAACAAACCAGAATTTGTTTACGCTTTAGTTTACTCTAGTCTATGCATGTTAATTGCTGTAAATAAATACAATATGTCCTTAAAGTAGGTTAGAAAGGAAGCTTAATCACTTTGACTACTAATGTTAATAGATTTTATCATTGGTTCATAATACATTTGTGAACCCATTGACCCTGAACTAGTTTGCACTGAGTTTCGGGATACAATGGCTTCTCCTGTAATAATTGTAAGTTAATTACACCAAAGTATACAATAAAAGTCACTTAATCAATATCATAAACATGGATGAACTAAATACGAATACGATCCAGTAGTTCCAGTATCTATTCACTCCCAATCACAAATAATGTAAGTTAAGTATATAATCTTGATACAAAATTAGGTAAACCCAATGATGTTTTACTAAAGATGACGTATATTCATACTGCGCGGTGCTCAGATTTTGTTCCTTTACGACATAAACATGCTTACTGCGACAGATAATACGGTACAAATAATATAGAAAAGGATAGCTATGTGTTTAGACTTGCGCTTGAAATACGCGTCATAATGAAAATTACTACAATTGGCTTAATTTTGTCGCCTCAGTCTCCGCGCGCTTGTGCGACATCTACCTCATATAAACATTTAATTTCATTGGGTACCTAAACCTGTATCAGATGGTGGTCCGATTGGCGAGCTACCGGAAAACTGGGATCAAACAAAAGATGATACGCAGTCTCTATTCCTGAACAAGAGCGACAAAAACGATCTGGAACCATATCCCTTGGCTCTCAGCGAAGAAGGTATGTACCAGCACGTGGCAGATAGTCCACTTCTACTAGACGTGCAAGGCATCCACTGGTTTGAAGGTCATAGTAGTGAGTGACATAACTAAACATCTAAATTATTCTCATAAGACGGCCACCGACAAGATGGACGGATAAACTGACCAAAATCCGGGGCCGCTTCCATCCAGTCCTAGTGGAAACCAATGGGGGAGGCATATGTCCAGCAGTAGGCATCCTATGGCTGAAATAATTATGATGTAGTAAATCTGATTTTAAACATCTTTGTATATAACAATTTTTCGCGTATAATTGTAAATATACGAGTTGTTCAATAAACAAATATACACCTACTCTTTTCGAAGACAAATCGAAAAATATCGATCATTTTTTTTAGATAATTCGACTGGCTTAGATATGTATATGAAACACGGGAATTACTCACTTAGTAAGTGTACAAGGCGAACCGCGATCGCTTCCGCGAGTACTGTCCTTGAAAAAGACCACCAAATGTGGTCGAAACTGTAAACGGAACCCTCTCACTTACTACGTGAGTAATTCCCGTATTTTATACATTCATAACGTGACACTTATTATCCGGTAAAAGAGATGCGCATTTTTTTTATTTGGTTGCATTAAAAATACATACGCTTTACGATTACGTAAGCAGATATTTAATCCGTACCGAAAATTTTTTCAGGTAACTCTGAGGGTTTCGAGCAAGCAGTGGAACAGCGTTTCGATTCTCCTCCTTCTAATGGAGAGCTGGATAATCTCATCATGAGGCCTGAATTGTATGGTGAGCCTCCAGCTATGGAAGGCTTATCTACTGGCTATGACAATAGGCGTCGCAAGCGAGGCAGCGGCACCAAAGTCGGTGGTGCTGGAGCTGCAACCAAAGTTGTTACCAAATCTGGGAAGAAAAACCTGAAGTAAGTGCTGCAGTAACCATGTTATATTTACCATTAGTTATAATTCTGGTGAACGAAACTAATTGTGCTACACTTTTTAACGAAACTATTTTTTTTATTTTATTTATCAACATTCACACAAGGTCTTCAGGTCCCTAACTAGGCAGAGCCTGTACTATGGTAACCTGATGACTGATATACATACTTATATACATATACACACCCAGACACAGGTCAAACAGACATGTTCATACATACAAATGTTTGACCTCTCCGGGAATCGAACCCGGGACCAGCGGCTTAGAAGGCAGAGTGCTACCAACTGCGCCAACCGGCCTGTCAAATTGTGCTACACTTTTTAACGAAACTAATTGTGCTACATTTTTTAACGAAACTAATTGTGCTACACTTTTTAACGAAACTAATTGTGCTACACTTTTTAGGCCTGAGGGGCACGATCAGCTGTCGCCAGTTGATTCAGTGAATCACGATCGCGACACCCACCGGCGTAAACGTGGCAGCGGGACAAAGGTGGGCGGTGCAGCTGCATCTGCCAAAACCGCTACCAAGAACAATGGAGGAAATAAAAAAAACTTCAGGTGACATAAAATTAGTATACTAATCAAATATAACCTTGAGTTATGGTCTTGTTTGCTTATCTCACGTTTATTTCCTTAGGTCCATCTCAGAACGTCGTAAGCGAGATTCGGGACTTAGTGCCGCTGACGTCCGTGCTTTGCTGAATCTATGGGAGGCACAAGAACGTAGAAAGCAAGAATGGAATGCCAACCAGTGGGCGGCTGATCATTACTTCGGAAGAGCAAATCCGGAAGAAGAGCAACCCGAAGTAGACGAGAACGGAGATATTTGGTATAATGAGCCAGTTGTCATTGCCCCTAGAGAACGTGATTTTCCTCATCGCTCATACTTTTCTGAACAAAACCGTGTAGCTGTACCAAGGCCGTATCCTGATATGATCCCGATGAACCAACTGGCCCCTAATGAACTCGCTCAAAGGTACGAAGAGGCTCGTCGTAAGAGGCAGTACGCAAATAAAATGAAGAGATTCATGGTCACACGGAAACGCTCAGACTCGGCGATGATGACTCAAAACTACCGTCCTCGAGATGACTTGTATACCCTGGCGGAGCTCCTCCGCTCTGCACCAAGAGTACAAGAGCAAGATACTCCTGTATATCGGCGACTTATACTGTAAAATGGTTATTCGAAGACGGGCGTCCATCTGTACCTATTTGAACAAAATGTGGTGATAATAATCAATCACATTGCCTCTAAGAGCAAGCATAGAAGCTTCTCAGTTATCAGATGGACATCTTATTAGGCATCCTTCTAGGGCGGGAGATAGATCGTGCATTTAATTCGCAGTTTGTAGCAGAAATTTACTAAAATAAGAAAGATAGCATAACAATTATGTAGAAAGTTTGATATTTTTTATTTTTTGTACGTCTGTGGCCTAATCTTAGTAATGTCACGTATACTCGACTATTTAGCCTACATATTATTTTTTATTTAAGCTATTTTCATTCTACCTCAGTTACTGCATATCTTTTTTAAAATACTTACGAAAACTGTAATAACAAAATATTCATAGATTTTGATTTTTGATTTTGATTTTTTTTTTATTATAGGTACACCTACGTATTTTATTTTACGTTAATTAATTCAATAGATTGTGGTGAAGTTAGACTTCATATTTTAATGCTTAGTCGTATTAATATTAAATGTATGTGTAAATGATGAACTTGCTGTATTAAATTAGCAATTAATTTATTAACTTAATTATGGTTTCATTTCGATCCCACTACATAATAGTAAAATATGTTTCTATACAATCATTTTTTATTTATTATAGTTTTAGTATAAATAAATAAAATAATCATAGCTATAGCATTACCTTTAAGAGATAATGGTATGATCTTACTACTATTATTAATGCGAAAGTTTGTGTGAATGTGTATTGTTTGTTACTTCTTCACGCTCAAACGGCTACACCGATTTCGATGAAATTAGGTATGGATATAGTTTTAGCTCTGGATTAACACATAGGCTACTTTTATCCCGGAAAAGTATAGTCTCCGTGGGAAAGTTGAGGTAGTGGGAAAATCGTAATCTACGCGGTTGAAACCACGCGGCGCTACTAGTATTTAATAAAGATTGAAAATATGACCTACTTGCTGCGCCTCGCGGTTGTACCCGCTTGATGATGATGGTGATGATGAAAATAAGCCTATGTGCTAATCCAGAATATAAGCTATCTCCGTACCAAATTTCATCGAAATCGGTGTAGCCGTTTGAGCGTGAAGAGGTAACAAACATACACACAAACTTACACAATGCGCACACTAAAAAAAAACCGAAAGTAATATGAATTTGTTAAAATACTAATAACTAATTAAAATACTATAGCCATTACAAAAACATTTGAACAATCCACTAGCTATTTTCAGCCTATATAATGTGCATAGGTCTGAAGAATATGTACATTTGTAGGCGTAGACAAAAATAATAAAATCAATAAATCCTTCAAAGCACTTCAAAGCAAAGAGATTACATACATACTACGTATGCTTCAAAGTTGTTGATATTTATGTCAGAAACAATATAAATAGATGCAATAATAAATAAGTAAATTACATTATTATGAATGAGAACTATAACAAAAATAGTTTGATAAGTGTAAAAAACTCCAACGCGGTTGAACACAAGGACGTAGCCGTCTCGACAGAAAGCACTAGCAGACTGGATAATGGCCAGCCCCCAACGCGCTCGACGTACGAATCTTTTTATTGGTTACTCACTTACATTAACATGTTTATAAAGCGGTTGCTTAAAGATCTGTTCCTCACTTTAGTGGGTTACTTTTGTTGTGACCAAACTTTACCAGCTCACATTATGGAGCTAATGAATGTCCATCGAAGTCTTCGTTCTGAACGCGAATCACAAACGGTTACGTATAGAAGGTACAATCTGATAAAACGCAAATGTAGTGTGCTTGTGAACGACAGTTCGAATCAAACGATTTCGTTAATTCCAGAAAACTCTCCACCAACCCAACCAATCCGACCAATCGACTCAAGTTATTTTTATCAGTGATCATGAGTTGGGGGGGAGAATAAGCATCGCTATCAAACCATACCTATATTCTTTCCAGTGAAAATGACAACAAGTTGATGTCCCCGCCGAACGACAATATATTGCTAACAGAATATAGAGAACCAAATTTCTTTGTCCTTGTGGATTCAAGCAACGTCAGTAATCCCAGTTCCAGAGAACTCCTAATTGAAGAAAATGTTAGAAAAGACCATGTGTTCAAAAAACAAAGGAATGTTCAACCTATTGACATGCCCTCTACCAGTAAAGAGTTTCGAAGTAATATCCTTCCACTTAGGCGTTCTGAATCAAACGAGGAAATGCAAATGATTGCTATAAATCTGCAGAGTGAAAACGATATACAAATTGTAGAGAACGAAAATGATGAAGAATCAATTGTGATTGCCTATCTTCGTAATAAAGATATCGATTTAGACTTGCAAAGTACGGTGCTATTATCCAAAAAGAAAATATCCTTGCTTGATGACGTCCCTAAAATGGAAACAATTGTTGAAGGAAAACAGTTTTGTGCATTTCCTCTGAACTCACCTGAGAGTGATTTAGGGGCCGAGTCGTCAACTTTTGAAAACGAACCAGAGTAAAATGAATGTTGTGTGGAATAGGTACTTAAAACTTGCTGCATTCGTACTATTATAGTCTCCTGTTTGTATAAGACCGTTACCTATTAAAAATTTTGGAAGTGGATCGATGTTTGGTTTCCCTATTAATACTCCATTCTTTTGTACATTTATTTAATAATAATTTAATTAACGTTATCATCTCGACGTTTTATTGAGTCGAAACATATTTAGTAGGAGTTTAAAAGTGCAGTCACAGAGGTACTGAGAATTCACATTGACTTTAAACGATCTAAGTACACCAAAATGGAGAAAATATACAAGTTTGGAACTAGGAAAATAAGGACAAGGATTTGAAATAGTAGAATTATCCCTGGGTCTTCTGCAATATGAATTCGGTCCTGTGCTAATATAGGTATTAAATAATATATTGATAGACACTTTGTCAATAAAGTTAACTATTATGTTGACAGAAATATCGGAAACTTCGCTAGACGTACACATACCCTCATTTCCTGGTTCTCCAAGATCCATCTCCTTGAAATCTGAGGCATCCTTGGTATCTATTGAAGAAGTTGGACGATTAAGAAGTGTTGTTGACTATCTTCACCAGGATAGTCCTTTCTTGGAAGCAGCAGAGATAGGGGATGTCAAGCGTTTAGAACTGTTAATGAGGTAAACCTAAGTTACATGACATGCAATGTCTGAGAATAATGGCATTATACTTATATTTATTTTATTTTACACTTTATTTTTTTATTTCTACGAGGTATAACCTGGCACTTACGCGTAGTCGATATCACGGTCGACAATTGTTTCGGCTTCTTCCGAACTACGCGTAAGTGCCACGTTATATCCGTAGAAACAATAATAGGAATTATGAACGTGAGTTTTAATAATAATAGCATATTGCTTCCAGGAAAACTCAAGTGGATATACAGCAGTTGGATTATCTTGGCAGGAGTGCTCTACATTTTGCTGTATGCTCAGGAAACGAGTGTGCGATACGTCTACTTTTGAAAGCTGGCATAACTGTTAACGTGAAAGACAATGTAGGAATGACACCTTTGTCACTCTCTTTGATGAGAAAGTAAGCGCGTCTTATATCATAATATACAGGTACTTAGAGCCTTAGGCTCCTATACGGACTAGGCTTTCTAATTTTTAATGTACGCGTAATCTAGGTATTTTGAATACGCGTACAGGGTATCTAGTCTACTAATTTCATGTTCATATTCAGTCACGAGCGAGGCCGACACGATACCAATAAGACAACATCAAAAATCCGTGGTCTGCTAAGTTCATTATAGCGGCCTGAATCTATGTTGAACCTATTCTCGGCCTATGTATTCAACAAGTTATTTCACACTTTGGAGTGTTGAAGTCGGTTCAAGTTTTTCGTAAAATTTTTCGTTTATGGAGTCGAAGTTTTGTCAATTTTATTTTTTTATTCTTGTAGGTATGTTTCTTTATGCACGTATAGGCAACGAAATCACTATGTAATTAATTTTACAAATCTCAATATATGTAATTCCCGTTAATCCCCGTTAAACCCGTTAACCCGTTTATTTTTACACTTTATTTATTTATAAGTATACATAAAAAACATTGTAGGTATGTTATGTATCATTATCATGATCATCATCATCTCAGCCATAGGACGTCCACTACTGGACTGGACTTAGGCATACCCCTTGTAGTATGTAGGTATGTACATAACATTGAATAATTGTCTATGGTGCTTTTTCAAGCATGGAGTATACCTAGGTATTAGCATCGTCGTACGGCCCTTTAACAATAGAGACTTAAATGCTAAAGAATCGTACCTAATCCTGTCCTACTAATATTATAAATGCGAAAGTTTGTGTGTTTGTGTATGTTTGTTACTTATTCGCGCGCAAACGGCTACACCGATTTCGATGAAATTTGGTATAGAGATAGTTTAAACTCTGGATTAACACATAGGCTATTTTTATTCCGGAAAAAGTATAGTTCCCGTGGGATAGTTGAGGTAGCGGGAAAACTGTAATCCTTGCGGGTGAAACTGCGGAGCGTCTCTGCGAGCTACTAGTCATTCATATTTATATTAATGACTAGACGCGTGGTCAGCCCCTGCAATCATTCCATTATCAACCTTTCCACTTATGTCATTCCAGCCAGTCATTGAGAGTTGCGAATCTTTTGTTTCACTATGGAGCGGTCATTCTGCCTCGTGGTAGTTCGGCTGATACAGGATTGTTTTTGCGTAAGTATCTGTAGTTATTTCTGGTAATGTTCGATTCCATTCTTTTTTCATGAATATAACCATTTTTCTAAGAAGGTATTGGCACTGATTCTGTTGTTAAACAAAACAAAACTGAAATTCTGGAAAATCATTGGTAAGTTATGTTTTTAAATGGTTACGATATAGCCCAAATTAGAATGACGCTTGTCAAAAGTAAGTTTTAGGTAAAGTAAGTGACCACTTATATGAAGCTAAGTAAAACTACCCGCCTTGGGCCAGCAATTTTATATAACTCGTCTAATACCTATTAGAGATAGCGTTGTAAGTAGGGAGTTATACGAATTTGAGTTTTAGCGTAGGTAAATAGAATACGAGCTGGTTTACCCCACTTCCAACTAATATTATAAATTTCAAAGTTGGGTGGATGTTTGTTACTCAATCACGCCAGATAGTCTATAATAATATAGTCTGGAATAGCACATTTTTAACCGACTTCAAAAAAGGAGGTTACTCAATTCTACCGTGTATATATATCATGTGTGTTCGCGGATAACCTCGTCGTTTATGAACCGATTTAGATGATTTTTTTTTGTTAGATAGAGTATACTTCCGTGGTGGTTCCATTTAAATTCATCAAAATCGGACAAGTGGTTTTTGAGTTATACCCTAATAACTGAAAAGTGCTACGCGTATTTTGATGATATTATTATTGTCGCGGTTTAAGACATCGACGTCCCGTGAGTAGCAAAGGTGCAACCGACTTCAACACTCAAGAGTGTGAAATAACTTGTCGAAGTCGGTACCATGAGCACAATATTGTGATGATAGTTACTTTTGTGTGAACTGTCATGGTACCGACTTCAACAAGTTATTTCACACTTTTGAGTGTTGAAGTCGGTTGCATTTTTTGTTAAACAATTTTTTTATCACTTACACATTTTGTTCCGTGTGTGTGTTCATATCTCATGTTCATCATGGAATAATTGTGTAGCGGGAAAACCGTCATCAACGCGGGTGAAGTCGCGGGGTCGCTACTAGTTTTGAATAATTTTAGAGAATTTTAGCTAGTTTAAGTGATTAAAGGGAGATAAGGGCCATTATGGTTCGTTATTGTAAGTAAATACGTAGTATTAAAATTTAACTCGTAAAAAATTTTTAGTAATCCTTCACCGATATATAGATTACTATATCAATACTAACTATGATAAAAGTATGCCAAACCGTATATAATCTATATTATTCTATATCTACATAGGAAGATTTTCACAACAACCAAGTGTGCTGAAAATATCCCACAGAACAAGAATCAAGCGTTTATATAATTTATGTCAGTCTGCTTGTCTGTCTGTTTGGCTGGTATTACCATATAACTCAAGTACGGCTGAATGTAATTGTATTTAGTTTTCACAGTTGTTTTCCTTATCAATGAGATTATAAGATACCCATTTTTCATTACAATAGGACGCATAAGATGGAATTATTAGGTACAGTTTTGGCCATGGGCCTTATGCCATACCAAGAAAAAACAAACAAAAAACAAAAGTGTTTCGTGCTGAAACGCCATTTTATTAAATTTGACCTTTTGCCTTTCGTTGAATAGTAATCAATTTCGTAGAACGTAAAACCAGCTTTTACCGGCAGCCTCGCACACCCTAATATAAATTTTTAAGACGTTTCAAACCAAATTCACCCCTACCCTCATTTCTACCCCCTAAGATATTATTTTCATAGAAAAGTAGCCGTTTACGTCTTTTTTTATGCTCTAGCGTCTAGCGTTTGACCACTATCTCACTCGATGATCGATGTAGTCGAAGATGTCATCACGCTAGATTTAGAATGCTCCCTGAGAGTCAGAGAGCGTACAAGATCTAGAAGCTCAGGAAGCTCAGGAAGCACTGCTGCCTGAACACACTATGTGTTTGGTGACAGTTTTTCAAACTTGAAGGTGGTAGCTAGCCCGGCGGGTATTCGAAAGTACCCTACCACCATGCTGGGAATTTGATAACGGTCACCGGAAGCTTAAATGTTGTTGGGGATCGAACCAGTGTCCATCAGTTTGACAGGCGACACTCCCCCCGCTGAGCTATCATCGCTTCAAAAGAGAAATCTAATGGAATTGTTCACTTTCAGAGTTTGTAATGATGTGCGTTCCTACCGAAGAAGATAAAAATATATTAGAACTGCTAGTGGAGAAAGGTGCTCTTGTAAATGATCCTAACGCCCCAGGTGGCAGACAAGCTCTCCATATCGCTGCTATGAGTAATAACTGCGAACTTATATCAAAACTAGTAGATTTGGGAGCTAAATTGCATATAAGAAATCACAGGGGTGAAACACCTAAAGAATTTGCAGCAATTTTCAAGTGTAAAGAAGCTATGGCTTTGTTAGAAGAACTAGAAAATCAAGCCTCGTCTTGCACTACCTCTGAGAGTAGTTTCAGTGATTCTGTCGCAGAATTAACAGATGTTCACTCAATCGAAAACCAAGCGGTGGTATCATAACTCGTAGAGTTAGGTACTATTATCAGGGGCTAGTAGTTACTATTAAGCCCGGGGCGTTAAACGACTAAATATTACCAAACTTTGGTAATATTTAATTTATATTTAATATGAAAAGCATTTAAAGGTTACGCTATCATCCGGGGCTAGTAGTTACTATTAAGCCTGGGGCGTTAAACGACTAAATATTACCAAACTTTGGTAATATTTAATATGAAAAGCATTTAAAGGTCACGCGATGTTTACGCGGGACATAATCTAGTGATAACTTTATCAATATACCCTCTGCTAAGATTACAAATGTTCAAAACAAATGATTTCTTTTATTTTTAAGCAGATTAATGAAAACATCATAAAAACAGGAGTGACCTCATTTTTTTGTCCACCAGTATAATTAAAAAATGAAAAAATATATAACCAACAAAGTTACAAAAATTTGGCTATATTTCGCATGCCAATATCATCTTGCGATCTCGCTCTAACAGTCACTGCATAAAACTCATCAAACTCAATAATGAACGATATAGGTAAAATTATTGTTGTAAATCTTCTGTCGTAGATTCAACTGTGCATTGAGTTAAAATTTGACAAAAAATTAGGCAACAACCAAAGTATTCGAGTTTTTCGCCTTATCTTCGGATCTAATCCCACATTAGGTAGTTAAAAGTAGTGATTTAATCCTATATCAGGCAAAATTCACGGATAATTTGATTGATCCGAGACGGCCGTAGACTAAATAGTAAATAAGCGTATTGATGCACTTTGTTTAAAATTTGATTTTGGTGTGTCCGTTGCCATTGTAACCAGTATTGACTGACATGACCAAAACCTGATCTTTTCTACGATGAAAGAAAGAAAGAAAGAAAGAAAGAGAGAAAGAAAGAAATAGTTTATTTGTGACACACATACACAATTTTGTACAAATAATAGTGCAATAAATAACAATAAGTTATGAAGGGATTTAAAAAAGTACTACAAATTTCACAAATTGGCCCCAACACAGCATAATGTTGGCTGCTAGCCAACGCTGGTCTTCCGTTGGAGCCATTTGGTGAGGTCACGTACATAGCATACATACATGGACTTCTAATAAATGCAAAAAAATAATAATAAAATAAATAAATATACAAACAAATACATAATGAAAAAAAATTAAAAAATATACGTGTAGGTATCATACAAAACTTAACAAAGTAATCGCAATATTTTATAAATGTGTAACTGTCGCACACAGTAGTTTAAAAGGGCTTAAAAATTTGTTTGCTTATATTGCACTCGTATCGTGCTTTATAGTTTCCTCCTGTTTTTGGTGTTCAGTAATATATTTTTTTAACTCAAGTCTAAACGTATGAACGATATTGTTCACGTGTACTATGTAAGTCACATCACCTGGTAAATCACAAGAAGGTGATATAAGAAGATCCGTAAAAAATGAAAGGCAATGAGAGCCAGCGGAATGCCAAGTTGAAGGGGCAGATGGTAATCGTAATGAATGATCACAAATAAATTTGGTCGATAGTGCTAAAAAGTTATCAAGTTGAAACCATGGAAATCAATGGGGGAGGCCTATGTCCAGCAGTGGACGTCCTATGGCTGAGATGATGATGATGATGAACGCCCAGTTCTTGTGAAGATCATTTTTGAACCGTTGGGGTCGAGAAATTGAGCCCGTGTGGACTGGGAGCATTACGGATTTCCCAAAACTTACAGAGCATTTGATTGGTGCGATGTATGATTAAATGTCACACATTGTCATAATTGGCCCAACTAATCAACATTGCAATTCAACGTGGCAATGCTGCCACCATTCTGGGTACGTTGCCAACTGTTAGCGGGTTAGAGCATTTGAGTTATTTATGACAACAGATAGTGGATTGCTCAAATGTTATTGTAGTAGCTGTAGTATTTTTATTAGTATTTTAAGAAAGGCGTCGGCCTATAATAAAAAGGAAGATCATTGGGAGCAGACTTCTCCCAATGATCTTCATTTTTATTAAACTTCTCCGAGAAGTATATGTCCAGTGGTAAACTAATGGACTTTGTAGAACGAAAATGATGATAGTGAAAGATGAAATATTGCGTCCAGAGTTCTTTAATACTTGATAAGCTATGATACGATACCACACGATTATTACATGGAGAGGATTTTTAAATCGATAATGAAGCATATATATTTTACCGATTGGACAACCATCTCTACGACATTTTTGTTTTGATTTTGACATTTGTGTTCAACTTCAGTTTCAAAGATGGCGGCCTTGTCGCAGTTGCTTTTCTCTGCCAAACAATACTGAAAAATTTGAGATATCCACCTATTTTTACTTTAATTAGAAATATAGTCAAATTTTCCACGAATAAGTTAATTTTATACTTCTAGTCATTTTTATAATGTGATAACAAGAGTACCGATGGCTTCCAATGTGCAAGACTTGCCTGTTCAGCAGACATTTGTGGAAGAGATAGATTACAGTGAAATAGAGGAATTATCGGTAAATATTGGTTTTTAATGTTTTGGTTCTATATTATGTTTTAACTGAAGTCCTTACTAAACTGGGTTTTTTCTCAGTTCGTGGGAAAAGGTGCATTCGGAGCAGTTTGGAAAGGATTATGGCGAAACACGTTTGTTGCCGTAAAGCACATAAACTCAGAGGCTGAGAAGCGGGAGTTTTCAATAGAAGTGCGTCAGCTGTCGCGTGTTTCGCACCCGAACATCGTACGGCTGTTCGGAGCGTGCACGAAAGGCGCCCACGTATGCCTGGTTATGGAATATGCTGAGGGAGGCTCCTTGTACAATGTTTTACACAACCGCCCCAAGCCCAAATACACAGCCGCTCACGCGATGAGCTGGGCTCGACAGTGTGCTGAGGTATCATCTTTTTGTCTTCTATATTTGAAAGAGTAGTCTGTATTTAGTTGTGGTACCTGTCTGTTATCTATTTAGCCTATTGTCAGTTAGACAGTATGAAGTAATAGTATAAATCCAGAGTATCAATTCTACTAATGAATTGTTAATGAATCATTGTTTTTGCTATTCTACTTAGAGTATTTATTTATTTTTATTTTATTTTATTTATTAACATTCACACAAGGTCTTCAGGTCCCAAACTAGGCAGAGCCTGTACTATGGTAACCTGATGACTGATATATATACTTATATACATATACACACTCAGACACAGGTCAAACAGACATGTTCATACACACAAATGTTTGACCTGTCTGGGAATCGAACCCGGGACCAGGGGCGCAGAAGGCAGAGTGCTACCAACTGCGCCAACCGACCAGTCAAGTATAATTGTAATAGATAAACAGATCTAATTTCTACTGCAGTGTGATTGAGATGCAATTGTTAATTTATTCCAAGTTTATTTATGATTGCATATGAATTACTATTGCATTATTTATGAATTGCTTCTCTTAATAAATAAGAGAATTGGCACCATAGAGGGTAAAATATGGCGAGGGTTTAGGTTGAGTGCTACTAACATTCATTTTTCTTTGAAAAGGTATGGAGTCTATATTCTATAAATATGATCTTTATTACTGCATCATTATAGTTAAGCTTAGGATATTATGCCCAAGTGGGCTCAGTTCTAATTTTCCTGGAGGAAAGAAAAATAAAATGACGTACAATCTCTCCAGCTCTACCTACTTGTAATTTTCTTACTGTGATATTAAGTGCAAACCCATGAGAATGAGTGTTAAATATCTCTTGAAACATTTAAACAAACTAGATCATAGTTATTAAAACTCATACTCATTATTGCTATAAACTGTTTCTATGGGTATAAAGTGACACACATTTTCAATATCATGATCTAAGCAGTTGTTGTTTGTGACTTGTAGATATACCTTAAAATAGATCATAATACCTTGACTTGTATTGTACTATACTTAAGTCCCTAGGGCCCTGCCCTCTCACCTATTTGGATCACCATTTGTATTCATAACTAACATTTTCTTTTCTTACATTCTAGGGAGTAGCATATCTCCACTCAATGAAGCCAAAACCTCTAATACACAGAGATTTGAAGCCACCTAATTTGTTGCTAGTTGGAGGTGGTGTGAGGCTCAAAATATGTGACTTTGGCACTGCTGCAGATAAGGCTACATATATGACTAACAATAAAGGAAGTGCTGCATGGATGGCCCCTGAGGTAACTCTTTTCTATTCTGAGCTTGTCTTCAGAAACACAGAGATAAGTGGTGCTTAGTATAAGTAGTGTAAATATTTTGAACTCATATACCATATATATAGGCCACAACTACAGAATACCTTCATGTCGCTTTGCCAACTAAGGGACCATTCAAGAAGTATATAATGCAATTTTTGGAGATTTTTGAAACCCCCTCCTCCCATATGATGCGCCGTAATGTTTTTCTGTGCATCCCCCTTTCCCCCAACTGTAAAATGTTACGTAACCACCACCGAGTGTGACCATTTTTACTGGAAATTCGCTAATATGTTTTTGTTTTAATTGTCTTTTAATTATATATTTCATTTAATTGGTCCCCAGACGTGCGGATATCCCCTCGAATGTAAAAGAAAGGAATAATTTTGGAATGCTAGTGGAGTGTTACTATAGTTTAGTTGGCAAAACGACATGATGGTATTCTGTAGTTGTGGGTTCAAATCCTACTAGTAGCTGAATATTCCTTCAAAAATGAATTTGTTTTGTTGTAATTTTGTAACTTGTTGATGCTTCAGTTCAACTCGGACAAAATAGAACTGAAAATTGATTAAGAAACTTCAATTTAGTATATTCTCATTGGAACCAAATTTTTTTCTCTTCTGGTGGCTCTTCATCACTGAAGGTCGGCAGGCATTGTTTTAAACATTTCATTGTTCAGGGCATAACCTAAACAGATATTCGATACTTGATTCCTGTCCACTGTCCTCACCCTTATGTGCTGCAGCCATGACAGTGTTCTTCTTCCCACAGAACCCGATATTAAAATGCAGATATTCATAGGTGCTTCCCACATAACCCGATATTAAAATGCAGATATTCATAGGTGATGGTGATTGCTTACAATCAGGCGGCCAGTCTGCTGCTTTGCCACCTATTACAGAAAATAAATCCAATTGAGAGGTTTTCTTTAATTAGTAACATGTAATTGTTTGTTAATTTCAGGTATTTGAAGGATCCACATATACTGAAAAATGCGACGTCTTCTCATGGGCTATTATTCTTTGGGAGGTGTTATCTAGACGGAAACCATTTGAAGAGGGTGGATCAGCATATAGGATAATGTGGGCTGTACATACAGGTACTCAATTTTAAAAAGGGTTGATACTTTAATTATAAGTTAGTAAACATATTTTTCATTGGCCTTAACTTACTAAACATTTTATTTCGATATCTGATTGTAAGCTGCAAGCTTTCACCTGATGGTTAATGTCACTTACAGCTAATACTGTTATTTTGAATGACATTGATCTATGATCATTGGGTCTGTGACATTTTAGAAATGTCATATTATGATAGGTCTAATATTTGTTGCTTATCTCACTTGATGCTTATTGTCCTTCCTTGTCCAATTTGCACCATTATTATAGGGGATGCATGTATTTTACTCAGTTATATCAGTGTGTAGTTTTTTGTTCTCCAGTAATATGATTCAAAATCCTCATTATAATCTTAGCTATAAGACGTCCACTGATGGACATACGCCTCCCCCATTGATTTCCACAAGGACCGGGTGGAAGCGGCTTGCATCCAGATTCAAAATAAATCTTTTTAAATAATTAAAATAATATATCTCTGATTCTAGTGGTAGTGGTGTCCAGAAGATATTGAAAACTTTTTTATTTTATTTTTACTATTATAAGTTTGCGTTTGACAACTGTCTCACCATAAATAATAAACCATACTAATGAAATAAAATCACAATTTATGAACTGATATTAAGTTCAGTTTTCTCGCTTAGACCACAATTACTGAATAATAAATGGCATATGAAATACAATTGAACACTTCACTTATTTCATTCTGAACCATGTATTAAATTTGCATATAATATAACTTCAATCCAATTGTTGTCTCATTTATCAAAACATTTTTTTATCACAGACTTAAAATAGAGAACAACAAATAAAAAAAAACATTATACACAATATAGAGAAAAATCTAAAAAAACAAAAACAGGTAAATTATATGAACTAGCAGGTGCAGTTGTTTGTTTTACAAAATGATTTGTATGTATATAGCATAGGTGCTGCATGTATGGTATATTACCCTATTAGAATGTGTATATGTATAGTAGTATGCTTTGTGCCGTGGTGGTACCGGCCTAGAATAGTACTCACCCATCTCTTCCTGTGGGTGCCGTAAGAGTCACGTACCAGAAGGTGGGCAGCAGCGCCTTCTGTGTATCGGAAATCATACTGCGCTCGCCAATCCGCCTGCCAAGTGTGGCGAGTATTGGCAAATCCCCCCTATATGGGGGAGGCATATGTCCAGCAGTGGACTTCCTATGGCTGAGATGAATGAATGAATGCTTTGTTTGTCTTCATTGTATATAATACAATAGGATATGTCTATACTAGGTGTGTTCTTGTCATTTCATCACATGAAAGAATTTTAAAAATTATTTATGTTATTTTTGTATTTATCGATTACAAACAGTTGCACATACTTACAAACTGTCTTTCCTCTTCGAAACATTGGTGTAGACAATTCTGTGATTAGGAATGACTGGTAAAATTTAATTTTCTCTGGAAAACATAGTGATATATCTAATTTGATTTATTACTTATTATATTATATTACTTATTCGAAAATATAAGTATCTATACACCAGAAGTTTTCGCATCCAATTCCCAATTCACATCCTGTTATCACAATAGAACCAGTTAAATATATATAATCTGCATCCATGTGATATATGTACCTAATTGAGGCATCAGATTCAGTTCCCAGTAAAATATGATATCACAGATTCACAATGCATGAGTCATGTCATATACAACCTTCTTGGTTGGTTCTGTAATAGGATTCATTGTCTTGGCAGTATCATTTGAGAGTGAACCTAAACTTGTTACATTCAATATAATATTGAGTTTTAAAAAATAAATATACAATAATCAACCATCCTTTTAGTAGCCGAGTAAAATTTTCTTAGTAAGTAATTCTTGTTAACATTTTGTTATCATGAATGGCTATACTGCTTTTTTTGATGAATTAGTTTATTTTAGTTTCTTTTTGGTCATGTTATTTATATGATACTAACTGCGGTTTCACTCGCATGGACTACGATTTTCCTTTTATCCCTCTAGAAATCATGGCAAACTTCTATTCATAACTACATTAAGTGACTTTTCAAATGAATATTCATGTGCTTTTTTTTATAAAAATAGGAAATTATATTTTACTTCTCGATGACTGTACATTCTACTTGTGAAAGAAATATTAGAATCTGTTTTGAGTTTATTCATTACAAATAGATGGACAAAAAATCGAATATATAATCTCAATATTACTGGTATCTTTAAAGGTTTTTAATGTGTTATAATGACGTACAATTGAATTTGTATTGTTTTTTAAACATTGTAAACAAAATCTGTATTGGTATCATTTTATTTATATTAAAATTTTTGTTTGTTTTTTTTTACCAATATTAGACAACATTAGATCATACCAATGCCAGCCCACTCATATTCACAGTACAGTGTTGCAGTGTCTTACAGGTTTTCCTCTCAAACAGAGAATATTAACCATCCACAAATCCTGTTGGTGAACCTCAGAAAATATTTTGATGTATTCGCAAACAATATGATATTTTTTTCTTTATATTATTGAGCTGTCATATCAGTCGGGTTTATTATAAAGGTTTCTTCTAAGTTTCCTATAAAAACATAAACATGCATTATTTATATACTTATTTCTCGACAATTGTTCTTGAATCTGAGGCAGGACTGTGTACTAACAATAGAATAATTATGTTCAAATTTGTTAAGGAAAAAGTTTGGCTACCTATGGGATTTGAACCCCGACTACTGAGTACCGTCCTGTCGCTTTGCCATCGAAGCTATAAGTTCAAATCCCACTAGTAGCTGAAATTATTCCTTCGAAAATTTGAACGTAAGTTCCGCCTAGCATAATGCAATAAAAGTATAAAACGAATAGAATAATTCATTTTAAATTTTCAGCTCCAAGTAGTTTTCGAAACTGAGTTCAAGCTATTTCTCGGTGTGTGCTAAATGTGTAACAAATGCAAAGGTTAATTGTTGTCTTTGTGGCAAATTCCAGGTCAAAGACCTAATCTAATTGAGGGATGTCCGGAGCCAATAGAGAGGCTGATGACGCAATGTTGGCACAAGGACCCTGCGGAGAGACCCAGCATGGCTAAGGTATTTATTCAAATTTATTTTATTTCAAGTTTATTTATTTAATCTACTATTATTAAACGAACTAAAAACAATACAATAAATAGCTCAGAATTAATGACATCTGCAGTAGTGTAAAACTGTGTCGCAGATGTCAACATCATGAAGACAACCACAATTCCACTAATATTATAAATGTAAGAGTTCGGGTGGATGGATGTGTTGAAAATTGGTTGTAGATACTTAAGGTCCCGGAATAACACATAGGCATTTCATCATCATCATCATCATGATTGTTTGTGTGCTGTGATTGAGTGTGTCCATGCCTGTCGTACAGAAAACCCTAATGCAGGGGTTTGAGTGTAATAAATAAATAAACGTTCCCGTAATAATTTATTACTCAAAATGTGCGATGAATGGCTATTACTACAAGTGAAAATGTATATTCCAGGTGGTGGATATAATGTCGTCACTGTGCGAGCTGTTCCCCGGCGCCGACACGCCGATCAACTACGACGATTGCGAGGTGGACGTGTCGGAGTGCTCGGACGACGAGTACACCACGTACTCGCACGACAGCCTGCCCGACACGGAGCTGTCCCACACCCCAGTACCCACACACTACACCGACACCGACACCGCCGGCGCCCACACTCCGCCCCGCCCGCCCTACACCCGCCCCAGCTACGTCGACACTCAAGTGAGTAAACTGCAGACAAAAATGGCCGCCGAGGCGCACCCCAGAACCGCGGCGTTCAGGGACGAATCAGACGCCGCTAACAGAATAGGACACGTACGGATTCCGAAGCAGTTCGCTGGACCTGTCCCAGAGCCGGGGAGATCGGGACCGATCGGTACAGTCGTCTCACCGGCGCCTTCCACATATGTACAAGCCGAAACGGGAGCCGTTTTGCAGGATTCTCTCCAAGTGACCAGCCCTCATGTGTTCAGTGAGACCTCTTCACCTAGAAGACTGTCCCCGATACCCAATTACAACATCGGAAATATGAACCCGAGGCACATCGATATTGATCAATATTCTCCAGCCAGAAGCCCCTCTGTGACGAGCACGGTCAACTCCAAAAAAGAGGACTACAATCAGAACTATTGCGATAGATTAAGTGCGGCTAACAGCCCCATGTCCCCCGCTGGAGAGATCAATGGGAACATATCGCAGAGGCCTTTAGACGCCGGTTACGGAACGCCTTTACAGATTGAAGTGGATCCCGTAAGTCTGAACACAGATAAATACCATTAATCCTATATTTATGAAACCAGTATGGATGGAGGCCCATTGACAACATATTCCAAAATATTATTTACATTTAATTATCTTTATATGTATTTTTATGCCATTGTTATATATGTATATAATTATTGTATGTGTTCTTACCATATTTAGCATGTTGTAATAATTTATTCTTCTCGTAACATATCTGTAACGCTTTAGTGAATGGATTCTTTGCTTTATTATTCCTTATCTTGCATTACATTCCCTTATGTGTATATGACAATGTAATTCTATTATTTTATTAGTTGATTACTTTTGACTTGTGTAATTAAAGTTTGGTTTTATAATTTTCAGAATGCATGGGAGTTCATCGACGTTGGTAATTTTGATGAGTACGGTGGAGTCAAAAACTTGGCTGGATTGGACAAATATTTTTATGTGACTGGTAAGTTATTTTGCATGCTCTTCCATATTTGTTCTAGATATTAGTAAATGTCTTTTCGTCAAATGCCTTCAATATATGTGTATGAATGAATCAATATAGTAACCATTCATTTCCTACTTATGCTGTGGTTTAAAATTCAGATTATTCACTATATTTGAATAATTCACGCTACAAGTCGGTTCAAAATATGACAATGTCCGTATATGTTTTGTGTTGTGACGTCATTTGTAGCATTCTTATAGCGTGAATACGGTGTTCAAGAAAACGAGGTGGTGCAGCGTGACTGTGTGCTAACGTCAAATTCAATTGACCAATTGACATTCGCCATTTGATGGTGGTGTATCAAAACAAAGTTTTCAACTTTTATTGTTCAAGGAATAGATAGTTACGCAGTGTTGCACTTAGCGATTTAAACATAAATCACGATTTCAAACTTCATCGGCTGAACAGACGGCCAAACAGCCCGAAAGCAATACATACAACATGCAACGCCGGCCGTGAAAGCCTTAGAGTTTACATTCATCAAAATACTTATACTTAGCAAAAATCTACAATCAGCTGATTTCTCTGACATTAGCACATAAAAGCGTACAATTTGCGGTTTATTTTTGGTAACGTGTATATAACGTTATGTCGGTGAAGACAATTTTAAACCGGGCGTATTCACTGTGAGCACTGTATTCGAATACTCCAAAAAATAAACCACAGAATACAGAATATATTTGTTGCATATAACTGTTGACAATTGACAAACACAACATTAGACAATCTCCATTTTTTTTTTTAATGTAGATGCTACCATAATGCTAGTTATCGCACATGCCTCAAAGATCACCTGTTCTAAGAACTAGGTTGATCACTTTTGTCTAGTCAGTAGTCAGATCATGAATCAATAATTAAAAATAAACGTGCAGACCTGTGCCTATTTATGTAATACCTTTAATTCTTCTATAAATTCTTCTGTAATTCTTCAATTTATATACATATATGTATATATATAATCTGAATCTCGGAAATGGCTCCAACGAGTTTAATGAAATGTAGTATGAAGGGGGTTTCAGGGGCGATAAATCGATCAAGGTTTCATGTTTAGACGTCGTTTTATCCGTGTTTTCAGGCAATGAAACACTGCTACATTATCATTATCATATGACTCTTCCTGACTTTGGACTAACACAGGTTACTTTTATCCTGGAAAAAGTATAATTCCTGTGGGATAATTAAAGTAGCGGGAAAACCGTAATCCACACTAGGCTCTACTAGTATGTCATAAAAATAAGTAATAATAATACGTTTTTATTTAAAAAAGTATTTTTAAAACAAGCTTGTATAGGTTTAAATAAATATGACCACCGTCATCGTTTCAGAAAACCCTTTAAAATGAGCTCAAACTCGATGGGTGTTGGGTATGGGTTGGACTGTATGATTTTTGGTTGTATTTATGGGAGTTCGAAAAAGGGGACTTACCTGTGGTGCCGTCAGGGTAGCCTGTTAGGGAACGCAAAACAAAAAACAAATACTAGGGCGCCCTTTCTCTACCTTTGCCTACGTTACCCTTATAAAATCGCGGCGATGACGGGGTCCCAGGAACCACGGATTGTCACTTTAGTTTAAATGTTTATAATGGTTCTGCCTTCTGGCCTAAGGCAAGAACCCGACAGATTTAACAATATCGATAACTTTACACGAGAAAAATTGATGCGGAATTGCACCGAGCTTAACGCCGACAACTTATTATACCGCCCGTGCCCACCTCAATCGTAATGTAATGTCAAACAAAAAGTGAAGTCAGGCGGCATAAAAACATTTGTGTTGCCACTGTGAATTCTGAACAATGGGTTTATCTTTTTTAGTTTAGTAGTTCCCATGGCCACCTTCCGACTCCATCATCAGTATAGCTCCCTGGTACCATTTTATTCTATTGTCACCAAAGATACATAGTGTACCACATTTCAGCTCAATTAGTTGAAGATATCTGCTTCAAAATATAGTTGCAAGATTTCACCCGAACAAATATACATTGCAGGTTAAATAAAAGCTTGTAAAAAGCATGTGCCTTGCTTAACAGTAACCTATTTATTTCTACTGCAATTTGGAATCTAATGACATAATAGGTCAATCAAAATTAAATTTGAATTGTGGCGTAAAAATGCATCAATTAATGCATCAATTCTATACAGCAGCGTCATGTCAACAAGACAACGGTCGCCGTGGCGCAATGTTCAGTGTCAGTGACATAATTTCTGTGTCTCCGGGACCTTCGAATCCCGACAGGGACAAACAAGTGTGCGATGAGTGTAGATGTTTATCCCGGGTCTTGGTTGTTTGTGTTTTGTGATTGTGTCTGTTCATGCCTCCACAGGGAATCCTAGTGCGGGGGTCTGAGTGTGATAAATAAAAAAAATAAAAAATATATATCGCCTAACATACGTCTATAGGTTCTTTTTAAATGTTGAATTAGCATTTACATACAACTTGAGGTAGGGTGCTAAATAGTCACTATGTTAGCACTAAAATTGCGTGTGCGCGTACTAGATTTAGTTCATTGGTTTTTGTTATACGATATGGAACTAACATTTGACCACTATCTCAATATTATTGGTAAGTGACGATGTGGATGTTAAGTCACGCTTGACCTAGAATGCTCACTGGCTCTCAAGGACTGCTGCCTGAACACACTATGTGTTTGGTGACAGTTTTTCAAACATGAGGGTGGTAGTGGTAGCTAGCCAGGCGGGTACTCGAAAGTACCCTACAACCATGTTGGAAATTCGGGTGTTACCTTCACCGGAAACTGAAGCCGTCGGTGAGGATCGAACCAGCGTCCGTCAGTTTCACAGCCGACGCTCCCACCGCTGAGCTATCATCGCCTCTAAATTTTAGGCGATGTTTAGGCATTATAAGATTGTGAGTGGTTCTTATGTCCATAGTATTTATGTGTCTATGACGTTGAAACTCCGAAACTTGGACGCTCTAGCGGGTGTTTATGAATTTAAGTTTAACATTTGAATGAAATTCAAATGAAAACTCAGAATCCGAAAATGGTTAGCTTACGGAATTGGTGCTTCTTGAAAAGTTTGGAAGGTGAGCGTTGAGATTAATTCCTTAGTCAAAAGTCAAAGTGACATTATTATATTGAGACACCAAGGAACGCGGTTGTGAACGTCAATAGAATATCCTACTAATATTATAAAGACGAAAATTTGTGAGTATGGATGTGTGTTTGTTACTCTTACACGTTCAAACGGCTGGACGGATTTGGATGTAATTTGGTATGTGGATACTTCAGGTCCCGGAATAGCACTTAGGCTACTTTTTAACCGACTTCAAAAAAGAGGAGGTTCACAATTCGTCAGTATATTTAAAAAATAATTATATGTCTCAATATACACAATGACATTTGATCCCGTCAGTAGCAAAGGTCACTGAAAGGTGTGGAAAAAACAATTATACAATAAAATGGAACTGCCTTCAACACTCAAAGTGTGAAATAACTTGTCGGTACCATGAGTGCAATATTTTGATAATAGTTACTTTTGAACTCTCATGGTACCGACTTCAAAAAGTTATTTCACACTTTAGAGTGTTGAAGTCGGTTCCATTTTTTGGTATTTTTCGACGTGATAACGTTTTATAAATTGATGAGCAGCACTCATGAAAAATAGTAACGTTCCGCGTAACGTTCCACCTGAGTTTTGTATTACATAAAATAATCAAAGTCAAAGTCAGTCAAAGTCAAGGTCAAAGTCAACGTCAAAGTCATAAATGAGTATGACGTTATCACGTAAATCTATCGTCCGTACACCGACTTTACAGACAACCAATTTTTTTTATATATATAAGCTATCTCCATACCAAATTTCATCGAAACTGGTGTAGCCATTTGAGCGTGAAGAAGTGAAGTGAAGAAGTAACAAAACACACAAACTTTCGCCTTAATAATATTCGTGTGATGACTACGCTTTATTAGAATCTCCTAAATGTAGTCAATCCAACATGCTATGTCTTAAAAGATATATCAGCGATGACATTTTTTAGGAAATCTCAATCCGTTTTTTATGCTTCGTTGTCTTGCCAACAAAATTCAAGAAAAGCCTGTTGTTATGCTTTCAAAAAGATGACTGGGTACTTCAAATGGTGTAAAAATTACATCATCATCATCTCAGCCATAGGACGTCCACTGCTGGACATATGCCTCCCCCATTGATTTCCACAAGGACCTGCTGGAAGCGGCCCGCATCCAGCCCTTGCCTGCGATCTTAACCAAGTCGTCTGTTCACCTGGTCGGTGGCCGTCCTATGCTGCGCTTGCCAGTCCGTGATCTCCATTCGAGAACTTTTCGGCCCCAACGGCCATCAGTTCGTCGAGCTGTGTGCCCTGCCCAATGCCACTTCAACTTGCTAATCCTCTGGGCTATATCGGTGACTTGCGTTCTTCTACGTAAAAATTACGATTGGTACCAATGCACGCGTATCCCCCGAAGTTATTTCGGTACTTCACCGGAATATAGTAACACTCTGTGATTCACAAATGTTATATGACGCGTGCAATTTATCTGGCACCCGATCACGCGGTGTGGCTAATGTGAATCAATCTTTATTTCGGTCATCAAATTATTATCATTGTTTCATTCATGTCAGCCATGGGACGTCCACTGCTGGGACATATTCTAGGCAGGCGTGCTCCACCGTAGACCGCATCATCACTTAACATCAGGTGAGATAGTGGTCAAACGCTTGCCTATTCCCAATAAAAAAAAATAAAAAAAATATATATATGCCTCCCCCATATAGGGGGGATTTGCCAAAAACTCGCCGCGCTTGGCAGGCAAATTAGCGAGCGCAGTATGATTTCCGATCTTTAGAAGGCGCTGCTGCCCACCTCCTGGTACGTGATCCCTTACCCGACTCTTACGGCACCCACGGAAATAGATGGGGGAGGACTATTCTAGGCCGGTACCACCACGGCACATTATCATTGTGCTCAAAGTTATTTATTATTGTTGATTTTCTTTAGTTATCTTTCTCGCAGTTGACTTGCGTGTATGACATGCTGCGTATCGCCCCTTTTTAGTTTTCAAATTAAGCGTAGTATTAGCCTTAGAATAAGATCTCTCTTATCAAAGTAGTGTACTCATACATGCTAATGCTCTTCTCTTTTTTTAATAATATCGCACTTACCTATGGAAACTCTCATGTTTGTTTTTTAGTTAGTTCTCACACGCTACTCGTAATTACAAAAGAAATGTTCTTGTAGTCTTGTACTAGTACCAGAAATAAAATAAGTTTCCTTTTTTATATACTTTGTGATCTAGCGTTTGACCACTATCTCACTTGATGGTCAGTGAAGATGTGGTCGAAGATGTTATCACGCTAGACCTAAAATGCTCACTGGCTCTCATGGACTGCTGCCTGAACACACTATGTGTTGGTGACAGTTTTTCAAACTTGAGGGTAGTAGCTAGCCAGGAGGGTATTCAAAAGTACCCTACCACCATGCTAGGAATTTAATAACGGTGTTACCTTTACCGGAAGCTCAAGCTGTTGTTGTGGATTGAACCAATGCCCGACAGATTGACAGGCGTCGCTCCCCCCGCTGAGCTATCATCGTTTCAAAATCTAATAATAATAATATGGGACAACATTCACACAAGGTCTTCAGGTCCCAAACTAGGCAGAGCCTGTATTATGGTAACCTGATGACTGATATATATATTTAAATACATACTTATATACATATACACACCCAGACACAAGTCAAACAGACATGTTCATACACACAAATGATGGACCTGTCCAGGAATCGAACCCGGGACCAGCGGCTCAGAAGGCAGAGTGCTACCAACTGCGCCAACCGGCCAGTCGAAATCTGCTGCCTTATTAGGTCCGCGGCTATATGCATTATTGCGCCGCATGAGTAACTCACCCCAAATAGACACTCTTGTGCCAGGACGAGCGCTGTGACTCACTCGCTGCCGTTTATTTACGGCTATCATCGAACATATCGTTCGCTATTGGTACCACATCTATGAAGATGTGGTGCAAACAGATGATTAATAGTACTTTATGAAACTGTATCATAATAAGGGTTCTCAAAACACGAGTGTTAGTTTAAATACGAGCCGTAGGCGAGCTTTTTTATAGCATTACACGAGTGTAGTGTGTACTTTATTTAATCTCATAAAATCGATAATGAAATTTACGTAAAATCACAACATATGTTTGCATTTATTTGTAAACGTTTAGCGCCGAAATCCATTTACTGGTCGCGCATGCGTGTTGCGCCGCGTCCACAGACTATCTAATTGGTTGGAGGAAAAGTTTCATCGCATTTTTTAAGAAAATCCAAAACAGTTTTTAATTTAGTTTATCTACATTTAACTAAAGTAGTACCATTTTGTTCAATAACTTTTGTCATCTTGTAGGTAAGGACATGATCCCATTGCTATAGAAATTTTGGAGCTTCTGATCAAAATACCGCGACAAGTGGTTTTGGCAGTCTTCTTGTGATGTTAACCTGACACTGCCTAAAGAATTCTGAAGAGACCGAAACAGGTGGAATTCTCAAGGTGTAAGGTTAGGACTATACGGCGGATGCATTGACACCTCCCAGCTAAACTCGCTTAATCTTTGCTGAGTGGCTAAAGATGTGTGAGGTCTAGCGTAATCATCAAAAACCACACCCCTTCTGTTGATTAATTCCGGCCGCTTTCTCTCAAGTTCTTGCTTTAATCTCATCAGTTGTTCGCAGTAGAGTTCAGATTCGATAGTCCTGCCTGGTGGTAACAGCGCATAAGGGGGCGTCCATTAATTACGTCAGGTGTTTAGGGTGAGATTCGGCTTGGCCCCCTCCCCCCCGGGGAGGCCGGGGAGCCGAATCTCACCCAAACTCACATGGGGGAAGGGGTGGGTTCGACAAATACTCACGTATTTTTTTTTCCGCAAAGAACATTGTAATGTAGCGAGAAGACTGGGTTAAATTAAGTAAAAATATTTTTTGTATGGTTCTCTCTTCTCTTTGACATCAAAATTTCCGGATTGAAAACGCTTAAACCAAATTTGTGCTACTCTCACAGACTAAGTCCATAGCCGTGAAAAAATTCACGGCTTGCGTTGCATTTTTACCTTTTTTGTAGTAAAATTATAAAATGTGTCGAATTTCTTCATTAGATTCAATCATCTTGAAGGTACGAAAAACAAATAAAAATCACACATTTTCCTAATTTGAATTTGGAATGCCTAAATAATTATCTCTAAATTTTTAATGATACAAAAACCAGCCAGATACAAATAGTATAGCCAAAGAGATTTTATTACAAGTTCATACATACTATAATGCGAAAAGACTTATTCCCCATCCGTGTCTATATATAGACACACGGGTTAAAATTTTATATATTTCAGAGCAGTGTTGCAGCTTTCAGGTTCTATTTGATATTTAAACGGAAATATATCTTTTGGAGATTGAGTATATCTACACTATTACCCCAAAGTAAAATTCCCTATGTTATCAATTTTGATTAATTATGATTTTTCTGTTGAATTTATCAATTTTGGTCAAATTATTATAAAATCGATCTCGATTATAAACATAATATCACACACGTTCAAATTATTTAAAGGAAAGAATTCGACTATCAGTGGGACTTGAACCCACGACTACAGAATACCGTCCTGTCGCTTTACCCAACTAAGCTATGGTAACACTCCACTGGCGGTCCGAATTTATACCTTCATTTTAACATCTGAGGGGATGTTGTTCTTAGCGCCATCTACCTTTAATTGTATGAACAATTAATAGGACTGATTGATCGACATTACAGTTGATATCGTATCAAGCGAAAGCACCCTACCCTCATTGTAAGAGTTTTATGGTTAATTGCATTTTCCGCCTAGCGTGTGGTTTATGGTTTTATTAACCATAAAACTACAATATGACATTTTATATGTAGCGAGTTCTTATTATATGTCTACAATTTAACTGCCTATGTTGCACACTGCATAACTAATCATTCAACAGTTGTTCAAGTATTTAGAAGCCCTAACATTTAATTTATAGTGCACCTAAATAATTTCAACAGTTCTTAGAAGAACATCTTCGTCGCACGTCGCCATTTTACAGCGAACGCTGCTTCAAATATCAAATCGTGAATCATCACATCACACACTGTGTGAGTAGCGTTTGCCTTCGGATTCGATCTCGCAACAATCTAGGAATTTAAATTACACTCAATCCCCCGCACTAGGATTCCCTGTGTCGCGGAAGGCATGGACACAGACAATCACAGGACACAAACAACCAAGACCCGGGACAAACACCTACACTCAGCGCACAAATGTTTGCCCCTGCCGTGATTCGAACCAAGGGCCCCGGAGATACAGAAGTCATGTCACAGACCACTGAACCACGGCGACCGTCAACTGATACGAGATAACTTACTTCATCTGCATTTTAATATATACCGTTTTTTTTGACGTGATAACGTTTTATAAATTGATGAATACCAGCAACACTCATGAAAAATAGTAACGTTCCGCGTAACGTTCCACCTGAGTTTTGTATTACATAAAATAATCAAAGTCAAAGTCAGTCAAAGCCAAAGTGAAAGTCAAGGTCAAAGTCAAAGTCAGTCAAAGTCAAAGTCATAAATAATTATGACGTTATCACGTAAATCTATCGTCCGTAAACCGACTTTACAGACAACCATTATTTTTTTTCGTAATTAGCGGCGTTATTGACGTAGTTATTAGTGACGTTGGTTTTATGAACAGACTTTTTTTTTAGGGTAAACTTTAAAATTTTCCATACAATAAGTTGTAAAGATAAACCAAACAGAAATATTGACGAAATGCACGAATTATATCTTGTGAGGTTTCTATTAACGCAACATGAATAAATATTACATTATACAAATGAATGATTGATTGATTGATTAAACATTGCTAACAAGGTAAATAGAAGAAGAAGAAGAAGAAAATACATTTATTTATGACATTCAACACACATGAGAACACAATAAGAAAAAAATAAGAAAAATTACAAAAAGACAGATATGGTGTATGTCATAAATTTGGTCCCGAACTCAGCATATGCTAGATTTTAAGCCAGCGCTGGTCTTCCGTTGGGTCCCAGTTAAATGACGTCACGGCACGATTCAACAACAATTAATATTAGTTTTATATAATAATTATAGATATGTGCTACACGAATATACATACAGATGGACAAAGATAAAAATGTTTATTACTATAGATAATATTATAAATTTTACAATAAATAGAAGATACATTGAAAAACAGAAATTAACACATAACTCAAGATTTGGCAATAATTAGGAATACAAAATTGATAGAATATCAAAGAAATATTTGATATAATTACCATTATATCTCCATATGAAATTAAACATAGGTACTATAAATATCTAGTAATACATTTAGTAACTAGTTAGCCAGCTGCTTGTCTCATATGGCACTTGTATCATGCTTCAGAGATTCTTGCTCCTTTTGATGATTATATATAAAAAGTTTCAATTTGTTTCGAAACGCATGAAACTTTTGTAAATTTCTGATCGGCGAAATATAATACCAAGGGATTATTACACACATGTTTGAAATTTCATAAAACTTTATAATATCCTGATAATATATCCTTTATAATATAAAGATTTTATAATATCCTGTTAGAAATTGTAATTATGTTTTGCTTAGATAGCACTTTTTTACTAATCCCACTAATATTATAAAGTCGAAAGTTTGTGTATTATGTTTGTTACTCCTTCAGGTTCAAACGGCTGCACCGATTTCGGTGAAATTTGGCATGGAGAAAGATTAGACTCTGGAATAACACATAGGCTACTTTCATCCCTTAAAAAGTGTTTTGCTCGTGGGATAATTGAGGTAGCGGGAAAACCGTAATCCACGCGGGTGAAACCGCGGCGCGCTGCTAGTAAAAAAATACGCCTGTCATTTTCTGAATGTAAGCTGTAGATTGTATATAGAAATTAAGTGGTTTTAGATTTACTCCCCCCGGCCAATTTAACTGCGCAATAAACGCGTTTTATTACAGGTGTAGGTTGCATTTTATCTAGCAGCATCCACAACAATGAGTCATAGCATCACTGCTTCAGTACTTTTCTTCAACTAAGTATTTTAATACTTAAATTGTATTTCGTGACATTCCATTGATATAAATTTCAACTTTATCTTCTTATTTGCGTTGGCTTGTGCCGGGTGCCAATTTAGCCAATGTCACATGTCCTTTTTGTGCTTAATACGAAGACCAACCAATATATATAGATAGATAGATAGATAGAAAATTCTTTATTTGTTTCTCCAAGTTTTACAAAAGTAACTTAATAGATTTATTATGTATATATTATATAATATATATATTATAGCTTATAGCTTACAATATCCTGGAGAAACAAAAGGCGGACTTATCGCTTAAAGCGATTTCTTCCAGTCAACCTTTTGTTTTGGAGGATTTCAACAAAAATAATGGTGGCATGCTTTCACCTGAAAGCTGTACAGTAAATTAAATTAAAAATAATAGATTACCTAAACCCTAAGCGCATAAGGCGCATATACTTATAGAATACAACATTTACTTACATATATAAAGCTAATACATACTATAAATAATATATATATATATATATATAAATATATATATATATATAAATATATATATATATATATAAATGCCAACTAAAAGCTCTGGAGTCAATCGAGAGGCGAGCCAAAAGAATCATCGGCTGTAACTCTTTGGTCGAACGTAGGCTTCAGAGCCTTGAACACCGGCGTAGAGTAGCAAGCCTATCGGTTTTCTATCGGGTGCATTTCGGAGAATGTGCACTGGAATTACACAATCTGATTCCACCATCCCCTTTCTATCATCGTTCGACTCGACGTACGGCAATTCGCCATCGCTATATGGTAGATTTACCACCTATACGCACGAAGCGTTATGCTTCCACTTTCTTAATGCGTACTGCCAAGGAATGGAACTCGTTGCCCGAGTCTGTGTTTCCCGATATGTACAATCCTGGAGTCTTCAAGTCGCGAGTGAATAGGTACCTTCTAGGTTTGCGTGCTAAATCCTAGACAACGTCATCACTTAACATCAGGTGAGACAGTTATCAAACGCAAACTTATAATATGTAAAAAAAAAAAAAATAACTAATATAAATATGTACTTAATTACACATATTGTATAGGTTGACCACTATCTCACTTGATGGTCAGTGACAATTTGGTCGAAGATGTTATCACGCTAGACCTACAATGCTCCACATATAAAAGTCAGTTCAAAATTATTTTATTCATAATAAGTCACATACAACTTCTAAGGACAAATCGTTTACATACGTTGAATTCGGCACTTCATAGAAGTGATTCGTGTCGATAAAATTAATATCAAATCTAAAATGTTCTAAAATCCAATTATACCTAGATATTGACGCAATTTTCTGATTGAAATCTAATGCAAAGCAATTCATATATGAGAGAAAATATTAATGCAATACGTTTTTCAATAAATTGAATTTGTGGGCTAGAAATAATATGATAATAAAATATGTCGAAATATAATTTCGTGGTGCCAAATTGTCCAAAAACATAAGTTTATAATTAATTATTATATTTGGGCAGTACATACAATCACACGTCCCAAACAGGAAGGAAGGCCATCGCCATCCAGGAAAGGGTAGAGCGTGACCATAGATAACCCACTCAACTCTGGCCCCGTTTTTAGGTTGAGTACAGACATCACATCACTTCACACTAATAGAAAAAAAAGTTACGGAATAAACGGTAGGCAGCTGGATGGTCCGAAATTTGACAGGGACTTTTATCCATCTGCAGATCAGAAGTATCTCAAACGCCATTTAGAATCATTGAAAGTTGCATGGGTACTGTTTACCTAGTCTCCTACTGAAATATAGAGATTAAAAAATCAAAAACAGAACTTGAAGGACAGTTTTTATAGACAATACGCCAGAATAAATTTAATTACATTATGATACAGCTCTTCTATGGACAACTGCAACATAAAATAACTTTATCACCATCAAGATACAACTCAGCTGGACGAAGGTGGTCGCAATGCAATTTTTCTACATAATATAATCTGTGGATGTGGCATAACACGCATGGCATGGCCCTAAACGTATACAAATAAAAGCAAACATATGTTGTAATTTTATCTAAATTTAATTATCTATTTTATGAGATTAGGTAAAGTAGTGTATTAAACTGGACATAATGTTAAAACACTCGTGTTTTTATAATTCTTATTAGGAAACAGTTTCATACTGTCTGTATCTATCCATGATGACTTATATCACCTTCGAATTTTCTTCATTTTGAGCTTTATTTTTTTTATTAAACTGCAATGAAATGCCACTTATTTGCTCAGCCTCTTAGAAACGACGCTTAGGATTTATGGCGGAGAGCATTTATTTACTAACACGTTTTTCAATTGTGCACACACAATCAAATTAAATGGCCTTTTTATGTTACATATTTTGGCACTGCCATGGTAATCTAAGCCGTACTGCTCGTCGGCTCTTCGACGAAACTTTTCATTTTTTTGTTTTGTCTTGAAACACAAAAAATCCCACCGATTAGCTATCATCGATAATTTAGCGGTGGTAGTGTCGGCTTTATAACTGACGGACGCTTGTTCGATCCCCACCGAGACGGCTTGAGCTTCCGGTGAAGGTAACAGCGTTATCAAATTTCTAGCATGGTGAGTGGATACTTTCGAGTACACCCTGGCTAGCTACCACCCTCAAGTGAAAAACTATCACCAAACACATAGTGTGTTCGCAGGCAGCAGCCAGTAGTAAGCATTCTAGGTCTAGCGTGATAACATCTTGACCACAACCTCACTGATCATCAAGTGGTGGTCAAACGCTAGATCTATATCGTACAACTAAAAAACAAAAGAAAATATCCATAAACCCAAAATTAGTAGTTTACTATTTGTTAAATAATACAACTATATGCGAAACTATCGATGTGCGAGCCTGATTCTTACTGGCAGAATTAGAATTACATTTATTCTTAGCAAGTTTCAAGTTAATACACATGATGATATTAAACTAATAAAACAGTTAAAATGCTTTGAAGTTCTTATTACAAATCTCCATTCGTATTATTATTTTTGCTGTTTTTATTAGCTCTGTATATTATATTTAGTGAAGGCAATTACCGGTATCAGTTAGGTTATTGTTTTTGTCTTTTATTGTAACATCTGTACTCGCATATAATATCTTAGTCTTTGTCGTAACAAGGAGACTACACAGTTAGGTACTCAAATCTACATTATTTGCCTGTCTCCACCTTTTACTTTGAATACTTTAAAATACTTTAAATTATTATGATGTCAAGAAAACGTAAACTCATGTATCGTCTGTATTGTAAGCATACCCACTCGATATGATTTATTTACTTATTTTATTTTATAACTTCTTTCTTTTTTTATTTATAATATACATATTATTACGGCCATTCTACATGATGTATTGTGAGGAACGGATGAGACTGAGTCCCACAACACGGGATTTATCCTAGTGTGGAATTCAGAGTACATGGCAATGTATTATTCGTATGTTAGTTATTAAGTCAGGAAAGAAAGAAATAAACTATTAAATCGGCATTGTGCTGGTTGTGAACAACCAGCGCTAGTCTTCCGTTAGTAATAGTAGTAATACTAGGTCCTTTCAATAGTATAAGATTTAAGAAAGCAGGAAAATCAATAATCTGTTCGTTAGAAGGAAAAACTGGACTGTCCGTTTTTCTCTACACCTCATCTCGTACAAAGAGAAATTCCTTGAATTTTGATGTTGTTTTATTTTGTTAAAACAGATAGGCAGACGTACATTTTATTATAGTGGGCGCTGGGCCCATTTCGCAAAACAAACATGACTGCGTTGATCGAACATAATCCGAAGAATTCTAACTACAGAACTACCTAATATCCGAAACAGATATCATTTCACGGAATATAGTTTTTACGTTCCTGCAAATAAGATTGATAATTACGTGGATGTTCCAGTGGTTTTAAGGCTTGATCATTGCTTTTGCAATAGACAATACTAGACTGCGCCCCGCGGTTTTACCCGCGTGGTGATGAAAAACAAAAAATATGGTGATGCTGAAAATAAGCCTATGTGTTAAACCAGGGTATAAGCTATCTCCATACCAAATTACATTAAAATCGGTTCAGCCGTTTGAGCGTGATTGAGTAACAAACATCCATCCATCCGTCGTAAGTTTCACATTTATAATATTATTGGGATTGAGTATTTTCTTGTAAACTTGAAAAAATACCATTTGTTAGAACATATCATTCAAGGTTCATTCTGATTGAACAATATTTGATTTTATCTGCTAATTTATTTGTGAATAAATATTTTCTATTGACCATATTTATCTTTTATCTAAAATTCTCGCGGTAACGCACAAATGCGCTTGAACATCTTACGCCAGAAGAGAGCAAATTAAAAATTCCAATAGTAGTGGTTAGTACTGTTTTTTGAGCACGTAGGTCATCTTTAAAATACATGTTTGTAATATTTGAAATCAACACGTATCAGGATTTGTCCGGCCCCCTCTGCCTGTAAACACCCGCGAGTATCTAGTGTCATCGGCCCCCATTAAACCCTTAATGCCTTGTCTTATTTGGCAAGGGGGCGTCGATAAATTACGTGAGGAACTTTTAGTGATTTTTCGATTGATTTGATTGATTGATTGATTTTGTTGGATTTAACCAGGATTTGTTACTTGAGATTATTAAAATCGTAGAATAGAACCACACAAAAAATATTATTACCTAATTTATCCCAGTTTTCTCGCTACGTTACAATGTTCCTTGTGGAAAAAAAAAGGGAGTATTTTTTTATTTTTTTTATCTTTTGTATTTTTTTCAAACCATATGAGTTTGGGTGAGATTTGGCTTGACCCACTCCTCCCCGTAAACACATCACGTAATTAATGGACGCCCCCCAAGAGCATGTAACCAAAAAGCGTTCTTTCTTTATTTAGGTGCTCATATTGTCTATGACTGACGTTCTTATTTTTAACTTATTAACGTGTATTTCCGATTTCTGTGACACTTCTCATATATTTCCCCTCTTCGGTAATATGTCACGCGATATCACTGCCATAAATTAATACAATGGTGCTACGTAATTTCTATTGTTTTTTTTTATTTTTTATTTATCACACTCAGACCCCTGCACTAGGATTCCCTGTGTCGCGGGAGGCATGGACACACACAATCACAACACACAAACAACCGAGACCCGGAACAAACATCTACACTCATCGCACAAATGTTCGTCCCTGCCGGGATTCGAACCCAGGGTCCCGGAGACACAGAAGTCATGTCACTGACACTGACCACTGCGCCACGGCGACCGTCTCTCCGCCGTCAGGCGAACTCTTGCACTTGGTTAATACCTATAGCCCAGTCAACGACACGTTCTACCGATAGATAAGGTCATTCTCACCGGGTTAGCAAGTCACTTAGCCAAATGGATGGTGAAACCAGGATTGGTCATGTGCTCGGAGCAGTGGGCCACGGTGACCGTCAAAATTGAAGCTTCAATACAATTTAAAACCAATGCAAGATATCACGGCGCATCCATAATTGTATGTGCAAGATCTGTTGTATTGTTCAATCAAAGATGCGCCGTCACTCTGGTGATGACTCAAGCTAATGTAACGCTCATGACGTAATTCTCAGTTGCCGTTCCTTGATCTAATTTTTACATGCATCGAACGCTCTATCCTGTTGCCAATATTTAGATACATATAAACTGATATAGTACGGTCCAGATGCGACTTGCAGGAGGACCGCCCCGCTGTCCCGCAGTCCCGAGTGAGTCACGCTTCTCGGAAGAGGCCGCGACTATTTTAGACTGTGTCCGCTTACCTTCTAGGAACCGGGAGTTGCGGCTAGTAACTGTTATTATAATCTGCGGTCGCGGGACCAACGACCGATCCCAACGCCCAGATGTATTGTTAGATCGGTAACGGGGTTGCTTATCCACCACCGCATCGGTTCCTAGGTTTATTCTCGTTAATCCCAATCGGTCGTGAATCCGGGAAGCTGTTGTGATTGAGCTACCTTAATTGCTGAGTTCGGATTTGATCAGTGTGCGTTTTTGTCTGTTTCTTCGCGGTTAGGTATCGTACCCATTTCGTAGAATTTGGTGCTCGTTATATAGATACTTATGATACAGAACTTCTTTATATTGAGAGACATCAGAATGAGTCTGATGTCTCTCAATATAAAGTAGTTCTGTACAAAATGTACATGTAATGCATAGCATAAATACGTTCAACAAAAGTTCAACAAAACAAGACTATAAGTTATATTATTGATATACAATAGATATTATGTTAGGTTTAAATAAGTGCGTATAATTTATTTAGTGTTTTCCAAATCGGAAATTGATTTTTAAACTATTTGTAAATACCGTATTGTTGTTTAATACCCATAATAATGTATAATAAGTAGCTGTACAAAGAATATGAAACTGCGTCATAAAGCTATAAAACCGATGAGATTTTTATAGAGCTCAGTAACGTGACATCTGTGCGTACGGACGTGCGTCTGCGCAGATGGCGAGACGAACCGCTCTGTGTTTACTCGCCGCTTCCGCACATCTCGATCTACTTCTTCCTATATTTTTCTGAAAGTCTATAGCCACGACTATCAGAACGCGTATTATGCGTTCCGTTCTATAACTTTATCACCTAAATTAAAAAAATATATATTATATAGCAGAGATATATGTATATATTATTAATAAAAAAAAAATATAATACACAGTACAGTAAATATTATAAAAAGTTAATAATATCATATGACTTCATATTGGAGATGGGGCACAAATCGATTATGATCATTTTTGACCGACTTCAAAAGAAGGAGTTTACTCAATTCGACCGTATATGTTTTTTTTATGTGTGTTCGCGGATAACTTCGTCGTTTATGAACCGATTTGATGATTTTTTGTTGGATAGAGTATACTTCCGTGGTGGTCCCGTTCAAATTTCATCAAAATCGGACAAGCGGTTTTTGAGTCATACTCCAATAACTGAAAAATGCTACGCGTATCTTGATGATATTATTGTCGCGGTTGAAGACATCGCAGAACACACAATGACAATTAATTGATCCCGTGAGTAGCAAAGGTCACTGAAAACAAAAACTGCAACAAAAAATGAAACCGACTTCAACACTCAAAAGTGTGAAACAACTTGTCGAAGTCTTCTTAGTATTTGTATCGACCTCCTCCAAAACGTATACGTGTATATTTGGTAGTTCTGAGAATGGATCGAAAAGATTCACCTCTCCTTTAACAAATAAAACTGCCTACAAACGAAAAAGTTCCTTATACTTAACGCATTTAAGTTTAAATTTTAATGACAGTTCCTGATTATCTGACGCGAGTTTAACATTTTTTTCCCCCATACAAAAACTGCACAACGCCGCAAAAGAAGTTTTCACTTCAAAAATATGACAGCGTCAACGCAGACCACATTTTAGATACAGTGAAATATTCATTATTTTTTTAGTCTAGTTAATATCTGGCTAGTTTTGCGGCATGGCAAATAAGTCGTATTATTTTCATGGGTGCAGGCGTGGCTGGGCATCTCGCTTGTTATGCGTATCTCAAATGAACAACGTGTTGATTTTTATACAGTAACTGCGGCCTTTGAGCCGAGCTCAGAAACAACACCACCGATTCCTCCTCCATTGATTATCGATATATTAAACATATGTATAGAGTGTATATCCCCTCTAAAATACCAGGTATCCAACGGGCTATACATTTTGTGTAAACGTTTACCCCTCTTGACCTTTTCGCCACCACGTGATCTAATATAGGTAAATATAGGTAGGACTAATTCGTCACTATTTTTGAAGTAAAAACTTCTTTAGTGGCGCTGTGCACTTTTGTATGAGGAAAAAATGTTAAACTCGCGTCAGAACCTCCGGACGTCAGGACGTGACGTCATCAAATTAGTAAGACGAATGGAGAGTAGACCGCCGTTGAAATTTAAACGTAAATGTGTTACGAATAAGGAAAATTTTCGTTTTTTTGTAGTTTTATTTGTTAAAGTCGTTTTGTTACAAGTATTATTGAGTTCGGTTATCAGAACTCCGATATTATAAAGATGAAAGATTTCATTGTTAGAATAAAAACGCCATCATGTTAATTCTATGTGTCCCACTAATATTATAAATCTGAAAGTTTGGATGGATGGATAGATGTTTGTTACTCAATCACGCCAGAACGGCTGAACGGATTTGGATGAAATTTGGTATGTAGCCTGATACTTCAAGTCCTGGATTAACACATAGGCTACTTTTCATCATCATTACCAATAATGTGTGTCTGCCAGCACTCCCGGAGTGCAACCGGTTGTTTTTAATTTATTATTGTATATGTTCTGCGGCTGCCATAAATCTTTTTCGTCTCGTGACGGTTGAAAACGCGGACATTAACACTTAGCAAAATCCACGGTGCACGAGAAAAAACTCATTCACCTCTCATAACAATCGTCGAACGCTAAATCGAGCTAGCGCATTTGTCCGGTGTCAACAAAAAGAAGAGGCGCGGGAGCGGGCGGGGATGAATCATCGCGATACAATTAATCTAATTTAAGGTTATCGGGGAGGTGGTGGTCGCAAGCGTCACACAGTCTCGCGAGAGGCGCGTACCTACCCGGCGGCGGCGCGGGCGCATCGCTGTCACGCACTGCACTCGTTCGCTGCACGCACGCAATCCGAACGGGCGCGCACGCACCGCGAACGCACGCGTGCCGCACAATTCCTTACAACCCGCGTAATATTTGATTGCATTTGTTTCTCGCTGCTTCCCGCGTCAGTTACCAAGGACAATACAAATGTCATTGTGACACCCGGTGAAATGCCTCAGACGGACTGTTCCGTTCAAGTATCGATAACAGTGCAACCTGACTACAAAAAGTTACAAGTGTTCATTGACGTTTACATGAGTAAGTAAATTTATATGTTCCTACTCGTATAACTTTATGATCTTACTGGATACGGCCCGCGGTTTTGAGATGAGATAAACCATAAAACTCTACCAGAGATACATTTTAAAATCCAAATTGCGATGAAATTTGGTATGGGGATAGCTTAGGTATACCCTGGCTTATTTTTTAATCATCACCGTTTTTCATCACCAACCGCTTGGTACCACCATCCAGGATATAAGCTATCTCCACACCAAATTTCATCGAAATTTATGTCTGTTAGAGTTTTATGGTTCATCTCATTAACAACATAGGTACTAGGCGGAAATTACGTTCAAATTAATTTAAGGAAAAAAATCGGCGGCTAGTAGCTGAATTTTCGGGGTAGTCGTGGGTTCAAGTCCCATGAGTTTACGCTGCCAGATGGCTGCCGAGATCTGGCAGCGTAAACTCACCTGAGGATGGGCACCGGACATGCCTGAAATCTAGGTCGATACTTCGACTATAAACGTGAGTAAACCCGGATAATACATATAGTATTATATACATTTCTAATTGTATTGGATACATATATGTCCAGTATTTTTGGCATCTGTATGTTTTCCTTTTTAACCGACTTCAAAAAAGGAGGAGGTTCTCAATTCGACCCGTGTTTTTTTTTTGTTTGCTACCGCATAACTTCCGAATGGGTGAACCGATTTTGATCGTTCTTTTTTATTTGAAAGCTGGTGCTTCCCCCTGTGGTCCCGTTTAAATTTCATCAAAATCGGACGAGCGCTTTTTGAGTTACAAGTCAAAAACTGAAAAATACCTACACGATATAGTAGCGGGTGAAGACATCGGTGAACATACCTACATCACAATGACAATTGATCCCATGAGTAACAAAGGTCACTAAAAAGAGTGAAAATAAATTTGTACCAAAAAATGGAACCGATTTCAACACTCAAAAGTATGAAATAACTTGTCGAAGTCGGTACCACGAGCACAATATTTTGATATCATGTTACTTTTGAACTATCATGGTACCGACTTCAACAAGTACCATCGGTCGACTCGACGTATGGCAATTCGCCATCACTATATGGTAGATGTACCACCTATACGTACGAAGCGTTATGCTTCCACTTTCTTAATGCGTACTGCCAAGGAATGGAACTCGTTGCCCGAGTCTGTGTTTCCCGATATGTACAATCCTGGAGTCTTCAAGTCGCGAGTGAATAGGTACCTTCTAGGTTTGCGTGCTATATCCTAGATAACGTCATCACTTAACATCAGGTGAGACAGTTGTCAAACGCAAACTTATAATATGTAAAAAAGAAAAAGAATATTCATACTTTTGAGTGTTGAAGTCGGTTCCATTTTTTGGTAAATTTTTTTATTGCATCTAATATCGTTTAAAACACCACTCAAAATAATATAAACGTCTAATACTACGTAGAACAGTAGGCATATCCACATTTCCCTAAAGATCAACTATTGAAGAACATTTGGTTTATTTTTTCGCGTGAAAAAAACTAATGGACATCCGGTGAAACCGGCGAAATGCTATCGTTCTAACAAAATTTCATACAGTATAACAGTCCCCGAGTGCCACACGTCTTTTTATTTATTTATTAACATTCACACAAGGTCTTCAGACCCCAAACTAGGCAGAGCCTGTACTATGGTAACCTGATGACTGATATATATACTTATATACATACTTATATATATACTTATATACATATACACACCCAGACACAGGTCAAACAGACATGTTCATACACACAAATGTTTGACCGGGACCAGCGGCTCAGAAGGCAGAGTGCTACCAACTGCGCCAACCGGCCGTCGGTGGCATATGGGAAGGAATATGTCCAGCAGTGGACGTCGAATATACAGTGACGTACACTTTTGTTTATCGTCCGTTCGTGGTCACGTCCATCTATAATAGCAAAAATGTATTCGACTGGCACGGCGATCGCGCGGTATATTCAACGCTAACGATCGTCGACAGAGAAATAATCGCCTGTCAAAGGGAAATGCCAAACGCTTTGAGTAGACGAACTACGGTAGCGGCGAGTGACGCTGTCGACGCGCCTCTGAATCACCGTTAATTATTTTATGAAGCGCAAAGCATGGCCAGGCTCGCGCGATCTTGTAAACAACTCACCGACTAACCAACTTTTTTGGTAAGTCGTTCTTTTTTGAAGCGATGATAGCTCAGTGGGAAGAGCGTCAACTGTCAAACTGACGGACACTGGTTCGATCTCCAACAACAGCTTGAGCTTCCGGTGAAGGGAACGCCGTTATCAAATTCCCAGCTTGGTGGTAGGGTGCTTCCGAGTACCCGTAGAGTTTGAAAAACTGTCACCAAACACATAGTGTGTTCAGGCAGCAGTCCTTGAGAGCCAGTGAGCATTCTAGATCTAGCGTGATAACATCTTCGACTACATCGTCACTGACCATCATGTGAGATAGTGGTCAAACGCTAGATCTATACAGTAAAAAAAACTACTAACGCACGAAACCACTTATTACAGTTTGTGCGCGAGTTTGACAATTGATCCCATGAGTAACAAAGGTCACTAAAAAGAGTGAAAAAAAAATTTTTACTCTTCTTCTCCTTATAATGAAGTTAAAGCGACACAAAAAACAATTTTCTTTGAAGATACGAAGATAAAATACAAATATAAACTATTATTACCATAAAATAGTTTATACAATATACACAATCACTGTTACATTTTATTTTTATTTATTTTATTTATCAACATTCACATCAGGTCCCAAACTAGGCAGAGCCTGTACTATGGTAACCTGTTGACTGATATATATACTTATATACATATACACACCCAGACACAGGTCAAACAGACATGTTCATACACACAAATGTCTGACCTGTCCGGGAATCGAACCCGGGACCAGCGGCTCAGAAGGCAGAGTGCTACCAACTGCGCCAACCGGCCAGTCCCTGTACAGACATAATAATACTTTTGAGATAGTAAACTTAGTATCTAATACAAAGGCATCAACGAGTCCCAAACTAGGCAAAAGCTTGTGTCTTGGGACTCTGAAATACGATTATCGATTAAGTAAGCTGCGTTTTTATACAGTACTTATCAATTATGTTTTACTAAAGATGACTTATATTCATACTGCGCGGTGCTCAGATTTTGTTCCTTTACGACATGCTTACTGCGACAGATAATACGGTACAAATAATATAGAAAAGGATCGCTATATGTTTAGACTTGCGCTTGAAATACGCATCATAATGAAAATTACTACAATTGACTTAATTTTGCAGCCTCAGTTTCCGCGCGCTTGTGCGACATCTACCTCATATAAACATATAATATCATTGGTGCTTATATAGAAATTTAGAATTAAGCTTAAATTATGGTTGCGTATAAAGTATGAGAAAATTTTCCGGCCTAGAATAGTGTGCCGTGGTGGTACCGGCCTAGAATAGTACTCCCCCATCTCTTCCCGCGGGTGCCGTAAGAGTCGGCTAAGGGATCACGTACCAGGAGGTGGGCAGCAGCGCCTTCTGAGGATTGGAAATCATCCTGCGCTCGCCAACCCGCCTGCCAAGCGCGGCGAGTATTGGCAAATCCCCCCTATATGGGGGAGGCATATGTCCAGCAGTGGACGCACATGACTGAGAGAAGAATAAAGTATGAGTGTGTGAATTGTTTACAAGTCGCCAGTGTCACGAGCAGTTTACAAGCAAAGAACCCTTTGATGACGCGAGCCTTGTTAGGTTATGTATCCGTTATGTTATCATCTGTCGACACTGTTTGTGTACGGACATAAAATCACATAACACTAGTTGTTTCGCTTTTGATTGTTCCTTTGATCTTGGAAACAATGAACAGATAAATACATTAAATTTAGAGCCATATATATCAATAAAAATGTAAATAATCGAACTAGTTTAAAAATCTGCTATTAATCTTCGATTCTCAGAGGTATCCACGCGAGATACTCCGTGTGGAACATAAAAACATCGATTGAGATAGACATGTCGTTAGCAACATTGAACAGAAATCGTGTATGGAATGCTCCGTTTTCGATCGCAATAACAATTAGGGAGTAGGACGTGAATTAGGCAGCGGTGAGACATTTTGCAGACGGCGCCTCCCGCCTTCGTGATTCAGTCTGGACTATGATTGCCTTTATAGCTGTTGTGGACGCCGCCGCGGCCGGGACGCTGGCATCGCCAGCGCCACATGACTAACCGCACCCGCTCTAGATACAATCAAAATATGTGACAAGTTTATTTCTATTCGGAACAACACATTCTGCCTCGCTCGATATATCCCGCCTCAAAGTTAAACATCTGCTGATTTTTTCCGACGACATAAGTAGGTCGGGGCCCGTATCTGCGTCACCGGTGGCCGCGGCACTTTGCCTGCGTTTGATTACGTTTACGCGAAAACGTTACGTGGCTTTATTGTCAGATCCTACCCATTCGCTATTAAAAACAATAAATAATGGGAAAATGGGATGAACCATGATAGTTCACAAAAGTAACTATCATCACAATATTGTGCTCATGGTACCGACTACGACAAGTTATTACACATATTTCAGTGTTGAAGCCGGTTCCATTTTTTAGAAATTTTTTTAACCTTTTCAATGACCTTTGATCAATTGTCATTGTGTATGTTCTCCGATGTCTTCACCCGCAACTATAATATCGTCAAAGTATGCGAAGCACTTTTCATTTATTGGAGTGTAACTAAAAAACCACGTATCCGATTTTTATGAAATTTAAACGGGACCACCACGGAAGTATACTCTATCAAACAAAAAAAGAATCATCAAAATCGGTTCATAAACGACGGAGTTATCCGCGAACACACATAAAAAAACATATATGTTCGAATTGAGTAACCTCCTTTTTTGAAGTAGGTTTATTAATACGCATCTAACGGAAAACCTTTACACGACCTATCCGTGTGTGATGTCAAACTGTTACCGAGGCCGCGTGGCGTTATTAATCTTCATATCAAAATTAATTACTTACACGAACCAACAAGCTTTGTAAAATATACGAATGTACATAACATACATACTATATATACTAGCTAGTGTAAGAAGTGGCGTTTATTTTGTGTGGACTCACTCGCCCGCTCAGAAATACATCAGTGAGTCAGCGCGCGGTTTCACAACGATACCTTTGCCAATAGCTTTTGTATTACTTCCTAATGCCGTTCAGTACTTTTATTTCATACTTTTTATATGAGTTCTATGGTGGGATATTTTTATAACAAGTTTTCTATGATCATTTTAAAATCGAATTTTACAGTCGGGCAACATATGCGACCATAGAAAACTTGACAGAAAGAGGGTAGACCGATTTGTCTGCTCTTGATAATAAGTGGACGAGTCTATTCTATATTATATATATTAGGCTTATAAAAATAGGTTTCATATGTTTATTGTATTTCTTCTATGTGTTTCAATGTTATATTTATTAAGTTACTAGCTGCGCCCCGCGGTTTCACCCGCGTGCACTACGTTTTTCCCGCTGACTCAGTTATCCCACGGGAACCATACTTCTTCCAGGACAAAAAGTAGCCTATGTCCTTCTCCAAAGTCCCATGTATCTTTATACCAAATTTTATCTAAATCGGTCAAGCCGTTTTCATGTTATGTCGTGACAACGGAAAACGGGTTTCATTTTTATATATATAGATGTCAATTCAGGATGCTCGTTGCATGTTATTATATAGTGCTTTGATTATAGGAAGTAGCTTAGCAGCCGTAACACAGGTGACCCTAGCACGACTGCTAATGGCCTTTTATATTGTATTTACATACATATGTATTTATCTATCTTTAACCATGTATTCTAGTAGGTAATGTATAATGTATTGTAAGTGTTTTTGTGCAAATAAATAAATATTATGTAGTAATCAGCAATAGGTCGTCCACTGCTGGACATATGCCTCCCCATGTAGGGGGATTTGCCAATACTCGCCACGCTTGGCAGGCGGGTTGGCGAGCGCAGTATGATTTCCTATCCTCAGAAGGCGCTGCTGCCCACCTTCTGGTACATGATCCCTTAGCCGACTCTTACGGCACCCACGGGAAGAAATGGGGGAGTACAATTCTAGACCGGTACCACCACGGCAAATATTATGTAACGGGGCATTGATCGCGTGTATAACTTTGTTTTTCTTCTTTCACATTCACACCCCCCGCCCCGCACTGAGATGCCCTGTGTCGCGGGAGGCGTTGACGCGCACAATCGCAATACAAAAACATCTAAGACCCGAAAACAAACATCAATGCTTATCACAAAAATTTGTAAATCATTTTAAGTTTGATTTCGACGTTTCGACTAAGTTGCGATGACCATAGTCGCAAGATGTCGAGAAGATATCTTCCCTTCATCCTCTCAGCCATAGGACGTCCACGGCTGGACAAATGTTTCCTCCATTATATAGATCTTATCTTGACCACAGCTAATTAAACATAGTGTTTATATCGCGAATGTCTAAAATTTGTTCTTCCATAATAGTGTAAGGTTTTCTATGTATTTCCCCTAATCTTCGCAGTAAATTTACTCATACTGTCAGCACTTCACAGCGTAATTCACATATAAAGAAAGAAAGAAAGAAAGAAAAGTAGTGTACATAAAATATTAGAAATACATATTATATTATTAAATATATAAAAAACTAAATAGTATAAGATTTACACATACTTAGTGTTTATACAAAATACCTATTAATTATGTAAATATATAAAATACGAAACAAGATAAGATTTGCAAAAATACTTATTGATGGAAATGAGAACATCAAGGTTCGAGTATATTAAAAAGTTTGCTGTTTTTTTGTGAGATTGATACGATTAGGCATGTTCCTAAATAATGCTAGTAACATCTAATGTAAATTTGACTGAGACTTTGATTTGGAATCTCAGTCATTCAAGTAATAAAGCACTAAACCGGCTGCTACTCATTGACACACAAACACACAAATACGTAAACATACACATAAACCCAGACACAACATACACACTAATGCACCTAAAACCTACTAGTTCACATACTATGACAGTTTATAAATACATAAGTTACATCAGTAAAATGTAAATCCGTTATTGGTCTTAGGTGTAAGCTACTTGTACTATAATTTGTTTATAAAGGGCTGTGGATTTTGTAAATAAAGAAATTAAAACAAATAAAAAAAAATTGGTTGTCTGTACAGTCGGTTTACGGACGATAGATTTACGTGATAACGTCATAATCATTTATGACTTTGACTGACTTTGACTTTGACTTTCACTGACTTTGACTTTGATTATTTTATGTAATACAAAACTCAGGTGGAACGTTACGCGGAACGTTACTATTGTTCATGAGTGTTGCTGGTATTCATCAATTTATAAAACGTTATCACGTCAAAAAAAATTAGAATCGACTAGAGTAGGCACGAGCGAAAAACATCCCCTCAAATGCAATTGAAATAAAAATAAAATCGAACGGCTTTTAGAGTGCCACTGTAGCTTAGATGGCAAAGCGACAGGGTGGTATTCTGTAGTCGAGCGTTCTATACAATAACTTTATGAGATGATATCAGGTGAGGCAGCTGTGAAACGCAAGCTTATAATAAGTAAAAAAAATCGTTTCACGTTTGGTGAAGTGTTTGCGTTGCAAATATACTAATTGCCATTTGTGATACACGGTCGCGGTACAGAGCTGAATTTAATTCAAGCAAACTATATTACTCGCCATAGTTCTAATCACTTTTTCCGAGGGTGAAGTGCGCTGTGGATATTTGTTTGAATACCAGCTAAGTGTGAACTATGCTTCTACTATTTAAACCATAAACCTCCACAAAATAAAATCGTTTACTATCTGATAAATTTTTATACTGTATAGATCTAGCGTTTGACTATCCCTCTTGATTGTCAGTAACGATGTGGTCGAAGATGTTATCACGCTAGATCTAGAGTGCACACTGGCTCTCAAGGACTGCTGCCTGAACACACTATGTGTTTGGTGACAGTTTTTCAAACTTGAGGGTGGTAGCTAGCCAGGCGGGTATTCGAAAGTACCCTACCACCATGCTGGGAATTTGATAACGGTGTTACCTTCAACGGAAGCTCAAGCTGTTTTGTTGGGATAGAACCAGTGTCCGTCAGTTTGACAGGCGACGCTCCCACCGCTGAGCTATCATCGCTTCATAAATCCATTCTCAGAAAAGTATTTCTATTGTGTGCATGTATATTGACTGGCCGGTTGGCGCAGTTGGTAGCACTCTGCCTTCTGAGCCGCTGGTCCCGGGTGCGATTCCCGGACAGGTCAAACATTTGTGTGTATGAACATGTCTGTTTGACCTGTGTCTGGGTGTGTATATGTATATAAGTATGTATATCAGTCATCAGGTTACCATAGTACAGGCTCTGCCTAGTTTGGGACCTGAAGACCTTGTGTGAATGTTGAAAAATATATATATGTACCTCATCTGACTAGTCTTGTTTATAAAATACACGTATATTGCTTTCCACAAATATATGAAAACTAGCTATTTATTTGATTAATCTCACGGTCAGTGACCAATGAAAACGGTCTTCACTACTAGTCAATTATTTTCTTGAAAAGTTTCCATTTTATATAATTAATGAACTCTGTTTTTAAATATTAAATTAGGACGAAGCGAAACGCCGCCGCGAGAACAGCAGCCCAGTTTCATATCCGTCTGCGTCGCGCGTCGCTCGGTAGATAAACTTCAAAATATATTAAATATTATTTATATTTTCATTGATAGTTTTCACTGTTTATATTTTGCTAACAGCATCCGGCGTATAGTTGCCAGTAAATTGGACTGAATTTTGTAAAACCGAATTAATGGTATAAAGTGTCTTTTGACGTTATAGTGGGATGCTCTTGTACATTTGGCGCAATATTCATTTACCATACACACCATGATGGTGAGCGTCATACACTACTTTATCTAACCTCATAAAATTCATTCATCGCAGCCATAGGACGTCCACTGCTGGACATATGCCTCCAGGGGGGATTTACCAATACTCGCCACGCTTGGCAGGCGGGTTGGCGAGCGCAGTATTGTTTCCTATTCTCAGAAGGCGCTGCTGCTCACCTCCTGGTACGTGATCCCTTAGCCGACTCTTACGGCAACCGCGAGAAGAGATGGGGGAGTACCATTCTAGGCCGGTACCACCACGGCACCTCATAAAATAGATAATTAAATTTACGTAAAATTACAGCATATGTTTGCATTTGTTTGTAAACGTTTAGCGCCAAAATACATTTGCTGGTCGCGCATGCGTGTTGCGTTGCGTCCACAGACAATGTGTGGAAAAACTGCATTGCAACCTCCTTGGTCCAGCTGAAGTTGTACCTTAATGGTAAAAATGTTAGCATTTCGATACAGTTATCATAGATAAACTGTATTGTAATGTAAGTTTTTAAATCTATTTCGATATATTGTCTATAAAACTGTCATTCAAGTTTTGTATTTGATTTTTTAATCGTTATACTAGCTAACCTGGCGAACTTCGTACCGCCTAACAGTCGATACTTTAATTTTTTATTTTTTAATTCTTATTTTGCTATTCGAGAGACCGGGTCAGTTAGTAAGATAAAAAAAAAAGTTGATACGTCAACAATTACAGTCATAAAATAAAATAACGTCACTCAATTGTTTTGCCTTCCCGGAACCCCTCCACTAACACTTAAGCTTTATGGTATGCTATTAAAGTTCAAATTGACTTTTAAGTATTATTACGAATCTTTTGTATGGGAATATAGAAAAGTGTTGTTTTTAGACTTTTTCAGGCATTTTTTAAATTATTCTTTTCATAAGAATCATCCTTGTACTTGAAGGAATATGTATTATAAAAAAAGAATTAGCGAAATACGTTCAGCTGCTCTCGAGATTTGCGCTTAGCAACACACTGTTATTGTTAATTTTTATGTTATAGATATATCAGTATCGGATTAGATAAACATAGTAACGAGCAGAGTTAACTAACACTTACACAGTAGCGTACGGCTCAAAGCCCACATCGGTTATAACGTTGTGTGTAATCCTCTTCGGAGTGCCGACCCGACACCCACTCGCCCCGTAGTAAACTGAACTACAACAACATTCCTCACCTATGATCGAGGCGTTCACGTGATTCCCTGACCGAATTTATTCTCTAAACTAACCGGAAATAATGGAGAGGCCATTTTTTTGCCACATTGATTTATATTTGGAATTAGTCATAATAGGTACTTCTAACATAATAAATTTAATGCAAATTGTACGTGAATGATTGTTAGTTTTCAGGATTAACACTAATTCTTCTTGGCCTTATCCCACACTAGGTGGGGTCGGCACACATGTTCTCCTCTTTCATTCTCTTCTATCGTTAGTCGTCTCAGTGCTCACACCTTTCATAAACATATATATGATATAGATGATAAAGAAGAGAATGATATCATTCTTCACACAGTCCATCTATATCTTCTTCGGCCTTCCTCTACCGCTATATCCATCCACATTCATGTCAAGTACTCTTTTTGTTATATGTTTATCATCCCTCCTCATGACATGCCCATACCAAGCCAATCTATTCGTTTTCAACTTATCATTCACTGGTGCTACTTTCAAGCTTCCTCTGATATACTCATTCCTTATTTTATCCATCCTAGTCACACCACACATCCATCTCAACATTTGCATTTCTGCCACATGCACTTTTCTTTCATCCACCTCTTTTGCTGCCCGACATTCAGATCCATACAGTACGACAGGTCTATGATCTTATAAGTTTTGCCCTTGAGTTTCAAGGGCATTCCCGGATCGCATATGGTCCCAGAGACCTGTCTCCATTTCATCCAACCTGCATTTATCCTGTTCCTTACGTCTTATTGCTCACACAGTCCATCCATACCTTCTTCGACCTTCCTCTACCTCTATATGGATTTTTGTAAGCGGTTGTAGCGTAAGCGGTTTTTGAGTTTAACTCCAATAACTGAAAAGTGCTACGCATATCTTGATGATATTATTGTCGCGGTTGAAGACATCGCAGAACACACAATGACAATTAATTGATCCCGTGAGTAGCAAAGGTAGAGGTAGTAGAAAAGGGTGAAAAAAAAATTTTTTTAACAAAAAAATGCAACCGACTTTAACACTCAAAAGTGTGAAATAACTTGTCGAAATCGGCACTATGAGCACAATATTGTGATGATAGTTACTTTTGTGTGAACTATCATGGTACCGACTTCAACAAAATATTTTACACTTTTGAGTGTTGAAGTAGGTTGCATTTTTTGTAAAAAAATTTTTTTTAGCTGTATACGGTCAAAGTTTCCCAACTGAAGTAGTTACACGACGTCTTCAGTTTCATAAACATACACATCCCTACATACACAAAGATAGAAACAATAAAAGTCCCATCTGTCCAAGAGAGCTGGTTCACGTCCCTCGACGGCCAATTCTTTGATGTGATCTGCATAGGATCACGTATATAGCACATTAACGGTGACTGGCCTAGTTCTCATTTCATTGAAGTTGGCACGAAATTGTAAACTGCCCTCTTTACTATAGGCGCTAAATATCCAAATAGCGCAGCACTAGAAAACACATATGACGTATACCATCCATCTTTTCCCTCGTGCTTTCGCGTGGGCGATCAATGTCCACTGACTTCATGTCTTTTAATAAAAACAACAAGTTCCGCTAAGATTTACTTAACACAGCTGTGGATAAAAAAAAAAACTTTTTAACAAAAAATGGAACCGACTTCAACACCCAAAATTGTAATTAACTTGTTGAAGTCGGTACCGTGATAGTTCACAAAAGTAACTATCATCACAATATTGTGCTCATGGTACCGACTTCGACAAGTTATTTCACACTTTTGAGTGTTGAAGTCGGTTCCATTTAATGGTAAAAAAATGTTTTTCACTCTTTTTAGTGACCTTTGTTACTCATGGGATCAATTGTCATTCTGGTGTAGGTATGTTCACCGATGTCTTCACCCGCTACTATAATATCGTCTAGGTATAAGCACGCATTTTTCAGTTTTTGGAGTGTAACTCAGAAACTGCTTGTCCGATGTTGATGAAACTGTAAATGGGACCACACGGGAAGCATTTTTTTTTTTATTTGAAAGCTGGCTTTCAAATAAAAAAAGAACGATCAATATCGGTTAACCCCGTCGAAGGTTATGCGGTAACAAACACAAATAAAATAAAAACATACGGGTAGAATTGATAACCTCCTCCTTTTTTGAAGTCGGTTAGAAATGATAAACACGTCTTCACGTATAACCAATTGTGACTCAACGAGATTGTCTGCGGCTCGTTACAGATCCACATGTATTCATTGTCCTTTAGCCGATGTAAATCTGTCTCACAAGGACGCCTAAATCCGCTCGGCGGTGGTTATTTCCGGATCAAATGAAACTGTCTCCGTGAATCAGACTTTTTAAAATGTTGGATGTACGACGTAATTCCCTGTCACACGCCCAAACCGATCCTGACATTAAAAATTTGGAGATTCTGTAAATTGTTGGCACGCGAAATAACGTAGGTAAGTAGGGATTTGAAGTGCCGCTTATTATGTCTTATTATTGAGACAGGGAGATCTGTGATTTGGAAACTTTCCGTGGCTTCGCGAAATGTCAACGTCAAGGAGAGTTAGCAGACAGAGATCGGGCGGCTGTCATGCGCCCAGTCATAAATCGGCTCGCTAATAGAAGCGTGTCGTGAACTGTTTTCGTGAGGTGTCACGCCGCTGACGCATCGGCGCCCGGTCTGCCGCGTGTCCCGACGCTAAATCGATAACATATTAACGTCGCCCATCAAAGCGCATTTTGCTTCACGCGTCATACAATTATGGGCCAGTTTGACTTATACTTTTTGCTAAGCGCTATAACGCTTCCACCTAACCTGATGCAAAGTAGAATTTGACTACATTGACATTACAATTCAATTCAAAGACAATTCACTCATGTTAGAAAATATAATGTAACCTATTGTTTTCTGGAATTAATTTATGGACTTTCTGCGGGTATAAACTTTCTGCGTTCATACTGAATAACTTACTTTACTTTAAGCAATATATACTATTATAATAAAAACTGTTCTTAGAAAAACGCTGTGATTTTTTTATTTTATTTTATTAATTTACAAAATCCACAGCTCTTAAATAACAGAGTTTGATATATGTTATTCTTACCTACAGCCAAAAACGGATTTCCATTATATAGGTATAACATTAATGTAACAGACAGTCTGTGCCGCTATATTGGCACGTCAGATATAACCTTATTTATAAATGTTAGATTGTTGGCTCGTCGTGGTGTGTGAAAATCTGCATGAGTGTGTGTGTGTGTGTGTGTGTGAGTGTGTGAATTTGAAATGATTTTAGAAGATTGTCGTGTGATGTCGATCCATTTCATTTATTGCACACACCAAGTTACACACTGATCTATATAATATTTGAACTTAAATTTCAGATTAAAAAATATATGCTTACCGAATATTGTATAAAAGAAGTACCACTATCATAAAAAATAAATACTTTTGATGTTCGAACGAAAACGAAGTTCGAACTTTTGAAGTTCGGACATTCGCGACCATGTTGATCGATAAGCCTTTTTTGCGGTAGGTCGCTGTCTTTAAATATCGTTATTTATATATGTATTGTAAACTCTAAGTCTTTCACGGCCGGCGTTGCATTTTGCATGTATTGCTTCCGGGCTGTTTGGCCGTGGTCTATGTGAAACTTTTGTTCCAGACGTTTCGTCGATCACTGCGGTCGACATCTTCAGTATTATGTATTCACCACTATATTTTCTATTGGCTTAGTTCAAACTCGAATTCTTTATATAGCTCCACAACAAATCATCGGTTTCTCTTATTAGTATCTAAGTAGCCGGTTAATTAACTAACTAGTACTCTTTTTAGTAAAAACATTTTTTTATACTTTATAGTTCTAGCGTTTGACCACTATGACCTAGAACACTCACTGGCTCTCAAGGACTGCTGCCTGAACACACAGTTTTTCAAACTTGAGGGTGGTAGCTAGCCAGGAGGGTACTCGAAAGTACCCTACCACCATGCTGGGGATTTGATAACGGTGTTACCTTCAACGGAAGCTCAAGCTGTTGTTGGGGATCGAACCAGTGTCCACGCTCTTCCCGCTGAGGTATCATCGCTTCAAAACAATTGTCTACCTCCTAGTATTACGAAAGCACGTGACGAACGAAGAGGTTGAGATTTGAGTGATAAGAGCAGTGCAGTTGCCAAGTTTCGCCAATACTCATTTTTCACTGTGGAGATATCTAAATGACTGAAAGCATGACACCTGACCTGATCCGTCAAATCATGATGTAAGTAATGTCTGACGCAAGTTGCCCAAACACCCAACTCATGACTGAATTGACGGTCTGGTCTGACGGCCGCCGTGGCGCAATGGTTAGTGTCAGTGACATGACTTCTGTGTCTCCGGGAGCGTGAGTTCGCATCCCGGCAGGGGCAAATATTTGTGCGATGAGTGTAGATGTTTGTCCCGGGTCTTGGGTGTTTGTGTGCTGTGATTGTGTGTGTCCATGCCTCCCGCGACACAGGGAATCCTAGTGCGGGAGTCTGAGTGTGATAAAATAATGAGTTTATTATTTACTGAGATTTTTTAATCAGCTGATCCACAGGTAGAATGAACACGTTTTCCTCCCGGTTATCGTTCTTCGCGTATTTCTTTGTTTATCGATTTCTATGAACTTCCAGGTAGTCAAAATAAACACATAATTGAACCTACAATATAGAGGAAACACTTGCATCTACAATTATCTCTTCTCGTCACTTGCATGGAATTGAAATTTGCTCACTGCATTAGTCAGCTGTCTAACGTTTTATCGAATTTTTTTTTTTCAACCCTCACACAAGGTCTTCAGGGGGCCTACCACCAACTCTTATAGCAGTATTATTGTAATCTTACTTTGAATTTTCGTACCACAAGGCCACATAAGCAATGTTACTTTAATGTTGTTTAGACTAAGCAGTTTTGTGACGTAAAACTCCATTTCGTTCACTCAAAGCGTACCATGAGCTGACTTAACAGCGAGTAATATTGTTTTATTCCTGCTCTAATGTCAAATTTAGCCATCATAAAAAAGTTGCTCTTTCGCCGCGGAAACAACATTACTTGTGATATTTTATAACAAAACAGCATATTTGAAGTAAAGTGAGTTATTTTTTGTTATTCTGGTGAATGTGGTGTATTTTCGTTATTATCCATATTGAGTTTGAAATAACGTTAATCGATGTATTTTTAAAAAAATACTGTATGGATCTAGAGTTTGACCACTATCTCACTTGATGTAGTTCTAGGATCTAGTTGTCTAGTTTGGAGGGATCTATTGTAGGCAGTAGCTCTGTGATTATTTTAAAACTCCCACAAAACATCGAGCTGCCGCCCAGAAACACGACGTGCCCTGCTGCAAAAATTGTAAAAAAACCTCTTGACCCACTTGAAATTCCTTAGACTAGCATATAAACACTGAGACAAAGTAGCTGCATGCACACAAACTTACTTTCTGTTTTCCATTTTTATATTTATTCAAAACAATATTTATTATAAAATAATAAGATACCAATGCACTACGACTGTGATATATTTACAAAAACTTTTAAACACCGCGTGCCGTTAGTTTCAATAATCACCCACAGCTTTACTCACACAACGATAAAATCAAATTCACGGACACGTCCCATTGATTTACAAAAAAACTCAAGATGCACAGTCTCGAATAAAAGTCACGCTCGAAACTGTAGCCACTCACCAATTATACGTACGTAGTTATAGTTATGCTGTAAGCATATATTTTTGCAAATTCAACCATACGCAATTTGTATAAAGTTGTTTTTTCAACCAAAATATCCAACCAACAACCGTCGGTTGGATATTTTCATAACACATTTGTTTAGTATTTTAAGAGTTTGCAAAATTGTGTTCTAAACACATAATTATACTTTTATCTGAGCATAAATATGTTTTTGGGTAGGACATAGGTATATCAATAAAACAAATATTAACTGTTATAATCGTTTATTTATAATAAAGGTATTAATGATTAAAACAGATACGTGTTATAAATTTAATATTTTAAACGCAAAATAACTCAAAATCCACGGCACGAAACACATTAACTTCCTTAAAATAAGTTTAGTTTATTGTAAAGTTGTCTTTTTCAATTAGATTTCAACTCTCCTGTTGTTTTTTTAGCAATATAATGTAGACGAACGTCTATAAACTTTTCTATAATAGCTTTTATAAGGCTAATTTTGTGATTGAATAAAGCAGGTTGTTCACGGGAATGTATGTCAATACTAGAAAATATATTTAAATGGAAGGCACGTTATAAAACTAAGATACACAATTAGACTTTGGTTGTGTTTTTTATGCGCTGCTCTCGTCTTATAATCTCCTTTGTTTTACTACATATAGTGTAAACATCTTCACTCGCCTAGCATAGATAATATTTACGAACATTAAACAAATCGTCAAATTAACTACCTCTCTTCCTATATTAAATTATATAACATAGTTATATTTGTCAAAAACTAAATACAAAAAATTCAAAAGTATATAAACTTATTAATTAAAGAAATAAACACAACAAAAAAATCGTCTCCATTGAACAAGAACAGGGTCATTTTTGTTATGCGTTTAAAATAAAAAGGAGGACACAATGGATCGTTCTTACAGTGAACAAGCAGGTTTTTAAATTTGCTGTATTATACTTACATGTTGAGTGAAATTTTTAGACAAATTAAATCAAAATAACATATTGTTCCATATATTCAGTCATAAAAACAACAAAAACTAATCATTAAACTCTTTTACTTACCGAAAATATGATATCCCATCCATTTTTAACCTTTATGACGTAATATTCTTAAAATTTGTCAGAGAACACTTCGGCATTTTATCGAGTGCACCTAGACGCGAGCGACGCGAGACTTTTTGAAATGAGCGCACCATTTAGAATGTTGCGCTCATTTTACGCGTACGGTTTTGAGACGTTGATTGTGCATCTTGGGTTTTTTTTGTAAATCAATGACACCTCCACATACGTCACATGTGGACTCGTAGTCTAAAACGCCAGCGAAAGCGACAACGCTATATGAAAATATGATGTTGTCTCGCTTGCCCTTACAGCAGGAATGTTTCTTCGTTCATTCTATCGCGTCACTTAGCGATAATAAAACAATAATGTTTTAGAACGTTCATGGTACGAATCTGAGCATTATTACTTTAAGCTTGAAGTATGACGTTCTTGAAACATGATGGTTTTGTAAAAGTTGGTGGTATGACCCCAGGTCCCAAACTAGGCAGAGCCTGTACTATGGTGACCTGATAACTGATATATACTTATATACATATACACACCCAGACACAGGTCAAACAGATATGTTCATACACACAAATGTTTGACCTGTCCGGGAATCGAACCCGGGACCAGCAGCTCAGAAGGCAGAGTGCTACCAATTGCGCCAACCGGCCAGTCAATTTATTAGTTTTTAATAGATAGAGTGATTGAAGAGGAAGGTTTACATGTATAATAACATCCATTAATGACATAGGCTTTATATTTTATACCCGTGCGAAGCCGGAGCGGGCCGCTAGTGAATGTATACAACACGGGAATTACTCACGTTATTACGTGTGAAATTCCCGTGTTTTAAACATTCCAGACCAGTTATCCAGACAGATACAGTTAGAAAGTTCCGACTATAGTTTCAACCACATTCGATGGTCATTTTTAAGGAGAATACGGGGCGCTCGCGGACGCGGTCCCGGTTCTAGGCGAACCTCTTTCTCCGCTAATATAGATATAAAGACTAGGTTACTTAATGTTTCATAATTTTGTTATTAAAACTGACGTGGTTTTGACACATTATAAATGTATAAAACACGGGAGTTACTCACGTAATAAGTCAGAGGGTTCCGACTATAGTTTCAACCACATTCGGTTCAGTACTAGGCGAATCGCGACCGCGTCGGCGAGCGCCCCGTATTCTCCTTGAAAAAGACCACCGAATGTGGTTGAAACTATAGTCGGAACCCTCTGACTTATTACGTGAGTAACTCCCGTGTTTTATACATTTATAATGTTTCATAATTTGTTAAATAGTTTCGAACTGAACCGTAACGCGGCAAGACGAATGGTTGTCGGTTATGAGTTTGATGGTTAATCGAAGCTAGCGGCCATAAACTGTGGTTAGTCATTAGTCACGCTCATCCGGAGACGGTCCATCATCGGTTACCGAATCTGTTCACAGCCCTGTCCACGCCTCGCTCGCGTTCATTATCACTTCACCATCATTAACCCCATATTTTGCTATAATTACCGTCACTTACATGCATGACGTTGCATAATATACTGCTGACTGGACATACTGGCTGTCAAGTCTGAATTTCATGTTCATATTCAGTCCAGGGGCCTAAGTCTACTATTCAATATGGCAATATGATCGGCTCGCAATGGCCGATTTTGACAGCTTTGGTCGTCCGCTATTTTTAATTTGTACATCAATCTTTATTCAAAAAAAAATGAATCAATCTTAATTTAATTCTAGATTCAATAACGAAGTACGTGATTTTTCGTAGTCTGTTATAACAGACTACGAAAGAGTACGGACTTGGATGCTATATATAGCATCCAACTTGTCAATTTCGTACAAATCGACATAGGCCGAGCATAGGTTCAACGTAGATTCAGGACGCTATGAACTTAGCAGACTACTGATTTTTGACTTTGTCTTATTGGCATCGAGTCGGCAACGTGTTTTTGCCTAAGTGTTTCTCTCGGGAACCTAGCCGCAGAGATGTTCAAAACAAAAAATATACCTAAAAATACAACCGACCATGAGCACAATATTTTGATACTTTTCTTCCTTCTTTTCTTTTGTTACTTTTGAACAATCATAGTACCGATTTCGACAAGTCATTTCACACTTTCGAGTGTTGAAGTCGGTTCAAGTTTTTGGTAATTTTTTTTTCACCCTTTACCTTTGCACTTTTGCAAAGTGCAAAAGCTAGTCACGTGATCAATTGTCATTGTGTATGTTCACCGATTTCTTCACCCGCTACTATAATATCGTCTAGGTATAAGCACGCACTTTTCATTTATTAGAGTGTAACTCAAAAACATCTTGACCGATTTTGATGAAATTTAAATGGGAGCACACCACGGGACGCATCAGCTTTCAAATAAAAAATCATTCAAATCGGTAAACCCAGTCGAAAGTTCTGGAGTAACATACATAAAAACTAAAATCTAGTTAAGAACTTACTCATTTTTTCGAAGTCGGTTAATAACACTAGTGCTTTCCACTTCCGTCGCTCGGCAAGATTTATGCGTCAGATTATTTTCGTCTCTCTTTAGGACTACGCAAGTTATGCTCCGCGAGTAATGGGCTATTAAAACGGCGAAGTTGGCACAAGGCGCCGACTACAATATATTCCTAAGGGCACGTGTTTACACGCTTCATGACATCCTGGTTGTATTTTCTATACGGGAATGTTTATGGGTTACTCGTTATTTGTTAATATATCGTTATGGTGTGAAAGGCCGAGGTTTTATCGATGGTTGGACATATAGACTGAGGGTTGAATTGGAAAGTCTCAGAAGATTTTACTGCAATTGCGTATTTATTGTGCCATTCTTATTTTTTTAAATTAAATATCTACAATTTGGATAAATGATCCTACGGTTCTTATTTTTTAGTAATTTTAATAATAATCGTATAATATACTCGACTGCACTTTAATTTTTAGTTAGGTAATTATAATAATAAATTAATAATTGTTTTGGGTATTGAAATTTTATTTTATTTAAAATACTTTCAACATGTCCAATCCAGGATCCAAATATTTCAGCCAGATATGACCTCTTCACAGTTTACAATATATAAAAAAATTGTTACCAAAAAATGGAACCGACTTCAACACTCAAAAGTGTGAAATAACTTGTTGAAGTTGGTACCATGATAGTTCACAAATGTAGCTATCGTCATAATATTGTGCTCATGGTACCGAATTCGGCAAGTTATTTCACACTTTTGAGTGTTGAAGTCGGGTGTATTTTTTGGTAAATTATTTTTTCTCCCTTTTCATTGACCTTTGCTACTCACGGTATCAGTTGTTATTGTGTATGTGCATCGATGTCTCCAACCGCAACTATAATATCGTCGAGGTATGCGTAGCACTTTTCTGTTATTGGAGTGTAACTCAAAAACAGCTTGTCCGATTTTGATGAAATTTATATTGGACCACTTCGGAAGTGTGTACTCTATCAAACAAAAAAAGAATCATCATAATCGGTTCATAAACGACGAAGTTGCCCGCGAATACACAATATTAAAAAAATCATATATACGGTCGAATTGAGTAATCTCCTTTTTTTGAAGTCGGTTAAAAAGCAGACATACTCAAGCTCAGAACATGTTATGTATGCAGTTGACACCACTACATTGCGTCATATGTTTACATCGACGCAAGACGCGTTTCATTATTGTCATCTACAGGTGCTTGGCCACTTCTTACAATATACGGTTTTGACCGTTGGAGCTTGATCACATGTTGATACGATATTCATTCGCGTCCGCAATGCATTGGGTCTACACACTGGACTTGTCTGGGCTGCTGAGAACGCAACCAATCTCAAGACAAAGTCTACACCGCTATGTTGTAACTGGTTGAATAATATGCGCAAGCGACGCGACACGTTATACATGTAAACGTCAACAAAGATAAATCATCAATGAGCATGCGCTTCGTGAAAGAAGACCAGTGTTTGATGAAAGCTTTGGGATTGATCGAAATGAGTTTGTTAAATGAAATCGGCGGGATCTGCTGCGAGGGCTCAGTTCATAAATCGCGATTCCTACGGTCCGTGGTCGGTCTTCGCTCAAAGTGTAGACCAGTTAAGGATGGAAATTAAGTCGCTCGTCCCGACGGTCGGTGGTGGGTCGATGCGAGTGCGGCTGCGGCGGGTGTTGCGGTGCCGGGTGCAAGAGGAGGCGGGGGCGCGGGTCGTCGACCGGTGCAGAGCGGTGCGCGCGCGCCCTGCCAGCGAACACGGCAGAAAACCTCACGAAGGGCGGCAGCACACGGTGTCCGCATTTAGCTCTGGCTGACGTCGCTGAGTCACCGCACCGCGAATAGCGGCGGTTTGTTTGTTGCACCGCCCGCTCCCGGCTCTCCCGCTGATTATTTCGAGCGGGCACTCGGGCAGTGCTCGGCGCACTGTCTCCGCGAGAAGACGCGCCATGCCCCCGCTGCCCGCGCCCCCCGCGCGCCTGCGCCGCCTGGACGCGTGCGACGCCGGCATCGTCACCACCATCAGGGACACGGTCAGCTGTAGTTGGATATTTTACAGTGAGTGTCGCGGACTACATCGAAGACACGACCCCCTAGAGCACGCGGCCCGCAGCGCTCACCTTCACGACCCCCTGAGTTTACATCGTTTGAGAGCTTCCAACATCGTAGGAACGTTACTATTTCCGTGTGTTTTATTTCTATTTTATAGCTCGTTACGTGCGGTTACAAAGTTTTTTATTCAAATACTATATAATGGAGTGATTAAATCGTAGTGTACAAACAAGGAGTGCCAGACAATATTTCCGGTTACAACAACATCAGCGTTTGCGATCGTGTGTTTATTACGATGCAAGCTTGCGATGTGTATAAACATTGTAGTGGCAATAATATGTAATGATTTGTAGTTCTGCAAACCATTGATCGATAGCGTTGAGTCGGCTACGCTCGCTGCTGCCATCTGTTCGCTAGAGAAAGAACGCGTTGCAACCAGAAATCTAGGTGAAGCGTCTGACATCACCAAACGGGAGTAAATTTAACTCCTGACGTATTTACCCCGTGTATGAGCGTTGGAAGACCAAACAATGTTCTCCCTAGAGACAATCGCCACCACTCGCCCGCGTCATAGATCGTGCTCACGCGCACGCAAACTGCGTCTATTTTATAGCGCGAGCTGTTTGATTGCTATATTTACAATCATGTCCGTTGCGCTTTCATAATGTTCAATTAATAGCTAATTATTTTTTCCTCTATAAATGGAACAGGTAAAGTCGGAACGTCTCCCGTTTGATATCCTACTTAATATTATATATGCGAAAGTTTGTGCGTATGGATGTATGTTTGTTACTCTTTCACCCTTAAACGGCTGGATAGCTTATACCCTGGCTTATTTTCATCATTACCATCGTCACCACAACGCGGATAAAACCGCGGGGCTCAGCTAGTTAAATATAATTTCTGTTTTATAAATTTAATATATCATTTTCTGTATGTTTTGGTCTCGAAAAAATAGTGTGTGAATTCATGAAATGCGTTGATTTCTTTTTCCTTATTTTATTTGATAAATTCATTACAATTTGTACTAATGACAATAACACAACTTTACAAATCCGCCTTGACCATGTTCCAATGGTCGCCACGTGTCCTAAGGTGTATAAAACCCAGAGTTTGTAAACCTTTGTTTACAAACTGGGTTTCATATACTCGTCTCAGAACGAGTATTCACGAAGGCTTTTTTAAAGTATTGTATTACTATATCCATATTACAAGTTGTACTACTCTACAAAATGTTTCTGGTTTTTTTAAATGGTTACGACAATAGGGTTATTCATATTTTTTTTAACCAAATTTGGTTGTTATTAAAATAACATCACCGGGCTCGTAGCGTTGAACAATAGGAAAATACATGCTTTGTATTTTATACGTTTGTTTACTGCCTGCCTTTTTTTTCTAAACAAGACAGTGTTTTTATTTTTTCTTTTTTTTTTTCTTTTTTTTTACTATTATAAGTTTGCGTTTGACAACTGTCTCACCTGATGTTAAGTGATGACGTTGTCTAGGATTTAGCACGCAAACCTAGAAGGTACCTATTCACTCGCGACTTGAAGACTCCAGGATTGTACATATCGGGAAACACAGACTGTATTGTACCGAATACACGAGTACCTATAGTTCGAATTTATATTTATATATTAATTACTAGCGGTCCGCCCCGGCCTCGCACGAGTAAATAAATTCTAAATTTAAAATGATAAGGATCCCTAATTTTGAAAATATAATTTAGGCTATGTCACCCGGGGATAGTGTAGCTTCCCAACAGTGAAAGAATTTTTCAAATTGGTTCAGTAGTTTTTAAATTTATTCATTACAAACATACACACACACAAAAATACATTTTTTTCCCCTTTATAATAGTAATGTAGATGAATAATAAATTTAGCTCAAAACCAAAAGCCGCGCGCCTCTGTCACCAAAGTACGTATTTGTAATTCGTCCAAAATAATAAGCAGCATGTTGAATCCATGCAACTGATGTACAACTATTTGGAATCATATATTATATATATATATATAATAAATGAATATTATATATATCACATAAGTATTATCAAAGATTTTCATTACACAAAACTTGGTCGCACTAGCATTTAAATGGGCCTAGACAAGATGCTTTGCTTCATAGCGATTCTCTTTCTCTAATCGTTTCCGCTTCAAAGCTGTCGTTATCGCTTGTCAAAATGGCATTTGCCTACGAATTTCACGCTCGGGAGAATAGGAACGCATAGTACATTGTCTGCCAATTTTCTTACTTTGTCTCTTACTCATAAGTAAAGTAGTGCAGGTCGAACCCCAAGTTATAGTGATAGAGAGTTCAGAATTTTCTGCTTTAATTTATCACTTTATAGGTTATCTTAAGATTTAAAGAAGCCGAAAACCGAACGGGTTGGAAAAATATCGTACAAAAAGCTATGAAGGCCTTTCAGGGACACGACCTTCAGTAATGAAGTATACGACTAAGAAGAAGAAGAAGATTTAAATTGCGTGAGCCAAATGTTGATCACACTATGTAAGCATAGAAAGAAAGAAGAAAGAAAGAAATCATTTATTAAGGCAAACAATAACATAACAGCAAACAAATAATTAAAATATTACACAATACATACAATTACAAAACACGGATGTCAAAACAATAACAGATAAATAACATAGAAACAAAGATCGCTGTCATGTACAGTTATGCCTAAAATGGTCCGGGCTCAGCATATTGCTGTAGGGGAATCTACAGCGCTGATTTTCAGCCCGAACCTACAGTAATGTTCTAAACTCTAAACCCACCAGCCGATTTTAGAAATAGTAAAAATAACATTTAAACCCTAGTTGTAATCATAAACACTAATGATTGTTTGCGTCTGTTACAGGCAACAGCAGCGGGTCGACGACGGGCGAGGGAGGCCCCCCGCCGCCCGCCCCCGACCCCGCCCTGGACTCCATGCACATGATGTTGGACCCTCACCTGCGCCCCATCTCTCCAGACCTGAACAACGAGGAGTCCAAGAGGATATTCGAGGAGCACAAGCAGTTGGCACAGGAGTACCTTAAGGTCGGTTCAAAATTCTAATCGGATGTATGTTTGTTATCAGTGATAAAACAACTTTATTTTTGACGTGATAACGTTTTATAAATTGATGAATACCAGCAACACTCATGAAAAATAGTAACGTTCCGTAATAGAAAAAAGCCGCATGATGCTTGCGAGCCGCAGGTTGCCGACCCCTGGTCTAGAGTATCACTAGCACTAACGACCGCACAGACAGTGGCAATCAAATGATATAATCATAGCGCTGAATTTACCAAAATACACACACAACGTGTCTTAACGGACATAGTTCTGGGTTGAGGACACATCTCCCGACCAACGACAACTTGCATCACCGCAAACGCACTCATTAAACCTGCATTAAGATGTGGGTTTTACGTTCCACTGGTTAAGATTATGGTTATGAAGCGATGATAGCTCAGCGGGGGGAGCGTCGCCTGTCAAACTGACGGCCACTGGTTCGATCCCCAACAACAGCTTGAGCTTCCGGTGAAGGTAACACAGATATTATCAAATTCCCAGCGTGGTGGTAGGGTACTTTCAAATACCCTCAAGTTTGAAAAACTGTCACCACATAGTGTGTTCAGGCAGCAGTCCTTGAGAGCCAGTGAGTATTCTAGATCTAGCGTGATAACATCTTCGACCACATCGTCACTGAACATTAAGTGAGATAGTGGTCAAACGCTAGAACTATACAGTATAGTTATAATATATTATATATAACTATACACTTCAAAGCCTGCAGCACCGACGTAGAGTCGCTAGCTTATCGGTTTTTTACCGGATACATTTCGGGGAGTGTGCTCTGGAGTTACATAACTTGGTACCTCCTTCCCCATTCCATCAAAAAACGACCAGACGGACTGCAATGCGACATCCATACATGGTAGACGTTCCACCCTGTCGCACCAAGCGTTTTGCTTCCACATTCATAGTGCGTACAGCTAACGAGTGGAACTCATTGCCTAAGTCTGTGTTTCCACATGAATACAATCTGGGCGTCTTCAAGTCACGAGTGAACAGGTATCTTCTAGGAAGGCGTGCATCATCGTAGACCGCATCATCACTTAACATCAGGTGAGATAGTGGTCAAACGCCTGCCTATTGTAAATTAAAAAAAAATTAAAAAAGTATATAAAAAAAAAGAAAATTTCTTGCATCTTAAAGAAATATTTTTAAAATAATATAGCTACTTTATTAATATATTTTTCTCTTGTTATTTCAGATACAAACAGAGTTAGCATATCTCAGCAATCACAAGTCAGAGTTGGAAGAGAAAATGGATGACGACGAGTTAAGCCAAAAAAGGGAGATTATACAATTGGAAAATGAGAAGGTGGGTTTTAATATATTTTTTTTATTTATTTATTTATTTACAAAATTCACAGCCCTTTATAAACAAATTATTGTACAAATAGCTTACACCTAAGGCCAATAACGGATTTACATTTTACTGATGTGACTTATGTATTTATAAACTGTCATAGTATGTGAACTAGTAGGTTTTAGGTGCATTAGTGTGTGTGTTGTGTCTGGGTTTATGTGTATGTTTACGTGTTTGTTTGTGTGTCAATGAGTAGCAGCCGGTTTAGTGCTTTATTACTTGAATGACTGAGATTCCAAATCAAAGTCGAAACTTTGATTTTGAATCTTAATTATTTCGCTCTTGAAATTTAATTTATTATTGCAAAATAAGTCAACCATCTTATAAAATTTGTTATTGTAGGTCCTCTGTAATCTACTGATATACTATCTTTTTATCACACAGACCCCCGCACAAGTTTTCGCTGTATCGCGGGAGGCATAGACATACACAATCACAGCACACAAAGCACACCCGGGACATACATCCTCTGCCCCTGCCGGGATTCGAACCCAGGGTCCCAGAGACATAGAAGTAATGTCAATGACACAAACCACTGCGCCACGGAGACCGTTTTTTTCAATGATACGTTTGATAACTATGAAATAAATCGGTCGCTCCACATCGCTATAGCCGACCAGGGTCATTGTTCACTAAAAATGTAATTATTGAAGACATAACGTTTATATTATATAAAATGTATCAATGTTTGTGACTAAAACTATAGCGGATAAGTTTTAGTGATGAATGTGTAATTATTCTAAATCAAAACCAAAACCTTCGTTTTTCTGATTGTTAGAATTCATTTGATGCTAGACAATGACACACATTAAAGTATGATAAATCCTACTAATATTATTAATGCGAAAGTTTGTATATTTGTTACTTCTTCACGCTCAAACGGCTACACCGATTTCTATGAAATTTGGTATGGAAAAAGTTTAAACTGTGGGATAATTGAGGTAGCGAGATAACTGTAATCCACGCGGGTGAAACCGCGGGGCGCTACTAGTAAATAAATAAATAGTGAGACAGTTGTCAAACGCAAACTTATAAAATTAAAAAAAAAAAATTAAAAAAAAATTATATTACATTATAGTAACTGTCCAAAATACTGTAAAATAATAATTTATTATCGCACTTTCCAGGATTCGCTCATCAAATTGTACTGCAGTCTAAAGAAGCAGCTGGCGCGGGTGGAGAACGACAGTTGGCTACATCCAGAGGAGATGCCGCACGAGTGACGTCACCGGGCGCGGCCTTGACGCCCGCAGGGACCACGCTGTGACGTCACCGCGTACGCGCACGCACGCACACGCGCCTGTCCATGTGTGCGTGTAATGGACGCTCTCCGAGGCAAAGTACCCACAGTGTACTTATTGTACAATTGATCTCAATACACCAAACGAGCCTTCGAAACTAAGTTTACAAATATTTTTTTTTAATGCGTTGTTCTGAATACGTTTGATCATGTTTACATCCATTTGCGTCATCCAGAGTTTATCAATTAACATTATTCCAGAGTATCAATTCTACTGGCACATTGCTCATAGATTGTTAATGAATTGTCATTTTTGTTATTCTACTTGGAGCATAATTGGAATGGCTACAGAGATTTCATTCCTACCGCAATACAATTAACGACAGTGCAATCGAGATGCAATTGTTTATTTAGCGGAATACCAAGCTTTATTACGATAATATTGGAATCGCTATTGCATTGTTTATGGATTGCTGGTCTTAATAAATAAGAGAATTGGCACACTGAGCCGGTGTTGTGTAATTACTGAAACGGAAAAATGTTAGTTGAAATGTCAAAACATGACAGTTTAAGTTATGTATCCATCATCGGTAGGCGCAAAAACTAGATGCTGACAAACGTTTGGTTTATATATTTATAACATAGATAGATATATTTATTTATATATATATTTATATAGCCTGCATACACAATATATCGTGCATCAAAATGATAGATTAAAGTAACGGAATGATTGACCTGTTAATATTGGTGAAATAACTCACATCTCAAAACGTATTTATTGGTAGTGATTATCTTGTTCGACTAAACTGAAACTCTTTAAAATAAGGTAAGATAACTTCTTATATGGTTACGATAAAGTTCAAATCAGTATGACACTTATCATCATCATCATCATCTCAGCCATAGGACGTCCACTGCTGGACATAGGCCTCCCCCATTGATTTCCACAAGGACCTGTTGGAAGCGGCCCGCATCCAGCCCTTGCCTGCGATCTTAGTCAGGTCGTCTGTCCACCTGGTCGGTGGCCGTCCTATGCTGCGCTTGCCAGTCCGTGGTCTCTTATCTTACTTATCATTAACAACACTTAAATTAGATATTTTTTTTAAATCGCGGGTAGTTTTATATAAAATAAGTCGCCACTTCTTTCGTGCCGACTAAAACTACCCGCATTTCACCAGCAATTTAATCAAAACCGTCTAATTTTAAAGATAACGTTGTGTAGATTTATACGAATTTGAATTATTAGCTTAAATAGAATACGAGCTTTTTCATTTTGAAGATTTATGAACATTATTTTAAATTTTAATAGAACATTACCTTACGGTATCGGAGACTCTTTACATATAAACTATTTGTATAATAATTGTGTAACTAATTTTGTAAAAAATAATCTCCAACCTCAGAGGAACTCGAGCGGCAAAAAACCCTTATACTAAATAAGATCTTGTTGAGAGTGATAAATCCTGCATTGGCGTCCCGCTTGGAATGTATTATGCACTAGCTCTGCCCCGCGGTTTCACATGCATGATTTTCTTTAGTTTTCTTTCTATAAGGACCTTCTAAAAAGAGTTAAAAAAAATTTAAAAAGATCGATGAAATTGGTAGTCATTCTCGTGTTATGGCGTCACCAAGGGAAATAAGGAATCATTTTTATATATGAACTAGCGGTTTGCCCCGGCCTTGCACGTGTGAAAAATGTCAAACTGAAAAATTATAGGGTACCCTAATTTTTTTGAAAATATATAGCCTATATCACCCGGGGATAGTGTAACTGCCCTACAGTAAAAGATATTTTTTTTAATCGGCTCAGTAGTTTCAGAGCCTATTCAATGCAAACAAACAAACAATCAAATCTTTCTTGTTTATAATATTAGCATAGAATATTTCCTCAAGAAGCTATTCCAAATCCTTTACATATCGTAGCATGTCTTTGTCCCTACTACGGTATGAACCGATCATGTGACCACTCGATGTCTGGCCACATGATTCTCATTAGTGATGTAACGAATGCTGGATTTTTCACATTCGCGAATACGATTGCGAATATTAATTATCTTCAACATTCGCGAATGCGAATACTTTAAAATTTCAAAAAAAGCGCGCGTAAAATGTTTGACAGGTTTGACGTTTTGTGTCCACCATGTTTAAATTAAAATAGCCGAGCCGATATTGGTTAATTGAATGAATTTAGTCACAGAAAGTTCATTCTAAAAGTTTTGTTTGAGGTTAGTTTTATCTTTCATATGCATGCATATAATAATTTCCTTTTTGATTATTAAAAACATTCGCTAAATATTCGCATATTATTTGCGAATGCGAATATTGAAAAATACGCTACATCACTAATTCTCATCTATCTCTGGTTGATGGAAAGGTGTTCAATGGTCATTTTATCGATTTTAATTTTATCGTATTAACCACTCGTTTTTATAGTTATTTACTAACCATCGCTTGGACAAATTATGTATATGACTGTACATTATTGAAATACACGTTTAAAAGCACGTTTTAGTGCTATTTTGTTTATAATTTTAGGAGTGATTTCATATTTCTACTTTTTGTATACTTATGTATTATTGCTATTGTATGGAGATTCGTATAGAAAAGAAAAAAAATCTAATTAGGTTCTAGACCTAGATAATGTTTCACACAATGTCATCATTGGCCGTTTTACTGTACCACCGAAAAGAATGAATTTATTTTGTGAAACTGTTGAAGCGCTTTACAGCAAAATTCGGCTTTACAAGTTTTTAAACTGACAATGTTATATAATCAAGTTGTTGACATACTGACCAAGTATATTATTTGTTTTCATTGTTCAATATCTCACTCAGATGTATGCGCCATTTTCATTCTCACTCAGATGTATGCGCCATTTTCATTCTCACTCAGATGTATGCGCCATTTTCATAATTGGAGGGTTAAGAGGAGCCGATGACATCACAGAAGCTCGCGGGTGTTTACAGGCAGAAGGGGCGGGACAAATCCTGATGTGTATTGATTTTTTTTTTAACAACATTCACACAAGGTCTTTAGGACCTAAACTAGTCAGAGCCTGTGCTATGGTAACCTGATGACTGATATATATACTTATATACATATACACACCCAGACACAGGTCAAACAGACATGTTCATACACACAAATGTTTGACCTGTCCGGGATCGAACCCGGGACCAGCGGCTCAGAAGGCAGAGTGCTACCAACTGCGCCAATCGACCAGTCCAAATATTACAAAACGTAGGTGACTACAGATGACCTACGTGCTCAAAAATTAATTATAAATCACATTTTAAACTAAATTCACCTTTCTTCTGGTGTAAAATACAGTACAAATGCTTTTGTCGCGAGAATTATGATGCAGGAAAATAATGATCGCCGAAAAAATTGAAATGCCGAAATCAAATTTTCTTCAATCAGAATTAACCTTCATGCAATGTTCTGAGAAGTGGTATTTTTGAAAGTTTATTTATTTATTAATTTTTTAGACACTGGACTTTCAACAATATAAAAGACTCAATATTGTCTAATAAGCAAATGGTAACGCCTTAAAAGTCTACTAATTATAAATGACGGATTCGAAAAATACTAATTTTGTTAAACTCGATTGCCTTTCTTATCAATCGCAAAATTACCATCCTTCTTCTCTTACCATGGTGGATGGCGTTCTGTCGAATTTTTTTTTTGACGTGATAACGTTTTATAAATTGATAGTGAGTACCAGCAACACTCATGAAAAATAGTAACGTTCCGCGTAACGTTCCACCTGAGTTTTGTATTACATAAAATAATCAAAGTCAAAGTCAGTCAAAGTCAAATTCAAAGTCAGTCAAATTCAAAGTCAAAATCAAAGGCAAAGTCAGTCAAAGTCAAAGTCATAAATGATTATGACGTTATCACGTAAATCTATCGTCCGTAAACCGACTTTACAGACAACCAATTTTTTTTATTTGACTCAATCCAACAGTCGTTTCATCAAAAGATGTATCGGGCAATGAAACAAATAATATCCATGGGAACTATCCCAGTTATGTATGTTAAGGCTGCTGTTCACTAAAATATAAACCGTCCGATTATCAATTTAACCGTCGGTCAAACAGTTTTTACCATACAGTTAACCGACGGTTAATTGATAATCGGACGATTAAATTTTAGTGAACTCCACCCTTTTTCTTACATACTCACGTTTACAAAGAGTCACATTTGTTACAATATTGTAATTACCCTTTTCCCCATTAGTCGTTATAATTGTTTTAGATTCACTTACTGTATGAATATTTAGTATTTTTATGTGTGTATGCATTTGTTTATGTTGTATAAGTTTAAGATAGCCATAGTTTGTAAGTGTAATATAAAAGTTAAGTTTAATAAATATTTTTAAAGAAAAACGCTTACACTTTTTATCGCCTATACATATAAAACATTTTGATTCTAATTTCTTGATGCGTACTGCCCAAGAATTGAACTCACTGCCCGAGTCTGTGTTTCCCGATACGTACAATCCTGGAGTCTTCAAGTCGCGAGGGAATAGGTACCTTCTAGGTTTGCGTGCTAAATCCTAGACAAAGTCATCACTTAACATCAGGTGAAACAGTGGTCAAACGCATGATTATAATAAATAAAAAAACGGATTGATTACACTGTATTTTGCAGTGAAGGAATTCTCTCTTTTAGTCGCTTCTATCCACTTTTATTTCTAGGACGTCTTCCAGCTTTTTTTTTTATTAGGAATAGGCAGGCGTTTGACCACTATCTCACCTGATGTTAAGTGATGATGCGGTCTATGATGGAGCACGCCTGCCTAGAAGATACCTATTCAAATTTAGGATAAATAGACACGACAGTGTGACCACCTTGAGCGTATACCGTATACCCTTTCAAACTTTGTGAACAATTAATGGAAATTGTTCAATGATATTTGATCCGAGGGTCAAATCACAATTTTTTCCTGCAAGTTTCCGGTTTAACCCGTAATTTCGGCGAAAATCTCGGATAATTTGGTTGGCGCAAGAGGACCTTAGGATTAGTACAAGGTTAAGGCACAGTAGATTTATATATATATATATATATATATTTTATACTGTATAGATTTGACCCGTTTGACCAATACCTCACTTGATGGTCAGTGAAGATGTTATCACGCTAGACCTAGAATGCTCACTGGAGCTATTTCAGAAGTTTGACTCGAATGTGTATTTGTTTTTAGTCGATACGAGCATTATTTTAAAGAATATATAAAACATAACAAATATAATTGGAAAATTATCTGATGTAGTTTCTATATGTCTACTGTGTTTACTCCCCCTCCTTAAGTCGTACTCCTCATGTCTGAGGGTCGTGACCTCCTCCCTCTATGAACCTTCTCCGTATGGTGTCACGCCATCTTCCCCGATTCCCGGCGATATGTATTGCATCGTGGACAGATGTTTCCAAAGTGGTGCGGATTTGATCAGACCAACGCATCGGGCTGCGACCTCGAGCTCTTTTGCCGTTTACTTTGCCAGTGACCATGAGTTTCTCCAGGTTGTCACCTTCCTTTCTGGCAATGTGCCCAAAGTACTCGAGGATTCTTTTGAGACAGGTGGATGAAAGCCTGGTCGTGTGTTTACGGTATTGTCTATAACAAACTGCCGGAGGATGTGCGTAACTCACCCTCAAGAAACTCCTTCAAAAGCAAATTAAAAAAAATTGGTTGTCTGTAAAGTCGGTTTACGGACGATAGATTTACGTGATAACGTCATTATCATTTATGACTTCGACTTCGACTTCTGACTTCTGACTTTTGACGGAAACGGAAACGGAACGCTACACGGAACGTTACTATTTTTCATTTTGGCATTCATCAATTTATAAAACGTTATCACGTCCAAAATGGCTTATAGACCAAACATTCTATAAATTTAATGATCTATTTAAGATAAAAAGTGCTGTCACTTAAATAAGTAGTTCGCTATGATTCTTATACAAATAATTAATTGACATATTGAATTGTATTGTTTTTAATTTAGTTTGTATTTTAAGAATGACTATTTAATATAGAATAATTGTATTTATCCTTGATGGATACTGTATTTTAATTGGACTTGTAACATATGTGTTCGGGCGTTATTGTTTAATTTTAATATGCGGTCATTCACGAGCCGAGGTTCCAACGAGCGATGAAGAAAAGAGGGTACTTGGTAATTATTTTCTATATAAATGACGGTGACGACAAAAAAGTGTGGAACGGTCAGTTACCCTCCGACTCGGTGCGCGACTGATGTGTGATATCGGCGGTTTATTTTTATTGTGAAATTGAAACTGTTACCAGTGCCTACACCCGGGTGTTTAGTGTCAGGACGGATCCAGGTGCCCTCGACGAAGTTCCCACGAGAGTGCTCAACGGTTTCGAGGTAAGTGATTGGCTCATATTGGATTAACAGTGACCCCGGAACTACTACCCCAACCAGAGAAAATCTAGGGCCAGGGGGCCTACCACCAACTCTTATAGCAGTATTATTGTAATCTTACTTTGAATTTTCGTACCACAAGGCCACATAAGCAATGTTACTTTAATGTTGTTTAGACTAAGCAGTTTTGTGACGTAAACCTCTATTTCGTTCACTCAAAGCGTACCATGAGCCAGCGCCAACGAAAGCGACAACGCTATATGAAAATATAATGTTGTCTCGCTTGCCCTTACAGCAGGAATGTTTCTTCGTTCATTCTACACGTCACTGAGCGATAATAAAACAATAATGTTTTAAGACGTTCATGGTACGAATCTGAGCATTATTACTTTAAGCTTGAAGTATGACGTTCTTGAAACATGATGGTTTTGTAAAAGTTGATGGTACGGCCCCAGGTATTGTATAGCTTACTGGGCAATCGAAGAAAATTTAGAACTATCGGTGATTCTCCCGAACAATATGAAATGGTATTAATAAAGTGACTATGACTATGACTATTGAGTAAATGAAAACAAATAGTTCAGTCCAAATAATGTATTTTACGATGTCACAGTACTTCTATCTATTGGAATGGTGTTGAGAGTTACGTGGTAAATAACAAACTGACGAATTTGGCACTTCTAACCATCAACTATAAAAATATTCTGAGATTCAGATCTTATACCGAATAAATGCTTCTTCGATGAACACACCAATACAAATTGTGTTTATCAGTTGGACGAATCTTCGTGTAACAAATTATTTACAATAATTACAAAACGTTCTGTCTACATGACTTTTTCGTGGCACACACTTCCACGTTACGTCGCATTCAAGAAAAATATAAAGAACAAAAATAAAATCTTTTCAGTATACAGTAGAGCCTCGCTAATCCGACACGTCCAATAATCCGGCACATTCCGCTCACATCACCCGCTCCCTACTCTCGTTCTTGCGCTTGCGCTTGCGCATCGGCATCAGTAGCACGTACATATGTATATATCTCTTGTTTCTAAGATTAAATAGGTTAGCTAAGTATGTCTAGTAAACAGCAACATAGACTCTTATAAGAGATTTTTATTGTGTATCGCATTAACGCTATGCTAGGCAGAACTTCAGTTCAAATATTTGAAGGAAAACATCACCGCAAGATGTTAATAAAGGAAGGAAATAATTCGGCCCTAGTGGTATGGGCTGCTATAGCTTAGTTGGGCAAAGCGACAGGACGGTATTCTGTAGTCATGGGTTCAAGTCCCACTAGCAGCCGAATTTTTTCCTTCATATATTTGAACTGATAGACTCTTATGTTTCTAAAATATAATACTATGAATGTCTAAACAATCCAATAATCTGGCATCCCTTAGCTTGTAATAGTTCTGGATTAGTGAGACTGTACTGTATTATTAGATTATACCACAACTAGTCTGTGAAGTTTCTTTATACATATAAATAACTTGCCAAATTCCTACATATTAATAAACTATCGCATTAATATACTTAGTGATATGATAGAATTTATAACATTTTAATTAAATAAACAAAATCACTAACCAATTGAATCATAAAATAAATAATAATAATTCGGAATCGGGAGGACAAAATGTCGCCATGGAATAAAAAATATAGCAAAATAAAGGAGTAAAATTTACATTACTTTTATTATTAACAAATTGTCTTCGTTGTTATGGGCCCCATATAGTCTAAGAGAAGTTAAAAAAATAAATAAATTATATGAATACTTAACAAATAAGTGGGCAATTCCTTAAGCCCTTACAGTTACGTAACAATCATACGCATAAAATAAGGCATAGATACATAATACACTTAGTATGACAAAAAATATTGTTATATCTACAAGATTAAAACATAGCGCTTTATCTATTATAAAAGTTGTAACTTCGATAAAACCCTTATAAAATCTTTGCAGATTTAACAATAACAATAAAGTTTAAGATATATCAATTCTAACTAATCTCACACATAAAATATCTCATATTTACAGTTTGAACTAACACCCTTTTGTATTTCCTTTAGTTGTATGGTAAAATACTATAGAACAGAATGTACTGCAAATATTGTCTTATTGTTTAAAGTGATTTAAACGGATTTAAGGACAATTAGATGGTGCCCGCTTCCAATGGGTCTTAAAACTTGGTGACCTCATCAAATGGCTCCAACGGAAGACCAGCGTTGGCTAGCAGCCAATATTATGCTGAGTTGGGGCCAATTTGTGACATTTGTAGTACTTTATTAAATCCCTTCATAACTTATTGTTATTGATTGCACGTATTGTTGTGATGATTATTTGTACAAAATTGTGTATGTATAATAAACTATTCCTTTCTTTCTTTCTTAAAATTAAAATGAAGCAACAAGTGACCAAACTGCTGGCCTTCATTAAACATTGCTGTCCAACGTGGAAATGTTACCAGCGTTTCGGGAACTTTGCCCACTTGTAAGACCATCTTGCACCAACCTAATTATCCGAGATTTCGGCCTGAATTGCAGACAACTGTGATCAAATCACAATTATTGTCGTCCAACAAAAATTGTGTTTAATCCGAGAGTTGAATGAAAATCTTTGTTGGTGCAAGACCGCTTATATGCACCTATATTAAAACTGACGTGGTTTTGAGACATTATAAATCTATAAAAGATGGGAAGTACTCACGTAATGAGTCAAAGGGTTCCGACTATAGTTTCAGCACATTCGGTGGTCTTTTTCAAGAACACAGAACGCTTGCGGACGCGGTCGCGGTTCGCCTATAGTAACTAGTCGGAACCCTACGACTTATTACGTAAGTAATTCCCGTATTTTATACAATCATAATATTTTAAAATTATGTAAATACATTACATAATAATATAAGTGCACGCTCATATTAATTACCGTAAATGGGAGCTTCAATCTCACAGTACAGGTAAGAGGAATGAGTAATATTTAGAGGTATTTTCAAGGAATCGGGCGCTTTTATTTGGCATTGCACTCCATGACGCATGCTTAGGGCATACTCCTAAAAAAACTGAAATAAATGTGGTTGAAGCTAAGATTTGAACGATTCAACATACATAATGGTGTAAGATATGGCTTAAGAAATATATACTCATCTGTTATTTAATAATGAGAAGGCTTAAATGTTAGATAATATGTAGATGGATAAATTACACATGGGTTGCCGAGCTACGCCCCGTACCTATACTGTTAAGCAACACAATAATTCTAAAAATATATCTGCGTCCTTGTCTCTTGCATGGAGTAGCGCACGCAATGCTTCTCTGTCACTCTCCGTACGCGCGCTTCAATCTGAACTTATAAAGTCTAAACAACCATGAATATGACACAGTTTTAAGTAGGCAACCTTAAACTGTTGGATAGACAAGAAAATAAGCATTATTATTTTTTTAAAACCAGTCATGTAACATTGTTTAAAATTAAAGTTAATATTGTTAAACAGTATAGTTACGGGATTTAGCTAGGCAACCCATGCGCGTTATATTAATCTGCATATTATTTAACATATAATCGATGTTATAAGTAAATGACAGATGAGGGTGTATATTTCTTAAGCCGCATCTCGTACTATTAGAGATTTGACATAGATGAAAATTAATATTAAATTAAAAAATTGGTTGTCTGTAAAGTCGGTTTACGGACGATAGATTTACGTGATAACGACATAATCATGTATGACTTTGACTTTGACATTGACATTGACTTTGACTGACTTTGACTTTGACTGACTTTGACATTGACATTGACCATTGACGATTGACCATTGACTTTGACTTTGACTATTTTATGTAATACAAAACTCAGGTGGAACGTTACGCGGAACGATTTTTCATTTTGGCATTCATCAATTTATAAAACGTTATCACGTCAAAAACAGGAATTACAAATTGTAGATAACAAACTGTAAATAGAGCCCAAACTCGGCGTGCCGTATGCCAGTGTGCAATGATATCACAACAAACGTGACTACACAGTGAGAATACAAGAATCCAGCTCAAACACATCAAAACTATTCTATCTCCGAACACACAACGCTGATCTCATAAATGGCAGTCCATGTTAACTCTAGAAATATGAAAAATAAAGGTATCTCTATGTGTGGCAAAACTGAAGGCCTTGTTTGTCCTTAAAAAAAATATATAACGCCATCAAAAGTGCAAACTGCAAATGTTATCATGACGTATTGAAAACAATTTCTGTATATTAGCTGCTCCAAATAGCACCGTTAAAAATCCAAAATTATATTCAATAATTTTACGAATGCATAAATGTTTTTATCTAATCTCATACTGAAATATAAAGATTAAAAAATCAAAAACAAAACTTGAATGACAGTCTTTATAGACAATATGTCGAAATAAATTTAAAGTTACATTATAATACAGCCCTTCTATGACAACTGTATCGAAATGTTACTTTTTTATCATTAAGATACAACTTCAGCGTGACCAAGGATATGCAACCAATGCAGTTTTTCTACATATAGTCTGTGGACGCGGCGCAACACGTATGCGCGATCAGCAAATGGCGCTAAACGTTAACAAATAAATGCAAACATAGTCTGTAATTTTACGTTAATTTCAGTATCTATTTTATGAGATTAGATAAAGTAGTGTATGAAACTGCACATAATTTTATCATAAAACATTCGTGAAACGCTATAAAAAAAACTCGCCTACGACTCGTTTTTAAACCATTATCATGAAACAGTTTCATAAACCACTATAATATTTATAATTACACTCAACATCCACATTGGAGTATCGTCACATGAAATCATTGGACTTGTGCAAACTTTCCTCAACCTAAAAAAAAATATCCAAAATGTGTCTAAAAACACATAAATTTTACTAAAAGCGTGAAAAGTGTCAGAAGTCCAATGAGTCAAATCATACGCTTTACAAGAAATGCTACTTAACAATTTCAATAAAGACCTAGCTCTGGATAGAAAAAAAAACACACACTTATTAACATTTCTCATAGATACAACTATCCAAAATACGAAACAATGGCAGTCATTCGGTTATTCAATCAACTAACTAAAATTCCCTAAAATTCGATATTTCTTATTCTGTTCGAGCCAGAATTCAAATTCGTAATATACTTCCAAGCTATTTCTAATATTAGAACAGTTTCATACATTTGCGGGTAGTTTTAGCTGAAGACTAAATTAAACGTCAGCAATTATAATCTAAAAGTACATTCAGGAGTGTTATAATAAATTGTATCATCTAAAATATACTAATGTCGTGTCAGTGTTTGTTATCGAACTCCTAGGAAACGGTTTGTCTAATTTCATGTGAATATTTGGTAGGTCTGAGAATAGGTCGTAAAAGATTTTTATTCGTCCTACTACCCACCATTTTTTATCGCACATATAGTATTTTTGTATGAACATATATCTAAATATAAACTCTAAGGCTTTCACGGCTGGCGTTGCATGTTGTATGTATTGCTTTCGGGCTGTTTGGCCGTGGTCTATGTGAAACTTTTGTTCCAGACGTTTCGTCGATCACTGCGGTCGACATCTTCAGTGGTTCAGGTCCGAGCGGCGACAAGAGCGTAGAACTCTCCTTCGCGGCGTCTTCTCTGATACTGATGACGGCCAAACAGCCCGGAAGCAATACATACAACATATCTAAATAATTTAACCTTCGATCATTGCCGTAAAGTAATTTAAATGCAGTGACGCGTTCTTTGACATTTCGATAAATTATATGGCAGAAGAACGTTTGTCAGGTGTGCTAGTAACTATATATGGTCTAAGATACGACTTAATAAATATATACCCTCATCTGTTATTTAATAATGAGAAGGCTTAAATGTTGGATAATATGTAGAAGGATAAAGTGCACATGGGTTGCCGAGCAAGTCCGGGCCTAAACTGTCAAATAACCCAATAATTATATAAATATATCTGCGTCCTTGTCTCTTGCATGGAGCAGCGCGCGCAACGCTTCTCTGTCACTCTCCGTACTCGCGCATCAATCTGAACTTTAATAAAATCTAAGCATACATGAACATTACACAGTTTCAAATAGGCAACCTCATACTGTTGGATAGCCAATAAAATAAGCTTTAAATTAAAAAATAAACATACAAATAACACTGTTCAGTTCTAGTCTAGTCGAGTTCAGTTCAGTAATATTAAAGTTAATATTACTGAACAGTATATATAAGTAGTTCCGGGATATCACTAGGCAACCCATGTGCAATGTATCAATCTATATAGTAATTAACATATTATCGGTGTTATAACATCTCAACTGGGAAACATACGAAAACAAACTTTGTGGTAGTTCTGAGATCACAAGATGGCGGCCCCAGTAATTAACATATTATCGGTGTTATAACATCACAACTGGGAAACATACGAAAACAAACTTTGCGGTAGTTCTGAGATCACAAGATGGCGGCCGCAGTAATTAACATATTATCGGTGTTATAACATCTCAACTGGGAAACATACGAAAACAAACTTTGCGGTAGTTCTGAGATCACAAGATGGCGGCCGCAGTAATTAACATATTATCGGTGTTATAACATCCAACTGGGAAACATACGAAAACAAACTTTGCGGTAGTTCTGAGATCACAAGATGGCGGCCGCTCGCTGTGAGCGGTCGCGCACATCTGGCTTGGATAAAACTAAATAAAAGATGAGGATATATATTTCTTACACCGTATCTTATACTAACAAATCTTTCTTGTTTTAGTAATTTCTAGCTAGTTTGATTGAACAATAGAATAACTACTTATTACCAAATGAAACAGATCAAACTTCACGACGCAATACTTAGTTGAGCAATGTTTACATGGGAATACAAATTATTACATACATTTATGTATTGTCAACAATTCACAAGAGCACACCACTCATGTCGATGAGTTTAAATCTAATAGATATAAAATTTTCGAGATATAGGAATAGGGAATATAATCTGATATCTATCGAGAGGGGAAGACTGGTATGGTCGTTGTCACTCCTGCAACCAACGAGAATATGTTATACTTAAGAGTTCATGGTTTATTGCATTAACATCACGCTAGGCGAAACTTCATCACCATCATGTCAGCCACAGGACGTCCAATGCTGGACATAGGTCCCCCATTGATTTCCACAAGGACCGGTTGGAAGCGGCCCGCATCCAGCCCTTGCCTGCGATCTTAGTCAGGCCGTCTGTCCACCTGGTTGGTGGCCGTTCTATGCTGCGCTTGCCAGTCCGTGGTCTCCATTCGAGAACTTTTCAACCCCAACGGCCATCAGCTCTTCGAGCTATGTGCCTTGCCCACTGCCACTTTAACTTGCCAATACGTTGGGCTATGTCGGTGACTTTCGTTCTGCTACGGATCTACTCATTTCTGATTCGATCGCGTAGAGAAACCCCGAGCATAGCCCTCTCCATAGCTCGTTGTGCGACTCTGAGCCTGCTCAGAAGGCGAAACTTACGTAGATGTAAAAGGAAGGAATAAATTCGGACGGCTAGTGGAGTGTTACTGTAGCTTAGTTGGCAAAGCGATAGGATGGTATTCTGTTGGGTGTAGTCATCCCACTAGCAGAGGAATCGTTTCCTTCAAAATTTTGAACGTAATATATTATACTTGCGGCGCCCCGCGATTTCACACGTGTGGTGATGGTAAACGGTGGTGAAATTAGATGGCGATGAACCTAGACACTCACATACAACGTGGCTTTCTATTAGAAAAGGAATGGTAAGGGAATTTTCAAAATCAGATTCAGTAGATTCAGAGATTGTCCCCTACTACAACCTCACAAACGTTACCTCTTTATAATATTAGCATACATTTATCACAGATCAAATTTTAGCATTGCTCGCTGTGGTCATTATGCTCAAGTTGCGCAACTGATGTTTTTGGCTCTGAAGTTACATTCTGTGAATATTTGTTCACAAAAAAGTGTCGCGGGCAAACAGGGTCATCCATAAATTGACGGATGAAAAATTTCAATCAAGAAAGAGAGAGAGAGAGCAAGAGAGAGAGAGAGAAAGAGAGAGAGAGAGAGAAAGAGAGAGAGAAGGAGCGCGAGTTACCTCAGTGGCGGTGGCGGCGGCGGCGGCGACTGCGAGACTAGCTGGCCGCGTCCCGATGGCGGCGCGTCTGCCACTTGAAGTCGAGCTGCATGAGCCACTGCTGCGAGCGCGCGCGCGAGCACGGCCGCATCACCGGCTTCCACACGTCGCCCGACTCCGGCTTGTCCAGGCACATGCCGGTGTTCGTGTGCTTTATCGTGCGGCTCTGTCCACATATATACACATCAATACATGTACAAATTCTACCCTTTTTAACAGACTTCAAAAAAGGGGAGGTTATATGTTCAACTGTATGTTTGCTCACTGTGGGGACAGCTGCGAGGCGCGAATTGCTTTGTAAGGTATATACGTTTCCCCCGCGCCCGCGCCGCCTCGTTAGGCTTGACCAGTCATCTATCTCTCCACCTCCGTAAATGTATCACGTACCGTGATAATAGACCGCTTCTTCTGTACCTCGTCAATGTGACGTATAATTAGTGAACGAATAGACTCGTACAGTGGAATCGTGATTTTATTTACCGTCTCGAAGACTACCCTTATAGTGACAAGTAGACATCCTCAGTAACGGAGTACATCCAACATAGATCAGTTTCAAATTTCACCAATTTTTTCCCCATTTTTAGATCGATTCTCAACATTTTATTTTGTTCGATAGCGTACCTCCGCGGTGGTATCATTTAAATTTCATCCAAATAGGACAAGCTGCTTTTGAGTTACACTTCAAAAACTGAAAAGTCGTCTACTTGGAGGACTTCCTGATTGAGGGTGAAGAAATCGGTGAACATACACAATGACAATTGATTCCGAGAGTAGCAAAGGTCACTGAAAGAGATGAAAAAAAATAATGGTAATTCGACGAAATCAACACTCAAAAGTGTGAAATAAGTTGTCGAAGTCGGTACAAAAAGATTTTGATAAAATTGATAGTGATTTGTTATACTTAGGTTTTACTACTTTGACTGGCCGGTTGGCGCAGTTGGTAGCACTCTGCCTTCTGAGCCGCTGGTCCCGGGTTCGATTCCCAGACAGGTCAAACATTTGTGTGTATGAACATGTCAAACATGTCTGTTTGACCTGTGTCTGGGTGTGTATATGTATATAAGTATATATATATATATATATATATATATCAGTCAACAGGTTACCATAGTACAGGCTCTGCTTAGTTTGGGACCTGAAGACCTTGTGTGAATGTTAAAAAAAATAAAAAACTACCTAGTCTAGAATTTCCTTAGGTTATACTTTTTTTTCTCAGATTACATGCCGGACCAATATGTGAAACATGCCACATAAAATATGTTTTTAGTCTAGTCCATACGAGTATCACACTAATCCGGAGTAAGTCAAGGCTCAGTGCTTGGCCCAATGCTCTTCCTGATTATGATCCATGACTCACCCAAAGTATTGAAAGCTAAAAGTCTATTATACGCTGACAATTTAATTCTTTGAAATACAAAACCCTAATGACTGATATAATTCACAAAATGATGTTGATTTAGTTTATCAATCGAGTAAGCTTTATTTAATTTTTTTCTTAAACCGTTTCTTTATTGGCCTAATTTCTTTTTTTTTGGGTCTATTGCCTTTAACGTGTATTTGTATGCAATTTTCGTGTAGTAGATATTTATTTCATTATTTTCAACACTAAAAGTGCCGTTAACTGAATCGAATGGGTCGCAGTAGACGAGAGAGATGAATAGGTATTATATATATATATATATATATATATATATATATATATATATTATGTATATAAAAAATAACTTTTCTAATTTTTTTAATTATATATATATATATTTAAAAAAAATAAGTTATTTTTTTACTTAAATTAGCTTACGTTCGACCACTGTCTCACCTGATGTTAAGCGACGACGCGGTCTAAGGTGGCGACTTGAAGACTCCGGGGTTGTACCTATCGGGAAACACAGACTCCGGCAGTGAGTTCCACTCCCTGGCAGTACGCATTATAAACGTGGAAGCAAAAAACGTCTATGACAGTTATGCTGCAGATGTTTTTAAAAATAACTACGTTTCATCAGTTTTTTTTTTTTTTTTTTTTTTTTCACACAAGGTCTTCAGGTCCCAAACTAGGCAGAGCCTGTACTATGGTAACCTGATGACTGATATATACTTATATACATATACACACCCAGACACAGGTCAAACAGACATGTTCATACACACAAATGTTTCACCTGTCCGGGAATCGAACCCGGGACCAGCGGCTCAGAAGGCAGAGTGCTGCCAACTGCGCCAACCGACCAGTCGAGTTATCCAACAAGATATCATACGCTAGGGTGTTATGAGAATTCTTAACAAACTGATGAAAGGTACCATTATCGAATTTTCCGGCGAAATCAATCAAGACACCGGGATGATACGTTCAAACATGTTCTGTATATACAGTACCTTTGAGTCGTAAGTCCATTCTTGGTTCCCGCGCATACCGTGACACCGGATCAGTTTGATAGGGCCGCGCGGATGCGCCGCGTCCAGGCAGTTGTCGTCCGACATTATCTGCTGACGCTTCGTGTACGCAAACACCTGAAAACAAACCGCATTCAACTTCAGTACTACAATTCTATAAAATAAAACAAAAATCATTAACATTACGAAGGACTCCTCGGATTCCGGTGTCTGTTTCGGACTGAAATCATCACTATCCCCGAATGACATAGACTATATATATACTTATTTTTTTAATTTATTGTCGATGGCGATATATTAGGGAACCTTATAGTTTTTGTAAACACTAAGGCTTTCACGGCCGCCGTTGCAGGTTGTATGTATTGCTTCCGGGCTGTTTGGCCGTGGTCTAAGTGAAACTTGTGTTCCAGACGTTTCGTCGATCACTGCGGTCGACATCTTCAGTGGTTCAGGTCCGAGCGGCGACAAGAGCGTAGAACTCTCCTTCGCGGCGTCTTCTTCCACATCAGTAACAGAGAAGACGCCGAACGAAACGACCACGGCCAAACAGCCCGGAAGCAATACATACAAGTTATAGTTTTTAGTTTTGAAAATTTTTACGCTTACGAAGCCGGGGCGGACCGCAAGTATTTCATAATGATGAGCGCAACATGTACCAACATAATAAGTTATATATATCAAGACACAGAACATCTACTTATGGTTACGAAATAACACATACAATTCACAACAACGTGACGACACAAATGAGCGCCCCATCAGACAGAAACATATATGTGTAAGTACTACATTCATACGAACACACACACACACACACACACACACACACACACACACACATATATACATGGTACGGAAATAAATTAATGAAAAAGTTAAATCACTCATTTTAGGGTAGTTCTTGTAACCTGTAATACAGTCTTGACTAGTACGGGAACAGTAGCTCACTTAATGAGATAATATTTAGTGATCATATATTTTAGATCATAAGATTGTACCACTTATAAATGTGAATCATTCTACCCAAAGTTATGATTAAAATATTTTGAATTTGAATAAGTTTACTACCGATATACATCCTATAACAGTAAGACTTATGTACGATTGTGGCAATACAATTATCTATTTACAATTTGCGCAGCAGTGAAGAAAAGACCCCATTACTTCACATTGGTGGCATCTATACAATACTCTATAGACAACTTTACGAAAAGAAAACTTCAGCAATCTGCACGATGACAAACAAACTTCTTATCACAAAAGTTATAAAAATTTAACCGCACTTGTGGAGTTGTATTCTTAGGGACACGACCCGTCCCCTCAGATCAATAGCTTTTTTAGGGTTCCTTACCCAAAGAGTAAAAACGGAACCCTATAACTAAGGCTCCGTTGTCCGTCCGTCTACCTGTCCGTCTGTCACCAGGCTGTATCTCATGAACCGTGATAGTTAGACAGTTGACATTTTCACAGATAATGTTATTCTGTTGCCACTATAACAACAAATACTAAAAAACAGAATAAAATATATTTTTTTTACAAATTATAAGTTTGCGTTTGACAACTGTCTCACCTGATGTTAAGTGATGACGTTGTCTAGGATTTAGCACGCAAGTCTAGAAGGTACCTATTCACTCGCGATTAAATATATATATCTAACGGGGCTCCGACACAACAAACATGATTTGTTTGCTCGTTTTTGCTCAATATTGATAACGACAACAGGTAGACGCTTGAAATATTCACAGAATATTTGGTTACATATTCACTTTAAAAATAAACAATTAAATCAAAACAAATATTAATGGTGGCTCCTATACAACAAACTTGTCATAGATATATATATATGAGTAGTTATATATTATGTAGTATGTGTAAGTATATTATTTATGCTAAAGTTTATACATGTACCTATATTATGTATATATATCTATTTAAGTAGAAATTGCGGTGATTTGCCGCCCCTTAAAATTTATGGCAATTCCTGTATGTTTGATTGCCTGGAAGAAATCGCTTTAAGCGATAAGGCCGCCCTTTGTATCACTGTATTTATATCTGTTTGTTTGTTTTCTTTATGTGTGTGTTTTTGAAATAGTGTGCAAATAAAGAGTTTTCTATCTATGTATCTAACATGATTTTTTTTGCCGTTTTTATAGATAATGGTGCGGAACCCTTCGTGCGCGAGTCCGACTCGCACTTGGCCTTATTATTGTATAGAATTGAAACATGCGCTGGACCAGCAGGGAGATCTCTCAACTAGTTGAACAGATCGATAGCAAAGTGATTGTTCTACAGACAAGTAAACTTTCTATATAAGAGCGATGTTTAGTTGAGCTATGGCCTTACAATATACCTACCAGTATGGGCCAGTGAGACAGGATTACTAGAAAGTTCATATGAATGAAAGAAACTACAAGTATTTCAAAATTAATAACCAATAACTGGACCTTTTACTTTTATGAAGACACCATGTATTTCTTTTACTGATTATATGCTTACGTTTGACCACTGTCTCACCTGATGTTAAGTCACGACGCTGTGTAAGGTGTTGCACGCAAACTTAGAAGGAACCTATTCACTCGCGACTCGAAGACTCCGGGGTTGTACCTATCTGATGTACTTTGATTTATCTATTTGGTTCTCATTTCTTATCAATAACAATTTCAGCATTTAATAATGATAATGTGTATATAATACACATATATTTTTTTATTTTTTACATAACATTCACACAAGGTCTTCAGATCACAAACTAGGCCTGTACTATGGTAACCTGATGACTGATATATATACTTATATACATATACACACCCAGACACAGGTCAAACAGACATGTTCATGCACACAAATGTTTGACCTGTCCGGGAATCGAACCCGGGACCAGCGGCTCAGAAGGCAGAGTGCTATCAACTGCACCAACCGGCCAGTCTCTATATTACATGTATATAATACACATTATGATTATTAAATGTTGTAACTAATACACTGGACTAGTAGAAATGTATACAACTACTTTTGTTTGATATTAATTTTGTTTAAGTTTAATTGTAATATTCTAGCTTACTTTATATAGTTTATAAATTGTGGTTTTCACTGTACGTTAATGTCTTTAAAATTGTCAATCTATCATTCATTTCATTCATCGCAGCCATAGGATGTCCACTGCTGGACATATGCCTCCCCAAATTAGGGGGATTTACAAAGGGGGGCTGCCATCTCCTGGTACGTCAATCTAACAATATTTTTTTTTTTTTGTGAAAAAAATAAATAAATTTCAAAATAAATAAAAAAGATGAAAAAGTTGTGGCAATAAAACAGCCACAGTTGTGTATAAAAAAAAAAATCTATTAAGCCTAATGTTAAAAAATGGCACGGACCCTGGAGTCTGTGGAGTAATGTTTTAAATTTTTTTTTAAAAATGTACAATTTTTATAATCGATTTCAAACGACGGTCGCCGTGGCGCAGTGGTTAGTGTCAGTGACATGACTACTGTGTCTCCGGGACCCTGGGTTCGAATCCCGGCAGGGGCAAACATTTGTGCGATGAGTGTAGGTGTTTGTCCCGGGTCTTGGAAGTTTGTGTGCTGTGAATGTGTGTCTCCAAGCCTCCCGCGATACAGGGAATCCTAGTGCGGGGTCCTAGTTTAAGTGTGATAAAAAAAAAACACGCAATACATGGGTACATAACTTGGTAGTTTTACGACAAATGGGTGTAAAGATATTTCTAAACTACAGGCCTAAGTAAGGACTTTAAGAAGAAATATATTAGATATATCTACTGTGGATGTTATTCAATGATGATATAACACAAAAACGTACTTGTTGAAGGCCCTTTTCATCTCCCTGGAACAGAACCAAACTTTAGAATTATGCTGTTCATTTACAAATTTAACATCAATAAATATGTTTTCTTTCTTTCTTTTTATAATATAAAATCGCCGTTTGTCGTTTGTATGTTTGTTACTCGTTCACACTGAAACGACTGAACTGATTTGCATGTAATTTGGAATTAAAATAGCTATATTCTGGAATAACACAAAGGTTACTTTTTATCCCGGAAAAAGTATAGTTCCCGTAAGATAATTGAGGTAGCGGGAAAACCATATTCAGGGCGGGTGAATCCGCAAGGGCGCAGCTAGTATTATATAGAATACATGCTCAACAATCCATATTTTATTGCATCATTATGTGTACATAAAAGTTTCTAATTACTAATAACATACAGGAACAACATGTGGTAGGGTCTTGCAATGTATATATATACTAGCTGCGCCCCGCGATTTAACCCACGTGGTTCTGATCAACGGTGATGATGGTGATGATGAAAATAAGCATATGTGTTAATCCAGAGTTTAAACTATCTCCATACCAAATTTCAACGAAATCGGTGTAGCCGTTTGAACGTGCAGAATTAATAAACATACACACAAACTATCGCATTCATAATATTAGTAGGAATAGCATTTCCTACTTTAAACTCCACTAAAACATACATATGTATAATTTATATTATACATATGTATGTTTTATATGTTATGTAACATATATATGTATAACTTATGTGTTTTATTGGAGTTTAGTATAGGAAATGCTAATCCTACTTATATTAAAAATGCGAAAGTTTGTGTGTATGTGTGTCTGTTTGTTACTTCTATATATATTCGTAATCACCGTTAAAAATGCTTTATTTTGATATTAAACTCGATGTATTTTGAAAACATTTAATTTTTTTGAGAATTAGTACAAAAATCCCATTCAAAAAAAAAAATTCGACGTACCCTGTGCCGATTTCATGACTAAGGTGAATCTATTGACACCACTCACATAAAAACACGACAAGCCGTCTAGGCTCTAGGGCGTGCCAAAGAAATATACATACATACACTCGAAAAACATAACCCTCCTTCTTTCGCAGGCGGGTAATAGAAAGGTTTCTCAGTTGTGTGCACTTTTACTCAAGTTACTCATCATACAAATAACTAACGTGCGTACAAGTATATAACTATAAACTAACTGACACATTGAACAAAAATATTTTCTTATATCGTCAATACAATTTGTACGAATTTGAATTTTAAAGTGAACATAATAAGACATTTCATAATTTACAATTATTAGAATTGCTACCAGTTATGTCTAAACCCGAGTGGAGACCACGGACTGGCAAGCGCAGCATAGGACGGCCACCAACCAGGTGGACAGACGACCTGACTAAGATCGCAGGCAAGAGCTGGATGCGGGCCGCTTCCAACCGGTCCTTGTGGAAATCAATGGGGGACCTATGTCCAGCACTGGACGTCCTGTGGCTGAGATGATGATGATGATGTCTAAACCCTCCACCAAATCACCCACTACAAAGCAAGCGGATTACAAACTCCTATAAACTGTGACTATCAAATTGAGTCAAAAAAAAAACTCAAAAAAAACCCGGAGTCTTCAAGTCGCGAGTGAATAGGTTCCTTCTAAGTTTGCGTGCTCCACCTTAGACCGCGTCGTCGCTTAACATCAGGTGAGACAGTGGTCAAACGCAAGCTTATAATCTTTAAAAAAAAAAAAAGTCATGAAAACATGTTTTCACGCATTGTACACAAAGCATATAATAAAAATATAAAATAGATTCGTTTAACGGAATTTACATCGTACGAGTTAATTCCGCGCCTCAACCGCAATCCCTATTATTCTTTTGCACCCACCTGAGATAATTAAATGTTTACAACAATCCGACCAGCATTGCAACCATATTCATTCATCGCAGCCATACGACGTCCACAGGTGGACACATTCCTCCCCATACGCCACCGACTGGCCGGTTGGCGCAGTTGGTAGCACTCTGCCTTCTGAGCCGCTGGTCCCGGGTTCGATTCCCGGACATGTCAAACATTTGTGTGTATGAACATGTCTGTTTGACCTGTGTCTGGGTGTGTATATGTATATAAGTATATATATATATCAGTCATCAGGTTACCATAGTACAGGCTCTGCTTAGTTTGGGACCTGAAGACCTCGTGTGAATGTTAATAATAATAAATAAATAATATAGGGGGAATTTGCCAATACTCGCCACGCTTGTCAGGCGGGTTGGCGATTACATGTATATGCAATGCGAGGCATTACATATTAAGAATTTTTTTTTTTTAAACTCCATACCTGATTCCCACCCATTCCATGACAGTATCCCATGCCAAGCGGTTGACCCGCTTTACCTCCAAGTGTATCCAAACAATTTGATGTCTCCGCATTGCGAATCTGCAATCAATAATTATGCAGCGTGTTGATTTTAAACCGACTTCAAAAAAAGGAGATGATTCTCAATTCCGATATGTACAATCCTGGAGTCTTCAAGTCGCGAGTGAATAGGTACCTTCTAGGTTTGCGTGCTAAATCCTAGACCACGTCATCACTTAACATCAGGTGAGACAGTTGTCAAACGCAAACTTAGAATATGTAAAAAAAAAAAAAAAAAAAAATTCGACACAATTTTTTTTTTTATGTTTGTTCCCGCTTAACTTTCGAGTGGGTGAACCGACTTTAATCGTTCTTATTTTATTTGAAAGCTTGTGCTGCCCGTGTGGTGCGGGAAGCGGTCAAGCGGCTTTTGAGTTACACTGCAATAACTGAAAAGTGCTACGTCGATGATATTATAGATGCGGGTGAAGAAATCGGTGAACATACACAATGACAATTGATCCCGTGAGTAGCAAAGCAAAGGTCACTGAAAAGGATTTAAAAAAATTGTTACCAAAAAATGGAACCGACTTGTACACTCAAAAGTATGAAATAACTTGTCGAAGTCGGTACCATGCTCACAATATTTTGGTAATAGTTACTTTTGAACTATCATGGTACCGACTTAAACAAGTTATTTCATACTTTTGAGTATATAAAACACTATTTTGATAATTACGCCCTCATACTACGCTAGTGTAAGAGTCAGGATATTAAAGCTCACCTCTCCAAGGTAGTAATAGTCGAGTGGCATCTGGCTCTCCGGGTAGATATTCTCCAAGTACCATCGGAAGCTCTTGCATTTGAGTTTGTCTCGGAGCGCACGGCGCTCGCTGACATCACCGACAGGCACGTTCAGAGCGCCTGCTCAACCCATGTTCATTGTTAACAAATAACATCAAAACAAAATGTAGACACAGGCAAAAGTGGACCGAATTTTAATCGTTAAAGTGTCGAATTCAATTTCATTAATTGAAGCACACTAATATAGACATTGTAAGAGAATGCGTTAATGAGGGAATGTCAACTGTATAACCAGTGGGACTTGCATGAAAGGGATCATTAATTATGTTCTGCAATTCTGAATAACATATCCGTGCGTGTGATAAACAAACTTTATTTTGCATCTGCGCCAATATTATTCAATGAAATTGTAAATAAAACAATGGCGCCAGTTTATCTACAAATAAATGACTACACTTGATAAAGTTGTGCAATAATTACCAAGCAAATAGCAGCACCCAATGATAAGACCAGGTGAGCACAGAGTCAAATGAGTCACTAGTTCTTCTTCTAAGCTTATCTCTATCTAATTTGTTAAGAAGTTTATTAATGTGATATTCACGTTTTTGGGGGGGGGGTCATGACCCTGTTAACCTCCCCTCGGACCGCCATTGGAAAGATCCATTATGAAACTTTACTACTTTTAAAAAGTACACAATACAGTTTAAACTACGAAATAGTACAAATATATCGGATGCAGAAGATGTATGTCTTCCGTATCATTATCATAAAATATTCTGGGATACAAACTTTGTCAAACTTTGGTTATCAATTTCAAATTATACTGTGCATATCAAAGAATACTGTAACTTATATGTTGATACATCATATAAACACACAGCCAAAACAATTAAAAGTGAAAAAAAAAATTGGTTGCCTGTAAAGTCGGTATACGGGCGAAAGTTTTACGTGACAACGACTTTGAGTGCCTTTCACTTTTTATGTCTGTCTCTCTCGCTCTTAGGCGGGCTAACCCGCCGAGTGGAAGGGACGCGTGCCTCTCACTCGCTCTCATTGTGAGCGCATAACGTGAGCGGAGCGTAACGCAGTTTCTTGAAGTGTCACCCGGCAAACCAATTTATAAGACGTTGTCACGTCAAAAATGGATTGAGTTGAAATTTGACACGTCATGACGTCAGCATCCGATATAAACATTATTTGAAATTTTACCCCTGAAAGAGCGTAACGGGGTTTAAAACCTTTAGTAATGTGAGTTCTGCGGGGATCACCGAAAATCTAAAATCAAATAATCTTAAATAATGATAATGAATTCACCAATTCCATGTGGAAAGACTGTTAGTTGCGAAGCATGTGAGTACCAACCCAATTGGAACATAATGACTGATGATGGAGAATAATATAATAATTGTTTGATAAATACAGCAATAATTAACATGTTTAGTCATAATGAACATAAAAATTTGAAACAATCATGCAATTAATGAAAACATTTGTTGCGTTCAATTTAACAATTGTTTCCATTGTTTTCAGTAAAATGCTCAACTGTGCAAACAACAGGGTGTCATCATCACACGCGTTATTTATTAATTACTTGTGAATATGTATAGGTACATTTGCTTGTTTAATAAAAACTATGTACGTTTTGTAATTTAATATAGGCACTATTGAGTTTTTACGTCGTGAATTAGTATTCAGTCGAAATGGAACTCAAGCTTTCTTGCAATGGATACAATTAGATATTCAATTGAAAGTAAACATTGATGATAAAATGTTGATTTCTCCCTCGAAGCTATTAATTCTTCTTCTTCTTGTCCTTATCCTGCACTAGGCGGGGTCGGCACAACATGTTTTCTCTTCCATTCTCTTCTATCATTAGTCGTTCCAGTGCTCACACCTTTCGTAAACATACCATTCTTTACACTGTCTATCCATGCCTTCTTCGGCCTTCCTCTACCTTTATATCTCGAAGCTAATAATTATTAATAATAAGTACTATATTACATTAATATAATAATCAATTACATCTTGGACCACATCGTCACTGACGATAAAATTAGTGGTCAACAGCTAGATCGAAACAGAGCATAAAAAAAGCAAGATTAATTTACTTCTTACAAACAGTAAGTTATATTTGCAATTGTATTAATAGCACTCAAAACAACGAAAACTTGATAACAATACTAACGGAGGTCACACACGAAAGACACTATCTCATTAGTTAATTAACTAATACTATTTAATTTATCTAGGTACTTACATTACTGCCAATTACAATTATGTAAAATGATTTAACGAAATTAATTATTCGCTGCAGGCAAGATGACAAATGTCGTCAACCGACTTGAAACAAAAAATTTGAAGGTATAGCTTCCACATAGACTTTGTTGGGATTTTTTGCTTAAAACTGTACCTACACTAGCTATAAATGGTGATTTTAATGTGTGACATAATTTACAGAAAAAGTTACGCGTAAAGAATGTCTCGTAACTTGTATCCCATTGCAGTAGAATGTAATTCACAAAACTTTAGATTTTATCTCTTGATGTCACTCCAAATGCCATGCTTAACAATCAAGCTCAAACTTGCTAATCTCATTTCTTTGAACATTCAAAATCCGTAACAGTGATATTTTCATTGCGATGCCACGAATCAGTCCGCGTGAATTCCATTCCGACCCACAGCGACCCCTCAAACAACAACCTGGGTTAATATTGTAGTAGAATTGCTTCCATTCGTCGAGCCAGACTTCAGCGAGCCGCGCATTGTTGTGGTTGACGACGCGGCCCGTGCCGCCGGGGAACGAATACGGCGTCGTCTTGCGGAACACGTGACCCACGTGCGAGCACGTGCATATCTCCAGCTGTCCGCCGCACATCCACACCTATAGGTACGTGGCTTGTCATTTGCATAGATACGTGACGTGGCTAGCGACGAATAGCAACCCATGATTGCAAGGAAACTTCCACGTGGCTTGTCGTTTGCATAGATACGTGACGTGGCTAGCGACGAATAGCAACCCATGATTGCAAGGAAACTTCCACGTGGCTTGTCGTTTGCATAGATACGTGACATGGCAAGCGACGAATAGCAACCCATGATCGCAAGGAAACTTCCACGTGGCTTGTCGTTTGCATAGATACGTGACGTGGCTAGCGGCGAATAGCAACTCACGATCGCAAGGAAACTTCTACTTGGCTTGTCATCTGCATAGATACATGACGTGGCTAGCGACGAATAGCAACCCATGATCGCAAGGCAACTTCCGACCGGCGTTCAATTGAAAACTTACTTCGGACATATAGCCCGAAAGCCCTCCGACAATCAGGAGAAACTTATGGTGACAGGAAAGTTGGATGAAAAAAGACCTAGGGTACGTAGTCCAACACGATGGTCCGACTAAGTGTCCGACCAACTGGGCACCAAAATCTCCGACGTATTATGCCACGCTACAGACCACGACAAGTGAAAGGGTCTATGTCACGAGAAAGATTGGGAGCATCACGCTCAGCATTGAGCATTACCGACTGGCGGTGGAGGGGTACCTTAGCTACTCGTAGGTAGTGATAGGTCAATTGATCTCACGCTGCCATATCGCACAAACTTATGAGATTGATTTATAATAACAGATTACAGTTCAATGTGAACAAAAATCAACCTTCAAATTCGGCTCAAAGGAAACAAAATTGCATAAAAACGAAAGATCCTATACGATTTTATGCAAGAATTCTTAACGTTACAGCATATTTCTTGCATGGTGGTCTTACTTTGGAAAAAATAAGTGCATTATTACAGGCACAACAATGAATATGTACAACTGACATGCACAACTAAATACGCTTTAGTGTTACAAGTAAAAGCGCAAGAGTCAGGAAACAAACAAGACTAATGTCAACTCCATACCATTTTTGTCAGTTTCAAAACGTTGCAATCAGGAGTCGCTTTAATAAACAAAAAAAAAAACATACAATTTTAAAATCGGTCAGATGCAAATGGATCGGCCACGTTCCTATGCTTACAAAACAACGTTCACGATTGTTATTAGCAGTTAGTAGTAAATACAAAACAATTCTGTTCAATGTTTAGTAATCGCGGGAGAATTGTTGCTCTGTCAAACTGCTTTGGCTATAAATACACACAGTTAGGTTAGAAAGCACACAATACACTTAACTGCACAGTTATGTAACAATACCTTATGTAGATGTATTAACGTTGGAATTAAGCTACTGTATTACACTGAGAACGACTAAAATATGGTCCGCCATACATAATAGATGAAGAGGTATGAATAGGTACTTAAATCAGTGATAGTAATCATTCTCTCATCAACTAAATAGAAAAACTATCATTAAAAACGCTTTTATACTTTATAGTTCTAGCGTGTAACCACTATCTCACTTGATGGTCAGTGACGATGTGCTCGAAAATGTCACGCTAGACCTAGAATGATTACTTGCTCTCGAGGACTGCTCTCGGAACAATATGTGGTTTTTTTTTAATTGAGGGTGGTAGCTGACTGACTAGACTGAACTACGCTACCACCATGCTGGAATTTGATAACGATGTTACCTTCGCCGGAAACTCAAGCCGTTGGTGGGGATCGAACCAGCGTCCGTCAGTTTAAAGATGAAATCCAAATTGCTATAACACAATCCTAAAATTAGATGTTTTTATTTGATTGCGGGTACTTTACTATTTACTTATTTATTAGAAATTGCATTGATTAATGATAATTTGGATTTTAGCGTTAACAGGATAACAGTTTTCGGATCTTAGAGAAATTTTAATAAATTTCAGTGAATAACAGAATTATCACCATTTACCATCGTTAATTAATTTATAAAAAAGCTTTTTGTACTATCATAGGGGGGGGGGGGGGGGGGGGGGGGGGGGTTGCTAATACTCGCCACGCTTGGCAGGCGGATTGGCGAGCGCAGTATGATGTGTGAACCTCAGAAGGCGCTGCTGCCCACCTTCTTCTACCCACCCAGGAGGACAGACGACCTGACTAAGAGCGCAGGCAAGGGCTGGATGCGGGCCGCTTCCAACCGGTTCTTGTGGAAATCAATGGGGGAGGCTTATGTCCAGCAGTGGACCTCCTATGGCTGAGATGATGATGATGATAAAGCTTTTTTTTCACACATCATTTATCATCATAGATTCGTGCTCATCATCATCGATCATTTAGATTCGTGCCAAAGTTTAACCAAATAATAGGAAATTTCGTCTTGACCTCCTAAAGCAGTCCTATTTATATTATTTTTTACTTTAAGGTTCTACTGTCATAAATTTATTTACAATAAAAGAACAAGTTCTTTATCAGAAAGGTAGATAACATTTCGCCTATTCCACAGATCATAAATGAATCCGTAAATAAAATACATTAGAGTTTTAAGCTTCCAAAAGTGTCTGTCTAAGGTGTTGTTACATACCGTGCTGAATAATAATGCAGAACACAATACATATATAAAACAATACTTATGATGAGTAAATAGTTATAAAACATGTGGGTAAAATTGATTTTATGGCGTCAGTGCTTGGATTTGGAAAACACGAAACGCTAATAAACTTTACCCGTGAATGAAACACAAACATTTTCACCACACTAGCACTAACGAGGAACTTGCAAGATGCGTGGCGGGAAGGATTCCTTCACAGGATTTTTGATCATTTTCACGGGCTTCTTTCAAGTGCACTCCTCTCTGATTGTTCGGCGAGTTGACATTAGCTTTGTCAAGTGCGAACCCGAATTATAAAATTATTTTAGTCACTTGTGAATAAATTAGAATTAGCCTGTCAGAAATCGATGACTAAAACTAGCGATTGACAGCTAGTGTGGTGAAAATTAGTTTAGTCATTTCATTACTAGTCCCCTAAACAAAACTCACCTGTGATTGTTAGAGATAATACTTATTGTGGGTGACATGAATATCAATTATTATTAATCTATTTAACTAGTGGTTTCGTAATCTTTAACATAATGTGTTATTTCGATGAAAATCTCTGCTCATACACACAAATTCCAAGAAAGGAACTGACATACACGTAATGGATTTTTATAATTACAGGAAATGGCGGTAGCCGATAGAGATTGTATCTAATTACCATTCAGTTAAAGTCGATAATGCGATGGTTATCACCATAATCTATAACATTATTCTATTAAGCCATGAATAGACGAAAAGCTATAGTAAATATTATATATATTTATACAGTTATTTAAATTATCTTCAAAGCGATAAATAAGATAGGCGTAACGCCTCTTTAGAGGTGCCTTTTAGATGTCATAAAAATGACGTTTACTGTACAACCTTCAAAGCGATTGCTACAATAAACATAATGACATTATAACTCCATTATAATACACTTTTTAGAATTCAATATAGTTCTTCGTCTATAAAGGATTGCTGTGGTTAATTCTGTAGAGCATGGGTTCAATTCTCCAAATATATCCTCATTGCTTCTGCACTAGAAGAAGCGAAATAAGGAAAAAGACAAAATTACAAAAACAAAATAGAAAATACAAAAAGATCAGTAATAAAAGGTAAGGACACAGCAAACGATTGAAAGTAAATAAAATTTCAGTTCTCTCAGTTCCAATTATAAAAATGTAAAGATACTAAAAAAGATACTGGGAAGAAAAAGTTAAATGAACGAACACAACATACAGATATAGATAAAAGAAGCGTGAAAAAATGAATGAACATGCAAAACAAACGAATGCAGCGGCAATGGTTTTAGTAAATGTTGAGTCGAAGCTTTACGTTACATTGTTATTAACTTAGTAAGTCCAATTTTAAACTCTCGTTAGTTTATTTAATCCCAAGCCACAACAAAACTTTAGTATCGTGCATTTGCTGCTAGCATTTTGATCGGGTGTCGCTCTCTTACTATTTCATTTTAGCCTGATATACTGCATACCAGGGGCCTAAGTCTACTCTTCAATAAGGCAATATGATCGGCTCACAATGGGCGATTTTGACAGTTTTGGTAGTCTGCTTCTTTTAATTTGTCCATATTAAATCAATCTTCATTCAACTTTAGATTCAGTGACGTAGCATTTCATTTGCATTGTCTGTTAGCATCTAACTTGTTAGTTTCGTACAAAACCGACACAGGCCGAGCATAGGTTCAACATAGATTCAGGCCGCTATAAACTTAGCAGACTACTGATTTTTGACATTGTGTTATTGGCATCGACTCGGCCTCGCTCGGGACTGAATATGAACATGACATTAATAGACTTGACACCCTGACTATATTGAACTTAAACTTTGTTCCGGCAGTACTTAGACAATAAACAAGTAGGAATATAATGTCCTGTGAAATGATTAATATTTACAATATTGAGTTAGGACAATATCGCGTGTTTGGCAAAGAGTTAGACAATAATTTGGCGCACAGTTTGACCTGTGGAAACACATGTTGACCCGAAGTCCAATTAGTTTAAGATCTTTATGCTACTTTTGATGTATTTTTAAAGGGTTTTGTTATTAAAACTGACGAGGTTTTGACTCAATAGTTTATTGCATTCATATGGCGTTACATGCAGGTCTTAAATACATTTTTTTCAAGCGTACATATGACCCTGGTAGGGTATAGCAATGTGGAGCGACCGATTTATTTATTAGTTTTCAAATTTATCTGAATCTGATTTTCAATTAAGCTGAAGCTGTTATGAATGTATAAAACACGGAAATTACACACGTAATAAGTCAGTGTTCCGACTATAGTTTCAACCAAATTAGTTAGTCTTTTTCAAAGAGAATACGAGACGCTCGCGGATTTTATTTGCAATGTAATTTTAATATTGTCTATTTACAGAGTTTCGAAGAAGAATTTTTGGAATTATCAGGTTGAGACAAGTCTGAGAAAAGAATGACATTCTTTTGCGTCTATATTACGATTAATATACGTCATACGGTCTGTTAACACGAATATACAAATAAAAAATACGAACAATTGCGTTGAGCACGTCACTATGTGAACATGCGCCAATATCAGTCGCGTACGCAAACAAACGTATACAGATAAATATATAAATCTTTATTTGCCTGCTTAATTTAGAATCAAGTGGAAAATTTTAAAAGTATTCACTTTTCACAAGACAAGAAAAATCAAATTTTTGAAGGAAAAAATTCGTCTACTTTTGGCACTACCTACGGCACCCTACGAACACAGAATACCGTTCTGTCACTTTGCCATTTAAGCTACAGTAGCAACCTTCTAACCGTACCGTCAACTGAATATATGATATGATATTTTATTGAAGCTTTTTTAATTCCTTAGTAATAATAAGAGTGTTTTCATTATGTTTCTTGTTTTTTTTTTTCAAATGCAAACTAGCGACACCCGATCAGAGTGTTATCAGCGTCTGCACCCATATTCGTGTCGAACCTGGGTTCATGGCGTAATAGAACTGTCCCCACTCGTCCATCCACACTTCGGCGACGCGCGCCGCGTTGTGCAGCACGACATTCTGAACACCTCCAGGGAACGAGTAGGGAGACTTGTCGCGGAACACGTGACCCACGTGCGAGCACGGGATTATCTCCAGGATGCCGCCGCACTGCCACACCTTTACCCACCCATTCTAACATTACTCAACTAGCAAATCTCGTTGGGACTGTTTAACATATTTATAAGCTTTGCTTTGGAAAACAATTCTATTTTACTGTACTACCTTTGGAAGGAAGTATAGTTATGTCAAATTAGAAAATGTAATAACTTTCTAGTTTGCGAGGCACTTCTATGCCTTTCCCAATTAGTAAGCATGATACAAATTTTAGTGGGTTCCGGTATAAATCAGCCATTAACAATTCTTCGCTGAGTACTTGAATTCGGAAACTTCCCACCCTGAAATAAGTAAGCCCCGAGACCAACTGGTGGGATCGAATCAGCGTCCGTCTTTTTGACAGCCAACACCCAACTATAATCTGAACTAGTGAGATAGAATCAGCTTCCGTCTTTTTGACAGCCAACACCCAACTATAATCTGAACTGGTGAGATAGAATCAGCGTCCGTCTTTTTGACAGCCGACACCCAACCATAATCTGAACTGGTGAGATAGAATCAGAGTCCGTCTTTTTGACAGCCGACACCCAACCATAATCTGAACTGGTGAGATAGAATCAGCGTCCGTCTTTTTGACAGCCGACACCCAACTATAATCTGAACTAGTGAGATAGAATCAGCGTCTGTCGTTTTGATAGCCGACGCTCCCACCGCTGAGCTACCATCGCTTCAGCATGTACCACGCACTAAACTATGTGCCTCCACTTCTATAATACATTGCCCGAGGAGTTTAATATTCACGTATGCTACGGATATAAGGCAGAGATCGCAGTCTTAGTAACTATAATTCAATCTATGTGGAGTGTAGTACTCCTTTCACTTTAGCATCGAACCGCACACTTACAGATAGAAGCACGGGGCATTCATCACTGTGCCACAGCTCAGCCGACAAGTGAAATCAGTTTGCAGACAGATCTACAAAAGTTTCCTATATCATCTAAAGTTTTGTATACTCTGGGGAGAGCATTTGAATTGACTTCGTATGCCATTATCTGAGACTCAAAACTAGTATTAGTTCTAGGTAGACGAAATCTATTCCCCCTTACAAATTAGTCGCGACCTAACCACTGTCAACACTGCAATACTTTACCCTGAAGCTCATTTCCAAGTTCTCGCCACCCCAAATATCCATGCCCTCATCGTAGGAGCCAATCTTGTAGAAATAGTCCTTGTCGATGGCGAAGAGGCCGCCAGCCATTGTGGGTGTTCGGAGCGGGGCGGTGCGGTCGCCGCCGCGACGCGACATCTCGCGCTCTGGGACGCGGTACCTGACAAGTTAACATGTGCTATTCTATTACTCTGTATTAGTGATGTTCTGGATACCCGTATCCGTATCCGCGGATATCCGAGGGAGAAGAGAGATCCGTATCCGTATCCGCGGATATCCAAGAAAGAAGAGAACCCGGGTTCGAATCCCGGCCGGGGCAAACATTTCTGTGATGAGCATAGATGTTTGTACTCGTGTCTTGGATGTTTGTGTATTGTGTTTTTGTGTGTCTATGCCTCCCGCGACACAGGGTATCCTAGTGCGGGGGTGTGTGTGGAAAAAAATTATTAGCTCCTGAAAAAAGGTAGTCATTTATGTTGCATTACATAAGTAGATCACATTATTGATATAATGTAAACCATTTACTTTTATCTATAAAAACAACATAAACCCATTTAAACTATACTTGTATTTTTTTGTATCTCATTTCTACGAATCCTAATCTTTACATTAGGGCTGTACTTATCGAGAGTTTCAAACGGATTTAATCGATTAAATAATAAAGTTAATGTATCGCAAAAATCTCAGAAAAATGACAATTTGACGGCTTACGTCACTTATACATATCATATCACACTTATACTTATATATTAAGTAATACTTTTTGTATTACGATTCTTTGAATATATAATAAAAATAATAAAATTCCAAAAGTTTGACTTATAAAAGTTAAGTCAGTTCAAAAAGGCTAAGTGTTCCTTTGTATCCTACTAATACAGGGTGTCCCAAAAGTCAACGTCCAACCGAAAACCCAAGCTAGGCCTAGTTGTGGGGGCTCTCAAAAAAAAAGAAAAAAAAATCTATCTCATGTAGTTTCGAAATGACAGCCATTTTTCTTAAATTGACACCCTGTGACGAGTTTACGACTACTGGGGCTACAAATGAGCTCTTTTATAATTTTATTTTTGTGTGGAGTAGTCTTAAGTGATGCTCCTACAAATTCCAATTCATCATTTGCACACAACTTCATTGGAATTTCAGAAAATATCCGTTTTATACCGAACCATGACGTGAAAATGACTACATCACTAAACTTTGACAGTCTGTACTGAAAAAAAAATCTACTATGCAATTTCGGCAAGTGCCCTTAAAAGTTGGCGCATTTAATGGGCTTTCCAAAATGGTATAATACTTACTAAATTATTTCTTAGACGACGAGAAAAAAAAAATTAAGAAAGTCGATATTTAGCTTATTATTAGTTAGTCATAAACTTTCTCAAAATTATTCTAATATCATCTAGGCGTTCTGTAAGGTGTAATTAAAGAAAGAGACGAAGAAAAGTTAGAGCGGGATAGTGACGCTACTAAAAGAAAGAGACGAAGAAATGTTAGAGCGGGACGGAGAGTGACGCTACTTGGTGTCAGTGAATTTTTGGGATTGTTTAAATAAAAGTCAATTATTAAAAATCGAATGTTTATTTAAATCATATCAAATGTTCAAATTGCTTGCCATCAGCGCGTATGCACGCCCTACACCTTCTTAAAAACGATCGTGTAATCTGGCGGGCGAAACGTCTGGAATTGATGTGATCAGCGGCATCTTGAATTCTCTGACGCAGTTCCTCTAAATTTTCAATTGGTTTTTGGTAAACAATTTCTTTGACCGTTCCCCAATAAAAAAAATCAATAGGATTTAAATCCGGGGAACGGGGGGGCCACGTGATCTGACCGGATCGACCAATCCACCTATTTGGATATTCTTGATTAAGGAATTCTCTCACTGGGCGCGCATAGTGTGCCGGACAGCCATCTTGCTGGAACCACATGTCTCGATAAATGCTAAGTGGCACGTCTTCTAACAAATTGGGTAACTGATGTTGTAAAAAGTCCAAATAAGCTGCCCCATCGAGGTTTTCTGGCAGTTCAAAAGGCCCAATAATGGATCCATTTAAGATCCCAGTCCACATGTTTATTTTAAAGCGGTACTGTGACCTATCTTCGCGCATCAAATGTGGATTTTCGACGTGCCACTCGTGCAAATTATGCAAATTCATGTATCCGTCTTTTTTGAAGGTCGATTCATCAGTCCATAGAATTTTACGCAAGAATTCTGGATCTGCTCTGTGCCTTTCGAGCATTGATTGACAAAATAAAATCCTGCTAGGATAATCACGGGGTAGCAAAGTTTGTACCCGTTGCATGTGGTACGGATGCAATTCGTTTCTCTTCAGTATCCGATGTGCTGTACTTTTAGGTACCCCCAGACTTTGCTCGATTCCACGCACTGAGATACTCCGGTTCTCTGCAATTGCATTTAGGACATCTTCTTCATAAGGCACGACGGTTCTTCCCACTCTAGTAGCTCGAGTAGGAAGTTGATTTTCTGATAATAAACGGTGCACATTTACAAAAACTCGATGATCTGGGTGACGCTCGGCATTCGGATATCTCTCACGGTAGAGTCGAGCTGCAGCTCTAGCATTGCACCTACATTCCCCATAAATAAGGTGCATGTTTGCATATTCCTCTGCAGAGTACAAGAAAGGCATTTTCTTACAAAAACAGTCCAGGAGAAAGCCAAGTTCGTCAGAAACGGTTCGAAAACAAATCCAAGTCACACGCAATCAAGTCCAGTAAACAGAGCCAAGGTTGTAAGCACGAAATAAATACAAACGAATACAAAAAGATGCGCAGTAAACGAAGGCACGAAACGTACTGAATTATTGTACGTATACCACGCTGTTGTATTAGCGTGCTATCTGTTTCACCCACACTAGCCAAAATGTCAATTTCGTCTCGCTCACACATTGTAGAAAGATTCACTGACACCAAGTAGCGTCACTCTCCGTCCCGCTCTAACATTTCTTCGTCTCTTTCTTTTAGTAGCGTCACTATCCCGCTCTAACTTTTCTTCGTCTCTTTCTTTAATTACACCTTACAGAACGCCTAGATGATATTAGAATAATTTTGAGAAAGTTTTATGACTAACTAATAATAAGCTAAATATCGACTTTCTTAATTTTTTTTTTCTCGTCGTCTAAGAAATAATTTAGTAAGTATTATACCATTTTGGAAAGCCCATTAAATGCGCCAACTTTTAAGGGCACTTGCCGAAATTGCATAGTAGATTTTTTTTTCAGTACAGACTGTCAAAGTTTAGTGATGTAGTCATTTTCACGTCATGGTTCGGTATAAAACGGATATTTTCTGAAATTCCAATGAAGTTGTGTGCAAATGATGAATTGGAATTTGTAGGAGCATCACTTAAGACTACTCCACACAAAAATAAAATTATAAAAGAGCTCATTTGTAGCCCCAGTAGTCGTAAACTCGTCACAGGGTGTCAATTTAAGAAAAATGGCTGTCATTTCGAAACTACATGAGATAGATTTTTTTTTCTTTTTTTTTGAGAGCCCCCACAACTAGGCCTAGCTTGGGTTTTCGGTTGGACGTTGACTTTTGGGACACCCTGTATAAACGCGAAAGTTTGTATGAATGTATGTACGTTTGCTCGCTTTTACGCTCAAACGGCTAGACGGATTTTGATGAAATTTGATATGTAGATACTTCAGGTCCCGGAATAACACACAGGCTAATTTTCATCATCATAATTATCAATCATCACGACGTGGGTAAAACCGCGGGGCGCTACTAGTATTAAATAATTATACAATATTTAGTGTTTTTCGGTCGATGCGACGCGTGACCAAAATGCTGGTACATGTTTGGCTCAATGGATCAGCATTGCAAAACAACCCAGCACTGCTGCTAGGCTAGCCTAGTTAGCTAGCTAGCCCATTAGCCAATAAGCACTAGCGTTCCCATTCTGGGCATGCTGCCAACTGGTAGCGGGATAGAGCATTTGACTTAACTATAAGCTGACAATATCTAGTGGATTGCTTAATATTGTAGTAGCTGCAATATTGTAATTAGCTATAGCTATTTTATTTTAATACATTTTAATGTTGAGTCCGCGGTACATAAAGAAATAAATATTACGTATTTTTAATATCATTATTAACTGTACTATATATATAAATACGAATTATAAGTTTTTGACGTGATAACGTTTTATGAATTGATGAATACCAGCAACACTCATGAAAAATAGTAACGTTCCGCGTAACGTTCCACCTGAGTTTTGTATTACATAAAATAATCAAAGTCAAAGTCGAAGTCAAAGTCAAAGTCATAAATGATTATGACGTTATCACGTAAATCTATCGTCCGTAAACCGACTTTACAGACAACCAATTTTTTTCTTCTTGCTCTAATCCTTTAATCCTTTCTTTATCTAAGTTGTAAGTGTTTACCATATTCTCGTGGAATGTTCTAAACATGCCCATTGTGAAAGAGAAAATTTGTTGAATAGTTTTAAGATAAATAGATTAGACGTAGGTATATTCATTAATGTTTTAGCTTCGCCTGCGTGCGATGCGGCAAAGGCTTTATTTAACATATTTAAGATATAATTAAGTTTTTATTTGTGTATAAGTTTAGGGTACGATGGGGCTGGCATACCACGTAGGGAAAAGCCCCAAAATATATAGTGATTAAAAAAATAAAAGGAAATAAATTGTAAGAGTTATCCCCCCCACCCCTAGATCACCACTGAGAACGTATTAAGTAAAATCTTCTCTTCTTCTCATCTTCTCACTCACCATCTAAAGTTGAGCTTCCAATTAAAGCCTCCCCATGTCATGTCGGAAGCCTGTATGTACTCGAAGGTGGTATCCGAGATGACGTCGATGATGGGACAAACGACGGTGGTCCTGTCTTCCACTATCCTCGCCAGAAGCGGCTCAAGCCATCCCTCTACAAACAACAAAATATATAATTTTAAATTCAACCTTAGCATTATGCTGAGTGGGAACTCATTCCTGGCATCGCGCTACACTACAACAAAGATTTAGTTAAAGCTATATGTTATATATATGCTATATGTTATTACTTGTATGTATTTATATGTTCTTAGTATTACTGTGTTTTTTTATATATTTTTTTTACTCTTGTGGTGTTGCTTATGTCACGAATAAACGTATTTCTTTCTTTCTTTCTTTCTTTCTAATTAATAATTAAAACATTACCACGTGAGTCCTAGTCGGTTCATAGAATACAATTAAAACATACACATATAATTATTTTTTTTCATAAGAATAAAGTGAAATATCTCACTTTATTAAGTTCAAAAAAAATTACCTCAATATGGAACCGATTTATTTATTTTATATTTTATTTATTTATTAACATTCACACAAGGTCTTCAGGTCCCAAACTAAGCAGAGCCTGTACTATGGTAACCTGATGACTGATATATATACTTATATACATATACACACCGAGACACAGGTCAAACAGACATGTTCATACACACAAATGTTTGACCTGTCCGGGAATCGAACCCGGGACCAACGGCTCAGAAGGCAGAGTGCTACCAACTGCGCCAACTGACCAGTCATTACAGATTTAAACACTCAAAAGTGTAAAATAACTTGTTGAAGTAGGTACCATGATACTCCAAAAAGTAACTTTTTTTTAAAAGCATGTATACCGATTTCTCTCCCATTTGTGAACCAAATCTCAAAATTCTCCTCTTCCTTTTGTTTGTTAGAGTATACTTCAGAGGCGGTCCCGTTCAAATTTAATCAATATCGGTCAAGCGGTTTTTGAGTTACACTCCAATAACTAAAAAGAGTTACGCGTATCTTGATACGAGTAACTTCCTTATTGACTGTGAATGACAATCGATCCCGTGAGTAGCAAAGGTCACAGGAAAAAAACGTTTACCAAAAAAGGGAACCAACTTCAACACTCAAAAGTGTGAAATAACTTGTCGAAGTCGGTACCATGCTTACAATATTTTGATAATAGGTAATATATACATACCCGCGTACTAAGATTACTGGTGTCGCGGGATGCATGGACACACAATCACAGCACACAAACATCCAAGACCCGGGACAAACGTCTACACTCATCGCACAAATGTTTGCTCCTGCCGGGATTCGAACCCAGGGCACAAATCCGTTCAGCCGTTTGAGCGTGAAAGAATAACAAACATCCATACATACTTTCGCGTTTATAATATTAGTAGGGTTACACCGTTTTCATCTCTTTGTCATCACCTAACTTGCAAATTTCGCGACGGAAAGAATTCCACGTGAGCGCCATTTTCATTACATCAAAAAACTTATCGGACTTTGTTTGTAAAGCACTGCGTTATCGCCGTATTCAGCAATAACATTAATTCGGAGTCAATGACACTGTGAAGTCCTTGGATAACATCCAACGCCGAACAAGCTTGTTCATGACAACTTTCTCTTACCTACCTCGATCGGATTTGATATGATTATTTTAATTTGCATAAATATACAATACTAGCGGTCCGCCCCGGCTTCGCACGGGTGAAAAATATAAATAATAAAAATTAAATTTATAATCCATTTCTTTTTAAAATAGTTTTTTTTTTTTTTTACATATAAGTTTGCGTTTGACAACAACAACAACTACTTTATACGATATAGCCTATGTCTACCGGGGATAATGTAGCTTTCCAAGAGTGAAAGAATTTTTCAAATCGGTTCAGTAATTTCGGAGCCTATTCAATGCAAACAAACAAACAATGAAATCTTACCTGTTTTTAATATTAGTACAGATTACGGTTTAGTTTTTTTGTGGTAAAAACGCGGAGGGTATTTCACTGAAACTATACATAAGTACTGTGAAAATTTTTCAGATAATTAACTTTTTAACTTTACTACTCATGCACACTTACAAATAAATAATCCAAATATATTACATACTAGCTGGGCCCCGTGGTTTTACCCGCGTGGTGATGATTGATGATGATGAAAAGTAGCCTATGTGTTATTCCGGGACCTAAAGTATCTACATACCAAATTTCATCCAAATCCCTCCAACCGTTTGAGCGTGATTGAGTAACAAGCATCCATCCAAACTTTCACATTTATAATATTAGTGGGATAGTGGGATGGGATTATCCGTTAAAACTGACTTGGTTTTTTTCACATTATGAATAAGGGTTCCGCCAATATTCGGTGGTCTTTTTCAACTATAGTCGGAACCCTCTGACTTCCTACATGAGTAATTCCGAAAATTAGTTTTACAATATCTGCATCTACACTTCTCGCCTATAAAGTCTGTCTAATTGTGTCGAAATGTGTGTCTAATCTAAATTGTATAAACACACACACGCGCGCGCACACACACACACGCACGCACTCGCACACTCACACGCACGCGCGCGCGCACACACCCACACACATATACACACACATTTCGATTGAGATTCTACTGAATAATCAAACAGTTGTAATCCTTGCAAAAGTGCAGTAAATAATTGTTTGTCACTAACTAAGTTTCACGAATTATTTTTCATTTATAATTTATTTACATTCCACCAACATCATCACAATGTGTGCATTTGATAACTGAATCCTAATAATATTGTATAAATTACTACTTACCTATCATGTTGTTCTGTTTAAATGTGTTTTAATTATTGTTGTATCTAGAAACTCGCACTCAGAGTCTCAAGATACAGGCTGTCGCCTAGTTTGAGACTTGTTGGTAACGTAACCTAATGTTTTATACCAATGTTGGATATCGTAGTTAAGTAGTGTTACTGTACCGCTAATTTACTTTTTCGGAAATAAACAATTTATTATTATATTATTATTATTATTATTTGGTTTTAAACGTTTTCTCTCCTAAATGGAGGTTGGTAAGTGGCACGGGTCGGAGCCAAGTGCCACGATAGAGTCAGGAATTTCCTGATTATCCTACACGTGTTCAGGATTACTGCTTTTTGCAGCAGTTTGTACGTCGATGATGTCAAATCGAGTGTCTCTAGGCAAGTTAATACATTTTTTGGAATGACACCTGTAGTGGAAACTATTATAAGGAATGTCCTTACGGTGTGAACTTTCCACTGTGTTTTAATTTCTATAGAGAGATCTGTTGTGTATTTTGCTATTTTTTTCAATGTGTGTTGTTTGGAGATTATGTATTATTATTATTGTTGTTCTGCATTACCTGTGCATTCGCAATGCGCATCCAGGAACGTGATGACGTCTCCCAGGACGTGTTTAGCACCGAGCAGCCTTGCCCGGATGAGACCCGACCGCTTCTCGGTTCTGAAGAGTCGCGTCGACACCGGCAACGTCTTTATGTAGTTCTCTAACTTCTTGCCGAGGTGATCTGGCGAAAATAATCATGTTTAATTTATATTGGGTATTTTCTAAGCAACAGTGCTCCATCTTAGACCGCATCATCACTTAACATCAGCTGAGATGGTGTTCAAACGCTTGTCTATCCGCCATATAAAATAAATTATAAGCATTCAACATAGCTATTTGAAGATAGACTTATCATCATGAACGGTCTAGAGAGAACAGAAAAAAAAATGACATTGACACTACAAAGCGATATATATCACGTGTTCAACGAGAACGCATATTCGTCGCTAGCGCTTAGAGAAAGAGAAGCGATGCATCTTCTTTAGGCCCGCTGTTCTATTAGCTAGGACTAACTACTTAACGTTCACCAGGTATGAGTGAGATCCCTAGAAGAACGTAAGTCACCGACGTAGCCCAGCTTCCATCCGGTCCTTGTGGAAATCCAATGGAGGCATATGGCATTAATCATTACTTTTAATAATTACCTCCATACAATGTGTCTATATTACGACGGTCCCGTGGCGCAGTGGTTTGTGTCATCGACATGAATTCTGTGTCTCCGGGACCCTGGGTTCGAATCCCGGCAGGGGCAAACATTTGTGCGATGAGTGTAGATGTTTGTCCCGGGTCTTGGATGTTTGTGTGCTGTGATTGTGTGTGTCCATGCTTCCCGCGATTCAGGGAATCCTAGTGCGGGGGTCTGAGTGTGATGGGAAAAAAAAATATTGTAGCGAATTGAAATTTCAGTTCAGAGTAACTGTTGCACAACCGACCATAGACTATAAACTCTATCTATCTAACCGACCCACGATACCGTCTAGCGGGAAAGCAAATGAAACCAAACGATGATGTAATTTCTTTTCAAGCGAGCTTGAAATGTGAGAGGACTAAAAGATAAGACAACAATAGCCATATAAAAGGCTAGTAAAAGTAAAATTCGAGGTATAAAAGTATAAAAAAAATCCCAAAAATAGGAACCAACTCAAAAGTATGAAATAACTTGTTGAAGTCGGTACCATGATAGGTCAAAAGTAACTATTATCAAAATATTGTGAGCATGGTATCGACTTCGACAAGTTATTTCATACTTTTCAGATATTGGAGTCGTACTCAAAAACTGCTTGACCGATTTTGATGAAATTTAAATAGGACCACACAGCAAGCACCAGCTTTCACATAAAAAACGATTAAAATCGGTCCGAAAGTTCTGAGGTAAGAAACATTTAAAAAAAAAAAAAAAAAAAACATAGGGGTCGAATTGAGAAAATCCTCCTTTTTTGAAGTCAGTTAATTAACAATACAATCGTTATCTCAAATATTAAAAGGACTAGTTATGTGCTGTTTAAGAAATATATCTAATAGAACTGATGAGCGTGGATGAAGCGAAGGAAGTGTGTCGGGATCAGCAAGTGGAAGGCTTTGGTCTCTGCCTACCCCTACGGCAAAAAGGCATGAGTACGAGGATATGTAGTATACCAGACTGTACCCAAATGACCATAGCTACTTTATCTAATAGCACACTCATCGTTTTCGCTTAAATTATATACTCTGGTAAAACTCATTGTGAGCTATCGTCCACACTCTGTACACAGAACGTATCTGCGAAATTTCAAGCTAGCCAGTATGTTTTATAGTACTGGTGGTATATCACTTTTATATGACGTCAGAAACCACAATTTCAACATTTCACAAACCATGGTTTAGAGACGTCTCAAGGTAAAATGTAACATCGGTCGGGCGGCTCATCAAACCGGTTAGCATAATGTCAAATGATAGACAACGAAGAGTTACGAGGAGATAAGTAAGGCCCACTTGCACGTTCCCGAGTTAGCCTAAATAACTCGGAGTTAACAGCTAACACAGGGATAAATAAATAACTTGTCTTGTGCCATCAAGAGTTAGGAGTTAGCCTAGGGTTAATTTTCTAAATATTTAACCCACCAATGTGGGAGAGCTGTCGCTAACTCTAGGTTAGTGAATGTCAAAACAAATTGACGTTATGCACTGAGGTAGGTACTATTACTACGTATAGAGATGACAAATGACTTTACTTCAAACTCTTGCAAAATGAAGCATGACATTAGCTTTTGATAGCTCCTCTATACGCAGTAATAGAACCTCAGAGGCTAAAAAAAAAGAAATGTCGGGTTAGCTATCCCGATGTTATTTTATAGATGTACAAGGGACAATGAAAGTTAAAATTTTAATGATCCAACCCTGAGTTTACAAACTCTACATTTATGTATTTAACCTAACTATGCGTGCAAGTGGGCCTTAGTCGATTTCTGAATGTTGAATTTATAGCGAAACATGCCGGTGCATTCCACGTTTGAATTTTGAACGAGATACAACGGAAAATGTAGCAGAATCGACCACTCATTGTCATGCACAGTTTGTTTTATAATACTGTATATTATGGAACACAGTACCTAAGCTCTTAAAGTCGACGGGCATTAGATCTCATTACGGAGCTAGAGCCTGTCTTTCTCACATAACTGTTCTTTTGAGTTAAGCTCATTTACTTTGGCGACGACAATGCTACCAACTCGTAGAATAGTCTTATCTTTTAATTATCCACACGGCTAACAGAGCACAATCTATCAGTAATTGTCATACACAATTTGTAGTATAATACTCAGAAATACAGACCGCTGTAACCGAGCTCGTAACAGTCTTAAGACAAGCAAGAGTAGTTAACAACAGTAACTAGTTTCTGGTCAATCAAATTTCCGTGTCACTGTTGTTCTAGGTAATTCATTTGTATTTTGCTGTAAGCACGAATCTTCATCGAATAGTAGTTCAAACGTATCCCACCGTAAAATAATTGAATTCAAGATAAAGTAAGAGTTTTATGCTTCATCGCATTAACAACATGCAAGGCGGAACTTACGTTCAAGTTATTTGAATTGTAAAACTATTTTATATAATACATCGAGTTCGTAATTTGAGAGTAGATAGATATGCGTTAAACATGGAAGAAAAACATTAGAGGCTAGCTTTTAATCACTAAAGAATTCTTAGGCTTCCTTTGAATATTTTTTGGAACGAAGTTCCTTATCGTGCGTTGTGAAAAGGGGCTACGGAAAAAATTCTTACGAAAAGTTGTCACGACACTTTTTGCTATTGTAAGCTGTGCGGCGTGCGCATGTTTCTCTGTCTCTGTCTCTCTCTCTTATAGAAAGCAAGCCAGATATTTTCATTTCTATTTCGCATTGAACAGTGTGGTGTTTATTTAATTATTGTATTATTCATTATTAAGAACTTCGTTCCATCCGGGTGTCTCTTGACACCGCTCAAGTTTTTTTTTTATTTCGTTTAGTGAGAACAATGACACTTATTTTTAGAAAGCACGCTCTAACAGTCATATGAAATAAAAACACCGAACGATACGTAGGCAAAGGTACGGTACATATCAAAAGCAAACATATAATAATATAATTTACTTTAACAAAACGATACAATTATAGACAGTGGTAGTGAATTGCAGGCCTTAGCCAAAAGTGAATATTATAAAAAGAATTGAATTAAATGTGGGTGGAAAAAACAAATTACCAAAAAATAGAACAAATTTCAACACTCAAAAGTGTGAAATAACTTGTCAAAGTCGGTAATATGGGCACAATATTGTGATGATAGTTACATTTGTGAACTATCGTGATACCGACTTTTCAATGACCTCTGCTACTCACAGGATCAATAGTCATTGTATATTATGTCAGTTAAAAATTAATTGTATTGCTTCCGCTTATATGTGATTAATGAAAATATTGCCACTCGTCTTAAGCTTGAGCACTGCATTACACTGTATGTTTACTATGCGCGACCAAGCGAGATAAAATTCATTTTATACTACGCGGCTAAAATCAGGCAAACTTAGCATATAGGTCAAAATGCTAATAGAAGCTGCTCTGGAAACGTGTCGCCAATCCAAATTGGAATAAACCATTGTTGTTTGATTGATTGTTCATGATTGTTCTCTATCGCCGTGATTCAATACAAGTTCATAATGTTGAAACATTTTGTTTCCGATGATAATGCTGTTATCAATCGTCAATCATTTAGCCATCAAACTAATTATAGCAGGGCCATTCAAAAGCTAAGCGACGACTTTATTGCAGTTCTCACACTTTGAAACTGCCGATACTTGTACGTATCGTACGTAAGCATGCCTATCTCTTATGTTATAATGTGTAATATTTTTTTTTTAATCCAAATCCCCGCACTAGGATTTCCTAAGTCGCTAGAGGCACGGACACAGAATTACAGCACACAAACATCCTAGACTAACACCTACAGTCATCTTATAAACGTTTGCCCCTGGCGGAATTCGAAGCCAGAATCACGAAGACCCAGAAGTCTCATTCAGAGGAAACATTTGTGCGATGAGTGTAGATGCTTGTCCCGGGTCTAGGGTGTTTGTGTGCTGTGATTGTGTGTGTCCATGCCTCTCGCGACACATGGAATCTTAGTGCGGGGATCTAAGTGTGATAAAAAAAACTTGAACAGTATCATGGGACACACACACACACACACACACACACACACACAAACACGCAGAAACTCTGTCAGGATTCATTATTGTTATTACGATAAGTTACTTGCTTCGTCAGAAGCGATGCGGTATTGCCGTTCCGCTCTGACCGGACTAGGGCTCTTGTCGCACCGACTACCGACCGACGCGATGCAGCGACGGATGCCACGCTATGTTGCCGTTCCGTCAAAGTGTCGTTACAACTTTAGGTCCCAATATTTTCCGTCTAGCCCTCTTTCGCAACGCGCGATAAGGAACTATGTTCCAAAAACTACATCGTATCCTAGTACTACACTACTACATCGTATCAAGATACACCAAGTACGTTTCCCCGTATCTTGGACCGGATCAATTGCAGGTAAAATCATATTGCCTAACATTGAGTCCAAGTGTTAAACTCCCAAGCACGACCACAGTTTAAAAAAAGGCCGTTCTCTTTTCCCGGAATCGACATGTAGATTACGCTTTATGTAATGTATGAGTCACCTATCGTCACCTCTACAACAATCAAGAGTCGTGATTCAATTAACCTTTCGACTCCAAAGACTCTAAAAATTTAGAGCTGTTGTAATTGTAGTGCCCCGCTGTTTCACCCGCGTGGATTACAGTTTTCCTACTACCTCAATCATCCCGCGGGACCTATGTTTTTTCCGGGATAAAAGTAGTTAATGTGTTATTCCAGGGTTTAATCTATTACCAAATTTCCTCGAAATCAGTACAGCCGTTTGATTTTGCCGTTGGAGTATAATAAGTTTTTAATTCTTTGTTTATCTCACGGGAACCTCAGATTTTACGGGGATAAAAAGTAGCCCATGTGCTATTTCAGACTATAATATATATCTACGCCAAATTTCATCCGGATCCGTTGAGCTGTACTGGTGTGGTTGAGTAACAAACATCCATCCATCCATACGTCCATCCATCCAAACTTTCACATTTATCATATAAGCGGAATTACGAAATGGAATACTAAATAGTTAGTAGAGTAATTAACTAAATAATACTGATTTAATATTTAGTAAAAAAGATCGAATCATGAATTAAATGTTTAGACGAGAACCAAACCTATCGACCTAGCCTACAGGATTAGCAACCTGAAGTGGCAATGGGCTGGCCATAAATTATATAACTGAAACTATTCTGAATATAATATGTTTGGTAAATTTATATATATCATATGTGTAATGTAACACCTATAACATATATCGTAGACCGCATCCACGCTTAACATCAGGTGAGATAGTGGTCGAACGCTGGCCTATCGGAAAATTAAACACAAAAATTCCAAAATCTTGGAACCGACTTCAACACTCAAAAGTATGAAATAACTTGTTGAAGTCGGTACCATGATAGTTCAAAAGTAACTGATATCAAAATATTGTGCTCATGGTACCGACTTCGACAAGTTATTTCATACTTTTGAGTGTTGAAGTCGGTTCCATTTTTAACCGACATCAAAAAAAGGAGGAGGTTCTCAATTCGACCCAATTGTTACTATCATGGTACCGACTTCAACAAGTTATTTCATACTTTTGAGTGTTGAAGTCGGTTCCATTTTTTTTGGCTCTAGTTTCAAAGGCTGGGGGCCGCCCAGGCCCCCCAGGGATCGGTGGATCGCGGTGATGCGATGCTCGAGCGAGCCCAACACACCCCGCCTACTTTCCCGGTAGGCGGAAGTGCGTAAATGCATTTTCCCCACGTACAAAAAAAAAAGGTCTTCCTCTTTCCATTACTACCTCGATCGGAAAACGAGTAATAAAGTTCCATATGCTTAATGGAAGCGATATATACCAAATCGATAGTTGCACAAGTACCTAATACAGTGATAAAACTTGGCATTTCCGTCGCCAGTGAAGCGTCCACTCGTACATAATGAACTGAATCCCGCGACACGGGTTTTCCTAGTGCGGGTTCTAGTGTTCAAAATATATATATAAATATATACTTATTTAAATACTTTTTTATTTATTTATTATCATAATAACACATTTACATAATTGATACTTAAATACTGCCTTAAAATCTAAGTTAGATTTATCCAGACAGATATGGGTTCTCGACCTTCTAATAATAATATGAGTATATACATAAGTTATATACATAAGTATATAAAATTATATTTAGCAAGAAGTGCAACTAATACCTTTGTAGTACCTTGCTTTTGCTCAGAGGCTGGTATCGTGGTAGCTGTGACACAGGGAATCCTGGTACAGCTACCTATGACCATCCTAGGTATATTTCAGTATTATTTATTTACTTATAAAGCACATAAAAAGGTACTTAAACGATAAAGTATCTTAGTAACAAAAGTATTTAACTAATAATAATACCTAAGCAATGCACGTAACATTAATTAGGCCACATGGAAACTTCAAGCTCGGAATAACCTGTGTTATGGAGTTCGATGCTTCCCCTCGAACGTTAGTGTACAGTTATTATTATTATTATTACTTATCAACTTTCACAGAAGGTCTTCAGGTCCCAAACTAGGCAGAGCCTGTACTATGGTAACCTGATGATTGATATATATACTTATATACAGACACACCCAGACACAGATCAAACAGACATGTTCATACACACAAATGTTTGACCTGTCCGGGAATCGAACCCGGTACCAGCGGCTCAGAAGGCAGAGTGCTACCAACTGCGCCAACCGGCCAGTCTAAACAGTGGTCGGTAATATTCGGAAACTTACTGCAAACAAACTCTGAGTAACAATAATAATTTTACTTTTAATTTTAATAATAATTATAATATATATCTTTTATCACAAATGTTTTGTTAATGTATTACTTGGGATTAGTTATATTTGTATTTAATTCTGGTGGAAATAAATGAATGGAAACGAAAATAATACCAAATCGATTATTGCACAAGTAATACATAAGACGGTCCCGTGGCGCAGTGCTTTGTGTCATCGACATGAATTCTGTTTCTCCGGGACCCTGGGTTCGAATCCCGGCAGGGGCAAACATTTGTGGGATGAGTGTAGATGTTTGTCCCGGGTCTTGGATGTTTGTGTGCTGCGGTTGTGTGTGTCCATGCCTCCCGCGATACAGGGAATCCTAGTGCGGGGGTCTGAGTGTGTTGGAAAAAAGAGAAAAAAAAAAAAAAAACAGTGATTAAACCTTGCATTTCTGTCTGCATCGAAGCGTCCAATCGTACATAATGTGCATTCGAGCCGAGTCAGACGTCGGTCGGCCAGACGAGAAATGAATTCTACAGATACGACTTTCTCTCGACATGCAAAAAACGCATGCCGTTAATCTACAGGTTAGTTTTGGCGCCCAATGAGTCAAGGTTAAAAGTGGTTTGGTGTTTCGGCGTTTGAGTTGGACTGGAATAAGAGTGAACTTAAAAAAAATATTCGGACACAGCGCGCGAAACGTGTAGATGTTTTTTAGGGTCCCTTACCTCGAAAGGAAAAATCGGAGCCCGATCACTTTGTTGTCCGTCTATCTGTCTGTCAAGACCCTTTTTTATTAGAAACGCGTGGAGATATCAAGCTAAAATTCTTATCAAATACTCAGGTCTACTGTCCCTTGGAGCTGTGAAAAAATTAAACTTCTAAGCCAACGCAATCAAAAGATACAGCCGTTTATGCTGCAAACTTTCGACACTCGCAAGTGAATCAAATCCTAGAGGGTACTTCGCGTGAACTCAGAATCTTGAAATTTCGTAAAAAGCAACGTCTTATAGCACAGATAAAGGAAAAATTTCGGAAAGCATAATTTTACTCATAATAAAAATATTTGATAGTAATTTTAAATCAAATCAAATCAAATCAAATCAATTTATTGGTAATAGTGCATTATTACATGTCAATATTAAATATAAAATAATATCATTCCGATACTCATACAATTAGTCATAAATAAATAAAGATGTATCCTTAAACACATACATAGTAATATAATGCAGTCATTTCAAGTTAATAAATTCTTCAAAGCTATAGAATGCCTGCTCGATTAACCAGCGTTTTAGTTTATTTTTAAAACCACAATGTGTGGTTGCAGTAGTGATGTGTGCTGGCAGCTTATTATATACTACTGGACCCATAACATACGTAACTTTAGTGGATTTCGTAAGTGTCCTAGCTATGCCCACGAGCTTGTCCCTGTTCCGCGTGTTGTGCGCGTGCACATTACTATATGTGATATAGGACGCTAGGTTAGTTCTAGCGTACACCGCCACTTGAAAAATCACAAGTGCAGGAACTGTGAGAACTCCTAGTTTTCTAAAATATGGACGAGCAGGGGTGGCATATGGTACTTTAGCAATGGCTCTGATGGCGCGTTTCTGCATTTTAAATGCTCGTAGCCAATCTGCTGCCCGTCCCCAAAGCTCCGTACCATACTGCAGTAGCGAATGTATTGTCGCAAAATAGCAACTCCGTGCTACCTCGGATGGAACTACGCGAGCGACACGGCCTAATGCGAAGCAGGCGCTTCCTAGTTTGCCACATACCTTATCAATATGCTTATCCCATTTAAGTCCTCTATCAAGTTCAAAGCCTAGAAATTTGATGGACTGCACTTGTACTATGCTTTTTCCATCCACAAGCACCGTCAGTGGCCGCATCATCCGACCTGATAAGTCAAAGTGGATGAAGTGCGTTTTTGTGAGGTTCAAGGCAAGACCATTTATTAAAAACCAGTCTGCTAGCTCAGAACTCACACAGTTTAGCTTGTGCTCTAGCTGATCTACCGATGATGCCGTCACCACTGCAGCTACGTCATCTGCGTACATGAATACTTCAGCAGTTGTGATGGCATCCGGCAAATCATTCAGAAGCAGAGAAAACATGATATTCGAGATTGAAGATCCTTGCGCAACCCCCATGACAGATGCCAACGGGTCAGACCTGGCCTCACCGCCATCGCCCCCTACAACGATCTGCGATCTATCCTGCATCATATCAACCATCAAGTTATATGACGCACCGCTCACTCCATAGTGTTTCAACTTTACAGCCAATACACCATGGTCAGCCACGTCAAACGCCTTTGAAAGATCGCAGGATAGAACAGCTACTTGTTGTTTGCGCTCACGCGCAGCCATAATAGACCGAACCAGTTCTCGGGTTAGAGATGTGGTCGACCGGCCCTCGCGGTAGGCATATTGTTGGTTAGACAATGCATTCGTTTCTGATAAAAACGCTATCAATCTGGAACTTAGTCCGTTTTCGAATATTTTCGCCACAGCGGGGATTATTGCGACAGGCCGGTAATTATCAATACATGAGCGCTTCCCCTTACCTTTGAATAATGGTGATACCTTGCTAATTTTTAATGGTAAAGGGAAGGATCCCTCTTTAATACAAGTATTGAAAAGGTCGGTCAATACAGGTGCAAGAGTTAAACTGACTATCCCTTTCTTTTATACGGAACCGTCGGTGCGCAAGTCCGACTCGCACTTTTTTTTAGTAGATTACACAAGGAAAAAATGAACAAATTCATACGGTATCTGCAGTAGGCAAACTGTTATTATCGTAAATTGAAATAAAAAAATAACCAGAACGTAGTAAGATACGGTATATTACGTCACACAATAACGTTATAATTGGTTAGCAGCAGCTTGACCGAATCATGACTCGCAAGCCGTATTGCAAACCTCCTGAAAAAAACCTATTTATTGCAAAAAAAAAATAGCTGAGAACCTTTTAAAATCACTGCGTAAAACAATTTAACTCAATACTTATTTTTATTTATCTAGTACAACTGAGAAACAAATAAATAGAAATAGAATTATTTATTAGCCTTATAATCTTAAAATTATACTAGGCAAGTCAGATTTACATGATTCCGATATGAATAAATTATGGAATTCCATGGCTCACGCTACGCTCCACGTTTTAAGAACAATGGTGGTCGCTTTTTACCATGCACGACGGATTTTGAAAACAGCGCCGAAATTCTTGATTCTGGCTTTTACTTCGTTTTATTATGGTCCAAAATAGTCCATACCAACCAAAATAAACGTCAATCATTTAAAACATTCTTTAGATATCGTTTTGACCTTCAATCCAATAATAGATTCTTTAAAGGGAGTATTAATTAAAGGATTGGCAACATATGACTGAGCCCGCCGGTTTTACCCGCGTGGTGATGATTGATGATGATGAAAATAAGCCTATGTGCTATTCCAGGACCTGAAGTATTTACATATCAAATTTCATCTAAATCCTTTCAGCAGTTCTAGCGTGATTGAGTAAACATCCATCCATCCATCCGTCCATCCGTCCATCCATCCAAACTTTCATATTTATAATATTCGTGGGATGGGATAGGCGACCGTGAACGCTTACCATCAGATATACCATCTCCTTTCTTTTCTCAGCCATTTGCGTCCACTGCTGGACATTATGCCTCCCCCATATAGAGGGGATTTGCCAATACTCGCCACGCTTGGCAGGCGGGTTGACGAGCGCAGTATGACTTCCGATCCTAAGAAGGCGCTGCTGCCCACCTCCTGGTACGTTATCCCTTAGCCGACTCTTACGGCACCCACGGGAAGAGATGGGGGAGTACTATTCTAGGCCGGTACCACCACGGCCCCATCTCCTTGTTATTGCATAAAAGAAGCTACCGCAACATTCAGAATTCGAGTGTCTTAGAATCCGATAATTTTTCAATTACGATCGACACCGCATTGTCATCGACACCTGTTAAACCCCGGGTTGGACTGACATTTGGCACACATATAGATACGTAGGCATCACCTAAGATTCTTTGATATTCAACCTTTAACCGCGGGTTGCAGATACGTAATTAAATATTATACCAATGTATAATGTGCTATAAGGTACATTTTATAGGAAGTGTGTCTAAAGACCGGACCCCGAGACAGTAGGAGCATTAATCTCCTTTCCGTAAACTTAAGAATAGAATAGAATAGAATTATATTTATTCGTAACAAAAAATAGATATACAAAGTTATTACATAAAATATTGCTACGTTAATAAAACATCTAAAAGTTATGTAGCTCTTTGTTACGAATCAGCCCAAACTCAGCGTTGTGCTGGTTGTGAACAACCAGCGCTGGTCTTCCGTTTGGGCTGGTAGGTGACGTCACGCACGTACAGACTAACGGCCAAATCTTATACCTTGAAATAATTATTATACTAAGACAGAGAAAAGTAAAATATAAGAAAATAACACAGTATCATACCAAAGAGAAATATTGAATAACTTCTTCTCGCAGCCATGAGGCGTCCACTGCTGGACATATGCCTCCCCCATACAGAGGGGATTTGCCAATACTCGTCACGCTTGGCGGGCGGGTTGGCGAGCGCAGTATGATTTCCTATCCTCAGAAGGCGCTGCTGCCCACCTTCTGGTACGTGATCCCTCAGCCGACTCTTACGGCACCCACGGGAAGAGATGGGGGAGTACTATTCTAGACCGGTACCACCACGGCCTATTATAGGTAGGTACACGGTATATTATATTGAATAACAAAGTAACATAATTAGTAAATATTAAATCTCATACAGGCAACAAACTATTTAATAAAAATTTAAAACATATTATAATATTAACATCCAGTTTGTGGAGTAGCAAAAACAATACACAAAGGATTCTTCAAAAAAAAGCAATTGACAGTTAGCACACAGATGGCAACTCAGAAGCAGTCGGGCGTTATCGGCAGGGTTACTCAGACCATCCCACGGGATATACCGTACCGTACGTAAGTGTAGTTGAAGCATTATTATTTATCTTTAAAACGAAGTCGCTTAGCTCCCATTTTCTATAGGCAGGAAAAGCAAAATTAATTATCATCACAAGCTATACCAACCCCTAATATTTATAAATTTTATATCCAATATCAGGGTGTCCTATCTTGCTCGGTTTTTCAATGATGTTGCTTAACAACGCCATCTATTGTCAAGTAGCTTTAGTGTTGTTTCTGTAGAACAGTTAATTTGTTGTTTAAGTAGTATTACTTTTCGCTAATAGAGAGTAGATTGTCAGGAAGAGTCATATTCTAATGATATTGTAGCAGTTTTTTATTACCTAAAAACACGGCGATTGCCTAAAACGACGTTTTGTAAATATGAATTAGGTAGGTCGATTATCGCCCCCGAAACCTTATTCATACTAAATTTCAATAAAATCGTTTGAGCTGTTTTGAGATTCAGATTATACAGGTTGAGTTTTTGAGAAAATAAAAAATAAAATAAAATATTCATTTATTGCCTCAAAGTGACAGATTTAAAATAATGCATAAGGCTTTACATTAAAAATAATCTTACATTTAGACCTACCGACTTATGTATATTTATTATATATTTATTGTCCCATGTTAGATGAACTTTGGGCAATTGGAATATGCTCAGAATAATGCAGTGTTCACAGTGTGATTTGTGAACACTGCGCTGGTTTTCAGTATATCCCTACTCGCATAGATTTTCAGCGAGTCGAAAAAATAGGTAAGGAGCGGTTTTAAAAAGAAAAATAAACAAATGCAAGTTGTATAACATATAAAATAAATGTAACAGAAGATTACAGTGCAGCTTCTAACAAAAAGAGAGAGAAAAAAAAAAAAACATATTATATCAATCATTATATAATGATTGAAGATTCTCCTTGTATTCCAGTGAAATTATATGTTTATATGAAGTAGATGTCGCACAAGCGCGCGGAAACTGAGGCGGCAAAATTAAGTCAATTGTAGTAATTTTGATTACGACGCGTATTTCAAGCGCAAGTCTAAACATATAGCTATCCTTTTCTATATTATTTGCACCGTATTATCTGTCGCAATAAGCATGTTTAAGTCGTAAAGGAACAAAATCTGAGCACCGCGCAGTATGAATATACGTCATCTTTAGTAAAACATCATTGGCGGTGATGGCGAAGTCCGAAACCACGAGAGTTAGGAAAAAATGAAAAGCGTGAAAGGAGTCGTGCTCTCGATTTATAACAATAACTGCATATTTATTTTTTACAAAAATCTCTTACTTTTGACGGAAATGGACCCCAATGATTTAAATATAACTGAAAGATTCTGTTGCTGATAGGGATCAATCTTTGCAAATAAATGATCCTAATTCTGTCAATCACTCGAACTAGCTAAAATTCAGCTCATATTCTATTTACCTACGCTTAAATTCAAATTCGTCTAACTCCATACAACGCTGTTACTAATATTAGACGAGTTTTATTCAATTGCTGGCCAATTGCGGGTAGTTTTAGTAGGCAGCAAACAAGCGGCGACTTAATTTACCTAAAACTACCCGCAAATTTTACGGCTCTCAAAAAACAACCTATATATACACATAATTATATATATACAAGAATTGCTTGTTCAAAGGTAAAAATTTCGCTTCATCGGTAGTTTCGCAAAATTTCCCGGTTCATAGACGGCCTGGTTTAACCTGGCTGTTCACCAAAGCAAATCAATAATATATATAATACCTCCTCATCTAAAGACACCTCAATGTTTCTGACTGCGGAAACCACAACACTTACTGTAATTTGACATTCAGCTGTGAATAAGACAACGCCATAAAACAGTTTAGCTTGCAGGTCTCTGACAAATTTGTACTTTGATTGATTTATTTTTTTACCAATCTGTTTTATTGCTTTTTCTACAGTTCAAACTAACATAGTTTAATGACATATATCGTCACGATATTATCGTGACTGACGACCTGATTTGATGCATCGGGCAGAGTTCAGAGAGACAGCGCCGCTATCGGGTAAAAGTTGTATCAAAATCGGTCCAGCGGTTAATCCTACTTCCTACTAATATTAGAAATGCGAAAGTTTGTGTGTATATGTGTATGTTTGTTATTTTTTCACGCTCAAACGGCTACACCGATTTCGATGAAATTTGGTATGGATATAGTTTAAGCCTCGGATTTACACATAGGCTACTTTTATCCCGGAAAAAGTATGGTTCCCGTGGGATAATTGAGGTAGCGGGAAAAGCGTAATCCACGCGGGTGAAACCGCGGGGCGCTACGAGTGAGTCATATAGAATATACATAAACACCTCATGTTATCGTATGATAATAACTATTTTATAAAAGTTGAAAATGTGTAATTATGTTTACAATATTAAAATTTAAATTGACATTGTATTATGGTGGTATATTCTTACATTATATGCCTAATCGTATTAACATAACATATTATTTACATAACACTAGTGTTTTTATATGTTACCTTTTTAAGTTTTTCGTTAGTGTATACAATTTTGACGTGTTAATTTATTTTCACAAGTAAATAGAATAGAATAGAATAGAATAGAATTATATTTATTCGTAACAACAAAAAAAAATTATACAAAGTTATTACATCAAATATTACTACGTTAATAAAACAGCTAAAAGTGTTGCAGTTCTTTGTTACGAATCAGCCCAAACTCAGCGTTGTGCTGGTTGTGAACAACCGGCGCTGGTCTTCCGTTTGGGCTGGTAGGTGACGTCACGCACGTACAGACGAACGGCTTAGTAACATACCATTATAATAGTCTTAGTACAATAATTATTTTAAGGTATAAGATTGTACCTTAAAACAATCATTACACCAAGACAGAGAAAAGTAAAATATTAAAAAATAACACAATATCATACCAAAGAGAAATATTGAATAACAAATGCTGAATAACAAAGATTGAATAACAAATATTGACTAATTAAATACTTGGACTTTGCCTATAAAATGGTTTTACATTTATTTTTTTATTGATACTAGTTATTTTTAATTTTATAACAAATTTATGGGTACTTTTGTCTTCAATCAATAGCATATAAGTTATTGTGTATCATTATTATATAATCAATAAAGATAACAATTGGATGAGTAATTAAACGCGCAATTAATACAAATCGACTTTTAATGTAAAATAATAGATGTAGTCATTAAACTAAACTTTGTAAAAATTATGAAACGTGAATTTCACGATTCACTATTAATCAAAACATTTTAGATATGCCATTATGCAATACGCTATGAACGCAATTAAACATAGAATTTTAATTAGAAAGATTACCTAATCACTACTAACCTATCGCCTGCTAAGCGATAAAATATATTTTCCAGGCTACTGGACTGGCAACCCAGTGGCAGCGGCTTCGAGTTCCGAATGAGATAGAATCGTCTGAACGTGATGAAGTTTTATTTTAAACATTCCTTGAATGTCCGAATGACTATAATCATAATCATTATCTCAGCATTGGACTTTTTTTATTGGAAATTCTCGTGAGTTTGACACATTATTATACAGATGTATTATCCGGTTACGGGCATGTCCGATGCTTATCCTCGGGTGAGTTAACGCTGCCAGATCGCGGCGTGAACGTGAGTAACGCCGGATAATAGATCTATATAATCAGCATAGGACGTCCACAACTGGACATATGCCTCCCCATTGATTTCTACAAGGACCGGTTAAAAACAGCTCGCATCGTGCCTTTTCCTGCAATCTTAGCCAGGGTGTCCAGTCTAATGTCATGTTCAGATTCAATCCAAGCAAGGCCGAGCCCATGTCAATATGACAACGTCAAAAATCAGTAGTCTGAGGGCCAGATTCGCAGACCGCACTTTGGCTTTACTTTGATTGAAAGATCTACTTTCAGTCAAAAATATATTTCATAGTCCTGTCAAGCTCTTACTTTACTTTCAAAAACTATACTTTGCTTAGTAAAGTCAAAGTGAGAGAGAGAGAGAGAGAGAGTAGATAATCACGACTTTGGCCTGCAAAGTAAAGTTTACGTTACTATGCGTATAAATAATGTTGCCCTTCATATTAAACTAATATCAAAGAACAGTAAAAACATTTTATTATGGTTGGGTTATAGCTCGAAACCTCATGTCGATTTGACGTGACATTTCTAAGGAAAGTGCAAGATTTGTCTCTGAAATTTAAAAAGTTGAAAGTATACTTCGGTTATTCAAAGCTTACTTTGCGAAGACGCCTTTGCTGGAAAGTGAAGTTGCGACTGTGAATCTGGCCATGAGTTCACAGCGGTCTGAATCTATGTTCGGCCCGTGTCGGTTTTGTACGAAATTGACATTCAGATGCTAACAGACTACAAAAAATGGCGCCCTACGTCACTGAATCTAGAATTGAATCAATAAAGACGAATTAAAAATAGCAGACTACCAAAGCTGTCAAAACCTGCCATTTTGAGCCGAGCATACATCATATGATCGGCTCTCAATTGATGAATTTATGATGAATTTCTAAGATTATATAATTTTCCAATTATAGTGATTTCTCGCTGTCGTTGACAGTCATTCTAATGTCCACTAAAACGCACTAAAAATGTGTAAAATAACTTTGAATGAAATCGGTTTCCAATGTGTTAGCGAGCGCTTAACATGACGACTAATAGTGTTAAAAAACCGAATAGAAAAAAGAACTAATTTTAGTATCGAATTACTACGGGCTATTTGGATTTTCAACCGACTTCCAAAAAGAGGAGAAAATTCTCAATTCGACTTTGTGTTACACCAGTTAGCCTACTCTTGAACTCAGTTTCAATATCAATCCAATTCTAATATCCGAATCCATTGCAATTTCATTTTGTATTTAAGTCAAATTCCATCGAAATCGATCCCAATCGTGTGCTAGTGTTGCGTTCAAGACTACCTATTGATCTATTGAAATCAAAATTTACGATCGGATTCGAGTGTCAAGAGTAAGCCCACTGAACTGTTTCTATATGAACCGATTTTGATGATTATTGTTAAAATAGACAATACCTATTTTTGATGTTATCTTATTGACATTGTTAAACACTAGCAAATTTAAAAGAATTCTTAATTATTTTTTTTTTAATCAAACCCAATGTATTCAATAAATGAGTTTATGAGTTTAAAACAGACAGAAGAGAATGTTCTTTCTGGTATGAGTCTATTTAAAAATGTTTTTATTTGTACTTATTTTTAATTTTGTTTTTTGTGATGTGTGTTAGAAACATTAATATTTTATATTCATTTAGTTAAATTGATTTTACTGTATTTATTTTTTTAACTTTATATTATAAACAATTATTTAGATGACTAGAGTAAATGATAATAAGATTAAATTATTTAATGAGAACCGAATTGGTCTCATACGTGACGATGGTAAAAGACCTGACGGCATGACACTATTCCCTGGAAGTTAGGGCGGTCTTTAGTGTGGGACGCTACATGCGTTGACACTTTGGCGCCGTCACATCTTCCTGAGACACATGTTAGGGCTGGCGCCGCGGCTTATTCGGCGGAGCAATTTAAACGGCGAAAATATGCTAACCTAGGTAGTGGTTACATATTTGAACCGTTTGGGGTCGAGACATTGGGCCCGTGGGGACCTGGAGCTCATCGGATTTTCCAAAATTTATCAGAGCGTTTGATCGATGCGACGCGTGACCAAAATGCTGGCACATATTTGGCTCAACGAATCAGCATTGCAATTCAGCGTGGCAATGCTGCTAGCTTTCTGGGCACGCTGCCAGCCGGTATCGGGTTAGAACTTTTGAGTTATCTATTTATTATTACATAAATTGCTTACTGCACTTACAGTATTTACCAACGCGTGCGACCAGCCAACAACAATTAGAATTAGAATACAATATAGTTACTATCAACTTAGTTAACAATTTAGTGCAGTGATTACGAAATTCTTTATGTTTACTAAAGAAAACGTCTAGTTCAGATTCCTGAGCAAGCAGGGCATTGAGCAGAGACATAGCTTGAGATGTCAGAGCAAACGGTGAGGTAAGCGTGCGTACCGTTGGACAGGCAAACAGGCGACGTACAGAGCACGTCTGCGATTCACGAACGCGATCCGGCACCGCCAACGACCACCGAGCATCTATAGGCTACCAATGGCTAGTGGATTGCTCAAATGTAATTATTTAAGATGTACACAATGTAACTTGACATGCCCAATGTAACAGTCCCAGTTATAAGGCGAATAAATGAATTTTCTTTTACTTATACATCGGCACGACCTCCCACCGAACTGAATCGTAACATCACATTAGTAGAATTGACACCCTTTACTCCCCTTTCCTCATTTGGAGTTCACTTAAAGGTTATTTTACTCACCTTTTTCGCTAGCATCATCCACCAGGATAATCTCCTTAAGCAGCGGTCTGGGTGATCTGTTGATGGTACTCCAGATGGTCCTGATGAGGGTAGTCCAAGCCTCGTTGTGGAACACTATCACCACGCTCGTGGTAGGCAGGAGGTCCGGGTAGCCTTTGCCTTTACACCTGGGAACGAGCAGGCTGTTCAGATTTCGCTAACAATAGCGTATGGAGGTAGAACTATAAAAATATCTCACGTGACAAGAGGGGAATCACCTATGAGTAAGCAGAATGGATAAGATTGTTTGTGCTCATTTATCGAGAGAGATTTTATGCCGATGTATATAAAATTTTGTAACCTTGAAGGGAGCAGACACCCACGATACAAGAACTTTTCTTAGTGTGGGTTCTGTATGTTATTTTTTTTAGACTATACAAGTAATTTAAGCAAACACGAACATTATTTCTTGTGTATGTTTCTAAAGCGATCCTTGTATTATTTGAATCAATAAACTTTTGTATTTGTATTTGTATTTGTATCCTTCAATTTGCATTGTGTGTTGAAATTTGACGGTAGTCAGTGTCAGTGACATAACTTCTGTGTCTCCGGGACCCTGGGTTCGAATCCCGGCAGGGGCAAACATTTGTGCGATGATTGTAGATGTTTGTCCCGGGTCTTGGGTGTTTGTGTGCTGTGATTGTAAGTGTCCATGCCTCCCGCGACTCAGGGAATCCTAGTGCGGGGGGGCTGAGTGTGATTAAAAAAAAATAAAAAATAGATGAAATTTGACTGAAAGATGGATTAAGTTAGGCTAAGAGTTCTATGGTTTATTGCATTAACCACATGCGAGACGGAACTTACGTTCAAATTCCCACAAGTGGCCGATTTTTTTCCTTCAAATAATTTGAGATTAAATGCTACTTTAATCCCGAAAAATTTAGTGTTCCGTAACATAGTTGAGGAAACAGGAAAGCAATAGTTCACGCGAGTGTAACGAGGGGCGCAGCTGGTGAGAATATATGTCTTGCTCGTAAAGTGAGCATTATTACATAACTTTAAGAGGCATACACCTAGCCATAACACACACGTGCGCTAGACGGTCGTCGCGGCTCAGTGGTCAGTGACATGACTTCTGGGTCTCCCGGGCGACCCCGGCAGGGACAAACATTTATGCGATGAGTGTAGGAGTTTGTCCGGGACTTTGATGTTTGTGTGTTATGCCTCCCGCGACACAGGGAATCCTAGTGACGTTTTTCTGTGACCTTTGCTACTCACGGGATCAATTGTGATTGTGTATGTTCACCGATTACTTCACCCTCAATATGGAGAGTGTTCCATCTATCTGGACGAGATAGATGGAAAAATTTTCAGTGGAGTGTAACTCAAATTAATTGATTTGAAATTTAAATGGGACCACCACGGAAGAAAACTCTAGAAGAAGATTCATCAAAACCGGTTCATAAACGACGAAGTTCTCCGCGAACACATAAAAAAAATACGGTCGAATTGAGAAACCTCCTCCTTTAATGAAGTCGGTTAAAAAAATATGTGATCTAAGGCCCAATCATATGGACCACGTTGGAAAATAAAATGACCGCTAACTCTAATTTTACGAGAGTACAAAAACTTTTCTTTTTTAAAATGAATCATATTTGTATCATTTACAGTGAATAAAAATTTGAGCCACCGTATTATCACAATTTTAATATTTAGTATAGTGTTCATAACTTGTGTTAAAGGTGTCTGTGAGACTACGGCTTAAGTAGAATCGTTACAGAGGCGTTTTTTCATATACAGTACACTGGCCATACTTTGACACTGGCAGAGAAACGCTACATATGGCGTTTAAAAGCCTAGCAGATAATATTCTGCAACTGGTTCTAACTGGATTGATTTGCCTATGAATAAATAGTTAGATATGATATATAGATAGAGATAGGAAACACAATGATCTATTTATCAACGTTTTTAGACATTATATACCTAATTTATTGTGATTTCTCCTCCATTTTTCTTTTTTTTTTCTTTTTTTTTTATATGTGGCAACTGTATTAGCTTGTTGTTAATAAACATTGAATAAGCTGCGAATAGTAATTCAGTGTTTTGTGCCGTTCTTTCAACGTCAAACTGTCATATAAGCGACAAAGACAAAACACTGAATATCCATTCAGAGGTTATGCAACGTTTATTTTTATTTTTACTTTAAATAAATATTTTTTTACTTCAAATATTTTATTATGACAAAATATAAAAGCGTGTACGAAAAAAGTTGTAAGGAGTATGGTGTGATAACATTCTAATTACTTTCAGAAAAAAAAAATAAAAAAAAATAAAAAAAAAAAAAATACATACATACTACCAAGTTTATTAGTAAGGGAGTTATTCATTAAGCTGTTTGTTTTACATTAAATAAATATTACAGAAGAATAAGAAGAAATACGAGTTCCGTTAAGCACGATGTACTAAAGCGACCTGCGCGCTGAATATTAAATTATTCACATAAAATTAGTGTGCGTGACCGACCGTGACATGTAAATTAATGCCTAGACCCAAGCTCTATTATACAGATTATCATAATTCCGAGTCGTGGTAATAAGGGACAAATAACATCACGCCCTCTTGTGTTGATCACTCTGCCTTCTGAGCCGCTGGTCCCGGGTTCGATTCCCGGACAGGTCAAACTTTTGTGTGTATGAACATGTCTGTTTGACCTGTGTCTGCATGGGTGTGTATACGTATAGAAGTATCAGTCATCAGGTTACCATAGTACAGGCTCTGCCTAGTTTGGGACATAAAGACCTTGTGTGAATGTTTTCCCATAAAACAAATAAAAAAAATTGAGCGAAAGTCTTCTTCTTCTTCTTCTTCTTGTCCTTATCCTACACTAGGTGGGGTCGGCACAACATGTGTTCTTTCATTATCTTCTATCATTGGTAGTATCAGTGCTTACACCTTTCATAAGGAGCTCTGGAGTCAATCGAGAGGCGAGCCAAAAGAATCATCGGCTGTAACTCTTTGGTCGAACGTAGGCTTCAGAGCCTTGAACACCGGCGTAGAGTAGCAAGCCTATCGGTTTTCTATCGGGTGCATTTCGGAGAATGTGCACTGGAATTACACAATCTGATTCCACCATCCCCTTTCTATCATCGGTCAACTCGACGTACGGCAATTCGCCATCGCTATATGGTAGATATACCACCTATACGCACGAAGCGTTATGCTTCCACTTTCTTTATGCGTACTGCCAAGGAATGGGACTCGTTGCCCGAGTCTGTGTTTCCCGATATGTACAATCCTGGAGTCTTCAAGTCGCTAGCGAATAGGTACCTTCTAGGTTTGCGTGCTACATCCTAGACAACGTCATCACTTAACATCAGGTGAGACAGTTGTCAAACGCAAACTTATATGTAAAAAAAAAAACGCTTCTTCTTCTAGTCTTCACACAGTCAGTCCATAGATAACTTCTTCGGCCTTCCTCTACTTCAGTCTTTCTTGTTCGAAAGTATTTATTTTATAAAAAAAAAGCGCCCTGCGATTTTACCCGCGTGGTGATGAAAAACGGTGACGATGGTGATGATGAACATAAGCCTATGTATCAATCCAGGGCATAAGATATGTCTATACCAGATTTCATCCAAAACCAACCAGCTGTTTAGGCGTGAAAGAGTAACCAACATACATCCATACTGACAAACTTTCGCATTTATGATATTAGTGGGAAGGCAACTAAAACTTTTGACTAACACGTGAACACTTTAGACTTAACCGAATAACACCATAATTAGATATCTATCCTACAAATACATATTATAAACGGGAAACTTTGTGAGTGTAAATGTATGTTTGTTACTCTTTCACTTTCAAACGGCTAGATGGATTTGGGTGAACTTTGGTAAGTAGATACTTCAAGTCCCGGAATAACACTTTTTTATGTAATAGGTGGCAAACAAGCAGACGGGCCGCCTGATCGTAAGTGATCACCGTCGACTATGGATATCTGTAATAAATAAATAACACATAGGCTCCTTTTCATCATCATCAATCATCACCACGCGCGTCAAGCCCCGGGGCGCTAGTATTAGTATAATAAAACAGTTTTTGGCATGTGACGTCACGGGGCTTATACTATATACTTCTCCCGTCACTTGATGCCCCACTTTGTAGACCCCTTCCCCTCGCCTTCCGCATGTGACGTAGAGTATGGATGGCATCCAGAGAACAAACAGTTTATCTTGTAATTTGAGTTCGAAAACTATCGCGAGTTTCGTTTAACATTATTATCTAAGAACCGGCTAGAACTCACGTGATATTTGCTGGATTAATTTAGCTGAATTAATTTCGGATAAGAATATCTACCTACACACATTCTCTCACACACACACACATCATCTCAGCCTTAGGGCATCCACTGCTGGACATATGCCACCCCCATATGGGAGGGATTTGCCAATACTCGCCACGGTTGGCAGGCGGGTTGGCGAGCACAGTATGATTTCCGATCCTCAGAAGGCGCTGCTGCCCACCTTCTGGTACGTGATCCCTAAGCCGACTCTTACGGCACCCGCGGGAAGAGATGGGGGAGTACTATTCTAGGCCGGTACCACCACGAACGCACACACTTACACACGCGTAAATACACAAAGTGATAGTTGAGTCAATGTAAGTGGGTCAAGGTAAACATTTCCGGCTGTCCTACGGTAACATTCGTAACTCTGGGATCATATCTTTCCACTATTATTATACATTTACTTTACATCGTTCGTTTACTGTTACACTGTGGCTATACTTTGATCGTGTAGATAAGTCGTTATGATATGACGCCATGTGTCATTCAATGTTGTGATTGTAATGTAACAAACCGACTAGGACTCACGTGGACACACACATACATACACAGATACACTGGAAAATTACTCTCCGACCAGTTTCGAACTTATTTGCAGTTCTTCATCTGGGAGTTATGATCGTGCCAGGCGGCGAGCGCGAGCCTCAGCACGTAACTGGCGTTGAAACGGCTGCGCTGCATCAGTCAAATTGTCCCGGTGCGCACTGTCACTTGAGTCATTGTCACTGACGCCTGGCCCGATCATAACTCCCAGATGAAGAACTGCAAATAAGTTCGAAACTGGTCGGAGAGTAATTTTCCAGTGTTTACCACGTGAGTCCTAGTCGGTTTGTTACATTACAAGTAACAAACCGACTAGGACTTTTTTTGAGTCTGACACGATCATAACTCCCAGATGAAGAACTGCAAATAAGTTCGAAACTGGTCGGAGAGTAATTTTCCAGTGTTTACCACGTGAGTCCTAGTCGGTTTGTTACATTACAATTATGGAAGAAACTCGCGATAGTTTTCAGACTCAATGTTGTGATGTTTAAGGCATTAAGCGTTAAACTTCACAACATTGAATGACACATGGGGCGACTCCCCACTATACTACAAGAGTAGTAGCGCTATACAGTACCACTACTCTTGAGTTATTGAACTATAGACATTGTGAAGTCAGGACCACATTGATGGAGCCAGTCTACATTGCTTAGAATATCTCTTCTTTATAGTTTCTCTGTGGTAACTTCTAATATGAAGTAGCACTCTATGTAAGAGGTCGCCCGGGGAAGTACTGCCTATAGACAGACACGATTCATAAAGAACGGCACTGCGCCCGTTACCCTGAGACATAAAGTTGGTAAGTCTCATGTGCCTGTAATTTCACCGGTAACTATACCCTTCAAACCGGAACACAGTAATGTGAACTGTGCCTGGCGGTAGAAATAGCTACTGTACTATACTGACTTTGACTGGTCGGTTGGCGCAGTTGGTAGCACTCTGCCTTCTGAGCCGCTGGTCCCGGGTTCGATTCCCGGACAGGTCAAACATTTGTGTGTATGAACATGTCTGTTTGACCTGCGTCTGGGTGTATATATGTATATAAGTATATATCAGTCATCAGGTTACCATAGTACAGGCTCTGCCTAGTTTGGGACCTGAAGACCTTGTGTGAAAAAAAAAAAAATAAAAAAAAAAAACCTATTTCTACCGCCAGGCACAGTAACATAAGAAGGTAGGATGAGCTTCTAATTGGTATTATAGTCAATGTTGAAAAGAAATTAAGTACTACACACTTAGACGTGTCTTAGACGCTGTGGCTTGATAACGAATCACTAATAACAGACATCGTAAGAATCTCGAATCTTAGCATAATACATAAAAAAGTTCAATTTTGATACAAATAAATGAATAAGATACATTTGCTTTCTTGTAAACCTTTCTTTCAAATACAAATAATACACCTTTTAAAAAGCTATAAATTGAATCTTTATAGCATTTGAATTCTCAACAAGAAACGCAAAGGAAATGCGGTGCGATAATGCGACTGATAAAAAACCGATAAAATTAACATTGTGTTTTCTTTCAACATCTTTTGTTTCTTTTTTATTTAAACCCGTCTCATAGAAGTTATCCAATTAGCTGAACGTATTATTATACACGCTGATAAGGATTCGTCTTTGGCTACGCATGCGTGTACTGAGCGTACACGGATAAACAAATCCAATGGAGGAGAAATGTGCTAAATAGTATCACAAACTTTGGTAATTTTAGACGATTAATTTTAATTAATTATAATTATAAATAATTTATTAATTATACCATCGCTATATGGTAGATATACCACCTATACGCACGAAGCGTTATGCTTCCACTTTCTTAATGCGTACTGCCAAGGAATGGAACTCGTTGCCCGAGTCTGTGTTTCCCGATATGTACAATCCTGGAGTCTTCAAGTCGCGAGTGAATAGGTACCTTCTAGGTTTGCGTGCTAAATCCTAGACAACGTCATCACTTAACATCAGGTGAGACAGTTGTCAAACGCAAACTTATAATATGTAAAAAAAAAAAACGATTTGATACCTATTATTCGTTCTAATAAGATATGGTTAATTTTAAGACCAAATATATGTTAAAAATGTAATTGAAAAAAAACATCTTAGATTTACAATTATTTACATCAATGAAGCAATGGATGAAATCAATCAAAGTAATTAATTTGAAGTGATGGTCTTGTTATGTAAATATTGTTATGTAATTAACAGGAGTAATCAGGTTTAATACCAACTTGATCTGAGTCTGAATTGAACCTCTTTTGGTTTCGATCTTTTGTTGCATGTAGCATTAAATTCTTATCAAATCCAGCACGGTTCCAGCATCCAGCATGGTACTACAAATGCCATTTTGAAAAACTGCCACTGAGATAATTAGTGGTGAGACATAAATTATATATATAATATTATATTTATATATAAACATTAATTATCCATTATTCCGAAACCGTTATATCGCTCCCCCCTTTTGACTTTTTGCGGATATAGTTACTACCAAAACTATATTAAATCTGCCACTGTTACAGACCAAAACAGTGCAACACGATTGTATAACTCAAAAACTCCAATATGATTACACACAAATAATTGTGTGAAACTAACTACACTGTACACTAACGTACTATTTAGTGAATTCTATCCCTTCCATATGTATTTAGCGAACGGTCATATAAATTTTAATCTAAAATCAAATCTAATTTTAATCTAAGATTAAATCTAAGTGGTCACAGGCGATACATATATGAATCAGTTCACTTTTCTGTACAATATTACTCCTCCATTGATTCTGATTGTGGTGCGGTGAGATTGTGGACTGGGTATTTGAAACCAACAATACAACGCCAGATGCGATATAACAGAATGTTACATAAATCGTTTAAAAGTGCTCATAACTAATGTGTTGAACAGAAGTCTGTGGCAGTTCTAAATGAATTATGCAAACCATTGAATAGGTACTATTTGCTACTTTTAATCATTTTCACTTTTTAGTGTATAGAAAGATATTTGACCGCTATCTCGCTGATGTCAAATGGCGATGTGGTCTCAGATCTAACACGCCTGCCTTGAAGATACATACTGACTCGTGACTTGGGACACTCAGATTCTGTCTATGAAGCAATACAGACAGACTCAAGCAACGAATTCCGCACTCGTTTAAGTTCTGTACGCACTATGAATGGGGAAGCGTCAAGCGACAAGGTGGAATCGCAATTAGGTGGATAGCGCATTGCCGTTCGTCTGGTTCGTTCGTAAATGGAATGGCGAGGGGATTCAAAATAATTTAGCTCAAATCTACACTTCCCGTAGCGAAGTTTACGCATGCGATAATAACCAATTACCTTTCCTGTGATGCAACTATGCGGCGTCATATACCTAATATAAATGACGGTCGCCGTGGCTTAGTGGTCAGTCACATAACTTCAAGATCTCCGGGAACCTGGGTGCAAATCCCGGCAGGGGCAAACATTTATGCGATGAGTGAGGATGTTTGTCCCGGGTCTAGGGTGTTTGTGTGCTGTAAACCTGTGTGTGTCTATGCCTCCCGTAAATCAGGAAACACCAGTGCGGGGTTTTGTGTAAAAAAAAAGTATAATAATAATAAAATACTACCCGCTTTAGGCTGGCCGCTTCGCATACGTATAGAGCAGCGTGGTGGATAACCAATCCTTTCGGATAGGCCCACGTCCCATGTGAACGTAATGGCTGATGCGTATGGTTATTGGCGAGTACTTTTGTGTAGCTTCAGTACCAAGTAATAACTGGGTGATGACTTTGAGCCGTATAAACCCTTGGACAGCTATTTGCTAATTCAGTTTCAATTTAACCATTACTAGAATTATATTGGTCAAAGTAAGCGGTTTTGAAAGGTGTTTACTGAGAACGATTACGAAACTACGCCCACAATTTACACAGTCAAAGAAATGCTCCATCATATACCACTAATTCAAGACCATATTGAATTACAATAAAGTTCAAAAAAGATACAAAAATCGGTCGGCCCGCGCCGTGACCTACACAATGTGTGACCAGGTGAAACCTAAAGAAATAACATAATATAAATGGCAGCCAATTATCGCCTTTTGTGACACAGACGTAACTAATCATTGACAGCTGGCTGACAAATATTTACCGACAATAGTTTTCTATGTAACTATTTATCTACATTAGTGAGTGCGAGCCAGCATAATAGATAAACACTTGTGAGGGTCAACGCGTTGATAGCGGTGCCACTAGAAGCCACTAGCAGGCACCTATTGATATCTTCTTCTTCTTGTCCTTATCCCACATTAGATGGGGTCGCCACAACATCTTCCATTCTCCTCTACCATGAGTCGTCACATTTCATAAACATATTCTTGACACAGTCCATACATGCCTTCTTCAGCCTTCCTCTACCTCTATATCCATTCACATTCACGTTAAGTACTCTTTTTGTTGGAAAGTTTTTCATCCCTCCTCATGACATGCCATACCAAGCCGATTCCCTTTCGACTTATCACTATTAATAAATAATGAAATTGTAAATAATGTAATATAATAATGAATGTTGATTTTTGCCTTTTATTTTTTACATATATGTTTTATTATGTATGCACATTGACATTATTGTATAGTTTTATCAATTTATTTATTTGACATTTTGTTATAGAATTTAATTTACACAGCTAATGGAATTGGTTTTGTTAATTGTTTTAGTTGTTAATAATAAATGAAATAAAATAAACAAATCACTCACTAGTACTACTTTAAAGCTTCCTATGATATACTCATTTTTTATTTGATCCATTCCAGCCACACCACACATCCATCTCAACATTCGCATCTCTGCCACATGCACTTTTCTTTCATCCACCTCTTTTGCTGCCCGACATTCAGATCCATACAGTACGACAGGTCTATGATCTTATAAGTTTTGCCCCTGAGTCTCAAGGGCATTCCCGGATCGCATATGGTCCCTGAGACCTGTCTCCATTTCATCCAACCTGCATTTATGCGGTTCCTTGCGACTCGATCAATATTGCCATCGTTTTGCATCAATGCTTGCTTATCAATGTTTTATCAATATCGATAAGATATATCAACTCTATTATTGAACTGATTACTTTATACTTGTAAGTTTTGATTTTATAATAGACTAGCGGTCCACTTTGGCTTCGCACGGGTAAACAATTTCAAAATTAAAATTTATAAGGATCCCTAACTTTTTTGAAAATATAATATACCCTATGTTTTTTTTATTACATATTATAAGTTTGCGTTTGACAACTGTCTCCCTGATTTTAAGTGATGACGTTGTCTAGGATTTAGCACGCAAACCTAGAAGGTACCTATTCACTCGCGACTTGAAGACTCCAGGATTGTACATATCGGGAAACACAGACTCGGGCAACGAGTTCCATTTCTTGGCAGTACGCATTAAGAAAGTGGAAGCAAAACGCTTCGTACGTATAGGTGGTATATGTATATGTATGTCACCCGGGAATAGTGTAGCTTCCCAACAGTGAAATACATTTTCAAATCGGTGCAGTAGTTCCGGAGCCTATTAGATGCAAACAGACAAACAAACAATCAAATCTTTTCTCATTATAATATTAGTATAGATATTGCATCATCGGGGCAATAACTAATTTAATCAGTTTCACGCGGTGTCTACTTTTAATTGACTTCCTTTCTTATATACTTTAGATATAGCGAATGACCACTATATACGTTTATGTTTTACACCAATCGTCTGGCCGGTTGGCGCAGTTGGTAGCACTCTGCCTTCTGAGCCGCAGGTCCCGGGTTCGATTCCCGGACAGGTCAAACATTTGTGTGCATGAACAATGTTTGTTTGACCTGTGTCTGGATGTATTATGTATATAGGTATATATATCAGTCATCAGGTTACCATAGCACAGGCTCTGCCTAGTTTGGGACCTGAAGACCTTGTGTGATATTAATAAAAAAATAAAAAATAAAAAAAAATCCTTAATTCTGTACAATTTTCAATTCAGTCCCCCAAAAACCCTCATTATTCTAGTGAAGAGGATAGTGGCCCTAATTCTGTTAATCACACAAACTAGCTTAAATTCACTAAAATTCTTCAAATTGAAGTAGCTCGTATTCTATTTACGCTAAAATTCAATTTCGCATAACTCTATATAGCGCTCTCACTAATATTAGACGAGTTTTATTCCATTGCTGGCCAATTGCGGGTAGTTTTAGTAGGCACCTAATAAGTGGCGACTTAATTTCGCTAAAACTACCCGCAAATTTAATAAATAAATTTAATTTTAGTGATGTTATTGATAAGTCACATACTAATTTAGACTTTATCGTAACCTTATAAGAACTGGATTAGTTTTAAAACATTTTAGTTTAGTTCAGTTGAATAAGCGAATCACTACCAGTGTTACTTAGACAAGTCTACCTACAATTAGCAGAAATCTGTTTTACGCGCAGATTTTATTCTTTTACGTCCATAGTTAAATTATATTATTAATGCTAATTATAAATACTCGCACATTTACTGTTTCAATGATTATGAAATAGCTAAGCTTTTCAGAATAGGTTGAACGTTTAGAATATTGCATTCAATCAAGCACAATAAACATATTTGTATTTTGTATCGCATCTCAGCCGTAGGACATCCACTGCTGGACATAAGTCTCCCCCATCAGGGGATATGCCAATACTCGCCACGCTTGGCAAGCGGGTGTGGCGAGCGCAGTATGATTTCTGATCCTCAGAAGACGCTGCTGCCCACCTCCTGGTACGTGATCCCTTAGCTGACTCTTACGCACAAATTTACTATATTTTAAAATGACTGATAACAACAATAAAAGAAAAACTAGAAGAAAAGATCACTTTATAGTCCCGTCATCAAGACTGGTCAAAACCGGAAAAACATTTCATATAAATTGTATTAAATTCTATAACTTAGTACCTGAATGGTTAAAAAATCTAAATAATGCAATGTTTAAGAAATTTCTCAAGGAACTATTATTACAAAAGGCATATTACTCAGTTGACGATTTTTTAAAAGATAAAAGCTTCCCTAAACTAACTAAACTTACTTTAAGTAAATAATTTAATAATATTTTTACTATATCCTAAATTATTACATAGTTTGATTACTTTTAATATTGTAAAGTGACATTCATAAGTGTACTTTTGTACCTACATTGAATAAATAAATAAACTAAACTAAACTAAACTAAACTACGGCACCCACGGGAAGAGATGGGGGAGTACTATTCTAGGCCGGTACCACCACGGCCTATTTTGTATATATACCTAATGAAGTCAATTCCATATCATTAATGAATAACTATAGTAACACTAGCTGCGCCCCGCGGGTTTTCCCGCGTAATTATGAAAAACGGTAATGATCAAAATAAGCCTATGTGTTAATCCAAGGTATAAGATTTCTCCATTTAGCAAGCCTGAAGACCATGTGTGAATGTTAAAAAAAAAAAAGAAAAAAGCCCTGCTTTAGTGCACAGTGGACATCTCAGGGTGACGGGCGCAGTGCAGTTCTCTACGAATTGTATCCGTCTATAGGCAGAGGAGGACCTGCTTTGTTTGGTAACTACTACATAAAACAACACACATATTGTACATTCCAAATTAAATAAAAGCTTGTAAAAAAAATATTAACTTACTTCTCAAATCTGACGTCGGTGAGCGATCTGTTGAGTGAGATCATGTCACTGGCCATCAAATTGAACTGATTCTCTTGGAATTTGTCCAACATCACTTTCTCTTGTTCAATAGGAATGTTCACCGCTTTACCTGTAACATAAACTCGGTTATATCATCGAAAACCGTACAGCAATAAAGTATGGCAATACAGATATAGTGGCACTAATTCTGTTAACACGTCCACTGCCGGTGACAAAGGTTTCTCAGAAAACCATAATCGAAAATGTACCACGGCGAATCGGAGATCCAAAGAAACGAGAACAAATATGAGATAAATCTGAGATCATCAAATGAATAGAAAGCGGTCGCGACCTACAAATGGGTATAGATGTAGGTAAGTATCAATAGGAATGCTAGCTGTGACCAGCCACGCGTTGCTGAGGCCTCGGTCTGGTTCAATCCGCATATGAAATACCACACATGGCTATAGGTTGTAAATTAAAACTCCCGCCCAGTTTCCAGCAGCCAGTGTAGTATTTAGGGGTGCGTTCGGGAACTTCTTCAGTTCCTCGCTCTACAGACTTAACCACCGGTAGCTTGGACCACGCCCCTTTGCCGTCGGCACTCTTGGTTAAGTTTTATTATAATATCTTTACCAATTTCTGTTTTTATATCTACATTCTAAAAAAGTAGGCCTAAAAAAAGGAAAATAGAGACAAAATAATAACAATAACTAATCCATCTGCGTAAATGCGGGAGATATAGAAACAAAAGTCTACGCATTTAGCAGATTGGTACTAAACTATAGACCTAATTTTATTTGACTTTCTCTCTTTCTAATACTAGCTAACTATGACTAAAAACTGTATAGATACAGGCATTACTTTGAGGAGATCTATGTCAAAATGTTCTTACTTATTACACAATAGTAAGTGTTGTTAATGAATTGATAGAGAAACCACAAGAATTGGTCATGTTTTAATTGAGATCGGATGAATAACCGTCCTACAGTTAGTGTTTTGTTTTTAAATAAATTGCGAGACTTTTATGGAACTTTTACGTAGAAATTATGAATGTATAAAACACGGGAATTACTCACGTTATAAGTCAGAGTTCCAACTATAGTTTTAACCACATTCGATGGACTTTTTCAAGGAGAATACGGGGCGCTCGCGGACGCGGTTGCGGTTCGCCTGGTACAGTGTATCTACTAGGCGAATCGCGACCGCACATAATATGTAATGTGACAAAACCCCAGTTTTAATAACAAAATTTTACGTAGTCATTTCATAATTTAGTGCTGACTAAAACCACCTGCTGTTGAACATCACAGCAATGTGTGTTATCAAGCATTAAGCGAATTTAATGTAAACAGGATAAGCACTTCCATATTTTAATTAGTTCGTGTGAACAACAGATTCAGAAGAGTTTATATTTTGTAAATAGTAGACACTTACCCCCTTATTAATAAACATTGATTAAGCTGCGAACAGTAATTCAGTGTTTTGTTTCGTTCTTTCAACGTCAAACGGTCATATAAGCGATAAAGACAAAACACTGAATAACTATTCAAAGGTTATGCAGCGTTTATTAATAAGGGGATTAGTTTACAGAAATACTTCACGTACCCATTTCACCAGGGCCATCACCCTGCGGTCTCACAGTAGGTGCAGGCTTCCACCTCATCAGTCTTGCCTTTGGATATGGAGGCAGCATAAGTCCATCCTCACTAATCTCTTGATTAATCTCATTTTCTTCTAAATTTGTGTCTTCATCTGCTATATTTTGTTGTAGCGCTGCAGCTATAGCTGCCTTTTTGCCTCTGTATTCTTCATTGTTTACCTATAGAGAAGATTGTTAGATTAGGTATCAAAAAGTTTCACCACATCCATACATAGCATAAAAATCACAGAAAGATGACTACAACCGATATACCTACAGAGTTTAGTCAGATATTAAAAGACTAGCAGTCTGCCCTGGCTTCTCACAGATAATTAATTTCAAAATTATAAGTATACATAACTTTTTTGGAAATATAATTTAGCCTATGTCACCCAGGGATAGTGGTTTCAGAGCCTATTCGATGCTAACAGACAAACAATCAAATCTTACTTCTTTTTTATATTAGTATATATAATAATGACATGTACTATGTACACATTTTATTATTATATTTATTCAAGAATACCTTGAACGAAGATCTATTTATTACAACAATTACGGCAGTTAAGTACCACTCACACTTATTGCTAGTTTATAACATAATTATAAAATCATCACAACATACATAATGGCAGATGACCTGTGTCAACAAGGTCCCCCCAGGTCAATTTGTGTATCTAATAATATCTATGCTTGTAAATATTGTGTGTAATAGAAAAATATTTTTATTTATTTAATTAGTTATTACACTCAAAACCCAGCACTAGGATTCCCTGTGTCACAGAAGGCATGGATACACAATCATCCAAGACCAGGGACAAACACCTACACACATCGCACAAATGTTTACCTGCCGGGATTCGAACCCAGGGTTCTAAAAACACAGAGGTTGTGTCAATGACCACTAAGCTATATAAAAGTCGATATGAAATTAGCCTCTATCTTCAAGCAATGCTATTGACTATTCTGATATTCTAAATAATTTATAGGTCATGTGATTGACCACTATTTCACTTGATGGTTAATGGCCCTAACTCTGTTTATGACAAACTAGTCAAATTTGATAAAATTCTTCATAACGAAATAGCTCATATTTCAATTGTGCCTATTTTTGGTCGACACCAACAAAGTGGCTACTAAGCTTAGCTTAGTAAAATACTAAAAACTACCTGCAAATTTAATGTTTTTACACCGATATTCTTCATTTAGTTCTCTTATTTGCCAGAATTTTAGTTCAGTTGAATAAGAGTATCACTACTAATGACAAAGTTGTCAAAATTTCTCTACATTTGATGATAGATCAAGAATGATAACTGGTTCTCAAGGATGTGTTTAGTGGAAGACGTGGCTAGATTGGAAAGTATCTTTATGTGATAAATTATCTACATGGAATGCTCATGGGGGGCATGGGAATTGAACCAGCTACAGTGATGGGCGACAATAAAAAACATGATATTTGGCTGGTTTCTTTTTCAGTCTGTAATAGTACTATATATACATACTATATATACATATACAGTCGTACGTCTGGTTGACCGATGATAGAATGGAGATGGTGGAATTAAATTGTGTAATTCCAGTGCACATTCTCCAAAATTTATCTGATAGAATATCGATAGGCAAGCAACTCTACGTAAACATTATAGCAGTACTTTTCTATTTGATGGCATCATAAAAGTACTTACCTACATCCCCGCGAGTGGGCTGTCTAATAATTTTTTTTTCATTTCATTTTCATTTTTCACTATGTTTACTTTTATGTGGTATGTATATATGTATAGCTACACACATATTTGTATGCATATATGTGTGTAGAAATTCTCCCAGCTGTATAAGCTTCTTATGTAAAATGTGATGATTACACAAAGATTTAAACTGAGAATGCAGGCAGTGGGAGCTCATAAGAAATTTATTGCGAGTTCCCAATGTCTGTTACTTCACATTTCTGCAATACAGCACTAATCTATAATATATTTACTATGCAGGGAGAGTATTATAAAAAATATCACAATAAAGCTAATAAATAAAATTAGAACAGATATAGGTATATCATATTTTATGAATAATATATAAGTATATCAGAGGAAGCTTGAAAATAGCAACAGTGAATGATAAGTAGAAATTGAGTAGATTGGCTTGGTATGGGCATATCATGGGGATAAAAAACATTTAACAAAAAGAGTATTCAACATGAATGTAGATGGATATAGAGGCAGAACAAGGCAAAAGAAGTTATGGAGGGACTGTGTGAAGAATTATGTTTATGAAAGGTGTGAGCACTGAGTTAACTAGTGATAGTAGGGAATGGAAGAGAAAAATATGTTGTGCCAACTCCACTTAGAGTGGAATAAGGACAAGAAGCTATTTAGTAATAATTAAGAAACACTATCATAATAATAATATTGTTCGATAATGTATAAATATGGTCTCATAGAAATTGTATAAGTAATCACAACACAGAAATGAAATATTTTCATTTTAGCACCCAAATTATAATT